>OX451738.1:1297031520-1298397342 GCA_948472305.1 Vicia faba
ATTCTACAACCCTTGATTAAAGTTTTGATGATAACAAAATACAAAGAATAAAATAAATTCAAAGATATATATATATATATATATATATATATATATATATATATATATATATATATATATATATATATATAGAACAAATATGCTGCTTAAAGTTATGTTTTGTGTATACAGAAGTTCTGATGGAATCAGCATCAGAAGATCAGTAATATATCAGCATCAGAAGATCAATAACATATGCTACACGCTGAAGCTACCAGATCATACGCCGAAGCTTGATGACCAGAATCTGCGCATAACAAACACTCTGACTCTGATCAAAGATCTTTACCAAATCATCAACACTCAGAAGCGTCAGCATAAGTTTAAAGGAGAAGACTCTGAAGCATTACTATGTATTCAAGACATAATTAATTACCAACGGCTTTATCCAAGACAAGATCTTCTCAAAAAGGAAAGAACGTTATTATCATTGAAGGTGCTTTATGGACAACAACGTATCTTTGCCTTGGCTATATAAACAAGTCTGCGTGAGAAAAGAAAACGCTAATATATACGCACACACTCATAATTTGCTAAGCTTTCCAACCACGCTTACTCAAACGCTCTAGCAAATCCAGTTTCTTTCTAAGCTTAAATTTGTGTATTATCACAGTTGTGGTATACTGTTTTAGTAGAAAATATTAAACACATTATTGTTCAATTATTTGTAAAGAGAATTCCTTGAGAGAAACCGGTGTGTGGTTATACTCAAGAAGGCTTTAACAGTTGTTAAAGTAGACGGTTGTAATCCTATTGAATATAGTGGATTAAGACCTCGTTGGAGAGAGGCGAAATCACCTTGACGGGTGGACTGGAGTAGTTTGAGATCAAACTAATCGGGATAAAAATACAGTGTTGTCTAACCTTTTGATTTAAGTTTTACAATTCAACCCCCCTTCTTGTGTTTTTCACATCTTCAATTGGCATCAGAGCGCCTGGTTCTGAGCTTATAACACTTAACCATGTCAGTACAAGATCCAGCGTCAGAAAAACACAATGGCAGGACCAAATCAAAACATCAGCAATGACCACAATGAAGAAAGAGACAGATTCAATGGCAAACCTCCAGTCTTTGATGGAGAGAACTTTAACTACTGGAAAGACAAAATTGAGAGTTTCTTTCTGGCCCATGATGTTGATTTGTAGGACATGGTGACTGATGGATACACGCACCCAGTGGATGGAAGTGGTCAGAAGATTGACAGGAAAACAATGTCTGATCAGAAAAAGTGTGATTTCAGAAATCATCACAAGGCCAGAACAATTCTTCTCAGTGCCATCTCTTATTCAGAATATGAGAAGATATCAAACAGAGACACTGCAAAGAATATGTTTGACTCTCTGAGAATGACGAATGAAGGCAACATTCAAGTCAAAGAAACCAAAGCCCTCGCACTCATTCAGAAGTATGTGGCATTCAAGATGGAAGAGAGTGAATCAATAGAAGCTATGTTTTCAAGATTTCAGATTCTTGTTGCTGGTCTTAAAGTTCTTGACAAAGGGTATTTTACTGCTGATCACGTTAAAAAGATCATCAGAAGCTTGCCAAAACAATGGATGCCAATGGTCACAACACTTAAGCTAGCCAAGGATCTCAACAAAATCTCTCTGGAAGAACTTGTCAGCTCCCTCAGAAGTCACGAGATAGAGCTAGAAGTAGATGAACCTTAAAAGCAAGGTAAGCCATTAGCTTTAAAATCTAACAGAAAATCTGACTCTAAAGTTTTGCAGGCTGTGGAAGAAACCTCTGATGGGTCATTATCAGAAGAAGATGAACTATCTCTCCTCTCCAGAAGGGTAAATCAATTGTGGAAGCAGAGGCAAAGAAAGTTCAGGAATCCCAGAAGATCAGAAAATCAGAATGAATCTTTCTCCAGATACAGAAGGTCAGAATCCTCCTCTGGACACAGAAGATCTGAAGGTTCTTCAGGAAACAGAAAGCAAAACAACAAAGACATCATCTGCTATGAATGTAACGAGCAAGGGCACTACAAAAGTGATTGCCCAAAGCTTCAGAAGGAAAATCCCAAAAAGAAGTTTGGCAAGGAAAAGAAGAAAAGTCTCATGGCTACATGGGATGATTCTGACACATCTGAAGCTGACTCAAAATCAGATGATGAAAGAGAAAACATAGCTCTCATGGCAAACATAACAGAAGACAATGAAGCTTCTGAGTCAGAATCTGAATCAGATACAGAAGAGGTATTCCCTGACTTTACTATAAACTTTACTAAGGCTGAACTAGCTGAAAGCCTTAATGAAATTCTAGAAAGATATCAGTAGATCAGAGTCAAATTCAGAAACCTGAAAAGGGATCTTGCTTCTGACTCTGATAAGACCGAGAGTCTCAAATTGGAGAATTCTGAGTTAAAAGATAAAGTTTCAAAATTAGAAAACCAATTGCAAAACTCTCAAAAGGAAACAATCCCTGAAACTCCCAGCAATGCTGATGAGATCATCAAGGAGTATGATCACAACTTTCAGAAGTTTCTAGCTAAAAACATAGACAAAAGCAAAATGGCTTCAATGATCTATGGAGTTAGCAGAAATGGCAGGAAAGGAATAGGATACCAAGGTAAGGTACCTACACCAAAAAATGCCATGGATTTAGTTATAAAATGTACTCCACTTGATTCACACTTTATATACGGGCACACACATGACATAAAATATACTAGTAGTGATTACTCTGTCAAACCAAAATTCAACCAGAGTTTTGGTAAAGCTAACAAATCAGGACCCAAGAAAATATGGGTACCTAAGGATAAAATAATACATGTGGCAGATATCTTTAGCAGCAAAGCAGAGACACCAATCATGGTACATGGACTCTGGCTGCTCACGACACATGACGGAAAGAAGGCATATGTTCCAAAGCCTGGAACTTAAGCCTGGAGGCCACGTAGGTTTTGGAGGCAATCAAAGAGGAAAAATCATTGGCTCTGGAATAGTAGGTAATGGAAATCTTCCCTCTATAAATAATGTTTTATTAGTTGATGGATTAATGCATAATCTGTTATTGTTGTACCCCAAAATTTGCCCTCCCATATTCTTCAAGATTTGTCAAGGTCAATCTCCAAATGGTTCAAAATCTCTCAAGGGTTGCACAGTCCAATTGCCTCCTAACATAGTCAAAATTAGAGTTTTGGTTCTTGCAAAGAAATTGAGGTTTTCAAGAGTCCAATCAAGTCCCATATGCCTATATACATTGTCAAGCATCTATATGTCAAGTTTCAAGACTCACAACACCAAGTTGCACAGTCAAAAGCCCTAATTGCTTCACAGTCAACTGCAGGGGTAAAATGGTCATTTGACAGTCAAAAGTCAAAATTTTTGGTCAACATCTTATTTTGAATCCAAAATCATCATTTGATCAATTCTTGATCATGATTCTTCAAGAATGGCTCAGAAATCATCAAGATGCAAAAAGTTGCTATTTTTGGACAGTTGAAAAGTCAACTGTAACTTGACCAAGGCATAACTTTTTCATGGTTCATCAGAAAAATCCCATCCAATGCTCATTTTGAAGGGGATGACATTTCCTACAACTCATATTCACACTCCAAGTCCAAGAAATTCTCTCACAAAAAGTTATCAATTTCAACATTATAGGTCATTTTCAAAAGTCAACAAAAAGGCACTTTAAGACAAAGACCATAACTTGAGATTGGTAAATCCAAATGATATGGGCCCAAAGGCATTGGTTAGAGGACTTCAAGTCCTTTCCAAAATGTCCAAGAACATGTTCATAGCTTCAAAGTTGAGCAAGATATGCATTGGAGAAGTTGGGAAATTTTTGGGAACTTTCAAAAGTCAACTTTGCCTAAAACACTTCATTTTTGCTAATGGGCCTCAAATTCCTTCTTGAATCTTTGCCCAAAGCCTATGCAGGACCCATTGAACTTAAAATGATTTAATTTCTTATTTTTAATTAATTAATTGAATTTTTATTAATATTAATTCATTTAATTGATTTTAATTGTAGGAAAATTCAAAAGATATGGTTTTTGGATCTTTTGTGAAGCAAATCTGATCAGGGCAAGCTAGCAATCTCGTTTCTCAATCAAAAAGGCAAAATCATCCATGTTTGGAAAGTTTTATCAATCAAAAAAGTTGGAAAAGATTTGATTAAAAATCAAATATTGAAAACATAATCTCATGGACTTTTGGGCCAAGATTTACCCTAGTTTTGATTCCAATACATATGCTGAAGCCAACCCTAGTGCTAACAACGTACAACTGCTGCTGAAACACCATAACCAAGTTCTAAAAAATTCAAGAAATAGTGTGAAACTGAATTCTTATTTGCAGCGCAATTCAAAGCCTAAAAAAGATTCAAACACCTTGCCTGAGTCTCCAGGAATCCATTGCCATCAAGAACAAGTCCAAATACGCAAAGAATCAAAGAACACAAGTCACTCGGTTTGCATTATTTTCCAAATCTGCATATCATAATTCATGTGTTTTTAATCCATTTTCTTGATTGGTTTGTGTTGTTAGGAACATTCTGAAGCTAATGGGATAGTTTAATTGCGTTGAAACTTCTTGAATCGAAATCCACCATGGGATATATCTAGGGTTTCGAAGCTTGAAAATTAGGGCTTTGCGCATAAGGAAAAATTGGACCTTGAGACAAGCATGGTTGAATTCGTCAAGGCCAGACGAATTCAACCAAACCCCCGCGCTCTTTTTATATCATCCATAGCTCTAATCGCTATTCTTGGCACTTTTGTTTTGTGGGGGTTTAAAACCCCCGCTATCTGTTTGATATTATTGCAGGTAAACAAAGAAGATGGTGAGCTGGCCAAATGTTAGTGGACCATTCAAACATGGCGCGCGCTTTTTGTGTTCCCAGCATAGTTATTACTTTTCATATATTATTTTTATTGGTTATCATGTTTACAAACAAACGCAGATGGCGTAGTGGTTGGAGACGTGGCTGGCAAACACTGGGACCTGGGTTCGATTCCCAGGTCCCCCATATAATTCTTGATATTTTTTCTAAAGCAATCTCATGCAGCACTTGTACCAAAATTCCACCATGCACGCCCAGCAATAGCTTGCCATGTGGCTTCAAGCACCCATCCAGTGGCCAGGAGATGAAGCCCATAATACTCCCCAGTCAAACAGCATGCACGTGATCATGAAAAGTCAATCAGGCTTAGAGTTCTTGGGCCAGAATTTCTCACAAAAAACCTCCATATGGGCCATCTTACCCCCCTTGGTTTGCAATTTATTTTCTTTTCTTTTAATACTTTTAATTGTTTTAATTATTATTATTAATTCACCACAAATTAATTTTTCCTAATAAAAATCAGAAAATCAAAATTGTCAATATATGTTAATTATTTATTAATTTCACTATTAACTTATTTTTGTAAATAAATACTAATAACTAACTTAGCTTAATTTAGGTTTAAATTATAATCCTTTTTCTCAATAAATAAAAATTGCATAGAATTAGGTTTTGACCTTTTTTTAATCATTTTCTTATTATCATCATTATTAATTATTATTATTTTTGTAAATCACATGTAAATTAATTAATTAGTTTAAATTAGTTTAACTGTAACATTTTCATTAATAATTAAAATAAACTTAGAGCTAGGGTTTCCTTGACTTTTAATTTATTTTATTTTCATTAAATACAAAAACATAAAAAACATCTTTCTTGTAAATAATTAAATTAGCATTAGGTTTAATTTTAATTTAATTTCAAGCAAAGGACAAAAACTCTTAATTTCTCAAAAGGGTCAAAAACCCTAGGACGTCTTGATCTTAATTCTTTCGCACGTTATTTTTATATTTTGATTATTATGTAACTGCTTCCAAGGATGTAATAGTAATTAGGTTTATTACTTTTCTTTACTTTCCGAACTTTATCAAAACGGGTCTTTGTTTTTTTGGCGATGTATAGACCCGCGCCTTGTAATAGCGTAGCTTTTACCTTTCCGTATTTTATTTTCCGCACTCCTAACTGCTAAATTGCATGAAAGAATGTATGATAATTAAAAACAACTCGTAGCTTACAATTGCATGATCAAAGATAAAAGTTAACATGAAAACAACATACAAAGCACATGCCACTTCTAGGGTACGCCTCACTCGTTGCCTCGAAAGTGGTCGTCAAGTATAGGGTGTTTTAGCGGTCGCCCTTATGTCTAAGATCCAGTTGCCTCGAAACGGTTGCCTCTGATTAAAAAGGATCTAGGACATTAGGGTTACTTCTAAGGTGTCCTACTATTGCTTCGGTGACCACACTGTCCCTCAATCGAATTGACCCGAACACCTCCAACGGTGGTGCTACCTACCTCTCAATGGTGGGATGGCACTACCTTAAGGACTCTTACACAGCCTAATTCCTTAGGGTAGGTGGATGACTCATGGGTACTTTCTCTCTTCAAAAAAAAAAAAACAAACCAAAACATCTTTTCACACTGACACTTTCTAAAAGATTTCAAAACAAATTTTTCTTACACTCTTGAGGACAGATACAAGAGTTACTTAGGAATTTTTCAATGAAACTTTTTCAAACCCACTCACATTTGAAAAGCAAACATATTTTGAAAACATATAAGAGCAAGTACCTAAGAGCCCGTGGATAACCATAGATAGAAAGGGTGCTAACACCTTCCCTTTCTATAAATCTACCTCCCGAACCGAGAAACATTCTCGAATAAGGAATTTTGATGTGATTTTGTCCTTTCCATGTTGGAGAACATAAAAGACGGTGGCGACTCTTGCTTACCGCGACATTTCGCGAACCAGCTTTAAAACAGTCAGTTCTATTTCCACCGATCACAGAACTGGCGACTCTGCTGGGGATAGGAAGAATTGTGAGGTGTACCTTAGGATAGATCATACTTATGTTTTCAATTGAATGTTTTGTTTGCTTTATTATTGTGGGCATTGTCTTGGAGTTTCATAGATCCTAACCCGGATCTGGGGATACCCTTTTAGGTAGCATAAGCTGTGAGGGACCTGTCCGGCGTAGACCGACACGGGTGAAGCAGTGGCTACGTTGGTGTGGCACCTTGGTCTGTACCGATATCCCTTGTGTTGCAACGAGGAGAATATGGGTCTTCTGAGGAGTCATTAAGCCCCAACCGACCTTAGAACCCTAATTTGACCCAACTTGGCCATAGAACAGTAGCAGTATGCTACACCCATTAAGGCTAAACTCTCGCGATGGTTCTGGCCACAAGAAAAGATTGCGACGCTGGAGTTATGACCGATTGAGGGTAGTCAGTGATATTGGGATCCTCTAGAACCCGGTTACTTTTGATAGGACAGGCCTTAACCAACGAAACTGAAAGAGGGTAGTACCTGAACTTCATGCTGGCCTAAACTCTAAGGGCTGTCTTGTGTGACTTGTGTGCCTTATCATGTTTTCCTTTGTGAATATTTGTGGTGTGCTTTACCATAACATCATGCCATCATACCATTGCATGCATCCTGCATAAGGACTGATCAATTTCAAAGACAAGAGGGTTTCATCTTTGCTCTGTTTTGTAGGACATCATGATGCCTGTGCGAAGGAACACCATCCGTCTTAATTTTGTTCACCCACCTGAGTTGCTTGAAGAATTGGCTAGCAGAATTCCAAACACTACTTCCTTCATCCAGAGGCATGGTTCTCTTCTCGGTTTAGTCATTGCAAAGTGGGACCAACAATTGATGAGTGTCTTGACCCAGTTTTATGATCCCTTGTATAATTGCTTCACCTTTCAAGACTTCCAGCTGGTCCCTACCCTGGAAGAATTCTCTGATTTGCTTGGTATCCCTATCTTGGATCATACTCCCTTCACTGGTTGGGAAAATACTCTTAGGCTTGAGGAGATTGCTGCAGCCCTTCCCTTGACCAACAAGGAGGTAATGGACAACTGGGTGACTAGAAGCAGAGTTAAGGGCTTCTTGGCCAAGTTTCTGATTGGTAAAGCTAACAGTTTCTGGAATGACTTAGACTTCAGGGCGTATGAAGACATTCTGGCTCTCTTAATCTATGGTCTAGTTTTGTTTCCTAATCCTGATAACTTCATTAATGTCAATGCCATAAGGATCTTCATGTCTCGGAACCCTGTGCCCACTCTCTTGGGTGATATTCTGCAACAACTCTATGCTCGTACTGCCCGAAGACGAGGAACTCTATGGTGTTGTACTCCTTTGTTAGTGAGGTGGTTTATTTCTCACCTCCCTAAGTTCGTGCTGAAGAACAAAGAAGGAAGAGGCTGGGCTCATAGGTTAATGTCTCTCACTGATAATGACATCATTTGGACTCACAGAGGTTTGGATGAGGTAGCTGTTATTGATCGTTGCAGAGAATATCCAAATGTTCCTTTGATTGGTACCCAAGGAGGGATCTCTTATAATCCATGTCTAGCTCTCCGTCAGTTTGGAAGAGCCAGAAGAGCAGGGCCTCATGAGATGTTGGTGCCTCACATTAGTTTTGAGTTTCAGGTAGATAGTGACGAGCTGCATCGTAGATTCATCAAGGCTTGGGACAGAATTCACAAGGCTGACCCACATGAGTTGGGACCGAAGACTTCTCTACCTATGGAACCCTACTACAGATGGGTCCACGTCCGTGCTCAGAAGTTAGGTATGCCACACGAAGCTGTCAGACCCATCATTCTTGAATTTCCTGATAGAGACGAGGCTCCTCCAACTGTTCTCCCCCCTCAGATGCCTACTGATGTTGATACACTAAAGAGGTCTTAGGCGCAACTACAAGAAGAGCGGGATTCTTATCGGGAAAAGTTCAATGAACAAGAACAGAAAATCCAGAAGCTGACAAAGCAGTTGGAGAACGAGCGGGCCCTGAATGACTATATCCGTACTGAGAAGAGGAGACCATGGGAGCATTGATGGGCTTTAGATATTTCTTTTACAGCTTTATTTCCTTTTTAGTATTTTCATTCTTGTAACGCCTAAGGGCAATTTTCTTGAACAATTTAAATTCCAAGTTTAAATCTAATAAAGTGTGTTCCTTTTGTCTACAAAGTTGATTCCCGATTGTCTTTGAAAACATAATTCATACGCATTTCATTCATCATGTGCATCACAGGTACCCTTTTCCTACAGGTTGCTTAATCTTCTTCGCGGTTTATTTCAGCAGTCATCATGAATCCTGAATCATCTACTGAGTAATCCATCAAGGCCCTCCAGGCTCAGAACGCCCAGTTCCAAGAGTTGATCATGAGTTTAGCCCAAGGTCAAGAGGAATTGAAGGCTCTGCTGGTAAAGAAGAAGAAGAAGAGAACTGTACTATTCAACACTGGACGGAGGTTTGGCAATACACT
This sequence comes from Vicia faba, assembly GCA_948472305.1. Classification (NCBI taxonomy): domain Eukaryota; kingdom Viridiplantae; phylum Streptophyta; class Magnoliopsida; order Fabales; family Fabaceae; genus Vicia; species Vicia faba. The sequence goes on from OX451738.1 coordinate 1,297,040,859, forward strand.
GCAAAATGAGGCTGATCAAGCTGGTTCTTCTGTAGGGAAAGGCAGTCCCCAAGGGGGAAGGGTTCCTAGTCCTGTGGTCCCCGACAACGAGACAGATTTCAATGATGAGCAGTACCCTCCCCTGAAGATAGGTACAAGCAGTTAGAGGATCGTCTGAATGCCATGGAAATCCAACAGGTGCCTGGGTTGGATTTTGGAGATCTGGGTTTATCTTCTGGGGTGGTGATCCCACATAAGTTCAAGGCACCCTCTTTCGCAAAGTATGACGGGGCTTCCTGCCCTAAGCTACATCTCAGATCTTATGTGCGGAAGATCCAACCGTATACTGTAGACAAGAACTTATGGATCCATTTCTTCCAGGAGAGTCTTTCAGGGACTCATCTCGAATGGTTCTATCAGCTGGACGGAACCAGCATTCGTAACTGGGAGGACTTGGCTACTGCTTTTTATAAGCAGTATCAGTACAATGCCGACCTCGCTCCTACACGTACCCAGCTCCAGGGTATGTCGCTAGGATCGGGAGAAGGTTTTAAAGAGTACGCGCAAAAGTGGAGGGACCTGGCTGGCAGGGTGCAGCCACCGTTGACCGACCGTGAACTCGTGGACATGTTCTTGGGGACCCTGTCTGGGCCATTCTTCAACCACCTGATTGGTAATTCTTCTGCAGGGTTTACAGACCTCATTCTGACTGGTGAAAGAATAGAAGCTGGTATGAAATCGGGGAAGATACAGAAAGGTACATCCTCAAGTTCTGAAAAGAAGCCTTTCAAGAAGGAAGCCAATGCTGTGTATGGTCCCAGAAGGCAAAATAAACCGGAACGCCGCCAAGCTGTCAATGCGGTGGTAATTTCAAAGCCTGCTGCCGCTCCTCGGCAACCTAACCAACCAAGGGGTGAGAGACCCAGAAGAGAATACACTCGGCTTAGTATGACCTTGTCTCAGATCTTACCACAACTGCTGTCAACCAATCTGGTAACTATCAGAGAAGCTCCGGAGGTGGTAAACACAACATCTCCGAAGTATAATCCCAACGCCCGCTGTGCTTATCACTCTGATAGCCCGGGACATTCCACTGATGATTGCTGGGCTCTAAGGAATAAGGTTCAGGACTTTATCGATGCTAAGGAAATATAGTTTGAGGCGCCCGAAAGGCCCAATGTTATGACTGCTCCCATGCCCCAGCATGGAGTAAATGCTATTGAGGAAGACCTGTATGTAGTCTCTGTGGATGAGATTGTTACTCCGTTGCTGTCCGTCAAAAGGAACCTGTTGCTAGCCGGTTTATTTCCGGGTTGTAGCAAGGGTTGCCTTCTATGTGCCGTTTCACCTGCTGGTTGTCCGTTGCTGAAGTCAGGCGTCCAAAACCTGATGGACAGCAAAGAGATCTTGTTCAAGAAGACTGATGTTCCTACTGTCCCTACTGAAGAAGTGTCAGTTGTCACCATTTTCAATAATCCTACCAAGGCTCCCCCGAGGAAGCCCGTCAAAATCATGTCTGTTGCACCTATCATCATTACTGTTCCGGGGCCCCTCCCCTATAAATCTGACAAGGCTGTCCCGTGGCACTATGGGGCAGACGTTTATGTGCTCGGGGTGAAGTAGGAGTTCAACACTAGTACCGGTATCAGTAACATCACCGGTCCTGCTAAAGTTACTCGCAGTGGCAGGCTCTTCTCGCCTGACATCGCACCACCAGCCATCCGAAGACCTCTTATCATCACGCCTACATGTCCGCCTGTTTCCCCTCCTGATCAAGTTTCTACCCCTACTGCCGAGTCATCTGACACTCGGGGCAAAGGGATTGCTGATATGCCTGCCCAGATGGAGGCACCGAGGACTGTTAGTGCTGAAGCCTCCCAGCAAGAGATGGAAGAGATTCTCAAGATTATCAAGAAGAGTGATTTCAACGTAGTTGAACAGCTGGGGCACACCCCCTCTAAGATCTCTATGCTATCACTGTTGTTGTGCTCAGAGGCCCATGCCAAGGCCCTGATATCCTTCCTGAAGACGGCCCATGTGCCACAAGAAACGTCTGCTGATCAATTTACTGATTGTGTGGCCAACTTGACCGCTGACAATGGGTTGGGTTTCTCTGATGCTGATCTGACCGCTAAGGGAAAGAACCATAATGATGCCCTGCATGTCTCCATTGAATGCAGGGGCACTACCCTTGCACACGTGTTGGTAGACACCGGTTCTTCACTGAACGTATTACCCAAGAAGGCCTTAGACAGGTTGGATTGTGAGGGTTTGGATTTGAAGCCTAGTAATATCATTGTCCGAGCCTTTGACGGGTCAAAGAGGATGGTACATGGGGAAGTAGATATTCCGATCCGGGTTGGTTCTCAAGTCTTTGATTCAATATTATATGTGATAGACATCCGACCATCCTATTCTTGTTTGCTGGGTCGTCCTTGGATTCACAAGGCTGGAGCTGTGACCTCCACTCTACATCAAAAGCTTAAGTACCCGGTCAGAGGGAAGATTGTTACGGTGCAGGGGGAGGAAGAATACATGGTTAGCCATCTCAACTCATTCCGGTATATAGAGATGGACGGGGAGTTCATTGAGACCCCCTTTCAACACTTTGAAGAGGTGCCTCCAACATTGGCGTCAGCAGAAACAGTGACTGAAGAAGACTCTCCTTTGAAGATGGCTTCCTTGAAGGACGCCCGGGCTGTGGTTGAGAAGGGTGAGTGCGCAAACTGGGGCAGGCTTCCTGATTTTACTCCAAAGACTGACAAGTTTGGGCTGGGTTTCACTACAGAGGCTCAGAGGGCTGTACGTAAAGAAAGGATTGGAAGACCTCCCGTATTCATCACCAACCCGGGAGTGAATGCTATTGAAGGCGATGCGGAGGAATCTGAATTTGATAGCTGGATCTACCCAACAGCCGACGGTGGACTGAACAATTGGAATGCCAAAGATTTCATACCTGTTACTTTTGTTACTCAGTAATGAACTCCTTTGTTTTTAAATTTGTAACGAACAATAATTTGAAACTTTATGGCCCGGTGTCTTACCCGGGGCACCGTGGTTTCATTTGTGAGGGCTTATTATTTGTCATTTTCACATATCATGAATAAAAACATTGGACGCTTTTCGCATTTCAAATATTGTGCTCCCTTTCTTTCTTTATATATTGCAAAACAGCTATATTTACACACACTCACCTATACAGGTTTCAATCCACTCTGGATCTCACTGGTAACGACTCTGCTACTACCAGTTATGACTTCGAAAATCCGATCAACTTAGCCGAAGACGAAGGTGAAGATGATTGCGAAGTACCTGGTGAGCTTGCAAGACTGTTACTCCAGGAAGAAAGGGCCATTCAGCCACATGAAGAGCCAGTGGAAACGGTAAATCTGGGTACTGAGACAGATAGAAAGGAAGTCAAGATTGGTGCCAATCTGGAGCTCAGCGTGAAACAACGGTTGATTCAGATGTTGCGTGATTATGTGGAAATCTTTGCCTGGTCTTACGAAGACATGCCTGGGTTGGATACCGACATTGTGGTTCATCACCTGCCTACCAAGGAAGACTGCCCTCCGGTAAAACAGAAGGTCCGCCGTATGCGTCCAGAGATGTCCGAGAAGATCAAAGCTGAGGTTATGAAACAATTTGATGCCGGGTTTCTAGCAGTGACTTCTTACCCTCAGTGGGTTGCCAACGTGGTTCCGGTGCCGAAGAAAGATGGTAAGGTCAGAATGTGTGTTGATTACAGGGATTTGAACAGGGCAAGCCCCAAGGATGATTTCCCTCTACCTCACATCGACGTTCTGGTTGACAATACTGCTCAGCACAAGGTGTTCTCCTTCATGGATGGTTTTTCAGGTTATAATCAGATCAAAATGGCTCCCGAAGATATGGAAAAGACTACCTTTGTTACTCAGTAGGGCACCTTCTGCTACAAGGTCATGCCATTCGGGCTGAAAAATGCTGGGGCAACCTACCAACGTGCCATGGTTGCTTTATTTCATGACATGATCCATCATGAGATTGAAGTATACATCGATGATATGATTGCAAGGTCTCAAACTGAGGAGGAACACCTTGACCATTTACAAAAGCTGTTTGACCGTCTGAAGTTGTATAAGCTGAGGTTGAACCTAAACAAATGCACCTTCGGGGTAAGATCTGGGAAGTTTCTAGGCTTCGTCGTGAGCGACAAAGGTATTCAAGTGGACCCTGCCAAGGTTAAGGCCATACAAGAGATGCCAGTTCCCAAGACAGAGAAAGAAGTCAGAGGCTTTCTAGGACGACTGAATTACATTGCCCGATTCATCTCGCATCTAACTGCTACCTGTGAACCAATCTTCAAGCTACTGAAGAAAGATCAAGTAGTACGTTGGAATGATGAATGTCAGGCTGCTTTCGACAGAATCAAATAGTATCTCCAAGAACCACCCATTCTTATGCCACCGGTTGAAGGGAGACCTCTAATACTATACTTGACAGTACTTGACAGCTCGATGGGGTGTGTGCTGGGGCAGCATGACGAGTCTGGCCGAAAAGAGCATGCCATTTATTACCTTAGCAAAAAGTTTACCGACTGTGTGACCCGATACTCACTGCTCAAGAAAACTTGCTGCGCTTTGGTATGGGCTGCTCGCCGGCTAAGACAGTATATGCTGACTCACACTACTCTGTTGATTTCAAAAATGGATCCAATAAAGTACATATTCGAAAAGCCCGCCTTGTCCGGAAGAATAGAAAGATGGAAGATGATCTTGACAGAATATGACATCCAGTACACGACTCAGAAAGCAATTAAAGGAAGTGTATTGGCAGACCATTTGGCACACCAGGCAGTGGACGATTACCAGTTAATGAACTTTGAATTTCCTGACGAGAACATCATGGTAGTGACTGATTGTGAAGTACCTGGGCCGGATGAAGGACCTGAGGAAGGATCCCGATGGTCTATGCATTTTGATGGAGCCTCCAACGCTTTGGGTAATGGTATCGGCGCTGTGATCATATCCCCAAAAGGCACTCATACTCCACTTACTGCCCGGCTATGTTTCAACTGCACCAACAATATGGCGGAGTATGAGGCATGCATCATGGGTCTTCAAGCTGCAATTGACTTAAGGATCAAGTTTCTGAGTGTCTTCGGAGATTCTGCTCTCGTGATCAATCATATCAAAGGCGAGTGGGATACGAAACACCCAAACCTTATTCCTTACAAAGAATGTGTGTTGACATTGATCCCCCATTTCACGGAGATAACTTTTGAACACTTCCCAAGAGAGGAGAATCAGTTGGCGGACGCGCTGGCTACAATGTCTTCTATGTTCAAAGTCAAGTGGGACAACGAGGCTCCCCGAATCATTATCTGGAGACTGGATGAACCTGTATATTGCTGTGATCTTGAGGCTGAGGTGGTAACTGAAAAACCTTGGTATCATGAAGTGAAGAGGTACCTTGAAGCTCAAGAATACCACGAGGGTGCATCTGTCAATGACAAGAAGTTTCTGAGAAGGTTCGCAGCAAAGTTCTTCCTCAGCAACAACATTCTATACAAGCGAAACCATGATTCAACCTTACTGCGTTGTGTGGATAAGACTGAAGCAGAAAGGATCATGGCAGAGCTACATGAAGGTACCTTCGGAACGCATTCCAGTGGACACACCATGGCGAAGAAAATCCTTCGGGCAGGATATTTCTGGTCCACAATGGAAGCCGACTGTTACCAACATTCTCGGACATGTCATAAGTGCCAGATTTATGCAGATAAGGTGCACGTTCCTCCAGTTCCTCTGAACATCTTGACAGCACCTTGGCCTTTTGCAATGTGGGGCATTGATATGATCGGCGAGATCAAACCTACGACATCCAACGGGCATCGCTTCATCCTGGTGGCGATCGATTACTTTACAAAGTGGGTTGAAGCAGCTTCCTACGCTACCGTAACCAAGAACGTCGTGGCACGGTTCATTCGACACAACCTGATCTGTCGATACGGCGTCCCGGAAAGGATCATTACGGACAATGGTATCAATCTTAATAACAAGATGATCACTGAGCTCTGCGAGCAATTCAAGATACAACACTACAACTCTTCTCCCTACCAGCCGAAGATGAATGGGGCTGTAGAAGCAGAAAATAAAAATATCAAAAAGATTGTGCAGAAGATGACAGTGACCTATAAAGATTGGCACGAGATGTTACCGTTTGCTCTTCACGGGTACCGTACCTCAGCAAGAACATCAACAGGGGCAACACCCTTTTCCTTGGTCTACAGCATGGAGGCAGTCTTGCCTATTGAAGTCCAGATACCCTCTCTCCGGATAATGAAGGATGCAGGTTTAAGCGAAGATGACTGGATTCAGACTCGACTTGATCAATTAAACCTAATTGACGAAAAGAGACTCACTGCTATTTGTCATGGTCAAACGTATCAAAAACGGATGATCAGGGCACTTAACAAGAAAGTCAGACCACAAGAGTATCAAGTTGGGGACCTAGTAATCAAGCGCATCATTCTTCCTCAAAATTATCCCAGGGGAAAATGGACCCCTACATACGAAGGGCCATTTGTGGTTAAACATGTCTTCTCAGGAGGAGCCATGATTCTAACCACCATGGATGGTGACGACCTTCCTCACCCCGCCAATGCAGACATAGTAAAAAGATACTACGCATGAATTAAAGACCCGCTAGGTTGACACACCTAGGCAAAAGTAAGGGCTTCCCGGCGAACCAAAAGGGTTCGGGCAAAAATAAGGGATGAAATGAAAAAAAATCTGTACACCCGGCAAGTCGAAAACCTGAAAAGGCGGCTTGGGTAAAAATGGGTATCCCGGTGGACCGAAAACCCAAAAGGGCGGTCCAGGCAAAAATTAGGGATCAAAGCATAATATTATGTCTCATTGAATCACCTTGCATCCAGAATCCGGTATCAACCATCAGGTTCAGACGGCATCGATCGATCAACTTCATCTTCAATTAAGCAGCCAAGTGATGAGACGCTCGAAGATATAAAGGCGATAGCAGAGTTGGAACTCAGTGGGATTATTCTTTTCACATAGATGTTTTGTTTTCCTTTTTCACAAAATTGTATAAACTCTGTTTGTTCAGCGGCGTTCTCTTACTAGGACGTCAGCCTCTTGTACATAAACGCCTATTTACCGGCAAATTCAAAAATCAATACAAATTCACTTTTCAGATAAATTGCCAATTATTTTCCTTTTTCTGTTTTGGTTTGCAAAGAACGTCCAATGTTCATTTTTGATATATGCATTTGACACTAATTGCTAACTCATAAATATTCGCATGCGAAACAAAGGACTAATTACAGGTGACATCAGAAACAGGGGCAATAATGAGTCATCTAAGCGATCTAGTTGCTCTGTCCACCAAGGTACCAAGGTAAGTTCGGCTGAAGAATGTAACCCAGATACCTTCACTCCCCGCCGAGTAAGATGAGACTCAACAATACTCTCCCAAGCAGTTGATCTCCAATCAGCCCTAAAAAGGCACAGTATCTCCAGCAAGTCAGCAACACTCTCCCCGAGCAGAGTTAGTCTACTATCAGCCTTAAGGAAGTTGGATTATCCCCAGAAAATATCAATATTCCCCAACGGAGTATACAAACATTCCTAACAAGCATCCCCGACAATCTTGATCTAAGATTGTTCCCCGGCGGAATACCGGACATCCAGTGGAGCCATTCCCTAATACAGTTCAAAAGATCTCCCCAGGAGAGTTGAGTCAATCTCCCCAGTAGGAAGCTCATCCCAGTAGATTCTGGAAGCTTGTCCCCTGTAGAGCACGAGCGCGTCTCCCCGGCTTTATTCAAAGGATATTTCCCCACCAGGATATAACTGGGTTATCCTCAGCCAATTGCCACGGAAAGATCGTCCCCGACGAAGTTCTTTCTATCCCCCAACGGAGTTCATCAAATCCCTAACATAACTCATCAATGGTATCCCCAGCGGACTTATCATCAAAATCTCAGCGAAGTATCTCTTCCCACAGAGTATTTCCCCGCAAAATAATCTCTTCAACAAAGTTTATTCCTCAACGGAGTCATCTTCTCCTACAGGTTTATTCTCGCAACCGTCATCCCCAGCGGAAACAAAGAGCTCTACTCTTCAACATCAGCCCAGGATTCAACAAACTCCCGGAATTCGTCAAGGATTTATTTTCCTAGACAAAAACACATTCATAAACATCACATCTTTATACATTATAGCAGGCACATACGCATCATGAACATACAATCTCATTTATTTTGAGAACATCACACATTTCATACATCATGACATTGCATACAACTAATGTTTTGCCTTTTCAGGAAAAAGGTCAATACAAAAATGATTACTATCAACTGTTGCAATTCCGGATTCGATACCTGTATCTAGCCAGGGCATATTCGTGAGCGATTACTTGTGGATTCGACACCTGTATCTAGCCAGGGCATATCTGCACGAAGAAATTCCGGACTCGATTCCTGTATCCAGCCAGGGCACGTCTGAAGAGTTTGAAGATTCGATTCCTGTATCCAGCCAGGGTATATCTATTGACGACTAATTCCGGACTCGATTCCTGTATCCAGCCAGGGAACGTCTGAAGAGTTTGAAGATTCGATTCCTGTATCCAGCCAGGGCATATCTGTTGACGAATAATTCCGGACTCGATTCCTGTATCCAGCCAGGGCACGTCTGAAGAGTTTGAAGATTCGATTCCTGTATCCATCCAGGGCATAGCTGTTGACGACTAATTCCGGACTCGATTCCTGTATCCAGCCAGGGCACGTCTGAAGAGTTTGAAGATTCGATTCCTGTATCAAGCCAGGGCATATCTGTTGACGACTAATTCCGGACTCGATTCCTGTATCCAGCCAGGGCACGTCTGAAGAGTTTGAAGATTCGATTCTTGTATCCAGCCAGGGCATATATGTTGACGACTAATTCCAGACTCGATTCCTGTATCCAGCCAGGGCACGTCTGAAGAGTTTGAAGATTCGATTCCTGTATCTAGCCAGGACATATCTGTTGACGACTAATTCCGGACTCGATTCCTGTATCCAGCCAGGGCACGTTTGAAGAGTTTGAAGATTCGATTCCTGTATCCAGCCAGGGCATATCTGTTGACGACTAATTCCGGACTCGATTCCTGTATCCAGCCAGGGCACGTCTGAAGAGTTTGAAGATTCGATTCTTGTATCCAGCCAGGGCATATCTGTTGACGACTAATTCCGGACTCGATTCCTGTATCCAGCCAGGGCACATCTGAAGAGTTTGAAGATTCGATTCCTGTATCTAGCCAGGGCATATCTGTTGACGACTAATTCCGGACTCGATTCCTGTATCCAGCCAGGGCACGTCTGAAGAGTTTGAAGATTCGATTCCTGTATCCTGCCAGGGTATATCTGTTGACGACTAATTCCAGATTCGATTCCTGTATCTAGCCAGGGCACATCTGTGAATAACTGATTGTAGACTCAATACCTGTATCCAGCCAGGGCATATCTACATGAAGAGTTTAGAGATTTGATACCTGTATCCAGCCAGGGCATATCTACATAAAGAGTTTGAAGATCAACCCCTGTAACAGGCCAGGTAATTATCTTTCTTTCTCAGGTACGCAAGTTCTCGCTAAGGAATCTCTTACGCGATCGACACCTAGATGGCATCTATAAGCCCATCTACATACCATCTCTCCAAATGGCATCTATAAGCCCATTCCCGATAAGGCTCCGTCACAGCTCCAGATGGCATCTATAAGCCCATCCTCCTATCCATCATCTCTCCAAATGGCATCTGTAAGCCCATTCCCGCCATCACACTGCTAACATTCTACTATGTGAGTGAAAATTTCTGGGCACTTTAGTGTTCAATCATCTTCCACCTTCGGATCACGAAAGGCACGCAAGCCAATCTACATCCTCAGGTCTAAAAAGATTGAACAGGGGCAACTGTTGTACCCCAAAATTTGCCCTCCCATATTCTTCAAGATTTGTCAAGGTCAATCTCCAAATGGTTCAAAATGTCTCAAGGGTTGCACAGTCCAATTGCCTCCTAACACAGTCAAAATTAGGGTTTTGGTTCTTGCAAAGAAATTGAGGTTTTCAAGGGTCCAATCAAGTCCCATATGCCTATATACATTGTCAAGCATCTATATGTCAAGTTTCAAGACTCACAGCACCAAGTTGCACAGTCAAAAGCCCTAATTGCTTTACAGTCAACTGCAGGGGTAAAATGGTCATTTGATAGTCAAAAGTCAAAATTTTTGGTCAACATCTTATTTTGAAGCCACAATCATCATTTGATCAATTCTTGATCATGATTCTTCAAGAATGGCTCAGAAATCATCAAGATGCAAAAAGTTGCTATTTTTGGACAGTTGAAAAGTCAACTGTAACTTGACCAAGGCATAACTTTTTCATGGTTCATCAAAAAAATCCCATACAATGCTCATTTTGAAGGTGATGACATTTCCTACAACTCATCTTCACACTCCAAGTCCAAGAAATGCTCTCACAAAAAGTTATCAATTTCAACATTATAGGTCATTTTCAAAAGTCAACAAAAAGGCACTTTAAGTCAAAGACCATAACTTGAGATTGGTAAATCAAAATGACATGGGACTAAATGAATTGGTTATAGGACTTCAAGACCTTTCCAAAATGTCCAAGAACATGTTCATATCTTCAAAATTGAGCAAGATATGCATTGGAGAAGTTGGGAAATTTTTGGGAACTTTCAAAAGTCAACTTTGCCTAAAACACTTCATTTTTGCTAATGGGCTTCAAATTCCTTCTTGAATCTTTGCCCAAAGCCTATGCACGACCCATTGAACTTAAAATGATTTATTTTCTTATTTTTAATTAATTAATTGAATTTTTATTAATATTAATTCATTTAATTGATTTTAATTGTAGGAAAATTCAAAAGATATGGTTTTTGGATCTTTTGTGAAGCAAATCTGATCAGGGCAAGCTGGCAATCTCGTTTCTCAATAAAAAAGGCAAAATCATCCATGTTTGGCAAGTTTTATCAATCAAAAAAGTTGGAAAAGATTTGATTAAAAATCAAATATTGAAAACATAATCTCATGGGCTTTTGGGCCAAGATTTACCCTAGTTTTGATTCCAATACATATGCTGAAGCCAACCCTAGTGCTAACAACGTACAACTGATGCTGAAACACCATAACCAAGTTCTAAAAAATTCATGAAATAGTGTGAAACTGAATTCTTATTTGCAGCGCAATTCAAAGCCTAAAAAATATTCAAACACCTTGCCCGAGTCTCCAGGAATCCATTGCCATCAAGAACAAGTCCAAATACGCAAAGAATCAAAGAACACAAGTCACTCGGTTTGCATTATTTTCCAAATCTGCATATCATAATTCATGTGTTTTTAATCCATTTTCTTGATTGGTTTGTGTTGTTAGGAACATTCTGAAGCTAATGGGATAGTTTAATTGCGTTGAAACTTCTTGAATCGAAATCCACCATGGCATATATCTAGGGTTTCGAAGCTTGAAAATTAGGGCTTTGCGCATAAGGAAAAATTGGACCTTGAGACAAGCATGGTTGAATTCGTCAAGGCCAGACGAATTCAACCAAGCCCTCGCGCTCTTTTTATATCATCCATAGCTCTAATCGCTATTCTTGGAACTTTTGTTTTGTGGGGGTTTAAAACCCCCGCTATCTGTTTGATATTATTGCAGGTAAACGAAGAAGATGGTGAGCTGGCCAAATGCTAGTGGATCATTCAAACATGGCGCGCGCTTTTTCTGTTCCCAGCATAGTTATTACTTTTCATATATTATTTTTATTGGTTATTATGTTTACAAACAAACGCAGATGGCGTAGTGGTTGGAGACGTGGCTGGCAAACACTGGGACCTGGGTTCGATTCCCAGGTCCCCCATATAATTCTTGATATTTTTTCTAAAGCAATCTCATGCAGCGCTTGTACCAAAATTCCACCATGCATGCCCATCAATAGCTTGCCATGTGGCTTCAAGCACCCATCCAGTGGCCAGGAGATGAAGCCCATAATACTCCCCAGTCAAACAACATGCACGTGATCATGAAAAGTCAATCAGGCTTAGAGTTCTTGGGCCAGAATTTCTCACAAAAAACCTCCATATGGGCCATCTTACCCCCCTTGGTTTGCAATTTATTTTCTTTTCTTTTAATACTTTTAATTGTTTTAATTATTATTATTAATTCACCACAAATTAATTTTTCCTAATAAAAATCAGAAAATCAAAATTGTAAATATATGTTAATTATTTATTAATTTCACCATTAACTTATTTTTGTAAATAAATACTAATAACTAACTTAGCTTAATTTAGGTTTAAATTTTAATCCTTTTTCTCAATAAATAAAAATTGCATAGAATTAGGTTTTGACCTTTTTTTAATCATTTTCTTATTATCATCATTATTAATTATTATTATTTTTGTAAATCACATGTAAATTAATTAATTAGTTTAAATTAGTTTAACTGTAACATTTTCATTAATAATTAAAATAAACTTAGAGCTAGGGTTTCCTTGACTTTTAATTTATTTTATTTTCATTAAATACAAAAACATAAAAAAAATCTTTCTTGTAAATAATTAAATTAGCATTAGGTTTAATTTTAATTTAATTTCAAGCAAAGGACAAAAACTCTTAATTTCTCAAAAGGGTCAAAAACCCTAGGACGTCTTGATCTTAATTCTTTCGCACGTTATTTTTATATTTTGATTATTATGTAACTGCTTCCAAGGATGTAATAGTAATTAGGTTTATTGCTTTTCTTTACTTTCCGAACTTTATCAAAACGGGTCTTTGTTTTTTTGGCGATGTATAGACCCGCGCCTTGTAATAGCGTAGCTTTTACCTTTCCGTATTTTATTTTCCGCACTCCTAACTGCTAAATTGCATGAAAGAATGTATGATAATTAAAAACAACTCGTAGCTCACAATTGCATGATCAAAGATAAAAGTTAACATGAAAACAACACACAAAGCACATGCCACTTCTAGGGTACGCCACACTCGTTGCCTCGAAAGTGGTCGTCAAGTATAGGGTGTTTTAGCGGTCACCCTTATGTCTAAGATCCAGTTGCCTCGAAACGGTTGCCTCAGATTAAAAAGGATCTAGGACATTAGGGTTACTTCTAAGGTGTCCTACTATTGCTTCGGTGACCACACTGTCCCTCAATCGAATTGACTCGAACACCTCCAACGGTGGTGCTACCTACCTCTCAATGGTGGGATGGCACTACCTTAAGGACTCTTACACAGCCTAATTCCTTAGGGTAGGTGGATGACTCATGGGTACTTGCTCTCTTCAAAAAAAAAAAAAACAAACCAAAACATCTTTTCACACTGACACTTTCTAAAAGATTTCAAAACAAATTTTTCATACACTCTTGAGGACAGATACAAGAGTTACTTAGGAATTTTTCAATGAAACTTTTTCAAACCCACTCACATTTGAAAAGCAAACATATTTTGAAAACATATAAGAGCAAGTACCTAAGAGCCCATGGATAACCACAGATAGAAAGGGTGCTAACACCTTCCCTTTCTATAAATCTACCTCCCGAACCGAGAAACATTCTCGAATAAGGAATTTTGTTGTGCTTTTGTCCTTTCCATGTTGGAGAACATAAAAGACGGTGGCGACTCTTGCTTACCGCGACATTTCGCGAACCAGCTTTAAAACAGTCTGTTCTATTTCCACCGATCACAGTTATCCATAAGTCAATTAAGTGATAATGGTTATGATATAATCTTCAATCAAAATTCATGCAAAGCTGTTAGTCAGAAAGAAGGGACTATCCCATTTAATGGAAAGAGGAAAAATAACATTTATAAAATAAAACTTTCTGAACTAAAAAGTCAGAATGTAAAGTGTCTTCTATCTGTTAACAACGAGCAATGGATCTGGCACAGAAGATTGGGACATGTTAGTATGAGAAGAATATCTCAGATTAACAAACTCAATCTGGTCAGAGGACTTCCTAACCTGAAGTTCAATTCAGATGCTCTGTGTGAAGCATGTCAGAAAGGCAAGTTTGCAAAACCAACTTTCAAATCCAAAAACGTTGTTTCCACCTCCAAGCCATTAGAACTTCTACACATTGACTTATTTGGACCAGTTAAAACTGCTTAAGTCAGTGGCAAGAAGTATGGGTTAGTAATCATAGATGACTATAGCAGATGGACATGGGTAAAGTTCTTAAGACACAAGGACGAGTCACACTCTGTGTTTGTCACCTTCTGCAACCAAGTTCAGAATGAAAAGGATCTTAGAATCGTCAAAGTCAGAAGTGATCATGGTGGAGAATTTGAAAACAAAGATTTTGAGTCATTCTTTAATGACAAAGGCATTCTGCATGATTTCTCTTGTCCTCGAACTCCCCAGCAAAATGGAGTTGTAGAACGAAAGAACAAAACATTGCAAGAAATGGCCCGAACCATGATCAACGAGACTAACGTTGCTAAGATCTTATGGGCAGAGGCAATAAACACAACGTGTTACATTCAGAATAGAATCTCCATAAGACCTATTCTGGAAAAGACTCCATATGAATTGTGGAAGAACAGAAAGCCCAACATTTCCTATTTTCATCCATTTGGATGTACATGTTTCATTTTGAATACAAGAAATTATTTGAACAAGTTTGACTCTAAAGCACAAAAGTGTATTATGTTAGGATACTCTGAATGCTCAAGAGGGTACAGAGTATACAATACAGAAACACAGATTGTGGAAGAATCAATCAGTGTTCGTTTTGATGATAAGCTTGACTCTCAAAAGTCAAAGCAGAATGAATTCCTTGCAGGTATGGAAGTTGAACTCACAGGTACTGAAGACAAATCATCAAAAGCTCTTAACAGAGACACTCCTTCAACATAAGAAAGAGTCACTGCAAGCAATCCAGCACCTTCTATTGATCAACTCCAGAAAAGACTATCCAGAAGCAGCATGGATCACCCAAAAGAAACAATCCTAGGAAGAAAGGAAGATCCAATCAGAACAAGATCTAGCTTCAGAAACTCTGAAGAATCCCTCATGGGACTTGTTTATCTAATTGAACCATCAACAATTGATGAAGCCCTTCTGGACAATGACTGGATTCTAGCAATGCAAGATGAGCTAAATCAATTCACAAGAAATGACGTATGGGATCTAGTTCCCAAACCAAAAGGATTCAACGTCATTGGTACAAAATGGGTGTTCAGAAACAAACTGAACGAACAAGGTGAAGTCATCAGAAACAAGGCACGACTGGTAGCACAAGGTTATAGTCAGCAAGAGGGGATAGACTATACATAAACCTTTTCTCCAGTCACCAGATTAGAATCTATCAGACTCTTAATTTCATTTGCTGTTAATAAAGGCATCACTCTGTATCAGATGGATGTCAAGAGTGCATTCTTAAATGGCTATATAGAAGAAGAGGTATATGTGCACCAACCCCCTGGTTTTGAAAGTTCCAAAAATCCAGAATATGTTTTCAAACTAAAGAAGTCACTCTATGGTCTGAAACAAGCTCCCAGAGCTTGGTATGAAAGACTAAGTAACTTCCTGTTAGAAAAGGAATTCACCAGAGGGAAAGTGGACACAACCTTGTTCTGTAAGACAGTTAAGAATGACATTTTAGTATGTCAGATTTATGTTGACGACATCATATTTGGATCTACTAAACCCTCTATGGGAAGAAAGTTTGCTAAATGTATGCAGGAAGAATTTGAGATGAGCCTAATGAGGGAACTAAAATTCTTTCTGGGCATTCAGATCAATCAAACCCCAGAAAGAACTTACATTCATCAGAGAAAATATGTCAGAGAACTTCTGAAGAAATTTGATCTATCAGAATGTAAGCCATCAAAGATTCCAATGCATCCCACGTGCATTCTGGAAAGAGAAGAGGTAAGTAAAAAGGTAGAACAGAAGGTATACAGAGGTATGATTGGTTCCCTTCTATATCTGACGGCTTCAAGGCCTGAAATTTTATTCAGTGTTTGCATTTGTGCTAGATTCCAATCAGATCCTAGAGAATCTCACTTAACAGTAGTTAAGCGAATTTTCAAGTATCTGAAAGGTACTACTAATCTGGGTTTGTTTTATAGAAAATCAAGTGATTACAGCTTAGTAGGTTACTATGATGCTTATTTTGCTGGAGACAGAGTAGAATGTAAAAGTACTTCTGGAAGCTGCCAGTTTCTGGGAGAAAATCTGATCTCATGGTCCAACAAAAGACAATCCACAATTGCTCTATCAACAGCAGAAGCTGAATACATAGCAGCAGCTGGATGCAACACACAAATGCTCTGGATGAAAAGTCAACTTGAGGACTTCCAGATATTTGAGAGTAACATTCCTATCCTCTGTGACAATAATTCTGCTATCTACTTAAGTAAAAATCCCATTTTGCATTCTAGAGCTAAGCATATAGAAATAAAACATCATTTTATTAGGGACTATATTCAGAATGGGATTTTAAATTTTAAATTTATTAACACAGACCATCAATGGGCTGATATTTTTACAAAACCTCTTTCTGAAGATAGGTTCAACTTCATTCTGAAACATCTCAGCATGAAGCTCTGCCCAGAATAAAATTGTTTTGATTCTATATCTTAACCTTCAAAACTTTGCTTATTTTTCGTGAACTACTGATGAATCTTTCTTCAGATCTTTAGAAGTACAGATTGCATCAGAATCTATCCATGAAGATCTGAGCGCTTCATTTCAAGGATAGAAATGTGCTGTTCACTCAAGCAAACAAGTGTCATCCAGTCATCAGCTATTTTCTGAGGCTGAACACGCGTTCATGTTTCTAAAAAGGCAAAAGCGATGATTGGATGCATTGAGACACATGTCATGGGTAACCGTTCCAAATATCTTTCTGAATCCCCTAAAATCAGCTATCATTAAATGCTAATAATCATTATTAATTTCTCTCTCTTGTCTTTTATGTTTTCAAAACCTTTTAGAAATCTATTTAAACACACTTCACACCATTTACACTCTTTTACCCTCACTTTCCTTTTCTCTAAATATTTCTGATTTCAGTTTGCATACTTTCTCAAAAACCCTTTCATTTTCTTCACAAAAACCTTCGTGTGAACATGGCTTCCTCCAGCATTCCTACTTCAAGTTCTCAGAAATCAGACTCCACTGAACAGTACGAAGAACCCCACAGAACGCTTCTCACTCCAATCAAAAATCTAGAGGTTCTGTCAGAATTGATAGTGGATTTCAACAGTCTTCAGGAGAATGGGTTTGATCTCTCTAAAGATGTTAAAGCTCAAGACTGGGAAAAATATTTTGACAGACTGGTGGGTCCAACATTCCCTATTCTGGTAAAGGAATTTTGGATTCACGCTTCTTCTTCAAACCATCAAGTTACGTCTTACATCATGGGGAAGAAGATTATTATTACTGAGGACCTGATTGCAAGACTAATAGGGTACAGTGGTGGTGGTGTTTGTTGCATTGACATGGCAGAAAGGTGTGCTGATGCTGCCCTAATTGCAAGGGAAATCTTCACTCTGGGGCTTCCCTCCAGCAAGATAAGGGATTTAAAGGACAAACACAGAATATGGGCCAAGATCATCCTGGGATGCATTAATCACAGGAAGCCTACCAGCTCTCCTGACTACATCAATATTGATCAGCAATTTATGATCTATTTCATCTCTCAGAAGGTCAAGATAAATCTGGCTCATATGATGTTCAACCATCTCAAGACAAGTGTCAAAGAAACAAGAGAAGAGGAGCAAACAAAAAGGGATTGGATACCCTTAGGAAGACTGATATCAGATATTCTTACAGAGAATAAGCTGATTGATCATCTGACAGAGGCTCAGGAAATCAGCACTCTAGAAGCTACTGTTGGCAAACAGCTGAATGCCAAAAATCTGAAGAAAATGAAGTTGATTGAGAACATCAAGAAGGAGCCCAACGTCACTCCTTTTTCTGCAATCTCCAGCAGAAGAGTCCCTCTGGATGACTTTCCTCTGTTCTCAGAAATTGATTCTAAACCAGATATAATTCTCAGATATCTGAATGCTTGCAAGGCTGATGGTACAACACCAAATCTGAACATCCAGGATCTGCAGCAGAAGGCTCCAGAAGTTGTTCTGAAGAAGACCAAGAAAAGGAAAGCTAAAGCAGAAGGATCATCTCAGCGGACTCCTAAAAAGAAAGGTAATCCTTCATCTGTAACTGTTTTAGATTCAATTGCTGTATCAACATCTATCCCAATTTCCACTCCATCTGATAACCCAACACCACAAACTTTTGATTATTTTTACCTTGACTTTGACCCCTATGAATCATTAACCCTTAGAAGATCTCGCTCCCAACCTCAAAATCCAAATACTGAAGCCATACCAGAAAAAGAACTTGCAAAAGTTCTATCTGATATAGATACCTTTGCTCCCATACTAGAAAATCCAAATCCTGAAACCACCACAGAACCACAACCAGAAATTCCCCTCTCACCAATACCAGAAATTCCCCTCTCTCCAGAACCAAAAATCCCACTACCTTCATCTCCTCAACCAGAAATTAATCCACCTTCTCCACAACCTGAACAACCTGAACAAACTGTTGATTCTGATCCTACTCCTATTCCTGGAATCACACAACCTCCCATTTGTTTGGCCCTTGGTACCATTGTGAATATTCCCCAACTTCCCTCCTCACCAGAATCAACTCCACCTAACTCCCCATCAAGTCCAATAATAATTCCTGACTCTCCCACTCCCTCACCAAAGAATAATCCAGAAGACAACATCAAAACTGTCATTGACTTAACAGTTTTTGAACGTCTTGCTGCCATCAACCACAAAACTACTATCCCAAAACCAAAACACCCAGATGTTGGTACCAGCATATTGAACTTTGAAACAGAAGTACAGAAGTGGATCACTTCTCTGAAACAAGCTAGTCTTGAGCTGGTTGATCCTGCTGCATCAGACTACCTTTGGACAAGGTTCAGAAGATGGGTATGCTCTGAAACCTTTAAGTTGCAAGAACAGAGCTATGGACAGGCTCAACAGAACTTCAGCAATCTGCTGAAAGAAATTGAAGGTCCAGTTCTGAGCAAGCTTCTTAAGGAAGAAGTTCTCCATCTGGACATTGCTCCTTGGTCTGAACAGCGTCCAACATCCAAAGATCAACCAGAGTCAGAAGAACAGATGATTTCGACTGAAGAACAGGGTCAAGAAGAAGATATTACAGAAAGCTCTGAGAAGCATCCTGTTTCTGAAGATCCTCAAGCTTCCTCCCTTGACAGGCAGACTCTAGAAGACTTGAAAAGATCTGATATGCTGATGCAGGAAAGAATGGATAAGCAGGACACCAAAATTGATGCAATAGCGAACATGTTAACTCAGCAACAAGAAACAAACACCCAGATCAAGAGCATGTTGGAGGCTCTGTTCACACGACTTCCTCCCCCCTCTTAGAATTTCCTTGTTTTTTTAACATGTTTGTCTGTAATATTTTTTCATTGTTTTGAACTTATCATTGCTTCTGGTCTTTAATATAAACGCATTTTTTAGCTCTGATTATTCGTCCTTTTTGATAACTGACAAAAAGGGGGAGAAAGAATGATATTTTTCAATAACGGATTACTGAGACATAAGTCTCAAACATTCTGATCTATTTAAATTTCTTTCTTCTGATAAGCTTACAAGTACAAAATTCTGATGAAAGATACAGTAAAGGACACTAAAGCACTGATGCTCAAAGACTCATGGAATTAAAGGGAAGTAATCAACTCAGGGGGAGTTTTCTCTTCCTAGCTCTGATACCTTTTATTCTTTATTTTCAATTGAAAAAATCTGGTTTTTGTCATCATCAAAAAGGGGGAGATTGTTAGAACATAGTTTGATTCTACAACCCTTGATTAAAGTTTTGATGATAACAAAATACAAAGAATAAAATAAATTCAATATATATATATATATATATATATATATATATATATATATATATATATATATATATATATATATATATATATATATATATATATATATATATATATATATATATATATAGAACAAATATGCTGCTTCAAGTTATGTTTTGTGTATACAGAATTTCTGATGGAATCAACATCAGAAGATCAGTAATATATCAGCATCAGAAGATCAATAACATATGCTACACGCTGAAGCTACCAGATCATACGCTGAAGCTTGATGACCAGAATCTGCTCACAACAAACACTCTGACTCTGATCAAAGATCTTTACCAAATCATCAGCACTTAGAAGCGTCAGCATAAGTTTAAAGCAGAAGACTCTGAAGCGTTACTATGTATTCAAGACATAATTAATTACCAACAGCTTTATCCAAGACAGGATCTTCTCAAAAAGGAAAGAACATTATTATCATTGAAGGTGCTTTATAGACAACAACGTATCTTTGCCTTGGCTATATAAACAAGTCTGTGTGAGAAAAGAAAACGCTAATATATACGCACACACTCATAATTTGCTAAGCTTTCCAACCACGCTTACTCAAACGCTCTAGCAAATCCAGTTTCTTTCTAAGCTTACATTTGTGTATTATCATAGTTGTGGTATACTGTTTTAGTAGAAAACATTAAATACATTATTGTTCAATTATTTGTAAAGAGAATTCCTTGAGATAAACCGGTGCGTGGTTATACTCAAGAAGGCTTTAACAGTTGTTAAAGTAGACGGTTGTAATCCTATTGAATATAGTGGATGTCTAACCTTTTGATTTAAGTTTTACAATTCAACTCCCCTTCTTGTGTTTTTCACATCTTCAAATTGATCTCAATGACTTCTAATTAATACTGAGTTCATTTTTAATTCAATTAAAAAAAACTATGGTTTTAGGATTTTATAAGTATAACAAATTTGAAAATAAAATAAATAAAGCATGCAAATGGTTGAAATATATATGAGTAAAATGCTAAGGACTATCTAAAATTCAATTATGTAATGACTCCGATCACACAATGAAACAACTGGTTTAAATAATAGATTATCAATTCTTAGGGGTAATTACTCCTTAGTCCCCAGGAAGAAACTCTTTGATCCTTCAACCTAATTACTATGTCCATAGGAAATTACGGTTGAAATCAAGCATTATAATATCAAGAATATTCTGATTATTGAAGAGTATCCCTAGTCCTAGGTAATATCTACTACAACATGTTCTCAAACAGATCATGAACAATAGTTGTATAGATGGTTGACCAATCCTTTCTTAAGAATTAATCTGTAATTGACTTGTTGAAAATTTGATGACAATTTTCTGTTGATTGATCTTTCCCGAAAAAGATGAAAGGTTAGTTATATGCAATTTCATGATGTATGAAATGCATGGTGTAATGATGTTCTCAAAATAAGTGAGATTGTGTCGTATGTATTTGTGCTGTCAATGTTATGACGTATGGGAGCGATGTATGGACATGTTAATTATTATGCCGTAGTGTTGCCAGAGTCGGGGAAAATAAATCCCGGAGTGTTTCTAGGTATGAGGAGTGCAAGTCTTCATGTTTTGAAGTGCAAATGAGTTGATGAGCTTCCATTTGTTAGAGAAATAAACTCTGTTGTAAGGGAAACACCGTGTATTGCTTGTAGATCTCGTGGAATCCTGTTGGGGAATCCTGAGAAATTGGGTGACTTTTACTGGGGAGTGATAACTGGAAGTTTTGTTCCGCCGGAGATGTGAGAGAGCTTGATATCATTAAGCTGCACACCGTGGGGGATTTTATGGAATAATCTAAGGATATTATCCTATTTCTTAAATCCATTAGTGATTGTCTTTCTATTTTATGTTCCCTTTTTTTTATTTGTAAATAGTAGTTACGTTCAAATGCATATGTTCAAAAAATGAATCATTGGAAGTTTTCACAAACAAAACATGGAAAAAGAGAAAAAACAATAGTTTTGTACTTTCAAAGGGATATCTTTGTATTAACTTGAATAAGTATTTTTGTACAATGAGACGAACATTCTAGTAAGAGAACGTCATCGTAGAAAAATGAAAATTTGATACAAAGAAAAGATAGCTATGTGAAATAATCCCATGGGGTTCCCATTCTGCTATAGCCTTCGTGTCTCTGAGCGTCTTGTCCACTTGTTGTCTTGTCCGAAGTTGATTGAATTGATCAGAACCACTGAGTTTGTCAGTCGAAACTAAAGGTTATCTATAAGGTGATCCAACGGGACATAAGCATACAATTTAATTCCCTAACTTTTGCCTGGACCGCCCTTTCGGGTTTTCAGTCCACCGGGATAGCCTTTTTTGCCCAAGTCGCCCTTTCAGGTTTTCAACTTGCCGGGTGTACATATTTTTTTTTGTTTTATCCCTAATTTTTGCCTAAACATTTTTGGTTCTTCGGGATGCCCTTGTTTTTCCTAGGTGTGTCAACCTAGCGGGTCTCTTATGCATAGTATCTTTTAACTATGTCTGCGTTCACAGGGTGTGAGAGGTCGTCGCCATCCATAGTGGTTAAGATCATTGCTCCACTAGAGAATATGCTTTTGATCATAAACGGTCCTTCGTATGTAGGAGTCCATTTGCCCCTGGGATCACCTTGTTGTAATATGATACACTTGATTACCAAGTCACCAACCTGATATACCTGACGTTTGACCTTTTTGTTAAAAGCTTTGATCATGCATTTTTGGTACATCTGGCTATGACAGACAACTGTAAGCCTCTTTTCATCAATTAAATTCAACTGGTCAAGCCGAGTTTGGATCCAATCGTCTTCATTCAGCCCTGCATCCTTTATGATTCTTAGAGAAGGTATTTGGACTTCAATTGGTAAGACAGCTTCCATGCCGTATGCCAAGGAGAAGGGAGTTGCCCCTGTTGATATGTGTGTCGTGGTACAATAACTGTGGAGAGCGAATGGTAGCATCTTATGCCAGTCCTTATAGGTTACTATCATTTTTTGTATGATATTCTTAATGTTCTTATTTGCGGCTTCGACAATGCCATTCATCTTTGGCCAGTAAGGGTAAGAATTATGGTGCTGGATCTTGAATTAAGCGCATAGTGTGGTGATCATAGTATTATTGAGATTCGTACCATTGTCTGTGATGATTCTCTCTGGGATGCCATACCAACAAATGAGATTCTGTTTGATGAAACGGGCCACGACATTCTTGGTAACGGAAGCGAAAGAAGCTGCCTTAACCCACTTCGTGAAATAGTCAATGGCCACCAAGATGAAACGATGTCCATTAGAAGCTGTAGGTTTGATTTCTCCAATCATATCGATGCCCCACATCGCAAATGGCCAAGGAGCAGTCAGGAAGTTTAGAGGAACTAGAGGCACATGCACTTTATCAGCGTAGATCTGACACTTGTGACAGGTTCATGAATGCTGATAGCATTCTGCTTCCATGGTAGACCAGTAATAACCTGCCCGTAGGATTTTCTTAGACATCGTATGCCCACTGGAATGGGTGCCAAAAGTTCCTTCATGTAGATCATCCATTATCTTTTCTTCCCCAACCTTGTCTACACAACGAAGCAAAATAGAGCCGTGGTTGCGTTTGTAGAGAATGCCATTACTGATGAAGAACTTAACATAGAATCTCCTTAAGAACTTCTTATCATTGACTGAAGCTCCTTTCAGATACTCTTGTGCCTCGAGATACCTCTTGACTTCATGGAACCAAGGTTGGTCCACTACTTCTTCAATATTGATCTCGTGACAGTGAGCTGGTTCATCCATCCGTTCAATGGTGATCTGGGCAGCCTCGTTACCCCACTTGAGTTTAAACATGGATGACATTGTGGCTAGCGCGTCCGCTAGTTGATTTTCCTCTCGTGGAAAATGCTCAAAGGTAATTTCCTCGAAATGTGGGATTAATGTCAACACATATTCTTTGTAGGGGATGAGGTTAGGGTGCTTCGTGTCCCATTCTCCTTTGATCTGATTGATGACCAAGGCTGAATCTCCAAATACACTTAAGGACTTGATTCCCAAATCTATGGCAGATTTGAGACCAAAAATACACGCTTCGTATTCTGCCATGTTATTTGTACAATTGAAGCAAAGTCTTGCAGTGAAGGGAGTATGACATCCTTCAGGGGATATGATTACAGCACCTATGCCATTGCCGAGTGCGTTGGACGCCTCATCAAAAACCAGGGTCCATCAGGATCCTTGTTCAGGTCCGTCATATGGTCTGAGTTCTTCACAGTTGTTTAACATCATGATGTCTTCATCTGGGAATTCGAATTTCATGGACGGGTAGTCATCCACAGCTTAATGAGCAAGGTGATCAGCTAGTACACTCCCCTTTATTGCTTTTTGGGTAGTGTACTGAATGTCGTATTCAGTCAGGATCATCTGCCATCTTGCTATTCTCCTAGAGAGGACAGGCTTCTTGAATATGTATTTTATTGGATCCATATTGGATATCAATAAGGTAGTATGGGTCAACATATACTGTCTTAGTCGGCGAGCAGCCCATGCCAGAGCACAATAAGTTTTCTCGAGCAGTGAATATATTGTTTCACAGTCGGTAAACTTTTTGCTCAGGTAGTAAATAACATGCTCTTTTCGGCCAGACTCGTCATGCTGCCCCAGCACATGCCCCATTGAATTTTCCAAGACAATTAGATACATGATCAAGGGTCTTCCCTCGATTGGAGGAATCAAAACAGGAGGCTCTTGTAGGTACTCTTTGATCTTGTCGAAGGCAGCTTGGCATTCATCATTCCATTTGACTACTTGATCTTTCTTCAATAATTTGAAGATTGGTTCACAAGTAGCGGTCAAGTGAGAAATGAATCTGGCAATGTAGTTTAGCCGTCCTAAGAATCCTCTGACTTCCTTCTCATTGCGAGGAGTAGGAATTTATTGTATTGCTTTCACCTTGGCAGGGTCCACTTTGATACCTTTACCGCTAACAACGAAGCCTAGGAGTTTACCGAACCTTACCCCAAATGTGCATTTATTCGGGTTCAACCTCAGCTTGTATTTCTTTAGCATCTCAAACAGTTTCTGCAAATGGTCAAGATGTTTCTCTTCAGTTTGAGATCTGACTATCATGTCGTCCACATAGACCTCTATTTCGTGATGTATTGTGTCGTGAAATAGAGCTGTCATGGCACGCTGATAGGTTTCCCCAGCGTTCTTCAACCTGAATGGCATAACCTTGTAACAGAATGTGCCCCATTGTGTGACGAAGGTCGTTTTCTCCATGTCCTCAGGTGCCATTTTGATTTGATTGTAGCTTGAGAAACTATCCATGAATGAGAACACTTTATGCTGTGCGATATTGTCAACCAAAATATCGATGTGGAGAAGTGGGAAATCATCCTTAGGGCTTGCCTTATTCAAATCTATGTAGTCCACACACATGCGTACTTTGCCTTCCTTTTTAGGAACTAGAACAACATTGGCGACCCATTGTGGATAAGAGGTAACAGCTAAGAATCCGACATTGAATTGTTTCATGACTTCGGCCTTGATCTTCTCTGACATGTCTGGCCGCATGCGACGAACTTTCTGTTTTACCGGAGGACAATCTTCTTTTGTCGGTAGACGATGGACCACGATATCAGCATCAAGTTCTGGCATGTCTTCGTACGACCAGGCAAAGACCTCAACGTAATCATGTAGAAACTGAGTTATACGCTTCTTGACACTGGGTTCCAGATTGGCACCCACCTTGACTTCTTTCTTGTTCTCTTCGGTACCTAGGTTAACTGTGTCCACTGGTTCTTCATGGGGCTGTATGGTCCTTTCTTCTTGTTGTAGTAACCTGGCTAGTTCCCCTGGCACTTCACAATCTTCCTCACCTTTGTCTTTGGCTTGGTAGATTAGATTTTCAGAGTCACAAAGCGCCATAGCAGAATTGTTACCCAAGGGATCCCAAATGGATGTAGATCTGCATTTTGAATGTGAGTGTGTGTAAGAGTATAGCTATATTTGAAATAAATAAAAAAATGTAGAAAAAGAAAGACAAAGACCAAAAAGTTTGTATGAAAAAACGTCCATGATTCATTGATGACATATGAAAATGAGGTAACAACCCTTACAAATGGACCGTTGTGCCTCGGGTAAGACACAAGGTTTTAAAAGTCTGAATTGTTTAATTATTACAAGTCCGACAAAAATTTAAAGCCAATTACTGTTGGATAAAACTAATTGGGACAAAATATTTAGCTTCCCAGTTGGTGATTCCTCCATTGATGGTTGGGAAAATCCATTCTTCTAAGTCACAACTGTCATCATCATCCTCCACTGTGTTGAGTCCGTGATTGCTGATCTTCAAAGGTGGTCCCCCGGCACGAGCACGACATACAGCTTTCTGGGCTCCTGAAGTGAAACCCAAACCAAATTTGTCATATTTGTAAGGGATATCCGGGAGTTGGCCCCAAATAGTACACCCACCTTCTTCGACCACTGCCCTGGCATCTTTCAGAGAAGACATCTTTAGCGGAGGTCTTGCAATCTCCGGGACTTGGGAAACAGTCTTTGTAGCTGCCACTGTTTGTGGGACTTCCTCGAAGTGCTGAAACGAAGTTTCAATGAATATACCGTCCAATTCCACGTATCTGAAGGAGTTCAAGTGACTGACCATATATTCCTCTTCTCCATGGACAGTAATAATTTTCCCCTTGGTCGGGTATTTCAGCATTTGATGTAATATAGAGGTGACGGCACTAGCGTTGTGAATCCATGGCCGGCCCAATAAACAGGAATAGAAAGTGTGAATGTCCATCACATAAAAAGTTGAATCAAAGGTTTGAGTTCCAACTTTTATGGGGATGTCCACCTCCCCATGCACTATTCTTTTTGAACCGCCGAAGGCCCTTACCACTATGTTGCTGGGTTTTAAGGTCAAACCTTCACAGTCGAGTCTATCAAGAGCCTTCTTAGGCAGCACATTCAAAGACGAACCAGAATCAACCAAGACATGGGCCAAAGTTGTGCCCCTGCATTCGACAGAGACATGCAATGCCTCGTTATGTTTTCTCCCTCTAGGTGTCAGGTCATCATCGAGAAAGCCTAAACCATTATCAGCGGTTAAACTGGCCACACAGTCTTGGAACTGATCAGCAGAGGTTTCTTGTGGTACGTGGGAAGTTTTAAGAAACTTTACCAAGGCCTTCACATGAGCCTCATAGCACAACAATAAACCCATCATGGAAATCTTTGACAGAGTCTGCCCTAGCTGTTCGATTACGTTGTAGTCGTTTCTCTTTATAATTTTCAGAATTTCTTCCATCTCCTTTTTGGGAGGCCTCTTGGATAGATACTAATTGCACCTTCATCCGGACAGGCTCAATCAAAATGCCTTTTCCCCGAGTCTCGGTCGACTCGGAGGTAGGAGTGTCAGTAGGGGTAACCATATGGATTGTAGTAGTAGTGTTAACAGGAACAGAAGCAGGGATGATCACAGGACCGATAACAGTTTTCGGAGGAGTAATCTCGGGAGAGAATACTCTACCACTTCGGGTTATCTTGCTGGTTTCTGCAATGTTGCCGATGTCGGGGTCAGCCTCCTCAAGAATTGAGTCTTCATCAGCCAGCGAATCCTGTTTAACGACGTGATAGTAGACGTCACCCCCATAATTCCAGGGGACAGTTTTATCTGATGAGTACGGGATCGGCCATGACATAGTAATTATTAGTGGAACCACTTTAGGAACTGATGTAATCCTAACAGGTATTTTGGTGGAGACCCTTGAAGGATTGACGAAAATGGTTACTATTGAAACATCTTTGTAATAAATGGTTGGAACGAGAGTCTTCTCAAACAAAATCTCTTTGTCATCCATTAGGCGTTGAACACCTTCTTTCAGTAAATGGAAGCCAGTTGGTAGGGATAAACAGAGGTGGCAGCTTTCGTCACAGCTCGAAAATAAACCGGCTTTCAACAGGTTCTTCTTGACATTCAGGAGAGGAGTAACAAGTTCATCAACAGCAGTAACAAACATATCATCTTCAACAGCGTTAACATCATGACCATGCTTGGGCATAGGAGCGGTGGTAACATTTGGGATTTCAGGAGCATCAAATTCAATTTCTTTTGCTTCGAGAAGGTCTTGCACCTTGTTTTTCAAAGCCAAATAGTTGTTGGTATCATGGCCTGGACTTTCAGAATGGTAAGCACAATGAGCATTAGGGTGGTAATGAGGAGATGCGGTGTTGGGATTCTTCAGAGCTTCCTTCAAAGTTACCAGATTAGATCTTAATAAATGTGGCAGGACTTATGATAGTGTCATATTAATCCGGGTAAATGTGGCAGGACTTATGATAGTGTCATATAAATGTGGTAATGAGGAGATGCATTCTACAGGAAGTATTAGTACAATTCCGACCTCGCTCCCACGCGTACCCAACTCCAGGGTATGTCAATGGGAACAAGTGAAGGATTCAAAGATTATGCTCAGAAGTGGAGGGACCTCGCCGGAAGAGTACAACCACCCTTGGCTGATCGGGAGCTTGTTGACATGTTTCTGGGGACCCTGTCTGGTCCATTTTTCAACCACTTGATTGGAAGCTCCTCGTATGGGTTTACAGAGCTTATTTTGACCGGTGAGAGGATTGAAGCTGGTATTAAGGCTGGTAAGATACAGAAGGGTGCCTCATCGAGCACCAAGAAGAAGCCGTTTAAAAAAGAGTCAAGTGTTGTCTACAGTGCAAGGAGACAGAATAGACCTGAGCACCGCCAAGCTATTAATGTAGTTGTTATTTCAAAACCTGTTGGTGCTCCGCAGCACAACAATCAACAAAAGGACGAGAGACCTCGAAGGCAATTCACCCGTCTCAACATGACCTTATCTCAGATTCTGCCACAGTTGCTGAAGACTAATCTATTGATTCTAAAGGAAGCTCCGAAGAATCCAAATACTACCTCACCGAAGTACAACCCTAATGCCCGCTGTGCTTTTCACTCCTATAGCCCGGGGCATAACACAGATGATTGCTGGGTTTTGAAGAACAGGGTACAGGATTT
This sequence comes from Vicia faba, assembly GCA_948472305.1. Taxonomy (NCBI): domain Eukaryota; kingdom Viridiplantae; phylum Streptophyta; class Magnoliopsida; order Fabales; family Fabaceae; genus Vicia; species Vicia faba. Next base: position 1,297,069,820 of record OX451738.1, read on the forward strand.
GATTGATGCAAAAGAGATCGAGTTCGGAGTACCAGAGAAGCCTAAACAAGATGCAAGGGTGAATGCTACCAGAGATAACGATGATGAAGAGTTTGATATCGACAGTTGGATCTACCCTACTGCCAATGGTGGATTAAGCAACTAGACAGTGAAGGATTCTATGCCTGTTTCTGTGATCACCCAATAATGAAACTTTTTGTTTTGAATATGTAACAGACAATGTTTTAAACTTTATGGCCCAGTGTCTTACCCGGGGGACCGTGGCTTCATTTGTGAGGGCTTTTGTATGTCATTTTCATATATCATTAATAAAAGCATTGGACGTTTCTTGCATTTAAAATTTTGCGCTCCTTGTTTTTCTTTATTATATATTTCAAAATAGCTATTTACACACACTCACGCATAAAGGTCCACATCCACTCTGGATCTCACTGGTAACGACTCTGTTACTGCCAGTTATGACTTCGAAAATCCGATCAACTTAGCCGAAGACAAAGGTGAAGATGATTGCGAAGTGCCTGGTGAACTTGCAAGACTGCTACTCCAGGAAGAGAGGGTTATTCAGCCACATGAAGAGCCGGTAGAATCAGTGAATCTGGGTACTGAGACATACAAGAAGGAAGTCAAGGTCGGTGCAAATCTGGAGCTTAGTGTGAAACAACGGTTGATTCAGATGCTGCATGACTACATTGAGATCTTTGCCTGGTCTTATGAAGATATGCCTGGTTTGGATACTGATATTGTGGTTCATCGCCTACCTACCAAGGAAGACTATCCTCCCGTGAAACAAAAGGTCCGCCGAATATGCCCAAAGATGTCTGAGAAAATCAAGGCTGAAGTTATGAAACAGTTTGACGCCGGTTTTCTAGCAGTTACTTCTTACCCTCAGTGGGTTGCCAATGTGGTTCCTGTGCCGAAGAAGGATGGTAAGGTTCGGATGTGTGTTGACTACAGGGATTTGAACAGGGCGAGCCCCAAGGATGACTTCCCTCTGCCTCATATCGACGTTCTGGTTGACAAAACCGCTCAGCATAAGGTCTTCTCCTTTATGGATGGCTTCTCCGGTTATAATCAGATTAAAATGGCTCCCGAAGACATGGAGAAGACAACCTTTGTTACTCAGTGGGGTACCTTTCGCTACAAGGTTATGCCTTTTGGACTGAAGAATGCTGGGGCAACGTATCAGCGTGCCATGGTTGCTTTGTTTCATGACATGATCCACCATGATATTGAAGTATACGTCGACGATATGATTGCAAGGTCCCAAACTGAGGAGGAACACCTTGACCATCTGCAGAAGTTGTTTGACAGGTTGAAGCTGTACAAATTAAGGTTAAACCCGAACAAGTGCACCTTCGGGGTGAGATCCGGTAAACTGCTGGGTTTCGTCGTGAGCGACAAAGGTATTCAAGTGGATCCTGCAAAAGTGAAAGCTATATAAGAGATGCCAGCTCCCAGAACAGAGAAAGAACTCAGAGGCTTCCTGGGACAATTGAATTACATTGCCCGATTCATCTTGCACTTAACTGCTACTTGTGAGCCAATCTTCAAGCTACTGAAGAAAGATCAAGTAGTACGTTGGAACGATGAATGCCAGGCCACTTTAGAAAAGATCAAAGAGTATCTCCAAGAGCCACCTATTATGATGCCACCAGTTGAAGGGAGACCTTTGATCTTATACTTGACAATACTCGACAACTCAATGGGGTGTGTGCTGGGGCAGCTTGACGAGTCTGGCCGAAAAGAGCACGCTATTTATTACCTTAGCAAAAAGTTTACCGACTGTGAGACCCGATACTCACTGCTTGAGAAAACTTGTTGCGCTTTGGTATGGGCTGCTTGCCGGCTGAGACAGTATATGTTGACTCACACTACTTTGTTGATATCAAAGATGGATCCAATCAAGTATATCTTCGAGAAGCCTGCCTTGTCCAGAAGAATAGCAAGATGGCATATGATCTTGACTGAGTATGACATCCAATATACGACCCAAAAGGAAATCAAGGGAAGTGTGTTGGCTGACCATTTGGCACATCAGGCAGTGGATGACTACCAGTCTATGAACTTTGAATTTCCGGACGAGAATATCATGCTGATAACAGATTGTGAGACACCTGGACCGGATGAAGGACCTGAGGAGGGATCCCGATGGTCTATGTACTTTGATGGAGCTTCAAATGCTTTGGGTAATGGCATTGGCGCCATGATCATATCTCCTAAAGGCTCTCATACTCCGTTCACCGCCCGGTTATGTTTCAACTGCACCAACAATATGGCGAAGTATGAAGCGTGCATCATGGGTCTTCGAGCAGCAATTGACCTAAGGATTAAGTTTCTAAGTGTTTTCGAAGATTCCGCTCTCGTGATCAGTCAGATCAAAGGCGAATGGGATACGAAACACCCAAATCTTATTCCTTACAAGGAGTATGTGTTGACTTTGCTTCCCCATTTCGAGGAGATAACCTTTGAACATTTCCCTAGAGAGGAGAATCAGTTGGCGGACGCGCTGGCTACGATGTCTTCTATGTTCAAAGTCAATTGGGACAACGAGGCTCCCCGGATTATTATTGAAAGATTGGAAGAACCTGCACTTTGTTATGATCTTGAGACTGAAGAGGTAACAGAAAAGCCCTGGTATCATAAGGTGAAGAGGTATCTTGAAGCTTAGGAATACCCTGAGGGTGCATCTATTAATGACAAGAAGTTTCTGAGGAGGTTCGCGGCGAAGTTCTTCATCAGCAATGGCATCCTTTACAAGCGAAACCATGATTCGACCTTACTGCGTTGTGTGGATAAGAATGAAGCAGAAAGGATCATGGCAGAGTTACATGAAGGTACTTTCGGAACTCACTCCAGTGGACATACCATGGCAAAGAAAATACTTCAGGAAGAATATTATTGGTCCATAATGGAAGCCGACTGTTATTAGCATTCTCGGACATGTCACAAGTGCCAAGTCTATGCTGATAAGGTGCACATACCTCCAGTTCCTCTGAATGTCTTGACGACACCTTGGCCTTTTGCAATGTGGGGCATTGATATGATCAGCGAGATCAGACCTACGGCATCCAACGGGCATCATTTCATCCTGGTAGCGATTGATTACTTTACGAAGTGGGTTAAAGCAGCTTCCTTTGCTATCGTAACCAAGAACGTCATGGCACGGTTCATTCGGCACAATCTGATTTGTCGATATGGTGTACCAGAGAGGATCATTACGGATAATGGTACCAATCTCAACAACAAGATGATCACTGAGCTCTGCGAGCAATTCAAGATACAACATCACAACTCTTCTCCCTACCGGCCGAAGATGAACGGGGCTGTCGAAGCGGCTAATAAGAACATTAAGAAGATTGTGCAGAAGATAACAATGACATACAAAGACTGGCACGAGATGTTGCCATTTGCTCTCCATGGGTACCGTACCTCAGCACAGACGTCAGCAGGGGCAACACCCTATTCCTTGGTTTATGGCATGGAGGCAGTCTTGCCCATTGAAGTTCAGATACCCTCTCTTCGGATCATGAAGGATGCAGGTTTGAGTGAAGATGACTGGATTCAGACCCGGCTTGATCAGTTGAACCTAATCGACGAAAAGAGACTTACTGCTATTTGTCATGGTCAGACGTACCAAAAACGGATGATCAAAGCATTTAACAAGAAAGTTAGACGACAAGAGTATCAAGTTGGGGATCTGGTAATCAAGCGCATTATTCTACCTCAAGGTGATCCTAGGGGAAAATGGACCCCTACTTACGAAGGGCCATTTGTGGTTAAGAACATTTTCTTAGGAGGAGCTATGATTCTAAACACCATGGATGGTGACGACCTTCCTCACCCCGTCAATGCAGACATAGTGAAAATATACTACGCCTAATCAAAGACCCGCTAGGTTGACTGGCCTAGGAAAAAATAAGGGCTTCCCGGCGAACCAAAAGGGTTCGGGCAAAAATAAGGGATGAAAATGAAAAAAATCTGTACACCCGGTAAGTCGAAAACCTGAAAAGGCGGCTTGGGCAAAAAAGGGTATCCCGATGGACTGAAAACCCGAAAGGGTGGTCCAGGAAAAAGTTAGGGATCAAAGCGTAACACGATGTCTCATTGGATCACCTTGCATCTATACTTCGGTATCAACTATCAAGCTCGGACGACACCAATCAATCTGATTCATCTTCAACTAGTAGCAAAGTGATGAGATGCTCGAGGACATAAGGGCAATAGCAGAGTTAGAACCCAGTGGGATTGTTCATATAGCTGTTTTGTTTTCTTTTTACAAATTGTATAAATTCTATTTGTTCGGCGGCGTTCTCTTACTAGGACGCCAGTCTCTTGTACAAAAAACGCCTATTTACAGGCCAAACTTCAAAATCAATACAAATTCATTTTCAGAAATTTCAAACTGTTTTTCCTTTATCGGTTTTGTTTTGCAAAGAACGTCCAAAGTTCATTTTTGATATATGCATTTGACATTAATTGCTGCTCATAAATACTTACATGCGAAACAAAAGATGAATTACTGGTAATATCAGAAGCAGGGGCATAAGAAGTGTCCAAGTTATACAGTTGCCCTGTCCACCAGGTACCAAGGTAGATTCAACTGAATAATATGGCTAATATACTTTCACTCCCCGCAGAATAAAACAGTAATGGTAGCTCTCCCAGCTAAGACTTGCAACCATGAACGAATCAACAATACTCTCCCCAAGCAGAGTTGGTCTACCATCAGCCCTAAAAAGGCTGGGTATCCCCAGAAGATCTTAACATTCCCCAGAGGAGTATAAAGATATTCCTCAGCAAGTATAAGAGTATCCCCGACAGTCTTAATATTCCTCAACGGAGTATAAGAATGTTCCCCGGCAGAATACAAGATACCCCAGTGGAGTCAATATTTCCCAGCACAGTCTGAAAAACTTCCCCAACAGAGTTGAAGCATCATCCCCAGTAAACTCTGGAAGTTTATCCCCAGCGGAGTACAAAAATAAACACCCCAGCCAAGTTCAAAGGATCATTCCCAGCAGAACTCAGAGGGTTATCCCCACAAAAGTCTAACAGGGTTATCCCCAAGCAAGTTGTAACTGAAAGATCATCCCCAGCGAAGTTCTTTCCTTTCACAAACAGGAATTCAATCCTCAACAGATTCAATATCACCAGCAATGGTAATCCATCCCCAGTGGAGTTTATCGTTGAAATCCCCAATGGAGTTTATCAGCGGAATCCCCAACGGAGTTTATCATTAAAATCCTCAGTAGAACATCTCTCCCCCACAGATTAATTCCCCTCGGAGTAATCTCTTCATCGGTTTATTCCCCAACGGAGTTCTTTTCTCCTGCAGGTTTATTCTCACAATCATCTTCGTTCATCATCCCCAGCGGAAACGAAGAACTCAACTCTATTCTCCCGCAGCTCCGTGATTTATTTTCCCCAGCTAAAACATTATATTCCCATACATCATGATACCTGCATATACGCATCATACGAATACAATCTCATTTATTTTGAGAACATCATTGCCTGATCCATATCATGCATTGCATATGACTGACCTTTACCTTTCAGGAAAGATACAATTAAAGTTCTCAGTTACGTCGAAGACCTGACCGGTTCTTAAATCTCAATTGAATTATCCTCGGTTGAATTTCAGATAAGGTTCTCAATCTCGACAGTTTCCCTATGTTAAAGTGTAGACGAGTGCTATAACCTCAACGGTATACTATGTTGAATACTACTCAGTTCCTAGATCTCGATGTTTTCCTCCGTCAAAGTGTGGACGAGTTCTATAATCTCAATGGTATACTACGTTGAAGACCAGACAGTTCCTAGATCTTGATGGAGATGTTTCCCTACGTCAAAGTGTGGACGAGTGCTATAACCTCAACGGTATACTACGTTGAATACTAGTCAGTTCCTAGATCTTGATGTTTTCCTCCGTCAAAGTGTGGACGAGTTCTACAATCTCAACGGTATACTACGTTGAAGACCAGACAGTTCCTAAATCTTGATAAAGATGTTTCCCTATGTCAAAGTGTGGACGAGGGCTATAACCTCAACGGTATACTACGTTGAATACTAGTCAGTTCCTAGATCTTGATGTTTTCCTCCGTCAAAGTGTGGACGAGTTATACAATCTCAACAGTATACTATGTTGAAGACCAGACAGTTCCTAGATCTTGATGAAGATGTTTCCCTACGTCAAAGTCTGGATGAGTGCTGTAACCTCAACGGTATACTACGTTGAATACTAGTCAATTCCTAGATCTTGATGTTTTCCTCCATCAAAGTGTGGACGAGTTCTACAATCTCAACGGTATACTACGTTGAAGACCAGACAGTTCCTATATCTTGATGAAGATGTTTCCCTATGTCAAAGTGTGGACGAGTGCTATAACCTCAACGGTATACTACGTTGAATACTAGTCAGTTCCTAGATCTTGATGTTTTCCTCCGTCAAAGTGTGGAAGAGTTCTACAATCTCAATGGTATACTACGTTGAAGACCACACAGTTCCTAGATCTTGATGAAGATGTTTCCCTACGTCAAAGTGTGGACGAGTGCTATAACCTCAACGATATACTACGTTGAATACTAGTCAGTTCCTAGATCTTGATGTTTTCCTCCATCAAAGTGTGGACGAGTTCTACAATCTCAACGGTATACTACGTTGAAAACCAGACAGTTCCTAGATCTTAATGAAGATGTTTTCCTACGTCAAAGTGTGGACGGGTGCTATAATCTTAATGGTATACTACGTTGAATACTAGTCAGTTCCTAGATCTTGATGTTTTCCTCCGGCAAAGGAGACAACCCGTCAAAGAAGACAAAACTTCCCCTGGTCCAGTTAAATCGATTCCTAAAGATTTTTTCTGATACCAATCCAATCAAATAAGACAAAACCACCTACCAACAATCTCCAAATGGCATCTGTAAGCCCATTCCCGACATCACAATGCTGATACCACTTCATGCGAGTGCAAATTTCTGGGCACTCTAGTGTTCAGTCATCTTCCACCTTCGGATCACGAAAGGCCCGAAAGCCAATCTATATCCTCAGGTTTAAGAAGATCGAACAGGGGCAACTGTTGTACCCCAAAATTTTCCCTCCCATATTTCTCAAGATATGTCAAGAATCATCTCTAAGTTGTTCAAGATGGCTCAAGAGTTGGACAGTCAAATCATCTCCTAAGGCAGTCAATTCAAAATTAGGGTTTTGTGTTGCATCAAGGTCCTTACATACAAATGACCTCAAGTGCTTCCCAATGTCCTAATATTTTCTTAAGTTCATCCATGTCAAATTTCAAGCCTTGCAGAGGAAGTTTGGTCAGTCAATTGCTCAAGAGGTCCAAAAATCGACTGTGCTAAGGCAAAAGTCAACTGTGACCTACAAATAGTCCTCAAGATTTTTTGTCAACATTCTCATTTTGAAGGATAATTCATCATTTGATCAAGGGTTGATCATGATTCATCTAGGATTGCTCAAGATTCATCAAGATTCAAAAGTTGCTAAATTAGGGTTTTGCAGGAAAGGTCAACTCAACTTTGACCAAGCTTAACTTTCTCATGCTTTATGAGAAATGACCCATCCAAATCTCATTTTTAAGAGTATGAAATTACCTACAATCCATCTTCACACCCCAAGATCAAGAAATGCTCTCACAAAAAGTTACAAATTTGGACATTATAGGTCATTTTTGAAAGTCAACAAAAACACCTTTTTTTTCCAAAGCTTATAACTTGAGCATAGAACATCAAAACGAGATGGGAAAAAAAGGGTTGGTTTTAGGACATCTCAAGGTTTCTAAAAAGTCTAAGAACACTTCCAAATGTTCAAAATTGAGGAAGTTATGCATTGTTGAAGTTGGGCATTTTTCAAGAATTACCAAAAGACAACTATCCCCAAAACTTCAAATTTTGCCAAAAGGTCCCACTTTTTTCCACTTGATTTGATCTTGTCACACCACACACGTGTCATATCTTAAGTCTTGTGCCAATTTGTTAATTTTTCTATTTTTATTTGATTTTTATTGATTTAATTCATTTTTAATCAATTTAAATCAAAATAAAATCTAAATATTAATAACTTGTGATCTTTTTTATTGATACAACTTTCAATTATCATGATGGACACAATCAAACTCGTATCAAGCTATCTCATGCACAAATTATTTGATTTGGGACAATTTTGGAAGCTTGGTTAATGGTGATCAAATCATATCTTCAATCATCAATTCACATGGATTCAAGGCCCAAAATTAAACCTAATTGCTTCCCTTATACTCACACAATGCAAAGCACACAAGGACACGACCTAGAGGCTGCAAAATACATAATACCAAAACTGAAAAAAGCTTGAAAAAGTTGAAGATCGAAATCAATCTTAGAGTCGTATTCAAGGCAAAAGATCAACGTAGCCTTCTTGCCTGACGTCCACTGAAGCTAAAGCAACCATTCACGAGCCCTGAAACCTCATCAAACGCACTGTAAGTTTCTTGAAACGCCGCCCTGTACATGAAATCGTAACCTTGGATTCTTGCATCTTTTTGATAAATCATGGACATATTCTTGATCCTTGCATAATTTCTAAGCTATCTGCAATATATGATTTCATTTTTATGGCCTGTAATGTAATGCCCGAACCTAGGGTTTCCGTTTCTTGTTTTTAGGCGTTTGCTTTGCAGGTAAAATTAGGACCAATAATGGGTATAGAGATGTTCAAGAATGAGAGACGAAGCGAACCATGGCTTTTGATTGCATTTCTATAGCCTAGAATTAATTCTAGGACGAACCTAGGAATTTAGCTGCGGATAAAATCCGCAGGTAAATATCCAGGCTTTTCAACGAAGAAGACGACTAGGTGTCTTCTCCCTATTGGCTGATTCGAATCTCGCGCCATATTTTTTTATTTTTCAGGCATAGTAGCTGTTTTCACATATAGTATTGTTTGTTTATTATTCTAACAACTATCAAGCGTTGGTGGAGTGGTTGATGCGTTGGCCAATGAGCAATGGGACCTGGGTTCGAATCCCAGGTCCCCCAATACATTTGTTTAATTTTTTTTCAGGTGATTCTATGTGATTTCCCAAAGTGTGGTCCACCACGTGCCTCCAAATCCCAAGCGCCAGATGGCCTTTAGGCCAAATCTGATGGTCTAGTTTGAGCACCCTCCATACACCAAGGTCAACATGTCAACACTGAATTGGAAAAGTCAACAAGGCTTGCTCACAAATGGGCCTCAGAATTGTAGATTTTACCTCCTCTTGGGCCCAACACCCCCTTGGTTTATTTTCTTTTTATTATGTTTATTTATTTGCTTTATTGTTTTAATTAATTATTTTTATTAAACTAACCAATTAAATTTTTTCCTCATAAAATCAGAAAACACAAAAATCTTATTTTTATTAATTTCATTATTTTATTTTTTGTAAATAAATACTAATTTAATTAATTTAGTGATAATTAGGTTTAACTTTTAACATCTTTTGCAAAATAATTAAAATTAATGTAGAATTAGGTTTTTACTAACTTTTAACCATTTTATTTTATTTCCTTAAATATTCAAAAAAACCAAAAATATTTTCATTAATTAATTAATTTAATTGTTAATTTAGATCTAGTTTCTTTTAATTAAAAAAAAAAACAACAAAAGTCTTTTCTTTAATAAAAAAAGGGTCAAAACCCTAAAAAATGCGCCAATTTAATTTTCTCGCACGCGATCCATATTTCCAATATTGTAATTGCTTCCGGTATGTAATAGCTTTTAATTAGGACTTTAATTATTTATCGCTTTATTTTACTTTTCGCACTTTAAATTAAAGGGTTGCTTTTGGTGATGTAAATACCCGACGCCTTGTAATAGTTTAGATTTAATTTCTGCAACTTAAATTCCGCAATCCATAAACTGTTAGATGTTTGATAATAGGGAATGCATGACAAGATCGAATGTATGAACTTAAAATCAACATAGATAACCCATGACATGTACAAAGATAAAATTAACCGAAATAACACACTCACACATGCGCACTCTTAGGGTACACCTCACTTGGTTGCCTTCGAACGTGGTCATTGAGTATAGGAAGTTTTAGAGGTCGTCCTCTTGTCCATAGATCACAAGTTGCCTCGAAACGGTTGCCTCAGAAAAATGATCTAAGACATTAGGGTTACCGCTAAGGCGTCCTAACATTGCTTTAGTGACCACACGTCCCTTAATCGAATTGACCCTTAAAACTCCAACGACGGTGCTACCTACTCATCAATAGTGGGATAACATTGTCTAAAGGAAATTAGTGCAGATTGATTCCTTTTTCAAGTAGGTAGATGGTTCTTAAGTACTTGCTCCTTTTAAAACAAAACAAAACTTTTCGCACTTACACTCTTTTCAAATAAAAACTCCTTTCAAACCCATAAACACAAAGAAAAGAAAATTTTGAAAACACATTGAGCAAGTACCTAAGAGCCCGTGGATAACCACGGATAGAAAGGGTGCTAACACCTTCCCTTTCTATAATCTACCTCCCGAACCCGAGAAACATCTCGAAAAAGAATTTTTCTGTGCTTCTTTCCTTTCCTTGTTGGATAAAATAAAAGACGGTGGCGACTCTTTCTTACCGCGACATTTTGCAAAAACAAACGCAAAACGCAAACCAACATTCCAAAAACAGTCAATTCTCTTCCCACCGTGTCACAATTATAATTTCTTTATGTTTTACTAACAATAAAATCAAAGCAGTGCAGTGGCAAGCGTGCAAGCATATCACTTTCAGGACATGGGTTCGAATCCCAGGTCCCCCACTTTCTTTGTTATTTTCCTTCTTCAGGTAATCACATGTACGTCCAAGCATGCAGCACATCATGCACTATCATCTATCCAGTTGCCAGATGGCCCAAGGCCAAATCTGATGGCCAATAATTGATGGTTCACCATAGACAAAGTCCATGCACGCCTACTGGATCTCAAAAGTCAAACAAGGCCAATACATTTGGGCCTCAACATTGCTATTCACACCATGGAAATCAGGCCCAAACCTCTTCTCTTTATTTATTTTTAGTATTTGTTTTTATTGATTTAATTGTTTTATTAATTTCTAACCATTTAAAAAATTCTTTTTTTTTATAAATTAAAACCACAAAAATATTTTCTTCATAAAATCAAATTTTAATTTTAATTAACAAATACTAATTAAATTAATTTAGGTTCTTAATTAGAATAACTTTAACATTTTTGTAAATAATTAAAATTAACTAGACATAATTAGGTTTTAATTAATAACTTAATTATTTTATTTTCTTTCTTTAAATAAAAAAAACCCAAAAATAATTTATTTTTATTTAATTTAGTAATTAATTTAGATTTATTTCTTTCTTAAAATAAAAAACCACAAAATATTTTCTTTATCAAATTAAATTCTAACTTTTATTTTTATTAACAAATACTAATTAAATTAATTTAGTTCTTTTTTTAATTAGAATAACTTTAACTATTTTTGTAAACAATTAAAATTAAATTAGAATTAATTTAGGTTTTAATTACTAACATTAATTTTGATTTCTTTCTTAAAATACCAAAAAAAATCCAAAAATAACTTTTCTCATTTAATTAATTAATTAATTTAATTCAATTTAGTAATTAACTTAGAATTTATTTCTCTCTTAAATAAAAACAACAAAAAAATCTTTCCTTTAACAAAAAGGGTCAAAACCCTAGAACTTTGCGCTCGATTTAATTTCTCGCATGCGATTTACCTTCTTTTGTCCAATTATGTACTTGCCTCCGGTTTGTAATAGTTAATAGGACCTTTATTTATTTTTTACCGCTTTATTTACTTTTAAAGGGTTTGTCTTTGGCGATGTAAATACCCGACACCTTGTAATTTAAATTCCGCATTTTATTTTCCGCAAATTATAACTGTTAGATGTTTGATAATAGGAATGCATGACAAGACTGAATGTTTTAACCTAAAATCAACTTAGATCACCCTTAACAAGTACAAAGATAAAATTAACTGAAAACAACACACTCGCACATGCGCACTCTTAGGGTACACCCCACTTGGTTGCCTTCGTACGCGGTCATTGAGTATAGGTCACTTTAGAGGTCGCCCTCTTGTCCAAAAATCATAGTTGCCTCGAAACGGTTGCCTCGGATATTGTTGCCTCAAAACAAATGATCTAAGACATTAGGGTTACCGCTAAGGCATTCTAACATTGCTTTGGTGACCGTAAGTCCCTAATTCGAATTGACCCCCAAATTCCAACAACGGTGCTACCTACTCATCAATAGTGGGATAGCATTGTCTAAAGGAAGATAGCATAGAACGATTCCTTTTTTTTCGAGTAGGTAGATGGTTCTTAAGTACTTGCTCTTTCAAAAGACAAAAACTTTTCACACTTACACTTTTCGAACAAAGTTTTCAAAAACACTTCATACACTCTTGAGGACAGAAGCAAGAGTTAAAACGAAGTTTTCAAACAAAAACTTTTTCAAACCCACAAACACAAAGAAAGCAATATTTTAAAAACAATATGAGCAAGTACCTAAGAGCCCGTGGATAACCACGGATAGAAAGGGTGCTAACACCTTCCCTTTCTATAATCTACCCTCCGAACCCGAGAAATATCTCGAAAAAGGAATTTTTCTGTGCTTTTTTCCTTTCCTTGTTGGATAAAATAAAAGTCGGTGGCGACTCTTGCTTACCACGACATTTTGCAAACACAAACGCAAAACGCAAACCAGCATTCCAAAAAACAGTCAGTTCTTTCCCACCGTATCACAGAACTGGCGACTCTGCTGGGGATTTTGTATAAGTGGGGTGTACCTTAGGAATAGTTCATATTGTTTTCAATTGCTTGACTTGTATGCTTTATATTTGTGGGCTTGTATCAGAGTTACTATAGATCCTAACCCGGATCTGGGGGGTACCCTTTAGGTAAGTAGCAATAAACTGTGAGGGAACTGTACGACATAGACCGATACGGTTGAAGCAGTAGCTACGTTGGTGTGGCACTTTAGTATGTACCGATATCCCTTGTGGCGCAACGAGGAGAATATAGGTCTGCTAAGAGGTCATTAAGCACCAACTGACCTTAGAACCTTTAAATTAACCAACTTGGCCATAGAACAGTAGCACTATGCTACACTCATTGAGACTAAACTCTCGCGATGATTCCGGCCGCAAGAAAATGTTGCTAAACTGGAATTATGACCAATCGAGGGTAGTCAGTGATATTGAGATCCTCTAGAACCCGGTTACTATTTTTAGGACAGGTTGAACCAACTGAACTGAAAGAGGGTAGTACCTACGCTCTATGCCATCCTGAAATTTAAGGGCTATTGTGTGACTTGTGTGCCTTCAAAACTTGAACTACTTGCACATTCTTGTTATCTGACAACATGAGTTCCTTGCAGGTTTTGTTTACAGTCCTTATCCAATAATTTGGATTTATTGCAAGGTTTACTTACAGCACCTCACACTTTTGCTTAAACGTATAACATACACATCATAACATCATGCCTTAACATCTCCTTAACCATTTCAAGGATCTCAAGGGTTTGTGATGCAGGTTATGGTAAATCAAACATCTAGCAAGGGGCAAAGGGGATTTATTTTCCTCTAGCCAATGTCGTCTAGAGATCAAAACACGATGATTTGAGTCAGTGGCTATGACCCACTCGATATGGTGAGCTTGACTCTTGAAGAAGGACACTTAACGACACAGAGTTTCTTCAATCAAAGCTGCAAAATTCAAATTCTAACAAGTTTCTTGTTTACCCAGCAAGATCCTTGAAAACATTGCATACATACATATCATTGCATAACAGGTCTCCCAGTACAGGTCTCTCATGTTCTCGCTGTTTATTTCAGCAATGGCTTTCTAACTAGACAACCAAGATCTTCAAACTCGAGAAGATCAGTTCAGGGACGTATTCCTAAACCTATCTGTTGTACCCCAAAATTTGCCCTCGCATTTTCCCCAAGAAATCTCAGCTTCAAGCCTTTCCTGACTTTTCAAACTGGCTCAAGAATCGGACAAACGGACTTTTCTTGACAGTCAAGCAAAATTAGGGTTTTTACTGATTTTCAGAGCTTTGGATTGTTTCACAGTTGGCTCAGGGTTTTGGATGACTTTTGGTCCAATTTTGATCAGGCGAGCGTTATTTGGCATTTAATCAGGAGTTAAGGTTTTATGGGCATATTCTCAGAAGAATTTAAATTCCACAGCGCTTTGCAGTTTATTCCAAGATTCGGATTAAAATTCGCGTTATCTTGGTTTAATCAGTAAAAGAGACAGTGGTTTGAATTCAGTACGTTTTGATTGGGCCAGTCAGATACAGTATGCAGTATTGGGTTCACAAGTGTTTATGGCAAATCAGTGAAGAAGGATTGCGTTTGTTCAGTCCATTTAGGTTAACTGCTGCTTTGCTTTGGATTTTGAATAAGACAGGTTTAATTGATCAATGTTGTTTTTATTTAAGTTATTTATTATTCTAAAATTGAATGATTGAAATTTATTTTTCAATTGTTTTAATTCTAAGAATTTTAAATAAATAAATAAGCAATAAAGAAAATTAGAACCAATTGGATAATTTGGATTTTATTGATATTTGAATTATTTGTACAAATTATTGTTTATAATTTAAATTATGAACAATAATATACATTAATTTAAATATTACATAAAATTAAAACTATCCTATTTTATAATATTCTTCATTCTTCACTCCGCTCCGGTGTTCCATTTTTCATCTGCAAAAAGAGAAGAAAAGTCAGAAAGCAGTTAATTAAAAGAGACAGTTAATTTGCTCATCATTAGGGGCCACTGACTGGGATCAGTTGACCCTCTCTGCAAATCACGGGATTTCTCCCGGTTCACAGAGAGGGAAGATTTTTTATTCATGAAATGCAAATGTCAAATGCATAATTTCTAAAAATTCAAACTGCAAACTTCCAACTAAACTGAAAAGATCCAATTTCAACTTTCTATCCAAAGCAAAAGGGAAGTTACTGTCAAAATGCCTAAGTTTACTCAAAGATATCAAAGATTTCAAAAGTACATTTGCTGTCACAAGTACCCAAGCTGTCAAAAAGGGATTTTTGCCAAGATATCAAGGAAAAGTCAGCACACAAAGCACAAAAGCTGGAGATAAAGATGCAGTAATGTGTTATGCAAGAAATCTAAAATCATCATTTCCCAAGGAGGGCCCCTTCAGAACATAGTACAACAATAATCATATAAAATTCTAAACTGTACTATGAGTGAGAAAAAGAGAGATAATAGAAGCATAGGCAGGTTTAGGCTTAGGAGAGGATGGCAGAAAAGATATAACACAAGATACAAAGCTCAGTTCAGCAGGCAGTTCAGAGGATATAGAAGAGAAAAAAGATACAAAGCTCAGTCCAGCATAGCAGGTTAGGATAGAAGAGAGAAGTATACAAACTCAGAACACCCTGCCCAACCAACAGAACCTTGTTAAACCAGTTATCAAATACATCATCCAAAACCAACATACAACCTGCCTACTGTCCAGAACCACAAAAAACCATCAAACACTGAACATACAACCTGTCATAACAAAAACCACCAATACCCTGTCATAACCAAAAAACTATCAAACCTGAACAGCCAAGCAAAGCATGAAACCTGAAAATGCCTAAACCTGCCTTACCATGAACTCATCAACCCTGCCTCAATACGCAAACCCACAAGCCAATACAAAGCAGTAAAAGGTTAGAATAGAGGAGAAATCCCCAAACCTCATATCAGCATCATAACCTGCCTAATCAAAAGAAAACACCACCATAACCAGAATAACCATGCCCATTGCCTAATCTCAAGACACCATACTGTCAACAAACTCACAAGCATAAAAGTTCAAGGCAATACAGGTGAGGCAACCCACGAGCCCTCAGTACAAGCATCATAGGGCAATAAATATCAGAAAGGCATCCAGTCCAAGGCAATAACTGTTAAAAATCGTTCAAGACAGTAAAGGCAACGAAAGAAGAAGAAGGAGTTAAATCAATACCAAGTACTCAAGCAAATACTCAGGCAACAATTCAAAGAACATACAGATTCCCAAAGGCAACACGAAAGAAGAAGAAGAAAGAAGCATGTTCAGGGCAACTCAACAAATATTCAAAGGCAACAGTGGCATAGAGAAAGAAGATAAAGAAGTGAATTAAAGGTTCTCAGCATACATCATCATCAAAACCTTAATATAGCAAAAGAGCGAAAATACCAGGAAAGCATCAAAAGCAAAGCAAGCTTCCAGCCTCATCACCGTTCCGGCCTCCTAAGCATCACGCTCTCCACCTCTCCTCCATCTCCAAAGATCAGGTAGTGAGTTTTCTCCCTCTCTTTCTCCACCACCTCACAATAGCACAGATTTAAGAGTCAAAAATTCAAATCGAAAACATGCGATTCGTAAAAGAAGAGAGATAAAGACATAAAATGTTGGAACGAACCCTAAGTCAAGAGGACGCGAAGCTTACGCCTTAGAGGGAAGATAGGTTGGAAAGCGATACCGGTGGCCGGACGGAGGAGCATTGGTCAGAAGGCGACGAAGACGAACGTACGAATGCACAAGCACGCCGCTGTTAACCCTAACCCTTGTTCTGAATGACAAAATGCCAAACAACCCTAATTTCGTTCAAGACAAACATGGGCCTGACCCGTTCTTAATTGTTCTAAGCCCATTTATCTCCTAAACAATGCAAATTAACATTTTACTATTATTTTACAATTAACCATTCTTTCATATATAATACACACTAACCTTTTTATATCTTACATAAACTCTTTCTTTTCTTTTTTTCAAAAATCATTTTTTAATGGACCAATATATTATTTTACATTCCTTAAATATTCACAAAGAAATAATTAAAATACTTTTCATATACTTAAACTTGAAAACATTGTTAATACCCATTAAAATACCTTTGCACATAACTTAATTGAAATATATTTTTTCTATCTTATATAATTAAAAATTGAAAATACTTTTTAATTAAAATACATATTCACACATAACAATTTAAATACATTTTTTTTCTCTAATATAACATTCACAAATATTTGATTAAAATACTTTCTTTTTTTACATAATACATCTAATTAAAAATTGAACATTTAAATCAAAACACTTTCTTTTTCTTTTGTACATAATTAAGCATACATAAATCAAAGATTCATTAAGACGCATTTCTCTAGGTCAAACCCTAATACGCTTCAATTCCACAAATTCGCACTTGTACATAATTACACGACTCATATACATATACACTTGTACACTTAAACAATACATTGCCCTACACACATTTTATCTTATATTTGTACATTCGATATTTACATATTGATCGCACATTCGATTTGGTTGTAACTTATTGGATACTATAAGTCTCATCCCCTTTGTACATTTATACCCCCATTCCCGGACCTTCTTTTGTAATAGCGTAGATTTTACATTCCGCAATTTACAGCTTTCCAATTATACCATGGTTAGACCTAGGGTTTGTATGTACATAAAATCAAACGCTAGATAACCTAATACAAGA
The DNA here is from genome assembly GCA_948472305.1 of Vicia faba. Classification (NCBI taxonomy): domain Eukaryota; kingdom Viridiplantae; phylum Streptophyta; class Magnoliopsida; order Fabales; family Fabaceae; genus Vicia; species Vicia faba. Next base: position 1,297,087,369 of record OX451738.1, read on the forward strand.
CAAATACATGTAATCAATACACAATCACACTTGCACCCCCTAGGGTAATCCCACATGTTGCCTTCCAAAATGGGCCATGCTTGCATGTCGAGTATCTTTGGCAAAACAAAATCAAATGATCATAAAGTCTCAAAGTGTTGCCTAAACGGAATGATCATAGTCCCTTCAAAGCAAATTGCCAAAGACACTTGGCATCATTGCATTCATGGTCCATACGATGACCCACGCCCGTCCCGAATAAACTTCCTAAACGCAAGATTGTCTACCAATTTCAATGGTAGAACAAAATTGTTAAAAGGGGTTAAAACATGACAAAAACCTTTGAGTACAATAGGGTAGACAAAAACTCTTAGTTACTTGAGATCAAACTTGCAAAAAACGCTTGCCTTCTTTTCAAAAACCACAATCCACAACACTTTCAAACAAACTCTCAAAAACATTTGAAACATCTTTTCGAAAAGATTCACACTTTTGTAAAACACTCAAACACGAGTCAAATACATTAGTTGCCTAAGACAAGGCATCTTTTTTCCAAGACATTTTCAAACCCCCCCCCCCCCACACACACACACACACCATTTTTAAAGCAATCGAAAAACAAGGCAAGTGATCTAAAAAACCAAGTAACTAAGAGCCCATGGATAACCATGGATGAAAAGGGTGCTAATACCTTCCCTTTTCATAATCTACCCCCCGAACCCACGAAATATCTCAAAAGGTTTTTGCTGTGCTTTTTTAACCTTTCCTTTAGGATAAAATAAAAAGTCGGTGGCGACTCTTGCTCAACCGCACAAGTGCGAATACAAAACGCAAAACACTAGTCAGTTCTCCCACCGTATCACAGAACTGGCGACTCTGCTGGGGAGAATTTTAAAGTGGGGTTACCTTAGGGTTTAGATCACCTTTACTTTCAATTGATTGCTTTGTTTGCTTTACATTTGTGGGCTTTGTATCGGAGTTTCATAGATCCTAACCTGGATCTGGGAAATACCCTTTTTAGGTAGCATAATCTGCGAGGGACCTGTCCGGCGTAGACCGACATGGGTGAAGAAGTGGCTACGTTGGTGTGGCATCTTAGTCTGTACCTATATCCCTTGTGTTGCAACGGGGAGAATATAGGTCTTCTAAGGGGTCATTAAGCACCAACTGACCTTAGAACCCTAATTGACCAACTTGGCCATTAGAACAGTAGCAGTATGCTACACTCATTGAGGCTAAACTCTCGAGATGGTTCCGGCCGCGAGAAAAGGTTGCGATGCTGGAGTTATGACCGGTTGAGGGTAGCCAATGATATGAGATCCTCTAGAACCCGGTTAATTTTGATAAGACAGGTTTTAACCAACAAACTGAAAGAGGGTAGTACCTGAACCTCATGCAAGCCTAAACCTAAGGCCTTGTGTGCTTTGTGTGAATATTGTTTGCCTGTATATACACTTACTTGCTTGTGCATACATGCACATAACATCATGACATCATACCATAGCATTTTAGCATTTTCAATAACCATTTCAAGGATCTCGAGGGTTCTGTTGATGCAGGATTACGTTGAACCAGACGTCTATCAAGGGGCAAGAGGGTTCTCCTCTAACCAATCCAGTCAAAGATCAAGAACAACAACTTGAATCAGTGGCTATGACCCACTCGACATGGTGAGCTTGATTCTAGTGGAAAGACATCCACCGATACAAAGCTCTCCAGTCAAATTTCAAATACAACAACTTGAATCGGTGGCTATGACCCACTCGACATGGTGAGCTTGATTCTCGTGGAAGGACGTCCACCGGTGCAGAGATCTCCAATCCAAGAGCAGAGTTCAACCTCTAACATTTTCTTGTGTTTACCCCAAGAGATCCTTGAAAGCATGCATCCACATATCATGCATTGCATTTTGACAATCTTTCCTTTTTCAGGTTTCCTTACTCTCCTGCTGTTTATTTCAGCAAGAGATGGCTCTAGAAAGGTCTGTCAAAGACATCCAAGACCAGACTGCTCAGCTGCAGGAGATGTTCCTGAACTTGTCTCTGGGGCAAGAAGAGATGAAAGCTCTCCTCACCAAGGGCTTGGGGAATTCCAACAATGCCAGGAGTGATCAGATTGCGGAGCTGCAGTTTGATCTGACAACACTGAGGACTCAAATGATGGGACAGTTGGTGGGCCAGATGGCTCTCATCCAAGACCTATCTCAAAGACAAGAGGAACTCAGAGTTCTGGTCCGCCAACTGCTTCCAAACAACCAACTGGGGCAAACATCTGAGGTCGAAGAGCAAGTCACCGCTCAGCCTCCATCAACTCAAGAAGACAAGGGGAAAGCTCCTTTGCTAGCTTCAGGGTCACAATCCCATCAAAAACCTCGCCAGCGTCAACGGGGCAATCGGCGTAAACAAGAAAAGTCAGGAAGACAGTTTACGGAGACTGAGATACCATCATTCTTCATACTGAAGCGCCTGTTGGAGGTCAATTTGCTCACTGTAAAGGACCCTCCTCAGAAGCTCAATATCTCCTCTCCTCACTTTAATCCCGACGCATTCTGTGTTTACCACTCCTGCAGCCCGGGACACAGTACCAACGACTGTTGGGCCTTGAAGAACAAGATTCAAGATCTGATTGACATTGGGGTGCTGGAATTCATGCCAGACGGCGAGATGAAGATCTTCCGTTAAAGGGTTCTCCGCTTGAAGTGACGAAGCTCGAAACTGAAAGACTTTTGCTTCTTTTTGAATTTTCAAAGTTGTAATTTCTTTTGCTGTCAAACAATTATTTGTTGATGTTAAACTCTGTTTTCATTAATGCATTGCATATGTTTGTCTTGAATTCATCCATTCGTTTCACTACTTTTATGCTTTTCTTTATGATATTTGACTCCTGATAAAAAGCTGTAAGCCTTTAGAGGGAGGATGACGAAACAATACCGTGATCTTATACAGTATGCTTTTGAACAGACCTTGCTGATGATGTACAGGCATTTCTTTCAATTCCCAAACACTGGAGTTATAAGGAAGTTAATCCCTAGTCAACCCCTTCAAGCCAAAGAAGTAGGAGTTTTCTGTTCTAAACAATCAAAACCCTTGATATAAACCTGGGGCAGGGTAGTATCTCAGTTAATTCAAAAGAAAATGCGCATTGAAGTCGCAAACTCTCAGTTCGTAATACAACGAACGACGCCAAAAAGGAAAGCGTTCCTTTGGAATCAAAAGACAAGGGTGGTTCCCTATCACATAGACAGTCAATCTCTCAAAAGAGAAAAGCCCACCAAGCCGAAACCTATAAAGGAGGCTTAAGAAATCTGGGGCATCCCATTGACAGTAATCCCGAAAACGGTAACAGTCAGGCAAAAGTTAGAGATAACAAATCAAAATCAAAATAGTGAGGTCATTACAAAATCCTCAACAACATGAAAAGTGTTAAAAAAGAAAAAAGAGATGATGACTGTCTCCCAAATTCAAACCGGTGAACCATCGCCCAAAAGTCGTTTCAAACTCAAAACAGAGTATGACGCAATTAACTGAGCTTAGGTTGAAGAACATCACGAAGAGCGGGTGGGTACAAATGTACTTTGAGCCTTTATCCTTTGTTTCTTAAACCGTGAACCAGGCCACGTTACAACCCTCCAAAAGTCCTAATTGAAGCATGGGTTAGTTCGAAAGCATACTGTTACAAAAGGTATCCTGACTCCTGTAGGGCTTTGCTCTAAATCTTGTGTTAACTTGTCTTATGAAAAGTTTTCTGCTAAAAACGCATTTTTCAAAAACTTCGAGACAAACATAAACTTTGCATTATTCGAATATCACTGTCTGCATTTAACCCCTTTTGTTTGACAGCGAAGAAATTCATACAGCGAATGTTCGGAGGAACGAAAGCTCTCTCAGTAAGTCGAAATCACTTCAAGAGGATAACACTTCCATCAAATCCCTTATCAACAAAGGGGCATGACATGTCACAATTCAATTAACCTGGGGCAGTCCAGTCAAGGTCCAACAGATCTTTCAAAGTACAATTAACCTGGGGCAGTCCAGTCAAGATTTCAAGAAATCTCTCAATGTGCAGAGTAATCTGATTCAAGATTCCTTCATCACCACTTGGGGCATTCGAATGTCAAAAGTGTCCAACCAATCAACTACAACATTTCCAAATTCGATTCCTATATCCAGCCAGGGCATATCTGTTTACATTATTTCCAGACTCGACTCCTGTATCTAGCCAGGGCACGTCTGAAGAGTTCGAAGATTCGATTCCTGTATCCAGCCAGGGCATATCTATTGACGACTATTTCCAGACTCGACTCCTGTATCTAGCCAGGGCACGTCTGAAGAGTTTGAAGATTCGATTCCTGTATCCAGCCAGGGCATATCTGTCAACTATCACATTTCCAGACTCGACTCCTGTATCTAGCCAGGGTACGTCTGAAGAGTTCGAAGATTCGATTCCTGTATCCAGCCAGGGCATATCTGTTGACGACTATTTCCAGATTCGACTCCTGTATCCAGCCAGGGCATATCTGTTGATTGCATTTCCAGACTCGATTCCTATATCCAGCCAGGGCATATCTGTTGACGACTATTTCCAGATTCGACTCCTGTATCCAGCCAGGGCATATCTGTTGATTGCATTTCCAGACTCGATTCCTGTATCTAGCCAGGGCACGTCTGAAGAGTTTGAAGATTCGATTCCTGTATCCAGCCAGGGCATATCTGTTGACAACATTTCCGGATTCGATTCCTGCATCCAGCCAGGGCATATCTGTTGACGACCATTTCCAGACTCGACTCCTGTATCTAGCCAGGGCACGTCTGAAGAGTTCAAAGATTCGATTCCTGTATCCAGCCAGGGCATATCTATCAACTATCACCTTTCCAGATTCGATTCCTGTATCTAGCCAGGGCATGTCTGAAGAATTCCAGATCAACACCTGTACCAATCCAGGAAACATCTGTGAACAACCGATTGTAGACCGACACCTGTAATAAGCCAGGAATTTATCTACATCACCACTTGGGGCATTCGAATGTCAAAAGTGTTCAAAACCCGATGCAATTTTTACACAAGCTCATCTTCAGGAAGCCCTACACCGGTTCCTCTTCAAGACTTCTGAAAACAGTTTATGGATTCTTCCCAAGTAACGGATGTTAATCTATCAGCTTGTTCAGATGCAACCTTTGAAAATAGTTTACGGACGCTTCCCAACAACGGATGCGGCTCTATTGCTGATTCAACTTCAAGATTTCTGAAAACAGTTCCCGAGTCCTCCAAGTAAACGGAGGTTAACCTATCGCTTGTTCAGATTCTTCTCAAGCTAACCACCACGGAAGGTCGCGCTCGCCAGAATTCTCCCTATCCCCAGCGGAGTTCATCAAAATCCCTAGCCAGGGAATCCTCCGGAATTCAATTTCCCTCAGAGTTTAAGCTTCAAATTATCAATCCCCAGCGGAGTCAGACTTTCAAACCTTCTCCCCACAGAGTTTTGGAAGGGCAAATCTTGAGTTCCCCAGTGAAGTCTCCAGAGTTGCTTCCCATCAAGCCGTAGATTCTCAACCTGGCCTCCCCCGGCATGGGTCTACTAGTTGGAACTCCCCAGTAGAGGTCATCAGGAATTCTCTTCCCCAGCGACAGCCAAGGATTTATTTTCCCCAGTAGCAGTCCAGACGCTTTTATCTTCAGCCATCTTGGATCCATGTATCCTCGGCAGGATTAGCTCATCAGCTTACATACGCATTCATTACATTCATATCATAAACATTAATGTCACACGCATTGCATCATGCATCATAACATTGCATACAACTAACCCTTTGCCTTTTCAGGAAGGATCAGTCGACAGACACAGATCATCTCCCGAGATTCATCCAGAAATAGTTCAGATGTGACCCGGACACGGCGACATTCTGATACTTATTCCAGATTCATTCAGACGCATCAGCAGAAACCCTACACCGGTTCCTCTTCAACTTCTCAACTTCTGAAACAAGTTTACGGATTCTTCCCAACAACGGATGTCAATCTACCAACTGATTCAGACTCTTCTCAACTTTTGAAAACAGTTTACATATTCTTCCCAACAACGGATGTCAATCTACCAACTGATTCAAACCCTTCTCAACTTCTGAAACAGTTTACAGATTCTTCCCTACAATGGATGTCAATCTACCAACTGATTCAGACTCTTCTCATTTTTTGAAAATAGTTTACGGACGCTTCCCAACAACGGATGCTGCTCCATTGCTTGTTCAGTCCCAACTCCTGAAAATAGTTTACAGATTTTCCAAGACATGGACGTCAATCTGTTGCTTGTTCGGACCCCGATTCAGAGATGTTCCAAAACAGGGATGCCCTCCTGATACTTGTCCACTCACCATTGACATACAATTCAACATGTCCAGATGGCATCTGTAAGCCCATCCTCCTACCAGCAGTCGCCAAATGGCATCTGTAAGCCCATTCTCAGATGGCATCTCTAAGCCCATCCCCCGACAAATTCTCTCGCACCAGATGGCATCTTTAAGCCCATCACCAAATGGCATCTTTAAGCCCATTCACCTCCACCGTCACATCGACGAGCGCAAATTTTCTGGGCACATTAGTGTCCAATCTCCTTTTACCTTCAAGTCGCGAAAGGCAAACTTGCCAATCTAACTCTTCAGGTCAAAGAAGATTGAACAGGGGCAACTGTTGTACCCCAAAATTTGCCCTCGCATTTTCCCCAAGAAATCTCAGCTTCAAGCCTTTCCTGACTTTTCAAACTGGCTCAAGAATCGGACAAACGGACTTTTCTTGACAGTCAAGCAAAATTAGGGTTTTTACTGATTTTCAGAGCTTTGGATTGTTTCACAGTTGGCTCAGGGTTTTGGATGACTTTTGGTCCAATTTTGATCAGGCGAGCGTTATTTGGCATTTAATCAGGAGTTAAGGTTTTATGGGCATATTCTCAGAAGAATTTAAATTCCACAGCGCTTTGCAGTTTATTCCAAGATTCGGATTAAAATTCGCGTTATCTTGGTTTAATCAGTAAAAGAGACAGTGGTTTGAATTCAGTACGTTTTGATTGGGCCAGTCAGATACAGTATGCAGTATTGGGTTCACAAGTGTTTATGGCAAATCAGTGAAGAAGGATTGCGTTTGTTCAGTCCATTTGGGTTAACTGCTGCTTTGCTTTGGATTTTGAATAAGACAGGTTTAATTGATCAATGTTGTTTTTATTTAAGTTATTTATTATTCTAAAATTGAATGATTGAAATTTATTTTTCAATTGTTTTAATTCTAAGAATTTTAAATAAATAAATAAGCAATAAAGAAAATTAGAACCAATTGGATAATTTGGATTTTATTGATATTTGAATTATTTGTACAAATTGTTGTTTATAATTTAAATTATGAACAATAATATACATTAATTTAAATATTACATAAAATTAAAACTATCATATTTTCTAATATTCTTCATTCTTCACTCCGCTCCGGTGTTCCATTTTTCATCTGCAAAAAGAGAAGAAAAGTCAGAAAGCAGTTAATTAAAAGAGACAGTTAATTTGCTCATCATTAGGGGCCACTGACTGGGATCAGTTGACCCTCTCTGCAAATCACGGGATTTCTCCCGGTTCACAGAGAGGGAAGATTTTTTATTCATGAAATGCAAATGTCAAATGCATAATTTCTAAAAATTCAAACTGCAAACTTCCAACTAAACTGAAAAGATCCAATTTCAACTTTCTATCCAAAGCAAAAGGGAAGTTACTGTCAAAATGCCTAAGTTTACTCAAAGATATCAAAGATTTCAAAAGTACATTTGCTGTCACAAGTACCCAAGCTGTCAAAAAGGGATTTTTGCCAAGATATCAAGGAAAAGTCAGCACACAAAGCACAAAAGCTGGAGATAAAGATGCAGTAATGTGTTATGCAAGAAATCTAAAATCATCATTTCCCAAGGAGGGCCCCTTCAGAACATAGTACAACAATAATCATATAAAATTCTAAACTGTACTATGAGTGAGAAAAAGAGAGATAATAGAAGCATAGGCAGGTTTAGGCTTAGGAGAGGATGGCAGAAAAGATATAACACAAGATACAAAGCTCAGTTCAGCAGGCAGTTCAGAGGATATAGAAGAGAAAAAAGATACAAAGCTCAGTCCAGCATAGCAGGTTAGGATAGAAGAGAGAAGTATACAAACTCAGAACACCCTGCCCAACCAACAGAACCTTGTTAAACCAGTTATCAAATACATCATCCAAAACCAACATACAACCTGCCTACTGTCCAGAACCACAAAAAACCATCAAACACTGAACATACAACCTGTCATAACAAAAACCACCAATACCCTGTCATAACCAAAAAACTATCAAACCTGAACAACCAAGCAAAGCATGAAACCTGAAAATGCCTAAACCTGCCTTACCATGAACTCATCAACCCTGCCTGAATACGCAAACCCACAAGCCAATACAAAGCAGTAAAAGGTTAGAATAGAGGAGAAATCCCCAAACCTCATATCAGCATCATAACCTGCCTAATCAAAAGAAAACACCACCATAACCAGAATAACCATGCCCATTGCCTAATCTTAAGACACCATACTGTCAACAAACTCACAAGCATAAAAGTTCAAGGCAATACAGGTGAGGCAACCCACGAGCCCTCAGTACAAGCATCATAGGGCAATAAATCTCAGAAAGGCATCCAGTCCAAGGCAATAACTGTTCAAAATCGTTCAAGACAGTAAAGGCAACGAAAGAAGAAGAAGGAGTTAAATCAGTACCAAGTACTCAAGCAAATACTCAGGAAACAATTCAAAGAACATACAGATTCCCAAAGGCAACACGAAAGAAGAAGAAGAAAGAAGCATGTTCAGGGCAACTCAACAAATATTCAAAGGCAACAGTGGCATAGAGAAAGAAGATAAAGAAGTGAATTAAAGGTTCTCAGCATACATCATCATCAAAACCTTAATATAGCAAAAGAGCGAAAATACCAGGAAAGCATCAAAAGCAGAGCAAGCTTCCAGCCTCATCACCGTTCCGGCCTCCTAAGCATCACGCTCTCCACCTCTCCTCCATCTCCAAAGATCAGGTAGTGAGTTTTCTCCCTCTCTTTCTCCACCACCTCACAATAGCACAGATTTAAGAGTCAAAAATTCAAATCGAAAACATGCGATTCGTAAAAGAAGAGAGATAAAGACATAAAATGTTGGAACGAACCCTAAGTCAAGAGGACGCGAAGCTTACGCCTTAGAGGGAAGATAGGTTGGAAAGCGATACCGGTGGCCGGACAGAGGAGCATTGGTCAGAAGGCGACGAAGACGAACGTACGAATGCACAAGCACGCCGCTGTTAACCCTAACCCTTGTTCTGAATGACAAAATGCCAAACAACCCTAATTTCGTTCAAGACAAACATGGGCCTGACCCGTTCTTAATTGTTCTAAGCCCATTTATCTCCTAAACAATGCAAATTAACATTTTACTATTATTTTACAATTAACCATTCTTTCATATATAATACACACTAACCTTTTTATATCTTACATAAACTCTTTCTTTTCTTTTTTTCAAAAATCATTTTTTAATGGACCAATATATTATTTTACATTCCTTAAATATTCACAAAGAAATAATTAAAACACTTTTCATATACTTAAACTTGAAAACATTGTTAATACCCATTAAAATACCTTTGCACATAACTTAATTGAAATATATTTTTTCTATCTTATATAATTAAAAATTGAAAATACTTTTTAATTAAAATACATATTCACACATAACAGTTTAAATACATTTTTTTCTCTAATATAACATTCACAAATATTTGATTAAAATACTTTCTTTTTTTACATAATACATCTAATTAAAAATTGAACATTTAAATCAAAACACTTTCTTTTTCTTTTGTACATAATTAAGCATACATAAATCAAAGATTCATTAAGACGCATTTCTCTAGGTCAAACCCTAATACGCTTCAATTCCACAAATTCGCACTTGTACATAATTACACGACTCATATACATATACACTTGTACACTTACACAATACATTGCCCTACACACATTTTAACTTATATTTGTACATTCGATATTTACATATTGATCGCACATTCGATTTGGTTGTAACTTATTGGATACTATAAGTCTCATCCCCTTTGTACATTTATACCCCCATTCCCGGACCTTCTTTTGTAATAGCGTAGATTTTACATTCCGCAATTTACAGCTTTCCAATTATACCATGGTTAGACCTAGGGTTTGTATGTACATAAAATTAAACGCTAGATAACCTAATACAAGACAAATACATGTAATCAATACACAATCACACTTGCACCCCCTAGGGTAATCCCACATGTTGCCTTCCAAAATGGGCCATGCTTGCACGTCGAGTATCTTTGGCAAAACAAAATCAAATGATCATAAAGTCTCAAAGTGTTGCCTAAACGGAATGATCATAGTCCCTTCAAAGCAAATTGCCAAAGACACTTGGCATCATTGCATTCTTGGTCCCTACGATGACCCACGCCCGTCCCGAATAAACTTCCTAAACGCAAGATTGTCTACCAATTTCAATGGTAGAACAAAATTGTTAAAAGGGGTTAAAACATGACAAAAACCTTTGAGTACAATAGGGTAGACAAAAACTCTTAGTTACTTGAGATCAAACTTGCAAAAAACGCTTGCCTTCTTTTCAAAAACCACAATCCACAACACTTTCAAACAAACTCTCAAAAACATTTGAAACATATTTTCGAAAAGATTCACACTTTTGTAAAACACTCAAACACGAGTCAAATACATTAGTTGCCTAAGACAAGGCATCTTTTTTCCAAGACATTTTCAAAACCCACACACACACACACACACACCATTTTTAAAGCAATCGAAAAACAAGGCAAGTGATCTAAAAAACCAAGTAACTAAGAGCCCATGGATAACCATGGATGAAAAGGGTGCTAATACCTTCCCTTTTCATAATCTACCCCCCGAACCCACGAAATATCTCAAAAGGTTTTTGCTGTGCTTTTTTAACCTTTCCTTTAGGATAAAATAAAAAGTCGGTGGCGACTCTTGCTCAACCGCACAAGTGCGAATACAAAACGCAAAACACTAGTCAGTTCTCCCACCGTATCACACTATCCAAGGGGCAGGAAGAGTTGAAAACACTCCTCGTTGGGAACTTGGTCAAGAAAAGTCCTGAAGACAATAAGGACGAACGGCTGGAACAACTGCAAGCTGAGTTCAGTGCCATGGAAACCCAGATGCTGGGGCAGATGGCTCTTATCCAAGGCTTAGATCGGGAACAAGAAGAGCTGAGAACCATTATCAACCAGCTTTATCAAGACAGATACAAAAATATGAAGCAAATAGTCAAGGCCGGGGACCAAGTCATTAATCAACTTCCGAGAAGTCAAAGGTTTGGTTTGATGAAGAATAGACCTCTCCGAGTTGCTACTAACTTACGGGTCCAACAACAACCTTGCCATAAACAATAATTAAAGATACTTTTTAATAGCGAGCATATTTGTTCTTTATATCATGTGTTTGTTATCATCAAAACTCTTGCTGGGATGTAGAACCAAATTATGTTCTAACAATCCCCCGCTTTTTGATGATGACAAAAACTAGTATATTTTGGTGGAATATAAAGAAAAATAATTAAAAGACTCCCCCTGAGTAGAATAATCAGCTATCGAGAAAATAAAATACTAAATAAAATACTTCCTTGACGATCTTCTGATAATGAGTCAAAATATTCTCCATTCTCCCCCTTTTTGTCAAGAATCAAAAAGTGGTAAAGACTTTGATTGACTTGCTCTGACAAAAGTGCTTGAAATAGTGTGACATCCTCTTTTAGATACATCTGAGATTCTTTAGAGAGATTCTGATGTTGTATTTTCATTCTTGTTTCAAATAGTTTTAGAGCCAGTAATCTTCTGTTTCTGATTGGCTCTGAAATCTGCGAATCCTTTAAATTCCAAGTTTTGGATAATATGCTTTCTTTCTTCCATGTGTAGAGAGCATCCAGAGTCCAGGAGTTAATACTGCAGTTTCAACCTTGCTGTTAAAAATATCTGCAACATAGATGATTTTGTCTTTTGGTACCCATATCTTTCAGGGTCCATGACTGTTAGAGTTTCCAAAATTCTGTTTGAATTTTGGTTTAGTATAAAATGCCTTACCAGCATGTTTTATATCATGTGTTTTCCCAGTGGTGAATTGAGAATAGAGAGGAGTGCGTTTGATAACCAGATCCTTAACTTTCTTAGGTTGGGATACTTTGCCTTTGTATCCTATATCTATTCTGTCATTCCTGCTAACTCCATAGATCATTGAAGCCATCTTGCGTCTATCTATGTTTTTAGCCAGAAACTTCCGAAAGTTGTGATCATAATCTTTGATGATCTTATCAGCATTACTGGGAGTCTCTGAGATTATTTCCTTCTGAGAGTTTTGTAAATCAGTTTCTAGTTTTGAAATCTTTTCTTTTAACTCAGAGTTTTCTAATCTCAAAATCTCAGGATCTTCAGAGTCAGAGACAAGATCCTTTTTTCAGGTTCTTGAATTTGACTCTGAGCTGCTGATACCTTTCTAGAATCACACTCAGACTTTCTGCTAGTTCAGCTTTAGAAAAGTTAACAGTGAAGTCAGAAAATACCTCTTTAGCGTCTGATTCTGATTCTGACCCTGATTCTGATTCAGAAGATTCAGAGACATCTAATAAGTTATCCGTTTGAGCTATATTAGCTTGTTCATCTCCTGATTCCGTTCTGTCTTCATAAGATTCATAGTCATCCCATGTTGCCATAAGACTTTTCTTCTTCTCCTTAACGAACTTCCTCTTATGTTTCTCCTTCTGAAGCCTTGGATAATCACTTTTGTAGTGACCTTGTTTATTGCATTCATAGCATGTAATGATTATGTTACTTGATTTTCTCTGTCCAAAAGATTACTTAGAGTCCTTTCCTATTCTTCTGGAGTTTCTGAAATTCTTCTGCCTGTGCTTCCACAACTGATTGATTCTTCTGGATAGAAAAAACAGTTTGTCTTCTTATAACGAGGATTCTCCAGAGTTTTCTGCTTCTGCTTCTGCCTGCAAAATTTTGGTTTCATATTTGTTAGATTTCATAGCGAGAGACTTACATTGCTTCTGAGGCTCATCATCTTCTAACTCTATCTCATGGCTTCTGAGGGAGCTTACAAGTTCTTCTAGAGATATTATGTTCATATCTTTTTCCAGTTTGAGAGTCGTGACCATTGGTCTCCATTGTTTTGGTAAACTTCTGATGATCTTCTTTACATGATCAGTAGTTGAGTACCCTTTGTCCAACACCTTTAGCCCTGCCACCAGAGTTTGGAATCTAGAGAACATTGTCTCAATGGTTTCGTCTTCTTCCATTCTGAAGGCTTCATACTTCTGAATGAGTGCAAGGGCTTTGGTTTCTTTTACTTGCATGTTGCCTTCGTGCGTCATTCTTAGAGAATCAAACATGTTCTTAGCTGTTTCTCTATTTGTGATCTTCTCATACTCTGAATATGAGATGGCACTCAAGAGAATCGTTCTGGCCTTGTGATGATTTCTGAAGCCTTGCTTTTGATGATCTGTCATCCTTTTTCTGTCAATCTTGTGATCACTTTCATCAACAGGATGTATGTATCCATCAATTACCACATCCCAGAGGTCAACGTCATAGGCTAGGAAGAAACTTCTGATCATATCCTTCAAGTAGTCAAAGTTTTCACCATCAAATATTAGAGGGATGCTGCTGATGTTCTGACTTGTTCCCATCATAGTGTTTTTCCCCTTGGATCTTTATCTGACACGGTTAAGTGTTTGAACTCAGAACCAGGCGCTCTGATGCCAATTGAAGAAGTGAAAAACACAAGAAAGGGGGGGGGGGGGGGGGGGGTTGAATTGAAAACTTGAAATCAAAAGCGCAGTAGACACGGTATTTTTATCCTGGTTCGTTTGATATCAAACTACTCCAGTCCACCCGCCAAGGTGATTTCGCCTCTCTCCAACGAGGACTTAATTCACTAATCAACCTGATTACAATTCTACTTTAACAACTGTTAAAGTCTTCTTGAGTCCAAAACCATAACCCGTTTTTCTCAAGGAAATTCACTAAACAGTTAATTGAATAAAAGTGTACAATGATGTTTCTAATAAATAGTATCACAAACTTGTGATGTATTACACAGTTTAATATTGAATCGTTGAAGATGAAGAATGATAGTTGCGTTGCTGACTTTTCACGTGAGTTTTTATTTTTGAGCACGGTTGTTCATCATCTTGAAATCTTCTTCTTGTCAGCTTTAAATAGGCCTTGCAATAGTGACATAAGAAGATACTTTTGGTATGTCCATAACACGCGTTAATGAGCTTTCCAAATCAGGAGATCCTTGTCTATTTGTAGCCGTTACTTATGATCTTGCATTGATAGATTGTAACTCTTCAGAGCTTCTTACATCAAAGTATGAATATTACAATTGAGAGTCCTTTACAGCTTGACCAGAATTTTGCACATTAGAGTATCAAAGATTCTGTTTCGCAACGCTGGTGCATTCAGAAGTTCAATCAAAACTTCTTCATATAAGTGTGTCATGCATATTTGATGCGTCTGAATCTTTCATTGTCCTCTCAACTTCTGTGCTTGCATAATCAGAACTTTTGGTGATGTTCTGGCAGAATTTCTAGTTGCATCAGAACATCTTTTTAACATCAGAACGTCCTGCATGTAAAGATACTTTTTAATAGCGAGCATATTTATTCTTTATATCATGTGTTTGTTATCATCAAAACTCTTGCTGGGATGTAGAACCAAATAATGTTCTAACACGTACGTGGACTCCCAGTTGTCACGGTGAAAAATCGAGGAGACCAAGCTGTTAAGAAACTTGATTCATAAAGACTTAAGAAGTCACCACCGAATTCTATCATATCCAAGGAAAATGGAAAAGATCGAAACCCTATTGTTTAACATGCAATGCAAGGAGTAAAAACTAAAAGCAAAGCATAAGAAAGACATCCAAGGTACGGGTGTTGGTTACATAAAGGGAATGTATTAGCACCCTATGCATCTATAATACTCTATAGGAACCACTTATAATATCCGTTTTTGGTTTAAATTGTTTGTTTGCTAAATGAATGTTACATACTAATTAAGGATCAAAACCTCGTAGTTCTTGGTAAAAATAAAAAAAACGATTTGTTGTGGTTGATTTCAGGAAGAAAGATATTTCATCACCTTTTAGAGAGAAAGCTCAACTAATACCACCATAAGATGGATCTGGAATAATCATAAAGGAAGGGATACTAACTTGGTTATAAAGATCAACAAGTTTCCAAATAACGTCTTCTTGTGGAAAGAATCACATTTACTTCAATAATTACTATGAGGATAGGAGAATCATATCTCAAATATAAATAGGATTTATATCTAATCTATTTGAGAAAAGGTTTTAAATTGAAAAAGTCAAGTGGCAAAAATATTTGGGTGAGGTTAAGTCACTTTTAGTCTTTTGAAAGAGTTTTAATATTCTTAAGTATATTGAAGCTTTTAATTAAAAGGAAAGTTTGAAAATGCAATGACAGAAGGTCAAGGTTTTTTATGGAAAGTGGTGAAAGTTTAAAAATTGAGTTTTTAGGGTTAAAAGGTTCCTTAGAGTATATGAAGATACATAAGGTGAGTATTCACAAGAGTTATTATACAAAGGGAAATGCAAATGCTTATGACTATAAAGTCAATAATAATATCCTTTTCCTTGGATTTTTTGGGGGCACAAGTATTTAAGTATTAATCACTAACATAAATAAACACATACATCACAAGTGTTTAAACATAAAGGGGGAGGTTAGCATGATTATCAAGTAAAAGTTGTGACAAAAGATTAAATAAACAACAAGTAAATAAACAAGCATGGTATCACTTTGGTTTAAAGGAGTTTATGTAGGAAATACATCCTTAAAGGGGAAGTAAACTCAAGGCACATGGATATACAATCAAGGGGATAAGTCATGAATCATGGATTAGGGTTTTTGAACAATTTATAGCTTATCATAAAAAAGTCAAGTCCTAAACCTAATAAAATCAAATTCTTCATGGTATAAATATACACAAGGGTCATGTTATCAAAAAACATTCATTAAAGACATGGGGTGGTCATCCAAAAAAAATTTAAATGAGAAATCAACAAAGAATCAATGAAAAAAGTCTTTTAAAACTACAAAAGGGAACTAATTTTGAATTAAATAAAAAAGGTTAAATAAATAATATTTTTGTAATTTTTTCTTATATTCATAAAATAGTGGTAATAAACTAGGAGTGTGAAAAAAATATCTTAAAAAGGATAAATTTGATTGGTGAAAAAATTAAATTAAAATTGCAAAAAAGAGGTGATAAACATTGAAGAAAACAAGTTATAAAAATAAGGGTGGGCACCAGCAGGTTCAAACCCACTCCCTATCGGCCACAGGCACACACTTCTTGCCATTGGGGTGGCTATTTCATCTGGTTATAGAACATGTTGCATTAAATTTATTATAAACTCATTTTATGAAAATGAAAATGGCGCTCCCACCCTTCTTATTCTTCCTCGCACGGACATAACAACAACTTCCACCGTTTTTAAACATGTAAAATCTCCATCTCTCAACCATTTTAAAAACTATAAACACCAACTTTGTTTGAAATTTAATCAGGAGTTCAACCATGCCATTTATTTTAACTAACACCCAAAGAATAATACAAATTTCTATTTGTACCAAAATGAAACCCTAACGGTTCAGAGGCATAAGTCTAAGAGTATTGCAATAATGCTGCTGAGAGATAAATTCAACTTCATAGAGAATTGGAAACAAGTCCATGCTGAGGAATAAAGTCTGCACATGGGGATCTTAAAAATAAGTGCAAGTCCTTACTCTTGCAGAATAAATTTCTTCAAATAAAGAGAAAGTCCTTTGATGTTAAAAGTAAATGCATTCTCGATCCAGAATTCAATTACCTAGAGAGATCCAATAAAAACTTATTTGTAAAAGACAAGGTTTAACCAATTATAAACTAGAGAGATATAGTCAAACAAGACTCTTCTCAAGAAGGAATAAACTCAACCGGGGATTTATCCTATCCGGAGATGGACGGGAAAGCAAAAGCAAAACCTTCCATGAAGGATAAACTCAGTGGGGAATCAAAATGGATATAAACCTTTATGCCTATGGTAGACATTCTATTGGGAATATCAAAGACATCAATGGGGATATAAATGCACTACTTGGAGATAAACACAACCAAAGTAAGTGGATTCTGGAATACTGACAAAATGCAAATGTGCATAAATGATGTAAGTATGAGTGAATTAATGAACATCATGCGTATGCTGACAAAAATGGACCAAAAGTTAAACAAGTGATAACATCGAGATGAAAAATTATAGTACATGGGCACTCGGGTAATCTCAACATCACTTGGGGACAAAAAAGTGGAGCCAATGATGGAGTAAGAACTTGCTGTAAGGTTACTACCTCCGGGAGGGGAAAATATCATTTCACTAGGGGAAAACCCGTAGTTCATTTCTTCAACATTTCAAAAGGAAATGGAAACAATCTCTTTGAAAGATTAACGGGAGGAAACTTAATTATCTGGCGGTTTTCGAAAAGCACACAACTTTCTTAGTTCCTTATTTCTTAATTTAACCAGGCTTAGGGATAACCAATAATATTCCCTTTCAAATTCAAGAGTTATAAGAAAACACTCTTTGTTTCTATACATATTTTAAAACGCAATTTTATTAACAAATTGTTTCAAAATCATCATCATGATTAAAAGAAATTTTGTAAAGCTGAAATAAGATAATAGTAGCAAACAAATGGAAAATGGCTCAAATTTATTTAATGGAATGGTAGTTTGTAGAATGGCGTAACTCCATGGATCTTTTACAAAGTTAAAAAAATGGTAATTATATGGGAAATGTTATATTGAAAAACATAATTCTATTCTCCCTATCAAACTTGAATTATAACTCTGTTCAAACTTTGCTGGAGATGAATTTGATGAAAAGCCTTTGCAGGATAAACAACTTGAAGAAGATCGATCTCGGACCAATGCAGTTACTTGTCACAAAGACCCCTAACTTTTACCTAGATTTCACTTTTGGGTTTTCAATCTACCAGGATTATTATTTTTCTGTTTGTGTCTCTAATTTTTTCCTGGACCGCCCTTTCGGGTTTTCAGTCCACCCGAGACGCTCATTTTTTCCTAAGTTGCCCTTTAAGGTTTTCAACTTAGCGAGTTGTTCTTTTATTTATTTTAGACAAAGTATTTCTTGGCTGCATTGGAATTCACAAGACGCGAGAGCTTCTCAACTTCCATAGTCATAAGAGTCATTGCACCACCAGAGAAGGTTGTCTTAACCATATATGAATATTCAAAATTAGGATCCCACTTGCCCCTAGAATCAGGTTGAAATGATAAGATCCTCTTAACCACAAGGTCACCTTCTCTAAACTCACGAGGTCAAACCTTTTTATCGAATGCTTGCTTCATTCTTTTCTGATATAACTGGCCATGACACAAGGCTATCATCCTCTTCTCTTCTATCATATTCAATTGGTCATATCTACTTTGAAACCACTCAGCCTCAGATAACTCAGATTCCATTAGAACTCTCATTGATGGGATCTCAACCTCTACGGGGAGTACTACTTCCATTCCACATACCAGGTAAAATAGAGTTTCCCCTGTCGAAGTGCGAATGGATGTGCGATAACCATGCAAAGTAAAAGGTAACATCTCATGCCAATCTTTGTAAGTTACAAACATCTTCTGAATAATTTTCTTGATATTTTTGTTAGCAGCTTCAACAACACCATTCATCTCTGGTCTATATGAAGAAGAGTTGTGATGTTCTATCTTGAAATCATTGTAGAGTTATTTCATCATTGTATTGTTCATATTTGAACCATTGTCGGTGATAATTCTCCTTGGCACGCCATATCGCTAGATGAGCTGAATCTTGATAAACATGACCACTACTTGGCGAGTAACGTTCATATAAGACGCTGCTTCGACCCATTTGGTAAAATCAATAGCCACCAGGATGAAACGGTGTTTGTTTGAGGACCTGGTGTGATACGGTGGCAGAACCGACTGTTATACTGGTTTTGCATTTTGTATTCACAAATGTCGCAGTAAACAAGAGTCACCACCGACTTTTATTTCATCCAACAAAGGAGAAGGAAAAAGAACAGAAAAAACCTTTTTTCGAGATGTTCATGAGTACGGGGGGTAGATTATAGAAAGGGAAGGTGTTAGCACCCTTTCTATCCGTGGTTATCCACAGGCTCTTAGGTACTTGCTCATTTTGAAAATTGCTTGTGTGTGCTTGTTTTGAAATTTTTTGTTTACTTTGTGATAACCCTTGTATCTGTCCTCAAGAGTGTGACGAAGTTGTTTTGGAAAACTGTTTTAAAAAGTGTTTGGTGTGAAAGAGTTTTTGTCTTGAGCAAGTACTTAAGAGTTTTCTACCTACTCGAAAAAAGTCTATTCGTTTTCGTTTCCTTTAGACAGTGCTATCCTACTACTAAATAGTAGGTAGCCCTATCGTTGGATTTTTAAGGGACATTCGAAAGGGACGAAATGGTCACTGAAGGCATCAAGTAAGGATACCTTAGCATTTCGAAGGGATTATCGTCATAAGATCATTTCTCGTAGGCATCTCGAGGGACAAGTAGAGAATATGATCTTTATGACGACTTTGAATTACGAGTCATTGCTAAGGTATCCTTACTTTCGAGGGACACGACCATTATTTTCGAGGCAACCAAGTGAGGCAAAACCCTAGGAGTGAGCATGTGCAAGTATGCTTTTTTCAGTTAATTATCTTTGCACAATTAGGGTTATCTACCTTTTTAATTCTTGGTTTATCTTTCGCATACAATCCTAATGTCCATACATCTAGCAGTTTAATAGTTGCGGAAATTAAAAGCAGAAAAGAAAATCTACGCCATTACAAGGCTTTTGGACAGATACACAAATATTTAACTGAAAAATAAAGATGCAGAAATTCGAAATCCAAATTAATCTATTACAAAATTAAAGTAGATACAATAATTTGGATTAAAAGGAAGTAAAGGCGCGCGCGACAAGTTAAATATGAGAATGAAGTCTAAGTTTGGGAAAAAAATAATTTGCGAATAAAGAAAAGATATTTTTGGATTTTTATGGAAAATAATTAACTTTGCAAATTAACTTAATTTCTGTTAAATTCTAATTATGGAAAAGAAATTCAAGTTAACCTAATTTCTATTAAATTTTAATTACAAAAAAGATTTAATTTAACCTAATTAAACTAATTAATTAATGCCAATAAATATTTTTCTGAAAAAAACTAAACTTAATATATTTTTTTTGTAATTTTCTGATTTTCTGATTTAATTTAAAAAAACAATGATTTTTTTTTGTAAAATAATTAAAACAAATGATTTTGAAAAATAATCAAAACAAATAAAGAAATAAAAGAAATTAAAAGAGAATTGAAACTGGGTCTGATTGATGAGCAATCTGGGGGGTATACTGCCAAATTTGTGATAGTGAACCCTTAAGGATGGGGAGTGAGATCTGCATGATGATGGATCCCAAGGATGAAATCTGGGGCGTATAGTGGACACTGGACAGTGAGGCATGCTGGATCTGGAAAGTAAATTCAAGAAAATGCAAAAGCAACACGCTTGGGATCAAACCCAAGACGTTTTCTTCAAACCCTCCGTCCTTAACCATCTGCGCTGGCTGCTCAATTGTTAATATAATCAAATAAAAATAATATAAGCCAAACAAACACATGATGTCCAGCAAACACGCCAATATTCAAATGGACCAATGGGAGCTTGCCACCTAGCCTTCTTCTTCCTCAGCACCGTCGTTTTAGGTTTAGACTTTTACCTACGGTTCCATGCCTGTAACTACAACCCTGCGTTATTAAAAAATCTAGCACAAGCAATATAAATTACAATGAAGACCATGAATCAACTGGGCTTGAAGCCCTGAACATCATGGTATCCACGCCTAGCCCTAATTTTGTCTGTAGAAGGAAGCCCTAAAACGAGCTCAGAAACCCTAAGAATGGCAAACCATGATTCCTGCACTTAAAACTCAATTAAACGATTTAGCAAGCATCGAGACTTTGTAATAAACAAGAATATATGATGAAATTTCATCAAAAAAGCATGTATGCACGTAATTAGAAATAAAAAATAGTTGGATAACAGAGTTGCAGGAACGTGCAAAAGGTACAATTAGCTTCAGGAAATTTCCAGGAACGTGTTGTAACCCTTAAATCTCCTTGAGGATGGATGTAGTATGGAATTCAATCTGAGATTTTTGACAAAAAAATATAACTTGTTCTTGCTGTTTCACACGATCAAACCTTCTGTTTGTGCTTTGGAATTGTTATGCATATCTACTAGACTGTATTAGGTTAACAAAAAACATGCATATCTTTGCCAATTATCAAGATTTGATTTGATTTCATCCTTGCATTATTTTTTTCTATATCAATCCAAATAATACCATTTTCATCCCAATCAACCTTGGCACAATTTGATTTGGTTTGACAACATATTTGCATTGTAATTCCATTCAAAATCAGATAAAAAACAAATCTTCCATATTTTATATCATTTATTTGATTTAATTTGACTTTTAAATGATTAAAATCAAAATAAATTAAATAAATAAAGTCAATAATATGTGGTAGAGTTTTTGGGTCGTGAACATTTCTATAGGTAAGATGCAAGCATAAAAAGTTAGGCCCATTTGACAAAAAGTGCTATTTTGTGCATTGTTGACTTTTGACAATTTTCCAAAAATGGCACACTTTGACAATGCATATCTCCTTCAATTTTGACCCTAAGATGATGTTATTGGACTTTTTAGAAAGCTTAGGATGTCCCCTAAGCAACCTATTTGGTTTAATCTCAATTGGATCTTCCATATTCATGTAAGAAGCTTTGACCCAAAAGGTGTTTTTGTTGACTTTTTGGAATGACCTATAATGTCTGAATTCATATCTTTTCATGAGTGCATTTTTTGAGCTTGAGGGCTAAAGATGAGTTGTAGGGAATTAGTTTCTCTTCAAAATGAGCCTTAATGGAAAATTTCTGATAAAGTATGAGAAAGTTATGCCTGGTCAAAGTTTGGTTGACTTTTCCTGAGAAACCCTAATTTAGCAACTTTTGAGCTTTGATGGATTAGGAGCACTTCTTGGGGAATCATGATTAACCCTTGATAAAATGATGGATATCACTTTAAAATATTTATTTTGACCAAATTTTTTGAAGTTTGACTGTATGTGAGTCGCAGTTGACTTTTGACCTAATATAGTTGATTTTCAAGCATCTGAGTAGTTGACTGAGAAAACTTCTTGTGCAAGGTATGAATATTGACATGGATGGTCTTGAGAACATATTAGGACTATGGAGAATATATGAGGCCTTTGGAGCTCACCCATCTTGATGAAAATGGAAACCCTAGTTGGAGGTTCATTGCTTTAGGAGAGAGTTTGTCTGGTCAACTCTTGGGCATCTTTGAGCAAGTTGAGGATCTTAATGAACACATGTTGAGTAAAATGGGAGGGAAAATTTTGGGGTACAACATCTGCCCCTGTTCAATCTTCTTAAACCTGAGGATGTAGATTGGCCGGTCTGAAGAAGTGAAAAACACAAGAAGGGGGGTTGAATTGTAAAACTGAAAAACAATTGCAATGAACACGATATTTTTATCCTGGTTCGTTTGATCTCAAACTACTCCAGTCCACCCGTCAAGGTGATTTCGCCTCTCTCCAACGAGGTCTTAATCCACTATATTCAACTGAATATTACAATCTTCTTTAACAACTGCTAAAGCCTTCTTGATGCAAACCACAACCCGGTTTGTCAAGGAAACACTTTCTTACAGAGAAGAGAAATAGGTGTGTGAATGTTTTCTACAAAAACAGTTTATCACAACTGTGATATTACACAACTTAAGCTTATGAAACTAGATTACTAAACAATGATTGAGTAAGGAGATATGAAGCATTTAGCAAACTGAGAGAAGGAAGGTGATGATTAGCTTTTAGGCGTGTAATATGATGTAGAGCATTAGCCAATTCAATCTTCATTGTATTGTTTATATAGCACTGAAATTGTTGAACGTTGGAGCAATAATCTTGATTCAATGCCAATAACAAACTTTCCTTATTGAGCAGATCTTGTCTGGAATGATGCCGTTGGTAATAATTCGCTTTGAATGCACAGTACCGTTGCTACTTAAAGCGTGTTCTGGCTTGGCCTCATTCTGACTCTGCTTAAGTGCTGATGAACTGTTGTTGTCTTTATCAGAGTGTTGAGCGCAGTTCTGTTCATCAAGCTTCAGCATACGCGTGAGTTGTTCTTCTGATTCTGGTATTCTGATTATAGCATCTTCTGATGCTGATGTTAATAACCAATATTCTGATGCTGATTAAGTGTACTCCTTGCTGATACCTATCAGAGTTTCTACAAAACAGAACGTAATATCTTAGGTAGCAAATAGTTCTTATATGAATCACATAATTAATATATCCTTTCATTTTGTTATCATCAAAACTTAAACTTAGGGTAGTAGATTCAAACTTTGTTCTAACAATCTCCCCCTTTTTGATGATGACAAAAACTAGATATTTTTAATTGAAAATAACGTGAAAAAGTATCAGAGATAACTAAATGATAAGATGTATCAGAGTAAGAGGTTATCAAAGATAAGGGATAAAGAGATATCAGAGTTGAGAGATACTCCCCCTGAATTTATTACTTCCCTTTTTAATTCCAAGAGTTCTTCAGGATCAGATCTTTATTGCCTTTCTTTGAACATCAGAATATCAGAGCAGAGCTTCAGATCAGAGTATCAGAGCTTTGCTTTGGGTCAGAGTGTCAGAGCTTTAGTCTTCAGAATATCAGAGTGTCAGAGCGTTCTTGTACCTGTAGACTTAAGCAAAAACAGAGAACATATTCAAGTATATCAGAGTTAGAATGTTTGAGATTTTCTGTCTTAGTAATCCGTTATTGAAAAATATCATTCTTGTTCTCCCCCTTTTTGTCAGCAACCAAAAAGTGTAAGTGATGTGCTAAAACATTTAGAGCCGAAAAACTTGTCATATTAAAATGTTCAGAATCAAACGAAACAGTACAGAAGATATGCAAAGAAAACATGAAAATGGCATGAATGAAAATCTAAGGTTGGGGAGGAAGGCGTGTGAACAGAGTCTCCAGCATTACTTTGATCTGATCAGCAGTCTCAGTCTGCTTGTGCACCATGCTGACTACTGTATCTATCTTGCTATCCTGCACATCCATCCTTTCTTTCATCTTCTGGTCATTTTCATCTATCCTTTGCTGCAGACGGATATCATTCAGCTTCAGCTCTTCCAGAGTCTGCCTGTCCAAGGCAGCTTGAGAAACATCAGAAGCAGGGAGCTTCTGAGAGCTTTCTGCAACATCTTCAGCTTGGCTAACTTCAGCTTGAATAGTCTGATCTTCTTCTGGATGCACCTTTGAAGCTGAACGCTTCTCAGACCATGGCTCACTATCCAGAAGGAGCACGTCTTCTTTCAGCAGCCGACTTCCAACTTCATTCAGAAGCTTGCTGAAATTCTGTTGTGCTTGCTCATAATTGATGTCTTGCAATTTTAGAGCTTCAACACGTACCTAAATTCTGAATTGTGACCAGAGCTGGTCAGAGGCAGCTGGATCAATCATTCCAGGACATACTTGCTTCAGAGAAGCAATCCACTGCTGCAAACCTGTTTCAAAATTCATAATACCAGAGCCAACATCTGGCTGTTTTGGTTTTGGAATGGCTATTTTATTTTTCAGATCAGCAAGACGGTCAAGGATTGTTAAATCTATGAAGGTCCTGCTGGGGTCTTTGGTGGTTTGCTTGGGAGCTGTTTGTTTGGGAGATGGAGTGGGAGAATCAGAAATAATAATTGGACTGTTTGGGGTTTTAGGAGTGTTTGGTGGGGTAGATTCTGGCGAGGATGGCAGCTGGGCCATGGTTACCGTTGTTCCACATGGCAGCTGGATTGCCAGAGGTTGTGGCTCATATGATTGAGGAGAATGAGGTTCAGAAGGAGGAGGAGATGGAGTTTCAGAATGATGAAACTCAGGTTGAGGTGATGGTTGAGGTGATGGTGGATGAATTTCTGGTTGAGGATAGGGAGAAGGAATTGCTGGTTGTGGAGAAGGAGGAGGAATTTCTGGTTGTTCAGGAATATGTGGTTCTTCTGGAATGGGTGAGAGAGGTTGTTCTGGTTGAGGAGAGTGGACAATTTGTGGTTCAGAGTTTGGATTATTGGAGGGGTGATCAGAGGCATGTTGATCAATGTCAGACAACACTTTGTCAATTGCTGATGTTGTTGAGATTGTTGGTTTGGGATGTTTGGTGCGGGGTCTTCTGAGTTGTAGTGCCTCAGAAGGGTCATCTTCTGGTTCGGTTTCATCTATTGCTGGGATGGGGATTGGGATTCTATGAGAAGTTGTAGTTGGGATTGATGTTGGAATAGCAGAAGAATTTAAAACAGAAGCAGCAGATAAATTACCTCTTTTCTTGGGTGTCTGCTGGGATGTTCCTTCTGAAGGGACCTTCCTTTTCTTCGTCTTCTTCAGTGTAACTTCTGGTTGAGGTTGGTGCAGATCTTTGATATTTAGCTTGGGATCTGTACCATCAACCTTGCACGCGTCTAGGTATCTGAGAACCACCACTGGTTTAGATTCAATCTCAGAAAATAAGGGAAAGTCACTCAGTGGGACTCTTCTGCTGGTGATGTCAGCAATAGGAGTAACACTGGGTTCCTTTCTGATATTCTCTATTAACTTCATTTTCTTCAGATTCTTCGCGTTCAGAGGCTTCCCAACCGTTGGTTCAATGGTGCTTAACTCTTGAGCTTCTATCAGGTGCTCTATCAGCCTATTCTCAGTCAGAATATCTGATATTAACCTTCCAAAGGGTATCCAATCCCTCTTTGTTCTTTCTTCTTCCCTGGTCTCCTTCACGCTTGTTCTGAGGTGATTAAACAGAAGATGAGCCAAGTTGATTTTTACCTTCTGATTGATGAAATAGATCAAAAACTGCTGATCTATATTTATGTAATCAGGGGAACTAGTTGGCTTCCTATGATTAAAACACCCCAGAATTATCTTCGCCCAAACTCTGTGGTGATCCTTCAGATCTCTGATCTTGCTGCTGGGCACCCCATGGGTGATAATCCTTTCTGCTATGACACCCACGTCAGAGCATCTTTCAGCCATATCAATACAGCGGACGCCACCGCCACTGTAACCAATCAACCTTGCTATGTGATCCTCAGTGATCACAATCTTCTTCCCCATTATGTAGGAGGTGACTTGATGCGTTAAAGCAGTTGCATGAATCCAGAATTCCTTGACTAACATTGGGAATGTTGGTCCAACCAACCTGTCAAAATACCTTTCCCATTTCTGTGCCCTAACTTCTTCTGTTAAATCAAAACCATTCTCTTTCAGACTGCCAAAATCAATGATCAGTTCAGACAACACTTCAAGATTCTTCTCTGGAGTAAGGAGTGTTCTGAATGGAACTTGGTACTTGTTCTGGACTGGGCCCGACAGGCCCAAAAGCATTACTAAGGCCCAGTCCAAAGGGACTCACTAAGGACCACACTGGGCAAAGGGGGCCACGACCATGCCCGACACCCTGATGTCCACCTCGACATCTCGGTGTCCAGCCCTACGATGAAGTCCTGCTCGACATCATGTCATCCAGCTCTGTCCTGGCTTCCTGCTCGACACTCACCGTCCAGCTCGAGGTCTTGGCGTCGAGCTCGGCAACGTGCTGCGCAGCTCGACATGATCACGAGCTAACTTGCTAGGGCAGACTTAGTCCTCTTGCCCCAACGATACTCCGGAAAGACCGCGTCTCCGTCCGCCCGCACTTCATGCAGCATATCCAGGAAGGGGACCACGTGCTGGTCCCCACTACCCACGTAGAACCTGGCAGTTCCTCCATTGGGCCAAATCCGCCCGGCCCAATGAAGGAACCTTGGCCCAGCGCTGGGGGCTATAAATACCCTCTGTTTCCAGAGGGTCAGGTAATCATCATTTTCTAACCTCAACTCTATTATCTGCTAGTACTCCCACTGACTTAAGCATCGGAGTGCCTTGCAGGTACCCCCCCTCCTCGTTCAAAAAGCCTTCAGCTCGGAGCAGCCGTGACGGTCCAAACCTTCTGATCAGGTCAGATCAGTGGCGCCGTCTGTGGGAAACAGCTTCCCCGTCTAACGAACAGTTTTCAAAGACCAAAGCTCAATCCATTCACTGTCATGGCCTCTCCAACTCGTGAAGAACAACACACTCGCGTCCTCGACGCCAACAACGGTCCCGCGGACAAGAATGGGCACCTGGACAATCCCAGTGGTGCCGGCCACAATGCCGTCCCCGTGACAAACGCCCCTGGACCTTCCACCCGCAGGGACGGGAACACTGCGTCTTCCTCGACAACTCCTCCAGGACTCGAAGACGATCCGGAGGCTCTCGCCTATCGCCAGGCTGCCCGGTTCTATGAAGTCCAAGCCCCTGCCGGGGCAGATGCCACGGCTCAGGCACTGTTCGCGGCCATCAACCAGACGAACTATCTCCTGTTCGCGCAAGGAGAAAGACTTAGGGCACTGGAAAACGACCGACGCCCCCCGAGGAGACACCAAAGGCCACCATCTCCACTTCCTCGGGTCGAAGAAGTTCGACACCCTACTCCCCCGCGGAGACATTACAGGGAAAACTCTAGGAGCCCCTCTCCCGTACCAAAGCAGAGGCGGCCCCAGTATGAAAGACAGCCCGTCATTCCTGCCGAAGAGCCCGTTCGCGACCCATCAAGGCACGACCGGAGGCACAACAGAGACGGGCGTGTGACCTTCCATCACCAAACATCACGTTCGAGGGAATCCCAGCACGAGCAACGTGCCCGACACAACTACAGGACCCTTTCTCTTTCTCCAGAAAGGAGCGACGAGGACGACCCCCGCGGTCCCCTGTCGCAGGCAATCATGGACGCACCTATCCCCCCGGGCATGGAGAAGCCCCCACACCTAAAGGAGTATGATGGAGTGGCGGACCCAGTCGACCACATTGACGGGTTCGAAGCCATGCTCCACTATCACAATGTCGGGGGTCCCATCAAGTGCCGTCTCTTCCCAACAACTCTCAGGAAGGCGGCCATGGACTGGTACAAGGGACTTGCCCCGGGCTCCATCACCTCGTGGAGGAACTTGAAGAACCAGTTCATCAGCTCCTTCACAGCGTCTCGTCGCCATCCAAAGACTGAGGCAGCCCTCGAGGCCATCATTCAAAGGCATGATGAGACCTTGAGGGAATTCATCAACCGCTTCAACCGGGAAGCAATACAGGTCCCCTGCGCGGACCACATGAAGAGGTATTTGCTGGAGAGGGGCCTCCTCCCCGGCACCGAATTCAGGAAAGCTGTAGGCATCGAGCCACCTGCAACTTTTGATGCTCTCCTCGACAAAGCCCGAGCATATATGGACTACGAGGAGAGAGAAGCTGCCAACAGAGCACGAGACTCCAGGGCTCGCAACCACGGCAGCAGCTCCAGACAAGACCCTCCTCCCCGACGCACCGGAGAGAAGAGGAAGGAAGACAGACCCCGGGAGGTCCGGGAACAAAGGGGCCCCTCGGGCAGGTTTACTGAGTACACTCCGCTCACGGCTTCCCGCGAGCGTATTCTGGCGGAGTGTGCAAGCACAGATTTTAAAGACGGTGGCGTCAAGCGTCCCCGACCAGCTCCTGCCAAGCCAGGAGTAGACAAAAACAAATACTGTCAGTACCATAGGAGTCATGGTCACTTGACAGAAGATTGCGTCCACCTGAAGGACGCCATTGAAACCCTCATCAAAGGGGGAAGACTTGCACAGTACAGGAGAAACGACGCTCCCCGTCGTGAAGCCCGCGAGGCAAAGGAGCCCGAAGAAGATGCCCGGCCATCCGACGAGTCGGTGCCAATCCAGACCGCCTTCTCGGTAACCAGGCCCGAGGATTTCGAGCTGCCCGAGCTCCTGCAGGAGCCCCTGACTACGCACAGCAGGTGGGAGTACTTCCCCTCCGCCATGGTCATCAACGGGGGCGGGTTCAACGACCTCACCATCAACTCAGCCAAGAGGAAGTTGGACGAACTGGTCGACAAAGCTCCTCCTCAAACTGTGACTTTTGAAATGGTGAGGGGCAGATCAGAGCCTATCACATTCTACTTGGAAGAGCTCCCCGGCGGAGCACCGAACGCAGTCATCCCCTTGCTGATAAGGGCAAAGATGGCCAATTTTGATGTGCATCGCATCCTGGTCGACGAAGGGAGTTCCGTCGACGTGATGTACACTCAGCTTTTCCGGACCTTACAACTGGACGACTCCCATCTGTCTCCATATATAGGTTCGGACCTTCAAGGCTTCAACGGCTCGACGTCCAAACCTTGGGGATATGTCGAGCTCCTCGTGACATTCGGGGAAGGAACTGCTACAAGACAGGTGAAGGTCCGCTTCCTCGTCATTGACTGCCCGTCCCTGTACAATTGCATCCTGGGGAGGCCGACATTGGCGGAACTGACAGCGGTCCCCTCAACTGTCCACCTAAAGATGAAGTTCTATACCAAGAGGGGGAGGGTAGCCACCATCCAGGGCGACCTCGCTGCTGCCCGCCGGTGCTTCAACGCCGCTTCAAGGGGTCGGGATACTGTCGACGTAGGTCCCAGCACTAGGCCCATCAAGAAGACAAAGCAAGAGCCCGACAGAGCATCTCCTGAGGTAGAAGTTCAGAAGGCTCCACCAAAGGTCGACTCCATTGCACTCGACGCCCGTTTTGACCAAGACGAACCGGCCAGCAGCGAGCAAATCCCCCTCCGACCTATTCCGGACGGTGATTTCGAACTCGTTCCCCTCGGAGCAGACCCGACCAAGGGAGTGAAGATCGGCAAAGACCTCCCCGACTTGGCCAGGAAGCAAATCAAGGCCTGTCTGCGCGAGAATGCTGATCTCTTCGCCTGGAGCGCTGCAGAGATGCCCGGACTCGACCCTGAGGTCGCCTGCCACCACCTCGCCATTGATCCAGCCGCCAAGGCAGTAGTACAACGTAGGCGTAGGCAGTCTCCAGAAAAAACGGAGGCTGCTGAAAAAGCTGTAAAAGACCTCTTAGAGGCAAATTTTATTTCTGAAGCCCGGTATTCCACCTGGCTGTCAAATGTTGTACTTGTCAAAAAGAATAATGGAAAATGGCGTATGTGTGTTGATTATACCGATCTCAATCGGGCTTGCCCGAAGGATGCTTTTCCTCTACCGAACATTGATATGCTGGTCGACAACTCGGCCGGCTACAAAACTTTGTCGTTCATGGACGCTTACTCGGGATACAATCAAATCCCAATGGCTCCGGGCGACAAACGCTGCACGGCGTTCATGACCAGCTCGGGCAACTATTACTACAACGTAATGCCCTTCGGACTAAAGAACACCGGCGCGACGTACCAACGCATGATGAACAAAGTGTTCAACAAACAGATAGGCGACATGCTCGAGGTATACATGGACGACATGATCGTCAAATCTCGAGCAGACACCGATCATGCAGCTCATCTCAAGACTGTCTTCGCCCAAGCAAGACAATGCAAAATGAGGTTCAACCCGGAGAAGTGCACATTTGGGGTCAAGGCAGGAAAGTTCCTCGGATTCTACCTAACAGAACGAGGCATTGAAGCAAACCCCGACAAGTGCCGAGCATTCGCCGACCTCCCGACTCCAACGTCGAAGAAGTCGATACAGATAATGAACGGCATGTTGACATCACTTTCACGCTTCGTCGCGAAGTCCGCTCAGCACGCCCTTCCCTTTTTCAAACTCCTACGAAAGGAAGCAGCCTTCGAATGGACCGAAGAATGCGAACACGCACTTCGCCATCTGAAGCAGAGCCTGTCCCAACCACCCGTGCTATCTCGACCAGATGACAACGAGCCGCTTTACCTATACTTGGCAGTTTCAAACGAAGCCATCAGTGCAGCTCTTGTCCGCGAGACTCCCGACGGGCAGAAACCTGTTTATTTCACGAGCAAAGCCTTACAAGGCCCCGAGAGCAGGTATCAACAGATAGAAAAGGTTGCACTGGCCCTCGTCAACGCTGCGAGGAGGCTCAGACACTACTTTATAGCGCACACCATTGTCGTGCGAACCGATCAACCGGTGAGACAACTCCTGGGTCGGCCAGATATGCCGGGCAGAATGCTTAAGTGGTCCCTGGAACTCTCTGAATTCGACATTCAGTACGAGAGCAGGAAGGCCCTGAAAGCACAAGCCTTGGCCGACTTCGTCGCCGAGATGACCTCTAACGACATTCCCCCGGGAAAGGAACACAAGTGGACCATCTTCGTCGACGGAGCCTCCAGCTCGTCCGGAAGCGGCGCAGGGATCCTCCTGGAAAACGAAGAAGGGGTGGTAATCGAGCACTCCTTGGTTCTCTCCTTCCCGACATCAAATAACCAGGCAGAATACGAAGCCCTGCTCGCGGGACTGAGATTAGCCGAGGACCTAGGAGCCCGCGAAGTTCAAATTTACACCGACTCCCAGCTCGTCGCTTCCCAAGTACAGGGAAGCTACCAGGCCAAGAATGACAACCTCATTGAGTACTTGAACTTAGTCAAAAAACACATGGCAAAGTTCGTACGAGCAGAAATCTCTCATGTTCCCCGCGAGCAGAACACGAGGGCGGACATACTGTCCAAACTCGCGAGCACACGAAAGAAAGGCGGGAATAAATCCGTCATCCAGGAATCCCTGGCACGGCCGAGCATCGAACCACCCTCGACTACGGTCGAGGTTCATGCTATCGGGGACGCCACGTCTTGGATGACCCCGGTCTACAATTTCCTTACAAAGGGAGAACTCCCGACGAACCAGGCCGACGCAGCCACAATAAAGCGGCGAGCATGTTCTTACGTTGTTCTCGAACAGAAACTTTACAGAAGGGGATTCTCCATTCCCCTCCTGAAATGCATTGACGAGTCCTCCATCCCCGACGTATTGCGGGAGATACACGAAGGTATCAACGCCCAGCACATGGGCGGTAAATCCTTGGCGAGGAAGGCCCTCCGAGCAGGATACTACTGGCCGACGATGCAACAGGACGCCAAGGAACACGTGAAAAAATGTGACAAGTGCCAGAAGCACGGGGATATGCACCTCGCTCCCCCACACGAGCTGAGCACATTGTCATCCCCATGGCCGTTCGCCTGGTGGGGCATGGACATCCTCGGACCCTTCGTGCAAGGGACCTATCAGAACAAGTTCCTAATCGTCGCCGTGGATTACTTCACAAAATGGATCGAGGCCGAGGCCCTCGCGAAAATCACCTCACACAACATCCTCCGTTTCTACAAAAGAAACGTGCTCGCCAGGTTCGGAATTCCGCAGGCACTGGTGACCGACAACGGCACCCAGTTCACCGACCACGGATTCCGAGACTTCATCACCAAACTGGGGACCAAACATCACTTCACATCGGTCGAGCACCCTCAGACCAACGGGCAAGCCGAAGCCGCGAACAGAGTCATCCTCCGAGGGCTCAAACGTCGACTCGGCGAAGCCAAAAGGGGATGGGTGGAGGAGCTCCACAGCGTCCTGTGGGCATACCGCACCACACCCCACTCAACGACGGGTGAAACACCATTCCGACTGACGTACGATACCGAAGCCGTCATCCCGGTCGAAATCATGGAACCATCACGTCGAACGGAAGACCCCCTCGACGAAGAGATGAATGACGAAGCACTAAGGGATGAACTCGACCTGGTCGAGGAAATCCGATCGGGGGCTGCCCTGCGCGAAGCAACCCTAAAACAACGAGTGGCCCTACGCCACAACGACAAGGTCATCAAGCGCGAGTTCGAAATAGGCAGCCTGGTACTACGCAGAAACCAGAAGGACTCCCGCGAAGGGAAGTTGGCCGCGAACTGGGAAGGACCTTACCGCGTCCATGGCACCACGGGTACCGGGGCGTACTACCTCGAGCAGTTAGACGGAGAGCCATTACCAAGACCCTGGAATGCTGCTAAGTTGAAGCAGTACTACAGTTAAAAACTGTCAACACTTAGGACCCTCGACCAAAAGCGACCATGCTCGGGCAACGAGGAAAAACGTCCAACTTCGTTTAAGGCTTAGGTACAGGCCGACACACGACCAAAATGGCACGGCATCGCGCGGTAGACGTTGACGATCTATAGTGCCCGACGTGGACAGCTGTACCGAGCACCACCGTCGTCGTACCCATAAGGCAGAACACCCAGCTCGCGATGGGCAGTTCACGCCAAGGGCGAATCGTCCCTACGGGCTCCACGCCCGACTGAGCAACCTCGCTCCAAAATGCCCGATATTCCATCAAGAATAACGTGACATCTACAAGGGTCAAAAGAAAATCTCTCCCCTCGAGCGCAGCACTTAAGCAACCCCGGCCAACCAAAATAGGGCCGAGATTGCACACAAATAGTGACGAGCATAGTCGCTCGCCAAATCAAGAGCCACCTACGGGCACTCCTCGGGCCCGGGACTTGAGCTAAATTCATACAAGCATGTGAGTTCATACAAGGGCAGAAAATCCAAAATAAACAAAGTATAAACGCCCGAAGGCAACAAAGTAATATTAAACCGACCAAGAAGGCCGGCGATGTTCATACATGCAATAAACGGGCACGCAGGCCCAAAGAATACAAATTCAAATATCAAAGGCACGCAGGCCCGCTATCCAAAGAATACAAATCAAACTTCCACATTATCGCCACTGTCGACGCCGGGAGAGTCGGGCGGGGGGATGATCGCGCCACCGACAACCCGATGGGTGTGCCCGATGCCCTCGGTGACCAGGCCGGGATTTAGCAATGAGAGCTGGTCGACTGCAGAATTGAACCCGTCTTCCAGGGCACCGACTGCGTCCTCCTCGAGGTTCCGGATATGGGCAATAAGCTCAGCCCGACTCTTCAAAGCCATTAGATCCTCGGGCTCGTCTTCGGCGGGTTGTTGCACAGCATTCAGTTCCTCGACCTGCTTGCCCAGGCGTTCGACTTCAGCAGCCAAACGATCCCTGTCGGTCCGGAGCAACTCCCCCTCCTCGGTCAACCGCCCCGATTTCTCCTTTTCCAAGGTCAGCGCCTCCCTCTCGGCGTCAAGTATCACGGTCTGCTCTTGGAACATCCCCTCGGAGCGTTCCAGAGCGACCTTCAACTTCCTTGAGCTCGCAGCCAAGGCCGCCTTCTCCCGCTCGAGCTCTTCAACACGAGCAGCATCCCCTGCGTCTTCAGACAATACCAGAGCCATTTCAGCCATTTTAACCAGCCCGTCCACGCTGGCGACCAGCCGCGACTTCCTCTCCTCCTTAGTCATCCTCTTTATAGCCTCGGCTTCATGAACGACCACGGTCGGAGGGAACCGCTCAAAAAAGCCCTCCTCCTCGAAGCAAGGGGGGAAGGCAAAGGATTGAACAGGGCCGGTATCTTCCCCGACATTCGAACCGCCTTCCACGCGGGTCCTTTTCCTCTGGGTCAAAATGGCACTGGCATCAATCTCCTCGACATCCGGATCCGATGCTGCTCCCGAGCTCGACGTCGAATCCACCCTCACCGGCTGAGGAACGGTCGTGCTCGGCGGTGGTCCCATTCTCGTCAATTGCGGGGCAGGCACGACCTTCTTGTTTCGCCTCTGGCCGGTTGACAGTTTCAGGAGCCTCTCATGTCGGCTGGCCATCGTACCTGCACGAAGTAAAAGAAAAGTCAGTATCGAGCAAAACGCGTAAATAAATGACGAGTAAAGAATTTCAAACAAACAACCTAACAGGCGAGCTGCCTGCCTATAGGTCGAGCATTCCACCAACGCCTTGGTGTCGATCGGGCGAGCCTCGAATGTCGGGTAACCATCCTTGTCGAGGATATCATTCCCTTCCCGCGTAACCCATTGGGCGGGATGAAAACTGTCGACAAAGTTACAGAGAGCATCATATGCCCGCTGATCCTCCGTGCACATGTCCCCGACTGCGGTATGGAAATAGCCGGTTCCATGCTGGAAGTGTCGGGACATCCAGTACACGGGGAACTTAGCCCGACGTCCTAACACGGGGCCCCCGTCATCGGTCAACATTGCTTCCCCGTCATCATCGCTGACCGGCCCTTCCTCCTCGAAGAGGGAATCTACAGCAGAGTCAGTGATAGGGTGTACCACATACCACTTATCCTTGAACCCCCTCACAGAATCCATGTACATCCTAAACAGTCTCCTCGACTGCTTCAAGGACACCCAGCTGTGCTTCCCTCCTCGGGACTGGCGCTGTAGGTGGAAGACCCTAAAGAAGAGAGGGATGGTCGCCCCTATCCTTAAGTAGCGGCACGTCAGCTCAAACGCCCGGATGAAGGCGAGAGAGTTAGGGTGTAGCTGGGACGGGGCCAGCTCCAAATGCGTAAAAACCCCGGTCTCAAAGTCTGTGAAAGGCAGCCGCAAACCCAAGTCTTTAAACGCGATCTCGTACATCGCAAAACTGTAGTCCGGGTACATCGAACAAATTCTGGCAGTGGTCGAAGGCAGCATGACCTCGAAATTCGGTTGAAAGTCGGGCTGGTCCTGCCCCTCTTCGATAGCGATGAACGGATGTCGGTCATCCCGACTGTATATCGACGCCGTCCCCCGAGGCTCGGCGCCCACCCATTCCAGCGATGGGTCGGTCACAGTGTCTATAAGGTTGGCCGACTCGTCGGCACTTTGTTCTTCGCTGTCACGACGACCGGAGGAGCTCGGCTCATCCGCCATGGTTACCTGCAGAGCACGGGAAACCAATCAGATTGAGCATGAAGCCCTATGCTCGACATAATCATGTCGTCCATACACTACCACAAGTCCATTTTCACAAGTGGATGCCTCCCCGACTCTCCTGAAGCCAGTGTTCTTCCACAAACCAACTGCGCGGCCACTCTTCAAGCACGTCGATCCGGGGTATGAACATGGCGAGCCGCACTATGAAGTCCACGGCCACGACCATAAACATACCGGGCACCGGCATGAGTCAGGCGCCCAGGATCATGAAGACCCCGGGCAGCTCTGAAGTTTTTCACCTAAAACTAAGAATGTGTCGGCCACAAGTATGCGTTTGCCGGTCCTAGACATAAATCTGTCGGGCAGAACACGAGTTTACCGGGCTAATCCCACATTAACGGTCCTAAAACATCTACAATTTCCTAGAATCATGCATTCTAAAACAAGAAAATAAAGGAAATGGATCACTTACTTGGATCAAAGTTGGAATTTGGCTAAGAAATGAAGAATCTGAGACGGGAAATCACGGTTGGAGAGAGTATTGAGAGTTGCAACGAAGAGAGCACGGAGAACGGAAATCGTATTATGGGGCCCAAAGACCCTATTTATAGGAATGACGTGGAATACCAAACGTCACCTCGTTCAGCCACGGACTCCGTCTCCTCGACGCACTGCACCCAACGCAATGATGGCCCTACCCCCCTAGGGTGGCGGCACAACTCCCGAAAGATACCTCCTGTGCTCGACTGATGCGCCCGGTACGGATCCTCCACGCATCCACCACCGACGACGTCTCCGAGCACGTCACGAGGAGACCCCTCGAGGGTCCACGCCTCCATCCCGGGCACGAGACCTCAGCGACGGAACAACTATTTCAAGTCATGGCTCCTCGCAAAGGAACCACGACTTGGGGGGCTCCTGTTCTGGACTGGGCCCGACAGGCCCAAAAGCATTACTAAGGCCCAGTCCAAAGGGACTCACTAAGGACCACACTGGGCAAAGGGGGCCACGACCATGCCCGACACCCTGATGTCCACCTCGACATCTCGGTGTCCAGCCCTACGATGAAGTCCTGCTCGACATCATGTCATCCAGCTCTGTCCTGGCTTCCTGCTCGACACTCACCGTCCAGCTCGAGGTCTTGGCGTCGAGCTCGGCACCGTGCTGCGCAGCTCGACATGATCACGAGCTAACTTGCTAGGGCAGACTTAGTCCTCTTGCCCCAACGATACTCCGGAAAGACCGCGTCTCCGTCCGCCCGCACTTCATGCAGCATATCCAGGAAGGGGACCACGTGCTGGTCCCCACTACCCACGTAGAACCTGGCAGTTCCTCCATTGGGCCAAATCCGCCCGGCCCAATGAAGGAACCTTGGCCCAGCGCTGGGGGCTATAAATACCCTCTGTTTCCAGAGGGTCAGGTAATCATCATTTTCTAACCTCAACTCTATTATCTGCTAGTACTCCCACTGACTTAAGCATCGGAGTGCCTTGCAGGTACCCCCCCTCCTCGTTCAAAAAGCCTTCAGCTCGGAGCAGCCGTGACGGTCCAAACCTTCTGATCAGGTCAGATCAGTACTGTTCAGAGGATGCTTTCTTCTGAGAACCTGCAGAAGCACTGCTGGAGGTTGCCATGTTCACACTTAGGGTTTTTCTGAGAAAACTGAGAAAAAGGGTTTAAGATTGAAAGAGATGAACACAGAGAGAATGCAGAAAAATATTTGAGAGATAACGAGAAACTGTAAAAGATTAATGTGATAAATTAACGTTCTTAAATAGATTTCAGGATATTTTGAAAGAGTAAACGTTTTCAAGAAAGAGAAATAAAATCATGATTACGTTTTAAAAACATGATTACTTTCATTTAATGCTTGCTGATTTTGGGGGATTTAAGAAAGATACTTGAAACGGTTACCAGACATGTGTCTCAATGCACCCAATCAGCGTTTTGCCTTCTCATAAGCGTGCACGCATTCTGCTTCAGAGATTTGCTGATGATTGGATGGCACTTATTTGATTTAGTGATCAGCACGTCTATCTTTGAGCTGAAACGCTCAGATCTTTAAGACTAGCATCTGATACAATCTGCATGTTCTATCTTTCTGAAAAGAGATTGATCAGAAGTTCACAGTAAAACAAATACATTCTGAAGATAAATATATGGAATTAAAACATTTTCACTCTGGGCAAATTTTCATGCTGAGATGTTTCAGAATGAAATTGAACCTATCTTCAGAAAGGGGTTTAGTGAAGATATCAGCCCATTGATGGTCTGTATCTATAAATTTTAAGTTCAAAATTCCTTTCTGAATATAGTCCCTAATGAAATGATGTTTTATTTCTATATGCTTAGCTCTAGAAATATAAAATGGGATTCTTACTTAAGCAAATAGCAGAAGTATTGTCACAGAGTATAGGGATGTTACTCTCAAAAATCTGGAAGTCTTCAAGCTGACTTTTCATCCAGAGCATTTGTGTGCTACATCCTGCTGCTGCTATGTACTCAACTTTTGCTGTTGATAGCGCAATTGTGGATTGCCTTTTGCTGGACCAGGAGATCAGATTTTCTCCCAGAAACTGGCAGCTTCCAGAAGTACTTTTACGCTCTACTCTGTCTCCAGCAAAGTCAGCATCGCAGTAGCCTACTAAACTGTAATCACTAGATTTTCTATAAAACAAACCCAGATTAGTAGTACCTTTCAGATACTTGAAAATTCGCTTAACAGCTGTTAAGTGAGATTCTCTAGGATCTGATTGGAATCTAGCACAAATACATACGCTGAATAATATATCAGGTCTTGAAGCTGTCAGATAAAGGAGAGAACCAATCATACCTCTGTAGACTTTCTGTTCTACATTTTTGCTTAACTCTTCTCTTTCCAGAATGCACGTGGGATGCATTGGAATCTTTGATGGCTTACATTCTGAGAGGTCAAATTTCTTCAGAAGATCTCTGATGTATTTGCTCTGATGAATGTAAGTTCCCTCTGGAGTTTGATTGATCTGAATTCCTAGAAAGAATTTCAGTTCCCCTATGAGGCTCATCTCAAATTCTGCCTGCATACACTTAGCAAATTTTCTTCCAAGAGAAGGATTAGTAGAACCAAAAATAATATCGTCAACATAAATTTGACAGACTAAGATGTCATTCTTAACTGATTTACAGAATAAGGTAGTGTCCACCTTCCCTCTGGTGAATTCATTTTCTAACAGAAAGTTACTTAGTCTTTCATACCAAGCTCTGGGAGCTTGTTTCAGACCATATAGTGACTTCTTTAGTTTAAAAACATGTTCTGGATGTTTTGTATTTTCAAAACCAGGGGGTTGGTGCACATAGACCTCTTCTTCTATATAACCATTGAAGAATGCACTTTTGACATCCATCTGATACAGAGTGATGCCTCTATTAACAGCAAACGAAATTAAAAGTTTGATAGATTCTAACCTGGCGACTGGAGCAAAGGTTTCTGTATAGTCTATCCCCTCTTGCTGACTATAACCTTGTGCAACCAGTCGTGCTTTGTTTCTGATGACTTCACCTTGTTCATTTAGCTTGTTTCTGAAGACCCATCTTGTTCCAATGACGTTGAATCCTTTTGGTCTGGGAACAAGATCCCATACGTCATTTCTGGTGAATTGATTCAGCTCTTCTTGCATTGCCAGAATCCAGTCATTATCCAGAAGTGCTTCATCAATAGAAGAAGGTTCAATCAGAGACACAAGTCCCATGAGGGTTTCTTCAGAGTTTCTGAAGCTTGCTCTTGTTCTGATTGGATCTTCCTTTCTTCCTAAGATAGTCTCTTCTGGGTGATCCAAGCTGCTTCTGGGTAATCTCTTCTGAGGTTGATCAGCAGCTGTTGTAGGATTGCTAGCAGTGCTCCTTTCAGACATTGAAAGAGTGTCTGTGTTGAGAGCTTCTGATGACTTGTCTTCAGAACCTGTAAATTCAATTTCCATACCTGCAAAAACTTCATTCTGCTTTGACTTTTCAGAGTCAAGCTTATCATCAAAACGAACACTGATTGATTCTTCCACAATCTGTGTTTCTGTATTGTATAGTTTGTACCCTCTTGAGCGTTCAGAGTATCCTAACATAATACACTTCTGTGCTTTAGAGTCAAACTTTTTCAAATAATTCTTTGTATTTAACATAAAACAGGTACATCCAAATGGATGAAAATATGAAATGTTGGGCTTTCTGTTCTTCCACAATTCATATGGAGTCTTTTCCAGAATAGGTCTTATTGAGATTCTATTCTGAATGTAGCACGCTGTGTTTATTGCCTCTGCCCAGAAGATCTTAGCAACATTTGTCTCATTGATCATGGTTCTGGCCATTTCTTGCAATGTTCTGTTCTTTCGTTCTACAATTCCATTTTGTTGGGGAGTTCTAGGACAAGAGAAATCATGCAGAATGCCTCTGTCATTAAAGAATGACTCAAAATCTTTGTTTTCAAACTCTCCACCATGATCACTTCTGAATTTAACGATTCTAAGATCCTTTTCATTCTGAACTTGGTTACAGAAGGTAACAAACACAGAGTGTGACTCGTCCTTGTGTCTTAAGAACTTTACCCATGTCCATCTGCTATAGTCATCTACGATTACTAACCCATACTTCTTGCCACTGACTGAAGCAGTTTTAACTGGTCCAAATAAGTCAATGTGCAGAAGTTCTAATGGCTTAGAGGTAGAAACAACATTTTTAGATTTAAAAGAAGGTTTTGCAAACTTGCCTTTCTGACATGCTTCACACAGAGCATCTGAATTGAACTTCAAATTAGGAAGTCCTCTGACCAGATTGAGTTTCTTAATCTGAGATATTCTTCTCATACTAACATGCCCCAATCTTCTGTGCCAGATCCACTGCTCGTTGTTAACAGACAGAAGGCACTTTACATTCTGAATTTTCAGTTCAGAAAGTTTGATTTTGTAAATGTTGTTTTTCCTCTTTCCATTAAACAGGATAGTCCCATCTTTCTGACTAACAGCTTTACATGATTTTTGATTAAAGATTATATCATAACCGTTATCACTTAATTGACTTATGGATAACAGATTATGCATTAATCCATCTACTAGCAGAACATTATTAATA
The DNA here is from genome assembly GCA_948472305.1 of Vicia faba. NCBI lineage: Eukaryota > Viridiplantae > Streptophyta > Magnoliopsida > Fabales > Fabaceae > Vicia > Vicia faba. The sequence goes on from OX451738.1 coordinate 1,297,128,329, forward strand.
GAGGGAAGATTTCCATTACCTACAGTTCCAGAGCCAATTATCTTTCCCCTCTGATTGCCTCCAAAGTCAACGTGGCCTCCATGCTTAAGTTCCAGGCTTTGGAACATATGCCTTCTTCCCGTCATGTGTCATGAGCAGCCAGAGTCCAGGTACCATGACTGGTGTTTCTGATTTGCTGCTAAAGATATCAGCAACATGTATTATTTTATCCTTAGGTACCCAGATTTTCTTGGGTCCTGGTTTGTTAGATTTACCAAAACTCTGGTTGAATTTTGGTTTCACAGAGTACTTACTGCTAGTGTATTTAATATCATGTGTGTGACCATACACAAAATGTGAATTCAGAGGAGTGTGTTTAATGGTTAAATCCATGACATTCTTTGGTGTAGGAACCTTACCTTGGTATCCTATTCCCTTCCTGCCGCTTCTGCTAACTCCATAGATCATTGAAGCCATTTTGCTTCTATCTATGCTTTTAGCAAGGAACTTCTGGAAACTGTGATCATACTCCTTGATGATCTCATCAGCGTTGCTGGGAGTTTCAGAAATTGGTTCCTTCTGAGAGTTTTGTAAAGTATTTCCTAATTTTGAAATTTTAATTCTCAGCTCAGAATTCTCCAATTTAAGACTCTCAGTCTTATTAGAGTCAGATTCAAGATTCCTTTTCAGGTCTCTGAATTTAACTCTAATCTGCTGATACCTTTCCAGGATTTCATTAAGGCTTTCAGCAAGTTCAGCCTTGGTAAAATTAACAACAAAGTTAGGAAATACCTCTTCAGCATCTGATTCTGAGTCTGATTCAGAAGCTTCACTATCTTCTGAAATATTAGCCATGAGAGCTATGTTTGCTCTCTCATCATCTGATTCTGATTCAGCTTCAGACGAGTCAGAGTCATCCCATGTAGCCATGAGACTTTTCTTCTTTTCTCTTCCAAACTTCTTTTTGGGCTTTTCCCTCTGAAGCTTTGGGCAGTCACTCTTGTAGTGTCCTTGCTCATTGCACTCATTGCAGATGATGTCCTTGGTGTTTGGCTTTCTGCTACCTGAGGAGCCTTCAGATCTTCTGTATCCAGAGGAAGAATCTGTCCTTCTGTATCTGGAAGAATACTCGTTCTGATCAGATCTTCTGGGATTTCTGAACTTCCTTTGCCTCTGCTTCCACAGTTGATTCACTCTTCTGGAGAGGAGGGAGAGTTCGTCTTCTTCTGATGAGGATCCATCAGATGTTTCTTCAACTGCCTGCAAAACTTTAGACTCATATTTTTTGTTAGATTTTAATGCTAAAGGCTTACCTTGCTTCTGGGGTTCATCAGCTTCTAGCTCTATCTCATGACTTCTAAGGGAGCTGATAAGTTCCTCCAAAGAAATTTTGTTGAGATCTTTTGCTAGCTTCAGAGCTGTAACCATTGGCCTCCACTGCTTGGGTAAGCTTCTGATGATTTTCTTGACGTGATCAGCAGTAGAGTAACCTTTGTCCATAACCTTGAGGCCAGCTACCAGAATCTGGAATCTTGAGAACATTGTTTCAATGGATTCACTTTCTTCCATTTTGAACGCCTCATACTTCTGAATGAGCGCCAGAGCTTTAGTTTCTTTGACCTGAACGTTGCCCTCATGCGTCATTCTGAGTGAGTCAAACATGTTCTTTGCTGTGTCTCTGTTGGAGATCTTTTCATATTCAGCATACGAGATGGCGCTGAGAAGGATGGTTCTGGACTTGTGGTGATTCTTGAAGTCACGCTTTTGTTGGTCAGACATTGTTTTCCTATCAATCTTCTGACCGCTTGCATTCACAGGGTGCGTGTATCCATCTGTCACCATATCCCACAGATCAGCATCATGTGCTAGAAAGAAGCTTTCAATTCTGTCTTTCCAGTAATCAAAGTTTTCTCCATCAAAGACTGGAGGTTTCCCGCTGAATCTGTCTATGTCCTCATGGTTGTCATTGCTGGTGTGAGAATAATTTCCTGCCATTGTGTTTTTCTGAAGCTGGATCTTGTACTGACACATTTAAGTGTTTTAGCTCAGAACCAGGCGCTCTGATGCCAATTGAAGAAGTGAAAAACACAAGAAGGGGGGTTGAATTGTAAAACTAAAAAACAATTACAATGAACACGATATTTTTATCCTGGTTCGTTTGATCTCAAACTACTCCAGTCCACCCGTCAAGGTGATTTCGCCTCTCTCCAACGAGGTCTTAATCCACTATATTCAACTGAATATTACAATCTGCTTTAACAACTGCTAAAGCCTTCTTGATGCAAACCACAGCCCGGTTTGTCAAGGAAACACTTTCTTACAGAGAAGAGAAATAGGTGTGTGAATGTTTTCTACAAAAACAGTTTATCACAACTGTGATATTACACAACTTAAGCTTATGAAACTAGATTACTAAACAATGATTGAGTAAGGAGATATGAAGCGTTTAGCAAACTGAGAGAAGGAAGGTGATGATTAGATTTTAGGCGTGTAATATGATGTAGAGCATTAGCCAATTCAATCTTCATTGTGTTGTTTATATAACACTGAAATTGTTGAACGTTGGAGCAATAATCTTGATTCAATGCTAATAACAAACTTTCCTTATTGAGCAGATCTTGTCTGGAATGATGCCGTTGGTAATAATTCGCTTTGAATGCACAGTACCGTTGCTACTTAAAGCGTGTTCTGGCTTGGCCTCATTCTGACTCTGCTTAAGTGCTGATGAACTGTTGTTGTCTTTATCAGAGTGTTGAGCGCAGTTCTGTTCATCAAGCTTCAGCATACGCGTGAGTTGTTCTTCTGATTCTGGTATTCTGATTATAGCATCTTCTGATGCTGATGTTAATAACCAATATTCTGATGTTGATTAAGTGTACTCCTTGCTGATACCTATCAGAGTTTCTGCAAAACAGAACGTAATATCTTAGGTAGCAAATAGTTCTTATATGAATCACATAATTAATATATCCTTTCATTTTGTTATCATCAAAACTTAAACTTAGGGTAGTAGATCCAAACTTTGTTCTAACACGGTCTGCCTTTCATGATCTGAAGGTAGAAGAGGATTGAACACTAAAGTGCCCAGAAATTTGCACTTGCATGAAGTAATACTTGATTGGTGATATCGGGAATGGGCTTACAGATGCCATTTGGAAGTCGATACAGAATTGTCGGATATGGGCTTAAAGATTCCATCCAGAAAAGATATCGGTTGCATGAAATATTCCTATGCGAGAATTCCTGTACCTGCCGTTGAGGAGGACTTCACCGAGGAATGTTGATTTACATCTTGGAAAATAGAGTATAGGAGCTTAGGTTGTCCATTAATCTACTGGGGAGTTAACTCCTGATTGAGGAGGTGGAAGCGAGCTGCATATCTGGTCAGGGTCCAGGCTGCACAACGAGTTACTGGGGAAGTGTGAGATTGACCGTATCTGGTCGGGTCCAGGTGTTACAGTGTTATAAGCTGTTGTCTGGAGATAAGAGAGAAGGAACCTGGATAGTAGGGTTGCTTCGAGATGAAATCCTGGATAGTAGGGCTATGAGAAGGAACCTGGATAATAGAGTTACTTCGAGATGAAAGCCTGGATAGTAGGGCTATGAGAAGGAACATGGATAGTAGGGTTATAAGAAGGAACTTGGATAGTAGGGTTACTTAGAGATGAGAGCCTGGATAGTAGGGCTATGATAAGGAACCTGGATAGTAGGGTTACTTCGGGATGAGAGCCTGGATAGTGGGGCTATGAGAAGGAACCTGGATAATAGGGTTACTTCGGGATGAGAGCCTGGATAGTAGGGCTATGAGAAGGAACCTAGATAGTAGGGTTACTTCAAGATGAGAGTCTGGATAGTAGGGCTATGAGAAAGAACCTGGATAGTAGGGTTACTTCGAGATGAGATCCTGAATAGTATGGCTATGAGAAGGAACTTGGATAGTAGGGTTACTTCGAGATGAGAGCCTGGATAATAGGGCTATGAGTAGGAACCTGGATAGTAGGGTTACTTCGGGATGAGAGCCTGGATAGTAGGGCTATGATAAGGAACCTGGATAGTAGGGTTACTTCATTTGGTCACTTGGCTTAGTTGACCCGTTTAGATTCGGGAACTGGTTTTTTCATTAGCCGTCTGCAGATATGACCTGTATAACTGCTGGAATTGTTGGTGATAATTGTCTTTCCTGAAAAGTTAACAGGGTTAATTGTATGTGATGCATGAAATGCATTGTGAGATGATGTTCTCAAAATAAAATGAGACTATGTTGTATATGATATATATGCGCATGAACATGAAATGCTATTATGACATGTCCGAGTCTGGGAAAATAAATCCACGACCGCTGTTGGAGAGTATAGCATTCCTGGCTATTGTAGAGAAATGTGGCTCTTTTACTTCCGTTGGGGATGGTAAACGGAGATGACTATGCTGGAGATTTATTCCTTGTTGTTTGGGAATATTCTGCCTGGGAGAGAATTTTGTTTGAGAATAACTTTGTGGGGGAATAATTATGTTAGAGGATTAACTTCCATAGCTGAAGGAACAAGCTCTGTTGGGGTTTGAGTTTCCGCATTCAGGGAAGTACACTCTGCTTAAGAGAAATTTTTATGACCTGCTTGCGATTATGAAATTTGGTTGGGGGATATTGATGTCAGATTTCTGAAAGACCCTAGCTGGGGAGATTACTTCCTATTTTGGGAAAGCTAATATTAATGCTTTGATTGCTTTTATTATGTGGGGATTGTAGATGTCACAAGGTCGTACGCACTGATGACTGTGTTTCAAAATTGTCTCTGCCCTGGTACCTGCTAGACGGAGTAACTGTCGGGTTTAACATTTATTTTTTTCCCCCCTGTTTCTTAAGTTACGAGCAATTGTATTTCCATTTCTTATGTAAATATTTATGAACATCAATCATATTCACATGCATATGTCAATAATAAATCATTGGACGTTCTTGCAAAACAAAACAGAAAAGAAAAAGAAACACATAGTTTGTAAAATGATTTGTATTGATTTTCAAAGTTGGCCTATAACAGGCGTTTTTGTACAAGGGGCTGCCGCTCTAGTAAGATAATGCCGCAAAAAAATGGAAATTATACAATATTGTATAATAAGAAAATAGCTATGTACAACAATCCCATTGGGTTCCAATTCTGCTATTGCCGCTCCGTCTTCGAGCGTCTCATCACTTTGCTTACTTGTCCGAAGATGATTAGATTGATTGGTATCGTTCAAGCCTGATATTTGATACTGAGGTCTGATTGCAAGGTGATCCAATGGGACATAGTGATACGCTTTTCATCCCTAACTTTTGCCTGGACTGCCCTTTCGGGTTTTCAGTCCACCGGGATACCCTTTTTTACCCAAGCTGCCTTTTCAGGTTTTCGACTTGCCGGGTGTACAAATTTTTTCATTTTCATCCCTTACTTTTGCCCGAACCCTTTTGGTTAGTCGGAAAGCCCTTATTTTTGCCTAGGTCAGTCAACCTAGCGGGTCTTTTATCATGCGTAGTATCTTTTCACTATGTCCGTATTGACAGGGTGAGGAAGGTCGTCACCGTCCATGGTGGTTAGAATCATGGCTCCACCTGAGAAAATGTTTTTAATCACAAATGGCCCTTCGTATGTGGGGGTCCATTTTCCCCTGGGATCACCTTGCGGCAGTATGATGCATTTGATTACTAGATCCCTGACTTGATATTCTTGACGTATGACTTTTTTGTTGAAAGCCTTGATCATTCGTTTTTGATACGTTTGACCATGATAGACAGCAGTAAGTCTCTTCTCATCGATCAAATTTAGTTGATCAAGTTGAGTTTGGATCCAGTCGTCTTTGTTCAAAACCACATCTTTCATAATCCTTAAAGAAGGAATCTGGACCTTAATGGGTAGGACTGCCTCCATGCCATATACCAGAGAGTAGGGTGTTGCCCCTATCGACGTCCGTGCTGAGGTACGGTACCCATGAAGAGCGAATGGTAACATCTCATGCCAGTCTTTGTATGTCACCGTCATCTTCTGTATAATCTTCTTGATATTCTTGTTAGCCGCTTCAACAGCGCCATCCATCTTCGGTCGGTAGGGAGAAGAGTTGTGATGCTATATCTTGAATTGCTTACAGAGCTCGGTGATCATCGTGTTGTTGAGGTTCGTACCATTGTCAGTAATAATTCTCTCTGGCACACCATACCGATAGATCAGGTTATGCCTGAAAAAATCGCGCCACAACATTCTTGGTCACAGTAGCAAAAGAGGCCGCCTCAACCCATTTTGTGAAGTAATCGATGACTAACAGTATGAAGCGATGCCAATTAGAAGAGGTAGGCCTGATTTCTACGATCATGTCAATGCCCCACATTGCAAAGGGCCACGGAGCTGTCAAGACATTTAAAGGAACCAGGGGCACATGCACCTTATCAGCATAGATTTGGCACTTATGACAAGTTCGAGAGTGCTGATAACAATCTACTTCCAAAGTGGACCAGTAGTATCCTGCTCGTAGGATCTTCTTAGCCACGATATGTCCACTTGAATAGGTTCCGAAAGTACCTTCATGTAAATCTATCATAATCCTCTCTGCTCCGCTCTTGTCTACACACTGCAGTAAGGTAGAGTTATGGTTGTGCTTGTAAAGGATTCCATTACTGAGGAAGAATTTCACGAAGAACTTTCTCAGAAACTTCTTATCATTGACAGATGCTCCTTCGAGATACTCTTGAGTCTAGAGGTACTTCTTCACTTCATGAAACCAAGGTTTATCTGCTACCTCTTCAGTATTAATCTCGCAGCAGTGTACTGGTTCATCCAGCCTTTCAATGGTGATTCGTGGAGCTTCGTTGTCCCACCTGACCTTAAACATAGAAGACATGGTGGCTAATGAGTCGGCTAACTGATTCTCCTCTCGTGGGAAATTTTCAAAGGTTACCTCCTCAAAATGTGGGAGAAATGTCAACACGTGCTCTTTTATTGGGATGAGATTCGGATGCTTTGTATCCCATTCGCCTTTGATCTGACTTAGCACTAAGGCTGAATCCCCGAAGACACTTAAGAACTTGATCCTAAGGTCGATAGCGGCTTTGAGACCCATGATGCAGGCTTCATACTCCGCCATGTTGTTAGTGCAGTTGAAACATAGTCGGGCAGTAATAGGAGTATGACAACCCTCAGGAGATATGATTACGGCGCCAATGCCATTACCGAGTGTGTTCGAAGCTCCATCAAAAACCATAGTCCATCGGAATCCTTCCTCAGGTCCTTCATCCGGTCCAGGTTCTTCATAATCAGTCACCAACATAATATTCTCGTTCGGGAACTCAAAATTCATGGACTAGTAGTCATCCTCGACCTGATGATCTAAATGATCAGCCAATACACTTCCCTTGATTGCTTTCTGGGTTGTATATTGTATATCGTATTCAGTTAAGATCATTTTCCATCTTTCTATTCTCCCGGAGAGTGCGGGCTTCTCGAAGATGTATTTGATTGGATCCATATTTAATATCAACAAAGTAGTGTGGGTCAACAAATACTGTCTTAGTCGGCGATCAGCCCATGCCAAAGCGCATCAAGTTTTCTCGAGCAGTGAGTATCTTGTCTCACAGTCGGTAAAATTTTTGCTAAGGTAGTATATTGCGTGCTCTTTTCGACCAGACTCGTCATGCTGCCCCATCACACACCCCATTGAATTGTCTAACACTGTTAATATAATATCAAAGGTCTTCCTTCAACCGGAGGCATCAGAATTGGTGGTTCTTGAAGATATTCTTTGATCCTATCGAAAGCAGTCTGACATTCGTCATTCCACTTTACCACTTGATCTTTCTTCAGGAGCTTGAAGATGGGCTCACAAGTAGCAGTCAGATGTGAAATGAATCTGGCGATATAATTCAAGCGTCCCAAGAAACCCCTAACTTCCTTCTCAGTATGGGGAGCTGACATCTCTTGTATGGCCTTTACCTTTGCAGGGTCTACCTGAATACCTTTGTCACTGACGATGAAACCCAGAAGCTTACCAGACCTTACTCCGAAGGTGCACTTGTTTGGATTCAACCTCATCTTGTATGTCTTCAACCTGTTGAACAACTTTTGTAGATGGTCAAGATGCTCTTCTTTGGTCTGAGACCTGGCTATCATGTCATCAACATAAACCTCGATCTTAGATGAATCATATCACGGAACAAGGCGACCATGGATCGCTGATAAGTTGCCCCAACATTCTTCAACCCAAAAGACATCACCTTGTAGCAGAAGGTGCCCCATTGTGTGATAAAGGTTGTATTCTCCATGTCTTCAGGAGCCATCTTGATCTGGTTGTAGCCAGAGGAACCTTCCATGAAGGAGAAGATTTTGTGTTGCGCAGTGTTGTCAACCAGAACGTCAATATGGGGAAGCGGAAAATCATCCTTGGGGTTTGCCCTGTTCAGATCTCTGTAGTCCACACACATCCATACCTTGACATCCTTCTTTGGTACTGGAACAACGTTAGCAACCCACTGCGGATAGGAGGTGACAACTAAGAACCCTGCATCAAACTGCTTCATGACATCTTCCTTGATCTTCTCTGACATTTCAGGGCGCATACGACAGACCTTCTGTTTAACTGGAGGAAAATCTTCTTTAGTCGGAAGACGGTGTACCACGATATCAGTGTATAAACCATGCATGTCTTCATATGACTAGGCGCAGATCTCAACATAGTCGTGCAACATCTGTATCAACCTCTGTTTGATCTTAGTCTCCAGATTTGCGCCGATCTTGACTTCTTTTCTGTCCACCTTCGTGCCCAAGTTTATCATCTCAACTGGCTCTTCATAAGGCTATATAGCCCTCTCTTCCTGCTGTAATAGTCTAGCAAGTTCTCCAGGTACCTCACAATCGTCCTCCCCTTCTTCCTCGGCTTGGTTGATCGGATTTTCGAAGTCATGACTGGAAAAACTGTTATCAATGGGATCCAGAGTGGATATGGATCTGCAGTTTGATACGTGAGTGTGTGTAAGAGCATAGCTGTTTCGATAAAGTAAAAACATAAAAGAAAAACAGAGAGTGCAAAATTTGTATGCAAGGAACGTCCAATGTTTTATTGATGATATATGAAATGACATATAATAACACTCACAGATAGGACCATTGTGCCTCGGGTAAGACACAAGGCCATAAAGTTTAAATTGTTTATTACAAACTTGGAAAACAAGTAAAACAATTACTGCGGAAAAAAAGAAACTGGTATAAAATCTCTGGCCGTCCAATTACTCGGTCCACCGTTGGTAGTCGGGTAGATCCAGCTGTCAATATCAGAGTCATCCTCACTGTCTTCAATAGCATTGACCCCACAATTGCTAATGCGTAAGGGAGGTCCTTCAGACCGAGCGTGTCGAACATCCCTTTGAGCTCCTGAAGTAAAGCCCAAACCAAATTTGTCAGTTTTGTGAGTAAAACCAGGGAGCTGTCCCCAGTTGGTACACCCACCTTCTTCGACCACTGCTCTGGCGTCCTTGAGGGAAGCCATCTTCAAAGGAGGTTTGTTGCTGGTGGTAGTCTTGGTTGACGCCAAAGTCTGGGGAACCTCTTCAATGTTTTGACAAGGTGTTTCTATGAATTCCCCGTCCATCTCCACATACCTAAAGGAGTTCAGGTAGCTCACCATATACTCCTCTTCGCCACGCACAATGACAATCTTCCCCTTCACTAGATACTTCAGCATTTGGTGCAGTGTAGAAGTAACGGCCCCAACTTCATGGATTCAAGGACGACCCAACAAACAAAAGTACGATGCCTGATGTCTATCACATAGAAGGTGGACCCAAAGGTTTGAGAGCCCACTTTGACAGGGATGTCTACCTCTCCATACACCACTCTCTTTGACCCGTCAAAAGCCCTTACCACAATGTTACTAGACTTTAAGGTCAAGCCTTCAAAATAAAGCCGATCAAGAGCCTTCTTAGGAAGAACATTTAGTGAAGACCCAGTATCCACCAGCACATGAGCCATAGTGGTGCCCTTGTATTCGATCGAGACATGCAAAGCATCATTATGCTTCCTGCCTTTCAGTGTTAAGTCGACATCTGAAAAACCCAGCCCATTGTCAGCAGTCAAGCTGGCTACACAGTTTGAATTAATCGGCTGAAGTTTCCTGTGGAACATGAGCAATCTTGAGGAATGCAATCAAATCCTTCGCATGGGCCTCGGAACACAGCAACAGAGACAACATTGATATCTTCGAGGGGTTCTGCCCCAGCTGCTCGACCATATTGTAGTCGCTCTTTTTGATTATTTTTAATGTTTCCTCTATCTCTTACTTAGAGGCTTCTACAACAATCTTTCTAGGTGCCTCCTTCTGGGCAGGCTCACCTATAGCTTCTTTGCCTCGAGTCCCAGATGACTCAACGGTGGGAGTAACAATTAGAGTAAGAACAGGAGTAGTAGCTGAAGTACTAGCAGGAACATCAGATGGAATAACAACAGGCTTATTAACAATCTTAGGGGAGATCTCGGGAGAGAAATCCGTTCCACTTCTGGTAATCTTGCTGGCCCAAACAATGTTACTAACATCAGGATCAAGCTCTTCATTCTTCAAATCTTGTTTAACACTGTGATAGTAAACATCGGTGCCATAATTCCACGGGACAGCTTTATCTGATGAGTACGGTACGAGACCAGGAAAAGTGATTATTATCGGAGCAACTTTTGGAGCAGGTGTAATCCTAACAAGTCTTTTAGAGGAGACCTTGGAAGGATTGGCGGGAATGGTTATAATGGCAACATCTTCAAACGAAACAGTTGGAATCAAAGTTTTTTCGAACAAAATTTCTCTGCTGTCCATCAGGCGTTGAACACCTGCTTTCAGCAAATAGCAACCAATGGGCAGAGATGAACACATGTGGAAACCTTCACCATAACCCAGAAATAAACCGGCCAATCACAAATTCTTATTAATAGTCATAAGAGGAGTAGAAACTTCATCAATAGAGGTAATGAACAAATCAGTATCAATGGCATTAACTCCATGATTGTGCTTAGGCATGAGAGAAGTTATGATATTGGGCTTCTCCAGAGCATCAAACTCAATCTCCTTGGCTTCAATCAGATCTTGTACTTTATTTCTCAGAGCCCAACAATCATTTGTATCATGGCCAGGACTCTCAGAATGGTAGGTACACCGAGCGTTTGGATTGTACCGAGGAGATATGGTATTAGGATTCTTGGGAGACTCTTTCAAGGTTGCCAAGTTGGATCTTAGCAGATGGGGTAGAACCTCAGTCAATGTCATGTTAATTTGAGTAAACTTACTTTATGGTCTTTCTACCCTTTGCTGATTGTTGCGTTGTGGGGCAGCCGTAGGCCTAGGTATCATCACAGCACTTACCGTTGGACGGTGTTTAGCTCTGCTCTGACCTTTCGAGCTATAGATGGCACTGACTTCCTTCTTACCTGCGAAAGGCTTCTTTACTGAGCTTGAAGAGGTGTCTTTCTGTATTTTTCCGCTCCATATCCCATCTTTTACCCTTTCTCCTGTTAATATCAGCTCGGTGAAACCAACTGATGAGCTACCAATCAAATGATTAAATAATGGACCAGACAGCGTCCCAAGAAACATGTCAACCAACTCCCTGTCAGATAAAGGGGGTTGGACTCTCCCAGCCAAATCTCTCCACTTATGCGCATAGTCCTTAAAGGCTTCACCTGCACCCATGGACATACTCTAGAGTTGAGTACGAGTAGGGGCAAGGTCGGAGTTGTATTGATACTGCTTATAAAAAGCAGCAGCCAAATCCTCCCAGTTTCGGACATTGGTTCCCTCCAGTTGGTAGAACCATTCAAGCTGAGTTCCTGACAGACTATCTTGAAATAAGTGAACCCACAAGTTTCTATCAGCGGTGTGGGGCTGGATCTTCCTTACATAGGAACAGAGATAGAGCTTTGGGCAAGACACCCCATCATACTTTGCAAAAACTGGAGCCTTAAATTTCTGCGGGATGACCACTCCCGACACCAATTCCAGCTTTTCAAAGTCCAACCAAGTATTCTCTGGACTTCCATAGCGCTCAACCGATCCTCTAACTGCTTGTATCTATCCTCAGTGGGAGGATACTTCTCATCATTGTAGTCTGTATCATTGTCAGAAACTTCAGGGCTATGGTCCTTCTCCCTTGTCTCCCTCTCTTGATTCTCCCCTTCCTTGGACGAGGAGGTCAGATTGACCGGTTGCTTTAACGGCCCCCTGAACCTTCTGCCAAGATTCAGAACACCAGAGACCCTCTTCTTTTTCTTCTTCTCCTTCAGGATGAGGGCCTTCAGATCCTCCTGCCCTTTTTTCCAGAGTTATGAACATCTGTTGAAATTGGGCATTTTGTTCCTGAAGATCTTTGATGCTTTGTTCAAAAGACATTTTTGCTGAAATAAACAGCAAAGAAGATGAGAAACCTATAATTGTACTTGTTTATGCAATGTCATGGATGATATGCGTATGCAATGATTTCAAGGACTTGTAAAGGCTCGAATTTATTTAACCAAAAAATAAACACACATTAATCGTATTAATAAGTTCAGACTATTACAAAGAATGCCCTTTAGGCTTACAATTGAACAAACAAAACTTAAAACAAAAAAAGAAAACTAAGTCTCCCAGGAGCGCATCCTGGGAGACTTAAGTTCAGACTGTTACAAAGAATGCCCTTTAGGCTTACAATTGAACAAACAAAACTTAAAACAAAAAAAGAAAACTAAGTCTCCCAGGAGCGCATCCTCTTTGGTGCAATATAGGCGTTTATGTTCCTTTCTTCATGAAGTGGCCTAGTGAGCTCCAGGACTTTCTTCTCGCTAGCATAAAATTAAGCTTCGAACGTATCCCGCTCCTCTTTAAGTTGAACCCAGGATTTCTGTAACTCCTCATGATCAGTTGGCATGTCAAGATAATGAACAAGAGAAGAAGTGTCTCCTTTAGCAATTGGTTCCACAATTATTGGTAGGATAGTAGTGTAAGGCATCATAAGACTTTGGGCACGGGCTCGTACCCATCGGAGATAGGGCTCAAGAGGGATGTAATTCTTGTGCCCCAATGTTTTTCTATCAATTTTATGTACCATGCCCCAGGCTCTCATGAGCCTTTTGCGGTAACCCTAAGAATCATTCTCATAATTGAAGGCGATTCCTTGGATAAGTGTATCATGAGGACCATCCCTTCTCGCGTAACCAAACAGTCCCAGTGCCAAACAAGGGTTATAAGTGATTCCTCCCATAATGCCTAAGAGAGGGACATTAGGGAATTCACCACAGCGATCGATGATGATAACATCTTCTGAGGACCGTGAACACCAATGAATGTATGAATGTATAAGGGACATCAGCCTATGAGACCATTTCATACCCTGCTCATTCTTCAAAATAGACCTGGGTAGGTGAAAAATAAACCACCTAGCCAATATAGGAGTGCAACACTGAAGGGTCCCCCTTCTCTTTAGAGTGCGAGTATACAAAGAGTGTAGAATGTCCCCAAGTAATATAGGTACTGGATTATGAGACAAAAACACCTTAATAGTATTCACATCTACGAGTTAGTCCGTATTATGGAAAAGTACCACCCCGTAGATGAGGAGTGCCAATACCTCTTCAAAAGCTTGTAAATCCAGGGTATCCAAAAAATAATAAGCCTTGTTCAATAGAAATTTGATCGGGATTCCTTGGACATTTCCTCCAGTTTCCCAATTTGTTACTACGTCGGACCGTTGTAAGGACAGAGCTCGAGCAATCTCCTCAGGCTTTGGGTGTTCTTCCGTACCATTGAAAGGTAACTGGTCAAGAATAGGTACCCCCAATAACTGAGAAAATTCCTCCATAGTAGGCACTAGGTGGTAATCCGGGAAAGTGAAACAGTGGTGCAAAGGATCGAAGAACTGGAATAACACTTTTAACAATTCTTTATCTGGTTTTGAAGTGATCAAGTTGAGCAACCGACCATGTTTTTTAGTGAACGGAGAGCTTTCAGGAATCCTTAATGCCAAGTCCTTTAGTTGGAGAGGAACTTTCACAAGGTTAATCTGGATAGTGTTCCTACGGGCGGATGACATGTCCTACAAAACAAAGCAAAGATGAGCCCTAGAGAGTCCTTGAAATGGTCAGTATGATATGTCGTGCTTATGATGTCATGATTATGCTAGAAAACACATGTATAGCAAGAAACAAACAAGTCACACCAAGTCCTTAGGTTTAAGGCCTGCATGAGTTTTAAGGTCATACCCTCTTGAAGATGGATTGGTTCAACTTGTCCTATAAATAGTAACCGGGTTCTAAGGGACCTCAATATCACCAATCTTTCCCCCAAGCTTTGTTCAGTAGGAGATTAACTCGCAACCGAACAAAACTCAAGAGTCAAACCTCAATGAGTGTAGCATCGAGTATCTGTAGACCTTGGGAATACACCAAAGCCGGCCATCTCGCTACGTCCTACTGGCTAAGTTGTGCAATTAAATGTTCTAAGGTCAGTTGATGCTTTATGACACCACGCGGCAGCCTCGTGCTCTCCCTGATTGACTCAAGGGTTACCTGTACCAACCAAAGTGCCACATCAATGTAGCTACTGCTTCAACCGTGCCGGTATACCCCACACAGTTCCCTCACAGTTTATTGATACTTACCTAAAAGATGTCCCTAGATCCGGGTGTAGGATCTACATAACCCCAATAAAACCCTTGAATATAAAGCAGGCAAAGCAAACAAGAAAGCAATTTTTGAAAATGTCCTAGATCCTAAGGTATACCTCACTTATTATATCCCCAACAGAGTCTCCAATTCTGTGATACGGTGGCAGAACCGACTGTTATACTGGTTTTGCATTTTATATTCGCAAATGTCGCGGTAAGCAAGAGTCACCATCGAATTTTATTTCATCTAACAAAGGAAAAGGAAAAAGAACAAAAAAAAACCCTTTTTCGAGATGTTTTTGAGTACGGTGGGTAGATTATAAAAAGGGAAGGTGTTAGCACCCTTTCTATACGTGGTTATCCACGGGCTCTTAGGTACTTGCTCATTTTGAAAATTGCTTGTCTGTTCTTGTTTTGAAAATTTTTGTTTACTTCGTGATAACCCTTGTATCTGTCCTCAAGAGTGTGACGAAGTTGTTTTGGAAAACTGTTTTAAAAAGTGTTTGGTGTGAAAGAGTTTTTGTCTTGAGAAAGTACGTAAGAGTTTTCTACCTACTCGAAAAAAGTCTGTTTGTTTTCGTTTTATTTAGACAATGATATCCTACTATTAAGGAGTAGGTAGCCCTATCGTTGGATTTTTAAAGGACATTCGAAAGGGACGAAATGGTCACTGAAGGCAACAAGTAAGGATACCTTAGCATTTCGAAGGGACTATCGTCATAAGATCATTTCTCGTAGGCATCTCGAGGCACAAGTAGGGACTATGATCTTTATGACGACTTTGAATTACGGGTCATTGCTAAGGTATCCCTACGTTCGAGGGACACGACCATTATTTCCGAGGCAACCAAGTGAGGAAAAACCCTAGGAGTGAGCATGTGCAAGTGTTCTTTTTTCAGTTAATTATCTTTGCACAATTAGGGTTATCTATCTTTTTAATTCTTGGTTTATCTTTCGCATACAATCCTAATGTCCATACATCTAGCAGTTTAATAGTTGCGGAAATTAAAAACAGAAAAGAAAATCTACGCTATTACAAGGCTTTTGGACAGATACACTAATATTTAATTGAAAAATAAAGATGCGGAAATTCGAAATCCTAATTAATCTATTACAAACTCAAAGCAGATACAATAATTTGGATTAAAAGGAAGTAAGGGCGCGCGCGACGAATTAAATACGAGAATGAAGTCTAAGTTTGGGAAAAAATTAATTTGCGAATAAAGAAAAGATATTTTTGGATTTTTATGGAAACTAATTAACTTTGCAAATTAACCTAATTTCTATTAAATTTTAATTATAGAAAAGAAATTCAAGTTAACCTAATTTCTATTAAATTTTAATTACAAAAAAATATTTAAGTTAACCTAATTAAACTAATTAATTAATGCCAATAAATATTTTTATGAAAAAAACTAAACTTAATATATATTTTTTTAGTAATTTTGTAATTTTATGATTTAATTAAAAAAACAATGATTTTTTTGTAAAATAATTAAAACAAATGATTTTGAAAAATAATTAAAACAAATAAAAAAATAAAATAAATTAAAAGAGAATTGAAACTGGGCCTGGTTGATGAGCAATCTAGGGGGTATACAACCAAATTTGTGATAGGCCCAGGATGATGGCCCAAAGTCTAGCGCATGATCCAGTGCATCCTTCTTCTGATGGTTCATAGTTGACCCTCAAGGCTAGGGCGTGATATCTACATGATGATGGATCCCAAGGATGAGATCTGGGGCGTATGGTGGACACTGGAAAGTGAGGCACGTTGGATCTGGAAAGTAAATTCAAGAAAATGCAAAAGCAACACGTCTGGGATCGAACCCAGGACGTTTGCTTCAAACCCTCCGTCCTTAACCATCTACCTTGGCTGCTCAATTGTTAATATAATCAAATAAAAATAATATAAGCCAAACAAACACGTGATGTCCAACAAACGCGCCAATATTCAAATGGCCCAATGGGAGCTTGCCACCTAGCCTTCTTCTTCCTCAACACCGTCGTTTTAGGTTTAGACTTTTACCTATGGTTCCATGCCTGTAACTACAACCCTGCGTTATTCAAAAATCTAGCACAAGCAATATAAATTACAATGAAGACTATGAATCAATTGGGCTTGAAGCCCTGAAATCATGGTATCCATACCTAGCCCTAATTTTGTCTATAGAAGGAAGCTCTAAAACAAGCTCAGAAACCCTAAGAATGGCAAACCATGATTCTTGCACTTAAAACTCAATTAAACGATTCAGCAAGCATCAAGACTTTGTAATAAACAAGAATATATGATTAAATTTCATCAAAAAAGCATGTATGCACGTAATCAAAAATAAAAAAATAGTTGGATAACAGAGTTGCGGATTTTACGATTCAAGGCGTTTTGGTGCGTGCAAAAGGTGCAATTAGCTTCAGGAAATTGCCAGGAACGTGTTGCAACCCTTAAATCTCCTTGAGGATGGCTGTAGTATGGAATTCGATTTGACATTTTTGATAAAAAAATATAACTTGTTCTTGCTGTTTCACACGATCAACCCTTCTGTTTGTGCCTTGGAATTGTTGTGTATATGTACTAGACTGTATTAGGTTAACAAAAAACATGCATATCTTTGCCAATTATCAAGATTTGATTTGATTTCATCCTTGCATTATTTTTTTTCTATATCAAGCCAAATCATGCCATTTTCATCCCAATCAACCTTGGCACAATTTGATTTGGTTTGATAGCATATTTGCATTGTAATTCCATTCAAAATCAGATCAAAAACAAATCTTCCATATTTTATATCATTTATTTGATTTAATTTGACTTTTAAATGATTAAAATCAAAATAAATTAAATAAATAAAGTCAATAATATGTGGTAGAGTGTTTGGGTCGTGGACATTTCTAGAGGTAAGATGCAAGCATAAAAAGTTAGGCCCATTTGACAAAAAGTGCCATTTTGGGCATTGTTGACTTTTGACAATTTTCCAAAAATGGCCAACTTTGACAATGCATATCTCCTTCAATTTTGACCCTAAGAATATTTTCTTGACTTTTTAGAATCTTAGGATGTCCCCTAAGAAACCTCTTTGATTTCATCTCAATTTGAATCTTCCATATTCATGTAAGAAGCTTTGACCCAAAAGGTGTTTTTGTTGACTTTTTGGAATGAGCTATAATGTTTGAATTCATATCTTTCCATGAGTGCATTTTTTGAGCTTTAGGGATGAGTATGAGTTGTATGGAATTAGATTCTCTTCAAAATGAGCCTTGGATGGGAAATTTCTGATAAAGTATGAGAAAGTTATGCCTGGTCAAAGTTTGGTTGACTTTTCCTGAGAAACCCTAATTTAGCAACTTTTGAGCTTTGATGGATTAGGAGCATTTCTTTGGGAATCATGATCAACACTTGATAAAATTATGGATATCACTTCAAAATGTTGATGTTGACCAAAAATTTTGAAGTTTGATTGTATGTGAGTCATAGTTGACTTTTGACCTAATACAATTGATTTTCAAGCATTTGAGCAGTTGACTGAGCAAACTTCTTGTGCAAGGCATGAATATTGACATGGATGGTCTTGAGAAAATATTAGGACTATGGAGAACATATGAGGCCTTTTGAGCTCACCCATCTTGATGAAAATGGAAACCCTAATTGGAGGTTCATTGCTTTAGGAGAGAGTTTGTCTGGTCAACTCTTGGGCATCTTTGAGCAAGTTGAGGATCTTAATGAACACATGTTGAGTAAAAAGGGAGGGAAAATTTTAGGGTACAACACCTGGGTTCGATCATACCGATCATATCAATACCCTACATAGAGAAAGGCCATGGAGAAGAAATGACGTTGAGAAGAGTCGGAGGCACATGAATTTTATCTACATAGATCTGGAACTTATGGATTTTCCTCACATATTTACAACAGTCAGATTCCATTGTCATCCAATAGTAACCTGATCTCAACAATTTCTTAGCCATTGCATGCCCATAGGCATAAGTACCGAAGGATCCTTCGTGAACTTCTTGCATTAGCAAACCTGCTTCATGTTCATCCACACATCTTAACTGAACCATATAAAAGTTTCTTTTGTATAATACATCACCGTTCAGGAATAAATTGTTGCATAGTCTTCTCAAGGTATTCTTATCTTTACGGGATACCCCAGGCAGGTACTCTTGAGTTTGAAGGAAACACTTAATGTCATAGAACCAAGGCTTGGTATCTGTAACTTCTCCTACTGCGAACATACGAGCATGCATCTCTAGGCGCATGATTCTGATTGTAGGCACATGGTTGCGATGATTCACTTGATACATGCAAGACAAGGTGGCTAAAGCATCAACCATTTGATTTTATTCACAAAGAATATGGAACAACTCAACTTTGTTGAAGAAAGTCAGTAATCTCCTTGAATGATCTTTGTAGTGGATAAATCTAGGGTGGAGAGTCCCCCATTCTCCTTTTATTTGGTTTATCACAAGAGTTGAATCTCTATATATATCAAGGATTTTAATTCTGAGATCAATTGCTTCTTCAAGACCCATAATGCAAGCCTCATACTCTGCTATATTGTTGGTGCAGTCAAACATTAGCCTTGCAAAGAAAGGAATATGGGTACCTTCAGAGGTGATGATAACTTCCCCAACTCCACTTCCATAGGCATCAATAACTTCATAAAAATAGATCCCATCGAGATTCAGGATCGGGTCCTTCTCCGAACTCAGGTTCGTCACAATCTTTGACCTTTAGGTACATAACATCTTCATCTAGGAAATCACATCTGACAAAATGGTAATCATCAATAGGTTGGTGTGCCAAATGGTCAGCCAGAACACTCCGTTCGATATCCTTCTGAGTGCAATACTCGATATTGTATTTTGATAACAACATCTGCTAACGAGCAGTTCTCCCGGTCAAAGCAGGTTTCTCAAAAATGTACTTGATTAGATCCGTTTTATATATCAACCAAGTAGTGTGATTAATCATGTATTAACAAAGATGCTTAGCAGCCCAAGCCAAAGAATAACAGGTTTTATTAAGCATTGAGTAAGGAGTCTCACGATTTGTGAATTTCTTACTTAGATAGTAAATGGCATGTTCTTTTCTTCCGGTTTCATCCTATAGACCCAACACACAGCCCATAAGATGTTCTAATACGGTTAGATACATGATCAAAGGTCTTCTTTCTACCGGAGGAATCAAAGTGGGAGGTTCGAGTAGATACTCCTTGATACTATCAAATGCTTTATGGAAATCTTCAGTCCATATACAAAATTGGTGTTTTTTAAAAAGCTTGAAAATCGGTCCACAAGTTGCTGTCATATGTGATATAAATCTGGATATATAGTTCAAACGTCCAAGAAACCCTCTCACTTGTTTTTCTGTTCTTGGCGGATGCATCTCTTGAATAGCTTTGACTTTGTCGGGATCAACTTCAATACTTCTCTGACTGACGATGAAACCTAGCAACTTTCCTGAACGAACACCAAAAATACACTTATTAGGATTTAGGTGGAGTTAATACTTTCTCAGGCATTGAAATAACTTCAGTAGGTGTTCCACATGGTCTTCTTCCCTTTTTGATATGGAAATCATGTTGTTGTACCCCAAAATTTGCCCTATTATTTTTACTCAAGACATGCTCATTGAGGTTCCCAATTACTCAAGGCTGAGTAAGAATTGACCAAACAAATTCTCCTAAGAAATGAACCTCTAATTAGGGTTTCATTTTTCATGAAGATGTGTGAACTCCAAAGGTCTCAAATGTTCTCGATTTTCCTAATATGCCTTCAAGATTGTCCATGACAAATTTCATTCCCTACACTATAAGTTTGCTCAATCAATTGCTCAAATGTTTGAAAATCATCTGTACTAGGTCAAAAGTCAACTGTGGACTATGTACAGTCAAACTTCAAGATTTTTGGTCAACATCAACATTTTGAAGTAATATCCATCTATGATATTGTGGCAGAACCGACTGGTTTTACTGGTTTGCGTTTTTCGGTTGCAAATGTGCGGTAAGCTAGAGTCACCATCGACTTTTATTTCATCCAACAAAGGAAAAGGAAAAAGAACAGAAAAAACTTTTTTCGAGATGTTTGAGTACGGGGGGGGGGGGGGGGGGGGGGGTAGATTATAGAAAGGGAAGTTGTTAGCACCCTTTCTGTCCATGGTTTTCCATGGGCTCTTAGGTACTTGCTCATTTTTTGAAATTGCTTGTGTGTGTTTTGAAACGTTTTTGTTTAACTCTGTGATAACCCTTGTATCTGTCCTCAAGAGTGTGACGAAGTTGTTTTTGAAAACTGTTTTGAAAGTGTTTGTGTGAAAGACTTTTTATTATTTGGAGCAAGTACTTAAGAGTTTCTACCTACTCGAAAAAGACTATTCGTTTTCTCGTTTCCTTTAGACAATGCTATCCTACTATTAAGGAGTAGGTAGCCCCATCGTTGGATTTTAAAGGACATTCGAAGGGACAATTACGGTCACTGAAGCAATGGTTAGGAAACCTTAGTAATTACCCTAAAGTCTTAAATATCTTTCCGATGCAACATTCGAATGGGTCATTTTTGATCTTTTGAGACTAGAGGGAAACCACTAAAACTCCCTATACTTCATGTCCGTTTACCGAAGGCAACCGAAGTGGGATAAACCCTAGGAGTGAACATGTGCATGTGTTTGATTTCAGTTGATTATCTTTGCACAATTAGGGTTTTCTACTATTTTAATTTCATTTGTGTTTTGCATGCAAGCCTATTATCCATACATCTAGACAATTTATAGTTGCGGAAATTAAAAGCGGAAAAGTAAATCTACGCTATTACAAAGCCTTGGGGAGGGGGGTTACATAGCAAAAATAGGGGTAAAATAATAAGTAAAAATAGTAATAAAACCTAATTAAAAAAACTATTACAACCCTTGGCAGTTACAATAATTGGAAAATTAAATAAATAAGACGCGCGCGGGGAAGAATACAGGAATTAAATATCCTAATGAATCTAATTAATTAAAGGAAATATTTTTTGTATTTTTATTTAAGAAAATAAAATATTTATGCATTAAACCTAATTTGTCTAACTAATTTTAATTAGGAAAAATAAACCAACTTACCCTAAATTAAATTAACCTACTTAATTAACAAAATTAAATTTAGCGAAAAAAACCTAATTCTAATATTTTGTGGTTTTCTTGATTTTATGATTAAAAAAAGAATAAACAAAAAATAAATATAAAGCAAATAAAGAATAAAGAAAATTAATAAATGGGCCCGAGGGGGGGTAAGAAACCCAAATTGGGGGGGGGGGGTGCTGGATGAATTTGCTAAGCCCATATATGCTGGCCCAAGATCTGCGTGAGATCTAGTGTTGTCACGTTTGGAAAGTTCACCATGGGGCTGCAAATCAAGAGCGTTGGATCTGTATGATGAATGATCCAATGGCTGGATCTGAGGGTGCAAGGTATACACCTTGATATGCCAGCACATCTTGCTTATTATTTGATGAGAAAAGATTCCAAATCAAATCTTCCATTATTTCCTTTATTTATTTATTTAATTTTGCATTTTAATGGATAAAATATCAAAATAACTAATATAAATAGTAAAATAATGTATGAATGATCTCAAGGGTCGTGAGCCATGTTGGAAACAAGTTTCAAGCATGAAAAGATGGTCCCATTTGAAAAAAATTCAAGTTTGGTCAATATTGGCTTCATGCACTTTTCCAAAAATTGATCGACTTTAGAAATGCATATCTCTCTCATTTTTAATCCTAAGAAGGTGTTGTTGGACTTTTTAGAGAGATTAGGATGTCCTCTAAACAACCCCTTTGGTTTCATATAAATTGGATCTTCCATGTTCATGTAAGGAGCTTTGACCCAAAAGGTGTTTTTGTTGACTTTTTGAAAGGACCTATAATGTCTGAGCTTGTATCTTTTGACTGGGGCATTTCTTGATCTTGAGGGATGAAGAGAAGTTGTAGGGAATTGGATTCTCTTGAAAATGAGCCTTGGTGGAAAAATCTCTGATAAAGAATGAGAAAGTTATGCCTGGTCAAAGTTTGGTTGACTTTTCCTATAGAAACCCCAATTTAGCAACTTTTGAGTTTTGATAAATTTGGGGCATTCCTTGAGGAATCATGATCAAACCTTAATAAAATGATGGATGTTACTTCAAAATGTTGATGTTGACCAAAAATATTGAAGTTTGACTGTGTGTGGGTCACAATTGACTTTTGACCTAGTACAATTGATTTTCAGGCATTTGAGCAGTTGACTGAGCAAACTTCTTGTGCAAGGCATGAAACTTGGCATGGATGATCTTGAGGACATATTAGGGCAATGGAAACCACTTAGGACCCTTGGAACTCAAAGATCTTTATGAGGAGTGAAGCCCTAGTTTGAGGCTCATTGTCTCAGGAGGAGGATTTGTCTGGCCAATCCTTAGTCAACTTGAGCAATTGAGGACCTCTAGGAGTTTATCTGGTGCGAAAATGGGAGGTAAAATTTTGGGATAAAACAGCTGCCCCTATTCAATCTTATTAGACCTGGGGATGTATATTGGCTTGTCTGCCTTTCGTGATCTGAAGGTGGAAGATGATTGAACACTAGAGTGCCCAAAATTTGCACTTGCATGAAGTGAGTGTCAGTCGATAATATCAGGAATGGGCTTATAGGTGTCATTTGGAAGGTGATGGAGAGTCGTCGAAGATTGGCTTAAAGATGCCATCCAGAAAAGATATCAGTCGTATAAGAGATTCGTTTGCGAGAATTCCTGTAAATGTCGTTGAGGAGAACTTCACCGGGGAATGTTGATTTATGTATTGGGAAATAGAGGCTAGGAGCTTCGGTTGTCCGCTACTCTACTGGGGAATTAATTCTTGATTGAGGAAGTGGAAGTAGACTGCATATCTGGTCAGGGTCCAGGCTGCACAATGGCTTACTGGGGAAATGTGAAATTGATCGTATCTAGTCGGGTCCAGGTCTTACAGTGTTGTAAATTGTTGTCTGGAGATAAGAGAGAAGGAACCTGGATAGTAGGGTTGCTTCGAAATGAAAGCCTGGGTAGTAGGGCTGTGAGAAGGAACCTGGGTAGTAGGGTTTCTTCAAAATGAAATCCTGGATAGTAGGGCTATGAGAAGGAACCTGGGTCGTATGGTTACTTCAAAGTGAAAGCCTGGATAGTAGGGCTATGAGAAGGAACCTGGATAGTAGGGTTACTTCGAGGTGAAAGCCTGGATAGTAGGGCTATGAGAAGGAACCTGGATAGCAGGGTTACTTCGAAATAAAATCCTAGATAGTAGGGCTATGAGAAGGAACCTGGGTCGTAGGGTTACTTCGAGGTGAAAGCCTGGATAATAGGGTTTATGGGAAGGAACCTGGATAGTAGGGTTACTTCGAAATGAAAGCCTGAATAGTAGGGCTATGAGAAGGAACTTGGGTCGTAAGGTTACTTCGAAATGAAAGCCTGGATAGTAGGGCTATGAGAAGGAACTTGGGTCGTAGGGTTACTTCGAGGTGAAAGCCTGGATAGTAGGGCTATGAGAAGGAACCTAGGTCGTAGGGTTACTTCGAGATGGTCACATAGGTTGGTTGACCCGTTTGGTTTCGGGAACTGATTTTCCATCAGTTGTCTGCAGATGTGACGTGTATAACTTCATGGATTTAATCCTGAATTGTTGGATTTATTGATGATAATTGTCTTTCCTGAAAAGATAACAGGGTTAATTATATGCGATGCATGAAATGCATTGTGGGATGACGTTCTCAAAATAAATGAGATTATGCTATATGTGATATGTATGCGCATGCCATGATGTATGAATATGATATGCTATTGTGGTAATTTTTTATGTCGGGGAAAATAAATCCTGGACTACTACTGGGGAGCATTAGAACGTTGAACCCTTCATTTCCGCTGGGGATAGTGAATTGGAGATGACTATGCTAGGGATTTGTTCCTTGTTTACAGATATTCTACAGGGGAGAGACTCTGCTTAAGAATAACTCTGCGGGGGATGAATTTCTGTAACTGAAGTAATAAGCTCTGTTGGGGATTGAGCTTCTTTATTCAGGGAAATAAACTCTGCTTGGGAGACAACTTTATGAATCGCTTGGGATTATAAAAATCGGCTGGGGAATATAGATGTCAGCTCTCTGACGGAACTTTGTTGGGAAAGTAACTCCTGTTTTGGGGAAGTCGATGTCAAAGCTTTAATTGCCTCTACTTTGTGGGGAGTATAGACGTCACGGGGTCATATATACTGATGACTTTGTTTCAAAGTTGTCTCTGCCTCGGTACCTGCTGGACAGAGTAACTGTCGGGTTTGACATTTTTTAGCTTTTGCCCCTGTTTCTTAAGTTACGAGCAATTGCCTTTCCGTTTCTTATGCGAATATTTATGAATAGAAACTATACTCAAATTCATATGTCAAGAATAAACCATTGGACGCTTTTGCGAAACAAAACAGAAAAAGAAAAGACAAATGGTTTTGTAACAATGACTTGTATTAATTTTCAAAGTTGGCCTATAACAGGCGTTTTTGTACAAGGAAGCTGACGCTCTAGTAAGAGAACACTGTTAGAACAAAGTTTGAATCTACTACCCTAAGTTTAAGTTTTGATGATAACAAAATGAAAGGACATTAATTATGTGATTTATATAAGAACTATTTGCTGCCTAAAATATTACTGTCTGTTTTGCAGAAACTCTGATAGGCATCAGCAGGAGCACACCTAATCAGCATCAGAATATTAGTTATCAACATCAGCATCAGAAGTTGCTATATCAGAATACCAGAATCAGAAGAACAACTCACGCGTATGCTGAAGCTTGATGAACAGAACTGCGCTCAACACTCTGATAAAGACAACAACAGTTCATCGGCACTTAAGCAGAGTCAGAATGAGGCCAAGCCAGAACACGCTTTAAGTAGCAACGGTATTGTGCATTCAAAGCGAATTATTACCAACGGCATCATTCCAGACAAGATCTGCTCAATAAGGAAAGTTTGTTATTGGCATTGAATCAAGATTATTGCTCCAACGTTCAACAATTTCAGTGCTATATAAACAAGACAATGAAGATTGAATTGGCTAATGCTCTACATCATATTACACGCCTAAAAGATAATCATCATCTTCCTTCTCTCAGTTTGCTAAACGCTTCACAATTCCTCACTCAGTATTTTAGCAATCTAGTTTCATAAGCTTAAGTTGTGTAACATCACAGTTGTGATACAGTTTTGTAGAAAACATTCACACACCTAGTTTTATCTTATTTGTAAGAAAGTGTTTCCTTGACAAACCGGGTTGTGGTTTGCATCAAGAAGGCTTTAGCAGTTGTTAAAGCAGATTGTAATATTCAGTTGAATATAGTGGATTAAGACCTCGTTGGAGAGAGGCGAAATCACCTTGACAGGTGGACTGGAGTAGTTTGAGATCAAACGAACCAGGATAAAAATATCTTGTTCATTGCATTGATTTTCAGTTTTACAATTCAACCCCCCTTCTTGTGTTTTTCACTTCTTCAATTGGCATCAGAGCGCCTGGTTCTAAGCTAAAACACTTAACCGTGTCAGTACAAGATCCAACGTCAGAAAAACACAATGGCAGGAAACTACTCTCACACCAGCAATGACAACCATGAGTACAGAGACAGATTCAGCGGGAAACCTCCAGTCTTTGATGGAGAAAACTTTGATTACTGGAAAGACAGAATTGAAAGCTTCTTTCTGGCACATGATGCTGATCTGTGGGATATGGTGACAGATGGATACACGCACCCTGTGAATGCAAGCGGTCAGAAGATTGATAGGAAAACAATGTCTGACCAACAAAAGCGTGACTTCAAGAATCACCACAAGGCCAGAACCATCCTTCTCAGCGCCATCTCGTATGCTGAATATGAAAAGATCTCCAACAGAGACACAGCAAAGAACATGTTTGACTCACTCAGAATGACGCGTGAAAGAAACGTTCAGGTCAAAGAAACTAAAGCTCTGGCGCTCATTCAGAAGTATGAGGCGTTCAAAATGGAAGAAAGTGAATCCATTGAAACAATGTTCTCAAGATTCCAGGTTCTGGTAGCTGGTCTCAAGGTTCTGGACAAAGGTTACTCTACTGCTGATCACGTCAAGAAAATCATCAGAAGTTTACCCAAGCAGTGGAGGCCAATGGTTACAGCTCTGAAGCTAGCAAAAGATCTCAACAAAGTTTCTCTGGAGGAACTTATCAGCTCCCTCAGAAGTCATGAGATAGAGCTAAAAGCTGATGAACCCCAGAAGCAAGGTAAGCCTTTAGCATTAAAATCTAACAAAAAATCTGAGTCTAAAGTTTTGCAGGCAGTTGAAGAAACATCTGATGGATCCTCATCAGAAGAAGACGAACTCTCCCTCCTCTCCAGAAGAGTGAATCAACTGTGGAAGCAGAGGAAAAGGAAGTTCAGGAATCCCATAAGATCTGATCAGAAAGAGTCTTCTTCCAGATACAGAAGGACAGATTCTTCCTCTGGATACAGAAGATCTGAAGGCTCCTCAGGTAGCAGAAAGCCAAACACCAAGGACATCATCTGCTATGAGTGCAATGAGCAAGGACACTACAAGAGTGACTGCCCAAAGCTTCAGAGGGAAAAGCCCAAAAAGAAGTTTGGAAGAGAAAAGAATAAAAGTCTCATGGCTACATGGGATGACTCTGACTCGTCTAAAGCTGACTCAGAATTAGATGATGAGAGAGCCAACATAGCTCTCATGGCCAACATTTCAGAAGATAGTGAAGCTTCTGAATCAGACTCAGAATCAGATACTGAAGAGGTATTTCCTAACTTTGCTGTTAATTTTACCAAGGCTGAACTTGCTGAAAGCCTTAATGAAATTCTGGAAAGGTATAAGCAAATTAGAGTTAAATTCAGAGACCTGAAAAGGAATCTTGAATCTGACTCTAATAAGACTGAGAGTCTTAAATTGGAGAATTCTGAGCTGAGAATTAAAATTTCAAAATTAGAAAATACTTTACAAAACTCTCAGAAGGAACCAATTTCTGAAACTCCCAGCAACACTGATGAGATCATCAAGGAGTATGATCACATTTTCCAGAAGTTCCTTGCTAAAAGCATAGATAGAAGCAAAATGGCTTCAATGATCTATGGAGTTAGCAGAAACGACATGAAGGGAATAGGATACCAAGGTAAGGTTCCTACACCAAAGAATGTCATGGATTTAACCATTAAACACACACCTCTGAATTCATATTTTGTGTATGGTCACACACATGATATTAAATACACTAGCAGTAAGTACTCTGAAACCAAAATTCAACCAGAGTTTTGGTAAATCTAACAAATCAGGACCCAAGAAAATCTGGGTACCTAAGGATAAAATAATACATGTTGCAGATATCTTTAGCAGCAAGTCAGAAACACCAATCATGGTACCTGGACTCTGGCTGCTCGCGACACATGACGGGAAGAAGGCATATGTTCCAAAGCTTGGAACTTAAGCCTGGAGGCCATGTTGGCTTTGGAGGCAATCAGAGGGGAAAGATCATTGGCTCTGGAACTGTAGGTAATGGAAATCTTCCCTCTATTAATAATGTTCTGCTAGTAGATGGATTAATGCATAATCTGTTATCCATAAGTCAATTAAGTGATAACGGTTATGATATAATCTTTAATCAAAAATCATGTAAAGCTGTTAGTCAGAAAGATGGGACTATCCTGTTTAATGGAAAGAGGAAAAACAACATTTACAAAATCAAACTTTCTGAACTGAAAAGTCAGAATGTAAAGTGTCTTCTGTCTGTTAACAACGAGCAGTGGATCTGGAACAAAAGATTGGGGCATGTTAGTATGAGAAGAATATCTCAGATTAACAAACTCAATCTGGTCAGAGGACTTCCTAATTTTAAGTTCAATTCAGATGCTCTATGTGAAGCATGTCAGAAAGGAAAGTTTGCAAAACCTTCTTTTAAATCTAAAAATGTTGTTTCTACCTCTAAGCCATTAGAACTTCTGCACATTGACTTATTTGGACCAGTTAAAACTGCCTCAGTCAGTGGCAAGAAGTATGGGTTAGTAATCGTAGATGACTATAGCAGATGGACATGGGTAAAGTTCTTAAGACACAAGGACGAGTCACACTCTGTGTTTGTTACCTTCTGTAACCAAGTTCAGAATGAAAAGGATCTTAGAATCGTTAAAGTCAGAAGTGATCATGGTGGAGAATTTGAAAACAAAGATTTTGAGTCATTCTTTAATGACAGAGGCATTCTGCATGATTTCTCTTGTCCTAGAACTCCCCAACAAAATGGAGTTGTAGAACGAAAGAACAGAACATTGCAAGAAATGGCCAGAACCATGATCAATGAGACAAATGTTGCTAAGATATTCTGGGCAGAGGCAATAAACACAACGTGTTACATTCATAATAGAATCTCAATAAGACCTATTCTGGAAAAGACTCCATATGAATTGTGGAAGAACAGAAAGCCCAACATTTCATATTTTCATCCATTTGGATGTACCTGTTTTATGTTAAATACAAAGAATTATTTGAACAAGTTTGACTCTAAAGCACAGAAGTGTATTATGTTAGGATACTCTGAACGCTCAAGAGGGTACAGAGTATACAATACAGAAACACAGATTGTGGAAGAATCAATCAGTGCTCGTTTTGATGATAAGCTTGACTCTGAAAAGTCAAAGCAGAATGAAGTTTTTGCAGGTATGGAAATTGAATTTATAGGTTCTGAAGACAAGTCATTAGAAGCTCTCAACACAGACACTCCTTCAACGTCTGAAAGGAGCACTGCTAGCAATCCTACAACAGCTGCTGATCAACCTCAGAAGGGATTACCCAGAAGCAGCTTGGATCACCCAGAAGAGACTATCTTAGGAAGAAAGGAAGATCCAATCAGAACAAGAGCAAGCTTCAGAAACTCTGAAGAAACCCTCATGGGACTTGTGTCTCTGATTGAACCTTCTTCTATTGATGAAGCACTTCTGGATAATGACTGGATTCTGGCAATGCAAGAAGAGCTGAATCAATTCACCAGAAATGACGTATGGGATCTTGTTCCCAAACCAAAAGGATTCAACGTCATTGGAACAAGATGGGTCTTCAGAAACAAGCTAAATGAACAAGGTGAAGTCATCAGAAACAAAGCACGACTGGTTGCACAAGGTTATAGTCAGCAAGAGGGGATATACTATACAGAAACCTTTGCTCCAGTCGCCAGGTTAGAATCTATCAGACTTTTAATTTCATTTGCTGTTAATAGAGGCATCACTCTGTATCAGATGGATGTCAAGAGTGCATTCTTAAATGGTTATATAGAAGAAGAGGTTTATGTGCACCAACCCCCTGGTTTTGAAAACACAAAACATCCAGAACATGTTTTCAAACTAAAGAAATCACTATATGGTCTGAAACAAGCTCCCAGAGCTTGGTATGAAAGGCTAAGTAACTTTCTGTTAGAAAATGAATTCACCAGAGGGAAGGTGGACACTACCTTATTCTGTAAATCAGTTAAGAATGACATCTTAGTCTGTCAAATTTATGTTGATGATATTATTTTTGGTTCTACTAATCCTTCTCTTGGAAGAAAATTTGCTAAGTGTATGCAGGCTGAATTTGAGATGAGCCTCATGGGGGAACTGAAATTCTTTCTAGGAATTCAGATCAATCAAACTCCAGAGGGAACTTACATTCATCAGAGCAAATACATCAGAGATCTTCTGAAGAAATTTGACCTCTCAGAATGTAAGCCATCAAAGATTCCAATGCATCCCACGTGCATTCTGGAAAGAGAAGAGGTAAGCAAAAAGATAGAACAGAAAGTCTACAGAGGTATGATTGGTTCTCTCCTTTATCTGACTGCTTCAAGACCTGATATATTATTCAGCGTTTGTATTTGTGCTAGATTCCAATCAGATCCTAGAGAATCTCACTTAACAACTGTTAAGAGAATTTTCAAGTATCTGAAAGGTACTACTAATCTGGGTTTGTTTTATAGAAAATCTAGTGATTACAGTTTAGTAGGCTACTGCGATGCTGACTTTGCTGGAGACAGAGTAGAGCGTAAAAGTACATCTGGAAGCTGCCAGTTTCTGGGAGAAAATCTGATCTCTTGGTCCAGCAAAAGGCAATCCACAATTGCGCTATCAACAGCAGAAGCTTAGTACATAGCAGCAGCAGGATGTAGCACACAAATGCTCTGGATGAAAAGTCAGCTTGAAGACTTCCAGATTTTTGAGAGTAACATCCTTATACTCTGTGACAATACTTCTGCTATTTGCTTAAGTAAGAATCCCATTTTACATTCTAGAGCTAAGCATATAGAAATAAAACATAACTTCATTAGGGACTATATTCAGAAAGGAATTTTGAATTTAAAATTTATAGATACAAACCATCAATGGGCTGATATCTTCACTAAACCCCTTTCTGAAGATAGGTTCAATTTCATTCTGAAACATCTCAGCATGAAAATCTTCCCAGAGTGAAAATGTTTTAATTCCATATATTTATCTTCAGAATGTATTTGTTTTACTGTGAACTTATGATCAATCTCTTTTCAGAAAGATAGAACATGCAGATTGTATCAGATGCTAGTCTTAAAGATCTGAGAGTTTAAGCTCAAGGATAGACGTGCTGATTCCCAAATCAAACAAGTGTCATCCAATCATCAACAAATCTCTGAAGCAGAACGCGTGCACGCTTCTGAGAAGGCAAAACGCTGATTGGGTGCATTGAGACACATGTCTGGTAACCGTTTTAAGTATCTTTCTCAAATCCCCCAAAATCAGCAAGCATTAATTGAATGTAATCATGTTTTTAAAACGTAATCATGATTTTATTTCTCTTTCTTGAAAACGTTTACTCTTTCAAAATATTCTGAAGCCTATTTAAGCACGTTAACCTCTCACTTTAATCTTTTACAGTTTCTCATTATCTCTCAAGTATTCTCTGCATTTTTCTGTGTTCATCTCTCTCAAACCCATTTTCTCAGTTTTTCTCAAAATCCCTAAGTGTGAACATGGCAACCTCCAGCAGTGCTTCTGCAGGTTCTCAGAAGAAAGCATCATCTGAGCAGTATCAAGTTCCATTCAGAACACTCCTCACTCCAGTGAAGAATCTTGAAGTGTTATCTGAACTGATTATTGATTTTGGCAGTCTGAAGGAGAATGGCTTTGACTTGACAGAAGAAGTTAGGGCACAGAAATGGGAAAGGTATTTTGACAGGTTGGTTGGACCAACATTTCCAATGTCAGTCAAGGAGTTCTGGATTCATGCAACTGCTTCAACGCATCAAGTCACCTCCTACATAATGGGGAAGAAGATTGTGATCACGGAGGATCACATAGCAAGGTTAATTGGTTACAGTGGCGGTGGCGTCCGCTGTATTGATATGGCTGAAAGATGTGCTGACGTGGGCGTCATAGCAGAAAGGATTTTTACCCTTGGGGTGCCCAGCAGCAAGATCAGAGATCTGAAGGATCACCACAGAGTTTGGGCGAAGATAATTCTGGGGTGCTTTAATCATAGGAAGCCAACTAGTTCCCCTGATTACATAAATATAGATCAGCAGTTTCTGATCTATTTTATCAATCAGAAGGTAAAAATCAACTTGGCTCATCTTCTGTTTAATCACCTCAGAACAAGCGTGAAGGAGACCAGGGAAGAAGAAAGAACAAAGAGGGATTGGATACCCTTTGGAAGATTGATATCAGATATTCTGACTGAGAATAGGCTGATAGAGAACCTGATAGAAGCTCAAGAGTTAAGCACCATTGAACCAACGTTACTCCCACTGCTGACATCATCAGCAGAAGAGTCCCACTGAGTGACTTTCCTTTATTTTCTGAGATAGAATCTAAACCAGTGGTGGTTCTCAGATATCTGGACGCGTGCAAGGCTGATGGTACAGATCCCAATCTGAATATCAAAGATCTGCACCAACCTCAACCAGAAGTTACACTGAAGAAGACGAAGAAAAGGAAGGCCCCTTCAGAAGGAACATCCCAGCAGACACCCAAGAAAAGAGGTAATTTATCTGCTGCATCTGTTTTAAATTCTTCTACTATTCCAACATCAATCCCATCTCCAACTTCTCATAGAATCCCAATCCCCATCCCAACAATAGATGAAACCGAACCAGAAGATGACCCTTCTGAGGCACTACAACTCAGAAGACCCCGAACCAAACATCCCAAACCAACAATCTCAACAACATCAGCAATTGACAAAGTGCTGTCTGACATTGATCAACACACCTCTGATCACCCCTCCAATAATCCAAACTCTGAACCAGAAATTTTCCACTCTCCACAACCAGAACAACCTCTCTCACCCATTCCAGAAGAACCACATATCCCTGAACAACCAGAAATTCCTCCTCCTTCTCCACAACCAGCAATTCCTTCT
Organism: Vicia faba; assembly: GCA_948472305.1. Lineage (NCBI taxonomy): Eukaryota > Viridiplantae > Streptophyta > Magnoliopsida > Fabales > Fabaceae > Vicia > Vicia faba. The sequence goes on from OX451738.1 coordinate 1,297,161,342, forward strand.
CCCTCTCCTCAACCAGAAATTCATCCACCATCACCTCAACCTGAGTTTCATCACTCTGAAACTCCAACTCCTCCTCCTTCTAAACCTCATTCTCCTCAATCCTCTGAACCACAACCTCTGGCAATCCAGCTGCCATGTGGAACAACAGTAACCATGGCCCAGCTGCCATCCTCGCCAGAATCCTCACCACCAAATACTCCCAAAACCCCAAACAGTCCAATCAGTATTTCTGATTCTCACACTCCATCTCCAAAACAAACAGCTCCCAAGAAAACCACAGAAAACCCCAGCAGGACCTTCATAGATTTAACAATCCTTGACCGTCTTGCTGATCTGAAAAATAAAATAGCCATTCCAAAACCAAAATAGCCAGATGTTGGCTCTGGTATTATGAATTTTGAAACAGGTTTGCAGCAGTGGATTGCTTCTCTGAAGCAAGTCTGTCCTGGAATGATTGATCCAACTGCCTCTGACCAGCTCTGGTCATAATTCAGAATTTGGGTGCGTGATAAAGCCCTCAAGTTGCAGGATATCAACTATGAGCAGGCACAACAGAACTTCAGCAAGCTGCTGAAGGAAGTTGAAAGTCAGCTGCCACAGGAAGACGTGCTCCTTCTGGATAGTGAGCCATGGTCTGAGAAGCGTCCAGCTTCAAAGATGCAACCAGAAGAAGACAAGACTATTCAAGCTGAAGCCAGTCAAGCTGAAGATGTTGCAGAAAGCTCTCAGAAGCTCCCTGCTTCTGATGTTTCTCAAGCTGCCTTGGACAGACAGACTCTGGAAGAGCTGAAGCTGAATGATATCCGTCTGCAGCAAAGGATGGATGAAAATGACCAGAAGATGAAAGAAAGGATGGATGTGCAGGATAGCAAGATAGATACAGTAGTCAGCATGTTGCACAAGCAGAATGAGACTGCTGATCAGATCAAAGCCATGCTGGAGAACCTGTTCACACGCCTTCCTCCCCAACCTTAGATTTTCATTCATGCCATTTTCATGTTTTCTTTGCTTATCTGTTGTACTGTTTTGTTTGGTTCTGAACTTTTTAATATGACAAGTTTTTCTGCTCTAATTGTTTTAGCACTTCACTTACACTTTTTGATTGCTGACAAAAAGGGGGAGAACAAGAATGATATTTTCAATCAATAACGGATTACTAAGACAAAAAATCTCAAACATTCTAACTCTGATATACTTGAATATGTTTTCTATTTTTTCTTAAGTCCACAGGTACAAGAATGCTCTAATATTCTGAAGACTAAAGCTCTGATACTCTGACCCAAAGCAAAGCTCTGACTCTGATCTGAAGCTCTGCTCTGACATTCTGATCCAAAGCTTCTGATAGTCAAAACTCTGATATTCTGATGTTCAAAGAAAGGCAACAAAGATCTGATCCTGAAGAACTCTTGGAATCAAAAAGGGAAGTAATAAATTCAGGGGGAGTATCTCTCAACTCTGATATCTCTTTATCCTTATCTTTGATAACCTCTTACTCTGATACATATTATCATTTAGTTATCTCTGATACTCTTTCACGTTATTTTCAATTAAAAATATCTAGTTTTTGTCATCATCAAAAAGGGGGAGATTGTTAGAACAAAGTTTGAATCTACTACCCTAAGTTTAAGTTTTGATGATAACAAAATGAAAGGACATTAATTATGTGATTTATATAAGAACTATTTGCTGCCTAAAATATTACTTTCTGTTTTGCAGAAACTCTGATAGGCATCAGCAGGAGCACACCTAATCAACATCAGAATATTAGTTATCAACATCAGCATCAGAAGTTGCTATATCAGAATACCAGAATCAGAAGAACAACTCACGCGTATGCTGAAGCTTGATGAACAGAACTGCCCTCAACACTCTGATAAAGACAACAACAGTTCATCAGCACTTAAGCAGAGTCAGAATGAGGCCAAGCCAGAACACGCTTTAAGTAGCAACGGTACTGTGCATTCAAAGCGAATTATTACCAAAGGCATCATTCCAGACAAGATCTGCTCAATAAGGAAAGTTTGTTATTGGCATTGAATCAAGATTATTGCTCCAACGTTCAACAATTTCAGTGCTATATAAACAAGACAATGAAGATTGAATTGGCTAATGCTCTACATCATATTACATGCCTAAAAGCTAATCATCATCTTCCTTCTCTCAGTTTGCTAAACGCTTCACAATTCCTCACTCAGTATTTTAGCAATCTAGTTTCATAAGCTTAAGTTGTGTAACATCACAGTTGTGATACAGTTTTGTAGAAAACATTCACACACCTAGTTTTATCTTCTTTGTAAGAAAGTGTTTCCTTGACAAACCGGGTTGTGGTTTGCATCAAGAAGGCTTTAGCAGTTGTTAAAGCAGATTGTAATATTCAGTTGAATATAGTGGATTAAGACCTCGTTGGAGAGAGGCGAAATCACCTTGACGGGTGGACTGGAGTAGTTTGAGATCAAACGAACCAGGATAAAAATATCTTGTTCATTGCATTGATTTTCAGTTTTACAATTCAACCCCCCTTCTTGTGTTTTTCACTTCTTCAAACACTGTCGTGAAAAGAAAAGCTATACAATATTGTGTACAACGAAAAGAAAGTAGCTATGTGCAATAATCCCATTGAGTTTCAATTCTGCTATTGTCGCTATGTCTTCGAGCGTCTCATCACTTTGCTGCTTGTTCGAAGCTGATTAGATTGATTGGTGCCGTTTGAGCTTGATAGTTGATACTGAGGTCTGGTCGCAAGGTGATCCGATGGGACATAGTGGTATGCTTTACATCCCTAACTTTTTCCTGGACCGCCCTTTCAGGTTTTCAGTCCATCGGGATACCCTTTTTCTCCCAAGCCGCCTTTTCAGGTTTTCGACTTTCCGGGTGTACAGATTTTTTGGTTTTCATCCCTAATTTTTGCCCGAACCCTTTTGGTTCGCCGGGAAGCCCTTATTTTTGCCTAGGCCAGTCAACCTAGCAGGTCTTTAATCATACGTAGTATCTTTTCACTATGTCCGCATTGATAGGGTGGGGAAGGTCGTCACCGTCCATGGTGGTTAGAATCATGGCTCCACCAAAGAAAATGTTTTTGATCACAAATGGCCCTTCATATATGGGAGTCCATTTGCCCATGGGATCATCATGCGGCAGTATGATGCGCTTGATCACTATATCCCCGACTTGATATTCTTGGCGTCTGACTTTTTTGTTAAAAGCCATGATCATCCGTTTTTGATACATTTTACCATGAGATACAGCAGTAAGTCTCTTCTCATTGACAAATTCAGTTGATCAAGTCGAGTCTGGATCCAGTCATCTTTGTTCAGACCCGCATCATTCATAATCCTTAAAGAAGGGATATGGACCTCAATAGGCAGGATAGCCTCCATGCCATATACTAGAGAGTAGGGTGTTTCCCCTGATGACGTCCGTGCTGAGGTGCGATAAACGTGAAGAGTGAATGGTAACATCTTGTTCCAGTATTTATATGTCACCGTCATTTTCTGTATAATCTTCTTGATGTTCTTGTTAGCCGCTTCAACGACGCCATTCATCTTCGGCCGGAAGGGAGAAGATTTATGATGTTGTATCTTGAACTGCTTACAGAGTTCAGTGATCATCACGTTGTTGATATTTATACCATTATCCGTGATGATTCTCTCTGGCACGCTGTACCGACAGATTAAGTTATGCCTGATAAACCGTGCCACAACATTCTTAGTAACGGTAGAAAAGGAGGCAGCTTCAACCCATTTCGTGAAATAATCAATGGCCACCAGGATGAAGCGATGCCCATTGGAAGCGTTAGGTCTAATCTCTCCAATCATGTCAATGCCCCACATTTCAAAGGGCCAATGAGCCGTTAAGACATTCAGAGGAATCAAAGGCACATGTACCTTATTAGCATAGATTTGGCACTTATGACACATTCGAGAGTGCTGATAACAATCTGTTTCCATAGTGGACCAATAGTATCCTGCCCGTAGGATCTTCTTAGCCATGTTATTGAAGTGGTGAAAAACACAAGAAGGGGGGGTTGAATTGTAAAACTGAAATCTAATGCAATGAACAAGATATTTTTATCCTGGTTCGTTTGATCTCAAACTACTCCAGTCCACCCATCAAGGTGATTTCGCCTCTCTCCAACGAGGTCTTAATCCACTATATTCAACTGAATATTACAGACTGCTTTAACAACTGCTAAAGCCTTCTTGATCCAAACCACAACCCGGTTTGTCAAGGAAACACTTTCTTACAAAGAGATAAAACTAAGTGTGTGAATGTTTTCTACAAATCTGTATCACAACTGTGATGTATACACAACTTAAAGCTTAGAAACTAGATTGCTAAACAATGATAGAATATCAGAATGTGTAGTGTTTAGCAAAACTGAGAGAAGGAAGATTTTGATCAGCTTTTATGCGTGTAGAGATTTGGAGAGCATTAGCCAGTTCAATCTTCAAAGTCTTGTTTATATAACACTGAGATGTTGAAGGTTGGATGCAATATTCTTGATTCAATGCTAATAACAAACTTTCCTTATCGAGCAGATCTTGTCTGGAATGAGGCCGTTGATATTAATTTGCTTTCAATGCACAGTACCGTTGCTTACTTAATGCAAGTTCTGGCTTGGCTCATTCTGACTCTGCTTAGCTGCTGATGAACTGTTGTGTTTCTTTATCAGAGTGTTGAGCGCAGTCTTGTTCATCAGGCTTCAGCATATACGTGAGTTGATCATCTGATTCTGACATTCTGATATGGCAACTTCTGATGCTGATGTCTGAAACCAAATTCTGATGCTGAATAGGTGTGATCTTGCTTATATCAATCAGAGTATCTGCAAGTTAGAACATAGTAATTTTAGGCAGCAGATAGTTCATACATGAATCTTATAAATAATATATCTTTTCACTTTGTTATCATCAAAACTTAAATATAGGGTAGTAGATTCAAACTTTGTTCTAACAATCTCCCCCTTTTTGATGATGACAAAAACTAGATATTTTTAAATGAAAATAACGTGAAAAGGTATCAGAAAGATGCATCAGAGTAAGAGGTAAAAAGATAAGGAGTAAAAAGATATCAGAGTTGAGAGATACTCCCCCTGAGTTTATTACTTCCCTTTGATTACAAGTGTTCTTCAGGATCAGATCTTTTTGCCTTTCTTTGAACATCAGAGTATCAGAGTCTTTGACTATCAGAAGCTTTAGATCAGCATGTCAGAGAAGAGATTCAGAGCTTTTCTTGTCAGAGCTTTGCTTTGGATCAGAGTATCAGAGCGGATCAGAGCTTCATAGTGATCAGAGCTTCTAGTCTTCAGAGTGTCCAGGAGATTCCTTGTACCTGTAGACTTTAAGCAAAACAGAAAAAACATTTTCAAGTAATAGAGTTAGAATGTTTGAGAATTTCTGTCTAGTTAGTCGTTATTGTTTAAAATATCATTCTTGTTCTCCCCCTTTTTGTCAGCAATCAAAAAGTGTAAGTGATGTGCTAAAACAATTAAGATCAGAAAAACTTGTCATATTGAAAGGTTCAGAATCAAAACATGAAAATAGTACAAAACATATTCAAACAGTACATCAGAAAATCAAAGAAGACACGAAAAAGACATGAATAAAAAAAAGACTAAGGTTGAGGAGGAAAGCGTGTGAACAGGTTCTCCAGCATGGCTTTGATCTGATCAACAATCTCATTCTGCTTGTGCACCATGCTGACAACAGTGTCAATCTTGCTATCCTGCACATCCATTCTTTATTTCATCTTCTGGTCGTTTTCATCCATCCTCTGCTGCAGACGCATGTCATTCAGCTTTAGTTCTTCCAGAGTCTGCCTGTCCAAGGCAGCTTGAGAAGCATCAGAAGCAGGAAGCTTCTGAGAGCTTTCTGCAACATCTTCTGCTTGACTTTCTTCAGCTTGAATGGTCTTGTCTTCTTCTGGTTGCACCTTTGAAGCTAGCTGTTTCTCAGACCAAGGTTCACTATCCAGAGGGAGCACGTCTTCTTTCAGAAGCTGACTTCCAACTTCATTTAGAAGCTTGCTGAAATTCTGTTGTGCCTGCTCATAGTTGATATCCTGCAACTTGAGGGCTTCAGCACGTACCCAAAGTCTGAATTGTGACCAGAGCTGATCAGAAGCAGCTGTGTCAATCATTCTAGGACAGACTTGCTTCAAAGAAGCAATCCATTGCTGCACACCTGTTTCAAAATTCATAATACCAGAGCCAACATCTGGTTGTTTTGGTTTAGGGATGGCTATTTTATGTTTCATATCAGCAAGACGGTCAAGACTGGTTAAGTCTATGAAAGTCCTGCTGGGGTTTTCAGAGGTTTTCTTGGCAGCAGTTTGTTTTGGAGAGGGAGTTTCAGAATCAGAAATTATGATTGGACTGGGTGGTGTTTTGGGAGTATTTGGTGGTGTGGATTCTGATGAGGATGGCAATTGTGCCAAGGTGATAGTTGTTCCACCTAGCAGCTGGATTGCTAAAGGTGATGGTTGAGGTGAATGAGGTTCAGATGGTTGAGGAGAAGGAGTTTCAGAGTGATGAAACTCTGGTTGAGGTGATGGTGGATTAATTTCTGGTTGAGGAGAGGGAGAATGAATTGCTGGTTGAGGAGAAGTTGTTGGAATTTCTGATTGTTCAGGGATAAGGGGTTCTTCTGGAATGGGTGAAAGGGGTTGTTGTTGTTCTGGTTCTTCAGCAGATTGCTGTTGTTCTGGTTGTGGAGGAGGGACAATTTGTGGTTCAGAGTTTGGTTGATCAGAAGTGTGTTGATCAATGTCAGACAGCACTTTGTCAATTGCTGATGTTGTTGAGATTGTTGGTTTGGGATGTTTGGTTCTGGGTCTTCTGAGTTTTAATGCCTCAGAAGGGTCCTCTTCTGGTACAGTTTCATCTATGGTAGGGATGGGGATTGAGATTCTATGAGAGGTTTGAGGAGGAATAGATGCTGGAATAGTAGAAGAATTTAAAACAGAAGCAGCAGATAAATTACCTCTTTTCTTGGGTGTCTGCTGGGATGATCCTTCTGAAGGTGCCTTCCTCTTCTTCGTCTTCTTCAGAGTCACTTCTTGCTGAGGTTGATGCAGAGCTTTGATAATCAGATTTGGATCTGTACCATCTGCCTTGCACGCATCCAAGTATCTGAGAACCACCTCTGGTTTGGATTCTATCTCAGAAAATAAAGGAAAGTCACTCAGAGGAACTCCTCTGCTGGTGATATCAGCAATGGGAGTAGCTCTGGGTTCCTTCTGGATATTCTCTATCAACTTCATCTTCTTCAAGTTCTTTGCGTTCAGAGGTTTCCCAACTGTTGGTTCAATGGTGCTTAGCTCTTGAGCTTCTATCAGATGCTCTATCAGCCTATTCTCTGTCAGAATATCTGATATCAACCTTCCAAAGGGTATCCAATCCCTCTTGGTTCTTTCTTCTTCCCTGGTTTCCTTCACACTTGTTCTGAGGTGGTTGAACAGAAAATGATCCAGATTGATTTTTACCTTCTGATCAATAAAGTAGATCAGAAACTGCTGATCCACATTTATGTAATCAGGTGAACTGGTTGGCTTCCTATGGTTGAAGCACCCCAGAATTATCTTAGCCCAAACTCTGTAGTGATCCTTCAGATCTTTGATCTTGCTGCTGGGCACCCCATGGGTGAAAATTCTTGCAGCTATCACGCCCACATCAGCACATGTTTCAGCCATGTCCACACAATGGACGCCACCGCCACTGTAACCGATTAGCCTTGCAATGTGATCCTCAGTGATCACAATCTTCTTCCCCGTAACAAAGGAGGTGACTAGATGTGTTGAAGCCTTGGCGTGAATACAGAATTCCTTGACTAGCATAGGGAATGTTGGTCCAACCAACCTGTCAAAATACCTTTCCCACTTCTGTGCCCTAACTTCTTCAGTTAGGTCAAAACCGTTCTCCTTCAAGCTTCCAAAATCAATGATCAATTCAGAAAGCACTTCAAGATTCTTCACAGGAGTGAGGAGTGTTCTGAATGGCACTTGATATTGCTCAGATGATGCTTTCTTCTGAGGACCTGCAGAAGCACTGCTGGAGGTTGCCATGTTCACACTAAAAAGGTTTTGAGAAGAAACTGAGGAAAAAGGGTTTTGCAAGAGATGAACACAGAAATATGCAGAGAATGCTTGAGTATTAGTGAGAAAACGTAAAGAATGAGAATGAGAGATTAATGTGTTTAAATAGAGTTTCAAAATATTTTGAAAAGATAAACGTTTTTAAGAAAGAGAAAAATCATGATTGCATTTTAAAAGCATGATTACTTTTCATTAAATGCTTGCTGATTTTGGGGGATTTGAGAAAGATACTTAAAAACGGTTACCAGACATGTGTCTCAATGCACCCAATCAGTGCTTTGCCTTCTCATAAGCGTGCACGCGTTCTGCTTCAGAGATATGCTGATGATTGGATGACACTTGTTTGATGTAGTGATCAGCACGTCTGTCTTTGAGCTTAGACTCTCAGATCTTTAGACTTGCATCTGATACAATCTGCATGTTCTATCTTTCTGAAAGAAGTTTGATCAGAAGTTCACAGTAAAACACTTACATTCTGAAGGTAAATATATGGAATTAAAACATTTTCACTCTGGACACACTTTCATGCTGAGATGTTTCAGAATGAAATTAAACCTATCTTCTGAAAGGGGTTTAGTAAAGATATCAGCCCATTGATGGTCTGTATCTATAAATTTTAAGTTCAAAATTCCTTTCTGAATATAGTCCCTAATGAAGTGATGTTTTATTTCTATATGCTTAGCTCTAGAATGTAAAATGGGATTCTTACTTAAGCAAATAGCAGAAGTATTATCACAGAGTATAGGAATGTTACTCTCAAAAATCTGGAAGTCTTCAAGCTGACTTTTCATCCAGAGCATTTGTGTGCTACATCCTGCTGCTGCTATGTACTCAGCTTCTGCTGTTGATAGTGCAATTGTTGATTGCCTTTTGCTGGACCAAGAGATCAGATTTTCTCCCAGAAACTGGCAGCTTCCAGAAGTACTTTTTCGTTCTACTCTGTCTCCAGCAAAATCAGCATTGCAGTAGCCTACTAAGCTGTAATCACTAGATTTTCTATAAAACAAACCCAGATTAGTAGTACCTTTCAGATACTTGAAAATTCGCTTAACAGCTGTTAAGTGAGATTCTCTAGGATCTGATTGGAATCTAGCACAGATACAAACACTGAATAATATGTCAGGTCTTGAAGCAGTTAGATAGAAGAGAGAACCAATCATACCTCTGTAGACTTTCTGTTCTACATTTTTGCTTACCTCTTCTCTTTCCAGAATGCACGTGGGATGCATTGGAATCTTTGATGGCTTACATTCTGAGAGGTCAAATTTCTTCAGAAGATCTCTGATGTATTTGCTCTGATGAATGTAAGTTCCCTCTGGAGTTTGATTGATCTGAATTCCTAGAAAGAATTTCAGTTCCCCCATGAGGCTCATCTCAAATTCTGCCTGCATACACTTAGAAAATTTCTTCCAAGAGAAGGATTAGTAGAACCAAAAATAATATCATCAACATAAATTTGACAGACTAAGATGTCATTCTTAACTAATTTACAGAATAGAGTAGTGTCCACTTTCCCTCTGGTGAATTCATTTTCTAACAGAAAGTTACTTAGCCTTTCATACCAAGCTCTGGGAGCTTGTTTCAGACCATACAGTGACTTCTTTAGTTTGAAAACATGTTCTGGATGTTTTGTATTTTCAAAACCAGGAGGTTGATGTACATAAACTTCTTCTTCTATATAACCATTTAAGAATGCACTTTTGACATCCATCTGATACAGAGTGATGCCTCTATTAACAACAAATGAAATTAAAAGTCTGATAGATTCTAACCTGGCGACTGGGGCAAAGGTTTCTGTATAGTCTATCCCCTCTTGCTGACTATAACCTTGTGCAACCAGTCTTGCCTTGTTTCTGATGACTTCACCTTGTTCATTTAGCTTGTTTCTTAACACCCATCTTGTTCCAATGACGTTGAATCCTTTTGGTCTGGGAACGAGATCCCATACGTCGTTTCTGGTGAATTGATTCAGCTCTTCTTGCATTTCCAGAATCCAGTCATTATCCAGAAGTGCTTCATCAATAGAAGAAGGTTCAATCAGAGACACAAGTCCCATAAGAGTTTCTTCAGAGTTTCTGAAGCTTGCTCTTGTTCTGATTGGATCTTCCTTTCTTCCTAAGATAGTCTCTTCTGGGTGATCCAAGCTGCTTCTGGGTAATCTCTTCTGAGGTTGATCAGCAACTGTTGTAGGATTGCTAGCAGTGCTCCTTTCAGACGTTGAAGGAATGTCTGTGTTGAGAGCTTCTGATGACTTGTCTTCAGAACCTGTAAATTCAATTTCTATACCTGCAAAAACTTCATTCTGCTTTGACTTTTCCGAGTCAAGCTTATCATCAAAACGAACATTGATTGATTCTACCACAATCTGTGTTTCTATATTGTATACTCTGTACCCTCTTGAGCGTTCAGAGTATCCTAACATAATACACTTCTGTGCTTTAGAGTCAAACTTGTTCAAATAATTCTTTGTATTTAATATAAAGCAAGTACATCCAAATGGATGAAAATATGAAATGTTGGGCTTTCTGTTCTTCCACAATTCATATGGAGTCTTTTCCAAAATAGGTCTTATTGAGATTCTATTCTGAATGTAGCACGCTGTGTTTATTGCTTCTGCCCAGAAGATCTTAGCAACATTTATCTCATTGATCATGGTTCTGGCCATTTCTTGCAATGTTCTGTTCTTTCATTCTACAACTCCATTTTGTTGGGGAGTTCTAGGACAAGAGAAATCATGCAGAATGCCTCTGTCATTAAAGAATGACTCAAAATCTTTGTTTTCAAATTCTCCACCATGATCACTTCTGACTTTAACGATTCTAAGATCCTTTTCATTCTGAACTTGGTTACAGAAGGTAACAAACACAGAGTGTGACTCGTCCTTGTGTCTTAAGAACTTTACCCATGTCCATCTGCTATAGTCATCTATGATTACTAACCCATACTTCTTGCCACTGACTGAAGCAGTTTTAACTGGTCCAAATAAGTCAATGTGCAAAAGTTCTAATGGCTTAGAGGTAGAAACAACATTTTTGGATTTAAAAGAAGGTTTTGCAAATTTGCCTTTCTGACATGCTTCACACAGAGCATCTGAATTGAACTTCAAATTAGGAAGTCCTCTGACCAGATTGAGTTTGTTAATCTGAGATATTCTTCTCATACTAACATGCCCCAATCTTCTGTGCCAGATCCACTGCTCGTTGTTAACAGACAGAAGGCATTTTACATTATGACTTTTTAGTTCAGAAAGTTTGATTTTGTAAATGTTGTTTTTCCTCTTACCATTAAACAGGATAGTCCCATCTTTCTGACTAACAACTTTACATGATTTTTGATTAAAGATTATATCATAACCGTTATCACTTAATTGACTTATGGATAACAGATTATGCATCAATCGATCTACTAGCAGAACATTATTAATAGAGGGAAGATTTCCATTACATACAGTTCCAGAGCCAATTATATTTCCCCTCTGATTTCCTCCAAAGCCAACGTGGCCTCCGGGCTTAAGTTCCAGGCTTTGGAACATATGCCTTCTTCCCGTCATGTGTCGTGAGCAGCCAGAGTCCAGGTACCATGACTGGTGTTTCTGACTTGCTACTAAAGATATCTACAACATGTATTATTTTATCCTTAGGTACCCAGATTTTCTTGGGTCCTGATTTGTTAGTTTTACCAAAACTCTGGTTGAATTTTGGTTTCACAGAGTGCTTACTGCTAGTGTATTTAATATCATGTGTGTGACCATATACAAAATGTGAATTTAGAGGAGTGTGTTTAATGGTTAAGTCCATGACATTCTTTGGTGTAGGAACCTTACCTTGGTATCCTATTCCTTTCCTGCCGTTTCTGCTAACTCCATAGATCATTGAAGCCATTTTGCTTCTATCTATGCTTTTAGCTAGGAACTTCTGGAAACTGTGATCATACTCCTTGATGATCTCATCAGCGTTGCTGGGAGTTTCAGAAATTGGTTCCTTCTGAGAGTTTTGTAAAGTGTTTTCTAATTTTGAAATCTTATTTCTCAGCTCAGAATTTTCCAATTTGAGACTCTCAGTCTTATTAGAGTCAGATTCAAGATTCCTTTTCAGGTCTCTGAATTTAGCTCTAATTTGCTGATAGCGTTCCAGAATCTCATTAAGGCTTTCAGCAAGTTCAGCCTTTGTAAAGTTAACAGCAAAGTTAGGAAATACCTCTTCAGTATCTGATTCTGAGTCTGATTCAGAAGCTTCACTATCTTCTGAGATGTTAGCCATGAGAGCTATGTTTGCCCTCTCATCATCTGATTCTGAGTCAGCTTCAGACGAGTCAGAGTCATCCCATGTGGCCATGAGACTTTTCTTCTTCTCTCTTCCAAACTTCTTTTTGGGCTTTTCCCTCTGAAGCTTTGGGCAGTCACTCTTATAGTGTCCTTGCTCATTGCACTCATAGCAGATGATGTCCTTGGTGTTTGGCTTTTTGCTACTGGAGGAGCCTTCAGATCTTCTGTATCCAGAGGAAGAATCTGTCCTTCTGTATCTGGAAGAAGACTCGTTCTGATAAGATCTTCTGGGATTCCTGAACTTCCTTTGTCTTTGCTTCCACAGTTGATTTACTCTTCTGGAGAGAAGGGAGAGTTCGTCTTATTCTGATGAGGATCCATCAGATGTTTCTTCAACTGCCTGCAAAACTTTAGACTCAAATTTTTTGTTAGATTTTAATGCTAAAGGCTTACCTTGCTTCTGAGGCTCATCAACTTCTAGCTCTATCTCATGACTTTTGAGGGAGCTGATAAGTTCCTCCAGAGTGATTTTGTTGAGATCTTTAGCTAGCTTCAGAGCTGTAACCATTGGTCTCCACTGCTTGGGTAAACTTTTGATGATTTTCTTGACATGGTCAGCAATAGAGTATCCTTTGTCCATAACTTTGAGACCAGCTACCAGAATCTGGAATCTAGAGAACACGGTTTCAATGGATTCAGATTCTTCCATTTTGAACGCCTCATACTTCTGAATGAGCGCCAGAGCTTTTGTTTCTTTGACCTGAACGTTGCCCTCATACGTCATTCTGAGTGAGTCAAAAATATTCTTTGCTGTGTCTCTGTTGGAGATCTTTTTATACTCAGTATAGGAGATGGCGCTGAGGAGGATGGTTCTGGCCTTGTGGTGATTCTTGAAGTCACGCTTTTGTTGATCAAACATTGTTTTTCTATCAATCTTCTGACCGCTTGCATTCACATGGTGCGTGTATCCATCTGTCACCATATCCCACAGATCAGCATCATGTGCCAGAAAGAAGCTTTCAATTCTGTCTTTCCAGTAATCAAAGTTTTCTCCATCAAAGACTGGAGGTTTGCCGCTGAATCTATCTCTGTCCTCATTGTTGTCATTGCTGATGTGAGAATTGTTTCCTGCCATTGTGTTTTTCTGACGCTAGATCTTGTACTGACACGGTTAAGTGTTTTAGCTCAGAACCAGGCGCTCTGATGCCAATTGAAGTGGTGAAAAACACAAGAAGGGGGGGTTGAATTGTAAAACTGAAATCTAATGCAATGAACAAGATATTTTTATCCTGGTTCGTTTGATCTCAAACTACTCCAGTCCACCCGTCAAGGTGATTTCGCCTCTCTCCAACGAGGTCTTAATCCACTATATTCAACTGAATATTACAGACTGCTTTAACAACTGCTAAAGCCTTCTTGATCCAAACCACAACCCGGTTTGTCAAGGAAACACTTTCTTACAAAGAGATAAAACTAAATGTGTGAATGTTTTCTACAAAACTGTATCACAACTGTGATGTATACACAACTTAAAGCTTAGAAACTAGATTGCTAAACAATGATAGAATATCAGAATGTGTAGTGTTTAGCAAAACTGAGAGAAGGAAGATTTTGATCAGCTTTTATGCGTGTAGATATTTGGAGAGCATTAGCCAGTTCAATCTTCAAAGTCTTGTTTATATAGCACTGAGATGTTGAAGGTTGGATGCAATATTCTTGATTCAATGCTAATAACAAACTTTCCTTATCGAGCAGATCTTTTCTGGAATGAGGCCGTTGGTATTAATTTGCTTTCAATGCACAGTACCGTTGCTTACTTAATGCAAGTTCTGGCTTGGCTCATTCTGACTCTGCTTAGCTGCTGATGAACTGTTGTGTTTCTTTATCAGAGTGTTGAGCGCAATCTTGTTCATCAGGCTTCAGCATATACGTGAGTTGATCATCTGATTCTGACATTCTGATATGGCAACTTCTGATGCTGATGTCTGAAACCAAATTCTGATGCTGAATAGGTGTGATCTTGCTTATATCAATCAGAGTATCTGCAAGTTAGAACATAGTAATTTTAGGCAGCAGATAGTTCATACATGAATCTTATAAATAATATATCTTTTCACTTTGTTATCATCAAAACTTAAATATAGGGTAGTAGATTCAAACTTTGTTCTAACAGTTATGTCCACTGGAATGAGTGCCAAAGGTACCTTCATGTAAGTCTTCCATAATTCTCTCTGCTTCGCTCTTATCTACACATCGTAGTAAGGTAGAGTCATGGTTGCGCTTGTAGAGGATTCCATTACTGAGGAAGAATTTCACGGTGAACCTTCTCAGAAACTTCTTATCATTGACAGATGCCCCCTCAGGATACTCTTGAGTCTCGAGATACCTTTTTCCTTCGTGAAACCAAGGTTTGTCTGCTATCTCTTCAGTATCAATCTCACAGCAGTACGCTGGTTCATCCAACCTCTCAATGGTGATTCGGGGAGCTTCGTTGTCCCACCTAACCTTGAACATAGAAGACATGGTAGCTAGCGGGTCCGCTAACTGATTCTCCTCTCGTGGGAAATGTTCAAAGATTACCTCCTCAAAGTGTGGGAGCAATGTCAGTACATGATCTTTGTACAAGATGAGGTTCAGATGCTTCGTATCCCACCCTTCTTTGATCTGACTTATCACCAAAGTTGAATCCCCGAAAACGTTTAAGAACTTGATCCTTAAGTCGATAGAAGCTTTGAGACCCATGATACAGGCTTCATACTCCGCCATGTTGTTAGTACAGTTGAAGCATAATTGGGCGGTGAAAGGAGTATGACAGCCCTCAGGAGATTGATTACAATGCCAATGTCATTACCAAGTGCGTTCAAAGCTCCGTCAAAAACCATAGTCCATCAGGATCCTTCTTTAGGTCCTTCATTCGGTCCAAGTTCTTCATAGTTAGTTACTAGCATAATATTCTCGTCCGGGAACTCAAAATTCATGGACTGGTAGTCATCCATGGCCTGATGGGAAAAATGATCAGCTAATACACTTCCCTTGATTGTTTTCTATGTTGTATATTATATATCGTATTCGGTTAAAATCATCTTTCATCTTGCTATTCTTCCGGAGAGAGCGGTCTTCTTGAAGATGTACTTGAGTGAATCCATCTTAGATATCAACAAAGTAGTGTGGGTCAACATATACTGTCTTAGTCAGCGAGCAGCCCATTCCAAAGCACAATAAGTTTTCTTGAGCAGTGAGTATCTTGTCTCACAGTCGGTAAACTTTTTACTAACGTAGTATATTGCGTGCTCTTTTCGACCAGACTCGTCATGCTGCCCCATCACACACCCCATTGAACTGTCTAGCACTGTTAAGTACATTATAAAAGGTTTTCTTTCAATCGGAGGCATCCAAATTAGTGGTTCCTGAAGGTATTCCTTGATTCTTTCGAAAGCGGTCTGGCATTCGTCTTTCCACTTTACCACTTGATCTTTCTTTAGGAGCTTGAAGATTGGCTCACAAGTAGCAGTCAGATGTGAAATGAACCTGGCGATATAATTTAGGCATCCCAAGAAACCTTTAACCTCCTTCTCAGTACGGGGAGCCGACATCTCTTGTATGGACTTCACCTTTGCAGGGTCTACCTGAATAGCTTTTCCACTGACGATGAACCCCATAAGTTTACCCGACCTTACCCCGAAGGTGCACTTGTTCGGATTCAACCTCAACTTGTATGTCTTCAACCTGTCAAACAGCTTTTGTAGATGATCAAGGTGTTCTTCCTCAGTTTGATACCTAGCTATCATGTCATCAACATAAACCTCTATCTCATGGTGAATCATATCGTGGAATAAAGCTACCATGGCTTGCTGATAAGTTGTCCCAACATTCTTCAACCTAAAAGGCATCACCTTGTAACAGAAGGTGCCCCACTGTGTGATGAAGGTTGTCTTCTCCATGTCTTCAGGAGCCATCTTGATCTAGTTGTATCCAGAGAAACCATCCATGAAGGAGAAGATTTTATGCTGTGCGGTGTTGTCAACCAGAACATCAATGTGAGGAAGCGGAAAGTCATCCTTTGGGATTGCCCTATTTAGGTCTCTGTAGTCCACACACATCCATACCTTACCGTCCTTCTTAGGTACCAGATCGACATTAGCAACCCACTGCGGATAGGAGGTGACAGCTAGGAACCCAATGTTGAACTGTTTCATAACCTCTGCTTTGATCTTCTTTGACATTTCAGGACGCATACGACGAACCTTCTGTTTAACCAAAGGATAATCTTCTTTGGTCGGTAGGCGATGTACCACAATATCAGTGTCTAAACCAGGCATGTATTAATATGACCAGGCGAAGATCTCAACATAGTAGTGCAACATCTGTATCAACCGCTGTTTGACATTAATCTCCAGATTTGTGCCGATCTTGACTTCTTTTCTGTCTACCTCCATGCCCAAGTTTATCATCTCAACTAGATCTTCATGAGGTTGTATAATCCTCTCTTCCTACTTTAATAGTCTAGCAAGTTCTCCAGGCACCTCACAATCTTCCTCACCTTCGTCTTCAGCTTGGTTGATTGGATTTTCGATGTTATAACTGAAAATAGCAGAACTGTTATCAATGGGATCCAGAGTGGATATGGATATGCAATTTGATATGTGAGTGTGTGTAAGAGCATAACTGTATTGATAAAGTGAAAAAAAAAATAAGAAAAGAAAACAAAGAGCGCAAAATTTGTATGCAAGAAACGTCCAATGTTTTATTGATGACATATGATAATGACATATAATAACCCTCACAAATAAACCATTGTGCCCCAGGCAAGACACAAGGCCATAAAGTTTGTAATATTTATTAAAAATTTGAAAAACAAGTAAGACAATTACTGCTGAACAAAATAAATTGGCACAAAATCTCTGGCCATCCAGTTACTAGGTCCACCGTTGGTAGTAGGGTAGATCCAGCTGTAAATGTCAGAATCCTCATCATTTCCTTCTATAGCATTAACCCCACGATTACTGATGCGTAGGGGAGGTCCTCTAGCCCGAGCACGACGAACAACCCTTTGAGCTCCTGAAGTAAATACCAAACCAAATTTGTCAGTTTTATGAGGAAAATCAGGGAGCTGTACCCAAATGGTACACCCACCTTCCTCCATTACCGCTCTGGCGTCCTTGAAAGAATCCATCTTCAAAGGAGATTTGGTGATCTTCGGCGCACTAGTGATGGTCTTGGTTGATGCCATAATCTGGGGAACCTCTTCAAAGTTTTGACAAGGAGTCTCTATGAATTCCCCGTCCATCTCCACATACCTGAAAGAGTTCAAGTGGCTTACCATATACTTCTCTTCACCATGTACGGTGACAATCTTCCCTTTCACTGGATACTTCAACATTTGGTGCAACATAGAAGTAACTGCTCCAGCTTTATGGATCCAAGGACGACCCAATAAACAAGAGTATGATGGCCTGATATCCATCACGTAGAAGGTGGATTCAAAGGTCTGGGAACCCACTTTGACAGGGATGTACACCTCCCCGTGCACCATTCTTTTTGACCCGTCAAAAGCCCTCACCACAATATTACTGGGCTTTAAGGTCAAGCCTTCACAATCTAGCTGATCAAGAGCCTTCTTAGGCAGAACATTCAGTGATGATCCAGTTTCCACCAGCACATGAGCCATAGTAGTGCCCCTGCATTCGATCGAGATATGCATAGCATCATTATGCTTTCTCCCCTTTGGCGTCAAATCGACTTCTAAAAAACCCAACCCATTGTCAACAGTCAAACTGGCCACACAGGCCTTGAATTGGTCGGCGAAGGTTTCTTGCGGCACATGCTCAGTCTTGAGAAATGCAATCAAATCCTTTGCATGGGCCTCAAAACACAACAGCAGAGACAACATCGATATCTTCGAAGGGGTCTGCCCCAGCTGCTCGACCACATTGTAGTTGCTCTTCTTGATTATTTTTAGAATTTCCTCCATTTCTTGCTTAGAGGATTCCACAACAACTTTTCTAGGTGCCTCGGTCCGGGCAGGCTCACCTATAGCTTCTTTGACCCGAGTCTTAGATGACTCATTGGCAGGGGTAACAACTGGAGTAAGAATGGGAGTAGTAGCTAAAGTACTAGCAGGAACAAGAAATGGAATAACAACATGCTTAGCAGCAGTCTTCGGGGAGATATCAAGAGAGAAAAACCTTCCACTTCGAGTAACTTTGCTGGTCCCGACAATGTTACTGACATCGAGATTAGCCTCTTCAGTCTTCAAATCCTGTTTGATGCCATGATAGTAAACGTCGACACCATAATTCCAAGGGATAGCTTTGTCCGAGGAGTACGGTACAAGACTAGGTAAAGTAATTATCAACGGAGCAATTCTTGGAGCAGGTGTAATCCTAACAGGTCTTTTAGAGGAGACCTTTGAAGGATTGGCGGAAATGGTTATGATAGTAACATCTTCGTACAGAACAGTCAGAATCAGAGTCTTTTTAAACAAAATCTCTCTGCTGTCCATCAGGCGTTGAACACCTACTTTCATCAAATAACAACCAGAGGGCAAAGATGAACACATGTGGCAACCTTCATCACAACCTGGAAATAAACCGGATAGCAACAAATTCTTCTTGACAGTCATGAGGGGAGTGGAAACTTCATCAACATAGGTAACAAACTAATCAGTATCAACAACATTAACTCCACGGTTGTGCTTGGGAATGGGAGCCGTTATGACATTAGGCTTTTTTGGAGCATCAAAATCAATCTCCTTGGATTCAATTAGATCCTGTATCTTATTTCTTAGAGCCCAACAATCATTTGTATCGTGGCCTGGACTCTCAGAATGGTAAGCACACCAAGAGTTTGGATTGTACCGAGGAGACGTGGTGTTAGGATTCTTGGGAGCCTCCTTTAAGGTTTCCAAGTTAGTTCTTAACAGATGGGGTAAAACCTCAGCCAATGTCATATTAATCTGGGTGAACTGCCTTTGCGGTCTTTCTACCTTTTGCTGATTGTTTCATTGTTGAGTAGTTGCATGCCTAGGTATCATCATAGCCCCTACCGTTGGACGGTGCTCAACTCTACTCTGACCTCTTGGGCTATAAATGGAATTGACCTCCTTCTTACTCGTGAATGACTTCCTCACTATACTTTACGAGGTATCTTTCTGTATCTTGTCAATACGGATCCCAGCTTCTACCCTTTCTCCAGTCAATCTCAGCTCGGTGAAGCCAGCTGAGGAGCTACCAATCAAGTGATTGAAGAACGGACCAGATAGCCTACCAAGAAACATATCCACCAACTCCCTATTAGACAAAGGGGGTTGGACTCTCCCTACCAGATTTCTCCACTTCCGCGCATAGTCCTTGAACCATTCGCTTGCACCCATGGACATACTCTGGAGTTGAGTACGGGTATGGGGAAAGGTCAGTGTTATATTGATACTGCTTATAAAAAAGCAGCAGCCAGATCTTCCCAGTTGCAGACATTGGTTCCCTCCAGTTGATAGAACCATTCAAGTTGAGTCCCATACAGACTGTCCTGAAAGAAATAGATTCACAAGTTCCTATCAGCAGTGTGAGGCTGAATCTTCCTCACATAGGAACAGAGATGAAGCTTGGGACAAGACACTCCATCATACTTCGCAAATACCAGAGCCTTGAACTTCTGTGGGATGACTACCCCAGATACGAAACCCAGCTCTTCAAAATCCAGCCCCGATATTCTTTGAATCTCCATTATGCTCAGACGATCCTCTAATTGTTTGTATCTATCCTCAGTGGGAAGATACTGTTCGTCATTGTAATCTGTGTCATTATCAGAAACTTTAGGGCTAGGGTCCTCCTTCCTTGTCTCTCTCTCTTGTTTCTCCCCTTCTTTAGACGTGGAGGTCAGATCAACCGGTTGCTTCAACAGCCCCTTGAATCTTCTGCCCAGATTCAGGACACTAGCGGTCTTCTTCTTCTTCTTCTTCTTCTTCTTCTTCTTCTTCTTCTTCTTCTTCTTCTTCTTCTTCTTCTCTTCAGAATAAGGGCCTTCAGATCTTCCTGCCCCTTAGCCAAGGCTACGGACATTTGGTGAAATTAGGAATTTTGTGCCTGGAGATCCTTGATGCTTTGTTCAGAAGACATTATTGCTAAAATAAACAGCGAAGAAGATGAGAAACCTGTTATGGTACTTGTTTATGCAATGTCATGGATGATATGCGTATGTAATTATTTCAAGGACTTTGGGAAATTTAAATTTGCGAACCAAAATGAAATAAAGATTTTATTAGTAGAATTCAAAATATAACTATCTTTTAGGCGTTACAATTGAAAATTCTAAAAACTAAAATAAAATAAAATTTCCCATGGATGCTTCCTCTTCGTGCCGAGATAGACATTAAGGCTTCTTTCCTCATGAAACTACTTTGTGAGGTCTAAGACTTTCTTCTCTTGGGCATAGAACTGGTCCCTATAAGTATCCCGCTCCTTCTTCAACTGAATCTAGGACCTCTGTAATTCTTCAAGATCGGCGGACATATCAGGATGAAGAACCGTGTAGGGAATAACCCCTTCAGTAATGGGATCCACAATCACTGGTAAGACAACTATGTACGACATCATCCGTTTCTAAGCACGAGCTCGTACCCATTGGAGATAAGGTTCCATAGGAATGGAATTCTTCGGCCCCAAAGTCTTGGCGTCAGATCTGTTTACCATGCCCCAGGCACGTATGAACCTCTAGCGATACCCCTGAATATCATCCTCATAGTTAAACACAATGCCCTAGATAAGCATCTCACGAGGACCATCCCTTCGAGCGTAACAAAATTGTCGTAGAGCCAAACAAGGATTGTAAGTTATGCCTCCCCTAATGCCAAGTAGTGGGACATTAGGGAATTCCCTGCAACGGTCAATAATAGAAATGCCTCCGATAGATCGGGAATACCAGAGAATATCTGTGTGAGAAAGTGACATTATCCTTTGCGACCAACCCAAACCTTCTTCAGCACTTACTTAGGGAGGTGAGAATAAACCACCTCGACAGTAATGGCATGCAACACATAAGAACCCCTATTCTCTTCATAGTACGAGAGAGAAAGATCTTGATATCATTCACGTCTATGAGCAAGTATGGATTAGGGAACCGTACTAACCCATAAATTAGAAGGCCAAAACCTCCTCAAAAGCCTGAAAGTCCAAATCATTCCAAAACAGCTGGGCCTTCTCCATTAGGAACTTGATTAGAAGACCCTTGACTCTGCTTCTTGTTTCCCAACTGGATACCACGTCGGCCTATTTCAGATGCAAAGCTAAGGCAATGATCTCTGGCTTGGGAACTTCTTCTAAACCTGTGAAAGGAATCTGGTCAAGAATAGGTAGATCCAATAACTGAGAGAACTCTTCCATGGTAGGCACCAACTGATAGTCTGGAAAGGTGAAGCAGTGGTGCTTGGGATCAAAGAACTGAAAGAGTACCCCCATCATATTTTCATCAAAGCTCGAAGTAACCAGGTTGAGAAGTCGACCATGTCTCTTAGTGAACGAAGAAGTTTTAGGAACCCTAATACTAGCTCCTTGAGTTGGAGAGGTATTCACACAAAGCTGATTCAGATAGTGTTTCTATGAGCGGAAGCCATGATCTGCAAAACAGAACAAAGATAAATTCCCTTGGTCCTTGAAATGGTTAGTGTAATGAGAATGGATGCTATGTTATGATGCATGATGTTATATTCAAACAGAGTAAATCATACACAAGCAAAGAACATAATAAACCTTAGGTTCAAAATCTTGCATGAGGTTAAAGGTCAGTACCCTCTTGAAGTTTAGTTGGTTTCAAACCTGTCTTAGAAAAGTAACCGGGTTCAAAGGATTCTCAATATCACTGATCATCCTTCACCAGGCATTGTTTCAGCTCAGGCAATCTTTTCTTGCAGTCGAAATATCCCGAAAGTCTGATCTCAATGAGTGTAGGATCGAGTATCAACCAATCCTCAGCTTTATACCAAGGCCGGCTATCTCACTACTTTATAATGGCCAAGTTTGTTCAACTAAGGTTTTAAGGTCCGCTAGTGCTTCACGACACCATGCGGCGGCCCCGTATTCTCCTCATTTCAACACAAAGGATACCGGTACCAACCAAAGTGTCACACCAACACAACCATCGCTTAAACCATATCGGTCTATGTCGTACAGTCTCCATGATCTATTGTTGTTTTCCTAAAAAGTGTCCCCAGATCCGGGTGTAGGATCTTCAATAATACCCAAGCAAAAACCCTTAAAGATAAAGCAGGCAAAACAAACAAGAAAGAAATTTAAAAAATACTTAGATCCTAAGGTAAACCCCACTTTATTAATCATCCCCAGCAGAGTCGCCAGTTCTGTGATATGGTGGCAGAACCGACTGTTTTTACTGGTTTGCATTTTTCATTCACAAATGTGCGGTAAGCAAGAGTCGTCACCGACTTTTATTTCATCCAACAAATGTACTGGTTTGCTTGTGTGTGTTTTGAAATTTTTTTGTTTAACTTCGTGATAACCCTTGTATCTGTCCTCAAGAGTGTGAGAAAGTTGTTTTGTAAACTGTTTTGAAATTGTTTGTGTGAAAGAGTTTTTATTGTTTGGACCAAGTACTTAAGAGTTTCTACCTACTCGAAAAAGACTGCTCGTTTTCTCGTTTCCTTTAGACAACACTATCCTACTATTAAGGAGTAGGTAGCCCCATCGTTGGAGTTTAAGGGACATTCGAAGGGACAATTATGGTCGCTAAGCAATGGTTAGGAAACCTTAGTAATTACCATAGAGTCTAAAATATCTTTCCAAGGCAACATTCGAATGCGTCATTTTTGATCTTTTGAGACTAGAGGGCAACCACTAAACCTCCCTATACTTCATGACCGTTTACCGAAGGCAACCGAAGTGGGATAAACCCTAGGAGTGAACATATGCATGTGTTTGATTTCAGTTGATTATCTTTGCATAATTTGGGTTTTCTACTGTTTTAACTTCATTTGTGTTTTGCATGCAAGCCTATTATCCATACATCTAGACAGTTTATAGTTGCAGAAATTAAAAGCGGAAAAGTAAATCTACGCTATTACAAAGCCTTGGGGAGGGGGTTACGTAGCCAAAATAGGGGTAAAATAATAAGTAAAAAACAGTAATAAAACCTAATTAAAAAAAACTATTACAACGCTTGGCAGTTACAATAATTGGAAAAATAAATAAATAAGACGCGCGTGGGGAAGAACACGAGAATTAAATATCCTAATGAATCTAATTAATTAAAGGAAATATTTTTGTATTTTTATTTAAGAAAATAAAATATTTATGCATTAAACCTAATTTGTCTAATTAATTTTAATTATGAAAAATAAACCAACTTACCCTAAATTAAATTAATCTACTTAGTTAACAAAATTAAATTTAGCGAAAAAAACCTAATTCTAATATTTTATGGTTTTCTTGATTTTATGATTAAAAAAGAATAAACAAAAAATAAATATAAACCAAAGAAAGAATAAAGAAAATTAATAAATGGGCCTGAGGGGGGGGGGGGGGGGGGGGGTAAGAAACCCAAATTGGGGGGGGGGGGTGCTGGATGAATTTGCTAAGCCCATATGTCCTGGCCCAAGATCTGCGTGAGATCTGGTGTTGTCACGTTTGGAAAGTTCACCATGGGGCTGCAAATCGGGAGCGCTGGATCTGTATGATAAATGATCCAATGGTTGGATCTGAGGGTGCAAGGTATACGCGTGGGATGACGGTGCATTGGATCTGAAATCAAATGGTTATAAAATACAAAAACTCTAGACCTAGGTATCGAACCCAGGTCTCTTACCTCACATGCATTCTTCCTTACCACCAGGCCAACCTGTTATTCATTTATATCAATGACAAAATAATAATATAATATATAAAAAACATGAATGCTGAGTTGTCAGCATGCGCCCTTTCTGTGGGACCTTGGATTTCAAACCAACCAATTAAAATGTAAGGGATTACCACGCAGGGTCTTCGCCTGAGCCAACAATGCCGGAGCTGCACTCCGATCGTCTTCTCCGGCCCTGCAAAAATGTAAACGACAAAAATACATGGAATCAAGGCACTAGGCTTCGAATACCCCCCTATTTCCTAGGCTGTGAACTCCATGGTGGTGGTGGTTTAGTCCGAAAGTCCCTGTACAGGGAGATACGATGCTCGCCTGAAGCCTGGCCCTAACAATGGAAAACTGAGGATCCTGCGTGCATGCTTGACACTAATGGTTCAAAATGACTAAGAAGATCATTACGAACATGTATCCGTGCAAAAAATCAATTAATATTGCATGAATCAAAAGTTTGAGGTTTGCAAATCTTATAAAACCGTGGCTTGTGAGAGGATGAGTTCTGGGATCGTTTGGCCTTCAGTACATGTATGGTTCGACTGCTGAGATCAACAAGAGACTAATGGAGTGCTTGGAATGCTTTGATAGTGGTCGGAGAGAGAGGTCTCGTGTTGCACCACATTGAACCAATTTTGAACTTTTTGACTAGGGTTTTTTGTAACAGCTGCACCTCTCCCTTAGGTATGACTTTGTTGTGCATATATATTAGGCCATATTAGGTCAACAAAATTGGAAGAATATCCATGCTTTCATTGAGAAAATATTTTCTTTCAATTATGTGATTTTTGGCTTTTTTGAGAACAAATCTAATCTTCCTCTTTCTCCACGAAGTTTCCTTGATATGCCATCACATCTTGCTTATTATTTGATGAGAAAAAGATTCCAAATCAAATATTCCATTATTTCCTTTATTTATTTATTTATTTAATTTTGCATTTTAATAGATAAAATATTAAAATAAATAATATAAATAGTAAAATAATGTATGAATGATCTCAAGGGTCGTGAGCCATGTTGGAAACAAGTTTCAAGCATGAAAATATGGGCCCACTTGAAAAAAATAATCAAATTTGGTCAATATTGACTTCATGCACTTTTTCAAAAATTGGTCAACTTTAGAAATGCATATCTCTCTCATTTTAATCCTAAGAGAGTGTTATTAGACTTTTTAGAGAGCTTAGGATGTCCTCTAAACAACCCCTTTGGTTTCATCTCAATTGGATCTTCCATGTTCATGTAAGGAGCTTTGACCCAAAAGGTATTTTTGTTGACTTTTTGAAAGGACCTATAATGTCTGAGCTTGTATCTTTTGACTGGGGAATTTCTTGATCTTGAGGGATGAAGAAAAGTTGTAGGGAATTGGATTCTATTGAAATTGAGCCTTGGTGTAAAAATTTCTGATAAAGTATGAGAAAGTAATGTCTGGTCAAAGTTTGGTTGACTTTTCCTATAAAAACCCTAATTTAGCAACTTTTGAGTTTTGATGAATTTGGGGCATTCCTTAAGGAATCATGATCAACCCTTCATAAAATGATGAATGTTACTTCAAAATGTTGATTTTGATCAAAAATCTTGAAGTTTGACTGTGTGTGGGTCACAATTGACATTTGACCTAGTATAGTTGATTTTCAGGCATTTGAGCAGTTGACTGAGCAAACTTCTTGTGCAAGGCATGGAACTTGGCATGGATGATCTGGAGGACATATTAGGTCAATGGAAACCACTTAGGACCCTTTGAACTGAAACATCTTGATGAGGAGTGAAACCCTAGTTTGAGGCTCATTGTCTTAGGAGGAGGATTTGTCTGGCCAATCCTTAGTCAACTTGAGAAATTGAGGACCTCTAGGAGTTTATCTGGTGTGAAAATGGGAGGGAAAATTTTGGGGTACAACACCATCATTTGATCAAGGGTTGATCATGATTTCTCAAGAAATTCTCCTAATCTATCAAAAGTCAAGAATTGCTAAATTAAGAGTTCTATAGGAAACGTCAACTGAACTTTGACCAGGCATAACTTTCACATACTTCAACCATTTTACCCAACCAAAGCTAATTTTGAAGAGAATATAATTCCATACAAATTATATTTTGTCCTTAAGTTCAAGAGATGCACGATTCGAAAGATACAAACTCATACATTACAGATCATTTTCAGAAAGTCAATAAAAGACATTTTTTGTCAAGACCATTTACATCAAGATAAAGTCTTCAAATGCAAAATTAATCAAAAGAGGGATTAAAGTAGACATCTTTGGCTTTCCAAAAAGTCGAAGATCATCATCATGAGATAAACATTGAGCAATTTACGGCTTACCCAAGTTGAGAATATTTTGGAAATTTCAAGAATTGTGCATTGTCAAAATTGAACTTTTAGGTCAATGGCCTAACTTGTTGGACTTCAAAGGTCTTCCTAACCTTATAAGGGACCTATAATCTAATTATTACATTGTCTTACCATTTTTATCTATTTTTTTCATATTTATTTTAATTTATATCAAATAAATTGCACAAAATGTATAGAGATGGGCTTTGGCATTTGGGTTGATGATTTGTCTTGCTTAAAAGCCCACAAATTTGTGCCAAAGATGTCCAGGTTCATCCAAATATGAAAATGGCATGAAGTCTCAAGTTTTGGTAATTTTTCAAATTGTGATCATGTCTTTAAACAACATGTTTATGCATTGATTTCTTTCCTTGTAACCTTTCCCCTTACCTCTCCTCTATATACACCACCTCCCTGAAATCCAAACTCACGCATACAAAAAACCTAGAGAACGCCCCAAAAATTGCAAAAATTTTCAAAGTTGTGAAATTCAAAACTAAATTTCCAGCCATCATCCATCCAAACCAAGCGTACCATCCTCTTCCTAAAGGTCCCAGGATTCATTCCAAGCCCTCATTCAAGCCATCACATGCCCAGAAGTGCTAAACTGAATCCACTCATTTTGGTAAAATTTTCAAATTCGTATCTCTAGTTTTTTGGTATATTAATGCCTTTTAATGTTTGTTTCATGCTCAAGGTGATCCATAGGACAATGTTATACCCAAAAATTTTCCCACTCATTTCTCAAGGATTCTCTCACAAGATCTTCTATGAGGTCAAGTTTGCAGCACTGATACATCAATTTAGGCCTGGAATTGGCACAAGGACAAAATGGTCAATTGCATACTAGAAAGTCAAACTTTGACTTTTTGGTCAACATTGTAAGTCTAAGAGTGCCTAAGAGGGGGGGGGGGGTGAATTAGGTATATAAAAATTTATTCGGTTTTATGAGAATGCTTGTAGTAATTTTTTGGTTAAGAGTTTGAAGGTTTTGGTTATATCTTATCTTTTCTTGATTATGGTGATGAAAGCGATAAAAGCGGAAAAGTAAAGAACACAACGATATATCCTGGTTCCCCTCACAATCCGAGAGTACTCCAGTCCCCTTTCCAACACGAAAGAGATTTCACTATAGTTAGAATGACTGTACAACCTATGCTTACTATCTAACCTATAGGGTGACCAAAGGTTCTTAGCACCTTTAAGATTAAACAAACACTAATGTGAATGAAGAACAATCCTCTTCAAATCACAACACTTACTTCCAACAATCCTGGATAATAAGGGAATAATTTCCTTTAAGTAATAATACAATAATTTATTTCAAATAGATGGATAGCACTATCAATCTTCAATTGATCTTCTTCTTCAAGATAGAAACAATTTTCAACAATGATTATAAATGTTCACAATGAATGTATGAAACTTGTAATGATAATGAAAGTGTATATGGCAAGTTTCACAAAATTATGAACACATGAAAGTTTATATGCAAATTTGAATTGATGAAAAATTGTTATTGAAGAAGTCTTTTTGATTGATATTGTTGTTATGTTTAAATCTAAAAATCTGCACATTTTATAAAGTCACAAGTACCTCTTCATTCATGCCATTTGATATGAAAAGATGCAATGCATTCATGAAAGAGTATCATTTGAAATTTGTTCAAAAAACAAAAGAAAAGCTGCACTGGTTCGCTAGGAACCGGTTCCGACACAGGCAGAACCCGGTTCTTAGTGAACGTTATAACTCAGATTTCAAAAATATCATGCAGGAACCGGTTCCCCTATTGGTACAACCCGGTTCCTGGTACAAATTCCAGGGAGGTGTTTTTTGAACAAGTTTGGAACTCGGTTCCCTGTTAGGGAGGAACCGGTTCCTAAAAATTTATTTTCAAAAATTCTTTTTGAAAAAGATCTCAAACAAAGTTTTTCTTAAATGAAAACATGTGGGATATGTATATGACTATGAATGCATATTTGTGAACATCTATATTCAAGATTTAAGAATTATTTAAACCTTTTGACATTTGTTGATTCTTCAATAATTCTTCTTCTAATCTTCAAGACTTGTATATGATATTGATAAGCTTTTTGCACATCCTTTGAATGTTGTATCCATGTTGTCTTCATCAAAACTAATGCTTTAAACATGACTAGAGAAGCTTGCAATTACATTCTCCCCCTTTTTGATGATGACAGCCAAGTCTTGAAAACAATTCTTGAAATGTTTATGTTGTTTTGTGTAGCAATAATGTTGAGCAAATGCAAGGCCCCCCCTAAATTGTATGCTCCCCCTAAGTCCATGATTCTTTGAATTTTGGAGTGAGTTTGATAGTTATTTGGGCCTGCAATTTCTTTGAAACAAAACAACACATATGCAAATTCTTCTCCCCCTTTGTTAACATAAAAAAGGATGGGGAAAAAGAGTGAAACAAATATATTTAAAAATTAAGACGTGCAACTTATGAGAAACATTTAGAGATCACCTTAATCCAAAATACCAAGTTCTCTTCGGATTTTGAAGAATGGTTCTCGAGCAAGCGGTTTTGTGAAGATATCTGCGAGTTGGTTATGAGTATCCACAAAAGTGACTTCGACATCTCCTTTAAGTACATGACCACGGAGAAAATGATGTCGAATATCTATATGTTTGGTTCTTGAATGCATGACCGGATTCTTTGTAATATTGATAGCACTTGTATTTTCGCATCGAAGAGGAATGCATCCGAGATCAAGTCCGTAATCATGGAGTTGTTGCTTGAGCCAAAGAATTTGTGCACAACAACTACCCGCTGCTATGTTTTCTGCTTCGGCCGTGCTAAGAGCAACACATGCTTGCTTTTTACAAGCCCATGATACTAATGCATTTCCAATAATGTGACAAGTACCACTTGTGCTTTTACGATCAGTTTTACAACCTGCATAATCCGCGTCAGAGTAACCAATTAAAGTGCAAATACTACCTTTAGGATACCATAAGCCGACATTGGTTGTTCCTTTAAGATACTTCATGATCCTTTTAACTGCCATGAGGTGTGATTCCTTTGGATTTGCTTGAAAGCGAGCACAAAGACAAACGCTAAACATTATGTCAGGACGACTTGCTGTCAAATACAATAAGGAACCAATTATACCTCGGTATTTTGTAATATCAATTGGAGTACCGGATTCATCTTGATCAACATATGTACCGGAGCCCATTGGAGTATTCATTGCTTTAATATTGTCCATATCAAACTTTTTCAATAATTCTTTGCAATACTTAGATTGGTTGATGAATATTCCATCTTCTAGTTGCTTGATTTGTAGTCCAAGAAAGTAGTTCATCTTTCCCATCATAGACATCTCGAATTCTCCTTGCATCATCAATAAGAATTCCTCACACATTTCTTTGTTAGTCGATCCAAAAATGATATCATCAACATAGACTTGAACCAATAAAGTGTTACTTTTGATTTTCTTAATGAACAAGGTTTTATCAACCTTACCCTTTTCGAAACCTTTTTCACACAAAAAATTGCTAAGTCTATCATACCATGCTCTTGGTGCTTGCTTTAAGCCATAAAGAGCCTTTCTCAACTTAAAGACATGTGTAGGATGTTTGAAGTCTTCAAATCCCGGAGGTTGTTTGACATAGACTTCTTCATTGATGTATCCATTTAAGAATGCGCTTTTGACGTCCATTTGAAAAAGCTGAAAATTTAATGAACAAACATAAGCAAGTAAAAGACGTATAGCTTCTAACCTTGCAACCGGAGCAAATGTTTCTTCAAAGTAGATTCCTTCCTCTTGATTATAGCCTTGGGCAACCAACCTTGCTTTGTTTCGAACAATTAGACCATTCTCATCAAGTTTGTTCTTAAACACCCATCGGGTACCTATGATGTGTTTACCACTTGGTCTAGGAACAAGTTCCCAAACTTGATTTCTCTCGAATTGATTTAATTCTTCTTGCATAGCAATAATCCATTGATCATCTCCTAAGGCTTCATCAACTTTGGTAGGTTCAATTTGAGAAACAAACGCCATGTTTAAGCAAGCATCTTTTAGATTTAATCTTGTTGATACTCCTTGGCTAATGTCACCAATAATTTTGTCAATATGATGGTCTCTATGAGTTCTCCATTCTTTTGGTAGATCATTGATGTTTGAATCTTGTTGTACAATGTTTTCTTGATTTTCCGGTGATTTCACAATTTGATCATTTGAAAGATCTTCCGAGGGTAAATCTATAGGATCATCATCATCACACACAACTACTTCCTCCTTAGAGGTGTTAATTTCATCAAAATATACATGCATAGATTCTTCAATAGTTAAAGTTCTTTTATTATAAATTCTATATGCTTTACTAGAAAGAGAATAACCAAGAAATATACCTTCGTCGGATTTCTCGTCAAACTTACCGAGATTGTCTTTGTCATTGTTAAGAACAAAGCACTTGCATCCAAAAATATGGAAGTGAGCAATATTTGGCTTTCTTCCTTTGAAGAGTTCATATGGAGTCTTCTTTATTATA
This sequence comes from Vicia faba, assembly GCA_948472305.1. Classification (NCBI taxonomy): domain Eukaryota; kingdom Viridiplantae; phylum Streptophyta; class Magnoliopsida; order Fabales; family Fabaceae; genus Vicia; species Vicia faba. Next base: position 1,297,192,394 of record OX451738.1, read on the forward strand.
GGTCTAATGATAACTCAATTTCCAACATAACATGCCGTACTAACCGCATCCGCCCAAAAATATTTAGGAAGATTTGCATGACTAAGCATTGTTCTTGCAAGTTCCACTAGAAACCTATTCTTTCTTTCAACTACTCCATTTTGTTGTGGAGTTCTAGGTGCTGAAAAATTATGAGAGATACCATGTTCTTCACAAAATTCTTCAAATTGTGCATTTTGGAATTCTCCACCATGATCACTTCTTATGGATACAATCTTTAGTGATTTTTCATTTTGGATTTTCTTAGCATACTTCTTAAAAGCTTTAAAAGCATCACTTTTCTGCACAAGAAACAAAGTCCAAGAATATCTAGAAAAATCATCAACAATAACCAAAGCGTATACATTACCTCCAAAGCTTTTTGTTCTTGATGGACCAAAGAGATCCATGTATAACAATTGTAGTGGCCTTGTAGTAGACACCACATTCTTAGATTTGAAAGTTGACTTGGTCTGTTTTCCCTTTTGGCATGCATTATATAATTTGTCTTTGATGAACTTCATCTTTGGTAGACCAATAACTAAGTCATGCTTAACCAATTTGTTCAAGTGCTCCATGTGAATGTGAGCAATCCTCTTGTGCCATAACCAAGTGTCATTGTTGTTTACCATAAGACATTGTACCTTCATAGACAAATCATCTAAAGTAATCATAAAAATATTGTTAGTTCTTATACCTTTGAGTTTTACCTCATTGGTTGCCTCATCCATAATAAGGCATTCTTCTTTGTTGAATTTGATCTTGAACCCTCTATCGCAAAGTTGACTTATGCTAAGAAGGTTGTGCTTTAATCCTTCAACATAGAGAACATCCTCAATTTGAATGGATGGAGGTGTGCCAACTATTCCAACACCAAGAATCTTTCCTTTGGTGTTGTCTCCATAGGTGACATACCCTTTGGCTTTATGTACTAGATATGAAAATTGGTGTACATCTCTTGTCATATGCTTTGAACATCCACTATCAAGATACCAAACAATTGATGTGGATTTCAAGCATACCTACAAAAACAAATTATTTCTTGTTAGGTACCCAAGTTGCCTTGGGTCCTTCATAGTTAGTTCCCTTTTTCACCCACACATAATGCCCACTTGCCATACTAAAGTTTCTAACATAGCAAGCATTAGGTGTATGGCCTTTAATACCACAATAAAAACAAGTAGGTTCAAAGTTACTTCTATATCTAGAAGGATAAGATTTCTTCTTAGGAAATGTTTTCTTTTTGGATATATTAGCCTTTTTCTTTTGATGATTATGAATAACTTGCTTCTTTTCTACTTTCTTGGGATTGGAACTATTACTAGCCTTTACAAAAATAGTGGGATTGTTACTTGGTTTCTTAGTATTCACATAACCAAGACCTCTTTTATCATTTGGATAACGTTGTTGGCTTAGTAATCCTTCCAATCCTATTTGTCCCTTTTCATATCGTTCAATGACTCTTTTCAATTGAACAATTTGAAAGACATTTGATTCACACTTGGAGCATGCAAAGTTTTCCTTTTCTTTAATAAAATTTTGTTTTTGAAGATCAAAATCTTTAGTCATGGTGTCAATTTTTTCTAGACAAATTTGAAGTTCTTTTTCTTGATTTGACACCTTTTTGTATAAACTTTTGCATTCTTTCAAGAGTTCATCAATAGAACCTTGAACATCATCATCAAAAAGATTAAATTCATTACTAACCTCTTCTTCATCGTCGGAGTGATGCGATGCCATTAAGGCTAAGTTTGCACATTCGTCGCTTTCCGATTCAGATGAAGAACTTATCTCATTATCTTCCCATGCAACATAAGCCCTTTTGTTCTTGAACTCCTTTTTGCCTTTGAATCCATTTTTCTTGGAGAGTTTTGGACAATATGGATTTATGTGACCTTGCTTTCCACATTCATAGCATGTGACATCTTGTGTTGATGTGGAGGCTTCTTTATCTTTGTGCTTATAGAATTTCTTTCTTTTGACAAAGTTAGCATTATGAAGATTATTTTTATGACCAAAATATTTTCCTAACCTTTTTACAAGAAGCGTGATGTTTTCATCTTCCTCAGATGCATCTTTATCTTGACTTTCGTTTGAATCAACTTTCAAAGCAATGCCTTTGGATTTCTTCTCGTGATTCTCATGTTTTTCAAGCCTTCCAAGTTCCGTCTCATATTCTTGAAGCTTTCCGAAAAGTGTTACGGAAGTCATAGATGCTAGGCTTTTCTTTTCGGATATTACCGTCACTTTTGGTTGCCATTCCCTTGTTAAGGACCTAAGCACTTTAAGATTTAATTCATCGTTAGTTAAAGTCTTACCGAGTGCCTTCAAATGGTTTGTCAAGTGAACGAATCTCTTTTGCAAGTCAAGGATGGATTCTCCGGGCAGCATTCTGAATAATTCATATTCTTGACTCAAAGTGTTCAATCTAGACCTTTTGACTTCGACAGTTCCTTCATGAGTTTCTACAAGAGTATCCCAAATTTCTTTTGCCGTTGTACATGCTGATACTCGGAAAAATTCATCCATACTAAGAGCACTTTGGAGAATATTGATTGCCTTTTTGTCAAAGAGAACTTTTTTCTTGTCATCGTCATCCCATGATGATTTAGGCTTTGATGACCCAACACCATTGACAACACACACAGGAGTAAATGGACCATTCTCAACAGCATTCCATATTTCTTCTCCTTGCGCTTCAAGATGAGCCTTCATGCGAATTTTCCAAAAGTCAAAGTATTCACCACAAAACAATGGAGGCTTGTTGTTACTACCACCATCTTTGAAAACCGGATTTTGATTTGCGGAAGCCATTCTGGATCTTTAGGAACAAGTTACCTATAACTTGCTCTGATGCCAATTGTAAGTCTAAGAGTGCCTAAGAGGGGGGGGGGGGTGAATTAGGTATATAAAAATTTATTCGGTTTTATGAGAATGCTTGTAGTAATTTTTTGGTTAAGAGTTTGAAGGTTTTGGTTATATGTTATCTTTTCTTGATTATGGTGATGAAAGCGATAAAAGCGGAAAAGTAAAGAACACGACGATATATCCTGGTTCCCCTCACAATCCGAGAGTACTCCAGTCCCCTTTCCAACACGAAAGAGATTTCACTGTAGTTAGAATGATTGTACAGCCTATGCTTACTATCTAACCTATAGGGTGACCAAAGGTTCTTAACACCTTTAAGATCAAACAAACACTAATGTGAATGAAGAACAATCCTCTTCAAATCACAACACTTACTTCCAACAATCCTGGATAGTAAGGGAATAATTTCCTTTAAGTAATAATACAATAATTTATTTCAAATAGATGGATAGCACTATCAATCTTCAATTGATCTTCTTCTTCAAGATAGAAACAATTCTCAACAATGATTATAAATGTTCACAATGAATGTATGAAACTTGTAATGATAATGAAAGTGTATATGGCAAGTTTCACAAAATTATGAACACATGAAAGTTTATATGCAAATTTGAATTGATGAAAAATTGTTATTGAAGAAGTCTTTTTGATTGATATTGTTGTTATGTTTAAATCTGAAAATCTGCACATTTTATAAAGTCACAAGTACCTCTTCATTCATGCCATTTGATATGAAAAGATGCAATGCATTCATGAAAGAGTATCATTTGAAATATGTTCAAAAAACAAAAGAAAAGCTGCACTGGTTCGCTAGGAACCGGTTCCGACACAGGCAGAACCCGGTTCTTAGGGAACGTTATAACTCAGATTTCAAAAATATCATGCAGGAATCGGTTCCCCTATTGGTACAACCCGGTTCCTGGTACAAATTCCAGGGAGGTGTTTTTTGAACAAGTTTGGAACCCGGTTCCCTGTTAGGGAGGAACCGGTTCTTGAAACTTTATTTTCAAAAATTCTTTTTGAAAAAGATCTCAAACTAAGTTTTTCTTAAATGAAAACATGTGGGATATGTATATGACTATGAATGCATATTTGTGAACATCTATATTCAAGATTTAAGAATTATTTAAACCTTTTGACATTTGTTGATTCTTCAATAATTCTTCTTCTAATCTTCAAGACTTGTATATGATATTGATAAGCTTTTTGCACATCCTTTAAATGTTGATATCCATGTTGTCTTCATCAAAACTAATGCTTTAAACATGACTAAAGAAGCTTGCAATTACAAACATTACATTCCAAAGATCAAATTTCATCAAGGAATTCAAGAATATCAAGCTTAATCATCAAGAAGTCATGAAAGTCAAAAGTCAACTTAAGAAGTCAAGATTTCCAAGACTTTGAAATTTTCTAAGTTTTTTTATACATGATAATTTCATCACTTCATGCCATTCTTTCACCAAGATATAAGATGATTCAAAAGAAGCTTTCAACATGAAAGTTGTAGACCTCCATGATATCTGCAACATTTCTTTACACAACTTCTCCTAAATATGATTGGATCTCAAGTTATAAATTCATGAAGTCATGACATTTTCATTTAACAGTTAGAGAAATTTTCAATAGATTTTGTTCAGGATTTTGTCCCAACTTCTTGGCATTTTGTCACATAGTTACAAGATGATTTTGTCAAAATGGCCAACATGAAATTTATAGAGGATGTTTCAAGCTTTCCAAAACATTCAAGAGCATGAATTTATCATATTTGAGCTAGGATATTCAAGGGCCTGAAGTTGGGCATCCATCCTTGAATTGCAAGTCATTCTATTGAAGAACACATAACAAAACTCTCATGATTTACTGCATAATATTATGTTGCAGGCTTCTTTTCTTGAAAATATCTACATAATTTAATATTTACACAAGTTCTTGATCTATTACCCAAGTGTTTGAGCCTTTGTCCAAAAGATCTTTCCATTTATGGAATAAAGGCACCATTGCTATTCTTGAAAAGCAAGCTTTTTGTACAAAGTTTGTCTTGAGCCCATATCTTGCTGGTTACTGATTATACTCTACCAAAAATCATGGGAAGTAGCTCCTCAATACCAAAAACTTTGGTACTTCATCTTGGGACTATGGAGTACTTGACTTAGTTTGATCTTTGTAATTTAACCAAACCATAATATGCTGTCTTGCAAACCTAATCAGCTCATATGCACAAACCCCTTGCCTATAAATAGAAGAAGCATTTGCAAGAGAAAGAGGTCATAAAAATAGATAGAAAAGTAAGAAATTCTCTTGTGTATAAGCCCTCAAAAATCCATGCACTCTAAAAAAAACAGAATTGTCCACAAAATCCCCATTGTTGAGCTTTGAAGTCCAAATCCTCGAACATCTCACTCCTTGCAAGTTTTGTCCAAACAAACCATCCAAACAATATACATACATCATATAGAAGTTGTTCAAACTCAATAAAGACTTATGTAACATCACTATCATCACTTCCCAAGCTCAACAACAACCCATACAGCAACTCAAACTCAAAACACAAATTTCAGTTTCAAGGTAAGTTTTCTTGAATTTGAACCCTTCATACAAGCATCATTAATGGTTCATTTGTGAAGATAAAATGTAGATGTCATTGCCTTGAAGCTAACCATATGCTCGCTTTTCATTTTTCACTAACCATGTGTTGAGAGCTAACCCATGTATTCAGTAAAACAATGTTGAAGTAAAAAAACGACAGCTTGAGTCGACACATACCTATATGAGTCAATTCATCTTAGTGAAAAATGAAAATATGAGTCGACACATAGCCTTATGAGTCGATACATACTATTATACAGGCCCAAAATAGAAGGAAAAAAGAGTGTATGAGTCGACACAAAGCACGTATGAGTCGGCACATGGAGTGTATGAGTTGACACATACCATTATGTATCGACTCATGATGAGTTGATTTGGCAATACAGGGGCAAGGAAAGTTATATGTCGATGCATAGGAGCTTGTGTCGACATATAATAGTTCAAAATTCATTTTTTCCTTCTTTTCACACTGTTTTTACATTTCCTTCATTGTTATTCGATATGGTTGTAATATTTAAGTTACTATTTCATCCCCATTTGTAAATTGTACCCCCATCCCCTAAATGATGTAACAACGTAAGACTTTATTTTCCGCAATTTAACGCTTTTAAATACAAATGCTAGTAATTAGGGTTTTGTATGGAAAGACTAAACCAATCAATAGAAAACCCTAATCAAAGACAAAAACAATGCATGTAAATCAATACACTTTCACACATGTACCCCTAAGGTTAACTCCACTTGTTGCCTTATAAGAATGGCCATATTATGCATGTGAGGTATCTTAGCAAAAACAATAAAAAATACAAGATCATAGTCCCTCGATGACGCTATCTATGTTAACTTTTCAAAATGATCTTAGTCCCTAAAGAAAGATTGCTAAGATACCTTGTAACATTGCTAATCATCGTTATACGATGACCCTTGCCCGTCCCTTTTACATCCAAAGATAGGGTTACTTACCAAGTCAATGGTAAGATAACAATGTCAAAGGAAAGAGGAAATGAACATGAAAGAATTTTTGAGTAGGTAAAATGTTCCTAGTTACTTTATCAATTTAAAAACAAAACATCCTTGTTATTTTTAAAACAAAACACCAAACACTTTCAAAAACAAAATTTCAAAACATAAAATATTTTCAAAAGTCCAACACTTTGTATACGTTCTTACGAACGAGAGGTATTACAAAGTTTGCCTAAACGATGGCGCCTTTTTCAAAATACTTTCAAAAACCACACAAAGAACATTTTCAAACAAAAGCAAGTGATCTAGCAAGTAACTAAGAGCCCATGGAAAACCATGGATGAAAAGGGTGCTAATACCTTCCCTTTTCATAATCTACCCCCCGAACTCAAGAAAACATCTTTAAAGGGTTTTCCTGTTCTTTTCAGCCTTTCCTTTTGGATAAAATAAAAGTGGTGGCGACTCTTGCTAACCGAAACATTTGCGATAAAACATAAAACATCCCAAGTCAGTTCTCGCACCGTATCACAGAACTGGCGACTCTGCTGGGGAATTATCTAAAAGTGTAGTTACCTTAGGGTTAGATCATATTTACTTGCTTTCATTGTTTGACTTGTATACTTTACATTATGGTTCTTTGTTTGGGTTTGAATCCTCTACCCGGATTTGGGATACCTTATAGGTAAGTAGCAATACATTGTGGAAACTGTGTGGGGTATATCGACATGGTCTAAGCAATAGCTATATTAGTGTGACATATTTGTGGGTACTGGTAGCCCTTGAGTAGTCAAGGAGAATACGGGGCCACTGAGTGATGTCATGAAGCACTAATGAACTTTTAGAACCTTTACTTGACCAACTTGGCCTTTAGGATGTAGTGAGATGACCGGCTTTGGTGCAGTCTGAAGTTGGTAGATACTCGATACTAAACTCATTGAGGTTTAGTTTTTTAGGATATTTCGGTCCCCATTAGAGAGGCTTGCGCTGAAACAATGCCCAAGGAAACAAGCTAGTGATATTGAGCTCCTTAGAACTTGGTTACTACTACTAGGACAAGTTTGAGCCAACTAAACTTCAAGAGGGTACTTACCTATAAGACTCCATGCAAGCATAAAAATAAGGACTTGCTTGCTTTGTTTGTATATATTTACTTGTACATAACATCATAAACATCATAACATCATACTCATATTCACTAACCATTTCAAGGATCTTGGGATTTATCTTTGCTCTGTTTTATAGGACATGGATTCTATTCGCATGAAAACTATTCAAGTCAATCTTGTAAGGATCCCTCCTCAACCTAAAGAGCTAGCATCAAGGACTCCTGAAAATTCTCCATTCACCGAAAGATATGGTCGCCTCCTAAACTTGGTTACCTCTAACACTGATAAGGACATGATGAAAGTGCTCTTCCAATTCTTTGATCCTCTACACCATTGCTTCACATTTCCCGATTATTAACTTGTGCCGACTTTGGAAGAATTCTCCCAACTCTTGAGGATTCCCATTCTCAATAAACTACCTTTCAACGGTACGGAAAGAGATCTAAATCCAGAAGAGATTGCTCAAGCCTTACACTTGCAACAATCTGATGTCACAACTAATTGGGAAACAAGGAGTTGTGTCAAAGGTTTCTTGGCCAAATTCCCGTTTGAGAAAGCTCAAGATTGTTGGAACTCCTTGGGCTTGCAAGCTTTTGAGGAAATTGTGACCCTTCTCATCTATGGGATGGTTTTGTTCCCAAATCTTGACCAACTCATAGATGTAAACGCCATAAAAATCTTCATGTCTCGCAACCCGGTGCCTACTTTGTTAGGAGACATCCTACATTCTCTTCACACTCGCACCATGAGGAAAAGAGGTATCCTTATATGTTGTACTCCTCTCTTGGAAAGATGGTTTATTTCACATCTTCCCCAATCTGTACTAAAGAACGAGCAAGTTTCAAGGTGGTCACATAGGTTGATGACACTCAAACATTCAGACATTCATTGGTGTTCCCGATCTATAAAGAATGTTACTATTGTCGGCCGTTATGGAGAATTCCATAATCTCCTTTTACTTGGAATTAGGGGAGGTATCACCTACAACCCCTGCTTAGCCCTACGAAAATTTGGTTACGCCCGGAGGGATGGTCCCCATGAGATGCTTATCCAAGGATTGGTATTCGACTACGAGAATGACAATCAAGGTTACCGCCAGAGGTTTATCCGAGCCTAGAGGATGTTGAACAAGGTGGATAGCAAGACGTTAGGACACAATAATTCCATTCCCCTCGAGCCTTACTTTAAATGGGTGCGAGCTCGTGCTCAGAAACTTGTGATTCCTTACCCCTCCATCTTACCAGCCATTGTGAAGCCTGTGGTCGAAGGATATGTTCCCTACACTATCCTCCATCCCGACATGCCTACCTCTCTCGAAGACTTACACAAGGGTTAGATCCATCTGAAGGAAGAATGAGATACTTTCGAGGCTCAATTCCATGCTAGTGAAAAGAGGGTCTTGGATCTTACGAAACAGCTACAAGAAGAGAAATGTGTGAACGCTTATCTCGCGCCATAGAGGATGTGTTCAGTCTTTTTATCTTAGAAAGTTATTTTGTAACCCCAAGAGGCATGATGTAATCTTTCTTGTTTTGTCTAATGAGAATTAACGTTTGTTCATTTTTATCTATACAAATTTAAATTTCATTAATCCTTGAAATCATTTGCATGTACATATTCCATGCATCATAACATGACAAGTTCTTGCATAACAGGTTTCCTTATCTTTCTGCTGTTTATTTCAGCAAGATGGATCTAGAGAAAACTGTGAAGGATCTCCGAACCCAAAATTCTCAGTTTTAGGAGACTCTACTATTCCTAGCCAAGGGGTGGCAAGATATGATGGCTTTGATGGCCATTAAGAAGAAGCCAAAGAAGAAAGCTCTATTCAACATGGGTAGAAGGTTCAAGGAGACAGACTGTCAAATCCCAGTAGGAGGAGATTCATCTGAAGATGACGAGAATCAGATTGGTGAGGTCAAGAGTACTCAGGCTGACTGTATCAATGATCAAATATCTGATGATGATTATTTCAACGAGTTGTATCCACCCGCTGATATCAAATACAGGCAGTTAGAAGATAGATTGAAAGCTGTTGAAATCCAAGTCGTCCCCGGTTTAGATTTTGATGATTTGGGCTTGATATTTGGGGTAGTCATTCCCCACAAATTCAAAATACCTATCTTTGCAAAGTACGATGGGGTTTATTGTCTAAAACTCCATTTGAAATCTTATGTGCGCAAGATACAGCCGCACACTGCTGATAAGAAGCTCTTGGTTCACTTTTTCCAAGAGAGCTTGGCTGGAGCGCAACTTGAATGGTTTTATCAGTTAGATGGTTCTCATATCAATACTTGGGAGGATTTAGCTATTGCCTTCTACCATCAGTATCAGTACAACACCGACTTGGCGCCAACGAGGGTTCAGTTGCAAGATATGACCATGGGGAAGAATAAAGGATTTAAGGAATATGCGCAAAAGTGGAGAGACCTTTCTAGTAGGGTCCAACCTCCCTTGACTGATAGGGAGCACATCGACATGTTCATGGGCACTTTATCCGGTCCTTTCTTTAATCTATTGGTTGGATGCTCTTCTTCTGGTTTCACCGAATTGATCTTAACTGGAGAAAGAGTTGAAAGTGGCATCAAAAGTGGGAAGATCTCTGTGGCGTCTACCTCCACTCCCAATCCTATCAAGAAACCTTTTGCTGCAAAGAAGGAAGTTAATGTTGTGTACGGGGAAAGGGCCCATACCAAGAAGAACGATCACCCGTCTGTCAATGTTGTCCGAATAACCAACCCAACTCCTACTCCAAGACAATCTGCAAATCATCAACGTTTTGAAACTCCAAGAAGAAAATTTATGAGGTTAGGAATGTCACTATCTCAAGCCCTTCAACATTTGCTCAAGGCTAATTTAGTCACATTGCACGATCCTCCCGCAACCCCTGACACCTCGTCACCAAAGTATAATCCAAACGCTAAGTGTGCTTACCACTCCAGCAGCCTCGGGCACGAGGCTGACCAGTGTTGGGCCTTGAAGAACAAAATCCAGGATTTGATTGATAACAAAACTATTGAATTTGATCCTCCTCCAATGTCGAATGTAATCACTGCTCCAATGCCGAAGCATGACAAAGGTGTTAATGCTGTCAAAGATGTAATTTTGTCACCTCTATTGAAGAATTGACTACTCCACTGAATATAATAAAAAACAATCTATTGAAAGCCGGGATTTTCCATGGCTATGTAAAAGACTGTATGTGCTGTACAAGACAACACAATGGTTGTGAAGGGCTGAAGAAAGGCATACAACGCCTGATTGATAGCCACAAAATTCTATTTGAGAAGACCCCACTTGCAAAAAGTTTGACTAACTAATGTGAAGATCTCTCCATTATTACCATCTCAAACAAGCCTCTTAGGATCACCTCCAAATGTCCTATTAGGATTTCAAACGAATCCACTATTGCTCCCTTAATAATTACCAATCCCGTACTGATTCCCTATTCTTCAAATAAGGCAGTACCATGGAATTATGGTGCTGAGGTGTTCTATCATGGGATTAAATAAGACACTTGGATCGAAGAAGAAAAAGATGACGATGTCGATAACATAGCTGGTTCAAGCAAAGTAACTAGAACTGGGAGAATATTTTCACCCAATATCTCACCACCAGTTGTTACAAGGACGCCCATCCACATTACAGCTGCCGAGCCAAGTACTAATACAAAAGGGAAGGAGAAGGTTGTGGAGCCTGATGTGATTGAAGTACCCTCCAAGGACATAGTTGATGAAGAACCCTTCACTCGCGAGATGGACGAGATTTTGAAGATCATAAAAAGAAGCGACTTTAAGATTGTAGAACAGTTGGGGCAAACCTCTTCTAAGATTTCAATGTTGTCATTACTGCGTTTCTCTGATGCCCATGCTCAGACGTTAATCAAGTTCCTGAAAAAGGCTCATGTCCCTCATGAGACAACAACAGACCAATTTGAGAAATTCGTGGCTAGCCTAACACCTGATAATGGTTTGGGATTTTCAGATGCTGACTTAACACCTCTCGGGAAGAATCACAATAAAGCTTTACATGTTTCTATCGAGTGCAAAAGGACTACCTTAGCACATGTGCTAGTCGATACTGGTTCTTCTCTGAATGTATTACCCAAGGGGGCGTTAGACCGTCTTGACTGCGAGGATTTGGTCTTGAAGCCAAGTGATATCATTGTAAGGGCGTTTGATGGATCAAAGAGGAGTGTTCATGGGGAGGTAGATCTTCCAATCAAAGTGGGCTCCAAAATCTTCAACTCCACCTTCTATATTATGGATATTCGTCCTGCCTATTCTTATCTGTTAGGTCGCCCGTGGATCCATAAAGCTGGGGTAGTAACCTCAACTCTCCATCAGAAACTTAAATATCCAGTCAAGGGAAGAATAGTCACCATCTGTGGAGAAGAAGAGTTTATGGTGAGCCACCTTAATTCTTTCAAGTACGTAGAGATGGATGGAGAATTCATTGAGACCCTGTGTCAAGCCTTTGAGGTTGTACCACCGATGATTGCTGCTACCAAATGTTCTTCTGATGAGTCTAAAGCTGTTAAGGCCACGCCAATGATGGTTTCAGTCAAGGATGCCCGTGCCGCAATTGAATAAGGAAATTGTGATACTTGGGGGAAACTCCCCGATATCCAATTTAAAGTGGACAAGTTTGGTTTGGGCTTCACTGTCAAAGCTCAGAAGGAAGTGAGGCGTGCTCGTGCTGGAAAGCCAGCTCTCCGCATTGGAAGCCATGAAGTCAACGCCATGGGTGATTCTATTAAAGAAGCTGCATTTGAAGATTGGGTGTATCCAACTACAACGGAGATGAAGAATTGGCATACGAAGGAATTTGTGCCCATCTCATTCATTGAGGAGTAATCTACTTGTTATTGCTTTTCTTTCAATTCAAGAACATGTTGTTTGTAATATTTTAACAATGACTTTTCAGCCATTTGCCTGGACCGGGGCACTTTGGTCCATTTGTCAAGGGTTTTATTTATGTTCATATAATTATATGATCATTCAGTACATTGGACTTTTTTTCATTCAAATATTTGTGTTCATTGTCTTTCCTTTCTTTCAAATACATTTTCAAAAAAATAGCCATGTATCTTACATGCGCACACACACACACTCTTGCAGGTCCTCATCCACTATGGATCCTATTGCCAATGACTCTACTATTGCCAAATATGACTTTGAATGTCCTATCAACCAAGCCAAAGACGAAGGCAAAGAAGATTGTGACATACCAGGAGAACTAGCCAGATTTCTGCTACAAGGTCATGCCGTTCAGATTAAAGAATGAAGGGGTAACATATCAAAGGGCTATGGCAGCTTTATTTCATGACATGATTCATCATGAGATAGAGGTATATATGGATGATATGATTTCCAGATCACAAACCGAAGAAGAACATCTCGATCATATGTACAAATTATTCGAGAGACTGAAGAAGTACAAGCTGAGGTTAAACCCTAACAAGTGCACGTTTGGAGTATGATCTGGAAAGCTTCTAGGTTTTTTTGTCAGCAATAAAGGCATTGAAGTTGATCCTGCCAAGGTAAAGGCCATCCAAGAAATTCCAGTCCCTCATTCTAAAAAAGAAGTCATAGGATTCTTGGGTCGTCTCAATTACATTGCCCGTTTCATATCTCACTTGACTGCTACTTGTGAGCCAATCTTCAAGCTCTTGAAGAAAGATCAGGTAGCCAGATGGAATGATGAATGCCAGATTGCCTTTGACAAAATCAAAGAATACCTACAAGAACCTCCTATTCTCATGCCTCCAGTTGAAGGAAGACTCTTGATCATGTACTTGACGGTATTAGAGAACTCTATGGGGTGTGTTTTGGGCCAACATGACGAGTCTGGCCAAAAAGAGCATGCTATTTATTACCTGAGAAATTTTTTTACCGACTGTGAAACTAGATATTCACTGCTCGAGAAAACTTGCTGCACTCTGGCATGGGCTGCTCACCCGCTAAGACAGTATATGTTGACTCATACCACTCTGTTGATTTCTAAGATGGACCCAATCGAGTACGTCTTCGAGAAACCTGCCCTTTCCGGACGGATAGCCAGATAGAAAATGATCTTGACTGAGTACGGCATTCAATACACGATTCAAAAGGCCATTAAAGGAAGTGTACTAGGAGATCATTTGGCCCATCAAGCTGTGGATGATTATCAGTCAATGAGCTTCGACTTCCCTGATAAGAACATCATGCTGGTAACCGACTGTGCGATACTTGGACCATATGACGGACCTGAACAAGATCCCAATGGACTATGGTATTCGATGGGGCTTCCAACTACTTAGGTAATGGAATTGGTGTTGTGATCATCTCTCTTGAAGGTTGCCACACTCCTTTCACTGCCAGACTATGCTTCGATTGCACAAAAAATATGGCCGAGTATGAAGCATGCATCTTAGGTCTGAAAGCTGCTATTGACTTAAGGATCAAGAATTTGGATGTGTTCGGGGATTCTGCCCTAGTGATCAGCCAATTCAAAGGAGATTGGGACACTAAACACCCTAATCTTATCCCTTACAAGGAACTTGTGCTATCCCTAATTCCTTACTTCGAAGAGATCACTTTTGAGCACTACCCTAGGGAAGAAAACCAGTTGGCTGACGCTTTGGCAACCATGTCTTCAATGTTCAAGGTCAGATGGGACAACGGAGACCCTATGATAACAATTGAAATATTCGATGAACCTGCGCATTGCTATGAGCTTGACACCGATGTGGAAAGGCCATGGTACCATGAAGTGATGAGATACCTTGAAGCACAAGAGTATCCAGAGGGGGAATCTATCAATGACAGAAAGTTCTTGCGAAGATTTGCAGCCAAATTCTTGCTAAGTAACAAGATATTGTACAAGGGCAACCATGATTCAACTCTACTCTGATGTGTGGACAAGAATGAGGCGGAGGAGATCATGGAAGACATGCACGATGGTATCTTAGGTACTCACTCAAGTGGACATACGATGGCTAAGAAAATCTTAAAAGTCGGTTACTATTGGTCAACAATGGAGACTGATTGCCATCAACATTCAAGAACTTGTCACAAATTTCAAATCTATGCTGACAAGATCTATGCGCCTCCTATCCCTCTGAATGTCATGACCGCTCCATGGCCATTTGCAATGTGGGGCACTAACATGATTGGAGAGATCAAGCCCACCGCTTCCAATAGACATCGCTTCATTCTTGTTGCTATTGACTATTTTACCAAATAGGTCGAAGCCGCCTCATTTGCCTCAGTCACCAAGAGTGTGGTAGCCAGATTCATCAGACACAACCTCATATGCCATTATGGCATCCCCGAAAGGATCATCACCGACAATGGGACTAACCTCAAAAATGCTATGATTACTGAGCTTTGCATTCAGTTCAAGATCAAGCATCACAATTCTTCTCCATATAGACTGAAAATGAATGGCGCAGTCGAAGCAGCCAACAAAAATATCAAGAAGATTGTCCAGAACATGGTAGTAACCTATAAGTATTGGCATGAGATGTTGTAGTTTTCTCTACATGGATACATACTTCTGCTAGAACATAACTTGGGGCAACTCCCTTTTCTCTAGTCTATGGCATGGAAGTTGTTTTTCTAGTGGAAGTTTAGATTCCCTCGCTGAGGATTATGAATGAGGCGGGCCTAGTCGAAGACGAGTGGATTCAAACGAGATTGGATCAGTTGAACTTGATCGACGAAAAACGATTAGCTGCTATTTTCCATGGTCAGACGTACCAAAAACGGATGATCAATGCTTCCAATAAAAAGATCAAGCCTTGAGTATATCAAGTTGGTGACTTGGTGATAAAACGCATCATTCTACCACAAGGCGACCCCAGAGGCAAATGGACTCCCACCTACGAAGGGCCATTTGTTGTCAAGAGAGTGTGCTCTAGTGGTGCCATAATGCTGACTACCATGGATGGTGAAGACTTCCCACATCCTATAAACGCGGACATAGTTAAAAAATACTACGCATAAGAGACCCACTAGGTTAACACACCTAGGAAAAATAAGGGCATCTCGGAAAAACAAAAGGTTTGGGAAAAAATTAGGGATATATGAAAAAGATTGTACACCCGGCAAGTTGAAAACCCGAAAGGGCGACTTGGGCAAAAAAGGGTATCCTGGTGGGCTGAAAACCCGAGAGGGCGGTTGTGATACAGTGGGAGAACTGACTTGATGTTTTGCGTTTGTTTTCACAAATGTTGCGGTTTAGCAAGAGTCTCCACCGACTTTTATTTTATCCAAAAGTAAAGGTTAAAAAGCACAGGAAAGACCTTTGAGACTATTTCTTGAGTTCGGAGGGTAGATTATGAAAAGGGAAGGTATTAGCACCATTTTCATCCATGGTTTTCCATGGGCTCTTAGTTACTTGCTAGATCACTTGCTTTTGTTTGAAATTGTGCTTTGTGTGGTTTTTGAAAGTACTTTGTAAAGAGGCCGTTGTTTAGGCAATCTTTGTAATGATTCTCGTTCGTAAGAATGTATACAAAGATATTTGTCTTTTTTTTGAAAATGTTTTCAATGTTTGTGTGATGTTTGGGAAATGTGTATGTGTTTGTTTTGAAAATAACAAGGATATTTGTTTGAAATGGAGCAAGTAACTAAAAGTAATCTACCTACTCAAGTGTCTTTCTTGTTCATTTTCTTTTCCTTTGATATTGTTGTCTTACCATTGATTTGGTAAGCAACCCTACCTTTGGATGTAAATGGGACGGGCGTGGGTCATCGTATAACCATGATTAGCAATGTTGTAAAGTATCTTAGCATTTTTTAGGGGACTAAGATCATTTTTGTAAAGCAACTTTGAATAGCGTCATCGAGGGTCTATGATCTTGTATTTGTTTGTTTTTGCTAAAACACTTTACATGTGTAATATGGCCATTTTTGTAAGGCAACCAAGTGGGATAACCCTAGGGGTGTTTTGTGTGCAAGTATGTCATTTTCATGCTTGAGTTTGTCTTGGATTAGGGTTTTCTATTTGATTGGTTTTATCTTGCCATACAAACCCTAATTACTAGCATTTACATTCAAAAGCGATAAATTGCAGAAATGTAAAGTCCTACGCTATTACAATATTTTAGGGATGGGGGTGTACAAATTTACAAATGGGGATTGCAAATAAAATAAAGTCCTAAGTTACTATTACAACCATATTGAATGGATAAGAATGTACAAGAAAATGTGAAATGGATTTGTTTTATTTTAGAAAAAGAGATAAGTTTTTGTTTAAGAAAATATTTTTGATCCTTTTGTTTTAAGAAATAAAATAAAACATGTAAAAATGAAATTTTTTTTGGTGTTTTTGATTAATGAAAAATGAAAGTGATGGTAAAAAATAACAAAGAGAAGGAAGACAGGATCACCGCAAATGCTGAAATAGAAGAGGTCAGAAGTTCTGACTCTGACGAGCTGCAGAAACAGAAACAACGTTAATAGAAATAGGGAAGGTCAGAAGTTCTGGATCCGCTGTGAACAAAGAAGTTTTCAGAAGTTATGATGTCACTGACAGAACTTCGTCTCCCTCTCCATGCTAGTCAGAACATCTGCAACTTAGTCATTTCTTAACAGAACAGAAGTTACGCATATAATAGTTATGACAAGTTTCATAATGTTTCAGAAGCAAGAGATGTCAACAATATAGATCAGAAGCAAACATGAATTTTCTAATCCTAATTCTGAGTCCTAATTTCTTCATGAAGCTCTGAACTGGAATTCCCTCTACTTAGGCAGGCAGATGCATGAAATCTCAGAATATGTACATCATCAGAATCAGAATATCTACATTGTATTTTAAACATGCAAAAATCTGACAATGCCTAAGTAATATGATATGAGTCAGCAGAAACTTACCTTGCAGCTGGAAAAGACTTTGTGAACTGGAGTTTGGTCCTGAACTCTGTTGATATTCTGAGCATCTTCTTCAATTTCTCATCAGGTTGGAAGTTTTCAACTTCTGGAACAACCAAGGGGTGATGTTCTGACTTCTTTGAGGTGGAGGTGGATGGAGAGTGTATTTCAGTATGAATACAGAAGTTAGGATAGCTTCTAATATGTGAATCAGAAACTGTGTGGATTGTTTTAGTCAAGAAATACTTGAGAACAAATGGAGTTTGAACGCAAGGAATCAAAAGTTAACAGGTTTTGTATGTTGTGTTTATAGTTTTTGGACTCTTGGAATTTTAGCAGGGGTTCAGGGCTTTTCTTTCTCAAATTTCCGACCCTTTCACAGTTGCAAATGTAGTTTAATTTATAGGAAAGGATTTAGTAGCTTGGAGAAATCAAAGGTACAACCATCATATGCTAGGCGCTGACTTGTTCTTGAAGCAAGTTCAAACAAGTATGGCTCAAAGCGCAAAGTAAGGTGGTTAGCAACTTTTAGCCGTGCCTAAGCTAGAATTGTAAGCATGAATTAAGGAAAAGTAACTTCCAAAGCAAAAGTAACGCATGAGCCCAACACACTTTTGTACAAGAGTTTTCTTTTCCAAGACAGTAAAGGTACTTCTATTCCACACGTGGAGAAATACTTTGAACAAAGACCCATAAGTGGTTGTGAGCATTAAATGATGATGAGCTTGATCAACCCATAAATCCTGCAACATGATATTCTTCATCATTGCTTAGTTTTGGATCAGAAGTTCAGCTTCAGCGTGACTTAGAATAGACAATCAACTTCTAATACTTGAATCCCTTTGCTCCAGCATGTTCTGAAGGAGCTCTCAGACTTTCCAGGAAGCTTGTCGCATGCTTCGTAACCTTCTATGAATTGCCCCTTGCAAAATCTGACTGAACCTTTATGAAAACTTGTCCAAAAGTTCTGACCCAATTTTGTCTTGAAAATGTCCAGAATTTGCTGAGTGCTTTAATTTCAAGGACGTGTCTCTGAACATTTATAACTTGAAATTCCAGCATTTCCAGGGGAAGTTCTGTTCTGTAATGTTTTAGATCTCATTGAAATCTATAACTATTGTATCAGAAGTTCTGCCAAAATCAGCTTGCATCATGGTGATAATCTGATCCGAAGTTCTGAGCTTGTCATATTTCTTAAACACTTAGAAAAATTCTAAATATTTAGATATTTAACTTTTCCAAAGTAAATTTACATTTTTTTGAATTTCCAGATGAGACAAACTTCATATCTCAAACATGTATTGATGAAATATGACTCCTGAAACTTGATTTTGATCAAAAGTCAAATTTGACTTTTCAATGCGCAAATAGCCATTTTACCCTCGTGAATGACTTTCTTGGAAAATTTGTAAATCCAGGCTTGAAATTGGATGGAAGCAATCCTGAGGATTCAGGGTGGTCCTTTGAGAAATGAGAGGGTAAATTTTGGGGTACAACAACGGTCCAGGCAAAAATTAAGGATTAAAAGCGTATGACTATGTCCCGTGGAATCAACACAGTTAATTTTATCACTAACGTCCAAGTTCAAACGGTCCAAGATCAATCCAATCAACTTTTATCAACGGCAAGAGACATTCGAAGACATTAGGGTAATAGTAGAGTTGGAAGGCAGTGAGATCATTTCACATGGCTATTTGTTTTCATTCTCAATTTTGTTTTCCTTTCGACGATTCCCTCTTACTATGATCTTCGTCTCTCTGTACAAAAGTGCCTATTTATGGGCAAAATATCAATACAAATATACTTTGAAGTGCAAAAATTCTGTCTTTGTTTTGAATGAAAATTTGTCCAATGACTAAAATTGAATGAACATATGCATATGAACATAATTAAAAATATTTGGAACATGTGTCCTGCTAAGCAGGAGCAAGCATCTCTTTAATGTATATGAAATATCCCCACAGAGTTATCTCATTATCATTATCCCCACAAGGACGGCTACAATAAACCTTTCCCAAACGAAGTTGCCCACAAAGTCTCTTTGCATAGGATAATCCCCGACCAAAGCCTCAATCTCTTGGCAGCTCTCTCTCCAGCTAAGTCAATTTTTACAAGTTGAAGCCTCGTGGATCTCTTCCTAAAAGAAATTCACCTCCTCAACAGGGCTTATTTCCCCAACGGGTTTTATTTCCTTAACAATCATCGAGGAATCATAAAATTCTCCAGCCGAGTACATTCTCCCCAATCGAGTCTGTATTCCCCCGGCATAGTCTATCTTCTCCAACAAATGATGAGATAGCATAACTCCGTTGCCAAGTTCAAATTTCCCCAACATATAACAATCAAGACACCATAAAATTCCCCAGCCGAGCCTGTCTTCCCCGACTGAGTATATCTTCCCCAACCAAGGCTATTATCCCCAAACGAAGTCTATCCTCCCCAATTGAGTGTGTCCTCCCCAAGCTGAGTCTGTCCTACCCGACTGAGTCTACACTCTCTAGTTTGAATTTTCCTTTCAGATTATTGCAAATCATAGGGCCACAACCCCTGATCCTCAGTAAAGCCGTCAGCAAAGCCTTTACTATTTCCAAAAAGATACTATGAAGCCTGGATCCGACCAGATATTAGCATAATTTCCAAGTTATTACTGAAGCCTGGACCCAACCAAATAATAGTTTGACTTCTTCAGTTGCTGAAACTTGGACCCGACCAGATAATAGTTTGAGTATCTAAAACCTGGACCCGACCAGATAACAATTGATCTTAATTTCAAGATACTATGATACCTGGACCCGACCAGATAATAGTCTAACTCTTCAAAGATATAAAAGAACCTGGAATCACCTCGACCAAGTTTTAACTTCTTTTCTCCATTAGAGTTCACCTCTGCCCCAACAAATTACTGTGAAACCTGGATCCGACCAGATATCAGTTTTCAATTTCATCTTTTCAAGCAAGTTATTGTGAAGCCTGGATCCGACCAGATAGCAATTACCCTCAGATATTTGTTGTGAAACTTGGAAACTGACCAGATAACAACTAAATCCCCAAATAGTTTATGGTGAAACCTGGACCCAACCAGATAGCAGTTTACCTCATCAACCTCATAAATCTGCAAAGCCTGGACCCGACCAGATAACCGTTTTTTCAAACAGTTTATAGTGAAACCTAGAGCCCGACCAGATAACAACTAACTATGATCCCCAGAGAGACACTATGAAACCTGGATCCGACCAGATAGTAGTACAACTTTCCAAAAACCATGAAAACTAGACCCGACCAGATAGCAGTTACCACTCCAAGTTACTGCAAAACATGGATCCGACCAGATAATAGTTAACTTTCGTATCCCCAACAAGTTGTTGTGAAGCCTGAATCCGACCAGATAACTATTCAATTTCAAGAAAATTTCCTACAAAGCCTTGAATCCGACCAGATAACAATTAATTCATCTCTTCCCCAAGTAATTTTCCGTGAAGCTTGGATCCGACTAGATAGTAGTTGACTACTCCATCCTCAGCAAATTGTGAAGCCTGGATCCGACCAGATAACAACTGACATTCAAGAGATATTCCCCAATGAAAGTATCCTTTCAACAAAGTTTTAAGATATGTATATTCTTCATCCCCAACGGCAATCAGGGATTTAACCCCCCAGAATTTCCTCAGCGGCAGTCAGGGATTTATTTTCCTGGACAAAAACACACCTCTCACGTTCATACATCATAGCATGTACATACCATATGCATTTAACATAATACCACATCTGGTGAACATCATGCATACATCTGCATTTTACTAACTCTTTTTCTCACAGGTAAAGCATCAAGTTTTAGTATAAATCAACAAGAGATTTATGCTGATACTTCTTCCAGTGTTTACCAACATCCCTCCAAATGGAATCCATAAGCGCATTCACTATCCATCTTTGAGTGCAAATTTCTGGGCACTCTAGTGTTCAATCATCTTTCACCTTCAAGTCACGAATGGCGGATCCGCCAATCTAACTCTTCAGGTTTAAGAAGATTGAACATGGGCAGTTGTTGTACCCCAAAATTTTCCCTCTCATTTCTCAAGGATTCTCTCACAAGATCTTCTATGACGTCAAGTTTGCAGCACTGATACATCAATTTAGGCCTGGAATTGGCACAAGAGAAAAATGGTCAATTGCATACTGGAAAGTCAAACTTTGACTTTTTGGTCAACATTACATTCCAAAGATCAAATTTCATCAAGGCATTCAAGAATATCAAGCTTAATCATCAAGAAGTCAAGAAAGTCAAAAGTCAACTTAAAAAGTCAAGATTTCCAAGACAGAAATTTTCTAAGTGTTTTTATACATGATAATTTCATCACTTCATGCCATTCTTTCACCAAGATGTAAGATGATTCAAAAGAAGCTTTCAACATGAAAGTTGTAGATCTCCATGATATCTACAACATTTCTTTACACAACTTCTCCTAAATATGCTTGGATCTCAAGTTATAAATTCATGAAGTCATGACATTTTCATTTAACACTTAGAGAAATTTTCAACATATTTTATTCAGGATTTTGTCCCAACTTCTTGGCCTTTTTTCATATAGTTACAAGGTGATTTTGTCAAAATGGCCAACATGAAAGTTATAGAGGATGTTTCAAGCTTTCCAAAAAATTCAAGAGCATGAATTTATCATATTTGAGCTAGGAGATTCAAGGGCCTGAAGTTGGGCATCCATCCTTGAATTGCAAGTCATTCTATTGAAGAACACATAACAAAACTCTCATGATTTACTGCATAATCTTATGTTGCAGGCTTATTTTCTTGCAAATATCTACATAATTTAATGGTTGCACAAGAGCTTGAGCTACTACCCAAGTGTTTGAGCCTTTGTGCAAAAGATATTTCCACTTATGGCATAAAGGCGCCATTGCTATTCTTGAAAAGCAAGATTTTTGTACAAAGTTTGTCTTGAGCCCATACCTTGCTGGTTGCTGATTATACTCCATCACAAATCATGGGAAGTAGCTCCTCAATACCAACAACTTTGGTACTTCATCTTGGGACTATGGAGTACTTGACTTAGTTTGATCTTTTTAATCCAACCAAACCATAACATGCTGTCTTACAAACCTAATCAGCTCATATGCACAAACCCCTTTCCTATAAATAGAAGAAGCATTTGCAAGAGAAAGAGGTCAGAAAAATAGAGAGAAAAGTAAGAAATTCTCTTGTGTAGAAGCCCTCGAAAATCCATGCACTCTAAAAAAAACAGAATTGTCCACAAAATCCCCATTGTTGAGCTTTGAAGTCCAAATCCTTGAACCTCTCACTCCTTGCAAGTTTTATCCAAACAAACCATCCAAAAACTCTAAATACATCATATAGAAGTTGTTCAAACACAAGAAAAACTTCTTTAACATCACTACCATCACTTTCCAAGCTCAACAACAACCCATACAAAAGCTCAAACTCAAAACACAAATTTCAGTTTCAAGGTAAGTTTTCTTTACTTTGAACTCTTCATACAAGCATCATTAATGGTTCATTTGTGAAGATAAAATGTAGATATCATTGCCTTGAAGCTAACCATATGCTTGCTTTTCATTTTTCACTAACCATATGTTGAGAACTAACCCATGTATGCAGCAAAACAATGTTGAAGTAAAAAAACAACAACTTGAGTCGACATATACCTATATGAGTCGATTCATCTTAGTGAAAAATGACATTATGAGTCGACACATAGCCTTATGAGTCGATACATACTGTTATACATGCCCAAAACAGAAGGAAAAAATAGTGTATGAGTCGACACAAAGCACGTATGAGTCGACACATGCAGTGTATGAGTCGACACATACCATTATGTTTCGACTCGTACTGAGTTGATTTGACAATACAGGGGCAAGGAAAGTTATGTGTCGATGCATAGGAGCTTGTGTTGACACATAATAGTTCAAAATGCATTTTTTCCTTCTTTTTACACTATTTTTACATTTCCTTCATTGTTATTCGATATGGTTGTAATATTTAAGTTCCTATTTCATCCCCATTTGTAAATTGTACCCCCATCCCCTAAATGATGTAATAGCGTAAGACTTTATTTTCCGCAATTTAACGCTTTCAAATACAAATGCTAATAATTAGGGTTTTGTATGGAAAGACTAAAACCAATCAATAGAAAACCCTAATCAAAGACAAAAACAATGCATGTAAATCAATACACTTTCACACATGAACCCCTAAGGTTAACTTCACTTGTTGCCTTATAAGAATGGCCATATTATGCATGTGAGGTATCTTAGCAAAAACAATAAAAAATACAAGATCATAGTCCCTCGATGACGCTATCTATGTTAACTTTTCAAAATGATCTTAGTCCCTAAAGAAAGATTGCTAAGATACCTTGCAACATTGCTAATCATGGTTATACGATGACCCTTGCCCGTCCCTTTTACATCCAAAGATAGGGTTACTTACCAAGTCAATGGTAAGATAACAATGTCAAAGGAAAGAGGAAATGAACATGAAAGACTTTTTGAGTAGGTAGAATGTTCCTAGTTACTTTATCAATTTAAAAACAAAACATCCTTCCTATTTTTAAAACAAAACACCAAACACTTTTAAAAACAAAATTTCAAAACATAAAGTATTTTCAAAAGTCCAACACTTTGTATACGTTCTTACGAACGAGAATTATTACAAAGTTTGCCTAAACGATGGCGCCTTTTTCAAAATACTTTCAAAAACCACACAAAGAACATTTTCAAACAAAAGCAAGTGATCTAGCAAGTAACTAAGAGCCCATGGAAAACCATGGATGAAAAGGGTGCTAATACATTCCCTTTTCATAATCTATCCCCCGAACTCAAGAAAACATCTTTAAAGGTTTTTCCTGTTCTTTTCAGCCTTTCCTTTTGGATAAAAGAAAAGTCGGTGGCGACTCTTGCTAAACGTAACATTTGCGATAAAACACAAAATATCCCAAGTCAGTTCTCCCACCGTATCACAGACAGTTTTGGTGTAAAACATGTATACTTTGAGGCTTAGAAGCTAGGTTGCCATTAATAGGGTTTCAAAGCTATTAAGTTTCGATCTAGGCGATACAATTGCTTTTAGGCCAATCTAAGGCCAGATTCAAGATCAGGGCGTGATTTTATGTAGGATAGGGATTTTGGTTTTGTTTTAAAGTATCTATATTGCAGGAACATGTTTTGGATCAGCCGGAGAAGGTGATCAGAGGTTTGACCCCGGTCGCTGACTCCAGCAACTTAGATGTCACCCTCTCACTAGTCCACTGAAGCCAACGCAGACAATTTTAAAAAAAAATATATTTGACTTTGTTTTTTATATAATATTATGCGTTGGTTATGATACACGAATGGTAAGACAACTCAGATGGAAAGGCGTGTGCGTGCAAAGGGAACGGACCTGGATTCGAGTCTCAGGTCCAGCATTTTTTATTTTTTCTAACATTCCTTGTAGGATTCAGTGCGTTGCATATCTAAATGCTCACCATATACTTTCATGTTTGGACCATTAGATATTGAGGCAGAGAGATCTGGCCATCCTAGGGTGCATTCCCACCCTGCAGCTCCAAGGGTGATACCCACTGGATTATTTTTGGGACGTTGGATTCAGGATTTTTGGGCCTAGTCAAAAATCCAAAATGCACCCCCTATTTGCTTCATAATCAGGACCAATTTTTATTTCTTCATTTATTTATTTTATTGTTTATTTGTTTATTAATTTCAAATTTTTTAATAATATAAAAATCAGAAAAAATAATAATAATTAGACATAGGCTTAATGTTAATTTTGTAAATTAATTAAATTAATTATTTTAACTTTATTTTATCAATTTAAAATCCCTTAGGCTTAGATTTATTTCATGCAAATTTTTCTTAATAAAAATACAAAAAATATTAGAATTAGGTTTAATTTCATTTAATATTTTAAATTAAATTTAGATTTAAATTAATTTAATTATTTTCTTAAGAATGAACAAAACAAAAAAAGGATTTTCTTTTATTTAGTTTCTTAAGGGTTTTAGACGTTCTTCTCCATTTCGCGCGCATTCATTTCTCCCTTTTTATTTTTTTTCTTTCATATTTATGTATCTGCTGACAGTATGTAATAGATAATTAACTAGGGATTTTACTGCTTTCTTTATTTTCTTTCCCCCAAATTTGTGGACATGTAAATATCCCCCTTCCCAAAAGCATTGTAATAGCGTGGGATTTATGATTGCCGCACTTTAAATTTCCACAAAATATTAACTGTAGTAACTAAGCTTGTATAGTAAGACTGAAAATAAAGCGCTAGTAAACCTAATAACAAAGATAAATGAACTGAACTGAATCACTTGCACATATACACCTCTAGGGTACGCCCACTCTGGTTGCCTTTCGGAAAATAAAACAGTCATTTCCCTCGAAAATGGGGATGCTTTAGAAAAGACCCATAAATCAAAAGATCATAGTCCCTCGATGACCCTACAGTGTTTCCTTTTGGTAAATGATCTCGTCCCTTGAACAAAATTGCTAAAGCTTCTCCATATGTTGTCTTTATGACTGTACGTCTCTTTGAATGTCCCTCAAACATCCAACGATAGGGCAACCTACTCACTAATAGTAGGATAGCAACATCTATAGGATAGGAGGAAAATAACAAACCTTTTCGAGTATAAGTAGATAGTTCCTAAATGCTATGCTCAAAACAAACTTTTTACACTTACGCAAATTTTTTCCAAAAACGCTTTATCAACACTCTTGAGGACTGATACAAGAGTTATCAAAAAGTGAATCTCCGCACTAAGGCATTTTCAAATACTTTTCAAAAACACAAAGCACAAGGTATTTTTTAAATGAGCTAGCATCTAAGAGCCCATAAAAAACTACGGATGGAAAGGGCACTAACACCTTCCCTTTCCATAATCTACCCCCCTTACTCAGAAATAATCTCGAAAGGTCTTTTTTTGTTCTTTTCACCCTTTCCTTAATTTGGATAAAAGAAAATTCGGTGGAAACTCTTGCTTACTGCAACATTTTCAAACACAAACACAAAACCAGTATAATAGTTGGTTCTACCACCGTATCACAGAAATGGTGACTCTGCTGGGAAATACTTATAAAGTGGGGTTACCTTAAGAGTTAGTTCATTTTAAAACTATTTTAATTGCTTGCTTTGTATGCTTTATCCTTGGAGGGTTGTTTGGGTTGTTACTATAGATCCTACACCCGGATCTGAGGGCACCTTTTTAGGTAAACAACAATAGGTCGTGGAGACTGTACGATATAAACCGATATGGTTGAAGCGATAGCTGTGTTTCTATGACACTTTGGTTGGTACCGGTATCCCTTGTGTTAAATCGAGGAGAATATGGGGCCGCCGTGTGGTGTCGTGAAGCACTAACGGACCTTAGAACCTTAGTTGAACAAACTTGGTCATTAGAAAGTAGTGATATAGCCGGCCTCTGTGTAAAGCTGGGGATTGGTTGATACTCGATGCTAGACTCATTGAGATCGGACTTTCGAGATGTTTCTTCCGCAAGAAAAGATTTCTAAGTTGAAACAATGTTCGATAAAGAAAGATCAGTGATATTGAGACTCCTTAGAACCCAGTTACTTTTCTAAGACAGGTTGAACCAACTAAACTTAAAGAGGGTATTTAACTATAAACTCAGTGCAAGCCTAAACCTAAGGTCTTGTGTGTTTTTCTTTTGTGTGATTAATTTGCTTAAACATGACATCATGCATCATAACATCCATTTTTCATTACAAATACCATTTCAAGGACCAAGGGAATTTATCTTTGTTCTGTTTTACAGATCATGGCTTCCGCTCGTAGAAATACTATCTGAATCAGCTTTGTAAGGATACCTCTCCAACTCAAATATCTAGTATCAAGGGTTCCTGAGACTTCTTCGTTCACCAAGAAATATGGTCGACTTATCAATCTAGTTACCTCAGGCTTTGATGAGAAGATGATGAGTGTACTCTTTCAATTCTTTGACCCTAAACACCATTGCTTCACTTTCCCATACTATCATCTGGTACCCACCATGGAAGAATTCTCTCAAATATTGGGTATACCTATTCTTGATTAGATGCCTTTCACCAGTTTAGAAGAAGTTCCAAAGCCAGGAGTCATTGCAACAGCTTTGCATCTGAAATGGTCTGACATTGTATCTAACTGGGAAACAAGAAGCGGAGTCAAGGGTTTTCTAGTCAAATTCCTATTAGAGAAGGCTCAACTATTTTGGGATGATTTAGACTTCCAAGCTTTTGAGGAGGTTCTGTCCCTTCTAATCTATGGTTTAGTGTTGTTCCCTAATTTAGACTTACTCATAGATGTGAATGATATCAAGGTTTTCCTCTCTCGCAACCCCGTGCCTACTCTACTCGGAGACATCTTGTATACCCTCTACACTCGCACCATGAAGAGAAAATGGATTCTTATGTGTTGCGTGCCATTGCTATCAAGGTGGTTTATTTCTCACCTCCCTAAATCAGTATTGAAGAATGAAGAAGGTTTGGGTTGGTCGCGAAGGATAATGTCACTTTCTCACTCGAATATTCTCTGGTATTCCCGATCTACGGGAGATATTTGAGTCATTGACCGCTACATGGAATTCCCTAATGTCCCACTACTTGGCATTAGGGGAGGCATAACTTATAATCCTTCTCTGTCTTTGCGATAATTGGTCCCCGCGATATGCTTATCCAGGGCATTATGTTTAACTACGAGGATGATATTCCAGGGTATCGTCAAAGGTTCATACGAGCTTGGGGCATGGTAAACAGATTTGATACCAAGAACTTGGGGCTTAAGACTTCCATCCCTATGGAACCTTATCTCATATGGGTACGATCTCGCCCTCAGAACCATATAATGCCCTATATATCCATCTTACCAGTGGTTGTGAAGCCCATCACCAAAGGAGATATTCCTTATACAGTTCTTCATCCTGACATGCCCACGGATCTTGAAGAGCTACAAAGATCTTGGATTCAGTTGAAGAAAGAACATGATACCTTTAGATATTTTTTCTATGTCAATGAGAAGAAAGTGTTAGAGCTCACGAAGCAATTTCACGAAGAAAAAAGTCTTAATGCCTATCTCGGCACAAAGAGGAAGCGCCCATGGGAAACCTGATTTCTTGGATTTTAGATTTTTTTTTTCAATTGTAAGCCTAAAAGGAAATTGCATTTTGAATTCTACTAATGAAATATTTGTTTCATTTTGGTTCAAAAATTTAAATTTCCCGAAGTCCTTGAAAACATCGCATAAGCATACCATACATTCCATTGCATAAGCATGTATTTCAAGACACGTTTCTTATTCTTTTAGCTGTTTATTTCACCAAAATAAATGGCTCTCGAACAGACAGTGAAAAACCTCCAAGCTCAAAACACTCAGTTTCAACAAATGTTCCTGGCTCTGCCCCAGGGGCGAGAAGATCTGAAAGCTCTGATCGTCAAAGAGAAGACTAAGAAGGTAAAGAAACCAATTGGTGTCTTGAATTTGGGTTTAGAAGGTTCAAAAGACCGGATAAGCAAGCTCTATATTTTGCAACCCTATCAAATGAGGGGGACAATCAAGAAGAGAAGCCAATGGAAGAAAACAACAATCCAGGGTCTGAGGAAGATGCACCTGACTATTCTGAGGAGCAATATCCTCCTGTTGATGATAAATACAAACAACTGGAGGATCGGCTCAATGCTATGGAGATCCAGAGGATACCCGGGCTGGATTTTGAAGAGCTAGGACTGATCTCAGGGGTGGTCATCCCGCAGAAATTCAAGGTCCCTACATTTGCTAAGTACGACGGTGTCTTCTGTCCTAAGTTGCATTTAAGGTCGTATGTCAGGAAGATTCAACCCCACACTACTGATAGGAATCTGTGGGTCCATTTATTCCAGGAAAGTTTGGCAGGGACTCAGCTGGAATGGTTCTATCAACTGGAAAGAACCAACGTTCGTAATTGGGAAGATCTGGCTGTTTCTTTCTACAAGAAGTACCAATATAATGTTGACCTCGCCCTAACTCGTACACAATTACAAAGTATGTTTATGGCTTCCGGCAAGGGTTTCAAAGATTATGCCCAAAAGTGGAGAGACCTTACGGGAAGAGTCCAACCTCCTTTGTCTGATAGGGAGCTAGTGGACATGTTCTTAGGCACGTTGTCTGGTCCGTTCTTTAACCATCTGATTGGGAGTTCTTCTACTGGGTTTACTGAACTAATACTGACTGGTGAACGGGTAGAGGCTGGCATCAAAAGTGGTAAGATCTAGAGAGATGCATCCTCTAGTGCTGCCAAGAAACCTTTCACTGGAAAGAAGGATTTCTGTGCTGCTTATGGCCAAAGAAATCACAATAAAGCTGAGCGTCGTTCGATGGTAGGGGCTGTTATGATTTCCAATCCTGCCTCAAACCAACAACAAAACAATCAATGCAGACTAGATGCGCCCAGAAGAAAGTTTTCTCGGATCAACATGGCCATATCCCAAGTTTTTCCACACCTGCTGAAGTCCAATTTGGTAACTGCGAAGGAGGCCCCGAAGAATCCTAATACTGTTTATAAATATAGGCATAAAAACATAAATACAGTTACTAATGGCTTTAAGAAACAGGACAATGTCTAAAGGCCATCCACGAAATCCCCGTAGATATCATCTCCAGCAGATACCTTCTCCAACATGTACAGAGGCAGGGAGATCTTACTACAAGGTCACTATCATATTCTTAGCATACCGCCTAATGGTGTCAGGAGTTCTCATATCCCCGACGCAGCAAGAATTTCCAACTACTGTTCAAACATCTAAAGAGAAATTCCCCAGTGAAATCACCCAAAGCTTCTCAGGATTCCCCGACAGGATTTCACAAAATCCCTAAACAGTTTACGGTGTCTTCCTTACCCAACATAGTTTATTTCTCTAACAACGGAAGTCCGTCTCCCAGCATGTCAACTTCAAACAAAATCTGAAGACCTACATTCTTCATCGCCAACTGCGATTAGGGATATATTTTCCCTAGTTCAACAATATTGTAATAGAACAATTGACACGTTCATACATTTCACTCATACATCATTTTACAAGCATCATAGAATATGCAACACAAATGAATATATCACAATCTCATTTATTTTGAGAACATCATGCAATTCATACATCATGACATCGCATGAAATTGATTTTACCTTTTCAGGTTAAATTAGTAGACAAACAAACACTATCAACTTATACAGCAGGTCATAGATTAATGCTCGAAACCAGACGAGGAAACTATCTACATGACTAAGTGGTATGAACTCCCGAAGCAATATGGGTTTACCAATAAACTACAACAGGCCACAGATTAATGCCCGAAACCAGACGAGGAAATTATCTATGTGACCAACAGTTCCAGATTAATACCTGAAACTAGACAGGAAAACTATCTGAGAACTATCTGATTGTAGATTAATACTTGTAACTAGCCAGGAAAACTATCTACATGAGCAAATTGAAGATTAATACCTCTAACAAGCCAGGAAAACTATATTTCTTTCTAAGGTCAGATATTAATACCTGTAACCATCCAGAACAACTATCTCAACGACCGACAAAAACTAGTCCCAGATTAATACCTGTAACAAGCCAGGACAACTACCTGTGGACGACCGACTATAGGTTAATACTTGTAACAAGCTAGGAAAACTATCTACATGAACAGATTGAAGATTACTACCTGTAACAAGCCAGGGAAACTATCTTTCTTTCTCTAAGGTCAGAGATTAATACCTGAAACCAGACAGGACAAATATCTCAAACGAATGACAATTTTCAAGTTCCAAATTAATACCTGAAACCAGACAGGACAACTATCTATGAACAACTGATTTGTAGATTAACACCTGAAACCAGACAGGAAAACTATCTACATGACCAGACAAAGTAATCTCACACGGGTTCCTTCTCATATACCATCCAGATGAAGTCTAACACGGACTCATCCTGAAGCAATCTTACACGGGTTTCATCTCATAATCTCCAGATGCAGTCCAACACAGACTCATCCTGAAGCAGCCTCACACAGGCTCCTTCTCATATATCTCCGAATGCAGACTAACATGAACTCATCCTAAAACAGGCCTACACAAGCTCTTTTATTACATTTTCAGGTAACAGTTAATTCCATTATCCCTAGAAAGTTACTGTGAAACCTGGATTTCAACCAGAAAGACACAAACTCTCATCTCTACAGTACAAAGATAACTTCTCAGTAGAGTCTTGGACAACTGAAGCTCCTAGACTCTATTCCCCACAAAGTTTTCCTCAATCAGGAGAACAACAGGAACCCATATTCCCCAGTGGAGTCCTCCTCAAATAGTAGGAACATGAATCCCCACAAAGAGACCTCTTAGGAAGTTAGCATATAATTTGGATGGCATCTTTAAGCCCATTCCCGATATCATCAACCATCATTGTTACTTCATGCGAGTGTAAATTTCTGGGCACTCTAGTGTTCAATCATCTTCCACCTTCAAATCACGAAAGGCAGACAAGCCAATCTAAACCCTCAGGTTTAAGAAGATTAAACAGGGGAAAATGTTGTACCCCAAAATTTTCCCTCCCATTTTTACTCAAGACATGCTCATTGAGGTTCCCAATTGCTCAAGGCTGACTAAGAATTGTCCAGACAAATTCTCCTCCTAAATAATGAACCTCTAATCAGGATTTCATTTTTCATCAAGATGTGTGAACTCCAAAGGTATCAAATGTTTCCATTGTCCTGATATGCCTTCAAGATTGTCCATGACAAATTTCATGCCCTACACTACAAGTTTGCTTAGTCAATTGCTCAAATGTTTGAAAATCAACTATACTAGGTCAAAAGTCAATTGTGGACTATGTACAGTCAAACTTTAATATTTTTGGTCAACATCAACATTTTGAAGTAATATCCATAATTTGATCAAGGTTTGATCATGATTCCTCAAGAAATTCTCCTAATCTATCAAAAGTCAAGAATTGCTAAATTAGGGTTTCTATAGGAAAAGTCAACTGAACTTTGGCCAGACATAACTTTCACATACTTCATCCATTTTCCACAACCAAAGCTCATTTTGAAGAGAATCTAATTACCTACAACTTCTCTTTTCTCCTCAAGTTCAATAGATGCACCATTTGAAATATACAAGCTCATACATTACAGGTCATTTTCATAAAGTCAATAAAAGACATTTTTTGTCAAGACCATTTACATCAAGATAAGTTCTTCGAATGAAAAATTGAAAAAAAGAGGGATTGAAGTAGACATCTTGGTCTTTCCAAAAAGTACAAGATCATCATTATGAGATAAAAATTGAGAAAGTTATAGCTTGCCCAAGTTAGACAATTTTTGGAAATTTCTAGAATTGTGCATTGTACAAAATTGAATTTTTAGGCCAATGGCCTAACTTCTTGGACTTCAAAAGTCTTCCAAACCTTATAAGGGACCTCTAATCTAATTTTTACATTGCCTTACCATTTTTATCTATTTTGTTCATATTTATTTTAATTTATTTCAAATAAATATAAAATAAATTTCACAAAATGTATAGAGACGGGCTTTCGCACTTGGGATGATGATTTGTCTTTCTTAGAAGCCCACAAATTCGTGCCAAGATGTCCAGGTTCATCCAAATATGAAAATGGCATGAAATCTCAAGTTTTGGTAATTTTTCAAATTGTGATCATGGCTTTAAACAACATGTTTATGAATTGATTTATTTCCTTGTAACCTTGTCCCCTACCTATCCTCTATATACACTACCTCCCTAAAATCCAAACTCACGCATACAAACAACCTAGAGAACGCCCCAAAAATTGCAAAAATTCTCAAAGTTGTGAAATTCAAAACTGAATTTCCAGCCATCATCCATCCAAACCAAGTGTGCCATTCTCTTCCTAAAGGTCCCATGATTCATTCCCAGCCCTCATTCAAGCCAT
The DNA here is from genome assembly GCA_948472305.1 of Vicia faba. Classification (NCBI taxonomy): domain Eukaryota; kingdom Viridiplantae; phylum Streptophyta; class Magnoliopsida; order Fabales; family Fabaceae; genus Vicia; species Vicia faba. Next base: position 1,297,225,758 of record OX451738.1, read on the forward strand.
CACTAGCCCAGAAGTGCCAAATCGAATCCACTCATTTTGGTATAATTTTAAAATCCGTATCTCTAGTTTTGTTGTATATTAATGCCTTTTAACGGTTTGTTTCATGCTCAAGGTGATCCATAGGACATGTTTGACGTAAAACATGTATACTTTGAGGCTTAGAAGCTAGGTGTCCATTGATAGGGTTTCAAAGCTATTAAGTTTCGATCAGGGCGATACAATTGCTTTCAGGCAAATCTAATGCCAAATTCAAGATCTGGGTGTGATTTTATGTAGGATAAGGCTTTTGGTTTTGTTTTAAATTGTCTATTTTGATGGAACGTGTTTTGAATCAGCCAGAGAAGGTGATCAGAGGTTTGACTCCGGTCGCTGACTCCGGCAGCTTGGATGTCACCCTCTCATTGGTCCACTGAAGCCAGCGCGCATTTTTATTTTTTTAAAAATATATTTGACTTTGTTTTGTATATAATATTATGAGTTGGTTATGATACACGAATGGTAAGGTAGCTTAGATGGCAAGGCGTGTGCGTGCAAAGGGAACGGACCTGGGTTCGAGTCTCAGGTCTAGCATTTTTTATTTTTTCTAACATTCATTGTAGGATTCAGTGCGTTGCACCCCTAAACGCTCACCATATACTTTCATGTTTGGACCATTAGATATTGAGGCAAAGAGATCTGGCCATCCTAGGGCACATTCCCACCATGCAGCTCCAAGGGTGATACCCACTGGATTATTTTTGGGACACTGGATTCAAGATATTTGGGCCTAGTCAAAAATCCAAAACGCACCCCCCTATTTGCTTCACAATCAGGCCCAATTTTTATTTCTTCATTTATTTATTTTATTGTTTATTTTTTTATTAATTTCAAAAATAATTTTTTTAATAATATAAAAATAAAATAAAAAACAATAATTAGAGTTAGGCTTAATTTTAATTTTGTAAATTAATTAAATTAATTATTTTAAATTTAGTTTATCAATTTAAAATCACTTAGGCATAGATTTATTTCATGCAAATTTTTCTTAATAAAAATACAAAAAATATTAGAATAAGGTTTAATTTCATTTAATATTTTTAATTAAATTTAGATTTAAATTAATTTAATTATTTTCTTCAGAATGAACAAAACAAAAAAAGGCTTTTATTTTATTTAGTTTATTTAGGGTTTTAAACGTTCTTCTCCATTTCACGCGCGTTCATTTCTTCCTTTCTATTTTTTTCCTCATATTTATGTATATGCTGACAGCATGTAATAGATAATTAACTAGGGCTTTTACTGCTTTCTTTATTTTCTTTCCCCCAAATTTTTGAACATGTAAATATCCCCCTCCCCAAAAGCATTGTAATATCGTAGGATTTATGATTCCCGCACTTTACATTTCTGCAAAATATTAACTGTTAGTAACTAAACTTGTATGGAAAGACTGAAAATAAAGGGCTAGTAAACTTAATAACTAAGATAAATGAACTGAACTGAATCACTTGCACATATATACCTCTAGGGTACGTACACTTTGGTTTCCTTTCGAAAAATAAAACAGTCATGTCCCTCGAAAATGTGGACGCTTTAGCAAATACCCGTAAATAAAAAGATCATAGTCCCTCGATGACCCTACAGCGTTGCCTTTCGGTAAATGATCTCGTCCCTTGAACAAAATTGCTAAAGCGTCTCCATATGTTACCTTTATGACTGTACGTCCCTTCGAATGTCCCTCAAACATCCAACGACAGGGCTACCTACTCACTAATAGTAGGATAGCACAATCTAAAGGATAGGAGGAAAAGAACAAACCTTTTCGAGTATAAGTAGATGTTCCTAGATGCTATGCTCAAAATAAACTTTTTACACTTACACAAAACTTTTTCAAAAATACTTTCAAAAATGCTTTATCAACACTCTTGAGGACTGATACAAGAGTTATCATAAAGCGAATTGCCGCACTAAGGAATTTTCAAATAATTTTCAAAAGCACAAAGCACAAGGTATTTTTTAAATGAGCTAGCATCTAAGAGCCCGTAGAAAACTCCGGATGGAAAGAGTGTTAACACCTTCCCTTTCCATAATCTACCCCCTTACTCAAAAATAATCTCGAAAGGTATTTTTTCTGTTCTTTTCACCCTTTCCTTAATTTGGATAAAAGAAAATTCGATTGCGACTCTTGCTTACCGCAACATTTGCAAACACAAAACAAGTATAACAGTCGGTTCTGCCACCGTATCACACATGTCATCTACATAAACCTCAATCTCTTTATGCATCATATCATGGAACATATTAGTCATTACCCTTTGATATGCCTCACAAGTGTTTTTCAGCCTGAAGGGCATCACTCTATAGTAGAATATTCCCCAAGGTGTAATGAAAGCAGTCTTCTCCATGTCTTCAGGCGTCATCTTAATCTGGCTGTAGTCAGAGAAACCATCCATGAAGGAAAAGACATTGGACTTTAAATTATTATCAACCAACATTTTAATGTGTGTAACGAGAAATCATCCTTTAGGTTGGCTTTGTTAAAATCTCGTTAGTCGATGCACATTCTGAATTTACCATCTTTCTTGGGAACAAGAACTATGTTGGCCAGCCAAGAAGGATACTCAGAAGTAACAAGAAAACCTGCATCAATCTATTTTTGAACTTCCTCTTTAATCGTCTTAGCTATATCGGGGTGAGTTCCCCTAAGCTTTTGCTTCATCGATGGACATTTAGGCTTTAATGGAAGATGGTGCCCCGTAATATTGGTGTCCAACTCTAGCATATCTCGATAGAACCAAGCAAATACATCAACAAAATATTTGAGAAGCTATATTATCCTTTCTTTAACATCAGATTCAAGCAGTGCCCCAACTTTGACTTTTTTCTTTTCTTTCTTAGTGCCAAGACTGATCACTTTTACAGGCTCTTCATGAGGCTGAATGGATTTTTCTTCTTTCTCTAACAATCGAGAAATTTCCTCAGGTATTTCTTCTATTTTCTTCCTCTTCAGCTTCAAACACAAGGAACTCAAAGTTGGGAGAGGGCATAAGATCAGGTTTTTCAATGGGATCATGATTTAATATGCACATATGATTTATGTTTGATTTTAGAGATAAGTAAAAGAGTAAGAAGAGTTTATGCAATTTTTTTTTGAAAAATGATTTTTATTTATCAGAGTTTTTTATGATTACCATTTTTCAGAAAAAGTAAAACAGCAGTATAAGAGACAACATGACTTTTATTAATGATGATAAACTTGAAACAAAAGCCTGATACAAGGTCTTTTCCACCTTAGGCATAGTGGATAGAGTTATTTTTTAATAAATCCCCACAACTACTGTTTCGCCTTGGGCAGAGCAAAAGGTTTTTTGAAAACAACAACAAGAGCATTACATATAAATATGAATGACAGAGGGAACATCAACGAAGATCTAATTCTCGAAAAATCTTTCCATGTGTCACAAAGTTTAGTAAATCCTCTTCAGACTCATCTCCAAGAATGGCATTAGCTTCGGGTGTTATTGGGCAAATAAAGCATACACTACGGAACGTCTCTTTGATAGGACGAATGACAACGTCTCTTTTATCAATTTAAGGAAGTTGTAGGAGAAAAACCCAATACTTCACTGAACTTGTTTCCAGGTAAGTCCAACACAACACCCTAACCGGTATTTATACCGCTTTGTACTAGTTGTGCATCTTGGTATGAAGCAATGTATGCCCCATTCTTCTTAGTACTCTTATCAGCGATAGACAATGCTTGAAACTGAGTGCCAAACTCTTCACTGGCGTTAATGTAGAAGAAATATGAGATATGAGTCACTATAAAAGCTCGCTCTCTATAACGCCCCAATATTTAATTATTTATTTAATTAAATATTTTTTGAATATTTTATATTAATTCAAATTTTTATCATCGAAGTCGGAATTACTTTTTTTAGTGGCATGATAAATAATCGGATTTAATTTGGTGGAATTAAGTTGAAGTATTATTTTATTATTAAGCTTAATCATGAGATTGGGCTTAATTTGTGGTGTTGTGAAGTAATATGGGGGGGGGGGGGAGTATGTAACTTAGGCCCATTTAGATTTATTAAGAGAAATAATATATTATAATAGAAATAGAGTTAGAGAAGAAAGAGAGTTAGTGTTATCAGGAAAAAGAAGGAAAAAGAGAAGAGAAAGAGGATTAGGGTTTGAAGGGGAGAAGAAGAACAAGAGAAAGTTGCTACTAGTGTCAAATTCCCAGAAATCCCATTGAAATTTCTTAGGGATGTACTCAATCCAAGGTAAGGGTGGGGTTCTTGCTAAATAAATGGGAGTATGATGAATTTCAATTTGGGTTTAGGGTATTAGTTTCACTACTATGTTGTGTATGAAAAATTTGTTGTGTTGCTATTAAAATTAACAATTGATTTGAGTTGTGTTGTTGTTTGTCGTATTTGAACTGTGTTGGGTTAATGCTAAACTAGGATAAATGGGTGAATTGAAACAAGAATGAACAAGAACTAGGCATATGTGTAAAGGGAGGCAAAAACTATTTTTTAAGCTTCAGGCCTTCTGACACAGGTCACGTCAGGTGACATGGGCACCCGTGTCAGCCCCTGCATTCCACGCCTTTCCCTTTCCTTCTTCTGACACGACCATGTCAGCTGCTGTAGCAAATTTTTCTGAACTTAGACTTATGCAATTTTTCCGTCCCGATTCATCCTGTTTGATTCTTATGCAAACCAAAACATAAAATATGGTGATAGAGAATAAAACATCAATTAGTTGAACGAAGCAATGATTAAGTAACTACTAAATTCATGCATAGAACCATTGATCAGTATCCAAATTAGGAGGTATAATTAATTATCCAGAATTTAACGAAATTTGATCGGGTAACTAAGTTTAATTAGAATGTAATTATGGATATGTCTTTTGTTGAAATTAAGTCGATTATAGGTCTTATGACCAATGTTGTGTTATTCTGTGTTGATCGATGAATGTGCTGTTGTTGCGAGATTACATTATGTATATGTGGAATTCGCTATTGATAATGTGATTATGAATTATTTCTGTGGGTAGCCTTATGGTGTGAATCCTAGGGAATATATAATGAATATGTTGTTGCCATGGAAAGTTGTTGATTCCATTGATATGTTGTGTTGTAGGCCTTTGGCCAATGTTGAACAGTGTGATTTGTTGTCATGTCGACCGTTGGTATGTTGTTGTTATTTTTTTTGTATTGTCGAGTTATGGTTGTTTATATCGTCGCATAGCATAACATTAAAGTTGTCCTGGATTGGCATGTTCTAAGTTGGAGCGAATGCTCACTTATGTTGGCCTGGATTGGCATGTTCTAAGTAGAAAGCTTTGCCATATGCCTCGGTATTACTGGGAAATGTTTATGTTGGGAGTTTTACTCTGATGGAACCATATGCATTCGCATAGTTTCGAGTTGAATATTCGAGTCGCATATGTTGAATTATAGTGTTGATGATTTGTGAAGTGTTGAGTTATCATTGTATGAAGTGGTGATTCTCTTTATTCGTTACCTAATATATTGTTTAGCATAACCTTATTTATATAGTTTGATATCTCACCCCTTCTGTTTGAATGTTTCCCTTTGTTGGTAACGTGCAGGTAACTAAGATGAGTAGCCGATATCATTGTTAGTTTGAGTTCGGTGCCATTTGCTCTGATACGTAGCACTCGGGAGGAAATGAACTCTTGTCTATTTTATTGTTTAAATATTGAACCTTATGTTGTTATTTGAGGAGTTTATTGTATTGATGTTGTTTCATGATTCAAAAGATGCTCTATCTTGTTTAGAGAATTATTATGAATCTGTTGCATAATTAATCAAAGTTGGGTTTATGTTATGGAGACTATAATTATGAGTTGTGTTCATTCTGCTTCTTTAAGTGTTATGTATTTATTCTAAAAGCATGACAGGTTTATGTGTTTTGTTGAATATGTGACATCCTGATTATATTGGAAATCTTAATACTCTGATTTTCCGATTAATTGCTTGGGGGTAGAATTGGGGTGTTACATTAGTGGTATTAGAGCAAGTCGGTCTATCTGGCAAAGTTGTCGAGTCGTAGTTGTTTAGAAATCGAGTATTATTAGTTTTCTTAACCGTTGTTTATGTGGAAGTAATAGGATAAGATGGCTGGAATGAACGATGTTGTGATTGCTGCTGCTATGCAAGCGATGACTCAGGCCATGCAGAATCAGCCTAATGCTGACGAGAATGCTAGATCTTGTAGTTTGGCGACTTTCCAAAGGGAGAATTTGCCGGTGTTCAAGGGTAAGCATGATGCTGATGGAGAACTAGATTGGTTGAAGGAGATTGACAGGATCTTCTGTGTGATGGATTTCACTCCAGCGCAGAAGGTTCAGTATGACACTCATATGCTAGTAGTTGAAGCTGATGACTATTGTCTAGAGATGCATGCAAGGTTGGAAGCTGCAGATGAGGAAATCACTTGGATTGTGTTCCGTAAGGAGTTTCTGAGGAAGTATTATCCCGAATATGTTCGAGGTAAGAAAGAGATTGATTTCCTTGAGTTGAAGTAAGGGGACAAATCCGTCACTGAGTATGCTACTAAGTTCATTGAGCTAACTAAGTTCTATCCACATTTTGCTGGTGAAGGTGATGAATTTTCTAAGTGCATCAAGTTTGAGAACGGGTTGCGCTCGGAAATCAATAAGGCTGTTGGATATCAGAAGATTCGTGTCTTTTCTGATTTTGTTGATAGTTGCAGGATCTTTGAAGAAGATAACAATGCTCATCACAAGATAATTAATGATAAGAGGGGCAAGAATCAACAAAATTGTGGAAAGCCTTATGATGCTGGTAGGGGTAAACAAAGAGTTGCTCATGGTCAGAGGACTAGTGGGGGAGATGCTCCTGCTAGAGTTGTATGTTTCAAATGTGGGAAACCTAGTCACAAGAGTAATGTGTGCACTAGTGCTTATGGAAAGAGGTGTTTCCGTTGTGGTAAGATTGGGAATGTGATATATGACTGCAAGCATAGAGATATGATTTGTTTTAACTATGGGGTAGAAGGACACATTGATAGTCATTGTCCGAAACCAGAGAAGGAACAAACTGCTGGTAGGATGTTTGCTTTGGCTGGGACTGTGTCGGCTAGTGAGGACAGACTCATCAGAGGTACATGTTTCATTAATAGTACTCCTTTAATTACTATTATTTATATTGGTGCTACTCATTGTTTTATTGTTGCTGATTGTGTTGAAAGATTGGGTCTTGTGTTGTCTTTTATGAATGGAGAAATGGTCGTCGAGATTCTGGCTAAGGGATCGGTGATTACTTCTTGTGTGTGTTTGAATTGTCCTTTGTAGATCTTCGGAAAAGACTTCGCTGTTGATTTGATTTATTTTCTGTTAAGCGGGTTATATGTGATATTGGGTATGAATTGATTAGAGTATAATTATGTTCATATCAATTGCTATAACAAATCTTTGAGGTTTTCTACTCCTGAAGAGGAAGAAGTTGGTTTGTTGACTGGTAAACAGTTGCGGCAACTAATGCAAGATGAAGCACCGATGTTCTTGTTGATGGCGTTGCTATCTATTGAGAACCAAGTTAGGATTGATGAGTTGCAGGTGGTGCAATAATTTCCTGAAGTGTTCCCCGATGAAATTCCTGACGTACCGCCAGAAAGAGAAGTTGAGTTTGCGATTGATCTTGTACCTGGTACCAGACCTGTTTCTATGGCACCGTTCAGGATGCCTGCATCTGAATTGTCTGAATTGAAGAAGCAATTAGAAGAGTTGCTTGAGAAAAAGTTTGTAAGACCAAGTGTATCACCATGGGGAGCGCCTGTGTTGTTAGTAAGGAAGAAAGATGGAAGTATGAGACTTTGTGTCGATTATCGACAGTTGAATAAAGTGACAATTAAGAAAAAGTATTCGCTTCTGAGAATTGATGACTTAATGGATCAATTGGTGGGTGCAAGTGTGTTTTCCAAGATTGATTTGAGGTCAGGATATCACCAAATTAGAGTGAAAGAAGATGATATTCGGAAGACTGCATTTAGAACTCGGTATAGACACTACGAGTGTTCAGTGATGCCTTTCGGGGTTACCAATGCGCCGGGAGTATTCATGGAGTACATGAATTGTATCTTTCATACTTATTTGGATCGGTTTGTGGTGGTATTCATTGATGATATTCTGATTTACTCTAAAACGGAAGAAGAACATGAAGACCACATAAGATTTGTATTGTAAGTTTTGAAAGAGAATAAGTTGTATGCAAAGTTGTCCAAGTGTGAATTCTTGTTGAATGAGGTTAGTTTCCTTGGTCATATCATTTCTGGTAGTGGCATTACCGTCGATCCTTCTAAAGTTGATGCTGTATTGCAATGGGAAGCTCCGAAGTCGATTACCGAGATTAGAAGTTTCTTGGGATTATCCGTTTACTATAGACGGTTTATCGAAGGATTTTCTAAGTTGGCACTTTCATTGACCAAGTTGACATGTAAGGGTAAAGCCTTTGTGTGGCATAGTCGATGTGAAGAAAGTTTTACCGAGTTGAAGAAGTGGTTGACGTTGGCTCTGATTTTGACTTTGCCTAATCCTGGATAACCTTTTGTTGTGTATTGTGATGCTTGTATGATGGGGTTAGGTGGTGTACTCATGTAGAATAGTAAGGTGGTTGCTTATGCGTTGAGGCAATTGAGGACTCATGAAAAGAATTATCTTACGCATGATTTAGAATTGGCTGCAGTTTTCTTTGTGTTGAAAATCTGGAGGCATTATCTTTATGGTTCTAGATTCAAAGTGTTTAGTGACCATAAGAGTTTGAAGTATCTTTTTGATCAAAAAGAGTTGAATATGAGGCATCAAAGGTGGTTAGAATTGATGAAGGATTATGATTTAGGGTTGAATTATCATCCAGGAAAGACTTTGCACATGTCGACAATGATGGTTAAAGAGTTGGAGTTGACTGAGCAATTCCAAGATTTGAGTTTGGTTTGTGAAGTGACACCGCAAAGTGTTATTTTGGGAATGTTAAAGATTAATAATGACTTTCTCAACGATATCAGTAAGGCTCAAAAGCTAGATGTGAGGTTGGTGGATATGATGATGGGAATCGATCAATATGAGAATGATGATTTCAAGGTAGATGCGCAAGGTGTGTTGGGATTCCGAGATCGTATTTGCATTCCTGATGATGAAGAGATTAAGAAATTGATTCTTGAGGAAAGTCATAGAAGCAGTTTGAGTATTCATCCAGGAGCTACTAAAATGTATTAAGATTTGAAGGGCTTGTTTTGGTAGCCTGGTATGAAACATGATGTCGCACAGTTTGTGTATGCTTGTTTGACTTGTCAGAAGTCAAAGATTAAGCATCAGAAGCCTGTAGGGTTGATGCAACCGTTAGAGATTCCAGAATGGAAATGAGATAACATTTCAATGGGCTTTGTAATGGTATTACCTAGTACCTTGAGAGGACATGATTCGATATGGGTGATTGTTGATAGGATTACGAAGTTGGCACATTTTATACCTATTAACATCACATATTCGATTTTGAAGTTGGCAGAGATTTACACTAGAGTAATTGTGAAGTTGCACGGTGTTCCTTTGTGTATTGTATCGGGTAGAGATCCAAGGTTTACTTCTTATTTCTAGAAAGGTTTGTAAGAAGCGTTGGGATCTAAGTTGAGGTTGAGTATGGCATATCATCCTTAGACGGATGGTCAGACCGAGAGGACGATTTAGTCATTGGAGGATTTGTTGAGAGCATGTGTTCTTGAGCAGGGAGGTTTGTGGGATACTTATCTTCTGTTGATTGACTTCACTTACAATAACAATTACCATTCAAGTATTGGGATGGCACCTTTTGAGGCGTTGTATGGTCGGAGGTGTAGGACTCCGTTGTGTTGGCATGAATCTGGTGAAAGTGTGGTACTTGGACCTGCGATTATTCGAGAGACTACTGAGAAAGTGAAGCTTATCTGAGAAAAGATGAAGGTTTCTCAAAGTAGACAGAAAAGTTACCATGACAAGAGGAGGAAGGATTTGGAATTCCATGCTGGTGATCATGTGTTTTTGAGAGTCACACCTGTGACTGGTGTTGGGCGAGCTCTGAAGTCTAAAAAGCTTACTCCTCGTTTTATTAGTCCGTATTAGATATTGGATCGAGTTGGGAAAGTTGCTTACCGAGTGGTGTTACCGCCAAACCTTGATAATTTGCACGATGTGTTTCACGTACCACAACTCTAGAAGTATATTCTCGATCCGTCTCATGTGATTCAGATGGACGATGTGCAAGTACGGGATAATCTCACAGTGGAGACGATGCCTAAGCGAGTCACGGATCGCGAGATGAAGATTCAAAGAGGAAATGAGATTACATTGGTGAAAGTTGTCTGGTTAGGAGCTGCTGGAGAAAGTATGACCTGGGTTTTGGAGAGCAAGATGCGAGACTCCTATCCCGAATTATTTGAACCAGATAAACTTTTATTTTCGAGGACGAAAATATTCTAAGTGGGGGAGAGTTGTAACGCCATGATATTTAATTATTTATTTAATTAAATATTTTTGAATATTTTATATTAATTCAAATTTTTATCATCGACGTCGAAATTTTTTTATTTAGTGGCATGATAAATAATCAGATTTAATTTGGTAGAATTAAGTTGAAGTATTATTTCATTATTAAGCTTAATTATGAGATTGAGCTTAATTTGTGGTGTTGTGAAGTAATAGGGGGTATGTCACTTAGGCCCATTTAGATTTATTAAGAGAAATAATATATTATAATAGAAATGGAGTTAGAGAAGAAAGAGAGTTAGTGTTATCAGGAAAAAGAAGGAAAAAGAGAAGAGAAAGAGGAATAGGGTTTGGAGAGGAGAAGAAGAACAAGAGAAAGTTGCTGCTAGTGTCAAATTCCCAGAAATCCCATTGAAATTTCTTAGAGCTACACTCAATCCAAGGTAAGGGTGGGGTTCTTGCTAAACAAATGGGAGTATGATGAATTTCAATTTGGGTTTAGGGTGTTAGTTTCACTACTATGTTGTGCATGAAAAATTTGTTTTGTTGCTATTGAAATTAACAATTAATTTGAGTTGTGTTGTTGTTTGTTGTATTTGAACTGTGTTGGGTTAATGCTAAACTAGGATAAATGGATGAATTGAAACAAGAATGAACAAGAACTAGGCATATGTGTAAAGGGAGGCAAAAACTGGTTTTTAAGCTTCAGGCCTTCTGACACGAGTCGTGTCAGCTTACACGGGCACCCAGGTCAGCCCCTACAATCCACGCCTTTCCCTTTCCTTCTTCTGACATGACCGTGTCAGGCAACACGACCACCCGTGTCAGCTGCTGTAGCAAAATTTTTTGAACTTAGACTTATGCAATTTTTCCGTCCCGATTCGTCCTGTTTGATTCTTATGAAAACCAAAACATAAAATATTGTGATATGGAATAAAACATCAATTAGTTGAACTATGCAATGATTAAGTAACTACTAAATTCATGCGTAGAACCATTGACCAGTAGCTGAATTAGGCGGTATAATTAGTTGTCCGAAATTTAACGAAATTTGACCGGGTAACTAAGTTTTATTAGTAGGTAATTATGGATATGTATTTTTGTTGAAATTATGTCGATTATGCTGAATTATCGGTACAGTTGGTTAAGTCATTCCGTTCGGTTTATGGACACTTTGAAGAGATAACTTTTGAGCACTTCCCAAGAGAGGAGAATCAGCTAGCGGACGCACTAGCTACGATGTCTTCAATGTTCAAAGTTAAATGGGACAATGAGGCTCCCCAGATCATTATTATCTGGAAGTTGGACGAACCGGCATACTGCTGCGAGCTTGAGGCCGAAAAGGTGACTGAAAAACCCTGGTATCATGAGGTGAAGAGGTATTTGGAAGCTCAGGAATACCCTGAAGGTGCATCTGTCAATGACAAGAAATTCATGAGAAGGTTTGCGGCAAAATTCTTCCTCAGCAACGACATTCTCTACAAACGGAATCATGATTCAACTCTACTGCGTTGTGTGGATAAGGCTGAAGCAGAGAAGATCATGATAGAACTGCATGAAGGTACATTTGGGACACATTCCAGTGGACACACCATGGCTAAGAAAATCCTTCGGGCAGGATATTTCTGGTCCACAATGGAAGCCGATTGTTACCAACACTCTCGAACTTGTCATAAATGCCAGATCTATGCTGGAAAGGTGCATATTCCTCCGGTTCCTCTGAACGTCCTGACGACACCTTGGCCTTTTGCAATGTGGGGCATTGATATGATCGGTGAGATCCGACCGACGGCATCCAATGGGCATCGCTTCATCTTGGTGGCAATCGATTACTTCACGAAGTGGGTTGAGGCAGCTTCCTACGCAACAGTAACCAAGAGCGTCGTGGCACGTTTCATCCGGCATAATCTGATCTGTCGATACGGCGTCCCGGAAAGAATCATTATGGACAATGGTACCAATCTCAATAACAAGATGATCACTGAACTCTGCGAACAATTCAAGATACAACACCACAACTCTTCTCCCTACCGGCCGAAGATGAATGGGGCTGTAGAGGCAGCTAATAAGAATATCAAGAAAATTGTGCAGAAGATGACAGTGACCTATAAAGATTGGCACGAGATGTTACCGTTCGCTCTTCATGGGTACCGTACATCAGCAAGGACGTCAACCGGGGCAAATCCTTTCTCCTTGGTCTATGGCATGGAGGCAGTCTTGCCAATTGAAGTCCAGATACCCTCTCTCCGGATAATGAGGGATGCAGACTTGAATGAAGATGAATGGATCCAAACTCGACTTGATCAATTAAACCTGATTGACGAAAAGAGGCTCACCGCTATCTGTCATGGTCAGACGTATCAAAAACGGATGATCAGGGCATTTAACAAGAAAGTCAGACCACAAGAGTATCAAGTTGGGGACCTGGTAATCAAACGCATCATCCTTCCTCAAAGTGATCCCCGGGGCAAATGGACCCCTACATACGAAGGGCCATTTGTGGTTAAACATGTGTTCTCAGGAGGAGCCATGATCCTAACCACCATGGATGGTGACGACCTTCCTCACCCCGCCAATGCAGACATAGTGAAAATATACTACGCATGAATAAAAGACCCGCTAGGTTGACATACCTAGGCAAAAATAAGGGCTTCCCGGCGAACCAAAAGGGTTTGGGCAAAAATAAGGGACGAAATGAAAAAATTTGTACACCCGGCAAGTCGAAAACCTGAAAAGGCGGCTTGAGCAAAAATGGGTATCCCGGTGGGTTGAAAACCCAAAAGGGCGGTCCAGGAAAAAGTTAGGGATAAAGCGTAACACTATGTCTCCTTGGATCACCTTGCATCCAGAATTTGGCATCAACTATCTGGCTCAGATTTCGGCATCGACCAATCAGCTCCATCTTCGACCAAGCAGCAAAGTGATGAGACGCTTGAAGACATAAAGGCGATAGCAGAGTTGGAACCCAATGGGATTGTTCACATAGCTGTTTTGTTTTCTTTTCAAAATTGTAAATTCTATGTTATTCGGCGGTATCCTCTTACCAGGATGTCAGCCTCTTGTACAAAAACGCCTATTCACAGGCAAAATTCAAATCAATACAAATTCACTTGTCCATACAAATTGCCATTGTTTTTCCTTTTTCTGTTTTGTCTTGCGAAGAACGTCCAATGTTCATTTTTGATATATGCATTTGACATTAAATTGCTGATTCATAAATATTTGCATATGAAACAAAAGATTAATTACAGGTGACATCAGAAACAGGGGCAATGTGAAGTTGTCTGATGCAGTCTGGTTGCTTTGTCCGCCAAGGTACCAAGGTAGATTCGACTGAAGAATGTGACCAAATCATCTCAACGCCCCGCAGAGTAAGACAAGATTCAGCAATACTTTCCCCAAGCAGAGTTGGTTCCCCGTCAATCCTGAAAAGGCACAACATTCCCCAGTGGAATATAGGCATTCACTAGCAAGCGTCCCCGACAGTCTTGACCTAAGATGGTTCCCCGGCAGAATATCAGTACCCCAGTGCAATTCCAAAAAGTTTCCCCAGGAAAGCGGAATTCTTATCCCCAGCAGGTCTTAAAGCTTATCCCCAGTAGATTCTGGAAGCTTGTTCCCTGCAGAATACGGACGTCTCTCCCGAGATTTATTCAAAGTTATTCCTCGCAAGGGCTTATAACTGGGTTATCCTCAGCTATCTGCCACGGAAGATCGCCCTCGGCAAAGTTCTTCCTATTCCCCAACGGAGTTTATCTTTGGTGTTCCCCAGCGGAGTTTATCATCATTATCCCCCGCGGAATCCATCATTGAAGTCCTCAGCAGGCCTCTCATCGAAACTTCAGCAAAGTATCTCTTCCACAGAGCAATTCCCTGGCCGGTCGTCAAGGATTTATTTTCCTAAGACGAAATTACATTCATAAACATTTCACATTTTCATACATCTTGCTTACATACATGATAAAGTGCATACAACACTATCTCATTTTGAACATCATGACATCATGCATATCATACATCATGACATTGCATACAACTTATGTTTTTGCCTTTTCAGGGAAAAGACAATCCCAAAGACAACTACCTTCAACTGTCACAATTCCAGATTCGATACCTGTATCTAGCTAGGGCACATCTGAGAGTGATCAGTTTCCAGACTCGATTACTGTATCTAGCCAGGGCACGTCTGAAGAGTCTGAAGATTCGATTCCTGTATCCAGCCAGGGCATATCTAGCAACTATCACAATGCCAGATTCGATTCCTGTATCCAGCCAAGGCATATCTGTTGACCATATTTCCAGACTCGATTCCTGTATCTAGCCAGGGCACGTCTGAAGAGTTCGAAGATTCGATTCCTGTATCTAGCCAGGGCACGTCTGAAGAGTTCGAAGATTCGATTCCTGTATCCAGCCAGGGCATATCTGTTGACGACTATTTTCGGATTCGATTCCTGTATCTAGCCAGGGTACATCTGTGAGCAACCGATTATAGATTCGACACCTATATCTAGCCAGGGCATATCTGCATGAAGAGATTGAAGATCAAACACCTGTAACAAGCCGGGAAAACATCTGTCTTTCTCAAATACACAAGTTCTCGCTAAGGAATCTCTTGTGCGATCAACACATCCAAATGGCATCTATAAGCCCATTCCCGACAATGTTCCGTCGCATCTCCAAATGGCATCTATAAGCCCATCTCCCTATCCACCATCTCTCCAAATGGCATCTGCAAGCCCATTCCCGACATCACATTGCTAATACTCCAACATGCGAGTGCAAATTTCCGGGCACTCTAGTGTCCAATCTCCTTTTACCCTCGAGTCACGAAAGGAAAACTTGCCAATCTAACTCTTCAGGTTCAAGAAGATTGAACAGGGGCAACTGTTGTACTCCAAAATTTGCCCTCCCATTTCCTCAACATTTTCTCATCACAAGACCCTTGAAAATCAAGATCCAGTTAGGGTTTCCTCTGCTCAAGACTTCTCCTTGCACTGTTGACCCAAATTAGGGTTTGTGTTTGCACAAAGATATTTTGACCTAAAATGCCTAAGATGACTTTCATGCTTCATGTTGGACTCCCAAGTTTATCCATACCAAGTTTCAAGTCTTGATTCCAAATTTTGCCCAGTCAATTGGACAGTTGACCTAGAAATCAACTGTATTGGGGAAAAAGTCAACTGTGGCCAATTGACAGTCAAATCTCATGAAAATTGACCCACATCAACATTATGAACTCACATGGACCATTTGATCAAGTTTGGATCACAATTCCACAAGAAATTTGATCAGATCATCAAAAGGGCAAAATGGTCATTTTTAGGGTTTTGACTGCACAAAGGCAATTTTTGACTGTTTGACCTAGCCAATGGCAAACCAAGCTCACATATGGACTCAAGGACCCCATGGAATTATCTTGACATGCTCAACAAGTTCAAAGGATCCCAAATACACAAGATTAATAGTTGAATTTCCCAGTCAATTGACCAATTTTGACTGTATACTGAAAAGTCAAACTTTGACTTTTTGGTCAAAATCAAGGGTCAAGATTCATTTTTCATCAAAGCATGCCAAATCATGAAACTTGTTCACCAAGAAATCAAAAATTGCAAATTAGGGTTTGAAATGAGAATTTTTCATAACTTAAAATTTTTCTAAGTTATGAAAAACCCTAATTTTTTCCCAACTTTGCCCCACTTTCTCACCAAGATTCATTTGGATTCAAGCAAAATCCAAAACATGAAAGTTGTATCCTATTGCATAATCTACAACTTTGATTCACAAAGTTTTCCCAAAAGAAGCTTGTATCTCAAGTTACAATTTTTGGAACAAGGGTACCAAACCATTCTTAACTTAGTGAAATTTTGACCTTTTTAGGCAAGTTTTTTACCTAACTTCAAGACCATTTTTCATACACTTCCACTTGGAATTTCAATTTTCACTTCAAAGATGGATTGTAGTACACATTCCAAGCTTTCCAAAATGTCCAAGAACTCATCAAACAACCTCATAACTTGAGAGAATCGAATTTTACAATATGGCAAAAACTCACTTTTGAATTGACCAATTTCCATGTTCATAACTTATGCATTTTCAAGTCAGCTTGGTTTATGCTACATTACAGGTCTCTAAACCATCCAACACTCAATAATTTAATGCATACTCATTGTGCCAAAGCCTTATTTTGTGTATCCAAGCATTGTATGCAAGATTAGGCCATAAATGAAAAAAGCATTTTAGCCATTTTTGAAAAGATTGCTTTATGTCAAGTTCTCATATCTTTGAAGTACAAAGAAATCTCAGAGGCACAAGTTATGAGACATATTGCACTGATCAAGGCAAGGCTTGGCAACATGTTTAGGGGTCCTCTACCTGTCTAGAACACAAGGTGACCATTGCTTGCTTAAAGTTCAAGAAAGATAGCATAACATGTACCAACTTCCATATCAGTCAACCAAGCCTTAGAGAAAGTTATCAAACACATTCCAAACATTGATCCTAAGCTGAAGCACGACCCTAAGACCTCCAATACCTCCACAAACTCAAAATCACCATCAAACTGCCAAAACAGAGTAACCTCTGCAGATTGAGTTCCAACTCTCATCCCTTTCATGCTTTCTTGCTAAAAGCTCTTCACACACCTTCCCTACCATCAATGCAAGCTAACCAAAACCTAAAACACGACCTGTAACTCCTCTAACCAGTTCCACCATTTTCATTTTCTTGTTTTGCAGTTGAAGTTCTCTAGCACGATTCAAGAAGTTTCAGGACAAAGTAGAACTTGGAATAGCATCCTCACACTTCAAGGAAGCTGTACAAGTCATCATCTTGCTCTGAAAACTCCTCCATTGCAAGGCACGATTCCAACTGAACAGGTATGTTCATGAAGTTCTATCTCTCAGTATAGGCATTGTTATCTTTAGGTTTGTGAAGGAAACATGTCACAATCATAGCCCTGAACATGCCCATATGATTAGATTTCATTTATATTATGTGTGCTGCAAGAATTTTGAGTCTGAACATTGATGAAAAACTAGGTCAGGAATTGGGGGAGAAGAAATTCTCCCTCATCTTAGAGAGTTAAGTCAAGTTTTTTATATCCCTGGATTCGTCTTCTCATGATCTACACTTTTCATGTTGAAAGTTTTGCTTAAAAGTCCAGGAATTGGGAGATAGGAAGCACGCGTTTTCTTGAACAAAGTTTGTTCTGAGGTTGAAGATGACTGGTTCTGGGCTGGGCCTGGAATGTTTTTCTTATTTGCACCATACATTTACTTCTGAACCCCCTAAGCCCATTTTGTTCATTTTAATGATTTTTTGACTTTTTCTTTTTTGGTTTGACTTATTTATTTTTTCTTATGATATTAAAAATATAAAAAATATTTTTCTCACCATTTTCCTATTTGTTAGGTATTTATTTGTTTAGGTTAGCCTTTTGAACATAAATAAATAAATAGATACCCTTTTATTAAAAAATACTAAAAATATACAAATACATTTTATTTTCATTTTTATTTTGTTTTACCTTCTGAAAATATTTTATATAAAAAAATACTTTTTTTATTAAATATTAAATATTATTAATTTGCATATATAATTCATATTAAGAAAATAATACATATATATATATATATATATATATATATATATATATATATATATATATATATATATATATATATATATATATATATATATATATATATATATATATATATATATATATATATATATATATATATATATATATATATATATATATATATATATATATATATATATATATATATATATATATATATATATATATATATATATATATATATATATATATATATATATATATATATATATATATATATATATATATATATATATATATTTATTTATTTATTAGGATATTTAGGTTAAAATATAAAATATACACATTTTTATTTTATTAATATTTAATTAAAAAAATACCTTTTTTCATAATATACTTCATTTTTATTTTTTGTATATAATAAATAAATATTATACAAATTAAATAATTAATCCATTCTATTTAAGAAATTAGGGTTTTGCCCTAAACATGAAAAAACTCCAAAAAATAATACTTTTATTTTTGTTTATTTTGACATATAAAAATACTTTTTTTTCATGCATACAAAAACCATTTTTTTTGCATTTTTACATATTTATTCTTATTTTATTTAAATTGTGCAATTAAATTATCTTGTAAATAATTCAATATTGATGTAATAGTTTAGGTTTAAATTCCTTGTCAAAATCCCCATTTGAACATTTGTACCCCCCTTCCCATATAGGGTTTTGTAATAGCTTAGTAAATTTATTTTCGCACTTTATTGCTTTCTAATTATACCATGTAAGAATTAGGGTTTGTATGCGAAAAAACAACGAAAATAGTTTTGACCTAATTTCAAGATAAACAAGCATGAAAATGGACACACAAATCACACTTGCACCCCCTAGGGTATTCCACTTGTTGCCTTTCAAAATTGGGCCATATTGCATGTTAGGTCTCTTTGGGCAAAACAAACGCAAATCAAATGATCATAGTCCCTCGATGATGCTTTCAAAATGTTGCCTAAACAAATGATCAAGTCCCTTAAAGAAAATTGTCCAAAGATACTTGGCACCATTGCAATTATGGTCTAAACGATGACCCGCGCCCGTCCCTTTCACATCCTAACATGAGATTGTCCACCAAATACAATGGTGGAACAAACTTGTTAAAAAGGTTTAAAACATAGCAATAAACCTTGAGAAATTTAGGAGTAGATAAACTCTTAGTTACTTGAATCAAACTTGCAAAAACAAAACACTTACCTATTTTCTAAAAACCACATCTCACAACACTTTCAAAACAACTTTCAAAAACAAATGAAAACCTTTTTTAAAGACATACATCTTTGTATACATCCCAACATGGATCATTACAAAGGTTGCCACCACATTGGCCTCTTTTCAAAACAATTTTCAAATCCACACACACAAAGCACCATTTCAAACAATTGAAAATTAAGGCAAGTTGATCTAAGCAAGTAACTAAGAGCCCATGGATAACCATGGATAGAAAGGGTGCTAATACCTTCCCTTTCTATAATCTACTCCCCGAACCCAAGAAAAATCTCAAAGGTTTTTGCTGTGCTTTTTAAACCTTTCCTTAGGATAAAATAAAAAGTCGGTGGCGACTCTTGCTCAACCGAAACATTTGCGAAAACAAACGCAAACCTCAAGTCAATTCTCCCACCGTATCGCAGAACTGGCGACTCTGCTGGAGAAAATCTAAAAGTGGAGTAACCTTAGGGCTTAGATCACCTTTGTTTTCAATTGTTTGCCTTGTTTGCTTTTATATTTGTGGGTTTTGCATCGGAGTTTCATAGATCCTAACCCAGATCTGGGGAATACCCTTTTTAGGTAGCATAATCTGTGAGGGACCTGTCCGGCGTAGACCGACATGGGTGAAGCAGTGGCTACGTTGGTGTGGCACCTTGGTCTGTACACGTATCCCTTGTGTTGCAATGAGGATAATATAGGTCTTCTAAGGAGTCATTAAACACCAACCAACCTTAGAACCCTAAATTGACCAAACTTGGCCATTAAGACAGTAGCAGTATGCTACACTCATTGAGACTGAACTCTCGCGATGGTTCTGGCCGCAAGAAAAGATTGCGATGCTGGAGTTATGACCGATTGAGGGTAGTCAATGATTTGAGATCCTCTAGAACCCGGTTACTTTTGATAGGACAGGTTTTAACCAACAAAACCAAAAGAGGGTAATACCTAAACTTCATGCTGGCCTGAAACCTAAGGGTTGTCTGGTGTGACTTGTGTGCCTTATCATGCTTGCCTAGGTGAATACTTGTGGTGTGCTTCATCATAGCATCATGCCATCATACCATTGCATGCATCCTGTATAAAGAACTAACCCATTTCAAAGACAAAAAAAAGTTTCATCTTTGCTCTGTTTTGTAGGACATCATGATGCCCGTGCGTAGGAATACTATCCGGCTCAACTTTGTTCAACCACCAACTTTGCTCAAGGATTTGGTTGGTAGGATTCCAAACACTTCTTCCTTCATCAACAGGCATGGTTCTCTCCTTGGCTTGATCACTACAAAATGGGACCAACAACTGATAAGTGTTCTGACCCAGTTTTATGACCCCCTGTATCATTGTTTCACCTTTCAAGACTTCCAGCTGGTTCCTACCCTAGAAGAATTCTCTTATTTGCTTGGGATCCCTGTCTTGGAGCAAACTCCATTCACTGGTTTGGAAAAGACTCCTAGTCCTGAAGAGGTTGTTGCAGTTCTCCCCTTGACCAAAGAAGAGGTATTGGCTAACTGGGAAACTAGAAGTGGAGTTAAGGGCTTTTTGGTCAAATTTCTGGTTGGCAAGGCTAATGATTTCTTGAATGACTTGGACTTCAAGGCGTACGAGGATATTCTGGCTCTTTTGATCTATGGTCTGGTATTGTTTCCCAATCCTGACACCTTTATCAGTATCCATGCCATAAGGATCTTCATGTCTCGGAATCCTGTACCCACTCTTTTGGGTGATATCTTGCAACAACTCTATGCTCGTACTGCCCGAAAACGGGGAACTCCGTGGTGTTGTGCTCCTTTGCTAGTGAGGTGGTTTATTTCGCACCTTCCTAAGTTCGTGCTGAAGAATGAAGAAGGAAAGGGTTGGGCTCGGAGGTTAATGTCTCTCACTGATAATGACATCACTTGGACCCTCAGAGGTTTGGATGAGGTAGCTGTCATTGATCGTTGCGGAGAGTACCCTAATGTTCCGTTGATTGGTATCCAAGGAGGAATCTCTTATAATCCATGCTTAGCTCTCTGTCAGTTTGGAAGAGCCAGAAGAGTTGGGCTTCATGAAATGTTGGTTCCTCACTTCCATTTTGAGTTTCAGGCAGACAGTGATAAACTACGCCATGGATTCATTAAAGCTTGGGACAGAATTCACAAAGCTGGCCCACATGAGTTGGGACCAAAGACTTCTCTACCAATGGAACCCTATTGCAGATGGGTCCGCATCCGTGCTCAGAAGTTAGGTATGCCGTATGAAGCTGTCAGACCCATCATTCTTGAATCTCCTGATGAAGATGGGGTTCCTCCAACTGTCCTCCCCCCTCAGATACCTACTGATTTTGACACAATGAAGAGATCTGGGCGCAGCTAAAGGAAGAACGGGATTTCTATCGGGAAAAGTTCAACGAGCAGGAACGGAAGATCCAAAGGCTGACTAAGCAATTGGAGGAAGAGCGGGTCCTGAATAACTACATCAACACTGAGAAAAGGAGGCCATGGGAGCACTGATGGGCTTTGGATATTTCCTTTTATAGCTTTTATTTCCTTTCCAGTATTTTTCATTTCTGTAATGCCTAAGGGCAAGTTGTTGAACAATTTGAAATTTGAATCTAATGAAGTGCGTTTCCCTTTTGTCTACAAAGTTGAATATTATTTGTCTTTGAAAACATAAAACATACGCATCTCATTGCACCATATGCATAGCAGGTACCCTATTTCACAGGTTGCTTAATTTCCTTCGCTGTTTATTCTGAACAGTCATCATGAATCCAGACTCATCCAGTGAGCAAGCAATCAAGGCCCTTCAGGCCCAAAGTGCCTAGTTTCAAGAGATGGTCCTGAGCCTGGCCCAAGGTCAGCAAGAGTTGAAGACCCTACTCCTGAAGAAGAAGAAGAAAAAGAGGACTGCGTTATTCAACACTGGACGCAGATTTGGGAACACACTCCATAATGAAGCTGATCCAACTACTTCTTCTGCTGAGAAAAACAGTCCCCAAGGGGGAGGAGCTCCTAGTCCTGCAGTCTCTGACAACGAGACGGACTACAATGACGAACAATACCCACCTGCTGCTGACAGATACAAGCAATTAGAGGACCGCTTGAGCGCCATGGAGATTCAGAATGTACCGGGGCTGGATTTCGGAGATTTGGGGTTATCTTCTGGGGTAGTAATCCCACACAAGTTTAAGGCGCCTGCCTTTGCCAAATATGACGGGGCTTCCTGTCCAAAGCTGCATCTAAGGTCATACGTAAGGAAGATCCAACCTTACACGGCGGATAAGAACCTTTGGATTCACTTCTTCCAAGATAGCCTTTCGGGGTCGCAGCTTGAATGGTTCTATCAACTTGATGGAACTAGTATCCGACACTGGGAAGATTTGGCAACCGCATTCTACAGACAATATCAATACAATTCTGATCTCGCTCCTACGCGTACCCAACTTCAGGGTATGTCTCTAGGTACGGGCGAAGGGTTCAAAGAATATGCACAAAAATGGAGAGATTTGGCTGGCAGGGTGCAGCCTCTATTGACTGATCGTGAGCTGGTTGATATGTTTCTAGGGACTTTGTCTGGTCCATTTTTCAATCATTTGGTTGGTAACTCCTCCGCTGGGTTTACGGATTTGATTCTGACGGGTGAGAGAATTGAAGCTGGCATCAGGTCAGGAAAGATACAAAAAGCTGCCTCCACAAGTACTGAGAAGAGGCCTTTCAAGAAAGAAGCGAGTGCCGTCTATGGTCCTAGAAGACAAGTCAAGCCAGAAAGTCGCCAAGCCGTCAATGCTTTGGTCATTTCAAAACCTGTTGCTGCTCCTCAGCAGTACAATCAACAAAGAGGTGAAAGGCTCAAGAGACAGTATACTCGGTTGAGTATGACCTTATCTCAAATTTTACCACAACTGTTATCAACCAACTTGGTGACCATCAAAGAAGCTCCTAAGGTCGTGAATACTGCATCTCCTAAGTATAACCCAAATGCCCGTTGTGCTTATCATTCCGATAGCCCCGGGCATACTACTGATGATTGCTGGGCCCTGAGAAATAAAGTGCAAGATCTTATCGATGCGAAGGAAATTCAGTTTGAGGCGCCTGAGAGGCCAAATGTTGTAACTGCTCCTATGCCCCAGCATAAAGTAAATGCCATCAAGGAAGATTTGTATGCTGTTTCGGTGAATGATGTTGCTACCCCTCTTTTGACTGTTAAGAGGAACTTACTACTAGCCGGTTTATTTCCGGGTTGTAGCAAGGGTTGCCTCCTGTGTGCTATTATCCCTACCGGTTGTCCACTGCTGAAATCAGGCATCCAAAGCCTGATGGATAGCAAAGAAATTCTGTTCAAGAAAACTGTTGTTCCGTTTGTCTCTGTTGAAGAAATATCTGTTGTCACAATTTACAATCCTTCCAAAGCTCCCATGAAGAAACCAGTCCAAATTATGTCTGTTGCACCCATTACTATTACTGTTTCGGGGCCTCTCCCCTATGAGTCTGATAAAGCGGTCCCATGGCATTATGGGGCCGACGTGTATGTGCTTGGGGTGAAGCAAGAATTCAACACCAATACCAGTATCAGTAACATCACTGGTCCGGCCAAGATTACCCGCAGTGGCAGGCTCTTCTCGCTTGACATTGCACCGCCAGTTATCCGAAAACCTCTCACCATCACACCCGCAAGTGTGCATGTTCCGAATCAAGTTCCTGTGTCTACTACTGCCGCCGAGTCCTCTGATACTCGGGGCAAAGAAGTTGCTACCGATTTTCCTGCCAAGACGGAGGCACCAAAAAAGACTGCTGTGGAAGCCTCCCAACAAGAAATGGAGGAAATTCTTAAAATCATCAAAAAGAGTGACTTCAATGTTGTTGAACAGTTGGGGCATACCCCCTCCAAAATCTCTATGCTATCATTGCTGCTATGCTCAGAGGCCCATACGAAAGCCCTGATTTCATTTCTGAAAACGGCCCATGTGCCGCAAGAGACCTCTGCAGATCAATTCACCGACTGTGTAGCTAATTTGACAGCTGACAATGGCTTGGGGTTCTCGGATGCTGACCTTACCGCCAAAGGTAAAAATCACAACGATGCCCTGCACGTCTCTATAGAGTGCAGGGGCACTACTCTCACGCACATGTTAGTGGATATCGGTTCTTCCCTGAATGTTTTGCCCAAGAAGGCTTTGGATCGCTTGGATTGTGAGGGTCTGGAATTGAAGCCTAGTAACATCATTGTTAGAGCCTTTGACGGTTCTAAGAGGATGGTGCACGGTGAAGTAGACATTCCTATTCGTGTGGGTTCCCAAGTTTTCGACTCAACGTTCTATGTAATGGATATTCGTCCATCTTACTCCTGCTTGTTGGGTCGACCCTGGATTCACAAGGCTGTGGCAGTAACATCCACTCTACACCAAAAGCTCAAATACCCTGTCAAAGGGAAGATTGTTACTGTGCAGGGTGAGGAGGAATACATGGTTAGTCACTTGAATTCATTCCGGTATATCGATATGGACGGGGAGTTTATTGAAACCCCCTTTCAGCATTTTGAGGAGGTACCTCCAACGTTGGCATCAGCTGAAACAGTGGTTGAAGAAGACTTTCCGTTGAAGATGGCGTCCTTGAAGGATGCCCGGGCTGTAATCGAGAGAGGCAATTGTGCAAACTGGGGTCAGCTTCCTGACTTCACTCAAAAGAATGACAAGTTTGGGCTGGGCTTTACTGCAGAGGCTCAGAGGGCTGTGCGCAAGGAAAAGATTAAAAAGGCTCCGGTGTTTATCACCAATCAGAGGGTGAATGCTGTCGAGGAGGACGTAGAGGAAGCAGAGTTTGACAATTGGATCTATCCAACCACCAGCAACGGACCAAGCAACTGGACGGCAAAAGATTTTACACCTATCACATTTGTCACGCAGTAATTAACTCTTTTGATTTTCAATTTGTAACAAACAATATGTTAAAACTTTATTGGCTCGGTGTCCTACCCGGGGCATCGTAGCTCCATTGGTGAGGGCTTTTTGTATGACATTTCCATATATCATCAATCAAAACATTGGACGTTTGTTGCATTTCAAATCTTGTGCTCTTTTTCTTTCTGTGTTATATATTGCAAAACAGCTATATTTACACACACTCATTTATACAGGTTTCAATCCACTCTGGATCTCACTGGTAACAGCTCTGCTACCACCAGTTATGACTTCGAGAATCCGATCAACTTGGCCGAAGACGAAGGTGGAGATGATTGCGAAGTTCCTGGTGAACTCGCAAGACTGCTACTCCAAGAAGAAAGGGCTATTCAACCACATGAAGAGCCGGTGGAAACAGTGAACCTGGGTACTGAGACAAATAGGAAAGAGGTCAAGATTGGTGCCAATCTAGAGCTCAGCGTGAAGCAACGATTGATCCAGATGCTACATGATTACATGGAGATATTTGCTTGGTCCTATGAAGACATGCCTGGTTTGGATGCCGACATTGTAGTTCATCACCTGCCAACCAAGGAAGACTGCCCTCCGGTAAAGCAAAAGGTCCGCCGTATGCGCCCAGAGATGTCTGAAAAGATCAAGGCTGAGGTTATGAAGCAATTCGATGTCGGGTTTCTAGCAGTAACTTCTTATCCTCAATGGGTTGCCAACGTGGTGCCAGTGCCGAAGAAGGACGGTAAAGTCAGAATGTGTGTCGACTATATGGATTTGAACAGGGCAAGCCCCAAGGATGACTTCCCCTTACCTCACATCGACGTTCTTGTTGACAATACTGCTCAACACAAGGTGTTCTCCTTCATGGATGGTTTTTCAGGGTATAATCAGATCAAGATGGCCCCGGAAGATATGGAAAAGACTACCTTTGTGACTCAGTGGGGGACCTTCTGCTACAAGGTCATGCCATTCGGGTTAAAAAATGTTGGGGCAACCTATCAACGTGCCATGGTTGCTTTATTTCATGATATGATCCATCATGAGATTGAGGTATACGTTGATGACATGATTGCCAGGTCTCAAACTGAGGAGGAGCACCTTGATCATCTGATGAAGCTGTTTGACCGACTAAAGTTATACAAGTTGAGGTTGAATCCCAACAAATGCACCTTTGGGGTGAGGTCCGAAAAATTGCTAGGTTTCATTGTAAGTGATAAAGGTATTCAGGTGGACCCTGCCAAGGTAAAAGCCATACAAGAGATGCCAACTCCAAAGACAGAGAAAGAAGTCAGAGGCTTCCTGGGACGACTGAATTACATTTCCCGATTCATCTCACATCTAACTGCTACTTGTGAGCCAATCTTCAAATTACTGAAGAAAGATCAAGTAGTACGCTGGAACGATGAATGTCAGGCTGCCTTTGAAAAGATAAAGGAATATTTCCAAGAGCCACCCATTCTTATGCCACCAGTGGAAGGAAGACCTCTGATACTATACTTGACAGTACTTGACAATTCAATGGGGTGTGTGCTGGGGCAGCATGACGAGTCTGGCCGAAAAGAGCACGCTATTTATTACCTGAGCAAAAAGTTTACCGACTGTGAGTCTCGTTACTCACTGCTTGAGAAAACTTGCTGCGCTCTGGTATGGGCTGCTCGCCGGCTGAGACAGTATATGCTGACTCACACTACTCTTTTGATTTCAAAGATGGATCCCATCAAGTACATATTCGAAAAGCCTGCTCTGTCTGGAAGAATAGCGAGATGGCAAATGATCTTGACAGAATATGATATCCAGTATACAACTCAGAAAGCAATTAAAGGAAGTGTACTGGCAGATCATTTGGCACACCAACCTGTGGACGATTACCAATCATTGAACTTTGATTTTCCGGACGAAGATATCATGGTGGTAACTGACTGTGAAGTACCTGGACCGGATGAAGGACCTGAGGAAGGATCCCGATGGTCTATGCATTTTGACGGAGCCTCCAATGCTTTGGGTAACGGCGTCGGCGCTGTAATCATATCTCCCAAAGGAACTCATACTCCACTCACCGCCTGATTATGTTTCAACTGCACCAACAACATGGCAGAATATGAGGCATGTATCATGGGTCTGCAAGCTGCAATCGGCTTAAGGATCAAATTTCTGAGTGTCTTCGGAGATTCCGCTCTCGTGATCAATCAGATCAAAGGCGAGTGGGATACGAAACACCCAAATCTTATTCCTTACAAGGAGTATGTGTTGACCTTACTTCCCCACTTTGAAGAGATAACTTTTGAGCACTTCCCAAGAGAGGAGAATCAGCTAGCGGACGCACTAGCTACGATGTCTTCAATGTTCAAAGTTAAATGGGACAATGAGGCTCCCCGGATCATTATCTGGAAGTTGGACGAACTCGCATACTGCTGCGAGCTTGAGGCCGAAAAGGTGACTAAAAAACCCTGGTATCATGAGGTGAAGAGGTATTTGGAAGCTCAGGAATACCCTGAAGGTGCATCTGTCAATGACAAGAAATTCATGAGAAGGTTTGCGGCAAAATTCTTCCTCAGCAACGACATTCTCTACAAACGGAATCATGATTCAACTCTACTGCGTTGTGTGGATAAGGCTGAAGCAGAGAAGATCATGATAGAACTGCATGAAGGTACATTTGGGACACATTCCAGTGGACACACCATGGCTAAGAAAATCCTTCGGGCAGGATATTTCTGGTCCACAATGGAAGCCGATTGTTACCAACACTCTCGAACTTGTCATAAATGCCAGATCTATGCTGGCAAGGTGCATATTCCTCCGGTTCCTCTGAACGTCCTGACGGCACCTTGGCCTTTTGCAATGTGGGGCATTGATATGATCGGTGAGATCCGACCGACGGCATCCAACAGGCATCGCTTCATCTTGGTGGCAATCGATTACTTCACGAAGTGGGTTGAGGCAGCTTCCTACGCAACGGTAACCAAGAGCGTCGTGGCACGTTTCATCCGGCATAATCTGATCTGTCGATACGGCGTCCCGGAAAGAATCATTACGGACAATGGTACCAATCTCAATAACAAGATGATCACTGAACTCTGCGAACAATTCAAGATACAGCACCACAACTCTTCTCCCTACCGGCCGAAGATGAATGGGGCTGTAGAGGCAGCTAATAAGAATATCAAGAAAATTGTGCAGAAGATGACAGTGACCTATAAAGATTGGCACGAGATGTTAACGTTCGCTCTTCATGGGTACCGTACCTCAGCAAGGACGTCAACCGGGGCAAATCCTTTCTCCTTGGTCTATGGCATGGAGGCAGTCTTGCCAATTGAAGTCCAGATACCCTCTCTCCGGATAATGAAGGATGCAGACTTGAATGAAGATGACTGGATCCAGACTCGACTTGATCAATTAAACCTAATTGACGAAAAGAGGCTCACCGCTATCTGTCATGCTCAGACGTATCAAAAACGGATGATCAGGGCATTTAACAAGAAAGTCAGACCACAAGAGTATCAAGTTGGGGACCTGGTAATCAAACGCATCATCCTTCCTCAAAGTGATCCCCGGGGCAAATGGACCCCTTCATACGAAGGGCCATTTGTGGTTAAACATGTGTTCTCAGGAGGAGCCATGATCCTAACCACCATGGATGGTGACGACCTTCCTCACCCCGCCAATGCAGACATAGTGAAAAGATACTACGCATGAATAAAAGACCCGCTAGGTTGACATACCTAGGCAAAAATAAGGGCTTCCCGGCGAACCAAAAGGGTTCGGGCAAAAATAAGGGACGAAATGAAAAAATTTGTACACCCGGCAAGTCGAAAACCTGAAAAGGCGGCTTGAGCAAAAATGGGTATCCCGGTGGGTTGAAAACCCGAAAGGGCGGTCCAGGCAAAAGTTAGGGATAAAGCGTAACACTATGTCTCCTTGGATCACCTTGCATCCAGAATTCGGCATCAACTATCTGGCTCAGATTTAGGCATCGACCAATCAGCTCCATCTTCGACCAAGTAGCAAAGTGATGAGACGCTTGAAGACATAAAGGCGATAGCAGAGTTGGAACCCAGTGGGATTGTTCACATAGCTGTTTTGTTTTCTTTTCAAAATTGTAAGTTCTATGTTATTCGGCGACATCCTCTTACCAGGATGTCAGCCTCTTGTACAAAAACGCCTATTCACAGGCAAAATTCAAATCAATACAAATTCACTTGTCCATACAAATTGCCATTGTTTTTCCTTTTTCTGTTTTGTCTTGCGAAGAACGCCCAA
The DNA here is from genome assembly GCA_948472305.1 of Vicia faba. Classification (NCBI taxonomy): domain Eukaryota; kingdom Viridiplantae; phylum Streptophyta; class Magnoliopsida; order Fabales; family Fabaceae; genus Vicia; species Vicia faba. The sequence goes on from OX451738.1 coordinate 1,297,255,237, forward strand.
TGTTCATTTTTGATATATGCATTTGACATTAAATTGTTGATTCATAAATATTTGCATATGAAACAAAAGATTAATTACAGGTGACATCAGAAACAGGGGCAATGTGAAGTTGTCTGATGCAGTCTGGTTGCTTTGTCCGCCAAGGTACCAAGGTAGATTCGACTGAAGAATGTGACCAAATCATCTCAACGCCCTGCAGAGTAAGACAAGATTCAGCAATACTTTCCCCAAGCAGAGTTGGTTCCCCGTCAATCCTGAAAAGGCACAACATTCCCTAGTGGAATATAGGCATTCACTAGCAAGCGTCCCCGGCAGTCTTGACCTAAGATGGTTCCCCGGCAGAATATCAGTACCCCAGTGCAATTCCAAAAAGTTTCCCCAGGAAAGCGGAATTCTTATCCCCAGCAGGTCTTAAAGCTTATCCCCAGTAGATTCTGGAAGCTTGTTCCCTGCAGAATACGGACGTCTCTCCCGAGCTTTATTCAAAGTTATTCCTCTAAAGGGCTTATAACTGGGTTATCCTCAGCTATTTGCCACGGAAGATCGCCCTCGGCAAAGTTCTTCCTATTCCCCAGCGGAGTTTATCTTTGGTGTTCCCCAGCGGAGTTTATCATCATTATCCCCAGCGGAATCCATCATTGAAGTCCTCAGCAGGCCTCTCATCGAAACTTCAGTAAAGTATCTCTTCCACAGAGCAATTCCCCGGCCGGTCGTCAAGGATTTATTTTCCTAAGACGAAATTACATTCATAAACATTTCACATTTTCATACATCTTGCTTACATACATGATAAAGTGCATACAACACTATCTCATGTTGAACATCATGACATCATGCATATCATACATCATGACATTGCATACAACTTATGTTTTTGCCTTTTCAGGGAAAAGACAATCCCAAAGACAACTACCTTCAACTGTCACAATTCCAGATTCGATACCTGTATCTAGCCAGGGCACATCTGAGAGTGATCAGTTTCCAGACTCGATTCCTGTATCTAGCCAGGGCACGTCTGAAGAGTCCGAAGATTCGATTCCTGTATCCAGCCAGGGCATATCTAGCAACTATCATAATGCCAGATTTGATTCCTGTATCCAGCCAGGGCATATCTGTTGACCACATTTCCAGACTCGATTCCTGTATCTAGCCAGGGCACGTCTGAAAAGTTCGAAGATTCGATTCCTGTATCTAGCCAGGGCACGTCTGAAGAGTTCGAAGATTCGATTCCTGTATCCAGCCAGGGCATATCTGTTGACGACTATTTTCGGATTCGATTCCTGTATCTAGCCAGGGCACATCTGCGAGCAACCGATTATAGATTCGACACCTGTATCTAGACAGGGCATATCTGCATGAAGAGATTGAAGATCAAACACCTGTAACAAGCCGGGAAAACATCTGTCTTTCTCAAATACACAAGTTCTCGCTAAGGAATCTCTTGTGCGATCAACACTTCTAAATGGCATCTATAAGCCCATTCCCGACAAAGTTCCGTCGCATCTCTAGATGGCATCTATAAGCCCATCTCCCTATCCACCATCTGTCCAAATGGCATCTGCAAGCCCATTCCCGACATCACATTGCTAATACTCCAACATGCGAGTGCAAATTTCCGGGCACTCTAGTGTCCAATCTCCTTTTACCCTCGAGTCACGAAAGGCAAACTTGCCAATCTAACTCTTCAGGTTCAAGAAGATTGAACAGGGGCAATTGTTGTACCCCAAAATTTTCCCTCCCATTTCCTCAACATTTTCTCATCACAAGACCCTTGAAAATCAAGATCCAGTTAGGGTTCCTCTGCTCAAGACTTCTCCTTGCATTGTTGACCCAAATTAGGGTTTGTGTTTGCACAAAGATATTTTGACCTAAAATGCCTAAGATGACTTTCATGCTTCATGTTGGACTCCCAAGTTTATCCATACCAAGTTTCAAGTCTTGATTCCAAATTTTGCCCAGTCAATTGGACAGTTGACCTAGAAATCAACTGTATTGGGGAAAAAGTCAACTGTGGCCAATTGACAGTCAAATCTCATGAAAATTGACCCACATCAACATTATGAACTCACATGGACCATTTGATCAAGTTTGGATCACAATTCCACAAGAAATTTGATCAGATCATCAAAAGGGCAAAATGGTCATTTTTAGGGTTTTGACTGCACAAAGGCAATTTTTGACTGTTTGACCTAGCCAATGGCAAACCAAGCTCACATATGGACTCAAGGACCCCATGGAATTATCTTGACATGCTCAACAAGTTCAAAGGATCCCAAATACACAAGATTGATAGTTGAATTTCCCAGTCAATTGACCAATTTTGACTGTATATTGAAAAGTCAAACTTTGACTTTTTGGTCAAAATCAAGGGTCAAGATTCATTTTTCATCAAAGCATGCCAAATCATGAAACTTGTTCACCAAGAAATCAAAAATTGCAAATTAGGGTTTGAAATGAGAATTTTTCATAACTTAGAATTTTTCTAAGTTATGAAAAACCCTAATTTTTTCCCAACTTTGCCCCACTTTCTCACCAAGATTCATTTGGATTCAAGAAAAAGTCAAAACATGAAAGTTGTAGCCTATTGCATAATCTACAACTTTGATTCACAAAGTTTTCCAAAAAGAAGCTTGTATCTCAAGTTACAATTTTTGGAACAAGGGTACCAAACCATTCTTAACTTAGTGAAATTTTGACCTTTTTAGGCAAGTTTTTTACCTAACTTCAAGACCATTTTTCATACACTTCCACTTGGAATTTCAATTTTCACTTCAAAGATGGATTGTAGTACACATTTCAAGCTTTCCAAAATGTCCAAGAACTCATAAAACAATCTCATAACTTGAGAGAATCGAATTTTACAATATGGCAAAAACTCACTTTTGAATTGACCAATTTCCATGTTCATAACTTATGCATTTTCAAGTCAGCTTGGTTTATGCTACATTACAGGTCTCTAAACCATCCAACACTCAATAATTTAATGCATACTCATTGTGCCAAAGCCTTATTTTGTGTATCCAAGCATTGTATGCAAGATTAGGCCATAAATGGAAAAAGCATTTTAGCCATTTTTAAAAAGATTGCTTTATGTCAAGTTCTCATATCTTTGAAGTACAAAGAAATCTCAGAGGCACAAGTTATGAGACATATTGCACTGATCAAGGCAAGGCTTGGCAGCATGTTTAGGGGTCCTCTACCTGTCTAGAACACAAGGTGACCATTGCTTGCTTAAAGTTCAAGAAAGATAGCATAACATGTACCAACTTCCATATCAGTCAACCAAGCCTTAGAGAAAGTTATCAAACACATTCCAAACATTGATCCTAAGTTGAAGCACGACCCTAAGACCTCCAATACCTCCACAAACTCAAAATCACCATCAAACTGCCAAAACAGAGTAACCTCTGCAGATTGAGTTCCAACTCTCATCCCTTTCATGCTTTCTTGCTAAAAGCTCTTCACACACATTCCCTACCATCAATGCAAGCTAACCAAAACCTAAAACACGACCTGTAACTCCTCTAACCAGTTCCACCATTTTCATTTTCTTGTTTTGCAGTTGAAGTTCTCTAGCACGATTCAAGAAGTTTCAGGACAAAGTAGAACTTGGAATAGCATCCTCACACTTCAAGGAAGTTGTACAAGTCATCATCTTGCTCTGAAAACTCCTCCATTGCAAGGCACGATTCCAACTGAACAGGTATGTTCATGAAGTTCTATCTCTCAGTATAGGCATTGTTAGCTTTAGGTTTGTGAAGGAAACATGTCACAATCATAGCCCTGAACATGCCCATATGATTAGATTTCATTTATATTATGTGTGCTGCAAGAATTTTGAGTCTGAACATTGATGAAAAACTAGGTCAGGAATTGGGGGAGAAGAAATTCTCCCTCATCTTAGAGAGTTAAGTCAAGTTTTTTATATCCCTGGATTCGTCTTCTCATGCTCTACACTTTTCATGTTGAAAGTTTTGCTTAAAAGTCCAGGAATTGGGAGATAGGAAGCGCGCGTTTTCTTGAACAAAGTTTGTTCTGAGGTTAAAGATGACTGGTTCTGGGCTGAGCCTGGAATGTTTTTCTTATTTGCACCATACATTTACTTCTGAACCCCCTCAGCCCATTTTGTTCATTTTAATGATTTTTTTGACTTTTTCTTTTTTGGTTTGACTTATTTATTTTTTCTTATGATATTAAAAATATAAAAAATATTTTTCTCACCATTTTCCTATTTGTTAGGTATTTATTTGTTTAGGTTAGCCTTTTGAACATAAATAAATAAATAGATACCCTTTTAATAAAAAAATACTAAAAATATACAAATACATTTTATTTTCATTTTTATTTTGTTTTACCTTCTGAAAATTTTTTATATAAAAAAATACTTTTTTTATTAAATATTAAATATTATTAATTTGCATATATAATTCATATTAAGAAAATAATACACACATATATATATATATATATATATATATATATATATATATATATATATATATATATATATATATATATATATATATATATATATATATATATATATATATATATATATATATATATATATATATATATATATATATATATATATATATATATATATATATATATATATATATATATATATATATATATATTAGGATATTTAGGTTAAAATATAAAATATACACATTTTTATTTTATTAATATTTAATATAAAAAATACCTTTTTTCATAATATACTTCATTTTTATTTTTTGTATATAATAAATAAATATTATACATATTAAATAATTAATCCATTCTATTTAAGAAATTAGGGTTTTGCCCTAAACATGAAAAAACTCCAAAAAATAATACTTTTATTTTTGTTTATTTTGACATATAAAAATACTTTTTTTTCATGCATACAAAAACCATTTTTTTTGCATTTTTACATATTTATTCTTATTTTATTTAAATTGTGCAATTAAATTATCTTGTAAATAATTCAATATTGATGTAATAGTTTAGGTTTAAATTCCTTGTCAAAATCCCCATTTGAACATTTGTACCCCCCCCTTCCCATATAGGGTTTTGTAATAGCTTAGTAAATTTATTTTCGCACTTTATTGCTTTCTAATTATACCATGTTAGAATTAGGGTTTGTATGCGAAAAAACAACGAAAATAGTTTTGACCTAATTTCAAGATAAACAAGCATAAAATTGGACACACAAATCACACTTGCACCCCCTAGGGTATTCCACTTGTTGCCTTTCAAAATTAGGCCATATTGCATGTTAGGTCTCTTTGGGCAAAACAAATGCAAATCAAATGATCATAGTCCCTCGATGACGCTTTCAAAATGTTGCCTAAACAAATGATCAAGTTCCTTAAAGAAAATTGCCCAAAGATACTTGGCACCATTGCAATTATGGTCTAAACGATGACCCGCGCCCGTCCCTTTCACATCCTAACATGAGATTGTCCACCAAATACAATGGTGGAACAAACTTGTTAAAAAGGTTTAAAACATAGCAATAAACCTTGAGAAATTTAGGAGTAGATAACCTCTTAGTTACTTGAATCAAACTTGAAAAAACAAAACACTTGCCTATTTTCTAAAAACCACATCTCACAACACTTTCAAAACAACTTTCAAAAACAAATGAAAACCTTTTTTAAAGACATACATCTTTGTATACATCCCAACATGGATCATTACCAAGGTTGCCACCACATTGGCCTCTTTTCAAAACAATTTTCAAACCCACACACACAAAGCACCATTTCAAACAATTGAAAATTAAGGCAAGTTGATCTAAGCAAGTAACTAAGAGCCCATTGATAACCATGGATAGAAAGGGTGCTAATACCTTCCCTTTCTATAATCTACTCCCCGAACCCAAGAAAAATCTCAAAGGTTTTTGCTGTGCTTTTTAAACCTTTCCTTAGGATAAAATAAAAATTCGGTGGCGACTCATGCTTAACCGAAACATTTGCGAAAACAAACGCAAACCTCAAGTCAGTTCTCCCACCGTATCACAGGTAGCCTTATGGTTTGAATCCTATTGAGTATATAATGAATATGTTGTTGCCATGAAAAGTTGTTGATTCCGTTGACATGTTGTGTTGTAGGCCTTTGGCCAATGTTGAACGGTGTGATTTGTTGTTATGTCGACCGTTGTTATGTTGTTATTGTTGTTGCATTGTCGATTTGTGTTTGTTTATATCATCACATAGAATATCATTAAAGTTGGCATGGATTGGAATGTTCTAAGTTGGAGCGAATGCTCACCTATGCTGGCCTGGATTGGCATGTTATAAGTTGAAGGCTTTGCCTTATGCCTCGGAATTACAGGAAAATATTTATGTTGGGAGTTTTACTTTGATGGTAACACATGCATTCGCATAGTTTTGAGTTGCATATTCGAGTCACATATGTTGAATTGTGGTGTTGATGATTTGTGAAGTGTTGAGTTATCATTGTATTAAGTGGTGATTCTCTTTATACTTTACCTAATATATTGTTTATCATAACCCTATTTATATAGTTTGATATCTCACCCCTTCTGTTTGAATATTTCCCTTTGTTGGTAACGTGCAGGTAACCAAGATGAGTAGTCGATAGCATTGTTAGTTTAAGTTCGATGTCATTTGCTCTGATATGTAGCACTCGGGGGGAAATGAACGCTTGTGTATTTTGTTGTTTAAATATTGAACCTTATGTTGTTATTTGAGAAGTTTATTTTATTGATGTTGTTTCATGATTCAAAATATGCCATATCTTGTTTAGAGAATTATTATGAATCCGCTGCGTAATTAATCAAAGTTGGGTTTATGTTATGGAGACTATAATTATGAGTTGTGTTCATTCCTCTTCTTTAAGTGTTATGTATCTATTCCAAAAGCATGACGGGTTTATGTGTTTTGTTGAATATGTGACATCTTGATTATATTGGAAATTTTTATACTCTGATTTTTCGGTTAATTGCTTGGGGTAGAATTGGGGTGTTACATTAGTGGTATCTGAGTAAGTTGGTCCGTCTGGCCAAGTTGTCGAGTCGTAGTTGTTTAGCAATCGAGTATTATTAGTTTTCTTAACCGTTGTTTATATGGAAGTAATAGGATAAGATAGATGGAAGGAACGATGTTGCGATTGCTACTAATCTGCAAGCGATGGCTCATGCCATGCAGAATCAGCCTAATGTTGACGAGAATGCTAGATCTCCTAGTTTGGCGACTTTCCAAAGGGAGAATCCGCCGGTATTCAAGGGTAAGCGTGATCCTGATGGAGCACTAGATTGGTTGAAGGAGATTGAGAAGATCTTCCGTGTGATGGATTACACTCCAGTGCAGAAGGCTCGGTATGGTACTCATATGCTAAAAGTTGAAGTTGATGACTGTTGGCTAGAGATGCGTGCAAGGTTGGAAGCTGCATATGAGGAAATCACTTGGATTGTGTTCCGTAGGGAGTTTATGAGGATGTATTATCCTGAAGATGTTCAGGGTTTGAAAGAGATTGAGTTCCTTGAGTTGAAGCAAGGAGACAAATTCGTCACTGAGTATGCTGCTAAGTTCATTGAGCTAACTAAGTTCTATCCATATTTTGGATGGTGAAGGTGCTGAATTTTCTAAGTGCATCAGGTTTGAGAACAGACTGCGCTCGGAAATCAAGAAGGCTATTGGATATTAGAAGATTCATGTCTTTTCTGATTTGGTTGATAGTTGCAGGATCTTTGAAGAGGATAGCAATGCTCATCACAAGATTATTAATGATAAGAGGGGCAAGAATTCAACAAAATCGTGGCAAGCCTTATGATGCTGGTATGGGTAAACAAAGAGTTGCTCATGGTCATAGGACTAGTAGAGGAGATGCTCCTGCTAGAGTTGTATGTTTCAAATATGGGCAACCTGGTCACAAGAGTAATGTGTGCACTACTGCTGATGGAAATAGGTGTTTTTGTTATGGTAAGATTGAGCATGCGATATCTGAATGCAAGCATAAAGATATGATCTGTTTCAACTGTGGGGTATAAGGACACATTGGTAGTCATTGTCCGAAACCAAAGAAGGCACAAACTGGTGGTAGGGTGTTTGCTTTGGCTGGGACTTTGTCGGCTAGTGAGGACAGACTCATCAGAGGTACATGTTTCATTAATAGTACTCCTTTAATTATTATTATTGACACTGATGCTACTCATTATTTTATTGTTGCTGATTGTGTTGAAAGATTGGGTCTTGTGTTGTCTTTTATGAATGGAGAAATGGTCGTCGAGATTCCGACTAAGGGGTCGGTGACTACTTCTCGTGTGTGTTTGAATTGTCCTGTTGTACCCCAAAATTTTCCCTCCCATATTTCTCAACACATTTCAAGTGAGGTCCTCAAATTGCTCAAAGAAGTCCAAGGGTTGACCAGACAAAATCTCTCCTAAGGCAATCCACCCCAAATTAGGGTTTCAGTTTGCATCAAGATGTTTGAATCAAAAGGGTCACAAATTCTCACTATCATCCTAATATGTTCACAAGATCATCCATGTCTAGTTTCAAGCCCTACAAAGAAAGTTTGCTCAGTCAATTGCTCAAAGCCTGAAAATCGACTGTGCTAGGGCAAAAGTCAACAGTCTCCTACATACAGTCAAACTTTAATATTTTTGGTCAACATTCTCATTTTAAAGCATTATTCATCATTTGATAAATGGTTGATCATGATTCATCAAGGATTGCTCACAATTCATCAAAACCCAAAAGTTGCTAAATTAGGGTTTTGCAGGAAAAGTCAACTCAACTTTGACCAAGCATAACTTTCTCATACTTTATAAAAAATGACCCATCCAAAGCTCATTTTTAAGAGGATGTAATTCCCTACAATTCATCTTCAGCTTCCAAGTTCGAAATATGCATGCACAAGAAGTTATGAATTTGGACATTATAGGTCATTTTGAGAAGTCAACAAAAACACTTTTTTTGTCAAAGCTTCATATATGAACATGGAAGAATAAATTGATATGGTACTAAAAGGTTTGCTTATAGGACATCATAATATTTCTAAAAAGTCCAAGAAAACATCTCTAGGGTCAAAATTGAAGGAGTTATGCATTGGTGAAGTTGACCCTTTTTGCAAAATTGCCAAAAGTCAAAAGTGGCCAAAATTGCAATTTTTGTCAAATGGGCCCAACTTTTTGTGTTTGTATTGAGTTGGTAACATGATCCACAACCCATGATCCTTCCCACTTGTCTTTATTTTATTTTTGTCATTTATTTTGATTTTGATTTCAATTAAATCAAATTAAATCTAAATAAAATCATGAAAATATCAAAACTAATCAAACTTGAGATTTTGTGCATGTTTAGGTTCCTTATACAACTGGGAAGAGAATCAAATCGTGCTAGGCTTGTTTGGACAGAAAAAGATTGAATTTTTCTTGTTTTGGAAAGATTTGAAGCAAGGGTGAATCAATGATCAAATCTTCATAATTGCAAGGATTTGATGCAAACTTGTAACCCTAATGCACTCTATGATATATATTGAATAAATCTAAAGCAAAAGAACAAGGATTGGAGGCATGAGAAGCTGAAAGAAAACTTGCAAAAACTCAAGAAAAGTGGTGAATCAAATTCCAATTTCCAGGCTTCTTCAAGCCATTCCAAGCACACCATTTTCTTGCTGGACATCTAAGGAGTCTCTCCCTATCATTAGCAAGCATTTTCAGGCCCAGATACGCACTGTAAGTATCACACAAACTCCATGTTTTCTTGAAATCGAATCTCATAAATCTGGCATTGTTAGCATGATTTGTTTATATATTCTGAATCCTTGAAACATTTGCAAGCTAATGATAATAATTAATTGCATTTTTGTCAATCATATAGAAAGTTGCCATGATTAGGGTTTAGGTTTCGTTTTTAGGGATTTTGCTTGCAGGAACAATTAGCCATGGAGAGTGGTACCATGATGCTCGTGAGGTTGCCACGAGTTGATTGGTACCACTAGAATTGATTTATGATGCGTGCTATGGATTTTGGAAGATCACAGGGCTGTACCTACGCCCTTTTGTCCGTAGGTAAAAGTTTCCAAACTTTTAGCAACGGAAGGAGGTAGAAGATGATGGCGTCGCGTGGCCTGAATGGCCCATTCAAAATTTGCGCCTTTTCATTATATTAATCTTGTTTTCCTAATATAATATTTGCTTGCTATTCTTTGTACAACACAACGCGCTAGCTTAGTTGGTCAGTGGGTGAAGGAAATTTCCAAAGGGCCTGGGTTTGATTCCCAGTTTCCCCATATTTGTTCAATGCTATTTTATTTTACATGATCAGGTGTGCAAGCCTCCAGGACATCCACCGTGCATCATCAATATCTCGTCATCCAAGCCACCAGCAAACTAGATCCAAGGGTCATCCTTAGGAGGTCCATGATGCACCCTAGTCAAGCCAATGCATTGGATCAGGAAAGTCAACGTGGGCTAGACGTTTTGGGCTCAGAAAATTGCAATTCAAACCCCCCCTTTTTGCTTTGATACCAGGCCCATTTCTTTTTCTTTTATATTTTTCTTTTAGTTATTTATTTTAATTAATTATTTTCTAACATAAAATTAATTCTTTTTTTTTTTACAAAAAAAAACTCATAAAATCAATTTTCAATAATTTAGATTTAGGATTTATTTTTGTCAAATTTAATTTAATAATTAGTTTAATTTAATGTTAGGGTAATTTTAACCTTTTGTAAATAAATTAAAATCAATTAGAAAATTGGGATTAGTTTGATTTAATTTTTATTTTCTTTTCTTAAAATAACAAAAAATATAAAAATAGGTCAAATTGATTCCTTTTCTCAAATTATATTAATTAGTAGCTAGGTCTGTATTTATTTAATTAAAATCTTATTATTCTCAAAATAATTTAAAAAAACAACAAAAAAATAATTTGTCTTTCAATTAAGTTTAGACGGGGTAAAAACCCTAAATTTTTCTCGTTCTCAATTCATCGCGCGCGTTTATTTATTTTTAAAATATTAATGTAACTGCTCATGGTCTGTAATAGTTTAATTAGGACTTTTCTTTTATTTATCATTTTACGGGTTTTTGGCTATGTAATTAATCCCCCTCCCCGAAGCCTTGTAATAGCATAGTTTTATTTCTCGCATTTTAATTTTCGCAAATATTAACTGTTAGATGTATGATAATAAGATTGCATAACAAGAATGTATGTTAATTTTAAAATGGTTAACAAACCCTAAATGTGCAAAGATAATAACTTGAAATCAAATCACTCGCACATGCGCACTCCTAGGGTATACTCTCACTTCGGTTACCTTTGGTAAACGGTCATTAAGTATAGGGTGTTTTAGTGGTCGCTCTCTTGTCTAAACAAAGATCAAAAGTCCCGTTCGGAAATGTTGCCTCGGAAAGGTTGCCTCGGAAAGGTTGCATCGAATATGATCTTAAGACACTAGGGTTATTACTAAGACGTCCTAACATTGCTTTAGTGGTTGTACGACCCTTTCGAATTGACCCTTACAACTCTAACGATGGTGCTACCTACTCATTAATAGTGGGATAGCGTTGTCTAAAGGAAACAAGAATAGAAACATTCTTTTTTCGAGTAGGTAGATGCTAGTAGGTACTTGCTCAAAAACAAACCTTTTCACACTTACACTTTTTTCAAACAGAGTTTTCAAAAATACTTCGTAACACTCTTGAGGACTGATACAAGGGTTAAAACGAAGTAAGACAAAAAACTTTTCAAAACACACAAACATGGAAGAAATTTTTAAAATGATGAGCAAGTACCTAAGAGCCCATAGAAAACTACGGATAGAAAGGATGCTAATACCTTCCCTTTCTATAATCTACCCCCCGTACTCAAAATCTCGAAAAAGGAATTTTTCTGTGCTTTTTTCCTTTCCAGTTGGATAAAATAAAAGTCGGTGGCGACTCTTGCTTACTACGATATTTTGCAAACACAAACGCAAAACACAAACCAACATTTTCCTAAAACAGTCCGGTTCTGCCACCGTATCATATGTCCTTTTTCGATCTTCGGCAAAGACTTCGCTGTTGATTTGATTTGTTTTCCGTTAAGCGGGTTATATGTGATCTTGGGTATGAACTGGTTAGAGTATAACTATGTTCATATCAATTTCTATAACAGATATTTGAGGTTTTCTACTCTTGAAGAGGAAGAAGTTGGTTTGTTGACTGGTAAAAAGTTGCGGCAACTGATGCAAGACGAAGCGCAAATATTCTCGTTGATGGTGTCGCTATCTTTTGAGAACCAAGTTAGGATTGATGAGTTGCTGGTGGTGCGAGAATTTCCTGAAGTGTTCCCTGATGAAATTCCTGACGTACCTCCAGAAAGAGAAGTTGAGTTTGCGATTGATCTGGTACCTGGTACCATACATGTTTCTATGGCACCGTACAGGATGTCTGCATCTGAATTGTCTGAATTGAAGAAGAAATTAGAAGAGTTTATTGAGAAAAAGTTTGTAAGACCAAGTTTATCACCGTGGAGAGCGCCTGTGTTGTTAGTAAAGAAGAAATATGGAAGTATGGGACTTTGTGTCGATTATAGACAGTTGAATAAAGTGACGATTAAGAAAAAGTATCCTCTTCCGAGAATTGATGACTTAATGGATTAATTGGTGGGTGAAACTGTGTTTTCTAAAATTGATTTGAGGTCAGGATATCACCAAATTAGATTGAAAGAAGATAATATTCGGAATACCGTATTCAGAACTCGGTATGGAAACTACGAGTATTCGGTGATGCCTTTCGGTGTTACTAATGCGCCGAGAGTATTCATGGAGTACATGAATCACATCGTTCCTACTTATTTGGATCGGTTTGTGGTGGTATTCATTGATGACATTCTGATTTACTCTAAATCGGAAGAAGAACATGAAGAGCACCTAAGAGTTGTATTGCAAGTTTTGAAAGAGAATAAGTTGTATGCGAAGTTGTCCATGTGTGAATTCTGGTTGCATGAGCTTAGTTTCCTTGGTCATATCATTTCTGGTAGTGGCATTGTCGTGGATCCTTCTAAAGTTGATGTTGTATTGCAATGGGAAGCTCCAAAGTCGGTTATCGAGATTAGAAGTTTCTTGGGATTAGACGGTTACTATAGACGGTTTATCGAAGGTTTTCTAAGTTGGCACTTCTGTTGACCAAGTTGACATGTAAGGGTAAATCCTTTGTATGGGATAGTCGATGTGAAGAAATTTTTACCGAGTTTAAGAAGATGTTGATGTCAGCTTCGGTTTTGACTTTGCCTAATCCGGGAGAACCTTTTGTTGTGTATTGTGATGCTTGTCTGATGGGGTTAGGTGGTGTACTCATGCAGAATAGTAACATGGTTTCTTATGCGTCAAGGAAATTGAGGACTCATGAAAATAATTATCCTACGCATGATTTAGAATTGGCTGCAGTTGTCTTTGTGTTGAAAATCTGGAGGCATTATCTTTATGGTTCTAGATTCGAAGTGTTTAGTGACCATAAGAGTTTGAAGTATATTTTTGATCAAAAAGAGTTGAATATGAGGCAACAAAGGTGGTTAGAATTGATGAAGGATTATGATTTCGGGTTGAATTATCATCCAGGAAAAGCTAATGTTATTGTTGATGCTTTAAGCCGAAAGACTTTGCACATGTCGACAATGATGGTTAAAGAGTTGGAGTTGATTGAGAAATTCCGAGATTTGAGTTTGGTTTGTAAAGTGACGCCGCAGAATGTTATGTTGGGAATGTTAAAGATTAATAATGACTTTCTCAATGGTATCAGTAAGGCTCAAAATCTAGATGTGAAGTTAGTGGATATGATGATGGGAATCGATCGATTTTAGAATGATGATTTCAAGGTAGATGTGCAAGGTATGTTGAGATTCCGAGGCCGTATTTGCATTCCTGATGATGAAGAGATTAAGAAAGTAATTCTTTAGGAAAGTCATAGAAGCAGTTTGAGTATTCATCCAGGAGCTACTAAAATGTATTAAGATTTGAAGGGCTTGTTTTGGTGGCCTGGTATGAAATGTGATGTGGCACAGTTTGTGTATGCTTGTTTGACTTGTCACAAGTCGAAGATTGAGCATCAGAAGCCTGCATGGCTGATGCAACCGTTAGAGATTCTAGAATGGAAATGGGATAACATTTTGATGGATTTTGTAACGAAATTACGTAGTACCTTGAGAGGACATGATTCGATATGGGTGATTGGTGATAGGTTTACGAAGTCGGCACATTTTATACCTATTAACATCACATATCCAATTTCGAAGTTGGTAGAGATTTACATCAAAGTAATTATGAAGTGGCATGGTGTTCCTATGTGTATTGTATCGGGTACAGATCCGAGGTTTACTTCTGATTTCTGGAAAAGTTTGCAAGAAGCATTGGGATCTAAGTTCAGGTTGAGTACGGCGTATCATCCTTAGACGGATGGTCAGACCGAGAGGATGATTCAGTCATTGGAGGATTTGTTGAGAGCATGTATTCTTGAGCTGGGAGGTCCGTGGGATACTTATCTTCTGTTGATTGACTTCACTTACAATAACAGTTATCATTCGAGTATTGGGATGGCACCTTTTGAGGCGTTATATGGTCGGAGGTGTAGGAATCTGTTGTGTTGGCATGAATTTGGTGAAAGTGTGGTACTTGGACCTGAGATTGTTCGAGAGACTACTGAGAAAGTGAAGCTTATCCGAGAAAATATGAAGGTTTCTCAAAGTAGACAGAAAAGTTACCACGACAAGAGGAGGAAGGATTTGGAATTTCAAGTTGGTGATCATGTGTTTTTAAGAGTCACACCTATGACTGGTGTTGGGAGAGCTCTGAAGTCTAAGAAGCTTACTCCTCGTTTTACTTCTCCGTATCAGATATTAGATCGAGTTAGGAAAGTTGCTTACCGAGTGGCGTTACCGCCAAACCTTGCTAATTTTCACTATGTGTTTCATGTATCACAACTCCGGAAGTATATTCCCGATCCGTCTCATTTGATTCAGATGGACGATGTGCAAGTACGGGATAATCTCACCTTGGAGACGATGCCTGTACGAGTCGCGGATCGCGAGATGAAGATTCTAAGAGGAAGGAGATTGTATTGGTGAAAGTTGTTTGGTTAGGAGCTGCTGGAGAAAGTATGACCTGGGAGTTGGAGAGCAAGATGCGAGACTCCTATCCCGAATCATTTGAACCAAGTAAACTTTTATTTTCGAGGACGAAAATATTCTAAGTGGGGGAAAGTTGTAACGCCCCGATATTTAATTATTTATTTAATTAAATACTTTTGAATATTTTATATTAATTCGAATTTTTATCATTGAATTCGAAATTATTTTATTTAGTGGCATGATAAATAATCGAATTTATTTTGGTGGAATTAAGTTGAAGTATTATTTTATTATTAAGCTTAATTATGAGATTGGGCTTAATTTATGGTGTTGTGAAGTAATAGAGGGGGTATGTCACTTTGGCCCATTTAGATTTATTAAGAGAAATAATATATTATAATAGAAATAGAGTTAGATAAGAAAGAGGGTTAGTGTTATCAGGAAAAAGAAGTAAAAAGAGAAGAGAAAGAGGAATAAGGTTTGGAGAGGAGAATAAGAACAAGAGAAAGTTGCTGCTAGTGTCAAATTCCCAAAAATCCCATTGAAATTTCTTAGAGCTGCACTCAATCCAAGGTAAGGGTGGGGTTCTTGCTAAATAAATGGGAGTATGATGAATTTCAATTTGGGTTTAGGGTATTAGTTTCACTACTATGTTGTGCATGAAAAATTTGTTGTGTTGCTATTGAAATTAACAATTGATTTGAGTTGTGTTGTTATTTGTTGTATTTGAACTGTGTTTGGTTAATGCTAAACTAGGATAAATAGGTGAATTGAAACAAGAATGAACAAGAGCTAGGCATATGTGTAAAGGGAGGAAAAAATGGGTTTTAAGCTTCAATCCTTCTGACACGAGTCGTGTCAGCTGACACGGGAACCCGTGTCAGCCCCTGCATTCCACGCCTTTACCTTTCCTTCTTCTGACATGACCGTGTCAGGCAACACGACCACCCGTGTCAGCTGATGTAGCAAAATTTTCTAAACTTAGACTTATGCAATTTTTCCGTCCCGATTCGTCCTGTTTGATTCTTATGAAAACCAAAACATAAAATATTGTGATAGGGAATAAAACATCAATTAGTTGAACTATGCAATGATTAAGTAACTACTAAATTCATGCGTAGAACCATTGACCAGTAGCTGAATTAGGCGGTATAATTAGTTGTCCGAAATTTAACGAAATTTGACCGGGTAACTAAGTTTTATTAGTAGGTAATTGTGGATATGTGTTTTTGTTGAAATTATGTCGATTATGCTGAATTGTCGGTACAGTTGGTTAAGTCATTCTGTTCGGTTTATGGACATTGTTGATTATAGGTCTTATGACCAATATTGTGTTACTTTGTGTTGATCGATAAATGTGCTGTTGTTGTGAGATAACATTGTGTATATGTGAAATTCACTATTGATAATGTGATTATGAATTATTTCTGTGGGTAGCCTTATGGTGTGAATCCTATTGAGTATATAATGAATATGTTGTTGCCATGAAAAGTTGTTGATTCCGTTGACATGTTGTGTTGTAGGCCTTTGGCCAATGTTGAACGGTGTGATTTGTTGTTATGTCGACCGTTGTTATGTTGTTGTTTTTGTTGCATTGTCGATTTGTGTTTGTTTATATCGTCACATAGCATAACATTAAAGTTGGCATGTATTGGAATGTTCTAAGTTGGAGCGAATGGTCACCTATGTTGGCCTGGATTGGCATGTTATAAGTTGAAGGCTTTGCCTTATGCCTCGGAATTACAGGAAAATATTTATGTTGGGAGTTTTACTTTGATGGTACCACATGCATTCGCATAGTTTCGAGTTGCATATTCGAGTCGCATATGTTGAATTGTGGTGTTAATGATTTGTGAAGTGTTGAGTTATCATTGTATTAAGTGGTGATTCTCTTTATACTTTACCTAATATATTGTTTATCATAACCCTATTTATATAGTTTGATATCTCACCCCTTCTGTTTGAATATTGCCCTTTATTGGTAACGTGCAGGTAACCAAGATGAGTAGCCGATATCATTGTTAGTTTGAGTTCGGTGTCATTTGCTCTGATACGTAGCACTCGGGGGGAAATGAACGCTTGTGAATTTTGTTGTTTAAATATTGAACCTTATGTTGTTATTTGAGAAGTTTATTTTATTGATGTTGTTTCATGATTCAAAATATGCCATATCTTGTTTAGAGAATTATTATGAATCCGCTGCGTAATTAATCAAAGTTGGGTTTATGTTATGGAGACTATAATTATGAGTTGTGTTCATTCATCTTCTTTAAGTGTTATGTATCTATTATAAAAGCATGACGGGTTTATGTGTTTTGTTGAATATGTGACATCTTGATTATATTGGAAATTTTTATACTCTGATTTTTCGGTTAATTAATTGGGGTAGAATTAGGGTGTTACATTAGTGGTATCTGAGCAAGTCGGTCCGTCTGGCCAAGTTGTCGAGTCGTAGTTGTTTAGCAATCGAGTATTATTAGTTTTCTTAACCGTTGTTTATATGTAAGTAATAGGATAAGATGGATGGAAGGAACGATGTTGTGATTTCTACTAATCTGCAAGCGATGGCTCATGCCATGCAGAATCAACCTAATGCTGACGAGAATGCTAGATCTCCTAGTTTGGCGACTTTCCAAAGGGAGAATCCGCCGGTATTCAAGGGTAAGCGTGATCCTGATGGAGCACTAGATTGGTTGAAGGAGATTGATAGAATCTTCCGTGTGATGGATTGCACTCCAGCGCAGAAGGTTCGATATGGTACTCATATGCTAAAAGTTGAAGATGATGACTGTTAGCTAGAGATGCGTGCAAGGTTGGAAGCTGCGTATGAGGAAATCATTTGGATTGTGTTTCGTAGGGAGTTTCTGAGGATGTATTATCCTGAAGATGTTCGGGGTTTGAAAGAGATTGAGTTCCTTGAGTTGAAGCAAGGAGACAAATTCGTCACTGAGTATGCTGCTAAGTTCATTGAGCTAACTAAGTTCTATCCATATTTTGGATGGTGAACGTGCTGAATTTTCTAAGTGCATCAGGTTTGAGAATAGACTGCGCTCGGAAATCAAGAAGGCTATTGGATATTAGAAGATTCATGTCTTTTCTGATTTGGTTGATAGTTGCAGGATCTTTGAAGAGGATAGCAATGCTCATCACAAGATTATTAATGATAAGAGGGGCAAGAATTCAACAGAATCGTGGCAAGCCTTATGATGCTGGTATGGGTATACAAAGAGTTGCTCATGGTCAGAGGACTAGTGGAGGAGATGCTCCTGCTAGAGTTGTATGTTTCAAATATGGGCAACCTGGTCACAAGAGTAATGTGTGCACTACTACTGATGGAAATAGGTGTTTTTGTTATGGTAAGATTGGGCATGCGATATCTGAATGCAAGCATAAAGATATGATCTGTTTCAACTGTGGGGTAGAAGGACACATTGGTAGTCATTGTCCGAAACCAAAGAAGGCACAAACTGGTGGTAAGGTGTTTGCTTTGGCTGGGACTTTGTCGGCTAGTGAGGACAGACTCATCAGAGGTACATGTTTCATTAATAGTACTCCTTTAATTATTATTATTGACACTGATGCTACTCATTATTTTATTGTTGCTGATTGTGTTGAAAGATTGGGTCTTGTGTTGTCTTTTATGAATGGAGAAATGGTCGTCGAGATTCCGACTAAGGAGACGGTGACTACTTCTCGTGTGTGTTTGAATTGTCCTGTTGTACCCCAAAATTTTCCCTCCCATATTTCTCAACACATTTCAAGTGAGGTCCTCAAATTGCTCAAAGAAGTCCAAGGGTTGACCAGACAAACTCTCTCCTAAGGCAATCCACCCCAAATTAGAGTTTCAGTTTGCATCAAGATGTTTGAATCAAAAGGGTCACAAATTCTCACTATCATCCTAATATGTTCACAAGATCATCCATGTCTAGTTTCAAGCCCTACAAAGAAAGTTTGCTCAGTCAATTGCTCAAAGCCTGAAAATCGATTGTGCTAGGGCAAAAGTCAACAGTCTCCTACATACAATCAAACTTTAATATTTTTGGTCAACATTCTCATTTTAAAGCATTATTCATCATTTGATAAATGGTTGATCATGATTCATCAAGGATTGCTCACAATTCATCAAAACCCAAAAGTTGCTAAATTAGGGTTTTGTAGGAAAAGTCAACTCAACTTTGACCAAGCATAACTTTCTCATACTTTATAAAAAATGACCCATCCAAAGCTCATTTTTAAGAGGATGTAATTCCCTACAATTCATCTTCAGCTTCTAAGTTCGAAATATGCATGCACAAGAAGTTATGAATTTGGACATTATAGGTCATTTTGAGAAGTCAACAAAAACACCTTTTTTTTCAAAGCTTCATATATGAACATGGAAGAATAAATTGATATGGGACTAAAAGGTTTGCTTAGAGGACATCATAATATTTCTAAAAAGTCCAAGAACACATCTCTAGGGTCAAAATTGAAGGAGTTATGCATTGGTGAAGTTGACCCTTTTTGCAAAATTGCCAAAAGTCAAAAGTGGCAAAAATTGCAATTTTTGTCAAATGGGCCCAACGTTTTGTGTTTGTATTGAGTTGGTAACATGATCCACGACCCATGATTCTTCCCACTTGTCTTTATTTTATTTTTTTCATTTATTTTGATTTTTATTTCAATTAAATCAAATTAAATCAAAATAAAATCATGAAAATATCAAAACTAATCAAAGCTTGAGATTTTGTGCATGTTTAGGTCCCTTATAAAGTTGGGAAGAGAATCAAATCGTGATAGGCTTGTTTGGACAGAAAAAGATTGAATTTTTCTTGTTTTGGAAAGATTTGAAGCAAGGGTGAATCAATGATCAAATCTTCCTAATTGCAAGGATTTGATGCAAACTTGTAACCCTAATGCACTCTATGATATATATTGAATAAATCCAAAGCAAAAGAACAAGGATTGGAGGCATGAGAAGCTGAAAGAAAACTTTCAAAAACTCAAGAAAAGTGGTGAATCAAATTCCAATTTCCAGGCTTCTTCAAGCCATTCCAAGCACACCATTTTCTTGCTGGACATCTAAGGAGTCTATCCCTATCATTAGCAAGTGTTTTCATGCCCAGATACGCACTGTAAGTATCACACAAACTCCATGTTTTCTTGAAATCGAATCTCATAAATCTGGCATTGTTAGCATGATTTGTTTATATATTCTGAATCCTGAAACATTTGCAAGCTAATGATAATAATTAATTGCATTTTTGTCAATCATATAGAAAGTTGCCATGATTAGGGTTTAGGTTTCGTTTTTAGGGATTTTTCTTGTAGGAACAATTAGCCATGGAGAGTGGTACCATGATGCTCGTGAGGTTGCCACAAGTTGATTGGTACCACTAGAATTGATTTATGATGCGTGCAGTGGATTTTGGAAGATCACAGGGCTGTACCTACGCCCTTTTGGCTGTAGGTAAAAGTTTCCAAACTTTTAGCAACAGAAGGAGGTAGAAGATGATGGCGTGGCGTGGCCTGAATGGCCCATTCAAAATTCGCACCTTTTCATTATATTAATCTTGTTTTCGTAATATAATATTTGCTTGCTATTCTTTGTACAACACAACGCGCTAACTCAGTTGGTCAGTGGGTGAAGGAAATTGCCAAAGGGCCTGGGTTTGATTCCCAGGTCCCCCATATTTGTTCAATGCTATTTTATTTTACATGATCAGGTGTGCAAGCCTCCAGGACATCCACCGTGCATCATCAATATCTCATCATCCAAGCCACCAACAAACTAGATCCAAGGGTCATCCTTAGGAGGTCCATGATGCATCCTACTCAAGCCAATGCATTTGTTTATCTGTAAATAATATAATCAATAAATATAATAAAACAAACAAACACCAACGCTTCTTTTTTCGCGCGAGATTTTGAACCAGCCATTCAGCTTATGCCACCGAGTCATCTTCCTCATTGTTTTGTTTTCCTGAAAATATAAAAAAAAATTGGAAACGGTTTTTACACCGTTCTAAAAGGCATCATTAGAGAAAATAGAGAATAGCCCCTGGGGCTCCATAAATTGAGCGTGATGGCCTCATTCTCTCGGTCCAAGTGCACTGAATTGAATGGCCTAGGTTTCAAGCTCCAATTTTTCCATATTTTAAAACCCCCAATTCAAAGCTTCATAAACCCTAAAAAGCAATAATGGTAGATTCGCATACAGTGTATAAAAACGCAATTAAAGTAGATGGTTAGCTTCAGAATGCATCATTTAGTAAGAATCCATTAAAATTATGCAATGAAAATGTTTAAATCTCAAAACACGATTATGAAAAAAAGTGAGAAAAGCTTGACTTCTGTATACCAATTCAGGGTGTTGGGATGATTGATTTTGATTGTAACACGTTCTATGATCCTCAAGGAAGCTAATGGAACAACTATTAGGTCTTGAATCGTCCTAGAACTAGGTTTTCAGATTTGGATTTTCAAGCAAAAATTTCAAGTTTGTGTATGCTTTTTCTGCGCAGCTTAGAGTCAATGAGCACAAGGGTTTTGATCCAGCTTATGTATGGAATGATTAGGTCAAATAAAATAGGTCCAAAATCCATGAATTGATGAATGTAATATTTGATTTTTAAGCCATGATATTTTCAAATCTTTTCATGCACATTTGCTCTCAATCATATCCAATCCTTCCCTAATTGATCATGCACGAATTTTGAGTGTCCAATGAGAATATTTTCTGCACAAAAAGATTTTATTTCATTAGTTTAGCATTTTTTCATATTTTATTTAGTTTAAATGAATTAATTGTAATAAAAAATTCAAATAAATAAATAAAAATAATAAAAAACTTCCCTTTGGGCCAAATGGTCATGTGCATGTCTTGGATGATGAATTGTGGAAGAAAAAAGAGGCCCATTAGCAATTTTAGGTCATTTGAATCAATGTTGACTTTTCAAAATATCCAAAAATTTCCCAACTTCCACAAGGCATAACTTGCTCAATTTTTAAGATTTGCTCATGTTCTTGGACATTTTGGAAAGGTCTTTCAGTCCTATAACCAATGTCTTTGGTCCCATGTCATTTTGATTTACCAATCTCAAGTTATGGCCTTTGACTTAAAGTCCCTTTTTGTTGACTTTTGAAAATGACCTATAATGTTGAAATTGATAACTTTTTGTGAGAGCATTTCTTGGACTTGAAGTATGAAGAGGAGTTGTAGGAAATGTCTTTCTATTCAAAATGAGCTTTGGATGGAATTTTTCTGATAATCCATGTGAAAGTTATGCCCTGGTCAATTTACAGTTGACTTTTTCAATTGTCCAAATAAGGAAACTTTTGCATTTTGATGATTTTTGAGCCAAGCTTTGAGAATCATGATCAAGCATTGATCAAATGATGTTTGTGGCTTCAAAATGAGATTTTGACCAAAAATTTGAACTTTTGACTGTCAAATGACCATTTTGCCCCTATAGTTGACTGTAGTGCAATTAGGGTTTTTGATTGTGCAATTTTGTGCTGAAAGTCTTGAAACTTGGTATGAGGATGCTTGACCATATTTGTAGGCATGTGGGACTTGATTGGACCCTTGGAAACTTTATTTTCTTGATCAGAACCAAAACCCTAATTTTGACTGTTTAGGAGGCCCTTGCACTGTGCAACCCTTGGGGAATTTTGAAGCTTGACTTGGCAATCCTTGAAGAATATGGGAGGGCAAATTTTGGGGTACAACAGTCGCTCTCTTGTCTAAACAAAGATCAAAAGTCCCGTTCGGAAATGTTGCCTCGGAAATGTTGCCTCGGAAAGGTTGCCTCGGAAAGGTTGCCTCGAATATGATCTTAAGACACTAGGGTTATTACTAAGACGTCCTAACATTGCTTTAGTGGTTGTACGTCCCTTTCGAATTGACCCTTACAACTCTAACGACGGTGCTACCTACTCATTAATAGTGGGATAGCGCTGTCTAAAGGAAACAAGAATATAAACATTCTTTTTTCGAGTAGGTAGATGCTATTAGGTACTTGCTCAAAAACAAACCTTTTCACACTTACACTTTTTTCAAACAGAGTTTTCAAAAATACTTCGTAACACTCTTGAGGACTGATACAAGGGTTAAAACGAAGTAAGACAAAAAACTTTTCAAAACACACAAACATGGAAGCAATTTTTAAAATGATGAGCAAGTACCTAAGAGCCCATAGAAAACTACTGATAGAAAGGATGCTAATACCTTCCCTTTCTCTAATCTACCCCTCGTACTCAAAATCTCGAAAAAGGAATTTTTCTGTGCTTTTTTCCTTTCCAGTTGGACAAAATAAAAGTCGGTGGCGACTCTTGCTTACTACGACATTTTGCAAACACAAACGCAAAACACAAACCAACATTTTCCTAAAACAGTCTGGTTCTGCCACCGTATCATATGTCCTTTTTCGATCTTCGGCAAAGACTTCGCTGTTGATTTGATTTGTTTTCCATTAAGCGGGTTATATGTGATCTTGGGTATGAACTGGTTAGAGTATAACTATGTTCATATCAATTTCTATAACAGATATTTGAGGTTTTCTACTCTTGAAGAGGAAGAAGTTGGTTTGTTGACTGGTAAAAAGTTGCGGCAACTGATGCAAGACGAAGCGCAAATGTTCTCGCTGATGGTGTCGCTATCTATTGAGAACCAAGTTAGGATTGATGAGTTGCTGGTGGTGCGAGAATTTCCTGAAGTGTTCCCTGATGAAATTCCTGACGTACCTCCAGAAAGAGAAGTTGAGTTTGCGATTGATCTGGTACCTGGTACCATACCTGTTTCTATGGCACCGTACAGGATGTCTGCATCTGAATTGTCTGAACAGAAGAAGCAATTAGAAGAGTTTATTGAGAAAAAGTTTGTAAGACCAAGTTTATCACCGTGGAGAGCGTCTGTGTTGTTAGTAAAGAAGAAAGATGGAAGTATGAGACTTTGTGTCGATTATAGACAGTTGAATAAAGTGACGATTAAGAAAAAGTATCCTCTTCCGAGAATTGATGACTTAATGGATTAATTGGTGGGTGCAAGTGTGTTTTCTAAAGTTGATTTGAGGTCAGGATATCACCAAATTAGAGTGAAAGAAGATAATATTCGGAATACCGCATTCAGAACTCGGTATGGAAACTACGAGTATTCGGTGATGCCTTTCGGTGTTACTAATGCGCCGAGAGTATTCGTGGAGTACATGAATCACATCGTTCCTACTTATTTGGATCGGTTTATGGTGGTATTCATTGATGACATTCTGATTTACTCTAAATCGGAAGAAGAACATGAAGAGCACCTAAGAGTTGTATTGCAAGTTTTGAAAGAGAAGAAGTTGTATGCGAAGTTGTCCATGTGTGAATTCTGGTTGCATGAGCTTAGTTTCCTTGGTCATATTATTTCTGGTAGTGGCATTGTCGTGGATCCTTCTAAAGTTGATGTTGTATTGCAATGGGAAGCTCTAAAGTCGGTTATCGAGATTAGAAGTTTCTTGGGATTAGACGGTTACTATAGACGGTTTATCGAAGGTTTTCTAAGTTGGCACTCCTGTTGACCAAGTTGACATGTAAGGGTAAAGCCTTTATATGGGATAGTCGATGTGAAGAAATTTTTACCGAGTTTAAGAAGAGGTTGATGTCAGCTTCGGTTTTGACTTTGCCTAATCCGGGAGAACCTTTTGTTGTGTATTGTGATGCTTATCTGATGGGGTTAGGTGGTGTACTCTTGCAGAATAGTAACATGGTTTCTTATGCGTCGAGGAAATTGAGGACTCATGAAAATAATTATCCTACGCATGATTTAGAATTGGCTGCAGTTGTCTTTGTGTTGAAAATATGGAGGCATTATCTTTATGGTTCTAGATTCGAAGTGTTTAGTTACCATAAGAGTTTGAAGTATATTTTTGATCAAAAAGAGTTGAATATGAGGCAACAAAGGTGGTTAGAATTGATGAAGGATTATGATTTCGGGTTGAATTTTCATCCAGGAAAAGCTAATTTTATTGTTGATGCTTTAAGCCGAAAGACTTTGCACATGTCGACAATGATGGTTAAAGAGTTGGAGTTGATTGAGAAATTCCGAGATTTGAGTTTGGTTTGTAAAGTGACGCCGCATAATGTTATGCTGGGAATGTTAAAGATTAATAATGACTTTCTCAATGGTATCAGTAAGGCTCAAAATCTAGATGTGAAGTTAGTGGATATGATGATGGGAATCAATCGATCTGAGAATGATGATTTCAAGGTAGATGTGTAAGGTATGTTGAGATTCCGAGGTCGTATTTGCATTCCTGATGATGAAGAGATTAAGAAAGTGATTTTTGAGGAAAGTCATAGAAGTAGTTTGAGTATTCATCCAGGAGCTACTAAAATGTATTAAGATTTAAAAGGCTTGTTTTGGTGGCCTAGTATGAAATGTGATGTGGCACAGTTTGTGTATGCTTGTTTGACTTGTCACAAGTCGAAGATTGAGCATCAAAAGCCTGCATGGTTGATGCAACCGTTAGAGATTCTAGAATGGAAATGGGATAACATTTTGATGGATTTTGTAACGGAATTACCTAGTACCTTGAGAGGACATGATTCGATATGGGTGATTGTTGATAGGTTTACGAAGTCGGCACATTTTATACCTATTAACATCATATATCCAATTTCGAAGTTGGTAGAGATTTACACCAAAGTAATTATGAAGTGGCATGGTGTTCCTTTGTGTATTGTATCGGGTAGAGATCCGAGGTTTACTTCTGATTTCTGAAAAAGTTTGCAAGAAGCATTAGGATCTAAGTTCAGGTTGAGTACAGCGTATCATCCTTAGACGGATGGTCAGACCGAAAGGATGATTCAGTCATTGGAGGATTTTTTGAGAGCATGTATTCTTGATCAGGGAGGTCCGTGGGATACTTATCTTCCGTTGATTGACTTCACTTACAATAACAGTTATCATTCGAGTATTGGGATGGCACCTTTTGAGGCATTCTATGGTCGGAGGTGTAGGAATCTGTTGTGTTGTCATGAATTTTGTGAAAGTGTGGTACTTGGACCTGAGATTGTTCGAGAGACTACTGAGAAAGTGAAGCTTATTCGAGAAAAGATGAAGGTTTCTCAAAGTAGACAGAAAAGTTACCACGACAAGAGGAGGAAGGATTTGGAATTTCAAGTTGGTGATCATGTGTTTTTGAGAGTCACACCTGTGACTGGTATTGGGAGAGCTCTGAAGTCTAAGAAGCTTACTCCTTGTTTTACTGGTCCGTATCAGATATTAGATCGAGTTAGGAAAGTTTCTTACCGAGTGGCGTTACCGCCAAACCTTGCTAATTTGCACTATGTGTTTCATGTATCACAACTCCGGAAGTATATTCCCGATCCGTCTCATGTGATTCAGATGGACGATGTGCAAGTACGGGATAATCTCACCTTGGAGATGATGCTTGTGCGAGTCGCGGACCGCGAGATGAAGATTCTAAGAGGAAGGAGATTGCATTGGTGAAAGTTGTCTGGTTAGGAGCTGCTGGGGAAAGTATGACCTGGGAGTTGGAGAGCAAGATGCGAGACTCCTATCCCGAATTATTTGAACCAATTAAACTTTTATTTTCGAGGACGAAAATATTCTAAGTGGGGGAAAGTTCTAACGCCCCGATATTTAATTATTTATTTAATTAAATACTTTTGAATATTTTATATTAATTCGAATTTTTATCATTGAAGTCGAAATTATTTTATTTAGTGGCATGATAAATAATCGAATTTATATTGGTGGAATTAAGTTGAAGTATTATTTTATTATTAAGCTTAATTATGAGATTCGGCTTAATTTATGGTGTTGTGAAGTAATAGAGGGGTATGTCACTTTGGCCCATTTAGATTTATTAAGAGAAATAATATATTATAATAGAAATAGAGTTAAATAAGAAAGAGGGTTAGTGTTATCAGGAAAAAGAAGTAAAAAGAGAAGAGAAAGAGGAATAAGGTTTGGAGAGGAGAATAAGAACAAGAGAAAGTTGCTGCTAGTGTCAAATTCCCAGAAATTCCATTGAAATTTCTTAGAGCTGCACTCAATCCAAGGTAAGGGTGGGGTTCTTGCTAAATAAATGGGAGTATGATGAATTTCAATTTGGGTTTAGGGTATTAGTTTCACTACTATGTTGTGCATGAAAAATTTGTTGTGTTTCTATTGAAATTAACAATTGATTTGAGTTGTGTTGTTGTTTGTTGTATTTGAACTGTGTTTGGTTAATGCTAAACTAGGATAAATAGGTGAATTGAAACAAGAATGAACAAGAACTAGGCATATGTGTAAAGGGAGGAAAAAATGGGTTTTAAGCTTCAAGCCTTCTAACACGAGCCGTGTCAGCTGACACGGGCACCCGTGTCAGCCCCTGCATTCCACGCCTTTCCCTTTCCTTCTTCTGACATGGCCGTGTCAGGCAACACGACCACCTGTGTCAGCTGCTTTAGCATATTTTTCTGAACTTAGACTTATGCAATTTGTTTGTCCTGATTCGTCCTGTTTGATTCATATGCAAACCAAAACATAAAATATGGTGATAAGGAATAAAACATCAATTAGTTGAACAAAGCAATGATTAAGTAACTACTAAATTCCTTCTTAGAACCATTGATCGGTAGCTGAATTAGGAGGTATAATTAGTTTTCCGGAATTTAATAAAATTTGATCGGGTAACTAAGTTTAATTAGTAGGTAATTATGGATATGTCTTTTTGTTGAAATTATGTCGATTACACCGAATTGCCAGTATAGTTGGTTAAGTCATTCCGTCTAGTTTGTGGACATTGTTGATTATAGGTCTTATGACCAATGTTGTGTTATTTTGTGTTGATCGATAAATATGCTGTTGTTGCGAGATAACATTGTGTATATGTGAAATTCGCTATTGATAATGTGATTATGAATTATTTCTGTGGGTAGCCTTATGGTGTGAATCCTAGTGAGTATATAATGAATATGTTATTGCCATGAAAAGTTGTTGATTCTATTGACATGTTGTGTTGTACGCCTTTGGCCAATATTGAACGGTGTGATTTGTTGTTATGTCGACCGTTGTTATGTTGTTGTTATGTTGTTGAGTTGTGGTTGTTTATATCATCGTATAGCATAGCATAACATAACATTAAAGTTGGCCTGGATTAGGATGTTCTAAGTTGGAGCGAGTGCTCACCTATGTTGGCCTGGATTGGCATGTTCTAAGTTGAAGGCTTTGCCTTATGCCTCAGAATTACTGGTAAATGTTTATGTTGGGAGTTTTACTCCGATGGTACCACATGCATTCGCATAGTTTCGAGTTGAATATTCGAGTCGCATATGTTGAATTATAGTGTTAATGATTTGTGAAGTGTTGAGTTATCATTGTATGAAGTGGTGATTCTCTTTATTCGTTACCTAATATATTGTTTAACATAAACCTATTTATATAGTTTGATATCTCACCCCTTCTGTTTGAATGTTTCCCTTTGTTGGTAACATGCAGGTAACCAAGATGAGTAGCCGATAGTATTGTTAGTTCGAGTTCGATGCCATTTGCTCTGATACGTAGCACTCGGGAGGAAATGAATGCTTGTCTGTTTTATTGTTTAAATATTGAACCTTATATTGTTATTTGAGGAGTTTATTGTATTGATATTGTTTCATGATTCAAAAGATGCTATATCTTGTTTAGAGAATTATTATGAATCTGATGCGTAATAAATCAAAGTTGGGTTATGTTATGGAGACTATAATTATAAGTTGTGTTCATTCTGCTTCTTTAAGTGTTATGTATCTATTCTAAAAGCATGATAGGTTTATGTGTTTTATTGAATATGTGACATCCTGATTATATTGGAAATTTTTATACTCTGATTTTCCTATTATTGCTTAGGGTAGAATTGGGGTGTTACACTCTCCGCCTACCACAACCAACTTTCCATTGTTTACAAACTTAAGCTTTTGGTGGAGCGTTGAAGTGACAGCTCTTGCCTCATGAATCCATGGTCGTCCCAACAAACAGCTGTAGGAAGCCTGGATATCCATTACTTGGGATGTTATCTGAAAAGAGTGGGGGACCAATTCTCATTGACAAGTCTACTTCACCAATTACTGTTTTTCTTGAATCATCAAATGCTTTTACAACAACCCCGCTACTTTTCATGGGAGTGCCTTGATACGAGAGCCTAAACATTATAGATTTAGGCATAACATTTAGTGAAGAACATGTATCTATCAATACATTGGACAAACTATCTGAAAGGCAGTTCATAGAGACATGTAACGCGAAATTGTGATTCCTTCCTTCCTCGGGGAGGTCTTCAACACTAAAGCTTAAGTTGTTACTGAAACAACTGGCTAAAAATCATCAAACAATGAAGTCGCCATCGAACGTTTTTTATCCCACAGGAAGGGAAAGGTAAACATCGAGAAAACCTGAGAAGGGAGAAGTCACGATCTTGCGACCGAGAGATAAGGGTAAGGGAGTCTGTTACGCGAGGGGAAGTTATTAGCACCCCACACGCCCGTAGTACTCTACGGTATCCACTCTTGTTATCTATCTTATGGGTTTGTTCAATCTATGATTATTGTTTATTACTGCTAAAGAGAGAATGCATGCAAAAGAAAGGGGAAAATAATGTAGGGAAAATAAAAGTTGTGCTTGCTCGGGCCCTACCCTAATGCCTACGTATCCCTTTTAAGGAATCAGAGCAGCCGTAGTTCAGCTCATATGTTTTTTGTTGGTTTGTATTTTTTAATGAACAATATTAATTTCGCCTTCTGCCGTAACTCGACCTTTGGAGACTTACGCGTCAACACATAAGTGAATTAACTTGTTCTTTTGAAATAATTTTAAAGAAAGGCCCGAAGGCAAAAAGAGTTTGTATTGGTCGGTGTTTTTGCTTGTGGATAACAGCTAATAAATCTCAAGAGAGAGATTTTAGCCATTTCTCTACTTATTCATGAAATAAGTCTTCGAAACTTGAACCACACCAAAGCTTAGAATAAGAGAATAATGAGGTCGAGAAGAAACCCACTTATCATCTCTCATACTTAACAAAGATATGATTCTCGTCAGTAAAATTTAAGTGTTTTTGAAGTTTGCAAGAAAAAGAAGTTTTTTGTTTTAAATGCATATGCGAAAAGAAAAAGAAAAGTCAAACGGAGACTAGCCTATTTCTAAACCTAATGCTGCCATACAATGGTGGTCCTACGATTGAGTTTTGAAAGGGGAAATTTCTACCTACTATTATCATGCATGGTTTACAACCTAAGGTCTAACCTGCATCCGAATGGAGCAAGCGCATCCTAAGGGAACATGGTATGTACAAGGATAAAGCAAGCAAGCCAGCAAACAGAGCACACCTAAAGAGATCCTGCCTAGGTTAGCTTGTCAAAGAAAGTCTAACAAAACTATCTTATAGGGAACATGCAATGAGAGCGAAGTCGTGATCTCAATTTCTAAATTGAGTGACTCATCAATCAACAAGAAGGAAAAGAAAGCGATAAAGTCCTATAGGGAGCATGCAATGAGAGCGAAGTCGTGATCTCAATTGCTAAATTGAGTGACTCATCGATCAACAAGAACGTAAACAAACACAAGCACAACACATATAGCAAATGAAGTGCGGGATGCCTGCTACAGGTCTTTAAACAGCGACTTCGAGCACACGCTCTTTATTTCCTACTTCACATGATATCTAGAAAGAGGTAAAGTGCGGAAATGGAGAATAAAATAAAGTTGCGATGATACCGAACAGAGAAGGTTCATTTCCTCTTCATAACCACACAAGCAATAAGAAAACTCCACCGAAAGCTTCCTCGAATTTACTTGATGAAAATTATGCTCTTTGCTAGCTTTAGAGCTTCGTGAAACCTTCACCTAAATCTCTTTTATTTACCAATATCTCAAAAAATTAAATCACACAAATTAATCGCGACTGCAATTGAAAAAAGTATTGAAAATAAAACTTCAGGAGGTGCAAAGCTGGATCCAGGATATTCAAGCAAAAATCAGAATGCCACTAAGCCCAATATTACACTCAGCCTAATGAGGAGTTTTTTGTTTCAATTCACCAAAAATGGTACAATGGGCTTATGGAGGGTGTGAAGTCTGGTCCATCATTAACCCATCACAATTATCATCCATCATCACTTTAATTATTAAGCTTTCAGTATCAAGCGAAAAAACAAAATAATAATTACAAAAAAGAAACGAGTACCATACAGTAGTTCAAGAGATATGGTTTACTGATTGGAATCATCGGATTTATCACGAGAACATTGAGTTCTCTTTTACCTCTCGCGAGCATCCCGGCCCAATTTCTTTCCCGTTTCTACCTCGATCGCTCCAAGACTCTCCACCTTGGCCGCTCAACCCTCAATTGCGTACGACTTCGATTGATTTCTTCGTCTTCACCTTCGTCTCAAACTCAGATTGCGAGTTTGATCCGTTCATCACCTCTGCCTCATCCTTTTCGTCTCCATCGATCTTGCTTCTTCAATCGCGCTCAGTTCCACCTGCTGAGACTTCATACCGCTCAAGTCTCAGCACGACCTCTGGATCGGTTTCGATGCGATGAAGATGATGGGAATTGAAAGGTACTTGTGCTCTTTCCTTCTGTTCACTCTTTGCTCTTCCTTCTATGCATATGTTGCAATTGTGATGAAGTCATTATTGTTGTTGTGTGTTATGCAGAAACGTGATGATTCGACCGTGATGTCATTATTTGCAGGTTTGTTGAATGAAGACTGTGAACAGATGAAGACGGAAATTCAATTCTGTTGAGATGACGATAACGACGAAGATTACACAAGGTGGTTGCAGAGATGATAACATTGTGTGTTTTGGAGATGAATAGAATGAAGGTGCACATAGTCTTTCTTGCATATGAAGATGGAGCTACTACAGTCAAGGAAGAGAAAGATTTTGAGTAATGGTGAGTTTTTGTTTTTGGTTCTTTTTAATCGTGAATTTTTCTTCTCCCTTGGATAATGTCCCCCTGATATTTTTCTCTCAATTTCTGGTATAGAATTTTTTGTTTTTCTGTTGAGAAGTCTTTGTTAGACTGTTAGGAATTGGTTTTTTGGAAGTTGAAATTCGGTCCGAAATTCTATTTTGTTTTTCTGTTATATATTTGGCTATTAATCAGTTAGGAGATTGTTATAGATGGTTGGGTAGAGGTTAGTTGGGGATAGGTTAGGAGACTTAGAAGAAGTTGGTTAAACTCTGTTAGTTTGTTATGAATTCTGTTGAAGTCTATTTTGACAGTTAGCCAATGGTTGAAGGAAATTTGGGTTTATGTTTTTTGATCCCGTGGACAGTTAGGATAGGAGCTATTATGGAATCAGTTAGGTGGTTAGAAGATTAGTGAAAATTCTATCATGGTTTTTTCATTAGTTTATTATGCCGGTTTACTGTTATACAGTAAGTCGTTAGGGATTCTATTGCGACTCAATTAGTTATTTTTCTGGTTTTCTATTTTATGATATTTCTTTTTACATCTTCTGTGAGTATTCTCTATCAATTGTGAATAAAAAATCGAGATTGAGTCCCCTTTTCCCTCTCTGGTTTTATTAATGCAGGCTGCATGTTTGGATAATCGATATAGGGCTGAACTATTGCGCATACCCTTTCTTAACGCACATGGTCGGTCTGTTGTATGTTTTAAACAACAGGGCATTGTTCTGTTTATGAATGTTTAAAGTTTCTTGATGTCGCATATGCACTAATCTGGTTCTGAATGTTGTTAGAAGTTTTGTTTGCAGGTTAAAAAAATGGAAAAGTTGGAAACAGTTAGAAGTTGGTTAAAAGAAGTTTTGTTGAATCGCTAGTTCTGTTAGGATAGAAACTGTTAGTTAGTAGCAGTTAGTTATCTATTAGCTTCTAATCTTATTAGAGCAATTAGTTTTATGAACTGCCTTTTTGTATTGTCTTGGTTTGGGTATATGGCTTTTCATGTAGTCATGATGAAGGTGATATTGAAGGCCTGTTGCATAATTAACGGTTGGTTAACACAAGAAGCCATCACAGGTTCACGACATGGCTGTCATTTCTTGGTAACATATCTTTAGCTTTATATTTGAATTTTGTCATAACCTGAGCCTAACGACCTTACAAGAACATGACAGGGCAGCGATACGTATTAATTCCTTTGTGTTATGCAGGTCTGAGCATGGCGCATGAGATGCTTAGGGCTTACAGGAAGGTCCATCTGTTAGTTGACCCTCAGAGCTTTAAGGAGATCATGGACATTGGTTGAAGAATAAAAAATTAGGAATAGGTTTAGGAGCAAAGAAGAACATAGGTTTAAATCTTAGTAAAACTTTGTGTATTTATGATATGATGTAATGCATTGGAACCTTGAATAGATTTGAACTTTAGCCTTGAATGATGTCAGATATTTGTAAAAAAAATGACGATGATTTGTACTTGAAGCTTGGAACTTTGATGATTGAGGTGTCCTTTTGTAACTTCAGTGTAGTGACTTTTATTTGTAATGAACATGGTGTATTATAACACCTGAACTTTGAATGAGGAGGTTTTGGATGAGATTTGGATGGATTTTGAATGGTATTTGAATGATACTGAAAGTGATAACTTGAACCAAAATAATCACTTGAATGAAACTATGATGAATGACAATTATAATGAATGACTATGTCTTGCCGCTTGTATCTCATATTTTGAATTCCAAGAAACCCTTATGATTAAGGTCTCCAAACTCGCTTGAATCAAATTCTTGAAAATAAACCAATGCTTAGATTTCTTTAGTACCATTTGATTATCCTCTAAGAACTTCACTTCATGACTCAGTGAACGGATTCCAACCAACTTGCATATTCAATGAACTAGTCCTGAACTCAAGATATGACATAACATTCAATTGAATCAATAATATTCATGCATGAACTTAGTCAATAAAACAAACTCTCCATATTGAAATTGCCTAAAATCAAAGCCTTTATTCATATTCGTCTAACTCAATTAGCACTTTCCCGCATCATATCTTATATTATGCTTTAACTTTTGTAATTCAAGTCACAAACATGTCTACTTGAAACTGTAATGCTAAAATCCTTAAGAAATTCCCTTGAAGATGACAATTCATGACGCACAATATAAGGCTTTCTGAGAAAGTCCATTGATAAAACAAACTCTAATCTCATGATCTTCGACGAAAAACCCAATTGGAACACAATTACCGAAAACTTGACTTTAATCGCATATAGGAAAATAAACCATGATAGCATGGTGTCTTGATGAAGAAAGAAATTCTCAACGACCCAGGTCACAACCCTAATTCCACTGTTCTCTGCCTGAATAAGAAATCAGCCTTTATCGGACACGAACGCCTTAACCATTGCGAAACCCTAATATCGCACAACCACTGAACTTTGAACCTTAAGCGCTTTATTGAATGCAAATGTATGTTAATAACCTAATGGAATATATACAGATGAATGCAAGAGTCTAAGCCAGATAGAAGAAATTAGGAGGGTAAATTTTGGGGTGCAACAGCTGCCCCTATTTAATCGCCTTCAACCTGAAGGTGAGATTAGCGCCAGCCTTTCAAACTTTCAAGGTAGAAGAAGATTAAATACTAAAAGAACCCGAAAATTTGCACTCCGGAGCCAGTCAGGAATACATTATATTTTGGTTTTCTGTATCTTCTATTATATATATTTTTGCTTTTTTAGGTTAAAAGGGTTATCAGGGTTAAATGTATGTTCAACCAGAGTTTGATACACAGAAGAATAAATTGGTTATCAAGGAACATTTGTTAGGGTTTAGTAACAAATACCTGTAGGAAAGATATCAAAAGATATATGCCTGAAATTTGTAGAGGACATACAAAAAGTTATCAAAGATACATATCCGGGGTCGGTGGCGGATACGAAAGAGACAAACCGAAGAAAGCTTCTTGCGAGGATATCGTGAATACCTGTCTGGGGTTGGTAGAAGACATAAGAAAAAGGTATTAAAAATACATATCCGGGGTCGGTAGCGGATACGAAAGAGACAAACCGAAGAAATCTCTCACAAAGATATTAAGAACACCTGTCTGGGGTTGGTAGCAGACATATGAAAAAGGTATCAAAAATACATATCCGGGGTTGGTAGCGGACACGTACAAAAGAGATGTCAAAGATACATATCCGGGTTTGGTAGCAAATACGTACGAAAGAGATATCAAAGATATCAAGAACACATGTCTGAGGTCGATACCAGACATATGAAAAAGGTATCAAAAATACATATCCGGGGTTGGTATCGGATACGCACGAAGGAGACAGACCGGAGAAAGCTCTTACAAAGATATCAAGAACACATGTCTGGGGTTGGTAGAAGACATATGAAACAGGTATCAAAAATGCATATATGTGGTCGGTATCGGATACGCAAGAAAGAGACAGACCGAAGAAAGCTCTTACAAAGATATCAAGAACACATGTCTGGGGTTGGTAGCATACATATGAAACAGGTATCAAAAATACATATCCGTGGTCGGTATCGGATACGCATGAAAAAGACAGACTGAAGAAAGCTCTTACAAAGATATCAAGAACACATGCCTGAGATTGGTAGCAGACATATGAAACATGTAACAAAAATACATATCCGGGGTTGGTATCGGATACGCACAAAGGAGAAAGACCGAAGAAAGCTCTTACAAAGATATCAAGAACACATGTCTGGGGTTGGTAGCAGACACATGAAACAGGTATCAAAAATACATAACCGTGGTTGGTATCGGATACGCACGAAAGAGACAGACCGAAGAAAGCTCTTACAAAGATATTAAGAAAATATGTCTGGGGTTGGTAGAAGACATATGAAACAAGTATCCTAAATACATATCCATGGTCGGTATCGGATACGCACGAAAGAGACAGACCGAAGAAAGCTCTTACAAAGATATCAAGAACACATGCCTGGGATTGGCAGCAGACATATGAAACAGGTATAAAAAATACTTATCCGTGGTCGGTATCGGATACGCACGAAAGAGACAAGCCGAAGAAACTCTTACAAAGATATCAAGAACACATGTCTGGGGTTAGTAGTAGACATATGAAACAGGTATCAAAAATACATATCTGTGGTCGGTATCAGATACACATGAAAGAGACAGACCGAAGAAAGCTCTTACAAAGATATCAAGAACATATGCCTGAGATTGGTAGCCGAAATATGAAATAGGTATCAAAAATACATATCCAAGGTTGGTATCGGATATGCACGAAGGAGACAGACCGAAGAAATCTCTTACAAAGATATCGAGAACACATGTATGGGGTTGGTAGCAGACATATGAAACAGGTATCAAAAATACATATTCGTGGCCGGTATCGGATACGCACGAAAGAGACAGACCGAAGAAAGCTCTTACAAAGATATCAAGAACACATGCCTGGGATTGGTAGCTGACATATGAAATAGGTATCGAAAATACATATCCGTGGTCGGTATCGGATACGCACGAAAAAGACAGACCGAAGAAATCTCTTACAAAGATATCAAGAACACATGCCAGGGATTGGTAGAAGACATATGAAACAGGTATAAAAAATACATATTCGTGGTCGGTATCGGATATGCACGAAAAAGACAGACCGAAGAAAGATCTTACAAAGATATCGAGAACACATGCCTGGGATTGGTAGCAGACATATGAAATAGGTATCAAAAATACATATCCGTGGTCGGTATCAGATACGCACGAAAGAGACAGACCGAAGAAAGATCTTACAAAGATATCAAGAACACATGCCTGGGATTGGTAGCAGACATATGAAACAGGTATAAAAAATACATATCCGTGGTCGGTATCAGATACACACGAAAGAGACAGACCGAAGAAAGCTCTTACAAAGATATCAAGAACACATGCCAGGGATTGGTACCAGACATATGAAACAGGTATAAAAAATACATATCCGTGGTCGGTATCAGATACGCACGAAAAAGACAGACCGAAGAAAGCTCTTACAAAGATATCGAGAACACATGCCTGGGATTGGTAGCAGACACATAAAAAGGAAAGAGGCGGAGGAAAGGAATCTAACCAAGGATATCAGGAATATACGTCCGGAGGAAAGGGCGTATAACCAAGGATATCAAGAATACATTTCTGGGGTCGGTAGCAGACACATAATAAGGAAAGAGGCCGAAGGAAAAGACTCTTACCAAGGATGCCAGGAATATACGTCCAGGGGAAAAGGGTGTATAACCAAGGATATTAAGAATACATGTCTGGGGTCGGTAGCAGAAACATAAAAAGGAAAGAGGCCGGAGGAAAGGACTCTAACTAAGGATATCAGGAATATACGTCAGGAGGAAAGGGCGTATAACCAAGGATATCAAGAATACATGTCTGTGGTCGGTAGTAGACACATAATAAGGAAAGAGGCCGGAGGAAAGGACTCTAACCGAGAATATCAGGAATATGCGTCCGGAGGAAAGGGCGTATAACCAAGGATATCAAGAATACATGTCTGGGGTCGGTAGCAGACACATAAAAAGGAAAGAGGCCGGAGGAAAGGACTCTAACCAAGGATATCAGGAATATACGTCCGAAGGAAATGGCGTATAACCAAGGATATCAAGAATACATGTATGGGGTGGGTAGAAGATACATAAAAAGGAAAGAGGCCGAAGGAAATGACTCTAACCAAGGATATAAGGAATATACATCCGGAGGAAAGGGCGTATAACCAAGGATATCAAGAATACATGTCTGGGGTCGGTAGCAGACACATAATAAGGAAAGAGGCCGGAGGAAAGGACTCTAACCGAGAATATCAGGAATATACGTCCGGAGGAAAGGGCGTATAACCAAGGATATCAGGAATACATGCTGAGCTTTAAGAGTTGCAAATATACAAGAACTACAACATCCATCAAGCAAAAGGCGGGGTTAATTCTTCAAGAGTGGCAAATATCTGAATTACCACACACCAAGTATGGATACTCAAATACTTGAGAAGCAAGAAAAGCTACACACCGACTCTTACTCGCACTCTAACGGCAAAGATAAACATGAGCAAAAAAACCAAAGGCTTGCAAGGGCAAGAGAAAACCACGACTTTCTGGGGAAACGGGAAATATCAAAGACTTGATTGTTGGTAAGTAAAACAGACTCCGCTGGGGAAACAAAATAGAATCACCCTAGGCTTCTTGTGGAGATAGTTCAAACCTGAATGCATAACAATCTGGTTATAGCAAGTAAACATAATTGGCTTATACTCATGCATGTTCGAATTTTTATAGCCTAATGCTCCATATCATGGAAATGCTACGCATTTTGGTAGATGCAATGTAATGATGCATGTTTAGTAATGCATTAGGAAATCCCATCAATAATCGGCTGCTGAAAAGACAAAGAACTTCAGAACGATTATTTTGGCACATCTGATCTTCTGTAGAGAAAAGGAAATTTGTACTTCAATGGGGAACCGAGATTTGGAACCACCAACCTCTAAAGATCGATATCGTCGGGGAAGTAAATTCCTGGGAAGAAAACTGCAAACGTAAATTGCGGTTCAGAGAAAATCTTGAATTTTGATGAAACTCCCCACTTCACGAGGAACAAGTTCTTTATCCTTTGTTGGAAAAATCTTCGCTGGGAATGGAAATTTCTAGTATAGAAACTCTTTGACGAAGATAACTTCTGTTAGGGGAGTACAAAAATTCTTAAATAAAAAGAATTCTACTCAGACCACAATGGGGATACCTTATGTTTTTTGATCCTGTGGACAGTTAGGATAGGAGCTGTTATGGAATCAGTTAGGTGGTTAGAAGATTAGTGAAAATTCTATCATGTTTTTTTCATTAGTTTATTATGTCGGTTTCTGGTTATGCAGTAAGTCGTTAGGGATTCTATTGTGATTCAATTGGTTATTTTTCTGGTTTTCTATTTTATGATATTTCTTTTTACATCTTCTGTGAGTATTCTCTATCAATTGTGAATAAAAAATCGAGATTGAGTCCCCTTTTCCCTCTCTGGTTTTATTAATGCACGCTCCATGTTTGGATAATCGATATAGGGCTGAACTATTGCGCATACCCTTTCTTAACGCACATGGTCGGTCTGTTGTATGTTTTAAACAGCAGGGCATTGCTTCTGTTTATGAATGTTTAAAGTTTCTTGATGTCACATATGCACTAATCTGGTTCTGAATGTTGTTAGAAGTTTTGTTTGCAGGTTAAAAAAATGGAAAAGTTGGAAACGGTTAGAAGTTGGTTAAAAGAAGTTTTGTTGAATTGTTAGTTCTGTTAGGATAGAAACTGTTAGTTAGTAGAAGTTAGTTATAAGTTAGCTTCTAATTTTATTAGAGCAGTTAGTTTTATGAATTACCTTTTTGTATTGTATTGGCTTGGGTATATGGCTTTTCATGTACAGGCTATCATGTCATGATGAAGGTGATATTGCAGGCCTGGTGCATAATTAACGGTTGGTTAACACAAGAAGCCATCGCAGGTTCACGACATGGCTGGCATTTCTTGGTAACATATCTTTAGCTTTATCTTTGAATTTTGTCATAACCTGAGCCTAACGACCTTACGAGAACATGACAGGGAAGCGATGCATATTCATTCCTTTGTGTTATGCAGGTATGAGCATGGCGCATGAGATGCTTAGGGCTTACAGGCAGGTCCATCTGTTAGTTGACCCTCAAAGCTTTAAGGAGATCATGGACATTGGTTGAAGAATAAAAAATTAGGAATAGAAGAACATAGGTTTAAATCTTAGTAAATTTTTTTGTATTTATGATATGATGTAATGCATTGGAACCTTGAATGTATTTGAACTTTATCCTTGAATGATGTCAGATATTTGTAAAAAAATGACGATGATTTGTACTTGAAGCTTGGAACTTTGATGACTGAGGTGTCCTTTTGTAACTTCAGTGTAGTGACTTTAATTTGTAATGAACATGGTGTATTATAATACCTGAACTTTGAATGAGGAGGTTTTGGATGAGATTTGGATGGATTTTGAATGGTATTTGAATGATACTGAAAGTGATAACTTGAACCAAAATAATTACTTGAATGGAACTATAATGAATGACAATTATAATGAATGACTATGTCTTGCCATTTGTATCTCATCTTTTTCATTCCAAGAAACCCTTATGATTAAGGTCTCCAAACTCGCTTGAATCAAATTCTTGAAAATAAACCAATGCTTAGATTTCTTTAGTACCATTTGATTATCCTCTAAGCACTTCACTTCATGACTCAGTGAACGAATTCCAACCAACTTGCATATTCAATGAACTAGTCCTGAACTCAAGATATGACATAACATTCAATTGAATCAATAATATTCATGCATGAAATTAGTCAAGAAAACAACCTCTCCATATTGAAATTGCCCAAAATCAAAGCCTTTATTCATATTTGTCTAACTCAATTAGCACTTTCCCGTATCATATCTTATATAATGCTTCAACTTTTGTAATTCAAGTCACAAACATGTCTACTTGAAAATGTAAGGCTAAAATCCTTAAGAAATTCCCTTGAAGATGATAATTCCTGACGCACAATATAAGGCTTTCTGAGAAAGTCCCTTGATAAAACAAACCCTAATCTAATGATCTTCGATGAAAAACCCGATTGGAACACAATTACCGAAAACATGGCTTTAATCGCATATAGGAAAATAAACCATGATAGCCTGGTGTCTTGATGAAGAAAGAAATTCTCAACGACCCAGGTCACAACCCTAATTCCACTGCTCGCTGCCTGAATAAGAAATCAGCCTTTATCGGACACGAACGCCTTAACCATTGCGAAAACCTAATATCGCACAACCACTGAACTTTGAACCTTAAGCGCTTTATTGAATGCAAATGTATGTTAATGACCTAATGGAATATATACAGATGAATGCAAGAGTCTAAGCCAGATAGAAGAAATTAGGAGGTCAAATTTTGGGGTGCAACAGTTACATGCAGTAATGTTTCCTACTATCCCGCTGAATTGGTCGATTGTTACATCATGGTCAGCAAATGCTTGGTCTAGCATTTTCATTAACACGTCTTTGTGGGTGTCGGAATTCATCAACAAAGAGAGTATATAGATCTTGGAAGGTGTTTGCAATAATTGATCCAACACCTTGTATTCATTATTTTAATCAATTTTAAAACTTCATTAGCATCATCATTCAGGTTGGTCTTACTGGGTTGTCCTTTCTCTACTCCAGGAATTGGAATTGCAACAGGAGCTTCAATTGGGAAACTTCCAACTTTCCTCGGAGGTATCACAGAGAACACGCGACTTCTACGTGTCAAACCATTAGCATCAGCTATGGTAACAACAGAGGCAGGAGAAGGAATGGGCACTTCTTTCCCATTTTCAAGCATAACAATCTTATATTTGTATTGCACAACTTTATCAGAATCATAGGGAGCCAGTCTTGGAAAGTACAAAACCAAGGGGGAAACAAGATCTCTTTGACTGTTATATGTTACTTCCAAAGGCTCGGGTATGTTAAAATTAGGGAGTATGACATTTACTTCAGCATCCTCAACTTTTCCATTGTAAATAATTATCTCCATACCCGCATCAAGAGCGGCTTTAGCTGATTCCTCCTTTCTTCTTCTATCACCAAGAATGGATATCGCCCCTTCTTTAAAAAACACATGCCTTTCAATATCTAGAGGTCCCCTCTCAGAGTAGCATAACCCCATGGTTTATTTTCACATTTTGGGCACAAGTCATGACTAAAATCAATCAAGCTTCTTCGAACCCAACATTCATGTATCTCTACGGGAGTCACTGTGTTGAGATCTTCAATTGTAGGTTCTCTGGCATATCTAGCTTGCGCTTTATCGAGAATTAATGTACCGTCATCAATAGTTATAAATTCATCAGGACCTTCTTCAATCATATTCACTTCATTATCATCTCTTTTGTAAGTGATGGTGATCTTTCTTTCGTCCATCAACCTCTGAATATCTCTTCTTACAATAAGGTATCCACGTTGGTTTCTAGAGAAGACTCCACATGTTGCATGACTGTCTCTGACAAAAGCAAGCTTGTATAAATTGGCATGCATCTGAACTAATGATTCTCTAACATATCAGATGTCAAAAACTTGATTACTTTCCAGGGAAACCGTCCACCATGTTCACCTCATTATCATCTCGGTATCTAGTGACTGTTATGAGACCTTGATCTAGCAAGTGTTAAAGGTATCTCTTCACAATATGACATCCATGGGAGTCTCTACAATAGATCCGACAAGAACCATAATTATGTCGCTCCTGACCATTCATAGTGCAAAGGGTAGCATGCATTTGCACCAGGTCTCCTCTCAACAGATAGGCATAAAAAATATGGTATTCGCCAGGGTACCCATCCACCATATTCACAATAGGCTCTCCATGATTAGGTAGTGAATTAGCCTGTACATTCGGACCAACATCTCTAAATGATAAGAGACCACTTCTGGCCAATTTATGGACTTTAATCTTCAATGGGAAACAATTTTCAGTACTATGACTAGGAGCTCCTTGGTGAAAAGCACAATGAAAAATTACCTTATACCAGTATGGGATGTCTTTTGGGATAGCAGGAGACGTTCTTGTCTGAAACAAATTCTTTTGCAATAATCTAGATAACAACTCTTCATAAGTCATTGGGATCGGGTCAAAATGTGGCATACTTATTACTCTATTTTGCTGATTGTTGTATGTTGATTGTTGATTATTGTAAGTCTGTTGCTGAGGATGATGTGTGTTGTAAGCCTCTTGTCGAGGCTGCTGAACTTGTTGAGTGAATTGTGGATGATAAGTTGGTGTTGCATTAATGACGAGAGTGATAGCTCCAACATGTTGACGTGGATACCTCATTCTTAGTCTTCTAGATGATACTACACTGACATATTGTTCTTTCTTCATTGGGAAACTATTTCCAAATTTTCTAACCCCACTAGATGAACCAACTTCTTTGGTCAACCGTCCTACACAGACACCTTCCTCGAGTCGCATTCCCATATTCACAATTTCGATGAAATCATTTGGTGCACTCACAATCATTCTTTCGTAGTAAAACAAGCTTAAGATATTCAGAAATATTTTGGTCATTTCCTTCTCCTCCAGAGGTGGACTAATTTGGGCAACAACCTTGCACCATCTTTGCACATATTCCTTGAAACTTTCCTTGCCTTTCAGGGACATAGCTCGAAGTTAATCTCGGTCAGGAGCCATGTCGACATTATATTTATACTGGCGAGTAAAGGCTTCACCAAGGTCTCTGAAATTGTGGATCCATGCACTATCCAAAATCATGTACCGCCTGAGAGCGACACTGAACAAACTATCTTGAAAGTAGTTGATCAACAATTGATTGTTATCCGTTTGAGTTGACATCTTTCAGGTATGCATAATCAAGTGACTCTATGGGAAAGAATTCCCTTTGTACTTTTCAAAGTCAGGTACTTTGAATTTTGCTGGTATCTTCATATTCGACACCATACATAAGTCATAAACATTATTTACAAATACGTCTTTCCCGCGAAGGGCCTTAAGTTCCTTATGCATTTCTTGAAACTGATTTTGGAAGTCATCCATTCTTTCCTCAACACCCAAACATTCATATGGTTTGGCATGGTAGACTTGTTCATTTTAAAATTGGGAAGTATGTACCACTGGAGGAGGAATAGACATCACACGAGGAGGAGTATACATCACAGGAGGAGGAAAGCCATCCCATGAGGTGGAGCAGACATTATATGTTGCATTCCAGGAACTTCAATACCAGGTTGGTATCCCTCAGGAATAAATTTGTGTGGCATGCCCCAAGGATATCTGGGTCGCATTTGATACCGCAAAACACTAAATGGAGCTATAGAAACAAAAGTGGTAATAATTTCAGAGATCATTATGGTCTAGAATTATGTTTGAGTTGAACAAGGAGATGGGGGAGTCGGTGACTGATTCTTAGCAGTAACCAAATTCTCTACCATAGTTGTCAATCTTTCCATTCCGGCCCGAAGGGTAGTCACCTCTTCATGAAGCTCATAGTTCTCTTGCTCTAGCGTGATGTCCATCTTTTCAATGATTAGCCCGAGTGCGGGTTTTTGAATCTACTAAGGAGTAAAGGCACGAGTAAGACACTAGAATGCAAAGACTGGATGATGAATGATGAATGATATGAGACACAAAAATGTAGAATGATGCTTGAGTATGACATGTCTAGTTCATTTTTAAGGACCCCAAATTTGGATTCAAGTTTCAAGTGAGAGATAATTAACAATAAAAGGTGACAAATATGTCTAGTACAAAGTTGAGAGTCTAAAAGCAACAAAGCTAATAGATCCCAATCAACAGACTTGATGGTGATCATCAAAAAATACAAAACAAAAACCATAAGATGTTTTTTCAAACTCTACATTAGCAAGGGTACCCCAACCTAGATTCTCATTATTCCACTCTTGGGCTTCTTTGAAGAGCTCATTTGTTGCTTCTCACTTTGGCCTCTCAATGACCTCCTTGATGAGTACACCCCTTCTACTGATAATGCTTT
This sequence comes from Vicia faba, assembly GCA_948472305.1. Lineage (NCBI taxonomy): Eukaryota > Viridiplantae > Streptophyta > Magnoliopsida > Fabales > Fabaceae > Vicia > Vicia faba. The sequence goes on from OX451738.1 coordinate 1,297,299,811, forward strand.
CCAGATGATCAATCTCTTCTTGAAGCTGAAGGCTGTAAAAATTTTCTTCCTGATCTTTATCTTCAGACTTTGTGACCTCAGCTTGAACTGGAATCCGAACATTGTAACTGATGGTATTATTCTTTCTAGTATCCATCTTCGAGGAATGAGCTTGATATGAGAATCAAAGATAAGGTTCCCTAGAAATAAAATGACAATGTATGTTACAAACATGTAATGATGTTTATGAATACATGAATGTATGGTTATGCAATGGTTTCAAGGTTTCAAAGTCAAGAGCATGGAGCCAAAGGTAAGGATCACCCTGCAAGGTATGTACTATGGGTTCATTTGTACCTGTAGAATAAGGTTCTAAAAGTACCTTTGGAGTCGTGATTCTTCTTTCGGACATTATTGATTTATACAACTACTTGCGAGTACCAATAATATTCTAAAGAAGAACTCGTCCAAGCGTAGTATCACGTAACGGATAATTCAAGACTACTTTTTAATGGCCACCACACTACCTCCTAAAATCCAAGATGAATAAAGGGGTTATATGGCTTCTCAGCTTCATGGGCTCTCAGGTTGAAAGTAGTAATGCTTTAACAACTGACTTGTTTTAACATTACCACCCCAAGGAGGTCTCCACTTAGTTGGGTTATATCATATGCTACTTATGTCAAGATTACTCCAGTCATGTAACTTTTGATTATACCACTATCCTAATTCTTATGTGTTGCTTTAATCCGAGTGTAGGATTTGTCCTTTGTAAAAACACCAATACCCAAGGAACCACAAAACAACACATAGGACAAACAAACAATAATAATAAAAAAGATAAAATAAACTAGGTTTAACCCTCTTGAGGATACATGTCCCCAATGAAGTCGCTATTTCTATCATGGTGAAAAAGAGAGGAGACCAAGCTATTGAAGAACTTGACTCACAAAGACTTAAGAAGTCACCATCGAACTTTATCATTTCCAAGAAAAAGGGAAAAGATGGAAACCCTATTGTTTAACATGAAATCCAAGGAGTAAAGACTAAAAGCAATGCATAAGGAAGAGATCCAAGGTACGAGGTTGGTTATAAATAGGAAAGGTATTAGCATCCTATGTATCTATAATACTCTATAAGACCAATTATAATATCTATCTTTTCATTTAAAATTGTTTGTTTGCTAAATGAGTGAGGAGATGGTAAAAGAAATATATTTTAGGATATTTTTGTTTGGAAAGACATAGTCTTATACCTATGTAACAATTAAGGATTAAAACCTCGTAGTTCATGGTAAAAATAACAAAATGGTTTATTGTGGTTAATTTCATGAGGAAAGATATTTCATCATCTTTTAGAGAGAAAACTCAACTAATACCACCACAAGTATGAGAAGATGAATCTTGCACCATCATGAAGGAATGGCTACTAACTTGGATATAAAGATCAACAAGTTTATAAATAACGTCTTCATGTGGAAAGAATCACATTTACTTAAACAATTACTATGAGGATAGGAGAATCATATATCAACTATAAAGAAGATTTATATCTAATCTCTTTGAGAAAATATTTTAAATTCAAAAATCCAAGTGGCAAAAAGATTTGGGTGAGGTTAAGTAACATTTAGTATTCTGAAAGAGTTTTAATATTCTTAAGTATATTGAAGCTTTTGATTAAAAGAAAAATTTGAAAATGCAATGACACAAGGTCAAGGTTTTTATATGAAAGTGGTGAAAGTTTAAAAATTGAGTTTTTAGGGTTAAAAATTTCCTTAGAGTAAATGAAGATACATAGGATGACTATTCACAAGAGTTTTTATACAAATAGGAATGCACATGCTTATGACTATAAAGTCAACAATACTATCCTTTTCCTTAGATTTTTTGGGGGAACAAGTGTTTAAGTGTTAATCACTAACATAAACAAACACATACATCACAAGTGTTTAAACATAAACGGGGAGGTTAGCATGTTTATAAAGTAAAAGTTGTGACAAAATATGAAATAAACAACAAATAAACAAATAAGCATGGTATCACTTTGGTTTAAAGGAGTTTATGAAGGAAATACATCCTTAAAGGGGGAGTAAACTCAAGGTACATGAATATACAATCAAGGGGATAAGTCATGGATTGGAGTTTTTGAACAAGCTATGACTTATCATCAAAAAGTCAAGTCCTAAACCTAATAAAAATCAAATTCTTCATGGTATAAATATATACAAGGGTGATGTTATCAAAACAACATTCATTAAAGACATGGAGTGATCATCCAAAAAGATTTTAATTGAGAAATCAACATGGAACCAATGAAAAAAATCTTTTAAAACTACAAAAGGGGACTAATTTTGAATTAAATAAAAAAAGGTTAAATAAATAAAAAATTTGGGATTTTTTCTTATATTTATAAAATAGAGGTAATAAACTAGGAGTGTGCAAAAAATTGGCTTAAAAAGGATTAATTTGATTGGTGAAAAAATAAAATGAAAATTGTAAAAAAGAGGTGAAAAACATTGAAGAAAACAAGTTATAAAAATAAGGGTGGGCACTAGCAGGTTTGAACCCACTTCCTATAGGTCACAAGCGTACGCTTCTTGCCACTGGGGTGACTATTTTATCCAATTATAGAACACGTTGCATTAAATTTATTATAAACCAATGTTTTAAAAACCGGATTGAACCAGCCGGTTGAACCTTGAACCATTTTCTAATCCAGTTCGGTTTAGATCAATAAACGGTTAGGTCTATAAAATTGGGATAAAATTGCTTCAATCACGAAAACTAAAATAACCTTAAAATTGGGACAGATTTTGGTGAACGAGACGGTTCAAAAAATAAAAGATAATATTTTTTATGTTTTATTTCATTTTATTTCTTTATTTAAATCTAAGAAATTAATTATAGTAAATATTTAAAATTATATAGATGAAAAATAAAGAAGACATGAGACAATGTAAATGCAAATAGAAAGAGAAGAAATAATGTAATGTTTGTGGACACGGGATAACTGATATTGGTCTTGAAAGAGATGTGAAAAATTATATGGATGAAAAACTTGTAGGTTTGAATTAAGCAATTAGGACAAATATATAAATATTGGTCCTTAACTAATTTTTTTCGAATTGTTATTGGGTCTTACATTGCATTATTCTTCTTTTGTAAGCTTGTTTATTAGTATTGTATTTATTTGAGAATTTTATTTTACAAATTATAATATAAATTAATTGTATTAGGATGTTTAATAATATATTATTTATTTTCTATTTTAAATTTAATATACGATTCAACCAAGGTTTAACCGGCTGAACCGATTGAACCTTGACCCACATGTTTTAACGGTTCTTTCTTCGGTTCAGTTTTTAAAACATTGTTATAAACTCATTTTTTGAAAACGAAAATGGCGCCCCCACCATTCTACTTCTTCCTCGCGTGGACACAACAACAACTTCCACCATTTTTAAGCATGTAAAATCTCCATCTCTCAACCATTTAAAAAACTGTAAACACCAAAATTGTTTAAAATTTAATCATGAATTCAACCATGCCATTTATTTTAACTAACACCTAAAGAATAATACGAATATCTATTTGTACCAAAATGAAACCCTAACGGTTCAGAGGCAAAATCCTTCTCACACAAGCAATATAAATGAAAAGTAAGCACATGGTTAGCTTTAGGACATTGATATCTACATTTTATCTTTAGAAAGCAAACACAAATGACACAGGTATATGGATATCACAGTTCAAAAATTTTACCAAATTGGAGAAAGTCCCATGCTTCTTCTATGACCTTTTAGTGTAATGTGATGATTTATTAAACTTCCTTGGACCTCCAGAAACCTATTCCAATTCTTACTTTGTGTTGAAAGTTGTTGAATCACTTCAACCAAGTCAAGTTGCAAGCTTCGGTTATGGAGTTTGGATGATGATGATGATGTTACAGAGGTGTAACAGGGGTGTCGTACCCCAAATTTGCCCTACCTTTTACTTTTGTCTGGATTAGATTGTGCAATCCATTTTCATCGTGTTCACTAAGTCGTTCACATATCATGCATCTCAAGGAATCAGGCACTTTTGTTTAAGGCATTAGGGTTGTGCCATCCTTATGTTTAATTTTTGGTTTTAAGTTTCTTCATCAAGTTAAGGTCAGTTTCATTTGGTTCTTGAGCAGTGGATCAAGGAATGAAGTTCTGAGGTATCATGGGTTTCTTTCTTTGCCAAGTCACATGGATATTCTTCAGAGTCCTTGATTAGGGTTTCGATTATCTTTAACACTTCGAGATCTTTCTTCATAAGTGTTATTGTACCCCAATTTTTCCCCCTAAGATCCCTTCATCATACCATGTTGATTCACTCACAACAAGATCACACTAGGATTTTTGGTTCCCCTCCCTATTTAGGTTTGCCCTTTTGAGGAATCACCAAGCACCTTGACTTATGTTATTTTGTGATCATGAATATTGTTTTTGTCTTGATTTCTTCTTTTAACTAAATAAAATGCAATGTTGGTTTGTCTTGCTTGTTATCCATGTAGGTGAAGGGCAATGAGATTTAACAAGTTACTCCATGGGTTCATGAGTTTATTTCCATGCCCTAGTCAATATAGCTTGAGAAGTTCAAAACTCACCATTATATTGGTTTTAGGAGAATTGTCATGGCAAGTTTTCTTTGGTTCATCACATTTCAAGGTTATTAGATTTGACTCAAAAGTACAAGGGGTTGATTGGAGAAGTTTTCGTGTTTGGACAAGGCCTTGTTCCTATTGGTCACAAGAGCATATTTCTCTCAAAATTCAAGATGTGGAAGTGGTTTTGGTGTCTATGAGTTCTCATTATCATCCTCAACAGCTTCTATTCACAAAGCAAGGATATTGGTACAAGAGGTTTGTTCAAACTTGTCAAAGTTCTCCAAGGCATTCTCTTGATCTAAAAGCTAGGGTTTTGAACTTCAAAGGAGTATATATTCCTCACCTTTTGGTATTTTTGAGTGATTCCAAAGACATCCTTCTCTTCAAAGTGTTATCAATAAATAACTTCAAAAGTTCTAAGGAGTTTTCATGTGGAAGAAACTTGGTGAAGAAGAAAGATTACAAGTCATCCAGATGAATCCACAATTTTACTTAAGTAACTTCAATTGATCATAACTTGGTCAATTTTCATTACCTTGAGTCCATTATTTTTCCATAATGATCTTAAAGATGTGAACTTTATGCCTTATTTTATGTGAAAAGTGGGAAATGGATGGAGGTTGCCTCAAATATGCAAAAGATTATAGGTCATTTGATGATTTTTCGCCAACTTCAACAAGTCATAACTTGCTCAATTTTTGGAGATTTTGAGTGGTTCAAGTTTCAAAATGTCATTCAATAGATCTAACTCATTCCATCTTTTTTGGTCAATTGAAAATTCCAAGTGGAAGGACATATTTGGATGCAAAAGATTATAGGTCATTTTTGAAGAAGAATTTGAAATATTTCAAAGTATGGAAAGTCAACCCTTTTTCTTCAACTTTGACTCAATGAAACTTTCATCTCAAGTAGACATTTAACTCCATTATTTTTCCATTTCAAATCTTGTAACCTCATCATTCTAAAGCATCAAGAATCATGCTATAAGACCCCTTGAGTTGGAAATGCCATGGATTTGAATTTGGTAACTTGAAACTGAATTTTCCACAAAGTCAGAATTTTGAAATCCATAATGTGACTTCTAAACACAAGATTTATGCATGTTTTTTATTTAATCTTGATTAGGAAACTTTCCAGAAGTGATTAGCACCCCAAAATGCAAGATTTGGTTGCGTTTTGATGGAAATGAAGTCACGCTTCACTCGTGCTCGACCTTCACTCAATTTCCCTCCAAACTTCCTTGTTTCTTCCAATTTTCATTCCCATTCACTTCCCTATAAATAGAGGGTCATCCCCCATTCATTTTTTCAAGCTTGGAGAGCCAAAAATACCCTGCCAAAACTTCACAAGAACCCATCTTTTTTAAATTCAGTTTCTGAGATTTAAGCTCCCTTTTCCAAAATCCTTTGCGCATTCACCATCCTTAAGCATCATATAAACTCTCCAGCACCTAAACCAATCAAAACAAGCCATAATTCAAGCTACAGAAGTCCAGTTTCAAAGCTTCTTCCTTGAACTTTGAAAAGGTAGAATTCTCCACCATTTGGATCCAAATCAAGCACTAATCTATTCTACTCCTTCTCCTGATTCCAATGCTGCTTACAATTTTTAAATCCATTGAGAATTGAGAGAGAATCTCAAATTGAAGGTGCTCTCTATTTTCTGGGTTTTTGATTTCTCTCTTTCTCCATACCTTATATAAATTTGGCACGATGGTGGTGTTAGAATCGTCTTGAAGAGATGAGTTCAATGATACTAGCCTGGGATCCTAATTTTTCCATTTGAAGGATCTCACAAAATCCCCATTGCAGGGTGTCTGGAGGTTGAAGATAATGACATGTCTCGTCTCAAACAATGATAGCATGCCAAACATTTTAATTTCATTGGTTTCCCTTTTTCTGATCCTATGGGTATCTCAGTAAGGTCCATATCAAGCACAACACGTCTGGTCCATTCGATCAGCTTACTAACGCGTTTTGACTATGTTCTGATGGTCCTCATCTTTTTGGTTTTATTTTATTTTCTGATTTTATATTTTTATTGATTAAATTTTCAAAAATTCATAACTCTTATTTTTCATCCAAAAATTATGAAAAATTTCACAAAAATATTTTGAATTATTTCTGATCTCATGACTATTTTTTCATATTTTTATTTTGACATTTGATATTTTTTGTATTTTTTGAAATATTTTCTTTCTTTTAATTACTTAAAAAATACTTTCTGACATTTTTTAATTCTGAAAAAATTCATAAATATTATTTGGCATATTTTTCACTTTCTTAAAATTTTATGGAATTTTATATTGAAGTTTACTATTTTTGACCTATTTCTGTTTGTTTGAGAAATTTTAAATAGTTTAAAAATAGTTTGTGACTTTTAAAAATTACCAAAATTTTTATAAAAATATTTAGATCCATTACTGATTTTTCTATAGCCTTACTTTTTCTTTCTTGATTAATTTGAACATAGTTGATATTTTTCTCCTTTATTTTGATTTTTTAACCTTTTTAAAAAAACCTTTGAATGTATATATTAAATATAATATTATTTTGTGATTATTTTCTGGCTGTCTTGAGTTGATTTTTTGATCATGACTTTATTAACATCATTGGATCTTGGGTGTTGAGTTCAACTCCACCAAAATGGATAAATGATTTTAATAATAGTTTGATTAAATTTTTGATTCAAAAGTGGTTTATTCATTTTTCCCATCCCCTCTTCATCTTATCCCTTTCTTATTGCATTAGGTGTTATTGGAGCATGATCTCTATATCATGTCTCAAAACAAATGGTGTATAGATTTCTATTGACCGGCCTCAAAATAGGTGCGACTTCTATATAAGTCCACTTACGATTGCTTAACATAGCGCTAAATTTTGTCCCGATTCGAATAAATGAGCATTCGTGGCCCAAACTTATGATTGCAAGCCCAAGTATGTTAATTTGATCTCTTTGATCCAATAACCTTGAGATTCATTGTGTGGAGGCTTTGGTTCTACCAATCCTCTAATGGATCTACCACACCTTTGGTCAACGTGGATCACTTAAACATCGTTGATCATTAAATGGTACTTATGAGAATTCCAAATGGATGATATACTTGACAAAAAGCAAATGCAACTTGTTGTGTGGAGGCTTTGGTTCTACCAATTCTCTAATGTGTTCCAAATGCAAGTTTCAAGATGGTCATCCAACTAACCACTAATTATTGACTTGTTTTACCTTATGCTTTTATTCTTTTTATGCTTTATGTACTATTTACTTTTAGCATTTATATTTCATGTCAAGTATTGGCTTCTTGTTGGTTAGATGGTTCTTATTCCTAGCTTTTACCTTATGCTTTAGGATAGCCTCTTCTTCTCCTCCCATCTTCTTTAATTTCAAAAATCTTCTTCCTCCTTTTGAAAACTCTTCTTGTTTTTAAACTTGAACCACTTTTATAATAAACTTGGACTTATGTCCATGTATTTTCAAAACATTTTTCATAAATAAACCCCAATCAACTTAATGATACCTTGATATTTTTTTGTGAGAAGACTAAAAGTCAATCAATCTCATTCCAAACCATCTTGCCACTTTGGCTCTTACTCTTAAACTTTTCTCAAAATATTCGACTCTTGTCAATCCTTGTGGTGATGCAAACAACTATACTTCTATAATGTGTAGTGAAGAGAGATATTTTCCCCTTGGGTGTTGAGTGAGGCATTGTTGATTTTAAAATACAAGCCATATCCTCCACTTTGAAATGATGCAAATTCTCCTTTCTCATGATTGTGGGTAGTAAGTATGTTTTCCACACGGACAATGACGATGATGTTTCATCTTTTAAAATTAACCAACGCATTTGTGTTTTAAATTTTTAAAAGAAGAACTACGTGTACCCTGATCCCCTATTGCACGAAAGGTGGTACGTAGGCACTAAAGGTTCACAAACGCGGAGGGTGCAAATATCATAAAGAATATTTTTTTTCTTTTCTCACCTCCACCATCCATTTTATATATAACATTTTTTATAGCCAAAATATACAGATTTTACAAAGAGGTTCTTGCGGAGTACCGTAGATGTTTAGGGTTCTAATATCTTCCCTTTGCATAACCAACCCCCTTACCTTGAATCTTTCCCCCTCTTTTTGGGTTATTCTCTCTTTTCCCATTCCTTTGGAAATAATAAAGCGCGGTGGAGATTTTGACTTTGATTTGTATAAAGTCTAGTCAACCCAATGGCTTAGTCTTGAACATTTCTACCGCTACTGAAAAAATGGCGACTTCACTGGGGAAAGATTAACCTCTTGCTGGTCCATCCCTTAGTGGGTTAAGCCTATCTTTGTTTATATCTGTATATGTGTTATTGTTGTTTGTTGTGTTATATGTTGTATATATGTTTGTCTGGATTTTCCTGGTTTTTAAGGTGCTTGGTGATTACTCATAAGTCCCATACCCAGAATTGGGCAAACTTTAAGATATGACGTGCGGTATAGTCATGTTAAATTTGAGGGAGTAATACCAAAAAAGGAGGCATGAGATCCTCCACTCAGTGGATGCCCCTTTGATTGTAGTGTCGTTTACCAAATAATTAGGAAGACGTACTACTTTCAACCTGGGAGCCTGCTAAAACTGAGGACCGTAGAATACCAAACCCATCTTGGCCTTTTAGGTGTAGTGCGGAAGCTATGACGGAGTAATCCGAAAATAGTTGTCACGTGATACTACTCTCGGACGAGTCTTTCTTGAGAATATTACTAATTACCGAGTTAATCGGGAAGTTGGTAATATCTGAAGGAAGGGTGTAGACTCTGGGAACCTCTATAACCTTGTTTGGCAGGTGATAACTTTAGACCAACACCTTATGGGTAGTACCTTCGACCTCATGCTCTTGACGTTGAACCTATGAACCCTATATATGTGATCTTGTGTGTGATTGTTGCATCATGCATCCATGCACTCATAAGCATCTTTTGAAGAAACCATATTTCAAGGGATTTAAAGGTTGACTATTTGTGAATATCTCAGGTACTTTTAACCTTGGATTCTGGAAAGAGAAATACCGGGAAATACAGTTTCAAGGATCCCAAGATAGATGAGTTGATCAGTCTAATTCCCGAGATCGAGTGTTTTGCAGACTTTCGGAAGAAGTATGGGTCCATTATTCTTCTCATGAAGCTGAAGATGAAAAAGGGTATTCTCTCGACCGTGGTCCAGTTCTATGATCCGATGTATCATTGCTTTACTTTTCCCGACTATCAGTTGATGCCTACACTAAAGGAGTATTCTTATCTATTTGATTTCCCTGTTACCGATCGTGTTCCTTTTACTGGTTTGGAGGGTGAGCCAAAACCACATGAGATTGCTGCTTTGATTCACTTGGGGAAGTCTGAGGTTGAAGCCCATATGACTACTAAATGAGGGATTAGAGGGTTACCAACTCAGTTCTTATTGGAGAAAGCTCGTTACTTTTTCAGAATGAAGAGTACAGTTGCTTTTGAGGCCATAGTTGCTCTACTTGCTTACGGGTTGTTCTTATTTCCTAATGTGGACAAGTTTGTCGACATTAACGCTATCATGATTTTAATGATTGGAAACTCATTTCCTACACTGTTGGGTGATGCTTATTACTCTATCCATCTTCGGAATTCTTATCATGGGGGGATGATTATCTGTTGCACACCTCTGTTGTACCAGTGGTTTATCTCTCATATGCCGCAATCTGATGCTTTTTGGGATATCAAGAAGGAACCCTGTTGGGCACCTAAGATCATGGCACTTACTCACTCGGATATTGATTAGTATCATCGAGTTTACCAGGATATAGAGATTATTGACAGTTGTGGTACTTTCCCAAATGTACCTCTTCTTGGTACAAAGGGAGGAATTAACTATAACCCTGTTCTTGCACGGCGACAACTTGGTTATCCGATGAGGGATAAACCGAATAGTATTCATTTGAGTAGTTTCTTTCTGAAGGAAGGAGAAGACCATATGGAAGCTAGGGAGCAGATTCCGAAGGCCTGGCGTCACATTCATAAGAAGAGTAGGAAGGATTTAGGACCTAGGGGTGCTGTTTCTTTGGAACCATATCTTCAATGGATCCGATCAAGAGCCATTCAATTAAAGATGTTGTATACTCGGGAGAAAACCATGCCTGATCTATTTGTGAAGACCACTCCTCCCTTATTAGATGATCTAGAAAAGCTGCAGCTTGCTTTGGTTAGGATGTAACAAGAAAGGGATGCTTGGAAGAACAAGTTCCAAACTTTAGAGAGTTCCTACATAGCAGACCTAAAAGAGAAAGATGACTTGATTGAGATTCTTGAGAGTCGAGCGGTAGAATCTATGGAGAGGTAAGGAGATTTATTTTCTCCTGGGCCTCAATCAGGTGTTGATCACTCACTTCCTGATTCAGATGATTAGAAGGAGATTGCCATCATACATATGGAAGAAAACCAGAGGTTGAAGGCTCAGATTGCCAGGCTTACAAGGAACCGCCAGCGTATAAAGTGATCTCCATCAGCTTTTTTTCTCAGGATTTAAGATTGTATTTTCATCTTGTACTTGAGATCATTGAAACTTGTAATCCATTTTGGAGTTATTATAATAATATTTTCAGTATTTCAAAAGCGCTATTACTTTTATGTTTGCAATATGTCTATAAACTTTAAATCCCTTGAAATATTAAATAACAAAGTAAAAATAATCATGTGCATTGCATATCATGCATCATATTGCACATATTTCTTGCATTTGTTATGCATATCCAGGTGTCTTACCCAGCTTCTTTACTTCGTTCAGCAAGTTGACTCATCACTACAACACTCAGTCTAATTTCAAAAAGAAGATGAGCTGCACGAAGAAGTTTCTGCTTTGAAGGCCGGCTTGGCCAATTTGACTACTCTGATGGAAGCTCTGGTGGCTGCTCAGAATCAGCCACCGAGTGTTCAACCTTAACCAACAAGAGCAAATACTAAAGTTCTGACTGTTCTCGTATCTGCTACTCCGGCTGTTGTTCAGAATCGCATGCCTCAAGGTTATCCATGGGGAATGCCAGAGAATTTTGCACCTGAAGGTTTCAATCTTGGTCCTCAAGATACTCTAGTGGTTCAGACTATTGTTACTCCGGCACCTCATATGGTGCATGTTGTTCCCGATGCGCCTCCTTCGGTGAATATGGTTCCATTTGTTAATGATGATGTGTGTCATCCTTTCCCTCCGTCGAGTGAAGACTTGGGTCTTTATGATAGAATGGATGATTTTCAAGAGCAGTTTGACAAGATGCAAAGAGAGATGAAGGCCCTTAGGGGAAAATAACTATTTGGGCATAATGTGAATGAGCTATGCTTAGTCCCAAATTTTAAGATACCTTCTAAGTTCAAGGTCCCGGAGTTTGAGAAGTATAAGGGCAACACTTGCACTCGTGCTCACCTGGTGATGTACGTGAGAAAAATGTCTACCCATACTGATGATCAATGTCTGCTGATCCACTTTTTTTAGGATAGTTTGACTGGTGCTGCATTGAAGTGGTATATGAGTTTGGACAATGCTAACATCCATACTTTTAATGATTTGGGAGAAGCATTCATCAAACAATACAAATACAACGTGGACATAGCGCCTGACCGTGATCAACTCAGGGTCATGGTTCCGAAAGACAGGGAATCATTCAAAGAATATGCCCAGAGATGGCGTGAGGTAGCCACCCAAGTGATTCCTCCCATTGAAGAGAAGGAGATGAATACGATTTTCTTGAAGACTCTGGGTTCTTTCTACTATGAAAGGACAGTAGCAAGTGCGCCAAGTGACTTTACTGAAATGGTAGGCATGGGTATCCGTTTAGAAGAGGCTGTAAGTGAGGGTCGTTTAACGAAGAGTGAAGGATCTGGAGGTGTGAAGAAGCCATCTTATGGGTTTACCAAGAAGAAAGAAGGGGATGCAAATGCTGTTATGCAAGAAAGGAGGGTAAACGCTCCTAGAAAGATTTATCAGCGTCATCAGTAAGTCGCCTCAGTTACTCCTGTTATGAATGTCGCTCCTACTACCGTTGCTTATCAGAGACCGTCCAAGAAGGGGAATCAAGGGTATAATTAGAGAAGGGAGAGTTATGACCCTACTACCATGAGTTATACAGAGCTACTGATGGCATTGATTCAGAAGAAGTTGCTTCAAACACGACCACCTCCCACTGTACCATCACCATTGCCTTGGTATTACAAGGCAGACCAAACATGTGCTTTTCATCAAGGAGCACCAGGGCATAATGTTGAGAATTGTTATCCTTTGAAGAATGAGGTGAAGAAATTGGTAAAGTCTGGTGTTCTATCTTTCAAGGACATGGGACCTAATGTGAAAGATAATCCTCTACCCAAGCACGGGGGAGTAAATGATGTAAATATGGTGGCCGGTTGTCCAGCCGACTTCCAGATTTTTGACATTAATCTGGTTAGAGGAGATTTGGTGAAAATGCACGCGGACCTCTATGAATTTAGATACTACACACATGACCATGCCAGTTGTGCTACTTGTAGTACAAATATACAGGGTTGCGATAAGATAAAGGCTGATTTACAGGAGATGATGGATGAGGGCCTAATCCATATAACCAGGCCTAGGGCAGAGTATGAAGAGGAAGTGAATATGGTTTCTAGATGTCCTGGTGAATTCAAATTTTTTGATGTAGAGTATATGAATGAGGACCTCATGCAGTTGCATGCTACCTTCTTCCATACGGCTGGTCAGGTGGAACACCAATATGGATCTTGTCGAGTTTTTTGTTGAGACCCTCGAGGATGTTCAATCATGAAGAAGGGTGTTCAGTTGCTGTTAGACAATGGAACTATCAAGATCATAGGTCAGAGGGATGATTATCATGAGGTTGATATGGTTGAAGTGTGTTTAATGAAAGAAGAGTAAGAGGAAGAGTATGCCTCCGCGGATGAGTATTTCTCTTCAGACGAAGATTTGTTTTCCATAAATGACTTTTTGATGACTGGTTGTGTTGAAGAAGGGGTAAATGTCATTGTGCCTTGTTTTAGTGCACCCGCTCATTTTAAGGTGGAGTATCATAACAAGCCAGCTGTTACCCCATTGGTAATTAGTTTGCCAGGTCATATCCCCTATAAATCAGATAAGGTTGTGCTTTACAAATACAACGCTACAATATTAGAAGATGGGGGTGGAAGTTCCCATCCAGCCAATGCCCGATGTTGGAAATATAGCTGAAAATAGCAGGGTGACCCACAACGGTCGTGTGTTTGCACCAGTTGTTCGAAAAGATGTTGATGCTGGAAAGAAAATTGCTGAGAATGATGAACCTCAGAAGACAACAGGAGAGACTAGTGGAGCTACGCTAGAGAAAGAAGTGGATGATATTTTGAAGATAATTAAGATGAGCGACTACAGAATTGTAGATCAGCTACTGTAGACTCCTTCAAAGATATTTATCTTAGCTTTATTAATGAACTCCTCTGCTCATAGAGAATCCTTGATGAGGATACTGGACCAAGCTTTTGTGGAGAGTGATATGCCAATAGATCTATTCAGCATCGTAATTGGAAACATTATGTCATGTAATAACTTGAGTTTCTGCGATGATGAATTACCGGATGAAGAGAGGAATCACAACCTGGCCCTCCACATATCTATAAACTGCAAGAATGATTCACTATCCAATGTGCTAATTGATAATGGATCCGCATTAAATGTTATACCAAGGAGTACTCTCATGAAGTTGAAATACCAAGGAACACCTATGCGCCCGAGTGGCATCACTGTGAAAGCATTTGATAGGTCGAGGAAATCTGTCATCGGTGAAGTTGACTTACCCTTCCATATAGGACCACATTTGTTCCAGATAACCTTCTAGGTCATGGACATTATTCCTGATTATAGTTGTTTGCTAGGACGACCATGGATACATGAAGCAGGGGATGTCATTTCAACTTTACATCAGAAGCTAAAGTTTGTGCATGAAGGGAAGGTGGTGATCATAAATGGGGAGCAGGAATTATTGATATCTCATTTGTCCTCTTTCAGTTTTGTAGAAGCAGATGAAGTTGCTGTTGGAACCCAGTTCCAAGCCCTATCCGTTGACAACATAAGGGGAAATGAGAATTCCATGGTTTCGCTGAAGGACGCGCAGCAGGTTGTGCGCAATGGTCATAATGAAGTTTGGGGACGAATTTGGGATCCACCCGTGAACAAGAACATAATTGGCTTGGGTTTCTCTTCGAAGAATGGCAAAGGCAAAAGTTTGAAGTCAAAGTCTACTATGAGCCGCTATCATGATGTTTTCTGCAACGGAGGTTACCTCCATCCAACTGATTCTGGAATTAATGTTGTTGAGGAGGATGAAGCAGAGCAGGAAAGGCCGAGTTATGTGACGCATGGAGTCAGGGTTCAGAACTGGGTCACCATTAATGTTCCCTCTTGCATACATGTTTCAAATTAATTTGATTTGATTAATCTTTTTTTTTCTTGAAAGGATTTCACTTTGCCCAAGGTGGAAGTATTAATGTTGTAGGGCTTATCTGTTTGCTGTGACTTTTAAGATCATTAATAAAAGTTGTCCTTGTTAACCAAATTATGTCTTTATTTTTCTGCTTTTTCTCCGAAAATGGTAACAAAAAAAACTTTCAAAATAAATAATAACTGAAATTCAATCTGCATGATCACTTATTATATGTGTCAGTTTCCAAAAGCAATCATAAATCATATATGCAGATTAATTAAAATACTCGTTAAATATAATGACCCTGCATCCTCTCCCAACTTTGAA
Source organism: Vicia faba (assembly GCA_948472305.1). Lineage (NCBI taxonomy): Eukaryota > Viridiplantae > Streptophyta > Magnoliopsida > Fabales > Fabaceae > Vicia > Vicia faba. The sequence continues at coordinate 1,297,315,190 of OX451738.1, forward strand.
TGTCCTGTGTTTGGGGCTGAAAAAGAAGATTATGACAATATTCCAAAAGAGGTCTCACGGTTGCTTGAGCACGAGGAAAATACCATTCAGCCATATAAAGAGCCTTTGGAAGTGATCAATTTGGGTTCAGAAGAAGATCCAAATGAAGTCAAGATTGGAGCATCGTTGCATCCCGATATGAAGAGGAGGTTGATTGAGATATTGAAAGAGTATGTGGATATTTTTGCTTGGTCTTACCAAGATATTCCTGGTCTAGATACAGATATTGCCGAGCACCGTTTGCCGTTGAAGCCAGAGTGTTCGCCAATTAAACAAAAGTTGAGAAGAATTCACCCAGATATGGCAGTAAAGATCAAAGAGGAGGTTCTAAAGTAGATTAATGCTGGTTTTCTTGTGATGTCACTGTATCCTTAATGGATTGCCAAAATTGTCCCAGTACCGAAAAAAGACAGAAAAGTTCGCATGTGCGTAGATTACAGAGATCTAAATAAACCTAGTCCAAAAGATGATTTTCCATTGCCTCACATTGACATGTTAGTGGATAGCACATCAAAATTCAAAGTATTCTCGTTCATGGGCGGATTTTCCGGGTATAATCAAATAAGAATGGCTCCAGAGGACATGTAAAAAACAACGTTTATCACACCCTAGGGAACATTCTGTTATAGAGTGATGCCCTTCGGGTTGAAGAACGCTGGTGCAACGTACCAGAGGGCTATGACAACCCTATTCCATGATCTGATGCACAAGGAAATTGAAGTATATGTTGATGATATGATTTCCAAATCCCAGACTGAAGAAGGACATATAGAAGATTTGTTGAAGTTGTTTCAGCATTTGAGGAAGTATCGTCTCTGCTTGAATCCAAATAAATGCACCTTCGTTGTTCGATCGGGGAAGTTGTTGGGTTTCACTGTTATCCAAAAAGGAATTGAAGTTGACCCTGATAAAGTCAAAGCAATTCAAGAAATTCCAGCATCAAGAACTGAAAAGCAAGTCATAGGTTTCCTCGGACGTTTGAATTATATTTCCAGATTCATTTCCCACATGACTGCAACATTTGAACCGATCTTTAAGTTGTTAAAGAAAGATCAAGGTTGTGTGTGGACGGATGACTGCCAAAGGGCATTTGAAAGTATTAAAGAATATCTGCTTGAACCTCCTATCTTGCTCCATCCCGTAGAAGGAAGATCATTGATTATGTATCTGACAATGTTAGATAAATCCATGGGTCATATTCTGGGACAACAGGATGAAACAGGGAAGAAGGAGTTCGCCATCTATTATCTCAGTAAAAAATTCACTGATTGTGAGTTACGGTATTCCATGCTGGAAAAAACATGTTATGCTTTGGCCTGGGTGGCAAAGCGTTTGCGGCAGTATATCTTGAATCACACCACTTGGTTGATCTCCAAAATGGATCCAATCAAGTACATTTTTGAAAAACCTGCTCTTACTGGGAGAATTACCCTCTAGAAGATGTTGTTATATGAATATGATGTCGAATACCACACTCAAAAGACTATTAAAAGTAGTGTATTGGCAGATTATCTTGCTCACCAACCAGTGGAGGATCACCAGTCTGCAGAATATGAATTCCCCGATGAGGATGTGATGTTCCTGAAAGTGAAGGATTGTGATGAGTCGTTTCCTGAGGAAGGCTCTGTCCCTGAATCTCGTTGGAGTATGATATTTTATGGAGCTGTGAATGCTTATGGTAAAGGAATTGGTACTGTGATTGTCACTCCTCATGGATTGCACATTCCTTTTACTGCAAGGTTAACATTTGATTGCACTAATAATATGGTAGAATATGAGGCTTGCATCATGGGTCTCAAGGATGCTATTGATCTCAGAATCAAAATTATAGATGTGTATGGTGATTCAGCTTTGGTAATAAATAAGATTAAAGGAGAATGGGACACTTGTCACCCTGGCTTGATCCCTTACAAATATTATGCTAGAAGATTATTACCATTCTTCAATAAAGTTGAATTCCATCACATCCCTAGAGATGAAAATCAAATGGAGGATGCTCTGGCAACTCTGGCTTCTATGTACCAAGTGAATACTTGGAATGATATACCCCGAATTACGGTTCGACAGCTGGATAGGCCCGCTCATGTGTTTACAACAGAGAAGGTAGTAGGTGAAAAACCCTGGTATTATGATATCAAGCATTTTCTTCAGACTCAGGAATACCCAATTGGTGTGTCGAGGAAAGATAGAAAGACATTGAGAAGATTGGCAGGCAGTTTCTTCCTCAATGAAAATGTGTTATACTAGAGAAATTATGACATGGTCTTGCTCAGATGCATGGATAGACACGAAGCAGACATGTTGATGCATGAGATTCATGAAGGTTCATTTGGCACTCATGCCAATGCACATTCGATGGCTAAAAAGATGCTAAGGGAAGGTTATTATTGGCTGACAATGGAATCCGACTGTTACAAATTTGCAAAGAAGTGCCATAAATGCTAGATTTATACAGACAAGGTCCATGTTCCTCCAACACTTGTCAATGTGATCTCTTTCCCATGGCCTTTCTCTATGTGGGGTATTGACATGATTGGAATGATAGAACCCAAAGCTTCGAATGGACACCATTTTATCTTGGTAGTAATTGATTACTTCACCAAGTGGGTAGAGGTTGCTTCATATGCCAATGTTACTAAGCAGGTGGTTGTTCGCTTCATTAAAAATAATCTTATATGCCGATATGGTGTGCCGAGAAGAATCATCACTGGCAATGGCTCAAATTTGAACAACAAGATGATGACAGAACTGTGTGAAGAATTCAAGATTATCCATCACAATTCATCTCCGTACAGGCCAAAGATGAATGGGGCTGTTGAAGCTTCTAATAAGAATATCAAGAGAATTATCCAGAAGATGGTTGTTACTTATAAAGATTGGCATGAAATGCTCCCTTTCACTTTGCATTGATATCGAACATTTGTCCGCACTTCAACAGGAGCAACCCCATTCTCCCTAGTGTATGGAATGGAAGTTGTACTCCCGGTCGAGGTAGAGATTCCATCATTGCATGTGATAATGGAAACCAAGTTGACGGAGGCTGAATGGGTCCAGAACAGGTTTGACCAATTGAATTTGATTGAGGAGAAGAGAATGACAGCCTTGTGTCATGGCCAGTTATATCAAAGAAGAATGAAGAAAGCTTTTGATAAAAAGGTCAAAACTCGTGAATTCAGAGAAGGCGACCTCATGCTCAGGAAGATCGTGTCTTTCAACACTGATTCTAGGGGCAAGTGGACTCCCAATTTTGAAGGCTCGTATGTTGTCAGGAAAGCCTTCTCTGGTGGTGCATTAATTCTTGAAACTATGGATGGCGAGGAGTTCCCACGTCCCATGAATGCTGGCGTAGTCAAGTAATACTTCACCTAAAGAAATAAAAGAACAACTCGCTAAGTTGAAAACCTGAAAGGGTGACTTAGGAAAAAAAAGGAGCGTCTCGGTAGGCCAAAAACCCGAAAGGGAGGTCTAGGGAAAAATTAGAGACATAAACAGAATAAATTCCCCGCTAAGTTGAAAACCCGCAAGGGTAGCTTAGGCAAAAGTTAGGGATTTTCTTGACAAGTAACTACGTCAGACAAGACTTAATCGTTGAAGCAACAATCTTCTCGGATCCTCACCATACTTCAACAAAAGCTGCTGCTTAGGATTTCAAAAGTTGTTAGGGGGGATAGTGGTCATTGTATCTCAATGTATCTTTTCCATTATGTGTTGCCATTTCCCAAACTTTGTAATCATCTATGGAGTCTCGCCATTCGCAGACTACCATTCTATTAATGAAATTCGAGCTTTTACCCAATTCTTTGTGTTTCTTATTTTATTTAGCTTGCGAAGACTCCATTTATTACTGATAATAACTTTCAAAGCAAAGAGATTAAATAACAAAATGGATTTTTCAAAAAAAAAAAGATTTTTACAATTTACTTTTACTTTGAGATTTGTGATAAAACAATGACAACACAAATGGTGATCCCAGAAATGGAAAAACTCCGGTTGTTTTGATAAGTTTTGTTCCCCTAGGGAAGGTCTACTCGGGTTGTTTTCACCGTATTGGGTTTATGGTTCCGGTATGCTCGGTCAAGTTTAGATTCATTTCTCCTCTTTTCTTAGTTTTCATGATGTGAAGTTTCAATCTGCATTTTCTCCAGCGAAGCGGGTCTGAATTCCCCAGTGAATGTTTGGATGTCTCGGTGTCAGTCTGCTTTATTTGAGACTGGTCTGGTAATCTCCAGTATGCATGTTACTTTTGAGAAACACTGGTTTCCCCTATGAAGCATGGAGAAGGATGTTCTACCTCGGTATCTATTTGATTTGGCTACTTCCGGGTTATGTCTCTCCTCAGTAAAGTTAAAAGCAGGCAGTAGGTTTGGTTTCCGCAGCTGGCCTTTACCTTTCTTGGAATGATCATCTTGGTTGAAGCTTATCCGAGTGTTGTTAGTTCCCGAGGCAGTTTTGCCTGGTTGTTACCCATGTTTTGTATCTGTTTTGTCAGCATGCACACGATAACACTCATACATTCATACATGCATCATGTATAGATAAAATTGGAAAATCATTGTTCATTGACATTTGTTAAATATTTTTGTTGACATATTACCCTGTTTTACAGAGATAAGTTACCCTCTTTTCATTAGAGTGTTGGTCTTAAGCAGAAAACATATATTCCTTCAATTTCCCTACTGAGTTGTCCCTCATAGAAGATTTCTGCCTTAGCCTTCCGGTACGGTTCCTTGTTTGGACGGATTTGGTTTTCCCTCTTGAGTTTATTTCTCAAAGGATGAATTCAGGTTGACTGTTTCATTCCAGTTTATTTCTGGTTTGGATCCGTGGTTCCCTGGAAATGCTATTCACTTTGGATTTCTGAAAACTCCAAGCTTTGGTTGGTGCATTTATTTTGCAAAAGAAGACTTTATCCCCTTAGCAAGAACATCATGGCATCTCCCCAGAAAGTCATACCTCTTGCCCCCCAAAAAAGTCACTTCCTTTTACAATCCTCCGTGACCACAAATAGCAAGTCTCTTTATTTGAGACAGCTTATATATTATCCTTTCTAGGCAGAGTGCCTTTGTTAAAGAATAAGTTGAGACCCGTTCTAGGCGAAACACCAGAATCTTGGGTAAACTTGTTATCTTTTTACTATCTTCAATGAACGTTGATAGTTCATCGTCAGTGAATGGCGGTGATATGATATTTTCTCTTTCTACCTTCAGTGAAAGTTGGTAGGACATCGGCAATGAATGTCAGTGTTTGTTATCTTTTTTCTATCTTCAGTGAATGTTGATAGTTCATCGTCAATGAACGGTGGTGATATGATATTTCTCTTTCTACCTTCGGTGAAAGTTGGTAGGACATCGGCAGTGAACGTCGATGTTTATTATCTTTTTTATACCCTCAGTGAATGTTGGTAGTTCATCATTAGTGAACAGTGGCGATATGATATACTTCTCCTTCTATCTTCAGTGAAAGTTGGTAGGACATCGACAATGAACGTCGATGTTTATTATCTTTTTGCTATCTTCAGTGAACGTTGGTAGTTCATCGTCAGTGAACGGCGGTGATATGATATTTTCTCTTTCTACCTTCAGTTAAAGTTGGTAGACCATCGGTAGTGAACGTCGGTGTTTGTTATCTTTCTCTCTGCCTTTAGTAAACATCGGTAGCTTCACCTTCGGTAGAAGTTGGTGTGTCCTTTGACCATCCTACCATCCTCTCTAATTCAGTTCTTTTAGTCTACCAGTGATTTATTTTCCTGGTGGGGTTGCTCCTTTGTTTCTTTATTATTGTTGCATCCCCAGTGATACTTTGCATCTCTTTGGTCCTATTCATATGCATTCATATGCATAAGAATTTGCATGGCATCTTAGGGCCAAAAATAGGGTTTGTTTTATATTTAGGTATCTTCGATCGCGTCGACACGAAGATTTTTAACCTTCGTATCTCCGAATAGAAGAAAATTAAATAAGGGAAGCTGTTGTACCCCAATTTTCCCCCTAAGATCCCTTCATCATACCATGTTGATTCACTCACAACAAGATCACACTAGGATTTTTGGTTCCCCTCCCTATTTAGGTTTGCCCTTTTGAGGAATCACCAAGCACCTTGACTTATGTTCTTTTGTGATCATGAATATTGTTTTTGTCTTGATTTCTTCTTTTAACTAAATAAAATGCAATGTTGGTTTGTCTTGCTTGTTATCCATGTAGGTGAAGGGCAATGAGATTTAACAAGTTACTCCATGGGTTCATGAGTTTATTTCCATGCCCTAGTCAATATAGCTTGAGAAGTTCAAAACTCACCATTATATTGGTTTTGGGAGAATTGTCATGGCAAGTTTTCTTTGGTTCATCACATTTCAAGGTTATTAGATTTGACTCAAAAGTACAAGGGGTTGATTGGAGAAGTTTTCGTGTTTGGACAAGGCCTTGTTCCTATTGGTCACAAGAGCATATGTCTCTCAAAATTCAAGATGTGGAAGTGGTTTTGGTGTCTATGAGTTCTCATTATCATCCTCAACAGCTTCTATTCACAAAGCAATGATATTGGTACAAGAAGTTTGTTCAAACTTGTCAAAGTTCTCCAAGGCATTCTCTTGATCTAAAAGCTAGGGTTTTGAACTTCAAAGGAGTATATCTTGCTCACCTTTTGGTATTTTTGATTTATTCCAAAGACATCCTTCTCTTCAAATTGTTATCAATAAATAACTTCAAAAGTTCTAAGGAGTTTTCATGTGGAAGAAACTTGGTGAAGAAGAAAGATTACAAGTCATCCAGATGAATCCACAATTTTACTTAAGTAACTTCAATTGATCATAACTTGGTCAATTTTCATCACCTTGAGTCCATTATTTTTCCATAATTATCTTGAAGATGTGAACTTTATGCCTTCTTTTATGTGCAAAGTGGTAAAATGGATGGAGGTTTCCTTAAATATGCAAAGGATTATAGGTTATTTCATGATTTTTGGCCAACTTCAACAAGTCATAACTTGCTCAATTTTTGGAGATTTTGATTGGTTCAAGTTTCAAAATGTCATTCAAGAGATCTACTTCATTCCATATTTTTTGGTAAAGAGAAAATTCCAAGTGGAAGGCCATGTTTGGATGCAATAGATTATAGGTTATTTTTGAAGAAGAATTTGAAATATTTCTAAGTATGGAAATTCAACCCTTTTTCTTCAACTTTGACTCAATGAAACTTTCATCTCAAGTAGCCATTTAACTCTATTCTTTTTCCATTGCAAATCTTGTAACCCCATATTTCTAAAGCATCAAGAATCATGCCCTAAGACCCCTTGAGTTGGAAATGCCATGGATTTGAATTTGGTAACTTGAAACTGAATTTTCCACAAAGTCAGAATTTTGAAATCCATAATGTGACTTCTAAACACAAGATTTATGCACGTTTTTGATTTAGACTTGATTAGAAAACTTGCTAGAAGTGATTAGCACCCCAAAACGCAAGATTTAGTTGAGTTTTGATGGAAATGAAGTCACGCTTCACTCGTGCTCGAACTTCACTCAATTTCCCTCCAAACTTCCTTGTTTCTTCCAATTTTCATTCCCATTCATTTCCCTATAAATAGAGGGTCATCCCCCATTCATTTTTTCAAGCTTGGGGAGCCAAAAACACCCTGCCAAAACTTCATACAAACCCATCTTTTTTTAATTCAGTTTTTGAGATTTAAGCTCTCTTTTCCAAAATTCTTTGCGCATTCATCATCCTTAAGCATCATATAAACTCTACAGCACTTAAACCAATCAAAACGAGCCATAATTCAAGCTACAGGTGTCCAGTTTCAGATCTTCTTCCTTGAACTTTGAAAAGGTAGAATTCTCCACCATTTGGATCCAAATCAAGCACTAATATATTCTACGCCTTCTCCTGATTCCAATGCTGCTTACAATTTTTAAATCCATTGAGAATTGAGAGAAATCTCAAATTGAAGGTGCTCGCTATTTTCTGGGTTTTTGATTCATATCTCTCTCCATACCTTATATAAATTTGGCGCGATGGTGGTGTTAGAATCTTCTTGAAGAGAAGAGTTTAATGATACTAGCATGGGATCCTAATTTTTCCATTTGAAGGATCTCACAAAATCCCCATTCCAGGGTGTCTGGAGGTTGAAGACGATGACATGTCTCGTCTCAGCCAATGATAGTATGCCAAACGTTTTAATTTCACTGGTTGCCCTTTTTCTGATCCTATGCGTATCTCACTAAGGTCCATATCAAGCACAACGCGTCTGGTCCACTGGATCAGCTTACTAACGCGTTTTGACTATGATCTGATGGTCCACTTCTTTTTGGTTTTATTTTATTTTCTAATTTCATATTTTATTGATTAAATTTTCAAAAACTCACAACTCTTTTATTTTTATGCAAAAATTATGAAAAAATTCACAAAAATATTTTGAATTATTTCTGATCTCATGACTATTTTTTCATATTTTTATTTTGATATTTGATATTTTTTGTATATTTTGAATTATTTGCTTTCTTTTAATTACTTAAAAAATACTTTCTGACATTTTTTAATTCTAAAATAATTCATAAATATTATTTTGCATATTTTTGACTTTCTGAAAATTTTATGGAATTTTATATTGAGGTTTACTATTTTTGACATATTTTTTGTTTGTTTGAGCAATTTTAAATAGTTTAAAAATAGTTTGTGACTTTTAAAAATATTTGGATCCATTTTTTATTTTTCTATGGCCTTACTTTTTCTTTCTTGATTAATTTGAACATAGTTTATATTTTTCTCCTTTATTTTGATTTTTTAACCTTTTTAAAAAAAACCTTTTAATGTATATATTAAATATAATATTATTTTGTGATTATTTTCTGGCTGTCTTGAGTTGATTTTTTGATCATGACTTTATTAACATCATTGGATCTTGGGTGTTTTGTTCAACTCCACCAAAATGGATGAATGATTTTAATAATAGTTTGATTAAATTTTTGATTCAAAAGTGGTCTATTCATTTTTCCCATCCCCTCTTCATCTTATCCCTTTCTTATTGCACTAGGTGTTATTGGAGCATGATCTCTATATCATATCTCAAAACAAATGGTACATAGATTGCTATTGACCGACCTCAAAATAGGTGCGACTTCTATATAAGTCCACTTACGATTGCTTAACATAGCGCTAAATTTTGTCCCGATTCGAATAAATGATCATTCGTGGCCCAAACTTATGATTGCAAGCCCAAGTATGTTACTTTGATCTCTTTGATCCAATAACCTTGAGATTCATTGTGTGGAGGCTTTGGTTCTACCAATCCTTTAATGGATCTACAACACTTTTGGTCAACGTGGATCACTTAAACATCGTTGATCATTAAATGGTACTTATGAGAATTCCAAATGGATGATATACTTGACCAAAAGGAAATGCAACTTGTTGTGTGGAGGCTTTGGTTCTACCAATCCTCTAATGAGTTCCAAATGCAAGTTTCAAGATAGTCATCCAACTAACCACTAATTATTGACTTGTTTTACCTTATGCTTTTATTCTTTTTTATTCTTTATGTACTATTTACTTTTAGCATTTACATTTCATGCCATTTTCATATTTGCTCATTTGAGCATTTATTTTCTTGCCATTTTTACTTTTCTCACTTGAGATTTTCTTTTCCTTTCTTAAGATACTTAATAATCAACATAAACCCTAAAAAATCTTTAATGGTACTTGGAATATTTAGTTATTATCCTTGGCATTATTAGCATGGGACTTTTCTTGGACTTAGGATTAGAAACCTTGACCTATCTTGGAGATCTTATCTGATTATTTTGTCTGGAGTTCTTGAGGTTTACCTCAAGACATTGGGTTTCTTGTATGTTTTTGTGTGCAGGTTTTTTATTATTACATCCTCTGTTTGTAATCTGGAATTCACCCGTATACAGCCGTTACTTTGCCTAATTTTTGTGAAGACTTAATACACTTGAAGTTTGTTTCTCTCAAGAGGTCTAGTATTTTTTCTTTCTTGGTTTCAATCCAAGGAATGGGAATTCTATCTTGTCTCATAATTTCAAGTATTGGCTTCTTGTTGGTTAGATGGTTCTTATCCCTAGCTTTTACCTTATGCTTTAGGATAGCCTCTTCTTTTCCTCCCATCTTCTTTAATTTCAAAAATCTTCTTCCTCCTTTTGAAAACTCTTCTTGTTTTAAACTTGAACCACTTTTATAATAAACTTGGACTTATGTCCATGTATTTTCAAAACATTTTTCATAAATAAACCCCAATCAACTTAATGGTACCTTGAAGTTTTTTTTGTGAGAAGACTAAAAGTCAATCAATCTCATTCCAAACCATCTTGCCACTTTGGCTCTTACTCTTAACCTTTTCTCAAAAGATTCGACTCTTGTCAATCCTTGTAGTGATGCAAACAACTATACTTCTACAATGTGTAGTGAATAGAGATATTTTTCCCTTGGGTGTTGAGTGAGGCATTTTTGATTTTAAAATCCAAGCCATATCCTCCACTTTGAGATGATGCAAATTCTCCTTTCTCATGATTGTGGGTAGTAAGTGTAAGTACGAAGTGCTCCTAAGAGGGGGGGGGTGAATTAGGTACTTTAAAAATTTTGGTTTTTAGTGATGATGATTCTTATTTTTCTGGTTATAAGTGAGTTTAGGAAATCTTAAAAATGCAGAAAAATAAAGAGACACGGGCGATATATCTTGGTTCCCCTCACAGTCCGAGAGTACTCTAGTCCCCTTTCAACATGAAAGAGATTTCCTTATTGTAGCAAACTTAAACAAGAACTACCAACCAAACCAAGAACAATCCTCTTGGACCAAGAACAATCCTCTTGGGTTTTCACTAAGTTACCTATGAGAACAATCCTCTCAATGTAACTACACTTGTTTCCAACAACTTGGAAAGACAAGATTTCAACAAAAACACTTAGACTTAATTCCAACGATCCTGGAAAATAAGTAAGTAAATATCAATTTGAGAGTTTGAGTGAGTAGAGTAATATTGATCACTTAGAGTGATTTTACAATGTATAATCTTCTTCTTTCAATAATAATATTGTACAAAGACTCAAGATATATTTGCTCAAAGTTTTCTATTTGTTAATGTATGAAAATGTGTAGAAAACTTATGCATGAAAATGAAGAATGCTTGAGTTTGTATTTTGAAATTTCAGAAAATATTTTTGAAAGAAGGTGTTAGATCTAGATTTGAAATTGAATATTTATATGTTCATAACACCCTTTTGAAACATCATGAAGATCTGGAAATGTATTATGAACAAATGCCAAGTTTGAGTGAAAAGATGTAAAGAAAAGGCATGATGAAAAGGCATGAACAAAGCTACTACTTTTCAAATTTGTGCAGTATGCAATCGATTGCACCCTTGGTGTAAATCGATTGCACAAGGTTTTTAACAGCTATTTTTTCAAAATCTTGAAGGGTGCAATCGATTTCACTAACAATGTAATCGATTGCATGCAAAGTTAGTAGCAAAAATTAACTGAGTGCAATCGATTGCACTTGCAATGTAAATCGATTGCATGAGAAACAGAAGCAAATGTTTTGAAAATTTTAAGTATGCAATCGATTGCATAGGTAATGTAAATCGATTTCACATATAATTAGAAGTAAAAGATCTGAAATTTTGAAGTGTTCAATCGATTGCACTAAGATGCAAATCGATTGCATGCAGAAGAAAAATGAAATTTTATTTTTGAAAAGCTTGAGTAATGATTCTTAAACATTTCTTTTTCATTTTTGAGCATCTATATCTTAAGATCAAATTAGATAATATTATTATACCTTTAAAGTTGTTGAGAGCTTTGAATGAAGATATTATCCTTAGATGCTTAGATGCTTGATCAAAATCTTTGCCTTATTTATTAGCCATGGTTTGTCTTCATCAAAACAAAAGCTTATTTGTGAAGCTTGACTTTACATTCTCCCCCTTTTTGATGATGACAAATAATCTTGCTTTACGCGATGTACTTTCCGTAAGAGCTTCTCCCCCTGAGATGAAAAACTCCCCCTATGTAGGAGAGGGTTGGAATCCTTTGCAATTCTTCATCTTGTTTGGAGAGTACCTTGAAAGTTAAGACACAGGAAATACAAGCATAAAACACCATACATCTTTCTCCCCCTTTGACATTATCAAAAAGAAGGGAAAGATGCCTAAAGCAAATAATAATAGAGCAATATATTGACAAAAATATAGAACTTAAAACAGTAACACAAATTGTTTAAGAGTTACACAGAAAATTGAACAAACGAAACATTGAAATAGCAAGACAATAACATAACAGAAGAAAAAAACAGTCAGCCAGAACATTAAGGGTGATGTATGTCTGGATGGTTGTGAGACCATGAGCCTTGGTTGTAAGTACGAAGTGCGCCTAAGAGGGGGGGGGGATTGTTGTTGAAGTGGAGGTTCTATGTAATGTGGAGGAGGTGCAGCTGGGTTATTTGGGTCGTATGGTGGGATATGAAGGTGAGAATAAAGGTATGAGAATTGTTGGTTCACATCCGAGCGAAAATCATTTATCCGGGTTGTAGTGGAGTCATTGATTGCACTCTATTGATTATTGATGTTGGTGTTCATAGAAGCAAACTGTTGAGACATGTAGTCCATGAGCTCTTGATTGCTTGGACCAGAGGGAGCAGTAGGAGGAGAAGGCACAGCTTCACCGCCTTCAACTTCTTGATCATGATCTTCATTGCCAACAACATCTTCACCAATGTAGGTGATGGTCTTTGTCTCCGGATTAAAATGCACGCCCATTCTTGAATCAACATTCTTAATTGAAATTTTGTTTAGATTAGGATCCATATTCACCTTTTCAAAACCATGAAAATCCACACCAAATTCCTCCATAATCAAAGTGACAAAATAAGCATATGGAAGGAATTTATACTTTTCATCCACTCTCAGCATATGCATCATCATCATTCTTGCCCAGTTTACATTTACTCCTTTCTTCCTTGCATAAATAAGTTGCATCTCGAAGTCGGTAACCGTGCAATGGTTTCCAGCTCTTGGAAATAGTATATAGACCAAAAAATAATGATATAAGTGATCGTCTATATGGAGGTTACTTGCACTCCAGGAGTCTCTGGATGGAATTACTCCACCAAGACCACATATCCGTTTGGCGCAAAATTCAGCTTCACTTAACCGCCCAATGCTGTAAAAGAATCCCTTTTTTTGATAGCCATCCCATATCTCGTTTTCAGGATCATATATGGAGCTTCTAGTGAAAGGAATATGCAAGATCTCACCAACAACACGAGGAGTTAGAGAGATACGAGTGCCCAGCACATATGTGACTATTTTTTCTTTGTAGGGTGTTAGATTACTGAAAAACATTCTTACCAAATCTGGGTAGTATGGACCGTACGAAGAAATCAAGGGTTCTAGACCATAAGCAGCTAGATCATTCTGAAAGGAAAAACATTCTTGAGGAAAGGAGGAGAGTATACCATACTTGGGGTTGGATACAATTTTCCTTTGAAAGTCTTTGATAAATCTGGCTTCTTGCACTTCTGTGAGAGTTGAAAGCAGTGGATTGGATGTTGAATCAACCTTCTTTTTTCCTTTATCTGAAACTGAAGCCTTTCTCTTTGTTTTTGAAGCCATGGATATGGAGATTTAGGGTTTTGGGGTTTTTGGTTTTGTGAGAGAGAAAGATTTTGTGAGAGAGATTTGGAAGTGATTTGGTTAGGTAGGGAATGAGTTATTAGAATTGAAGTGTATTTGGCTTGGGAATATGAGAGAGGAATTCTGACCAACATTAATTTTCTATCATAAAAGCTTATTTCAGTACGTGCAATTGATTGACATACCATGTGCAATCGATTTGCACACAAACATAACCAAAAATTAGCAAAAACGCACATAGTGCAATCGATTGCATTAAAGGTGCAATCGATTTACACATGAAACTGAAAGGACGGAATTGAAAAAACTCTTTGTGCAATCGATTACATAGTTTGTGCAATCGATTTGCATTTACAAAAATTGTCCAAAAACCAAATTTTTCTTGAGAATTTAAATATCACATATCATAGATTCATATATAGTATGTATAAATCATATATAAAAGATATATCAAGGGTAGAATGCACCTTATAAGTCGCGTTCATCAAGTATGCCGAGATCTCGACGAATTTTGTAAAAAGGTTCTTTTGCCAAAGGTTTGGTGAAGATATCGGCAAGCTGATTATGAGTATCTACAAAGGTTACCTCGACATCTCCTTGAAGAACATGATCACGAAGAAAATGATGTCGAATGTCTATATGTTTAGTCCTTGAATGCATGACGGGATTCTTTGTAATGTTAATTGCACTGGTGTTGTCTCATCTTAGTGGAATGCACCCTAGATCGAGTTCGTAGTCACGAAGTTGTTGTTTCAGCCACAAAATTTGAGTGCAACTACTATCGACTGCAATATATTCAGATTCGGTCGTGCTTAGAGCAACACATGCTTGTTTCTTGCAGGCCCATGATACTAATGCATTACCAAGAATGTGACAAGTGCCACTTGTGCTCTTTCTATCTGTTTTACATCATGTATAATCCGCGTCAGAATAACCAATTAAGTTGCAGACACTACCTTTAGGATACCACAATCCGACATTTGTTGTTCTTTTGAGATACTTCATGATCCTCTTTACCGCCGTGAGATGAGATTCCTTTGGGTTAGCTTAAAAGCGGGCACAGAGACAAACACTAAACATAATGTCAGGACGGCTTGCCGTCAAATATAATAGGGTGCCAATCTTACCTCGATATTTAGTGATGTCGATGGAAACACCTGATTCATCTTGATTAACATAAGAACCAGAACCCATTGGTGTAGAAATTTCCTTACAGGTATCCATGTCAAACCTTTTCAAGAGATCCTTGCAATATTTGGATTGGTTGATAAAGATGCCATCTTTTAGTTGTTTGATTTGAAGTCCAAGAAAATAGTTAATTTTACCCATCATGGACATTTCAAATTCTCCTTGCATCATTGCTGAGAATTCTTCACACATTTCTTGATTTGAAGAACCGAAGATGATGTCATCAACATAGACTTGTGCTAGCAAAGTGTCGTCTTTGATTTTCTTGATAAATAAAGTATTGTCAACTTTTCCTTTTTCGAAACCTTTTTCGCATAAGAAGTTGCTTAAACGATCATACCACACCCTCAGTGCTTGTTTTAGTCCATTAAGAGCTTTTCTTAATTTAAATACATGAGATGGATTCTTGAAGTCTTTGAAACCCGGGGGTTGCTTAACGTATACCTCTTCAGTGATATATCCATTCAAGAATGCGCTTTTGACATCCATTTGGAAAAGCTGAAAATTTAATGAACAAGCATAGGCAAGTAAGAGACGAATAACTTCTAACCTGGCAACTGGAGAGAAAGTTTCTTCAAAGTCGATTCCTTCTTCTTGATTATAGCCTTGTGCTACCAATCTTGCTTTGTTGCGAACAATTATTCCATTCTCGTCAAGTTTGCTTTTGAACACCCATCTTGTTCCAATAATGTGTTTGTTGCTTGGCCTAGCAACGAGTTCCCAAACTTGATTCCTTTCAAATTGATTCAATTCTTCTTGCATATCTATGATCCATTGGTCATCGACTAAACCTTCATCAACTTTGGAAGGTCCAATTTGAGAGACAAACTCCATGTTTAGGCAAGCATCGTTGAGATTTAATCTTGTAGACACACCTTGACTTATATCACCAATCACTTTATCAATAGGATGATCTCTATAAGTTCTTCATTCTTTTGGTAGATCATTGAGATTTGATTCTTGTTGAGGTGATTCTTCTAGTTGAATGGGTTGATCCTTGGAAGAATTTTCTTGAGGACCTTCTAAAATTTCATCATCATTATCACAAACAATATTATCCTCCTTGGAGGGGTTAGTTTCATCAAAAGAAACATGCATACATTCTTCAATAGTCAAAGTTCTTTTGTTGTATATTCTATATGCTTTACTAAAGAGTGAGTAACCAAGAAATATACCTTCATCGGATTTCTAATCAAACTTACCCAAATTATCCTTGTCATTGCTTAGGACAAAGCATTTGCACCCGAAGATATGAAAGAAAGCAATGTTTGGTTTTCTCCCTTTGAAAATTTCATATGGAGTTTTCTTTAAGATTGGTCTAATGTTAACTCTATTGCTAACAAAACATTCCGTGCTCACCGCATCCGCCCAAAAGTATTTTGGAAGGTTTGAGTCGCTAAGCATTGTTCTAGCAAGTTCCACAAGAGACCTATTATTTCTTTCAACCACTCCATTTTGTTATGGAGTCCTTGGTGCCGAGAAGTTGTGAGATATTCCATGTTCTACACAGAATTCTTCAAATAGAGCATTTTGGAATTCTCCGCCATGGTCACTTCTTATTGAGGCAATTGTTAGAGACTTCTCATTCTGAATTTTTTTAGCATACTTTTTGAACGCCTTGAATGCATCACTTTTCTGCACTAAAAAGAATGTCCAAGTATATCTAGAGAAACCGTCAACAATAACCAAAGCATATACATTACCTCCGAAACTCGTTGTTCTCGATGGACCAAATAGATCCATATGTAACAATTGTAATGGCCTTGTAGTGGACACCATATTCTTAGATTTGAAAGTTGATCTAGTTTGTTTCCCTTTTTGACAAGCATCGCAAAGTCTATCTTTGACGAAATTTCTCTTAGGCAATCCAATGACAAGATCATGCTTGATTAATTTATTCAAGTGTTCCATATGAATATGAGCAATTCTTTTGTGCAAAAGCCATAAATCATCATTGTTCGCCATGAGACATTTAACCTTCAAAGATGGATCATCAAGGGAAATCATGAATATATTATTGATTCTTTTACCTTTAAGTATAACCTCATGTGTGACTTCGTCTTCTATCAAACATTCATCCTTGCTGAACTTAATTTTGAAGCCTTTGTCACAAAGTTGGCTAATACTAAGAAGATTGTGCTTTAGTCCTTCAACATAAAGAACGTCTTCAATGGATGTGAAAGGTGGAGCACCAACTTTGCCTTTGCCTAGGATTCTTCCCTTATTATTGTCTCCATAAGTGACAAAACCCTTGGCCTTTAGCGCTAGATGTGAAAATTGGTTTATGTCTCCTGTCATATGCTTTGAACAACCACTGTCAAGATACCCAAGATTGCATGTGGTCTTCAAGCATACCTGTAAAACAAATTAGGTTTTGTTAGGTACCCAAGTTGCTTTGGGTCCTTTATAATTAGTGACTTTCTTTACCCATACATAATTCCCACTTGCCACACTGAAGTTTCTAACATAGCAAGCATTAGGTGTATGGCCTTTAATACCACAATAAGAACAAGTAGGTTCAAAGTTACTTCTATATCTAGAAGGATAAGATTTCTTCTTAGAAAATGTTTTCTTTTTCGGATAGTGACGAACTATTTTAGGTTTGTTCACTTTCTCTTTGGAGGGTTGATCACTTGCATTAACAAAGATAGTTTTGTTAGAACTTGGTTTTGAAAACTTTGAATATCCAAGTCCACTTTTATCATTGGAGTATCTTTGTTGGGTAAGAACACCTTCCAATCCAATTTGCCCTTTTTCATATCTTTCAATGACTCTTTTTAGTTGGACAATTTGGAAAGAGAGTGAATCACAATTTTTTCATACAAAATTCTGTTTTTGTTCATCACTTGATTTTTGGTTTTCTTCTTTGAGATCTTTTTCCATTGAAGCATATTTTTCTTCTAAGGATGAAATTTGTTTCTTTTGTGATGAAATGGTTTTATACACAATTTTGCATTCATTAAATAGTTCATCTATAGCACCTTGTGCATCACTATAAAAAAGAGAAAATTCATTACTAACCTCATTGTCTTCATCATCGGAATGGTGTGAGGCCATCAATGCTAGATTTGCACTTTCATCACTATCGGAATCGGATGAGGAACTTATTTCATTTTCCTCCCATGCGACATAAGCCTTTTTGTTCTTGAATCCCTTCTTGCTTTTGAAGCCACCTTTCTTGGAGAGTTTTGGACAATCCGGCTTGATATGACCTTGCTTACCACATTCATAACATGTGATTTCTTGTGTTGATGTGGAGCCTTCCTTTTTCTGAAATTGTTTCTTTCCTTTTGAATGAGAAAAAGGTTTGTCATTTCTACCGAAGACCTTACCAAGCCTTTTAATAAGAAGCATGAAGTTTTCATCTTCTTCTGGATTGTTTTCCTTTTCAACTTCCTTGGAGTCTATCTTCAAAGCAATATTCTTGGATTTGTTCTCTTGATTTTCATGCTTTTCGAGTCTTCCGAGTTCGGTTTCATATTCTGGAAGTTTTACAAATAATGTTGCAGATGTCATGTTGGATAGACTTTTCTTTTCTGATATTGTTGTTACCTTTGGTTGTCATTCCCTTGTTAAGGACCTAAGTACTTTCATATTCAATTCATCATTCGTCAAAGTTTTACCAAGAGCACTTAGATGATTTGTCAAGTGCACAAATCTCTTTTGTAAGTCAATAATGGTTTCTCCGGGATGCATTCGAAATAATTCGTATTCTTGACTTAGGGTATTTAGTCTTGATATTTTTACTTCAATTGTTCCTTCATGAGTTTGTACCAAGGTATCCCATATTTCTTTTGCTGTTTTGCATGCCGAGACACAGAAGAATTCGTCCATGCTAAGTGCACCTTGAAGAAGGTTTATTGCCTTTTTTTTATAGAGAACTTTCTTCTTATCATCATCGTCCCATGGAGTTTTAGGCTTTGATAAGCTGACACCATTGATTACCGTTATAGGGATAAATGCACAATTTTCAACGGCATCCCATATTTCTTCTCCTTATGCTTCTAGATGCGCCTTCATGCGTATTTTCCAGAAGTCAAAATATACACCACAAAATAGAGGAGGCTTATTGTTACTACCACCATCTCTGAAAACAGGATTTTGATTTGCGGAAGACATTCTGGATCTTTTAGGAGAAGGTTACCTATAACCTGCTCTGATACCAATTGTAAGTACGAAGTGCGCCTAAGAAGAGGGGGGGGGGTGAATTAGGTACTTTAAAAATTCTGGTTTTTAGTGATGATGGTTCTTATTTTTCTGGTTATAAGTGAGTTTAGGAAAGCTTAAAAATGCAGAAAAATAAAGAGACACGGGCGATATATCCTGGTTCCCCTCACAGTCCGAGAGTACTCTAGTCCCCTTTCAACATGAAAGAGATTTCCTTATTGTAGCAAACTTAAACAAGAACTACCAACCAAACCAAGAACAATCCTCTTGGACCAAGAACAATCCTCTTGGACCAAGAACAATCCTCTTGGGTTTTCACTAAGTTACCTATGAGAAAAATCCTCTCAATGTAACTACACTTGTTTCCAACAACTTGGAAAGACAAGATTTCAACAAAAACACTTAGACTTAATTCCAACGATCCTGGAAAATAAGTAAGTAAATATCAATTTGAGAGTTTGAGTGAGTAGAGTAATATTGATCACTTAGAGTGATTTGACAATGTATAATCTTCTTCTTTCAATAACAATATTGTACAAAGACTCAAGATATATTTGCTCAAAGTTTTCTGTTTGTTAATGTATGAAAATGTGTAGAAAACGTATGCATGAAAATGAAGAATGCTTGAGTTTGTATTTTGAAATTCCAAAAAATATTTTTGAAAGAAGGTGTTAGATTTGGATTTGAAATTGAATATTTATATGTTCATAACACCCTTTTGAAACATCATGAAGATCTGGAAATGTATTATGAACAAATGCCAAGTTTGAGTGAAAAGATGTAATGAAAAGGCATGATGAAAAGGCATGAACAAAGCTACTATTTTTCAAATTCGTGCAGTATGCAATCGATTGCACCCTTGGTGTAAATCATTTGCATAAGGTTTTTAACAGCTATTTTTTCAAAATCTTGAAGAGTGCAATCGATTGCACTAACAATGTAATCAATTGCATGCAAAGTCAATAGCAAAAATTAACTGAGTGCAATCGATTGCACTTGCAATGTAAATCGATTGCATGAGAAACAGAAGCAAACATTTTGAAAATTTTAAGTATGCAATCTATTGCATAGGTAATGTAAATCGATTGCACATAGAAACAGAAGCAAAAGATCTGAAATTTTGAAGTGTGCAATTGGTTGCACTAAGATGAAAATCGATTGCATGTAGAAGAAAAATGAAACTTTATTTTTGAAAAGCTTGAGTAATGATTCTTAAACATTTATTTTTCATTTTTAAGCATCTATATCTTAAGATCAAAGTAGATAATATTATTATACCTTTAAAGTTGTTGAGAGCTTTGAATGAAGATATTATCCTTAGATGCTTAGATGTTTGATCAAAATCTTTGCCTTCTTTGTTAGCCATGGTTTGTCTTCATCAAAACAAAAGCTTATTTGTGAAGCTTGATTTTACAGTAAGTATGTTTTCCACACGGACAATGACGATGATGTTTCATCTTATAAAATTAACCAACACATTTGTGTTTTAAATTTTTAAAAGAGGAACTACGTGTACCCTGATCCCCTGTTGCACTAAAGGTGGTACGTAGGCACTAAAGGTTTGCAACCGCAACGAGTGCAAAAATCATAAAAAATATTTTTTTTCTTTTCTCACCTCCACCATGCATTTTATATACAACATTTTTTATAGCCAAAATATACAGATTTTATAAAGAGGTTGCTGTGGAGTACCGTAGATGTTTAGGGTGCTAATACCTTCCCTTTGCATAACCAACCCCCTTACCTTGAATATTTCCCCCTCTTTTTGGGTTATTCACTCTTTTCCTATTCCTTTGGAAACAATAAAGCGCGGTGGCAATTTTTATTTTGATTTGTATAAAGTCTAGTCAATCCAATGGCTTAGTCTTGAACATTTCTACCGCTACTAGCGTGCATCATCATATTTGAGCCTGTTAAATATTTCAAAATTATGGTCAAGGGCTTGTGACTAATATTGCAAGTGTTTGAGCCATGAAACAAGAGATGATGTTGGGAACTCCCATGATAATCAAGGCATATTTTTGTTTCTTCAATTACAAGTTACTTCTGGTTTGGTTATCAAGTTTAAGGTTCTTATTGAGAGTGCAAGTTTGATTTGGACACGATATGAAGGGTGAGGTTAGAAGACAAGGCATACGGTTTACTTGGAATACAAGTTACAAAGGTCATCTGTGATTTCTTGAAGTTCAAGTTACAAAAGCGAGATGTATCATTCAAATCATTCAAGTAGGGAATTCCCAATTTCAAACAAGACTCGAGACTTATCCAATTTCCATCCAGCAAGTTCATCATTCATAAAGTTCAAATAAATATCATTCATTACATTTTTATGGGCAATTTACAAAGCAAATTACCAAACTTGAAATACAAGTTACAAATGTTTGTTTACAAAAAAGAAAGATACATTAGTTCTTCAAGTTTATTTTGCTTCCTCTTCAAGCAACTCGTCCTCACTCCTCGCCATGACTTTTTCTTCACCTTCCAACCATGCTTTTGCCATCAATTATCATTTGATCATGAAACAAGAAAATGGGAAAGAGTTAACAAACATCAATAAGTTTAAATTAAATTCCAAAAAAGAACTAAGGGTTAAAAGAGGATTATTATTTCATCATTAGGGTTTGTATTCGGCATCAAAAATTAAAAGGGGTTTTCAATCAGAGGTTATCTTCTCCTATTTTGCAAATCACAAAAAGTTTGGGTCTTTGGTTCACAAAAGGAAAAGAAATTTGCAAACATTTTCTTACTGCAAAAGCCAAGAACAAAGCTTCCAAAACAGCAAAGAAAAACTGCCAAATAAGGCAGCATATGTAAAAAAGAAACAGCCCAACACATCAAATATAACACTGCTAAACAGCAGCAGCAACAGGAAAACAAAAACAGCAAAGTAGCAACACAACAACACAATTATGACCAATCAAAAGCAAAGCAAATCAAAACAAGTAAATATGAAGCAGCCAAATAGCAGGAAGCTATATTAGCAAATAACAACAATTCATAAAAACGCAGCAAGCTAGAAATAGCCCACAAAGCCCTATTGTATCAACATTTCCCTAGAATACAAACCCTTCATGAAATTATAGGAAAAGCGGAATAGCTTTACATCATAGAAAGACAAAGAGGAAAAGAATAGGGTTTAGAAAGATGTCACCTAACCATAATCATCAAAACAATTGCACCTCAACTGTCAAAAATTGTCCAACAGAACAAGCCAAACACATAATGCCAAACTATAAAAAACTGTCCAACAGAACAAGCCAAACTTGTTGCTCATAAATTTGCCCACAACCTGCTGCAAAACAGTCAAAACATATGTTATGTTGTTATGCTATCCATACACCAAAATGACTAAATATAGAACCTGCATATAAAAAGTTGGAACTAGCATACCAAAATAGTTCAACTATCCAGATTTCCCTCCCAAATCACAGTTGATTTTCATCTATAAAAAAATTGTTTCATAGTAGAGAGATTCCAGAAAAAACCACACAATACTCTCTTGGAAATATGCAAAAATGCATAACACAAAGAAACAGGGATACAAGTGAAAGATAGCAGGAAAAACACAATGCAAAATCCTTAATCCAACCCGTGACTCAACCTCCATCATCAATAACCTTTACCCTTTTCACCACCATCACAATAAAAAAACCACTGTATCTCCTTACTGCAATATCCCACAGCTTTAACAACCATCTTAACCATACAAACTCTTTTCTCAATCTCTCCTTAAGGGCCATAAACCTCTTTCAAAAACCTCTACAGTAGCTTAACAAACCCTCACTCATTATCTCAAACCTGTAGCCCTGTGCTATACTCAAGTCCAACCTTTGTTCAAACACCAAACCTATACCCGAACATCCCTCAAATACGCACCAACCTTCATTAACAAAATAAACTCACTAAAAATTCCATCTACACTTTCTTAACCTTCTTCACTAAAATAACCATAACACAAACACAAAACCAGAATAAAAGATCAGAAGCAAGAAGAAGCAAAGAATTGCAAAGAATACCTGGAATTGTGTCATTATCAAACGCATCCCCGCCACCACTGTCGCGAGATAGGCATCATGATATCTTTTTTTGTTAGCATTCACTTAGCGTGGCATTGAGGTCAGGAAGTTGATTCACTGATTCTTGGTGCAATTTAATGATTTAACAAATTAGGGTTCGTAAGCCCTAATTCTTCGATCCCTTGAATTTAAGCGAAATTAGAGGATTCTGAGGTTAGATTAGGGTATATGAGAAAATTTGAGATAGGGTTGTTGTACAAGTTTTTTATGTAGTTGGTTTGATGATCACGATGGCGACGCGATGCGACCGTAGATCGCACCGTCGTGGTATAATTAAAGACGAGAGAGTGATAGGAGATTTTGAGATGAGAGATGAGACAAAGTTGAGATTGAGAGGTTGAAGGCTTACGGCGCTGTGAGAAAGAGGAGAGGAATTAAGAAAGAATAGAGAGAACAGGAGAAGCCATGAGAGAAAGAGAGGCACAGTTAAGGTTGTTAGGGTTTTTCTCAAACCCGTTATGCATATGAGGAAGGGGGGAGGTGGGCTCGGATCTGGATGACCCGGTCCGGCCCAGAATTTTATTTTTTTGCTTGCCTTGTTTTTTGTCAAAACCTGAGCCTGCCAGCGATTTCCCATCAAGCCCAATCTGAATTTTAAACTCTTACCCCCCATTTTGCTTCTTATTATTTCATTCTATTTTGTTTTGTTTAATTACTTTATCCTACCTTTTTTTATTATTTATTTTGTCTTATGATAAAAAATCGTGAATATATTAGAATAGTTTAGAATTAGGTATTAATATTTTATTTTCCTAAAAATCACAAAAAACATTATCTTCTTCTATTTTACTTGATAAAAATCGTAAAAGGATATATATTTAGAACTAATTTATTAATTTTATTTTAATATTTTGTTAAATATAAAATTTGATTACCTCTTTTTATAACTTATTAAACTAATTTTCTTTTTTATTAGTCATTAGAATAGTTAACTTTTATAGGTAGTTTAATTAGTCAATTTTCAATTTGGTTGTATTGCTTGTTTAAATTGTAATTGAGCTTTCAATTTGATTCATCCTCATTCATAAACTTGTACCCCCATCTCCATATGGTTTGTAATAGTTTAGAATTTTGTTTCTCTTCTATTTTCTTTACATGTATAAATTTCAAATTGTTCATATTTTGTCCAAATTAGAACACTTGGCCTCCTCTTGGGCTCATCATCAATGAGCAGGTATCCACTTACAAAATGCACACTTTCACACATTTTATAGTTTGGTCATGGGCTTTTCTACAGTGACAACTATTCGATCGATTGTTTCGACTGGTCGTTTAGAATACTAGTGCCACGCTAGTCCCACTTTTTTAGGAGCATGCATGTAGCCACCTTGTATGGGATTTTGCTTTTCATCTTATCCATTGAATCAAATTCTCTCCCCTTGGTCCACATACCAAGCATCTTCTTAAAGGGTCTCATAGTTGAGTTTGGGCATGGCCATTCTCACGAGGTTAATCAAGTTTTTCCTTTGGTTAAACCATAACCAGAATCAACCACTTTGGTCTATATACCAAGTGTTTACATGCACAAAGGGTCTCATGGTTGAGGGTAGGAGCACATACTCTCACGAGATTAATCAAGTACACCCCTTGGTTAATCATAACCCGATTTAATCCCCATACACCGAACATTCCATTTACACCTTTCATGATACTACTCATTTCGTTGTCACTTTTGCCATGGCCATCATACACAATCACTCTTCACAAACACTTTCACTTTTACTTTATGCTCATAACATGCTCCCTTAGGATGACAGTTTCCTCTTCTTAAGACGCGAACTAATTAGACCCTAGGTTGGAACCCATGCATGTCAATATTAGGGTTTTTTCTATTCTCCCTCTTAAACCTCCTTTTCCTTTGTAATTAAAATTTATCATTCAAAAATAAAAAATCCAAAAACATTTAATCATTACTTGAATTCATTTTAAAACTTGCAAAACACTCAACAAATCAAAACTCCCCCAAAGGGCGTGTTATCTCCGTTCTATCGCGATATAGGCCACACCTATTGCTAGAATGCATGCGTTAATGTCGCCCACTAAAAAACACCAACAAACCAACAATTTCTAGAGGAACTACGATGTTCTGATTCCTTCACTAGATACGTAGGAACATAGTTACGAGACCCTCACGAACACAATAATAAAAAACATTTATTTCCCCTTAAGCAAGTATAGTTGTAGATAAACACACCTTTAGAAGCAAACAAACAAAATGGATCACGTTGAGTACAACGAATGTGAGGGGTGCTAATACCTCCCCCTCGCATAACCGACTCCCTTACTCTTTCTCTTGGTTGCAAGACCATATTATCCATCCTCTTATGGTTTTCTTGATATTTCCCCTTCCTTCGGGATAAATAAAGTTTGGTGGCGGCTCTGTGTTTTCTGCCGGTAGCTTCAGTTGTCGACTCTGCTGGGGACCTTTCTTTTACGAGTTTCTCCTAGTTTTATTTATTTGTCTCTTTGGGTTTATTTATTTGATTTATTTTTCTTTAATATTTTATTTCTTTATTGCTTTATTGTTTACTTTTGTATATATTGCATTATATTGTGCTACTCACATATTCTGGATATGCTGTGATATTGGGTTGGGTGATTACATTTGATAAGTCCTATACCCGGACTTGGGTTACACTTAGGATTAAGACGGGCGATATAGTCATGTTAACTTTGAGGGATTAATCCCGAAGAAGTAGGCATGAAAATCCCCCACTCAGTGGAGGTCCTCTTGAAAGTAGCAATGTTTACCGAGTAATTGGGAAGACATTGTTGCTTTCGACCTTGGAACTCGAGAAGTTAAGAGCCGTAGAACCTTAAACCTGTCCTGACCTTTTTAGGTGTAGTGCGGAGACTATAAAGGAGTAATCCGAAAGTAGTTGTCATGCGATGCTGCACTCTGAAGAGTTTTTCCTGAGAATATTACTGATTACCGAGTAATTGGGACGTCGATAATATCCAAAGGAAGAGCGTAGACTCTGAGATTTCCCTAGAACCTTGTCCGGCATGTGATAAACCCCTAGTAAATACCTTATGGGTGGTTACTTTGACTCCATTCCTGAAACATCAGACTTTTGATCATGTTACTTTCAGTTTATGCAAAGGACTACACAGTGGTTATCCAGAATATGTGGAGTTGAAACTTCATGCCATAGCATACCATGACATCATTCCATCATGTATATACATCTCATATCTAAGGAATTCGAAAGACTAGTCTCATTGGTCGAGCTCTTTAAAAATGAAAACAAAATTTTAAAATATAGATGAGTATTTGGATTTCCTCGGAAATGAAGATAAAACACTCATTCATACTATCATGAATTCATTATTCACAACAAAAACTTATTGGGGTCCCTTTTACATCAGACTTCAGTAAACAACAAAGATGGCTTCTCCACATCCCTACCGTACAAGAAGCAACCAGTGAAGACTTATGGATCTTTTTGAAGAGAATCAGAATGCTCGCTGCCGGTATATGGACACCATGGGCGCTCGCATGGATCAGCTTATGGAAACCCTTCATGCTGTTATCAAGGGTCAAGAAGAGATACATCAAAGTGTTGCCAAGTTTGCTACTGCTGCTCCCTCCACTTCTGCTAATGGAAGGAATGATAATGCAAATGTTGAGACCCCTACTGGAGCTCCTCGTAATGATGTTGATGATCATCACAATGTCATTGATCTTGATGAACCCCACGTGAAACTTTCTGCTGGAGTTGCTGAAACTGCAGAGATGCATCATGCTCTTGAAGAGCTTCTCAAAGCCATGGAGGGTATCAAGAATTCGGGATTCAATACTGCTGCAATGTGTCTCATGCATGGGGTATTCATCACTCCCAAGTTCAAGGTTCCTGATTTTGACAAATACAAAGGCACTTCTTGTCCAGAGACTCATCTCTGTTCCTACTGTCGCAAGATGGCGGCCTATGCTGAAAATGAACCGTTACTCATGCACTTCTTCCAATATAGCTTGATCGGGGAACCATTGGACTGGTATATGCAACTAGAAAGAACTCGTGTCAGTACTTGGGGAGAACTTGCTGACGCCTTTTTGAAACATTACCATTGTAATACTGCCATGGCTCCTAGCCGTACTCATCTTCAAGGGATGATACAGAAATCTGAAGAGTCTTTGAAGGAGTACACTCAAAGGTGGCGTGAACTGGATACAAGGGTCCAACCTCCTCTCTTGGATCGGGAACTGATTCATTTCTTTATGGATACTCTACGAGGTCCTTATCTCCAACACATGCTCAGCAGTACTTCTACTTATTTCTTTGATATGGACATTATTGGAGAACATGTTGAAACTTGTATTAAGGATGGAACAATCCAAGGTATCCCTAACAATACCAACAACAATACTGGCATTGGTAGAAAGCTATTTTATGGTTTCATCAAGAAGAAAGAGGGTGAGACTAGTGCTATCACCATCAACCAAGGGAAAGCTCCTGCATATCCTCAAGCTCGATTTCCTTATTTTCCAACACCTGCTGCTGTTCCTAATCAATTTGTTCCTCAAGTGTATGTTGCTACAACTCCAGCACCCTGGATGGCCCAACAACGACCTTTCACTCCTCAACCACAATGGCTTCCCCAACAACAATTTGCACCACCCCCAAATTATCAACAACAGAATCAATAACCTCAAGGTCTGAATGCTCCACAAAGACAAAGAGCGCTTGAAAGAAGATTTGATCCTGTTCCTATTTCCTATGCTCAGATTCTCCCTCAGTTACTTGTCAATCAGTTGGTTCAATTACGTGAACTTGGTCCACCACCAAATCCTCTCCTCGGGGGGTATGACATTGATGCTCATTGTGAATTTCATTATGGAGCCCCAGGCCACACGATTGAGAATTGTAGAGCATTCAAATGTAAAGTTCAAGACCTTCTCGATGTAAAGGCCATAAATTTCAACCCTGTTTGTCCCAATATTCAGAATAATCCCATGCCTCCTCACCCAGGGGCCGCGGTCAATGCTATTGAAGAAAATAGTGAGAAGACTCTAGTAACCATGGTTGACAAGATCAAGATGCCATTAGAAACTGTTAGAGAACATTTATTGGAGCACGAGGTGCTTCAAGAACTCCATGATTTTTGCTTAACATGTTCCTCTAAACCTGAAAAGTGTACTAGTTTGAAGACGGCTATCCAATAACTAATGGATGAAGGTGTTCTACATATAGAGAAGATATTTCGAGAAGAAGAGATTGATGTCTTAGAAATTCCATATTATCCGATAATCATATCAGTAACACCAAGTACCCCGTTGACAATTCAGGCTCCTACATACCCCATTAATGATTCAAGCCCCAGTTACCCCTGTGGAGACTCAAGCTCCTATTCCCCCTCTATGTAACAACTCAAAGGCAATTTCGTGGGAGTGTAATATGGTCTATATTCCTGGGAAGAAATGTGAGTGTCCTTCAGTGGCTGACAAGAGTGTTACCAACATTGCAGGAACCAGTAACATGACTCGTAGTGGCAGGATCTTTTCTCCCCCACCACCGCCTTCCAAAGAAACTAACAGTGATGCTCTGGCTAAGGCTAGGGACAAGCCAATGATTGATAGACAACCTGAACCTTCTGTAGGACAAGAAGTGGTGCAGATTTTGAGGATTCTTAAGTGAAGTGATTACAAAGTGGTGGATCAACTTAAACAGACGTCGTCCAAGATCTCCATCTTGCCTATCCTCTTGTGTTCAGAGACCCACCGTAATGCCTTACTAAAGATTTTGTGTTCCTCCCATGTTAATCAAGATATCTCAGTGGCCCGGTTTGAAGGGATCGTAACCAATATCATTGTGGAAAATTGTTTGGGTTTCTGTGATGATGAGCTCCCAATTGAAGGCAAAGCCCACAATAAAGCGCTGCATGTTTCCATGAAGTGTTTGTGTTGTACCCCAAAATTTGCCCTCCCATTTTTCATAGAAAACACAACCCTAGGGTTTCTCAGATATTCAAGTTGGCTCAGGAATCGATCATACAGATTCTCTTCTGTGGCAGTAAACCAGTAATTAGGGTTTTTCTTGCAATTCTCAAAAGAAATGAATTCTCAAAGATTCAATTGGCTTTCACAGGTCTTTATGATTTCTCAAGTTTACTGAAAAGACAATGTTTGTTCTCAAGGCATGGTTGTTTGGGACAAGAGATGGAATTTAAGACTGTCATGTAGGACACTCATGATTGTTTAATCCAGGTTAACCAGATGATTTGCGTCTTTTAAAACATTTGCTTGGTCAGAAAATGGAATATACAGTGGGTGTTTGTTTGGAATGCAGTTACATAGTTATTGGGATTACTTGGAATGTAAGTTACCAGACTGGAGCATTTTGTTTTAAATATCTTGATTGGGAATCTTTAAGAATCAGTTAGGATATGAAGAGAAAATTACAAGTTATTGTCAGTAAAGGATTTCAATTGACACCAGAATATTTCATAAGACTTTCTCCAATTTTTCAAACATTGTTACAAAATAATTTGTTCTTTTAAATACTCTATGTTTTACAACTTATTATATTTAAAAGATAAATTAGTACAATTGTTGGATACAATACAAGAATGTTTTTCTAAATTACAAGGAAATTTAAATGCTTGATTGGCCTAGGAGAATTAATCTATGCCTAAGTTTGATGGAAGTTCCTTAGCTTATCTCCAAGACCTCCTTGCTTTCCCTAGGGTTCTTGCCTTCCAGGCTTTGTCATCTCAATTGTGCTCACATGAAAACAAAAGAAAGAAAAATGATTAGTACAAAATCATTTGGGCATGAACATAAATTTTAAATGCTATTCATCATTAAAGTTTGCAAAGTGGAATCAGAAGGCCATTTTAATTCATCACAATTTATTTCCTCTATTTGCAAATCACAAGAAGATTATTCTTCTTGGTTCACAAAAAAAAAGAGGAAAAGAAATGAAGTTGTCCAAACAAGCAGAAATGCGCAAACTGAAGCAAACAGAATATTACAAATGATACAAGTTGTCCAAACAAGCAAAATGCTGCAAAACTGTCCAAACAAACAACAAAGTTGTCTAAACAAGTAAAATGCGCAAACAGAATGCCCAAATAGCAGCGCAAAATTGGACAAAATGCAAACAACATCAACAAAAAACGAGGCAGCAACATAGCAGTAGACAACATCAACAAAAGGCAGAAGTATGGCAATATAATAGCTAAGTCAAACAAGCAAAAACTTGTTCAAGAAGCCTAATTCATCATTTTCCATTTTTCATTGCAAACTTTTCAGAATTGGAAAAAAAGGCAAAAGAGAAATTGACTTTCTTAGTGTCATTGAGAGAGAAGAGAGGAAAGAAGACACCTAGGTTATTAGGATGCACAACCCTACTGCTTTGACTGTCACAAGTTACATAGAAGTTGCTAGAAAACAAAATTGCCATCAAAAAGCCAAAAGAAAAATATAGTAAAATATTCAACTTCTTTGTTTTCCCACCATTTTGAATAGAGATAACAGAAGTAGGGTGAATAGAATAAAAAGAAAGCAATAGAACAGTAAGAGAGGTCTAAAATCGGAACCATCATCAAATACAAAAAATTACAAAACCAAAACTGTCAAAGTCTCCAACCTTCAAACTGTCAATCCACAAATCCAAAACCTCAAAGTTTCAAACTGTCAAACCATTTCAAAACAACATCCTCAAACCAAAATTGTAACAAGGCCAAACCATCACTACCATCAAAACTCTCAAAAAGAACCAAACCTGTAACAAAAACTGTTAACCATTCAAACCAATAACATCATCAAAAACCTGTTAACAAACATACTAAGCCAAATATCCCAAGCCATCCTCAAACAGCAAAACCTGAACCAAGTTTTAAAAAAAACATGAAAACCATTCAAACTGATAAACCAATATCCAACTACTCAAAACACCATTAAATCACCATCAACCAAACCTGCAACAGTTTCACAAACTGTCAAAACCTTAAAAAAACTCCAAGCATCCAAAATCCAAAACACAGTTTTACAAACTGAAAAAACCAGAAGAAATCAAAAACCAAAACAAGTCTCCAACTTTCAAAAGAAAAACTGTCAAAACCTAAAACCTGGAACATTTTCAAACTCATCAAAACAGTAAACCATCAACAAACTAAAAAAACAGCAAAACCTGTAACAATCAGTCTCAAACCAACCAAAACAGAACCTTCATCAAAACACAACCATCATCAAACAAATACCAAACCAGTATCCAAGCCTTAAACGACCAAAGACAGACACATTTCCAAACTCACAAAACAGTAACAAGCCACAAAATCCAGAAGATAACCAATATCATCAGAGATAGAAGAAAGTTACCAAAAAATCACACTTTCAATCTTCATCTCTTCCCCCACACAGCTTCGGCCACCAAGGAGCATCGCCCTCAGTCTCACCATCCCCTTTCCATTTCACAGAAAAGTTCCAAACAAGTATGGATTCTTCACCTTCCTCATAACATATTTCCCTGCATCTAAGGAATAAGATTGATTAACAGAAAAACATAAACAAGGCAAAAAAACAATGAACTCGTTTAAGCTTTAATAGGATAGCAGAACTTCACCTCTTCAAGAAAAAAACTTTAGAAATTCGATTAGGGAGGCGAGAGAGGCAGCGTTCCGGCGACTGAGAGTTGGGGGGGGAAGATCAGACGAACCAATTTCGTTATTTCTAGGGTTCAAATCAGAAATTAGGGTTTCAAAGAAAACGCGAATCATGTTGAGATAAAGAAATAAGGAGCGATTTTGTTCACAAAATTAGGAAGGGACATTTAGTGAGAGGTTTAGAGGTTCAGAAGGATGAACAAGAGATGAGCGAAAGAGACGAAGCGACGCCACTGTGAACGAAGGGGTTCCAAGAACCCTAATTCGTTTTGAACCCTTAATCAGAAGTTAATACAGAGTTAGAGGTTTGGGCTTGTATTGCCCTAAGGCCCATGTGTTTTACTAATCCACCCCCCTGGCTTGTTTTGTTAACAGCAATAACACCCTTTTCTTTGGGCCTCACCCCTAAATTTCCTTAAGCCCATTGTTTCATTCTTCTTTTTTAATTTAATTTTTTTTCTTCTTATTTTTTATTTGTTAACAAAATTACTAAAAAAAACATAAAATACATTTTTATTAAATTGATTTAGGTTTTTGTGATTAATTTTTATCATTTTCTTTTTTATATAAACTTATTTTTATTAATTTTTTACATTTAATAAAACATCAAAAAAATTAACTTAATTTGTTTTCTTTCTTTAAACTTATTTATATATGTTAATAAAATACAAAAAAATAAATATTTTAATTTAATCAATTATTTTTATTTTATAGATTAGGTTTTATCTTTCTCTTTTCATGTAAATACTTAACATTTCATATTTTGTTGATTTTATTTTCATGAATTGTCATAGCTTTATTAATCGCACAAAAATTCGATTTGGTTGTATTGTTTGATATTCAGACATTTCTATCTCATTTGATTCATCCCCATTTGTAATAATTGTACCCCCATTCCCGAATACTTTGTAATAGCGTAGAATTTCAATTTCCGCAATTTACTATTTTCCATATACTGTATAGTAATTAGGCGTGTATGGAAAGATTCAAAAAAAAAATCAATCGCTAGATGACCTAATCAAAGAATAAAATAACTTGAAACCAACACACTTTTTCACACGCGCACCTCTAGGGTAACCTCGCTCGTTGCCTCAAATACAATCATGTCCCTCGAATATGGGACGCTCTAGCAATGACCCTTCAATAAACAGAAATCGTAGTCCCTCGATGACCCTCGATGTTGCCTTCGATAAAACGATCTCGCCCCTTACAAAAATTGCTAAAGCGTCTCATAAGTTGCCTTCAATGATTGTAAAGTTGACCCGCGCCTGTCCCTTCACATCAAATGGTGGGTATTCTTACCAAATCAATGGTAAGATAGCACCATTAAAAGGAGGAAGAAAAGAACAACTTAAGACCTTTCGAGTAGATAGATTCGCTCTTAGTTACTCGCTTGCTCACAATAAAAAAGTTTCACACCTACACTTTCATTTCAAAACATTTTCAAAAAGATAAAACGTTTTGTATACGTTCTTATAGAGACAAGAACCATTGCAAAACCTCTTTTCAAAACACTTTTCGAAACACAATTCGCAAACACATCTTTGAACCATTTTTTCGAAACAAAACTTTGTATACGTTCTTATAGAGACGAGAACCATTACAAAGAGATTTTTCAAAATACTTTCAAAACTCACACCACAAGCACACAATCATATTAAATTAAGTGATCTAAACGAGTAACTAAGATCCCATGGAAAACCATGGATGAAAAGGGTGCTAATACCTTCCCTTTTCATAATCTACCCCCCGAACCCGAGAAAATCTCGAAAGGTCTTTCCTGTTCTTTTTTACCTTTCCTTTTGGATAAAAGAAAAGTCGGTGGCGACTCTTGCTAACGGCACAAGTGCGATCGAAACGAAAAACATCAAGTCAGTTATCCCACCGTATCACAGAACTGGCGACTCTGCTGGGGAATCAAAAAAAAGTGGGGTTACCTTAGGGTTAGATCACCTTTACTCGCTTTCATTATTTCATTTGTGTGCTTTATATTAAGTTCTTTGTATTGGGCTTGCTTTGATCCTCCACCCGGATTTGGGGCACCTTTTTAGGTAAATAGCAATAGATTGTGGACACTGTACGGCGTAGACCGATATGGTTGAAACAATGGCTATGTTAGTGTGACGCATTTGTGGGTACCGGTATCCCTCGTGGTGAATCAAGGAGAATACGGGGCCACTGAGTGGCATCGTGAAGCACTAATTAACCTTAGAACCCTAATTGAACAAACATGGCCATTAGAACGTAGTGAGGTAACCGGTTTCGGTGTAAAGCTGAAAATTGGTTGACACTTGATACTACACTCATTGAGGCTAGACTTTTGGGATATCTCGGCCGCAAGAAAAGATTGATTGAGCTGAGACAATGCCTAAAAGAAAGGTCGGTGATATTGAGATCCTTTAGAACCCGATCATTATTTCTAAGACAGTTTGAGACAACTAAAACTTCAAGAGGGTACTTACCTATAAACTCATGCAAGCCTGAAACATAGGGATCTGTTTGTTGTGTGTGTATATGTTTGCTTGTACATAAACATCATAAACATCATCAACATCATATGCATGCTCACTAACCATTTCAAGGATTTATAAATTTATCTTTGTTTTGGTTTTGTAGGAAATGAATCCTCTCCGAAGAAACACCATCTGAATCAGCTTTGTAAAAGCGAATCCTCAACTTCAAGAGTTAGCCTCAAGAGTGCCCGGGGATTCTCCTTTTACTAAGAAGTATGGTCGACTCCTCAGTTTGGCTACATCTAACTTCCAAGAAGAGATGATGTGTATACTATTCCAATTCTTTGATCCCGTACATCATTGTTTCACTTTTCCAGACTATCAGTTGGTACCTACATTGAAAGAGTTCTCTCTACTCTTAGGGGTGCCCCTGCTTAATCTGATACCGTTCACCGGTCTAGAAGGGATTCCAAAACATGAAGTCATCGTCGAAGCTTTACATATGAAGAGGTCCGATGTCACAACCAATTGGGAGACAAGAAGTGGGGTTAAAGGCTTTCTAGCTAAGTTTCTATTAGGAAAAGCTCGTTCATTCTGGGATGACATGGATTTCTAAGCTTTCGAAGACGTGCTAGCCCTCCTCATTTATGTTTTGGTTCTGTTTCCTAACTCGGACCAATTCATAGACATTAATGCCATCAAAGTCTTTCTTTCTCGCAATCTTATACCCACCTTACTAGGAGACATCTTGCATTGCCTTCTGTGATACGGTGGGAAGAACTGACTGTTTTTTGGAATGCTAGTTTGCGTTTTGCGTTGTGTTCGCAAAATGTCGCGGTAAGCAAGAGTCGCCACCGACTTTTATTTTATCCAACAAGGAAAGGAAAAAAGCACATAAAAATTATTTTTTTGAGATATTTCTGAGTACGGGGGGTAGATTATAGAAAGGGAAGGTATTAGCACCCTTTCTATCTGTGGTTATCCACGGGCTCTTAGGTACTTGCTCAATTGTTTTCAAAAATTGTTTTCTTTGTGCTTGTGGGTTTGAAAAAGTTTTTGTTTTAAAACTTCGATTTAACTCTTGCTTCTGTCCTCAAGAGTGTAATGAAGTATTTTTGAAAACTTTGTTTGTAAAAGTGTAAGTGTGAAAAGATTTTGTTTTGAATGAGCAAGTATCTAAGAACCATCTACCTACTCGAAAAAGGAATCGTTCTATGCTAATTTCCTTTAGACAATGCTATCCTACTATTAATGAGTAGGTAGCACCGTCGTTGGAGTTTAAGGGTCAATTCGAATGAGGGACATACAGTCACTAAAGCAATGTTAGGACGCCTTAGCAGTAACCCTAATGTCTTAGATCATTTTATTTAAGGCAACAATATCTGAGGCAACCATTTCGAGGCAACAATGATCTTTTAGACAAGAGGACGACCTCTAAAACGACCTATACTCAATGACCGTGTACGAAGGCAACCAAGTGGGGTGTACCCTAAGAGTGCGCATGTGCGAGTGTGTTGTTTTCAGTTATTTTTATCTTTGCACATGTTAAAGGTGATCTAATTTGATTTTAAGATTAACATTCAGTCTTGTCATGCAAACCCTATTGTCAAACATCTAACAGTTATAATTTGCAGAAATAAAATGCGGAATTTTAAATTACAAGGCGTCGGGTATTTACATCGCCAAAGACAAACCCTTTGAAAAATAAAATAAAGCGATAAAAACAATTAGATGCCCTATTTAACTATTACAATCCGGAAGCAGGTACATTATTGGATAAAAATAAGTAACGAGCGCGAGAAATTGAATCGAGTGCGAGTTTTAGGCTTTTGACCCTTTCAATTAAAGAAAAAGTCTTTTTGGTTTTTTGTTGTTTTTAAATTAAGAAAGAATTTAAACCTAAATTAAAGAACTAGATTAAAATAGTAAATTAATTAATGAAAAATTAATTATGACATATTTTTTGATTTTTTTGTTATTTTAAGAAAGAAAATGAAATTAATTAAATTAGTAATTAAAACCTAATTAAATCTAATTAATTTTAATTATTTACAAAATAGGTTAAAGTTATTCTAGACTTAAAACCTAAATTAATTAATTAGTGTTTATTAATGAAAATAAAAGTTAAAATTTGATTGAATAAAAAATTATTTTTGTGGTTTTATTTGATGAAAAAAAAGGAACTTTGTTATTGGTTAGAAAATTAAATAAAAATAATAAAACAATTAATAAAACAAAATAAAATAAATAAAAGAGAGAGGGGAGTGTTGGGCCTGATTTATGAGTGTGAGTAGCAATTTCATAGGCCCAAAAATGCTGGCCTTTTGAATTTCTCTGATCTGGTGGGGGCGCATTGACTTGGCTCCATGTGGACCTCCAGCTTTTTGACCACCAGATCTGGCTCTTGGCCATCTGGCATTTGGATGGATGAGGGAGCATGGTAGGCTGCAGATTTGAACGCGCATGGGAATATCTGAAAACAAAAGTTATTGAGAAAGTGGGGGACCTGGGATTCGAACCCAGGTTCTGAAGGGGATTGCATTACACGCTTGCCACTACACCACGCTGCTTCATTTGTTATATTAACACAAATCAATAATAATATAATAAAACAAGAATTATTGGTCAGAAAAAAAAATGTGCGCTATGTTTGAACCGACCAATGGATGGATGCCACGCATCATCTTTGACCTCCCAACCGTGGCCAAAAGTATCACC
Source organism: Vicia faba (assembly GCA_948472305.1). Taxonomy (NCBI): domain Eukaryota; kingdom Viridiplantae; phylum Streptophyta; class Magnoliopsida; order Fabales; family Fabaceae; genus Vicia; species Vicia faba. Next base: position 1,297,352,072 of record OX451738.1, read on the forward strand.
ACCTATACCAACGTACAGGAATCTGTAGCTACAAGCTTGCTCGTCTCAAAAATCCTTCTCAGGCCACAAAAATGAATTTTAGGACCATGGTTGGATTCGTGACAAACTCTTGATCACAACCATGTCCTTCATGTGCTTCAATTCTTCCCGGAATAAAAAACCCTAAAAACAGAAACGAAACCCTAGCCATGGTGTTTCATGATACAAAGCGCATAAATGAAATTGGCTATTACCATTAGCTTACAAATTATATGAGGGTTACAAATATGTAATTAGTTCATGGAAAAGATGCCTAATTCCAGAGTTACGAAATCAAGAACAGGAGCAGTTTACGTGGGACTTACAATGCGTTTGGAGGCCTGAGGATGCGTGGTTTTGATCGAGCTAGCTTGTGTGAATGTCCAGGAGTCGATTGGAACAAGTCTCGGCCTCTGAAAATGCCTCTAACCTGGATTTCGACCTCAACCTTTTGGTGATTTTTTCAATTCTTGTTCTACCTCTTCCAACAACTTCCAACCCTTATTTTCGTGTGTTTAGCTTCCTTATGTAATGTGCTTTGCATTAGGTCTACAAACTTGGTTCAAATCTCTCCATATCAATGCCCATGAATTGGATTTGATTCTTCCATTAAATCTTTCCAAATTTGCCTAATTCCAATCTTTTTGCACATGATTTGATTTGATACGAATTTGATGATGATAATAACTGTAATCAAAGCCTGAAATAGCCAAAAGATCATGTGTTATCAAAGTTTTAGATTTTATATGATTTTATTTGATTTAAAATAAATTAATTCAAATAAAAATCAAATTAAATAATAAAAATTTAATGTGGACACATGGATGAAGTTAGAGAACGTGGGCAACTATGAAAACTCAAATCAAGTGGAAAAGAATGGGCCCATTTGGCAAAATTTGAAGTTTTGGGGATAGTTGACTTTTGGCAACTTTGTAAAAATGTCCAACTTCAACAATGTATAACTTCTTCAATTTTGAACTTTTGGAAGTGTTCTTTGACTTTCTAGAAATATTGAGATGTCCTATAACCAACTCTTTTGGTCTCATCTCATTTTGATATTCCATGCTCAAGTTATAAGCTTTGGAAAAAAAGGTGTTTTTGTTGACTTTCAAAAATGACCTATAATGTCCAAATTCAGAACTTCTTGTGAGTGCAATTTTTGATCTTGGGATATGAAGATGGATTGTATAAAATTTCATCCTCTTAAAAATGAGCTTTGAATGGGTCATTTCTCATAAAGTATGAGAAAGTTATGCCTGGTCAAAGTTGAGTTGACTTTTCCTACAAAACCCTAATTTAACAACTTTTGAGTCTTGATGAATTTTGAGCAATCCTTGATGAATCATGATCAACCCTTGATAAAATGATGAAATATCCTTCAAAATGAGAATGTTGACAAAAAATCTTAAAGTTTGACTGTATTTGGGTCACAATTGACTTTTTCCCTAGCACATTCGATTTTTGGACCTTTGAGCAATTGACTGAGCAAACTTCCTCTGCAAGGCTTGAAACTTGACATGGGTGATCTTGAGAGTATATTAGGACAATGTTGAGCATTTGAGGTCATTTGGACTCAAGGATCTTGATGCAACAAAAAACCCTAATTTGGGGTTGACTGCCTTAGGAGATAGCTTGTCTGACCAACTCTTGAGCAAACTTGAGCAACTTGGAGATTTTCCTTGCAATGCTTTGAGAAATATGAGAGGTAAAATTTTGGGGTACAACACCTTCATACCCGTACCATGAAGAAAAGAGTCACCCTTTTGTGTTGTATACCCCTACTCGCTAAGTGGTTCACTTCACACCTGCCTCAGTCAGCATTGAAGAACGAGAAAAGATTGACTTGGTCTCAAAGGATGATGTCTCTCACCCACTCTGATATTCGTTGGTGCTCAAGATCTTTCGAATATATCTCTATCATCGACCACTATGGTGAGTTCCCTAATGTACCTCTTCTAGGTATTAGGGGAGGTATCACCTACAACCCGTGTTTAGCTCTTCGGCAATTTGGGTATGCCCGAAGGGACGACCCTCATGAGATGCTCATCCAGGGTCTGGTGTTTGACTACCACAAAGAAGACCAAGGTTACCTCCAGAGGTTTACACGTGCTTGGGGAATGGTGAACAAAGTGGACAATAGGACTTCGGGACATAAAAACTCTATCCCTCTCGAGCCTTACCTTAAGTGGGTACGGGCTTGTGCCCAGAGTCTCTTAATGCCTTACCCTTCCATCCTTCCTATCATCATTGAGCCTGTTATTGAAGGAGACGTCCCATACACCGTTCTTCATCCTGACAGCCCTACCTCTCTCGAAGACCTGCAGAAAGCCTGGATTCAGTTGAAGGAGGAGCGAGACACCTTTGAAACCCAGTACTATGCCAGTGAGAAGAAAGTTCTGGAGCTCACCAAACTGCTTCATGAAGAGAAGAATCTGAATACCTACATTGATCCAAAAAGGATGCGTTCGGTCTTTTTGTCTTAGGAGTTTTTGCTGTATTTTGTTTCTTTCTTTGTAAGCCCAAGGAGGCATGATGTATTTAAACTTGGTTTTATTCAATATGACGTGTGTTCTTTTTGGTTTGAACAAATTTAAATCTTCTAAATTTCCTTGAAATTATTTGCATATCGCATCTTCATTCATCATAACATCATATAGGTTTCTCATAACATGTAGCCTTATCCTTCTACTATTTATTACAGTGAGATGGATGTTGAACAGACTCTGAAAGATCTTCAGACACAGAATGCCCAGTTTCAACAAATGCTCATGGCTCTGACAAAAGGGCAAGAAGTGTTGAAGACTCTGCTAGAGAAAGAGAAAGAGAAAAAGAAGAAGAAGTGAGCCAATATGGTTATCGTGGGCAGAAGGTTTGAAGGACAAGCCAGACGGACCTTGGAATTCCCATCAACATCTGAAGAGGGGGGAAAGAAAAGGTAAATAGACGACAGTACCATATGATTCTAAAGTAGAAGAAGAAGAGGAAGAGGACTACTCCGAACAACAGTACCCTTCGGCCGATGACAAATGCAAAAATTTGGAAGAGCGTCTAGCTGCTATGGAGATACAGAGAGTACCTGGGCTAGACTTTGAGGAGTTAGGGATGGTATCTAGAATTGTAATCTCGCCTAAGTTTAAAGTACCTCTATTTTCCAAGTATGATGGGGTGTCTTGTCCCAAGATGCACCTATGATCTTATGTCAGGAAAATTCAGCTGCATTCTGCTGACAAAGACTTATGGGTTCACTTTTTCCATGACAGTTTGTCAGGAACACAACTTGATTGGTTCTACCAGTTGGAGAGGTCTGATGTGCACAATTGGTAAGGTTTTGCAGCCGCCTTCTATAAACAGTATCAATACAACACCGACTTGGCACCAACCCGTACTCAACTCCAGAGTATGGCCATGGTGTCTAATGAGGGCTTCAAAGACTACGCCCAAAAGTGGAGGGATTTGGACGGAAGGGTGCAACCACCTTTATCTGAGAGAGAGCTAGTTGACATGTTCCTGGGAACTCTATCAGATCCTTTCTTTAATCACCTGAGTGGAAGTTCTTCTGTAGGATTCACTGAGTTGATTCTAACTGGCAAGAGGGTGGAAGCCGGTATTAGAAGCGGGAAAATTCAGAAAGATGCGTCTACCTCTGCAACTGAAAAAGCCCTTCACTGGAAATACGGAAGTGTCTGCTGTCTATGCACAGAGGAATCAGGGAAGAACCGAACGGCGATCAACAGTGGGGGCCGTTATGATTCAAAAGTCTGCATCAGACCAGCCAAGAAACAACCAACCGAGAAATGACTAACCGAGAAATAACGAGCAAAGGGTGGAAAGGCATGTACGGAAATTCACCAAGATAAATATGACTCCTGCTCAAGTCATACCACATCTTCTGAAGTTGAATTTGGCCATGCTGAAAGAGGCCCCTAAAAATCCTAACACTGCTTCTCCATATTACCATCCGAACGCCAGGTGCGCTTACCATTCGGAGAGCCCAGGGCACGACACTGACAATTGTTGGGCCCTGAAGAATAAAATTCAGGATTTGATAGATGCTAAAGAAGTTGAATTCGACGCACCTAAAAAACCCAATGTTATCTCCGCTCCAATTCCAAGGCACGGCCACAATGCCGATGCTGTTGAAGAGGATCTGTTTGTTGCTACTGTAGATGATTTGATAAATCCACTCCTTATAATCAAGTTAAATTTGTTGAAGGCTGGGGTTTTCCCAGGTTGTGAAGAAGATTGTCACCTTTGTTCATCCTCATTAACCCACTGTCCATTGTTGAAGATAAGCATCCAACTCCTAATTGATAACCAAGAAATCCTATTTGAGAAGACTCTTGTTTTATCAACTCCTGTTAACGATGTTTCAATAATAACCATATCCGCAAATCCTTCCAAGGTCCCTAAAAGACTTGTTAGGATTACATCCGCTCCGAAGGTTGTACCTTTGAAGATAACCATGCTTGGGCCAGTCCCGTAGAAGTCCGACAAATCAGTACCATGGAACTATGGTGGAGAAATCTACTACCATGGTGTCAAACAGATTGAACAGACTGCGGAGGAGGAGAGTTCTGAAGAAGACAATTCTGACACCGGTAACATTGCCAGAACAAGCAAAGTTACCCGTAGTGGAGGAATCTTTTCTTCAGAGATTGCCCCTCCAAAGGCAAATTTTGGACCCTCAACTGCTCCTAAGGTTATCTCTACACCGGTAAACATATCTGCAAGTACACCAATCATAGAAGAAGTCGCAACCCCCGTGGTTATCCCCTCTGCTACTACTGATGTTCGAGGGAAAGGGATCCAAGAAGAGCCCGTCAGGACGAGGGCTCAGCCGTTGATCATCCCTGAAACCTCTCAAAAACAAATGGAGGAAATTTTGAAAATAATCAAGAAAAGCGATTATGATGTGGTGGAACAGCTGGGGCAAACCCCCTCAAAGATCTCCATGTTGGCCCTGTTGCTTTGTTTAGAAGCTCATGCTAAGGCTCTGATGAGATTTTTGAAGACAGCCCACGTGCCACAAGAAACCTCCGCTGATCAGTTCCAGGAATGTGTGGCTAGTTTAACAGCTGACAATGGTCTAGGATTCTCTGATGCAGATTTAACTTTGAAAGGGAGAAAACATAATGATGCTTTGCATGTCTCGGTGGAATGCAGAGGGACAACCCTAGCACACGTACTGGTAGACATTGGTTCTTCTTTGAACGTCTTGCCAAAGAAAGCCTTGGATAGACTTGATTGTGAAGGCTTAACCCTGAAACCCAGCAATATAATTGTCAGAGCCTTTGATGGTTCTAAAAGGATGGTCCACGGGGAGGCGGACATCCCGATTAAGGTGGGAACTGAAACCTTCAACTCGATATTCTATGTAATGGACATCCGTCCTTCTTATTCTTGCCTGCTGGGAAGACCTTGGATCCACCATGCTGGAGTTGTCACTTCTACTCTACAACAAATGCTCAAGTACCCTGTCCAGGGAAAAATCATAACTGTTCATGGCAAAGAGGAATACATGATCAGTCATCTGAATTCTTTCCGTTATGTAGAATTGGATGGCGAATTCATTGAAACTCCTTTCCAGCATTTTGAGGAGGTAGCTCAGGAGATAGCGGCGACCAAGATAGTGTCCTTTGTACCCACGATTACCATACCTTCGCCTCGGATGACATCTCTCAAGGATGCAAAAGCAGTGGTTGAAGGGGGAGGAAGCACAATCTGGGGGCAGCTTCCAGACTTTCCCTATAAATTAGACAAATTCGGCTTGGGATTTGCCTCGACTACTCAGAAGGCTGTGCGTCGCTCCCGTGCCGGAGGGCCACCTGTGAAGATCAGCCACCAAGGGGTTAATGAACTAGAGGACAATGAAGAAGAGGGCAGCTTGGAAGACTCGATATTTCCTACTGTCGGCAGAGGACTGTGCAACTAGGAAGAAAAAGACTTTGTTCCGATTACTTTCATACCGCAGTAATTTATCTTTTCCATTTCTATTGGATCTGTAATAATTCACAAACAATTCGTACTTTTTCAACCTTGTGTCTTACCCGAGGCACAATGGTCCATTTGTAAGGGTTCTTATTTCATTTTCATATGTCATTTCAATGAATCATGGATGTTTTTCATATAAACTTTTGTGTTCATTGTCTTTCTTTTTACATTTTATTTGTTTAAAGGTAGCTATACCCTTACACACACTCACAAATGCAGGTACTCTTCCATTCCGGATCCCATGGGTAACGATACTGCTATAGCCTTCAGTGACTCTGAAGATCTGATCTACCATGCCGAATACGAAAGTGAGGAAGATTTTGAGGTGCCAGGGGAATTGGCTAGACTTCTACAACAAGAGGAATGGGTTATTCTGCCTCATGAGGAGCTGTTGGATACAATCAACTTGGGTACTGAAGAAGACAGAAAGGAAATCAGAGTGGGTGCCAATTTAGAGCCGAGTGTCAATGAGCGCTTAATTCAGCTGTTACATGAACATGTTGAAATCTTTGCCTGGTCATACGAAGACATGCCGGGACTTGATACAGACATTGTGGTACACCGTCTACCTACATGAGAAGACTGTCCACCAGTGAAACAAAAGGTCCGCCGCATGAGACCTGACATGTCAGAGAAGATCAAAGCAGAAGTTATGAAGAAGTTCAATGCTGGATTTCTGGTTGTTACTTCCTATCCTCAATGGGTTTCTAACATTGTGCCCGTGCCTAAGAAGGACGGCAAAGTGAGAATGTGCGTGGATTACAGAGACTTAAACAGGGCCAGCCCTAAAGACGACTTTCCACTTCCACACATCAACATCCTGGTTGACAATACAGCTCAACACAAAGTATTTTCTTTCATGGACGGATTCTCAGGTTACAACCAGATCAAAATGGCACTTGAGGACATGGAGAAAACTGCTTTTGTCACACAATGGGGTACGTTCTGCTACAAAGTGATGCCATTCGGACTGAAGAATGTCGGGGAAACCTATCAACGCGCCATGGTAGCTTTGTTTCATGATATGATACATCATGAGATAGAGGAACACCTGAAGAAGAACACCTGGATCACTTACAAAAGTTGTTTGTCAGGTTGAAGGAGTACAAGCTAAGATTGAATCCAAACAAGTGCACATTCGGAGTCCGGTCCGATAAGCTCTTAGGTTTCATTGTCAACAACAAAGGCATCGAGGTTGATCCTGCCAAAGTCAAAGCTATACAAGAAATGCATGCTCCTCACACTGAGAAGGAGGTCAGAGGTTTCTTGGGACGCCTAAACTACATTTCTAGGTTCATTTCTCACCTAACATCTACTTGTGAACCAATCTTCAAGCTGTTGAAGAAAGATCAGGTAGTTAGATGGAATGATGACTGTCAAATTGCTTTCGATAAAATCAAGGAGTATTTTCTAGAACCTCCTATCCCGATGCCACCCGTCGAGGGAAGACCGCTAATCATGTATCTGACCGTCCTAGAGAGTTCAATGGGGTGCGTATTGGGGCAGCATGACGAGTCTGACCGAAAAGAACATGCCATTTATTACCTTAGCAAAAAGTTTACCGACTGTGAAACAAGATATTCACTGCTCGAGAAAACTTGTTGCGCTTTGGTATGGGCTGCTCGCAGGCTAAGGCAGTACATGTTGACTCATACCACTTTGTTGATATCTAAGATGGATCCGATCAAATACATCTTCGAAAAGCCTACTTTATCTGGAAGGATAGCTAGATGGCAGATGACCCTAACAGAATATGATATACAATATACGACCCAAAAAGCTATAAAGGGGAGTGTGCTAGCTGATCATCTAGCCCATCAAGTTGTAGAAGATTATCAATCCATGAAGTTTGACTTCCCTGATGAAGATATCATGACGTTGGACAATGTTGAAGATTTCAGACCATATGACGGACCTGAACAGGGATCCCGATGGACCATGTACTTTGATGGTGCCTCCAATGCACTTGGCAACGGTATCAGTGTTGTGCTTATATCTCTGGAAGCATGCCATACTCCTTTCACCGCCAGACTTTGCTTCAATTGCACGAACAACATGGCAGAGTATGAAGCGTGCATCTTTGGACTCAAGGCTGCCATAAACTTGGGAATCAAATCTTTAGTTGTGTTTGGGGATTCAGCTTTTGTCACCAGTCAGATCAAAGGAGAGTGGGACACTAAGCATCCAAACCTCATCCCTTACAAAGAACATGTCTTGACATTGCTACCACATTTCGAGCAGATTACCTTTGAGTACTTCCCGCGAGAAGAAAAATCAGCTAGCAGATGCTCTAGCTACAATGTCATCCATGTTTAAACTTAATTGGGACAACGAGGCTCCCCAGATCACCATTGAACCGATGGGCGAACCAGCGCACTGTCACAAGATTAATACCGAAGAAGTAGTGGACCAGCCTTGGTTTCATGAAGTCAAAAGGTATCTCGAGGCCCAAGAATATCCTGAAGGAGCTTCAGTCAATGACAAAAAGTTCTTAAGAAGATTCTCATATAAGTTCTTCCTAAGTAATGGCATCCTGTACAAGGGCAATCATGATTCTATTCTGCTCCGTTGTGTGGACAAGGCTGAAGCATAAAGGATTATGGTTGAATTGCATGAAGGTACCTTTGGCACTCACTCTAGCGGGCATACGATGGCGAAGAAAATTCTACGGGAAGGCTATTACTGGTCTACCATGGAAGCAGACTACTATTAACATTCCCAAACCTGCCATAAATGTCAAATCTATGCAGACAAGGTGCACGTGCCTCCGGTTCCTCTAAATGTCTTAACAACTCCTTGGCCATTCGCTATGTGGGGAATCGACATGATTGGAGAGATCAAGCCTACAGCCTCCAATGGATACCGCTTCATTCTGGTGGCCATTGATTACTTCACAAAGTGGGTCGAAGCAGCTTCCTTCGCATCCGTTACTAAGAATGTTGTTGCCTGCTTCATCAAGTAGAATCTCATTTTTCGGTACAGTATCCCCGAAAGGATCATCACTGATAACGGTACAAACCTTAAAAATACTATGATCACCACCTTGTGCGAGTAGTTCAAGATTCAACATCACAATTCATCTCCCTATCGGCCAAAGATGAATGGTGCAGTCGAAGCTGCGAACAAAAACATCAAAAAGATCATACAAAAAATGACAGTTGCCTACAAGGACTGGCATGAGATGCTACCGTTTTCTCTCCACGGGTACCGTACCACGGCTCGCACTTCAATTGGGGAAACACCATATTCTTTAGTTTATGGCATGGAGGCTGTTTTACCTATTGAGGTCCAGATCCCCTCTTTAATAATCAGGAAGGATGCAGGTTTGAGTGAAGACGATTGGATCCAAACCCGACTTGATCAGTTAAACTTAATTCACGAGAAGAGACTTACTGCTCTTTGCCATGGTCAGACGTATCAAAAGCGGATGATCAAGGCTTTCAACAAGAAATTCAGACGTCGAGTGTATCAAGTTGGAGATCTTGTGATCAAGCGCATCATCTTGCCACAAAGTGATCCCAGGGGAAAATGGACTCCTACCTATGAAGGACCATTTGTAATCAAGAATATCTTTTCTAGTGGGGCAATGATCTTAACCACCATGGACGGCGACGACCTTCCACACCCTGCGAACACAGACATAGTCAAAAGATACTACGCATAAGAGACCCGCTAGGTTGACACACCTAGGCAAAACAGGGGCATCCCGGCGAACCAAAAGGTTCGGGCAAAAATTAGGGATAAAACAACAAAAAATCTGTACACCCAGCAAGTTGAAAACCTGAAAGGGCAACTTGGGCAAAAAAGGGTTTCCCGGTGGACTGAAAACCCGAATGGGCGGTCCAGGCAAAAGTTAGGGAATTAAAGCGTATGACTATGTCTCATCGGATCACTTTAAGGACAATCTCTTCACTGACAAACCCGGAGCTTCTGATCAATTCAGTCATCTTCGGACGAAGCAACAGACGGACAAGATATTCGGAGATACGAAGGCTATAGCAGAATGGGAACCCCATGGGATTATTACACATAGCTATCTTTCTTTGTATAAAAAATTTCTCATTTTTATGACACCATCCTCTTACTAGGATGTCTTTCTCCTTTGTACAAAATACTTATTCAAAGTAAACACAAAGATATCTCTTTCAAAGTACAGAAAACTATTTGCCTTTTTCTTTACACTTGTGTTTTATTTGCAAAGACGTTCAATGATTCATTAATGAACATATGCATTTGAACATAATTACTGTTTACAAATAAACATGATGAAAAAGAACAATTACTGACAGGTAGAAAGATTAGGGAAACGTCTTTAGGCTATTCCATGAGCAATCCCTACATCATGTCATTAAGATCCCCAGCGGAGCCAAAGCTTTGAACTACAGATCCCCAGCGAAGCTGAGACTACCAACTACCAATCCCCAGCGGAGCTGAAACTTTCAATCCCCAGCAGAAATCATCCAGTTTCTCCAGGTTCCCCCAGCAAGTTGTCTTGAAGCCTGGAATTCAACCAGATAAAATATCATCTACATATAATCTACATATAGTTGACAGATTAAAATGTCATTTTTAAATGTTTTTCTGAATAAGATTTTGTCCACATTCCCTCTGGTAAAATTCTTTTCTAAAAGAAAATTTCTCAGACGTTCATACCAAGCTCTGGGAGCTTGTTTCAGACCGTACAGAGACTTTTTCAGTTTAAAAACATGTTCTGGAAATTTTGGGTCATCAAAACCCAGAGGTTGGTGGACATAAACTTCTTCTTCTATGTAACCATTTAAAAATGAACTTTTAACATCCATTTTATATAATGAGATGTTGTGTTGAACAACAAAAGAAATTAACAATCTAATTGATTCTAACCTGGCGACTTGGGAAAAGGTTTCATTATAGTCAATTCCTTCTTGTTGATTGTAACTATGTGCAACCAGTCGTGCCTTGTTTCTGACAACCTCTCCTTGCTCATTCAGCTTGTTTCTGAATACCCATTTTGTTCATATGATATTGAATCCTTTTGGCTTCGGAACTAGATCCCACACATCATTTCTTGAAAATTGATTTAGTTCTTCTTGCATAGCTAGGATCCAATCATTGTCTTACAGAGCTTCCTCTATTGAGGTTGGTTCAATTAGAGAGACCAAACCAAATAGTGATTCTTCAATATTTTTGAAAGAGGATCTTGTTCTGATAGGATCTTCTTTCTTTCTAATAATCACATTCTCTAGATGTGCTGATGTGATTCTAGGGAATTTATTCTGTGAGGGTTGTTCAGAAATTCTTAGATTTTCTAGAGCGTTTTCAATAGGAGGGTCTTCTGAGATGTCCTTTCCTTCTAACTCTTCAGAGTTTGTAAGATGATCTTCTGTACCTGCAGGATATTCATTCTGCTTTGGCTTTTGCTGGCCAAGCTTATCATCAAATTTGACTTTGATTGATTTTTCAACAATCAGAGTTTCTATGTTGTATACCCTATAGCCTTTTGAGCATTCAGAGTATCCAAGCCGAAATCACTTTTGTGCCTTATAATCAAACTTGTTCAGATTATCTTTAGTATTCAGAATATAGCAAGTGCATCCAAAAGGATGGAAATATGAAATGTTGGGTTTTCTGTTTTTCCATAATTCATAAGGAGTCTTTTCAAGCATAGGTCTTATAGAGACTCTATTTTGAATATAACATGTTGTGTTCACTGCTTCTGCCCATAAGTGTTTAGCTATATTAGTTTATTTAATCATGGTTCTGGCCATTTCTTGCAAAGTTCTATTCTTTCGTTCTACAACTCCATTTTGTTGGGGAGTTCTAGGACAAGAGAAATCATGAGAAAAGCCATTTTCTTTAAAAAAAAACTTTCAAAATAATGGTTTTCAAATTCTCTTCCTTGATCACTTCTAACTTTTATGATTCTGAAATATTTTTTATTTTGCACTTGGATGCAGAAGTCGAAGAACACAGAATGTGACCCATCCTTGTGTTTTAAAAACTTAACCCATGTCCATCTTCTATAGTCATCAACAATAACAAATCCATACTTCTTTCCTCTGATGGATGTAGTTTTAACTGGTCCAAATAGATCAATGTGAAGAAGTTCCAACGACCTAGAGGAAGAAACAACATTTTTTTGACTTAAAAGAAGGTTTTGAAAATTTTCCTTTCTGACATTCTTCACAAAGAGCTTCTGAGTTGAATTTCAGATTGGGAAGTCCCCTGACCAGATTGAGTTTGTTAATTTGAGATATTCTTCTCATGCTAACATGTCCCAATCTTCTGTGCCAGGCCCATTGCTCATCTCTAACAGACGTAAGGAATTTTACGTTTTGTGATTTAAGATCAAAAAGATTAATTTTATAGATTTTGTTCTTTTTCTTGCCAGTAAAAAGGATTGATCCATCTTTTTGACTAACAGCTCTACAGGATTTTAGATTAAAGATTATGTCATAATCGTTGTCACTTAATTGAATTATGGACAACAAGTTATGCGCTAATCCTTCTACCAGCAGAACATTAGTTATAGAAGGAAGGTTACCGTTTCCAATGGTTCCAGAACCAATAATATTTCCTTTTTTGATTTCCTCCAAATTTAACATCTCCTCCAGATTTAAGTTCCAGACTTTGGAACATAGACTTTCTTCCCGTCATATGTCGCGAGCATCCAGAGTCCAGGTACCATGGCTGGTGTTTCAACTGAGTTGTTAAGGACATCTGCAACATAGATTATTTTCTCCTTAGGTACCCATTTCTTTTTGGGTCCTTTTTGGTTAGAGTTTCTAAAGTTCAGGTTGAACTTTGATTTTTCATAAGAATTTTCAGAGTGAGAAGTGTATTTGATATCATGTGTGTTCCCAAAACTAAATTGTTTGTGTAGTGGTTTATATGTGATAACCATTTCCTCAACAGGCTTAGGTTTATATATTTCTTTCCCTTTGGGAGCTTTATATACAATACCTCTTCTGTCATTTCCACTAACACCATAGATCATTGAATCCATTTTGCTTCCATCTATGCTTTTAGCAAGAAACGTTTGAAAACTAGAGTCATATTCTTTAAGAATATCTTTTAAACTTGAAGCAGAATCTGAAATAGAGATCTTTTGAAATTTTTGAACTTCCTCTTTGAGTTTAAAAATGTTTTCTTTAAGTTCAGAGTTTTCTGTTTCAAGTTTCTCAACATTAGATGCAAGATTCTTTTTGAGTTTCTTGTATTTGATTTTGAGTTTATTGTAGTTTTCAAGAAGTTCAGATAAGCTTTCAGCAAGTTCAGTTCTAGAAAATTCAGAGAATACCTCTTTTGGTTTTGAATCAGAGTCTGAGTCATCGTCCTCTACCGTGGTATCCATAAACGCTAAATTAGTGTGTTCATCTTCTGAGTCAGATTCATCTTCAGAAGATTCTGAATCATCCCAGGTGGCCATCATGCCTTTCTTTATTCCAAACTTTTTCTTTGGTCTTTCTCTTTGCAGCTTAGGACAATCACTTCTATAGTGTCCTGGTTCTTTACATTCATAGTAGACTATATCTCGGCTACTTGACTTCTTATATCCAGAAGATTCTGGTTTATCTTCTGACCTCTTGTAGTTTCTGAACTTCTTTTGTCTGTGCTTCCACATCTGGTTGATCCTTCTGGAGAGCAGAGATAACTTATCTTCTTCTGATGCAGAATCTTCAGAGTTTCCTTCTTCTGCTTGAAAAGTGTTTTTTTCACATCTTTTAATAGATTGAAGGGCGACAAACTTACCTTTCTTTTGAGGCTCGTGTTCATCAAGTTCTATCTCGTGACTCCTTAAAGCACTGATAAGTTCTTCAAGGGATACATCATTCAAATCTTTTGACACTTTGAATACAGTAACCATAGGTGTCCATCTTCTGGGTAAACTTCTGATAATTTTCTTAATATGGTCTGCCTTGGTGTATCCTTTGTTGAGAACTCTCAGGCCAGCAATCAGAGTTTAGAATCTCGAGAACATAGCTTCAATAGAGTCATTTTCTTCCATTTTGAAGGCTTCGTACTTCTGGATGATAGCCAAAGCTTTTGTCTCTTTTACTTGAGCATTTCCTTCATGAGTCATTTTGAGAGACTCAAACATGTCATGTGTTGTATCTGTTAGTGATTTTCTCATATTCAGTTTTTGAGATAGCGTTCAGAAAGATGTTTCTGGCTCTGTGGCGATTCTTGAAATCTAACTTCTGTTGTTTATCCATGTTCTTTCTGTCAATCTTGTTTATGTCTTTGTCTTCTGGATGAGTGTAACCATCTAGAACCGAATCCCATAGATCAGCATCATGACCTAGAAATAAACTTTCTAGTCTATCCTTCCAGTATTCAATATCTTCTTCATCAAACACAGGAGGTTTGGTGCAGTTGTTGTTGTTTTGTTCAGTTGCCATAGTGTTTTCCTTCTGGATCTTTTTGTGACACTGTTAGGTGTTTGCACCCAGAACTAGTGCTCTGATACCAATTGAAGAGTGAGAAAACACTTAGAAGGGGGGGGGGGGGGGGGGGCTTGAATAAGTTTTTCCTTTTTCTCTATTAATACTAATGGAAGGACACATGTATTTTTATCCTGGTTCATTTGAAACTCAAACTACTCCAGTCCACCCGCCAAGGTGATTTCTCCTCTCTCAACGAGGACTTAATCCACTATAATCAAACCGATTACAAATGCACAACCAAATTGTTGTGACTAACAATATAATGCACAAGCCAATTGTAAGTGACTAACACCTCTAAGACTCAACTAGTCCTAGCCCTCTTGAGAAATCTGACCTAACTGGTCTCTCAAGGAACCCTTACAAAATTATCTCTTAATAGTAGTGAAACTGAATGCTTCTAATAAGCTTTATCACAAACTGCGATTTATCACTAAGATTGTTGCTCAATGCTTAAGATCTACCCACTATACATTATTGGTTTACAAGTATGAAAACAGTAAGCGTAAGATTGTTTCTCGTGGATCAGTAACCTTTCTTTGACATAAAAGGTCTTATATATATATATATATATATATATATATATATATATATATATATATATATATATATATATATATATATATATATATATATATATATATATATATATATATATATATATATATATATATATATATATATATATATATATATATATATATATATATATATATATATATATATATATATATATATATATATATATATATAGCTTCCAATTCTTGATCGTTACTTCCTTGATGAGAGTGAATTCATTTAATGATGCGTGTAAGCTTGGTCTTTACGTTTCCAATGCTCGTGTGTAGTACACTTGAGTGTGTTAGCTGTCTTAGCATTTAATAACCAACCGTACTGTCAGAGCATGTCTCTGGAATTTTAAGTGTCTGCTTGCAGTGTTGCCATTTCAAAGTATTCTTTATCTTTTCTTATATCAGAGTATTCTTCAATTTATGTGATCACCAGAGTTTGCTTTAATCTTGCATTATCAGATGTTGCTTTCAGTGTGCTTCTATTTCAGATCTTTGCTTCAGCTAGCTTTATTAGAGGTTGCTTAAGATTGCTCTTCATCAGAGTTTGCTTTGGAGTGCTTCCGTCTGAGTTTGCTTTAGACTTGCGTAAAATGCTGTTTCTTTCTAAGATGCATGAGTCAGAACATCATCTGAACTTAGAGAACACACAAGTCAGAGTATAAAATATATTTCACAAAATTTCATTTCATTGTTATCATCAAAACTCTAAGATATGATTAGAACCAAACTTTGTTCTAACACACACACACACGCACACACACACACACACACACACACACACACACACACACACACACACACACGGATAATATGTTTTGGCATTGTTGCTATGTGTTATTATGGTGAGTTGAGTTGATTAATGCTATGAGTATGTATTGTATGTGAATGTTGACATGATGTATGTTTGTTGTGCAATTTGGTGAAGATAATTCAAATGTGTTGAATTATGTCAAATATGCTTAAATGATTAAGATATGGAGATGATTTTAATTGCATATTTATATTGACATTACACATGCATCATTTGTGTCAAGAGACAATGTTTTGTAATTCTGTGGGAATTATTGACTTGTCCCAAACCTAACGCTCAGGGTTTGAAAGATTAAGGCCGAATCAATCTTTTATTGGTTGATAACACGAAAAGTTATAGCATTTTCCGCCTGATTTACATAGATAAAACTTCTGATTATTTGTTTGTTATATCACATTTTATCTCTATGTGTAGTATTTGCAGCATATTTCAGGTACTTAGCTTTTGCAAGGTATAAATGAGAAAAGGAAAAAAATAATGGAGAAATGAAGAAGAAATGGCCATTTAGCAGTAAAATGCAGCATTCTGTACCAGAAGGCGTTCCGCCGGCCAAAGGCACGTGCTGCCCATCACAAATTATAAAAGTGTGCCCCTCGGCACACTTCATGTCCCGACTGACACAGATTTAAGATGCGTGCCCCACGTCACAGCGTGCATGACGCTCGTGATAACCTATATAACTGTTGAGGAAATATCTCCATGAAGCACACAAAACGGATGGTTTGCTGGAATTTCTCCATGATTGAAGAACGAGGATCATGGGATTTTTCCCATTTTTACTCACCATTTGGAATCTATAAATGGAAGTCAGTTACCAACTTGGTTACGTCGGAGACCTGCACCAATTTTATTGTTTCTTATGCATACTGCAATTTGGCTACTTTTCCAGTTTTACAATTTTTGCTTATTATTCCAGTTTCATAGTTTTTGGTATTTGAATTTCCAGTTTCGTTAGAATTTCTGTAGGCAATAGAAAACCCTCACCATTAAAGTATTATTTCTTCACATCGGAGGAATACTGCAACTTTAGTTTTCTTCCTAGCTTCCAGAATTTGTTAAGGTTCATTTTTTATAAATTCAAGATATTTCATTTCAAGTTAATCCTACCGGCTTGTGGAGGATACGCACTGCTCAATTATTTGCTTATGTTTTATTTCAGGTTCCTATTTTAAGTATAATTTATTTATTCTTACCATGCATGTTTTAATTTTACGTTATTGAGCAATAAAATTATGTCTGGCTAAATTCCCCGATACCGGTATGTGAAGTCCTAAACCGAAGGGATTCGATAAATAATCAGCATTAATATTTTACAAAAGCACTTTTATGGTTTTGATTTCCAATTTGGATATTTAATTGTTTTTGTACGAGAGTAAAAGAAATTCTAAGGTTAAAATAAACATAGCGAGAGTTTGAGGTTTTAACTAGATAGTGGTTATTAAACATTAATTTTAAAAACAACGAGAGCGCTTTAAATTTAATTGGACTCTATGTTTTTTCAAAAATACTTTTGAATTTTAAATGAAACAACGAGAGCGCTCATTTGAGTTTAATAATATAACCCAAATCGATAGAACGAAAGTGTGAGACAAGGGTTTTTAAATAAATAGTTTCCACTGAAACATTACTTTAATACTCAAAACAATGCCAATGACTTATTGAATCCCTGAAGTTGACAAATTACATACCGGTGTCCCATTATTAATTATTAGATTTTAGTTAATTTCCGTTTAAACCCAAACACCCTAATTTTATAATTAGCCATAGCTTTACAGTGACCCTAAGATAACAGTAGTTTGACCACCAGTCCTTGTGGGTTCAATATCTTTTAAAACTGCACGATAAGACTGTACACTTGCAGCTACTACACCCGACAGACTCATAAAGTCACGATCAAGTTTTTGGTTCCGTTGTCGGGGACTGATTTAGTCAATACTGTAAACCCCTTGTTACACAGTATAGACTAAGACAACCAATTTTATTTTATTTTTTATTCGTTGATTGTATGCCAAGCACTCGCTCTAAAAGCGAAGAATTAGAGAAACCAATCGACGAGGTCAAGCATTTTGTTAATATAAGATTCCGAATTAGAAAGTACCAAACCAAGTATAATCTTCTTGAATTCAATCTTCCTAACTATTCTCTTCCTGACCCAAGAATGGATGGAGGACCCCAAAATCGTCCTCTGGAGGACTATGCTGCCCCATCACAAGAGGAACCCCATAACAGTATTGCTGCTCCCGCCATCGCACAGAATGATTTCGAGTTAAAACCTTCATTATTACAAGTTGTCCAACAAAACCAATTTTCAGGATGTCCTACAGACGATCCAAATCTTCATTTGTCCGTGTTTGTACAGTACGCAGACACAATGAAAGCAAATGGTGTCAGCCCTGAAGCAATAAGACTTCGTCTTTCTCGTTTCTCATTACGAGATAGAGCTAGAGCATGGCTCCAGTCTCTACCATCCAACTATGTTACCACATGGAACAAATTGAAGAATGTTTCCTAGCGTGATATTTTCCTTCGAGTAAGACGACTATGCTAAGAGCCAATATCAACGGTTTTAAACAAAAGGAAAGTGAATATCTCTTCGAAGCATGGGAAAGATACAAAGACATGTTGCGACTCTGTCCGTATCACGATCTAGAAGAATGGTTGATCATCCACACCTTTTACAATGGTCTTTTTTACAAAACAGGACTAATGATTGACGCAGCTGCTGGAAGTGCACTGATGAATAAACCATACCACGCTGCCTATCAACTTATCGAAAGTATGGGTCAAAATCATTATTAGTGGGGAAGCGATAGAACCATGATTGAGAAACCTCAAACGAAAGGAGGTATGCACGAATTTAGTAGCTTAGACCAAGTTAACGCTAAGGTAGAAACCCTTACCCAAAAGATAAAAAGCTTGACCACAACTCTCGCAGCCACTGTGGCCGCAGTAGCTCCAACCTGTGATTTATGCAGACTTCACGCACATGCTGCACCCGAATGTCCACTCTTAACAAGAGTACCAGTTGATCAAGTGAATTATGCTCAAGGAAACCCCTATGGCAATAACTATAACCCGGCCTAGAAGAGCCATCCAAATTTCTCATACAAAAGCAACAACGCTTTATACGCACCTGTGCAAGCTCCTACTACACCCCCAGGATTTCAGAAAGCCACCTAAAATGTATCAAATATTATGAATATCCCTAGGAAGTACAACATTGAAATAATGGTAGAAAACTTCATAGCTACCCAAGCTCAAACTAATTAAGATTTCATGAATCAAAATATTCACACCAGTGAGCAAATTAAGCAACTAACGAATAAGATTGATGCTCTTGCCACACACAACAAAATGTTAGAAACACAAATCTCCCAAGTGGCTCAACAGCAAGCAGCTACAACTTCTCCAGCTGGAACTTTTCCTGGAAAACCCCAACCAAATTACAAGGGACATGCTAATGCCATAACACTTAAGAGTGGGACCAAACTAGGCGGACCAACTGAACCTAGAGTCGAGAACCCAGTCATGTACCAGAAACATGGAAAAGGAACTGATGAAGAGGTCATGGAAAAAGAAGAACCTTATGTGCCTCTGCCACCCTATAAACCACATATTCCATATTCTCAATGATTTGCTAAGTCTAAAAATGTAGGGCAATTCAAGAAATTCGTTGAACTTCTGAAACAACTTAACATTACCATACCTTTTACATAAGCTATCACACAAATGCCCTCTTATGCTAAATTTCTTAAAGAAATCTTATCCAATAAGAAAAAACTTGAGGATAATGAAACTGTACTGCTCACCGTTGAATGCATTTCTACAATCCAAAACAACATGCCTCTTAAACGTAAGGACCCAGGTAGTTTTTCCATACCTTACGTAATCAAAAAGTTTGTCATAGACAAAGCATTATGCGATTTAGGATCTAATATTAGTCTGATGCCCTTATCAATCTTCAAGAAACTCAACATGGGAGAACTAAG
Organism: Vicia faba; assembly: GCA_948472305.1. Lineage (NCBI taxonomy): Eukaryota > Viridiplantae > Streptophyta > Magnoliopsida > Fabales > Fabaceae > Vicia > Vicia faba. Next base: position 1,297,371,876 of record OX451738.1, read on the forward strand.
ACCAACACGGATGTCCGTACAATTAGCAGATTGATCGGTGAATTTTCCTTTAGGTATGTTAGAAAATGTTCCTGTACGTATAGGACAATTCTATATCCCTACTGATTTCATAATCACGGACATTAAAGAAGACTCCAATATTCCTGTTATATTAGGTAGGCCATTCCTAGCCACTGAAAGAGCCAGCATAGATGTTAAAAATGGAAAACTAACTTTTGAAGTCGGTGAAGAAAAAGTCGAATTCATCTTGTATAAATTCTTTAAGGCACCACCCATCAACAATTCATGTTGTTTCTTAGATGAAATCGATAAATGCGTAAAAGAATTGGAGAAACAACAAACCACTTATTCCGAAGTATTGAAGATTCCTATACCTTAAATTCTCGAAGGTGATAATTGGCGCCCTGAATATCAAGATGAAAATTTGAGTGATTTCATAGCTCTAACTTCTGATCTTATACCTTGTCAAAAGAAGCCAACCATAGAACTCAAAACACTACCCAAAGACCTAAGGTATGAATTCCTAGACACAGAACTTAAACGACCAGTTATAGTCAATGCAGACCTAGGACAAATAGAAACTAAAAAATTACTACATTTCCTAAGAAAATACCTAACCACCTTAGGATATAACATATCAGATCTAAAAGGAATAAATCCTTCTATCTGCATGCACCGTATTATGTTGGAGGAAAATTGCAAGACCTCTAGGGAACATCAAAGAAGAATCAATCCAATTCTGAGCGTTGTAGTCAAAAAGGAAGTAGAAAAGCTATTAGAAGAAGGAATCATATATCCAATATTTGTTAGTAAATGGGTCAGCCTAGTACATGTAGTACCTAAGAAAGGAGATGTTACAATTGTAAGCAACGCTAAAGGAGAATCTGTAGCGTAACAAACTCACACCGGGTGGAGAATATGCATCGACTATAGAAAGTTAAACAAAGCCACTCATAAAGATAATTTTCCTTTACCTTTCATTGAACAAATGCTCGAGCGACTAGCTAAACACTCTCACTTCTGCTATTTATACGGTTATTCCAGATTTTTCCAAATTCCTATCCATCATGACAACCAGGAAAAGATAACTTTCACTTATCCTTATGGCACATTCGCCTATTGACGAATTCCATTCGGATTATGTAATGCCCCTACAACATTCCAGAGATGTATGATGTCCATCTTCTCTAATTTTCTAGATGGTATAATGAAAGTTTTTATGGATGACTTCTCCGTCAGTGGAGAAAGTTTTGAAGTATGTCTATCGAACCTTGAAATGGTACTAAAAAGATGCGTAAGTGTCAACCTCGTGCTAAACTGGGAAAAATGCCACTTCATGGTCCGACAAGGAATTGTCTTAGGGCACATCGTATCTGATAGGGGAATTAAAGTAGATAAAGCAAAGATCTAAGTAATAGAACACCTTCAACCACCCAAAACGTTTAGAGAAATAAGAAGTTTTATATGACACACAGGTTTTTATCTATGTTTCTTTAAAGACTTCTCTAAAATAACCAAACCTATAACCAAACTGCTAATGAAAAATGTTGAGTTCATTTCACCGACAAATGCTTGGACGCGTTTATAACACTAAAAAGGGCATTAATTTCAACACTTATTATGCAACCTCCTGATTGGAACGAACCATTTGAGATGATGTGTGATGCCAGTGACTATGCCGTAGACGTAGTTCTAGGATAAAGAAAGGACAAAAAGCTTCATGCAAATTACTATGCGAGCAGAACTCTAGATCCTACACAGACGAGTTACGCCACCATAGAAAAAGAGCTGTTAGCAGTTGTGTTTGCTTTAGATAAATTCTGCTCTTACCTAGTAGGAGCATAAATAATTATCTATACCGATCACGCTATAATCCAGTACCTCTTAAGTAAGAAAGACGCCAAACCAAGATTACTAAGATGGATCTTACTTCTACAAGAGTTCGATCTAGAAATAAAAGACAAGACAAGCACTGAGAATATAGTAGATGACTGTGATACAGTGGGAGAACTGACTTGCGTTTTGCGTTTGTGTTCGCAAATGTTTCGGTTTAGCAAGATTCGACATCGACTTTTTATTTTATCCTAAGGAAAGGTCAAAAAGCACAGGAAAGACCTTTGAGATGTTTTCTTGGGTTAGGGGAGTAGATTATAGAAAGGGAAGTTATTATCACCCTTTCTATCCATGGTTATCCATGGGCTCTTAGTTACTTGCTTAGATCACTTGCTTTGATTTTCAATTGTTTGAAATGGTGCTTTGTGTGTGATTTTTGAAGATGTTTTGAAAAGAGGCCATTGTTGTGGCAACCTTTGTAATGATTCTTGTTTGAATGTATACAAAGGTGTTTTTGTCTTTTGAAAAGTTTTCAATGTTTGAAAGTAGGGTTTTGAAATTGTGTTTGTGGAGTGTGTTTTGAAAAGTAGCAAGGAGGTTTTTTTGCAAGTTTGATCAAGTAAATAAGAGTTATATACCCTATTTTACTCAAATATCTTTCTTATGTTTTTAACCCTTTTAACAGTGTTGTTTCACCATTGTATTTGGTGAACAACCTTGTGTTAGGATGTTAAACGGGACAGGCGCGGGTCATCGTATAGACCATGATAGCAATAGTGTCAAGTATCTTTGGCAATTTTCTTGAGGGACTTGATCATTTTGTTTAGGCAACTCAGATAGCGTCATCGAGGGACTATGATCTTTTTGTTTGTTTTTGTTTTGCCAAAGTTATCAACATGCAACCATGGCCCATTTTTGAAGGCAACAAGTGGATGAAACTCTAGGGGTGCTTGTGTGCATTGTGTTTGTTTTTTTTTCATGCATGTTTATCTTGGATTAGGTCAAGCTACTTGTTGATTTTATTTGCATACAAACCCTAGGTCTAGGCATAGCATAATTGAAAGCTTTTAAATGTGCGAGAATTTAAATGATACACTATTACAACATGATATAGGGAGGGGGATACAAATTTGAATTGGGGATATTTGACAAGGAAATAAATTCTAAGTTATTACAACCATATCGAATGTACAAGTCAATATTTAACATCTAAATAAACACAATTAAATAAATATCAAATAAAAATGTATTATGCAAAAAAAATATTGTTTATGTATGTGAAAAGAGTATTTTTAATGTGAAAAATAAAAAAAAAAGTCAAATCTTAATTATTTTGGTTATTTAGGGCAAAACCCTAATTTTCAAATAAATGGTATATTTATTAATTATATACAATAATATATTAACTTATACAAAAAATAAAAGTATATTGTAAAAAAAGTATTTTTAACGTCAAATATTAATAAAAATAAAAGTGTATTATTTTTGTATTTTTTTGTCTTAATTATCTAATGATAATATATATATATATATATATATATATATATATATATATATATATATATATATATATATATATATATATATATATATATATATATATATATATATATATATATATATATATATATATATTAAACATATTAAATATACAAAGATAAAAATTAATTATTTAAAAAATGAATATTTTCAAGAAAATGTTTTCAAATATAAATAAAAATAATAAATGAAAAATAAGTATATTTTTTATATTATTTTTTAGAGTTTTAATAAAAGAAACTAGACTATTTACATATATATGTTTAATAAAATAAAATAAATATCAAATAAATATGAAAAATTATGGAAAATTATTTTTGTCATTTTTATATTTCATATAAAAAATAATAAAGTCAGAATAAAAATAAAAATGTCACAAAAATGATAAATATCAAATAAATGGGCCAGGGGGTGTAAACTGAATATGGGGGGTGCCAGAAGCAAGCCTGTACAGGCCCAGCCCAAGCCAGCTTCTTCTTCAACCTCTGAACAAAAAATATGCGCGTGTCTGGTTCAAAAGCTATCTCCTGATTCTTTGATCTTTTGACAAAACTTAAAACATGAAACTTGTAGAGCATCAAATAACGAATTCAACCATATTAAAAACTTGGATTAACTCTCAAAGACCAGAGAGAATTTATCTGGCCCTAAAATCTGACCTAACTTTTTTCACATGTTCATGGGTGAAATTCTCTCAGCACGATTAATGTAAATTAAAACTAAGGATATGTATGGCTTCAGGGCTATAAGTACAACATATTTTATTCACAAACCTAAGCCTAACCATTCCTAAATAGAGATATAGAAGTCCATGAAATACCTGTTTCAGTTTGAATCGAGTAGGGAAATGCAACAACCTTCAATGGTGTTTGAGCTTCTGTTGAGCTTGCCTGAGGTCCAAGGAAGCTTCTCCAATGCTTGGCTTGCTTTGAAACAAACTGAATCGTGCTGTAGAACTCCACCTGTAAAGCTTTGAAATGAAAATGGCAAAGTGTGTTAGAGGTGTTACAGCTTGCAATGGATGTCTGGGATAGTTCAGGTGGATGGAATGGAAGATGTTTGAACAGGTTTGGGCCAAAATGCACGAGCAAATTGTGTTGTGGAACTCAATCTGCAGATGCTGCCCTGTTTTGCAGAAAAACAGTGGTTTTGAGTGTGAGGAGGTTTGAGTGATGAATGAGTCGTGCTTTAGGTTTGTTGGGAGGTATGGAAACTGTGTGCAATGTTTGCTTAAGCTCTTGTTTACAGATATGAGAGTTGGTCTTTGTTTTGCAAGTTTCTTCTACTTGAAGCAAGAAAATGCAAATGATGTTATAGCCCTGTCCAAGCCTTCCTATCATGCTGCATCTTTTGTTCTTGGTAACTGGAATTACTGGACTTGATCTTGCCTCAAAGATCTAGCCCCATGTCTCAAAGATTTAGCTTTTGACATAAAGTGACATTAGGCAAAAATGGCAATTTGCCTTTTTCTACTTAAGGCTTAAACTTGCATGTAATGCCCATATGAATAATATAATACCTTAACACAATGGTTAGGCATTAAATTATGAAGTGTAAGTTGGTTTTGAGGCCTGCAAGCTAGCATCAAACATGCTGATTTGAAAATGCAAGTTGCTATGAACATGTATTGGTCATGAACAAAAGTGAGTTTTTGCCAACTTTGTGAATTCGATTCTTTCTAACCACAAGGGTGTTTGAGGAGTTCTTGGACAATTTGGAAAGTTTGGAACATTTACTAAAATCCATATTTGTAATGCAACTTGAAACTCCAAGTGGAACTATGTGAAAAATGGCCAAGAAGATGGGTCAAAATCCTGCCTAGATTAGGGCAAATTTTCTCTAAGTTAAAAGTTTTAGGTACCCTTGTTCCAAAAATCATAACTTGAGATACAAGCTTCTTTTAAGAAAACTTTGTGAATCAAAGTTGTAGACTTTGTGATGTACTACAACTTTCATGTTGCAAGTTTTGTTTGAATCCAATGGTATCTTGGTGATATAATGGGACAAAGTTAGGAAAAAATAAGAAAATTTCATAACTTAGAAATTTTCTAAGTTATGAAAATTTTCCATTTTAAACCCTAATTTGCATTTTTGGGTTTATTGATGGACAAGTTTCATAATTTGACATGTTTTGATGAAAAATAACTCTTGGCACTTAATTTTGACCAAAAAGTCAAAGTTTGACTTTTCAGTATACAGTCAAATTTTGATCAGTTGACTGAAAAATTCATCTGTCAATCCTATGCATTTGAGATCTTTTGAACTTGTTGAATGGGTCAAGACAATGTCATTGAGTCCTTGTGTCCATATGTGAGCTTGGTTTGCCATTGGTTAGGTAAAACAGTCAAAAATTGCCTTTGTGCAGTCAAAACCCTAAAAATGACCATTTTGCCCTTTTGGTGATCTGATCAAATTTCTTGTGGAATTGTGATCCAAACTTGATCAAATGGTTCATATGAGTTCATAATGTTGATGTGGGTCAAATTTCATGAGGTTTGACTGTCAATTGGCCACAGTTGACTTTTTCTCCAATACAGTTGATTTCTAGGTTGTCCAATTGACTGGGCAAAGATTTGAATCAAGGCTTGAAACTTGGTATGGGCAAACTTGTGAACCCAACATGAAGTATGAAAGTCACTTTGGGTATTGTAGGTCAAAATATCCTTGTGCAAACTTAAGCCCTAATTTGGGTCAACAGTGCAAGGAGATGTCTTGAGCAGAGCAAATCCTAGTTTGATCTTGAACTCCAAGAGTCTTTTGATGAGAAAATGTTGATGAAATGAGAGGGAAAATTTTGGGGTACAACAGTTGCCCCTGTTCAATCTTCTTGAACCTGAAGAGTTAGATTGGCAAGTTTGCCTTTCGCGACTTGAAGGTAAAAGAGGATTGGACACTAGAGTGCCCGTAAATTTGCACTCGTCAAAACCTAGATGCGGGAATGGGCTTAAAGATGCCATTTGGAGATGGTAGAATATTGTCGGAGATGGGCTTAAAGATGCCATCCAAGAATTTTTGTTGAACTGCAATGTTGTAAGTCAGAAGAATGAGTATCAAAATGGTATCCGTGTCTGGAATGCATTTGAACTGTATTTGGAGACTGAGTTTGTATGAGCAAAAGAATGGCGTCCGTGTCTGGGGCGTATCTGAGCTGTAACTATATTTGAATGTTGAATGAATATCATAATGACTGTCGTGTCTGGAGTGTATCTGTATTGTATCCGGGTAATAGAGAAATATCTGTGTATGGAGCAACTGTGTGCTAGGGATAAACTTTGAATGAGTGACAGAATGGCAACCGCGTCTGGAGCGTATCTGGACTGTATCTGAAGTTGAGATCTGTATGAGTAGTAGAATGACTTCCGTGTCTGGAGTGTATCTGTACTGTAACTGGGATCCGAGTGAATGACAGAATGACTTCCGTGGCGACTGCACTGAGGGAATCAAACTGCTGATGTAAGGGTCAGAATGGTATCCGTGTCTGGAATGCATTTGAACTTGAGGTTTGATAATTGAATCTGAATGAGAGATAGAATGGTCGCTGTGTATGGAGCGTATCTGTACTGTATTTGACTTGAAATTCTAAATGAGTAATAAAATGACCGCCGTGTTTGGGGTGTATCCATATTGTATCTGAATAATTGTTAACGATAGCCTTTTAATTTTATCCTGAAAAGGATAAAATGTTAGCTAAACACAAAGTTATGTTGCATGATATGTATGATGCAATGAATCATGTTTTATCAATGTTTATGATATATGAATGTAATGATTATGCATGTAAGATGAGTAGTCGTCTTGCTGAGGAAGATAAGTCCTGGTAGCTGGAGATAACAGAATCTTTGACTGCTGCCGGGAAAATGAATCCAAGACTGAAACTAGGGATTCCAAAAATCTTTGATTACTGGAGATGAGAAATCCTTGCTGACTGCTGACTGCTGACTGCTTGGGGAATAAGGAAAACTTTGGACATCTCTACTGGGAAGTCAAAATCTATGAGACTCCTGCTGGAGAAAAGAGACTGAGAATTTTCCCATCTGCTGGGGAAGTATCTCTGTGGGGAGAATGTTCACTATTCTGGTTCCGCTGGGGATAGGATTTTCAGGGTTTTTAGGCTCCACTGGGAATCTTGAAACTTGACTCTGAGGGGAATTAAGTTTTGGAATACACTGGCTTTGCTAAGGATCTTGAAGCTTAACTCCGCTGGGGAAATATACTCCAAATTTAGCCTTGTTGAGGATCTGAATGACATACTACAGGGGATTTCTTCTGGAATAGCCTAAAAGACGTTTCCCTATACTTTCGACCTACCAGTAATTATCCTTCCTCAATTCGTTTTATTTGTAAGCAATGATTATGTTCAAATGCATATGCCTTTTTAACAAAACATTGGACATTTTCAAAATAAACATAAGTGTACAAAGAAAAGAACGGTAAGCAAATTTCTGCACTTGGAAGTGCATTTGTATTAACTTTTGTGAGTATATTTGTACAAAGGAGACAGACATCCCAGTAAGAGAATGTTGTCGTAGAAAAATTGAAAATTTTTATACAAAAGAAAGATGGCTATGTGTAATAATTCCATGGGATTCCCATTCTGTTATGGCCTTCACAACTCTGAATATCTTGTCCATTCGTTGCTTTGTCTGCCGATGACTAAGTTGATCAGAAGCTCGGAGCTTTTTGATGAAGAGATTGTTCTTGAAGTGATCCGACGAGACACAGTCATACACTTTAATTCCCTAACTTTTGCCTGAATCGCCCTTTCGGGTTTTCGATCCACCGGGAAACCCTTTTTTGCCCAAGTCGCCCTTTCGGGTTTTCAACTTGCCGGGTGTACAGATTTTTTTGTTTTATCCCTAATTTTTGCCTGAACCGCCCTTTCGGGTTTTCGTTCCACCGGGATGCCCATTTTTGCCCAAGTTGCCCTTTCGGGTTTTCAACTTGTCGGGTTGTTTTATGCGTAGTATTTTTTAACTATGTCTGTGTTCGCAGGGTGCGGTAAGTCATCGCCATCCATGGTGGTCAGAATCATCGCCCCACCAGAAAAGATGCTCTTAATCACAAATGGTCCTTCGTAAGTAGGAGTCCATTTGCCCTTGGGATCACTTTGCGGCAAGATAATCCGCTTGGTTACAAGATCTCCGACTTGATACATCTGACGCCTGACTTTCTTGTTGAAAGCCTTGATCATGCACTTTTGATATGCCTGACCATGACAAACAGCCGTAAGTCGCTTCTCGTTGATCAAATTGAGTTGATCAAGTCGGGTCTGAATCCAATCGTCTTCACTCAAACCAGCCTCTTTCATAATCCTTAAAGAAGGAATTTGAACTTCCATAGGTAGGATAGCTTCCATGCCATATACCAAAGAGAATGGGGTTGCCCTTGTTGAAGTACGTGCCATGGTACGATATCCATGCATAGCAAACGGTAACATCGCATGCCAGTCTTTGTAGGTAACTGTCATTTTCTGAATGATCTTCTTGATATTTTTGTTCGTGGATTCAACAGCACCGTTCATCTTCGGCCGATAGGGAGATGAATTGTGATGATAAATCTTGAACTGCTCGCATAGAGCGGTGATCATAGTATTGTTCAAATTTGTACCGTTGTCTGTGATGATCCTGTCGGGGAAACCATACCGGCATATGAGGTTCTGCTTGATGAAGCGGGCAACTACATTCTTTGTAACAGAGGCAAATGAAGCTGCTTCAACCCACTTGGTAAAATAGTCAATAGCGACCAAGATGAAGCGATGTCCATTGGATGCCGTGGGCTTGATCTCTCCAATCATGTCAATGCCCCACATTGCGAATGATCAAGGAGCTGTCAGCACGTTGAGAGGAACAGGAGGAATATGTACTTTGTCGGCGTAGACTTGGAATTTGTGGCAAGTACGGGGATGTTGATGACAATCAGCTTCCATGGTAGACCAGTAGTAGCTTGCCTTTAGAATCTTCTTAGCCATCATATGTCCGCTCAAGTGGGTGCCAAATGTGCCACTGTGTATCTCAGTCATGATCAACTCTGCTTCAGCTTTGTCCACACATCGAAGTAAAACACAATCATGGCTACGCTTATAAAGGATGCCATTGCTTAGGAAGAACTTGGCAGCAAATCTCCTTAAGAACTTTTTGTCATTAACGGAAGCTCCTTCGGGGTATTCTCTAGTATGGAGATACCTTTTGATTTCATGAAACCAGGGTTGTTACACTACTTCTTCGGTATTAATCTCATGACAGTGTGCAGGTTCGTCCATTCATTCGATGGTAATTTGGGGAGCCTCGTTATCCCTGTTGAGTTTAAACATGGAAGACATGGTAGCCAGAGCATCTGCTAGCTGATTTTCTTCTCGCGGGAAATGCTCGAAAGTAATCTGCTCGAAATGAGGCAACAAAGTCAGAACATGTTCTTTGTATGGGATAAGATTAGGATGTTTGGTGTCCCACTTTCCTTTGACTTGACTGATAACCAAAGCCGAGTCCCCAAATACGACCAAAGATTTGATTCCCAAGTCTATAGCAGCCTTGAGACCAAAGATGCAAGCTTCATATTCGGCCATGTTGTTGGTACAGCTGAAACAAAGTCGGGCAGTGAAAGGTGTATGTCAACCTTCTGGGGAAATGAGTACCGCACCGATACCTTTGTCAAGTGCATTCGAAGCACCATCAAAGTACAGGGTCCATCGGGATCCTTGTTCAGGTCCATCATATGGTCCTTTACTTTCAATGTTGTCCAAAGTCATGATGTCCTCGTCAGGGAAGTCGAAACTCATGGATTGATAATCTTCGACGGCTTGATGAGCTAGATGGTCAGCTAGTACACTCCCTTTTATAGCTTTTTGGGTAGTATAATGGATGTCATATTCAGTTAGGATCATCTTCCATCTAGCGATTCTTCCAGATAAAGCAGGCTTTTCGAAGATATACTTGATCGGATCCATCTTGGAAATCAGCAAAGTGGTATGAGTCAATATATACTGCCTTAGTCGGCGAGCAGCCCATACCAAAGCGCATCAAGTTTTCTCGAGCAGTGAGTAGTGAGTCTCACAGTCGGTAAACTTTTTGCTAAGATAATAAATGGCATGCTCTTTTCGACCAGACTCGTCATGTTGGCCCAGTACGCACCCCATTGAGTTGTCCAAAATAGTTAGATACATGATCAACGGCCTTCCTTCGACGGGTGGCATCAGAATAGGAGGTTCTAGTAAATACTCCTTGATCTTGTCAAAAGCAACTTTACAATCGTTGTTCCATTCAACTACCTGATCTTTCTTTAACAGTTTGAAAATTGGTTCACAGGTAGACGTCAGGTGAGAGATGAACCTGGCGATGTAGTTCAAGCGTCCCAAGAATCCTCTAACCTCCTTTTCAGTATGGGGGGCAGGCATTTCTTGTATAGCCTTTACTTTAACTGGATCGACCTCAATGCCCTTGTTTTTGACAATAAATCCTAGAAGTTTACCAGACCTAACTCCAAAAGTACACTTGCCTGGATTCAGTCTGAGTTTATACTCTTTCAACCTGGCAAACAGCTTCTGCAAATGTTCAAGGTGTTCTTCTTCTGTTTGTGATCGAGCTATCATGTCGTCTACGTAAACCTCGATCTCATGATGTATAATATCATGAAACAAAGCTACCATGGCGCGCTGGTAGGTTGCCCCTGCGTTCTTCAGTCCGAACAGCATCACCTTGTAGTAGAAGGTACCCCATTGTGTGACAAAGGTAGTTTTCTCCATGTCCTCGGGGGCCATTTTAATCTGGTTGTAGCCCGAGAATCCGTCCATGAAAGAAAATACTTTGTGCTGAGCTGTGTTGTCAACCAAAATGTCGATATGTGGCAGCGGAAAATCATCTTTAGGGCTAGCCCTGTTCAAATCCCGATAATCTACACACATTCTGACTTTGTCGTCCTTTTTGGGTACGGGCACGATGTTAGCAACCCATTGTGGGTAGGTTGTAACAGCCAGAAAGCTGGCGTTGAATTGCTTCATTACTTCGGCCTTAATCTATTCTGACATGTCAGGTCTCATTCGGTGAACCTTTTGCTTGATCGGTGGACAGTCTTCTCTTGTAGGGAGACGGTGAACCACGATATCTGTGTCTAACCCTGGCATGTCTTCATAACACCAAGCAAAGATTTCAACGTATTCATTAAACAACTATATTAAGCGCTCCTTAACACTCGGTTCCAGGTTGGCACCCACTTTTACTTCCTTCCTGTCTTCCTCTGTCCCTAAGTTGATGGCTTCTAACAACTCTTCATGAGGCATAATGGCCTTCTCTTCTTGTTGTATAAGTCTGGCTAACTCTTCCGGCACTGCACAATCTTCGTCATCTTCGTACTCAGTGTGATTGACCAAATCTTCAGAGTTATCTAAGGCTAAAACAGAATAGTCATCAATGGAATCCGGAGTGGATGGGTACCTGCATTTGTGAGTGTGGGTGTGTGTAAGGGATAGCCATCCTTAAACAAACAAAATGCAAAAGGAAAGAAAAATGAACATAACAGTTTATAGATGAAAAACGTCCAATGATTCATTAAAACATGGCATATGATTATGAAGGAAATCAAAACCCTTACAAATGGACCTACATGCCCCGGGCAAGGCATGAGGTGAAAATAGTGTGCGAATTGTTTTAGTTATTACAGACCATAAAAATGGGAAATTGTTCAAAGATAAAATTACTGGTTGATAAAGGTGATAGGAATGAAATGCTTTGCTTCCCAATTGCTCAAACCCCCTTCGACAGTCGGAAAAATCCAGTCTTCAAAGTGGCTCTCCTCAACTTCATCCTCTACAGCATTGACTCCATGGTGAGAAATCTTGACAGGTGATCTTCCATTCTTAGAGCGACGCATAGCCTTTTATCCTGCAGCAGTAAACCCTAAACCAAACTTGTCCGTCTTATGGGGAAAGTCAGGAAATTGTCCCCATATTGTGCTCTTCCCCTCCTTAATCACATCCTCTGCGTCTTTGAGAGATGCCATCCTAAATGCATGCTTGGGAATGATAGGTGTAATACCCCAAATTTTTCCTACCTTTTTACTTTTATCTGGCTTACGCATCTCGCATTTTACTCATGTACATAACTCCATTAGGTCATTTAACATCGCATACATTCACTAATGACATAACTTGAAAAGGGGCCGAGAACCTTCAGGAATTAGGGTTTTAATATCGGTTTTTCAGTAGAGATTGCTTTGAGCTAGGGTTTGGGTCTTCTTCACTATTTCGAGCCTCATCATCCATCTCCAAGAGCTCTTTTAGCCAATTATATTGTGGGCTCTCAAGTCGAGATATCTTTGAAGATTGAGGTGCAAAAGTTTTGAGTTATGACATAAAGATGTTATTGTGGAATCATATGATGATCAAGATGTTGTTTTTATTTGTTGCTTCTAGTACAAGTCATTCAATTGGATTTCATTCAGGAGACTCTGCATTATGTATGGAAATTCATAAGGACCAGGGTTTGAGAAGCAGTATCTGTGTTGCAATCATCGCTTGGATTGGGGTTCTTTTCAGTGCGCTTACGTTATCAAGTGAATTCAGTTATGTTTAGCCATAACTATCATACGGTTTGGTTTAACGTATTAAGTTCTCGCTTGGTCCCTCCATCACCTCAAGCTACCTTGATTGTCCAAATTCATCAAAAGTATAATGGGAATCATAATCAAGGCATTATTCTCTCAATTTGTTTGTGGCTCGTTAAGCGATCTAATTTGGATTAAGATTAAAGTAGATTTAAAAGATTCAATGAATTTAGATTTGGTTCTCATCAAAGTTGTTAGGAATTTGCAGATTTTGGAAAGGGAACACATTTGGATTTCTTGGAATTTAAGGAAGGAAATATGAGTACGACCGGAGTCTGAGTCTTGTAGAAAAGAATTTTTCCTTGGCAAACAATGCGAACAATTCCATAAATGATAGTTACTTTAATAAATAGAAAAGGCATCTTCCAATGACAAGTACATGATTGATAACATTGAAGACTTGCTGTCATTAGTTGCTACAATACAAGAATTTATATTTCATAGGAAAACAGGAAAAAAAGCAAGTACATATTGTTATTGAAGTTGGTCTTATTCCTCCGCTTGTGAGTCTTCTTTAAAATGCATATTTTGGCCTAAAAAGAGAAGCTGCTTGGGCAACAACAAATGTTATGGCTGGTGGAACTCTTGTGCAGATCAAGTACTTGGTGAATCAGGGTTGCATAAAACCATTACGTGATTTGCTTGGCTGCCCCGATCCAAAAATTGTCGCTGTCTGTTTAGAGGGTCTAAAGAATATTTTGATTGCTGGGAAAGCAGAGAATAGTCAAGGTAACTCTGAAGATTCCAACTTATATGCTCAGATGATAGAGGATTCCGAGGGATTGGAGAAGATTGAAAGCCTGCAGAATCATGACAATAATGAAATATATGAGAAGGTTGTTAAACTTCATGAAACATACTGGTGCGAAGAGGAAAGTGAGATACTACCATCAAGCCATGGTGATCAATCTGGTTTCAACTTTGCAAGCAAAGAGCCTTTATTACCACCTGGTGGATTCAACCTCAGTTGATGATATTTTCTTGAATCTGAGCCTTGTGCATGGATACAATCTGGTCTAGTATATGGAATAGAGGCGTCGGCTACCTTGTTAGTTGTGTTTCAAAATACATACAATGCTAAGGAAGATTTGATAGTACATGATGCAACACAAGTCCAAAAGGCATCAAACCTTTGTTTTACACTTACACATCAATCCAAAGTTTCAAAGGGCTAACTCAATCCTGCTACACAACATTAACCTGCCCTGCATTTTGAACCAAGTAAATCAGTTGATATCCACATCTAATTAGGAGCAAAATCAAAAAATCAGTTGGGAGAGGGACTACTAAAAAATCGGTCCTGCATAACCACATCAAATAACAGTTAATTCAACAACCATTTAACAATTTTTAAACCTCCTAACCGTTTTCAAAACTGAATTCCCAAATGTCCATAATCTATAACAGAATGTAACCAACTCCCTAACTTTCTAACCAATCCTAACCAATTACCAAACAAACCTCCATCTCATAACAAACCTCCAGCATTCCAAATAAAAAGCCAACAGAAAATAACAAACTCTAACAGAATCATAACTGAATTAGAAGGAAAAGGATATAACAGAAATCAGAATATGGAGAGAGGGGAGGATTCATAACAGAAAAATTCACAAAAGGAGAGGACTCACCTTTTCAACCCTGGTGGTACCCTCTCTCCCTAGGATCCATCTTCATCTTCAGCCTTCACCTTCCTTTGATCCTTCATCATCATCGTCATCAATTCTGCATAACCACATTTCGTTCATGATACCTCAAAGCTTCAATAATTTGTAATAGTCAATCTCTTCCTGCATCAACATCAAAGTGTTTCAGCATCATCAAATCTTCAATCATCATCAACATTATTGCAATACATCGTTTCATCATTCTCTGCATCAACATGTAGCAATCAATAGCAATTCATCATCACCTCTAATCATCAAGGAACCGCATCACGAATTTATCAGAAAATGTTGTAGTATGCAGAAGTGTGGAAAATCGAAAGGAAATATACAGAAGAATTAAAAGGTGTTCCGTTCATACCTGAGTACGCAAGATTCACTGATTTCTCTCCTCCTTCTCCATCTCTAAGGAGTCACCAGAGTTCTCCGATCGGTAAGTCTCCTCCATTCCATTATGCGTTTTCGGTTTTTTGGATCGAAGACATTAATCAAAAGTTAATAAATCGTCGCCGAGATCGCGAGCAAAATGAGACAGAGGTGTTCGCCGCGACGGTGAAGTCGATCAACGAAGGAGTATCGGATGAGGCGATAAACTTGAACTCAAGAGCGTGCCAGACACGAAGACGCATGATGTTGGTAGTGAGTGAATCGGAAATCTAAAGTAGAATGCAATTGATGATGAACGAAGATGGAAACGGTCTTGTGTGATGTGAGCCGATGCTGAGGCTTAAGGAACGAAGTTGATCCCACGACCAATACGAAGATAGAGGAAGGTTAAGAACACCGAAGTCGCGCCATTGGGAATAACAGTAATCTGGATCAAAGAAGAAGATGACGGAAGGGATTGTGATAAGAAGAGAGACAAGAGCGAAGAAGATGATATTTTGGAAGCAGCTGGAATGTCTCAACTTGAAACCCTATGCCTTTGGACCATACGACACCATATCCTCCCTTTTCTTTTTTTTTTTACTTTAATTTTCACATTATAATTTTATTTTCACGAATCAATTAGGAAAAAAACAAATATGTTGAAGTGGAATTGGTGATAGTTTAAAGTGGACCCAGAGATGAATAATTCTATTTGAGCCTAACTACTCCACTCACCTCCCATTTTTCTGGCTACGCTTGGTTGTTGGAAAACAAAAAGATGTGTATTGAACCTTGAAGTGGGCCTGGAGCCCATGATTTGCTTGATACACAGTACTGATGTCTACAGTTTACCCCCTGGCTTTCCTAATTTCCTTTTTATTTTAGTTTTCTCTTTTAATTTAATTTTTTAATTGATAATAAAAAGATAAATATTAGAAGATTTTAGAATTTTTAGGTTTTCCCTTTAGAATTTTCCTTAAATTTTTCTATTATTTCATGTTTAATAATCATTTTCATTGTCATTTTAGCTAAGATTTTATGGTATAATATTGATGCAACTTTCACGATGTTGAATGCTTGGAGATTAATTCTATGATCACTCATGCGAAGCAACTTTCGGTAGAGTTTTCTTATGACTTGCATGGCTTTGAAGAGGCAACGGACCTTCTCCGTTTGGTATCATCGCGACCTCATTTTGTTCCTCATTTTCTCACTTTACCACTTTCTAGATACCAGGAGAAGTAGGAAATAAAGAGCGTGCGCTCGAAGTAGCTGTTTAAAGACTTGTAGCAGGCATTCCACACTTCATTTACTATATGTGTTGTGCTTGTGTTTGTTTACTTTCTTGTCGATCGATGAGTCACTCAATTTAGCAATTGAGATCACGACTTCACTCTCAGTGAATGCTCCCTATAGGATTTTATCGCTTTCCTTTATTTCTTGCCGATCGATGAGTCACTCAATTTAGTAATTGAGATCATGACTTCGCTCTCATCGCATGCTCCCTATAGGATAGTTTTTAGACTTTTCTTCGACATGCTAACCTAGGCAGGATCCTTTTAGGTGTGCTTCCTTTTTACTTGGCTTGCTTGCTTTATCCTTGTACATACCATGTTCCCTTAGGATGCGCTTGCTCTATTCGGACGCAAGTTAGACCTTAGGTTGTAAACTATGCATGCTAACAGTAGGTAGAAACTTCCCCTTCATCCTTGACATAGGACTACCATTGTATGATAACATTAGGTTTAGAAATAGGATAGTCTCCCTTGGACTCTTTTCTTCCCTTTTGCATGTGCATCTAAAGCAAAACTCATTTTCTTAGCAAATCAAAAACATGCTAATCATACCTAAACCCCTTTTCAAGGTAACAAAACACAAAACAAATTCAAACAATTTTGTGCGCTCGGGCACCTTTTCTCTAAAACCATTTTCAGGTAAGGACATGATTAATTTACTTATGTGTCAACGCATAAGTCTCCAAAGGTCGAGCTGCGGCAGAAGGAGGAATTAACACTGTCCATAAAAAACATAAAACAAACAAAAACATATGAGCCGAACTACGGTTGCTCTGATTCCTCAAAAAGGATACGTAGGCATTGGGGTAGGGCCCAGGCGAGCACAATTTTGTTTTCCCTACATTCTTTTCTCCTTTCTTTTGCATGCATTTTCCCTCCAGTAGTATAGTAGACAGTAAGCATAGATTAAACATACCTATAAGATAGACAACAAGAGTGGATACCGTAGAGTACTACGGGCGTGTGGGGTGCTAATACCTTCCCCTCACGTAATAGACTCCCTTACCCGATCTCTCGGTCGCAAGGCCGTGACTTCTCCCTTCTCAGGTTTTCTCGATGTTTACCTTCCCCTACATGTGGGATAAAAGACGTTCGATGGCGACTTCATTGTTTTGATGATTTTTAGCCGGTTGTTTCAGCTGGCGACTTCACTGGGGAAAGGTCGACCAAATGTTGGTCCATCCCGGAGTCGCTCCTAGCTCTTGCTTTCTTTCGTTTGGGTGTTTATCTTTACACTTTCAGTTTATTCATTCATTTTGTATATACTTGAGCATATGTATGCATGGCATTTTACTGTCTTCCATATATTATTGTTGTACTGGATCTGCTTCTTGTTGGGTGGGTGTTACTATGAGGTAAAAGGCCCAATACCCAGGCCAGAGCTGTATACCATAGGAACCCTAGGAATAAAGTGGAACATGAACGGCTAGTTGACTTAGGTCTCACTATCGCCGCCATGTCGTCCATGCTCAGATGAGGTACAAATGAGGTGCTATCGTTTTCACGTAGGTGATATGGCGATAGTTTTTCAGGAGTACCCTCGATTATGAGTTACCATTGCCTTACCTTGACCTAGTTTTCACCCGTGAGCGGGGAGGGAATTCTTATTACAGGTACAAATGGTGACTATGCTCAGACAGTGACTATTGGTTCTAATGGCTATGTTCTGGATTTATGTTATGACTTTATGCAGATGCTATATCCTGTTGGTGACCGTATGGTTCTCAGATTTATTTTCTGAGTTCCTGACTTGTTTACCTGGAGGTTCATTCAAGCCTTCAATCTTGATATTCCCAGCATGTTCAGAAATTCTCAACAGTATCCGATGTTCCAGAATCCTTGACCCCGTACAATGGTAGATCCACATGGTACTCGGTTCTTATATGCAGAAGCTATGTCGGACCTTTAATCTGATGATACTCACATGATTCAGAGCAGTGCAGCAATCTTATTCAGGAATGATGGAATCTTGATCCTCTTTGATCTCAGGCCTTTGCATACATAACATGGCTAACCACATGCTTAACATACATGTTCTATTATTTCCAAGGAATCACATTTGCAAGTCTTGTGCTAAACTTTTCCATCCCTTACTTGCGCAAAATCAAAATCAAAGCACGCAAATTCCTTGGAAATAACAGAACATGACATGGCATTCATTCATACACCCCGTGCATATTCATGCATTCATGACAGGTACCCGAAGATTGGGGATTCTTATTCAGACATGGGGTTCTCTTCAAAGGTTTAACCTGATTTCTCACCGCACATGCTCAGAGATCAGTTATGGAATAACTCCGAGCGGTACATGCAAGCTTTGGCCCGTAGTCAGAAATGTCTTCAAGCAGGAAGATAATGGATTAAAGAGTCAGATAAGCCAAGTCATGGAAACTATGATGATGATGTCTATTATTTCTTTAAGACATGATATGCTTGGTGATGCATATTATAATGGGGCACCTGGCCAATCGATTGAAGATGGTATGTCATCCAGAGGCCAAGTCCAAGACTGGATTAATTCAGAGACTGTTGTGTTCACATCAGATCTGAAGGGGAATTCTCTCGCACACTTGAGCATCAAGACTACAAAAAGTCGTCAGAATCAGCAAGTCCATACGGAATCAAGTCTCCTCAATAATGGCAATCATTGGTTTCTTTACTGCATTTTCATTTGCATTCTTGCTTGTTTGTTTAAACATTGCTTGTATATAGAAACTTGTCTATTGTTTGTTTAATCTTAATGCAATAAGTATGCTTGTCTTGAAGTGTTCCTTTCATTTTTACTCATCCATTCGTTATCACTCTTTAAATGTTTTACTTGCATATTGATGCCAGATTTCCTAGTCTTATGCTTATGTAAAGATTCAAAGGAGGATGACGACAATCTGAAAACGCAAAAATCTCTGGTTGGTACGCTTTTCAGTAAGACCCTGCTGACGATGTACAAGCCTTATTTCAATTCCTAAACACCGAAGATATAAGGGAGATAGACCCTCGTTAACCCCTCTGAGCCTTCGAAGTTGGAGTTTTCTTTCTGTTCAGAAAAAAACCCTCATTTTAACCCTGGGGCGGGTAGTGTTCAGCTAATCTGATCAAGCATTCAGAACTCATCAAGGGTGTGCGTCCAAGGATACAACAACGGATATCCATCAAAAGGTTGAGAAAAGTCAAAACCACAATGGTTAACCTTCGTCTATCAGCAACGTGCATCAACTAACGATACCCCAATGAGTATCCCTCGCACGTCAAAAGGTCAACAAATGACGATACAATAATGGCTATCCATCATCTACTAGAGACTCGCGCAGTCACGATCACTTCCGACAAATAAAAAACAACGCAAATATCAATGACTTGTTCAAAATGAAAAATACGAATAAGAAAGAAACAGAAATCCCTGCTAAGTCAAAACTTGAAAACAAGTCGCTTAGGCAAAAATTGGGGCATCCCGTTGGACTTCCAAATCGAAATTCAAAAGAATTTGTCCAGAAAAAAATTAGGGAAAGCAAGAAGGAAATTGAAAATCCTAAAAGGAAAGAAAAGGATTACCAATGAAAATCCTCATCAAAGAACAAAGTCGTGTGATCAGACACCAAAAGCAAAAGGTGAAGTAACTGTCGTGTCCAAGAAACCACTGTGGTTCCTCAATCATCGCAAACTCTTCTCGAGAGATGAACGCTTGTGTCAGGTCAACTGAACGTAGGAATGGAGAACATCATGGAGAATGGGTGGGAACCAAATAATTTTGAGCCTTAAAACCTTTTTTCTAAAACCATGAACCAGGCCACGTTACAACCCATAAAAGTCCTAACTGAAGCATGGGTCAATTCGAAAGCGTGCTACAACGAGATAGCGTTTAACTGACTCCTAAGAGGTATGTTTGAATATCTGTGTTGGTATCATATGCTTGCATTATCTTTACTAAAAAAGGAATTTGCAAATGTTCCTCTCTAGCTAGTGACTCGTTCACAACAGAGTTGTAACGTCATTTCATTCAAAGTTTTTTCAAACTTCAAGACTTACATATGTGTTGCATCAGAATTGTCATTCTCATAATAAACATTCTTATGCATACAAAACAACTGATGGACATCAAAGAGCTCAATCTTGTCAGAAGAGAGGCTTGAATACCCTGTTGAAGCAAGAGTCAGCTGCCACAAGAGAAGTGACTTATCCAGCAACACGTTAACTGGTGAGTCTATCAAGAGAAATCATCTTGGTACTTCACATCCTGAGTACCCTTCAGGGATAAAGTTAGCAGATTCCATCAATCTGGGGCATTCCCTTAAAACTGCTAATCTGGGGCCGTCAAGTCGAGAGTCGATCTCTCCAAGCTCAGCCAAATCTGGGGCATTCCCTCAAAGTTATCAATCAGAGGTTATCACTTTGATTAATCTCTTCAAGTTGTCAATTAGAGGCTATCACATCGAGAGATCTATTCAGAATTCATTCAACCTGGGGTAGTTACGTCGAGATTCGACAAATCTCTCCAAGAAAGCTGTAATCAAAAAAGTTTATTCTGTGACTCAAGACATTGGGGCAGGCCACCTCATATCATTTTGTGGCACGAATCTTCTGGTCTTCTATTCAACATAGATCTTCTCAGATATCCTCCAGACAGGGGAATTCCTCATCCATACTTGCAAAGTTGCTCAAGCCAATTATGTTGTACAAGACTACGATCAAGCTAAAAGCATCATAACAGTCACTCTGACTTAGCCAGTGCATGGAGCTGCCTTCATCTGTTGCAGACAACATCAAGTCTGATTCCCCAAGTGAATTCAAAAAGTCTAGAATCGTCTTTTGACCCAGCACGCGCAAGTGCATCCTCAGTGGAAGTTAATCAAGAGCATCCCCAGTAAAGCTAAACCGAGGCATTCGCATAGCTAAACCGGGGCATTCACGAAGCTAAACCGGGGCATTCGCAGAGTTCAACTGGGGCACTCGTAAGTGTCCACGCCCGTCTCTTATTCCCCAAGTGACTCAAAAGATAATTCCCCAGTGTGCGTAAACTTGGGACATGCATTCAAAGGGATCCACATGGTTTCGGTATCCATTCCTCGGCATATTTAGTTCTATCATCCTCCCAACGGTTCAATACGTATGGGAGTCTGGCCAGATTATCTCTTCCCCAATGGTACAATTCAGGATTCAGCAACTCAATCTCCAGCAGAGTCATCAACAATCTTCGGTGTCATGGGCTCTCCAATGCAGATTTTTATCGGTATCCCCAGCAATCTTTGGTACTGCAGACTTCCAGCATTGATACATATTGGCATCCCCAGTGATGAGCATGGTTCCCGACAAGCCTTCTCTTATCCCCATGAAGTTTATTTCTTCACACTGCATATAGTTATCACTGCATAACATTTCATCCTCAAAAGCGCGTAGCCGATCCATCAGAATGGATCTTTGCGGCAAAAGAAATTCAAACATGCATACAAAGAATAAGCCAAATCAGGTACCTTACACAAAAGACCTGAATTATTCAAATACAACAATACGTCCCTACAAGAGGCTATCATGCCCAAAGTCCCAGTCAGTGACCTTCACCTTTTCAGTGCCAAGCAAAATCAATACACTTTGTCGTTCTAAACCCAGTTCTTGTCTGGTAACCAGTTCCCTAAACACTCGTCCATGTCATTTATCTAAAAAATCATCATGTCATAACCCATGTTTTCATCTTAGAACCTGAGATCGCCCGTAGGCTAGGTTCTTCCTCAGATCATCGTAGAACCTGAGATCGCCCGTAGGCTAGGTTCTTCCCATAGATCATCGTCGAACTCGAGTTCGCCTCCTGGCTAGGTTCTTCCCATAGATCATCGTAGAACCTGAGATCGCCCATAGGCTAGGTTCTTCCCATAGATCACTGTCGAACCTGAGATCTCCTCATGGCTAGGTTCTTCCCATAGATCATCATCGAACTTGAGATCGCCCATAGGCTAGGTTCTTCCCATAGATCATCGTCGAACCTGAGATCGCCTCCTGGCTAGGTTCTTCCCATAGATCATCGTAGAACCTGAGATCTCCCATAGGCTAGGTTCTTCCCATAGATTATCGTGGAACCTGAGATCGCCTCCTGGCTAGGTTCTTCCCATAGATCATCGTCGAACCTGAGATCGCCTCCTGGCTAGGTTCTTCCTTATATCACCTTCTTAGAACCTGAGATCGCCTCCTGGCTAGGTTCCTCCCATAGATCATCGTAGAACCTGAGATCACCCGTAGGCTAGGTTCTTCCCATAGATCTTCTTAGAACCTGAGATCGCCTCTCGGCTAGGTTCTTCCCTCAAATCACCGTCGAACCTGAGATCGCCCTTAGGCTAGGTGCTTCCTTAGATCATGTTAGAACCTGAGATCGCCTCTTGGCAAGGTTCCTCCTTAGATCACCTTCTTAGAACCTGAGATCGCCTCTTGGCTAGGTTCTTCCCTCAAATCATCGTCGAACCTGAGATCGCCCGTAGTCTAGGTTCTTCCTTAGATCATCGTCGAACCTGAGATCGCCCGTAGGCTAGGTTCTTACCATAGATCGTGGTCGAACCTGAGATCGCCTCTTGGCTAGGTTCTTCCCTCCGATCATCGTAGAACCTGAGATCGCCTCTTGGCTAGGTTCTTCCCATAGATCATCATAGAACCTGAGATCGCTCGTAGGCTAGGTTCTTCCTCAGATCATCGTCGAACCTGAGATTGCCCGCAGGCTAGGTTCTTCCCATAGATCTTCGTCAAACCTGAGATCTCCCGTAGGCTAGGTTATTCCCATAGATCATCGTCGAACCTGAGATCACCCGTAGGCTAGGTTCTTCCTTAGATCATCGTCGAACCTGAGATCGACCGTAGGCTAGGTTCTTCCCATAGATCACCGTCGAACCTGAGATTGCCTCTTGGCTAGGTTCCTCCTTAGATAACCTTCTTAGAACTTGAGATCGCCTCTTGGCTAGGTTCTTCCCTCAAATCATTGTCGAACCTGAGATCTCCTCTTGGCTAGGTTCTTCCCTCAAATCACCGTCAAACCTGAGATCGCCTCTTGGCTAGGTTCCTCCTTAGATCACCTTCTTAGAACCTGAGATCGCCTCTTGGCTAGGTTCTTCCCTCAAATCATCGTCGAACCTGAGATCGCCTCTTGGCTAGGTTCTTTCCATATACTTTTTCTTAGAACCTGAGATCGCCCTTTGGCTAGGTTCTCTGTCAAATCACTCTCATGTTTCACCTTAGGATCATAGGTCACCCATAGACCTCGTTCGCTGTATTTTCATACCAACCATTTATCTTGTATTGGCATCAAGCCACATTACAAGCCCAATCTTTGTCTCTTCATTGAAAAAACAAATTTCTTTTCCCCAGCAGATACCAAAATAAATAAAGAAAACACTTGCTCTTCCTCCCAGGACAAATTTTCGGCATTGATATTTAATCATCTTCCACCTCAAACTTCCGAAAGGCACGCGCCAATCGTACTTTCAGGTTTAAGACGATTAAATAGGGGAAGCTGTAATACCCCAAATTTGTCCTACCTTTTTACTTTTATCTGGCTTACGCATCTCGAATTTTACTCATGTACATAACTCCATTAGGTCATTTAACATCGCATACATTCACTAACGACATAACTTGAAAAGGGGCCGAGAACCTTCAGGAATTAGGGTTTTAATATCAGTTTTTCAATGGAGATTGCTTTGAGCTAGGGTTTGGGTCTTCTTCACTATTTCAAGCCTCATCATCCATCTCCAAGAGCTCTTTTAGCCAATTATATTGTGGGCTCTGCAAGTCGAGATATCTTTGAAGATTGAGGTGCAAAAGTTTTGAGTTATGACATAAAGATGTTATTGTGGAATCATATGATGATCAAGATGTTGTTGTTATTTGTTGCTTCTAGTACAAGTCATTCAATTGGATTTCATTCAGGAGACTCTGCATTATGTATGGAAATTCATAAGGACCAGGGTTTGAGAAGCAGTATCTGTGTTGCAATCATCGCTTGGATTGGGGTTCTTTTCAGTGCGCTTACGTTATCAAGTGAATTCAGTTATGTTTAGCCATAACTATCATACGGTTTGGTTCAACGTATTGAGTTCTCGCTTGGTCCCTCCATCACCTCAAGCTACCTTGATTGTCCAAATTCATCAAAAGCAGGATGGGAATCATAATCAAGGCATTATTCTCTCAATTTGTTCGTGGCTCATTAAGCGATCTAATTTGGATTAAGATTAAAGTAGATTTAAAAGATTCAATGAATTTAAATTTGGTTCTCATCAAAGTTGTTCGGAATTTGCAGATTTTGGAAAGGGAACACATTTGGATTTCTTGGAATTTAAGGAAGGAAATATGAGTACGACCGGAGTCTGAGGCTTGTAGAAAAGAATTTTTCCTTGGCAAACAGTGCGAACAATTCCATGAATGATAGTTACTTAAATAAATAGAAAAGGCATCTTCCAATGATAAGTACATGATTGATAACATTGAAGACTTGCTGTCATTAGTTGCTACAATACAAGAATTTCTATTTCATAGGAAAAAAGGAGAAAAAAACAAGTACATATTGTTATTGAAGTTGGTCTTATTCCTCCGCTTGTGAGTCTTCTTCAAAATTCAGATTTTGGCCTAAAAAGAGAAGCTTCTTGGGCAACAACAAATGCTACGGCTGGTGGAACTCTTGTGCAGATCAAGTACTTAGTGAATCAGGGTTGCATAAAACTATTACGTGATTTGCTTGGCTGCCCCGATCCAAAAATTGTCGCTGTCTGTTTAGAGGGTCTAAAGAATATTTTGATTGCTGGGAAAGCAGAGAATAGTCAAGGTAACTCTGAAGACTCTAACTTGTATGCTCAGATGATAGAGGATTCCGAGGGATTGGAGAAGATTGAAAGCCTGCAGAATCCTGACAATAATGAAATATATGAGAAGGCTGTTAAACTTCTTGAAACATACTGGTGCAAAGAGGAAAGTGAGATACTACCATCAAGCCATGGTGATCAATCTGGTTTCAACTTTGCAAGCAAAGAGCCTTTATTACCACCTGGTGGATTCAACCTCAGTTGATGATATTTTCTTGAATCTGAGCCTTGTGCCTGGATACAATCTGGTCTAGTATATGGAACAGAGGCGTCGGCTGCCTTGTCAGTTGTGTTTCAAAATACATACAATGCTAAGGCAGTTTTGATAGTACATGATGCAACACAAGTCCAAAAGGCATCAAACCTTTGTTTTACACTTACACATCAATCCAAAGTTTCAAAGGGCTAACTCAATCCTGCTACACAACATTAACCTGCCCTGCATTTTGAACCAAGTAAATCAGTTGATATCCACATCTAATTAGGAGCAAAATCAAAAAATCAGTTGGGAGAGGGACTACTAAAAAATTGGTCCTGCATAACCACATCAAATAACAGTTAATTCAACAACCATCTAACAATTTTTAAACCTCCTAACCGTTTTCAAAACTGAATTCCCAAATGTCCATAATCTATAACAGAATGTAACCAACTCCCTAACCTTCTAACCAATCCTAACCAATTACCAAACAAACCTCCATCTCATAACAAACCTCCAGCATTCCAAATAAAAAGCCAACAGAAAATAACAAACTCTAACAGAATCATAACTGAATTGGAAGGAAAAGGATATAACAGAAATCAGAATATGGAGAGAGGGGAGGATTCATAACAGACAAATTCACAAAAGGAGAGGACTCACCTTTTCAACTCTGGCGGTACCCTCTCTCCCTCGGATCCATCTTCATCTTCATCCATCACCTTCCTTTGATCCTTCATCATCATCGTCATCAATTCTGCATAACCACATTTCGTTCATGATACCTCAAAGCTTCAATAATTTGTAATAGTCAATCTCTTCCTGCATCAACATCAAAGTGTTTCAGCATCATCAAATCTTCAATCATCATCAACATTATCGCAATACATCGTTTCATCATTCTCTGCATCAACATGTAGCAATCAATAGCAATTCATCATCACCTCTAATCATCAAGGAACCGCATCACGAATTTATCAGAAAATGTTGTAGTATGCAGAAGTGTGGAAAATTGAAAGGAGAAGAAATTATACAGAAGAATTAAAATGTGTTCAATTCATACCTGAGTACGCAAGATTCACTGATTTCTCTCATCCTTCTCCATCTTCAAGAAGTCACCGGAGTTCTCCGATCGGTAAGTCTCCTCCATTCCATTATGCGTTTTCGGTTTTGTGGATCGAAGGCATTAATCAAAAGTTAATAAATCGTCACCGAGACCGCGAGCAAAATGAGACAGAGGTGTTCGCCGCGACAGTGAAGTCGATCGACGAAGGAGTATCGGATGAGGCGATAAACTTGAAATCAAGAGCGTTCCAGACACGAAGACGCACGATGTTGGTAGTGAGTGAATCGGAAATCTAAACCAGAATGCAATTGATGATGAACGAAGATGGAAATGGTCTTGTGTGACGTGAGCTGATGCTGAGGCTTAAGGAACGAAGTCAATCCCACGACCAATACGAAGATAGAGGGAGGTTAAGAACACCGAAGTCGCGCCATTGGGAATAATAGTAATATGGATCAAAGAAGAAGGTGACGGAAGGGATTGTGATAACAAGAGAGACAAGAGCGAAGAAGATGATCTTTTGGAAGCAGCTGGAATGTCTCAACTTGAAACCCTATGCCTTTGGACCATACGACACCGTATCCTCCCTTTTCTTTTTCTTTTTTTTACTTTAATTTTCACATTATAATTTTATTTTCACGAATCAATTAGGAAAAAAACAAATATGTTGAAGTGGAATTGGTGATAGTTTGAAGTGGACCGAGAGATGAATAATTCTATTTGGGCCTAACTACTCCACTCACCTCCCATTTTTCTAGCTACGCTTGGTTGCTGGAAAACAAAAAGATGTGTATTGAACCTTGAAGTGGGCCTGGAGCCCATGATTTGCTTGCTATACAGTACTTATGTCTACAGTTTACCCCCTGGCTTTCCTAATTTCCTTTTTATTTTAGTTTTCTCTTTTAATTTAATTTTTTTAATTGATAATAAAAAGATAAATATTAGAAGATTTTAGAATTTTTAGGTTTTCCCTTTAGAATTTTCCTTAAATTTTCTTATTATTTCATGTTTAATAATCATTTTCATTGTCATTTTAGCTAAGATTTTGTGGTAGAATATTGATGCAACTTTCACGATGTTGAATGCTTGGAGATTAATTCTATGATCACTCATGCGAAGCAGCTTTCGGTAGAGTTTTCTTATGACTTGCATGGCTTTGAAGAGGCAACGGACCTTCTCTGTTCGGTATCATTGCGACCTCATTTTGTTCCTCATTTTCTCACTTTACCACTTTCTAGATACCATGAGAAGTAGGAAATAAAGAGCGTGCGCTCGAAGTCGTTGTTTAAAGACTTGTAGCAGGCATTCCGCACTTCATTTACTATATTTGTTGTGCTTGTGTTTGTTTACTTTCTTGCCGATCGATGAGTCACTCAATTTAGCAATTGAGATCACGACTTCGCTCTCAGTGCATGCTCCCTATAGGATTTTATCGCTTTCCTTTATTTCTTGCCGATCGATGAGTCACTCAATTTAGTAATTGAGATCACGACTTCGCTCTCATCGCATGCTCCGTATAAGATAGTTTTTAGACTTTTCATCGACATGCTAACCTAGGCAGGATCCTTTTAGGTGTGCTTCCTTTTTACTTGGCTTGCTTGCTTTATCCTTGTACATACCATGTTCCCTTAGGATGCGCTTGCTCTGTTCGGATGCAAGTTAGACCTTAGGTTGTAAACTATGCATGCTAACAGTAGGTAGAAACTTCCCCTTCATCCTTGACATAGGACTACCATTGTATGATAACATTAGGTTTAGAAATAGGATAGTCTCCCTTGGACTCTTTTCTTCCCTTTTGCATGTGCATCTAAAGCAAAACTCATTTTCTTAGCAAATCAAAAACATGCTAATCATACCTAAACCCTTTTTCAAGGTAACAAAACACAAAACAAATTCAAACAATTTTCTGCGCTCGAGCACCTTTTCTCTAAAACCCTTTTCAGGTAAGGACATGATTAATTTACTTATGTGCCAACGCATAAGTCTCCAAAGGTCGAGCTGCGGCAGAAGGCAGAATTAACATTGTCCATAAAAAACATAAAACAAACAAAAACATATGAGTCAAACTACGGTAGCTCTGATTCCTCAAAAAGGATACGTAGGTATTGAGGTAGGGCCCAGGCGAGCACAATTTTATTTTCCCTACATTCTTTTCTCCTTTCTTTTGCATGCATTTTCCCTACAGTAGTATAGTAGATAGTAAGCATAGATTAAACACACCCATAAGATAGACAACAAGAGTGGATACCGTAGAGTACTACGGGCGTGTGGGGTGCTAATACCTTCCCCTCACGTAACAGATTCCCTTACCCGATCTCTCGGTCGCAAGGCCGTGACTTCTCCCTTCTCAGGTTTTCTCGATGTTTACCTTTCCCTACATGTGGGATAAAAGACGTTCGATGGCGACTTCATTGTTTTGATGATTTTTAGCCGGTTGTTTCAATAGGTACCTCAACCGCTGTCTTCGCAACTGCTACTTCGGGAGAGACTTCCTCGAAATGTTGAAAAGGTGTTTCGATGAACTCGCCGTCTAACTCCACATATCGAAAGGAATTGAGATGACTAATCACGTACTCTTCCTCACCATGCACAATTATGAGTTTACCCTTAACAGGATACTTCAGCATCTGGTGCAAGGAGGATGTAACTGCCCCGGCATAATGGATCCACGGTCTTCCCAGTAAACATGAATATGACGGACAAATGTCCATCACGTAGAAGGTGGAGTTGAATACTTCGGTTCCTACCTTGATGGGAATATCAACCTCTCCATGAACCATTCTCTTGGAACCATCGAAAGCTCTGACGACTATGTTACTAGGCTTGAGGGTCAAACCTTCGCAATCTAAACGGTCTAAGGCCTTCTTTGGAAGCACATTCATGGAAGAACCAGTATCGACCAAGACATGGGCGAGGGTGGTCCCTCGGCATTCAACTGAAACATGCAACGCATCATTGTGTTTCCTTCCTTTGGGAGTTAAGTCAGCGTCGGAAAAGCCCAGGCCGTTGTCAGCAGTAAGACTGGCCACACAATTTTGAAATTGATCAGCCGAGGTCTCTTGGGGGACATGTGTCGTCTTCAAGAATTTAATCAGGGCCTTAGCATGGGCCTCTGAACAGAGCAGGAGAGCTACCATTGAAATTTTAGAAGGGGTTTGCCCTAATTGTTCCACAACGTCGTAATCACTTTTTCTGATTATTTTAAGGATTTCATCCATCTCCTTCTGAGTGGTTTCGGGGATAACCACAGCATGAGCCTTCGTCCTGACAGGCATTTCCAGTATCCCCTTACCTTTGTCGGTGTTATCAGCGGATGGTCTTTCTTCAGGAGTCTTTAACTCTTCGATCACTGGGCCTTGCACAGAGGGTCCAATAGGTGCAGAAGCTTTTAAGGGTCCGAAGACTGCTCGGGGAGGAGCAATCTCCGGAGAAAATATATGGCCACTGCGGGTGATCTTGCTTGTACCCGCGATGTTCCCTATATCAGGGTCTTCTTCAGAGATTTCTTGGACTGTTTCGATTTGTTTGATGTCGTGGTAGAAGATTTCTCCCCCATAGTTCCACAGTATCATTTTGCTTGATTGGTACGGGA
The DNA here is from genome assembly GCA_948472305.1 of Vicia faba. Lineage (NCBI taxonomy): Eukaryota > Viridiplantae > Streptophyta > Magnoliopsida > Fabales > Fabaceae > Vicia > Vicia faba. Next base: position 1,297,401,852 of record OX451738.1, read on the forward strand.
CGGGTCCCGGCATTGTGATCTTTAGAGGTATACATTCAGAGTTGGGTGTAATCCTGACAGGCCTTTTGCAAGCCTTGGGAGGATTGTCGGAAATGGTTATGATGGCAATATCGTTGGTTGAGGTATCACAAGTATCAGGAGTAATTGGATCAAAAGTGTTAACAGGGGTTTTCTGGAAAAGTATTTCTTGAGTATCCATCAGGCGTTGGACACCCGACTTCAACATTGGACAATCATCTTGAATGTTCAAACAAAAATAGCAGTCTTCGTCACAACCAGGAAAAATCTCGGCTCTCAACAAATTTTCTTTTATCACTAACAACGGAGTCAACAGATCGGCAACATCAGTAACATGGAGATTTTCCAAAACAGCATGCACATTGTGACCGTGCTTGGGCATCGGCACGGATATAACATTGGGATTTTCCGAAGCTTCAAATTCAACCTCTTTGGCGTCAATTAAATCCTGAATTTTGTTCTTGAGCGCCCAACAATTATTGGTATCGTGCCCAATACTGTTGGAATGGTAAGCACACTTGGCTTTTGAGTTGTAGGATGGAGAAGTGGTATTTACATTTTTTGGCGCCTCTTTTATATTAGCAAGATTCAACTTCAGTAGATGTGGAAGGATTTGATAAGGTGTCATATTTACTGGGGTAAACTGCCGTGGTGGCCTTTGCTGATAAGTTCTAGGCTGATCATTCCTCGGTTGACTATTTCTAAGCTGGTCTGATGCGGACTTCTGTATTAATACGGCCCCTACTGTTGGCCGACGTTCCTCTCTTTCCCAATTTTTCTGAGTGTATACAGCATATGCTTCTTTCTTGGCTGGGAAAGGTTTTCTAGCAGCTGTGGATGCGGAAGCATCCTTTTGAATCTTTCCACTTTTGATACCGGCTTCCACCCTCTCGCCGATCAAAATCAACTCAGTAAATCCCGCAGAAGAGCTTCCTATTAGATGGTTGAAGAAGGGGCCAGACAGGGTCCCCAAAAACATGTCAACTAATTCCTTATCTGATAGCGGTGGTTGCACCCTTCCAGCCAGGTCACGCCACTTCTGGGCATACTCCTTAAACCCTTCATTTGAAGCCATTCCCATACTCTATAGCTGAGTACGGGTAGGCGCCAAATCAGCGTTGTACTGATACTGACGATAGAAAGCGGCTGCCAAGTCTTCCCAATTATGGACCTCTGATCTCTCGAGCTGATAAAACCAATCTAACTGAGTGCCAGACAAGCTGTCTTGGAAAAAGTGCACCCATAGATCTTTATCGGATGAATGTGGCTGGATCTTTCTAACATACGACCTTAAGTGCATCTTAAGGCAAGACAGACTGTCGTACTTGGAGAATGTCGGCACCTTGAACTTAGGAGGAATTACAATCCCGGCTACCAACCCTAATTCCTCAAAATCCAATCTGGGCACCCTCTGCAACTCCATAGCTGTCAATCTGTCTTCAAGGTTCTTATACTTGTCATCCGCTGGTGGATACTGTTGTTCTGAATAGTCTTCGTCCGCTTCCTCTTCCTCCTCTTCTACCTCAGATTCAGAAGGTACAGTAACTCCTTTCCCCTTGCCAATCCCTTCCTCAGACGTAGAAGGAAACTCAAGAGTCCTTCTAGCATCGCCCTCAAATCTTCTCCCAAAAGTAGCTACCCCCGGTCTCTTTTTCTTTTTCTTCTCTTTACTCTTCTCTAGAAGAACTTTGAGATCCTCTTGACCCTTTGCCAAGGTCATGAGGAGTTGCTGAAATTGTGAATTTTGTGCCTGTAGGTCCTTCACTGTTTGCTCCAAATCCATCTTGCTGAAATAAACAGCAGAAAGATAAGGAAACCTGGCTCGAAGACCTGCTTATGCATATGATGAATGATATGTTATTCATGTAATTCATTCAAGGGTTCAAAAATTCAAATTTGTTGCAAACAAAAAGAACGCATGTCATATTAAGAAGAAATTGTTAGTACATAAGTGCCCCATGGGCAAAATATTACAAAATTCTTAATGTAAAAAGACGTTGCACATCCTTTTTGGTGCGATGTAGGTGTTTAGAGTTTCCTTCTCGTGAAGTCGGCGGGTGAGCTCTAAAACCTTCTTCTCACTGGCATAGAAGCTGGCTTCGAAAGTATCCCGTTCTTCTTTGAGTTGGATCCAACTCTTTTGCATTTCTTCCCATGATGTTGGCATGTCAGGATGTAGGATGGTGTATGGAACCTCTCCTTCCTTAACAGGCTCTTTAATCAAGGGGAGAATGTGAGGATATGGCATCATAAGATTCTGAGAGCAGGTTCGTACCCACTTGAGGTAAGGCTCAAGGGGGGTGGAATTCTTGTGCCCTAGCGTCTTATTGTCCACCTTGTTAGGCATCCTCTAAGCTCTGATGGACCTTTGTCGAAGTCCTTGCGCATCGTTGTCGAAGTCAAAAACTAGGTCAGGAATCAGCATGTCATGAGGGCCATCCCTTCGAGCATATCCAAATTATCTCAAAGCTAGACAGGGGTTGTAGGTAATGCCTCCCCTAATGCCAAGTAATGGTACATTGGGGAATTCACCACAACGATCAATGATGATGACATTTTCTCTGGACCGAGAACACTAATGTACATCAGAATGTGTGAGGGTCATCAACCGTTGTGACCACCTTAAACCCTGCTCATTCTTCAAGACTGATTGTGGAAGGTGGTAAATAAACCACCTTGCTATGAGAGGAGTACAACACATGAGAACACCTCTTTTCCTCATTGTTCGTGTGTAAAATGAGTGTAAGATGTCCCCAAGCAATGTAGGTATGGGATTCTTGGACATGAAAATTTTGACAGCATTCATGTCTATAAGTTGGTCAGGGTTTGGGAACAAGACCAACCCATAAATAAGGAGTGCCACAATCTCTTCAAAGGCTTGTAGATCAAGAGAATTCCAGCAGTCTTGTGCCTTCTCAAATAGAAACTTTGCCAAGAAGCCCTTGACACCACTTCTGGTTTCCCAATGCCCCTTGATGTCAGATGGTTGCAAGTGTAATACTTGAGCAACATCTTCAGGCTTTGGTTCTTTTTCTGTACCGTTGTAGGGTAGTTGATTAAGAATAAGAATTCTCTGGAGTTGAGAAAATTCCTCCATAGTAGGCACCAATTAGTAATTGGGGAATGTGAAACAGTGGTGTAGGGGGTCAAAGAACTGGAAGAAAACTTTCACCATGTCTTCTTCAATGCTGGTGTTGACTAAGTTGAGAAGTCTACCATGTCTTTCACTGAAGAGCGGATTCTACGGAATCCTGGAAGTAAGCTCTTTGAGTTGAGGAGGGATCCTCACAAGGTTGACTTAAATTGTTTTCCTGCGAAGAGATTCCATGACCTACAAAACAAGAACAAAGATGAAGATCCAACAAAAATGCATGAAAATCAAACACAATGCACACTTGCACCCCTAGGGTTACAATCCACTTGTTACCTTCAAAAATGGGCCATGGTATGCATGTTGGATACTTTGGCAAAACAAAAATAAAACAAAAGATCATAGTCCCTCGATGACGCTATCTTGGTTGCCTAAACAAAAATGATCAAGTCTCTAGAAAATTGCCAAAGATACTTGACACAATTGCTATCATGGTCTATACAATGACCCGCGCTTGTCCCATTTAACATCCTAACACAAGGTTGTTCACCAAATGCAATGGTGAAACAACACTGTCAAAAGGGTTAAAAACATTAGGAAAGATCTTTGAGTAAAATAGGGTAGATAGCTCTTAGTTACTTGATCAAAAGCTTGCAAAACATCCTTGCTATTTTCAAACACACTTCACAACACAATTTCAAAACATTTCCCCATTCAAACTTTCAAAAGACAAAAACACATTTGTATACATTCAAACAAGAATCATTACAAAGGTTGCCACAACGATGGCCTCTTTTCAAAACATCTTTCAAAACCACACACAAAGCACCATTTCAAACAATTGAAAAGCAAAGCAAGTGATCTTTACAAGTAACTAAGAGACCATGGATAACCATGGATGAAAAGGGTGATTGCACCTTCCCTTTTCATAATCTATTCCCCGAACCCAAGAAAACATCTCAAAGGTCTTTCCTGTGCTTTTTGACCTTTCCTTAGGATAAAATAAAAAGTCGGTGGTGACTCTTGCTAAACCGAAACATTTACGAACATAAACGCAAAACCTCAAGTCAGTTCTCCTACCGTATCACAGAACTGGAAACTCTGTTGGGGATTAACTTAAAAGTGGAGTAACCTTAGGGTTTAGATCACCTTTGAATGATTATCTTTTTTGCTTTGATTGCTTTACAATTGGTTCTCTTGTTTGGGTTTTGAATCCTCCACCCAAATTTTTGGGAAACATTCATAGGTAAATAGCAATACGTTGTGGAAATTGTGCAGGGTATACCGACATGGTTGAAGCAATAGCTATATTAGTGCGACATATTTGTGAGTACCGGTAGCATTTGAGTAAATCAAAGAGAATACGGGGTCGTTGAGTGATGTCATGAAGCACTAATGAACTCTTAGAACCTTACTTGACCATCTTGGCCTTATTAGGGGTAGTGAGATGACCGGCTTTGGTGCAGTCCGAAGTTGGTAGATACTCGATACTACACTCATTGAGGGTTGTTTTCTTGGAATATTTTGGTTGCCAGTTAAGTGGATAAACCAAAACAATGAACATAGAAAATAATCCAGTGATATTGAGCTCCTTAGAACCCGGTTACTATTTATAGGACAGGTTGAGCCAACTAACTTCAAGAGGGTACTTACCTATGAAACCTCATGCAAGCCTGAAACTAGGAACTTGTGTGACTTGTTTGTACATATGTTTGTGCATACATCATGAACATCATAAAGCATCATTTGCATCCACTAACCATTTCAAGGGTTTGGATCTTCATCTTTGTTCTTGTTTTGTAGGTCATGGAATCTCTTCGCAGGAAAACAATTCAAGTCAACCTTGTGAGAATCCCTCCTCAACTCAAGGAGCTTACTTCCAAGATTCCAGAGAATTCTCTTTTCAGTGAAAGACATGGTAGACTTCTCAACTTGGTCAACTCCAACATTGAAGAAGACATGGTGAAAGTTCTCTTCCAGTTCTTTGACCCCCTACACCACTGTTTCACATTCCTTGATTACCAACTAGTACCTACTTTGGAGGAATTTTCTCAACTCCTGAGGATTCCTATTCTTCATCAACTATCCTACAACGGTACGGAAAAAGAACCAAAACCTGAAGATGTTGCTCAAGCATTACTGTTGTACCCCAAAATTTGCCCTCCTATTTTTTCCACAAGAAATCACAGCTTCGGGCTTTTCCTGATTTTTCAAATTGGCGTAAGAATCAGTCAAACAGACTTTTTCTTATCAATCTATACAAAATTAGGGTTTTCATGGATTCTGGAACAGTTCAAGCAGATTGCTAGGGTTTTGTTTGAGTTTGGCTCAGGTTTTAATCAGGCGAACGCTTCTTCGACATTTAATCAAGAATCAGGGTTTTGTGCGCGCATTCTCAAAAAGATTTAATTCTACAGTGCTTTTCAATTTGCTCTGGGAGATGAGCTGAGGCATTTGATTTGAGTTTGTAGTGTTGGATTTAATCATTGAAAAAAGGACATGTGGACGTTTGTTGTTTAGCTGTGCAATGCTTCGATTATTCGGAACGCCGGACGTTTATTGATTATTTATTTATTCCAAGTTAGAATAATTGGGATTTATTTCCATTTATTACAATTTAAGAATTATAAATAATAAAATAAACATTTGAAGACTGATTAAAAGGAATATCAAGAAAAAGACTTTTATTTATTTTCAATTATTTGTACAATTGTTATTTAAATACAGTAATTATTTACAAGTATTTACAATAATAATGTTACAATGATTAAAAATAAAATAAAATTGCATCCTAAAAAATTTCCTAAATCTTCATCTTCTACTGCTACTCCTCTTTTGCTCCATTGATTTTTATCTGCAAAACAAAGAAAAAGAAAAAGTCAAAAGCAGATGAAATGAAATTAAAGGCGGACAGTTAATTCAAAAATCATCATTAAAAGCGACTGGTCGGAATCAGTTTGCCCTCTCTGCAAATCACGAGATTACTCTCGGTTCACAAAGAGGGATAGAAAAATGTCTTGCAAAAATGTGAAATGCACAAAAGCAAACATACTGCATTGTCAACAAATTGCCCATTTCAAAAATTCCAAACAGCATGTACAAGTATAAAGTCCAAATTGGATTGCCTAACCAAATCAAAAAAAGGCAAACTGAATGTCAAAACAACTGTCCACAAGCTGCCAAAAGGATATCAAGGCTATCAAAAAGGCTATCAAAGAGATATGCAGAAAATCTTGAAAGAAGTACAAAGTATGCAAAGGAAAACAACTATTGCAAGCAATGTCCAGGATACATCATTTTCCAGCCAGCTGCTTTTTCAGAAAGTATATCTAAAGCAATAAACAAATGCTTTAATACTGGAGATAGAGAAGAGAGAAGAGAAATAGGCTTACAGGTTTAGGCTTGAGAAAAAAGATATAAACCAACATACCACAACACAGTACAGGGGGGGAGAACACATAACAAAATAACATAAGCTCCAAACCTCACAAAAGCCTCCAAACCTGTATTCCAAAACAACATAACCTGTCAAACATTCAAACACAAACTAGCTCAAAGCTTGAAAGCCTCAACCTGCATAATCAGTCTGAAGCCTAAAAGCCATAACAAATTAACAAGCCAAAAAGCCTTTCAACCTGTCAAGCCATACAAGCCTGTCAACAAAGGCCTCCCTAACCTGTTTCAGCTCAGATCCCACAAATCAAAATCAAAATAGCCTCAAACTGAAGCCTTTCAAAAAACCACAAACCTGTGTATAAGCCATAGCCTTAACTACACCAAAACCATGTCAAAAACCTACAAGCCTGCTAGCCTGTAATATACCAAACCTGCTAAGCCAACAAACCCTCCAAACAAGCTTACAATCATCAAAGAACACCAAAAAGAGAGGCAAGCATATCAAGCATATCAAGCAACTCAGATTCAATCCCAAAGGCCCTCAGAGAAAACCTCATCATAGGGTTAGTAATCGTCCAGAACGTCATAACCAGCAATAAACATACCAAAGCAAGTGTTGCAGAAGCAAGTGTTCCAGGGGCAAACATTCAGGCAGGCAAAAGAGGAACAAGAAGTAACTCAAATCAAACACTGAAGCATCATAACCGGCAAAAACCCTCAGAATGCTTTCATCATAGGGTTAGGGCAACAATACCCAAAAATCAGCACACAAGCATTCTAAGCATCTCAGAGTCAAACGAGTCCTAAGCTCTCATATAATCATCATTAAGCAAGCAAGCGGTGGAAGAAGAAAATAAGCAAGAACATCATACAAAGCAGGCAACAGAAGCAAGCAAAAGAGAAGAGGAAAAGAAAGTCGTGCTAAGGTTTTCAGAGATATCCATCATTAAACCTAAAAAGTGAAACAAAGGTACCAGATTTCCAAGCCAGCGCGTCACACCATCCTCCGCCTTCAGCCGTCCTAGGCGCCTCCAGATCCGCCTCCCCTCCTCTCCAAATAACGATCTACAAAGGTAGTATTTCTCTTCTTTTTCTTTCTTTCCACGCACCTCAAACAGAAACAATGGCAACATAAAATCAGAGCATGAAAGTAACACATAAAAGCTTGAAACCCTAACGCGATAGAGACAGAAATCACTACCTTTTCACTATTGCCTGGATGATCCATGGAGGGAAGAGGAATAGACGGCGGCGCCCGGTGGTCCTAGGCAGAGGATCTCGTTCAAATGGCCATGTGTTGAGAAGGACGAAGATGAAGGAAGCAAAAATGGAGAAACGACGCCTCTGCATTGCTGTAACCCTAATTCCCCAAAATGAAACAAACTCAAATAACCCTAAAAATAAATGTCTCAAACCGGTTCGCCCCATCCATCTTTGCCTTAAGCCCAATTGTTTTTTGGCGTGCACCCTTTTTTTTTACTTATTCTGATCATTTTGTTGTGGGCCAAGCAAATCCTTTTAGGCCCATTCTATCTTTTCCTTTATTTTCATTCTTTCTTTTTTAACACTTATAAACTAACATTTTTTTTATCATTTTATTTTTATAATTTAAACTAATATATGCCATTTTTGCTTATAAATAAAATAATACATTAATTTCTTTTTCTTGTAAAAATCTTACTAATATTGTTTATCATACTTAATATATAAATATTAGATTTCTTTATTATTAGGTTTAAACAATTTTTTTCTCAAACTTGAAACACATTTTCTTTTCTTTTATTAAATCTCTCGTTTACACTTAATTAACAAAATACATAAACTTTAATTTTTATTAAACTTAAAACTTTTAGTTTCTTTTAATTAAAACTTTGCATAAAAACAATAAAATACATTGAAAAATAGATTTTTTAAGTTAATCATTTTCTTTTCTTGTATTAAAATCTTTTGTTTGTACATATTTAACAAAATACAAAAATGACATCAATACATAAATAAAATACTTAGTTATACATTAAGTTGACACTTGTAAATAAATCATACACTTACACAAATACATTGACACATTTACATTGCTCTATTCTTATACATTTGCTTATCTTTGTACATTGCTACATTTTACATTGCGATTGATTCGATTTGGTTGTAAATTATTTGAACACTACTCTCCTATTAAGTCTCATCCCCATTTGTAAATATTTGTACCCCCACTCCCGGATACTTATTTGTAATAGCGTAGACTTTAAATTCCCGCAATTTATCGCTTTCAAATATACCATGGTTAGACCTAGGGTTTGTATGTAAATAAAATCAAACGCTAGATAACCTAATTGTTGTACCCCAATTTTTGACCTAAGATCCCATTTTTATTTTTTGCATTTTTTAAGATAAGTCAAGGTCACGAAATACGGTCGGTTTTAATGTCTCACCTTCGAGCTTTGACTATGCGAAGATTGTCAAGTGTTTTGAACATTTTTAGCATATGTATCACTAATTTCTAATCGCATACAAAGGTGTATGTTCATGTTTTCTTTTGTGTCATGTGCAGAGACAGGTCTGGATCAAGAGCATCAAGTGTCACGCCTCAATTAAGGTTTTGAGTCTCCCAAGCCAGAAGTACGGTTGATTGTGGATTCTCGAAGACTGATTCATCAAGGCACAACTGTTGCACCCTAAATTTCGCCCCTAATATGTTTTAGTCACACTTTCATATCATATTTTGTTATTTGGTCACAATCATTAGTAAATATCTTCATTCATCATATTTTGCATCATTAGTCGTATTTAAGTTGACCAAAAAAAGTCAGTTTAAATCAAAGTTTGCATCGTCTTTTAGTTAAAAAAATACCTGACATTTCACTTCATGCATTTTTATCTCTTTACTCGTTTCTTGCATTGCTCCAAGTTGTTTATATGTCGATAATAAAAATATTTTGGTTTTATAGACAAACTGTTAAAAGCGATTCAACAATGTGCGAAAAATTAGCGAGAAAAATATTTCAAGTTTTCACCTTTTACCGATCATTTTATGAATCTGCATCTCGCATAGATTATGACGGTATGCTCGCTTTATTTTTTCGATACAGTTTGAAGTCTCGTTTTTAACCGTAAAACGTCTGTTTAGCTTGGTATTTTCATTATCATTTTATTCCTATTTTTACTTTTTTGAATATTTTTTCTTTAATCTTTGTGACATGTAGTTTATTTTAATGTGTTCATTTTATTTTTTCGGATAAATTTTCGTCCGTTTTTTATCGTTTTCGATCATTTTGGGTCTTTATTTTTTTATTCAGAAAAATTCAAAAAAATTATTTTAAATTAAATTATTTTTTATACTTTCAGATTTTCATTTTATTTTTATCATTTAAGGTCATTTTTTTCATAAAAAAAAATATATTAAATACACCTTGCTTTATTCCTATTGGTTAATAGCATAATTTAAAGATTGATACAGATTGAATAATTTTGAACGGTTCTGATTAATTTTGAAATCAATTTTTCATTTTTTATTTTCCTATATAAAGCTTCTTTATCTCTTTGTAATTACACACACATCACAACAAAAACAAAAAAAAAGACAAAACAAATAACACTTCCAGTTCTTCAATCTACATCTTACTTTTTCTTCATTTTCCAAAGAGCAATAGCACACGGCGCTTGCTTAAAAAGGGAGAGGAAGCGCCCAATGAAAATCGACAGAGAGAACTAACTGATGAATTAAGAGCTAGAGTTGCTGGAGAACTGTTGAAAATACGTGAGGAAACATAATGGTTTATAGAAAGGGATTTTGATGCATATGTTACCAGAATTCAACAGAGTTATGTTTGGAGGGGAACCCAAGCTATTAATGGCTTCTCATGTTTTGAAGTGAGTTTTAATAAATTAACTTTCTTGTTACAGTATTTTCTAAATTCAATCAACACTTGACTTATGACATTTAATGTTAAAATTTTCATAAAAAATAAAAAAATAATATTAGTAAATCTTATAATTAATTTAGTTTAGTATTAATTTAGAATTTTTTTAATTAGTTTAGATTTATTTTATAACTTTAAAATATTTAGAATCATAATTAATAACTTTAGAATTTTGTTTTGTTTTAGTTTTACTTTATAACTTTAGAATTTTATTTCATTTAGTAAAATTTAGAATTTTATTTGTTTTAGTTTAGTTTAATAACTTTAGAATTTTATTTGATTTTATTTAGTTAACTTTAGAATTTTATTTGTTTAGTTTTAGTTTAGTGACTTTAGAATTTTTATTTGATTTAGAATTAGTTTAATAAATTTATAATTTGTATTTGATTTAGAATTAGTTTAATAAATTTATAATTTTTATTTAGTTTAATAACTTTAGAGTTTTTATTTGATTTAAATTTAGTTTAGTAGTTTTTAGAATTTTATTTGATTTAGATTTAGTTTAATAACTTTAGAGTTTTTATTTGATTTAAATTTAGTTTAGTAGTTTTAGAATTTTATTTGATTTAGATTTAGTTTAGTAACTTTGGAATTTTCATTTGTTTTAGATTTAATTTAGTAACCTTAGGATTTTAATTTAATCTAGATTTAACTTACTAAATTTTAAAACTTTAGTTTAGTTTAGATCAAATTCAATAATACTGGATTTTTTTTATAACCTTAGAATTTGTAATTAGTTTAGAATTATTTTAGTAAGTAATTTTTAATTTAGTTCGAATAACTTCTTTAGATAATTAGTTATATTCCTTTTTATTTGTATATTTCTGTCATTTCAATTTCTCGGTGCCTCTTGATCATTAATTTGTTTTTGTCAGATTTATTTTCTTGTGAACTTCTGAATGTTTATATTTTGATGTTCATTTTATTTTGCTTATTCCAAGGGAAAGTATTAATTTGTTGACTTCATGTCATCAAATATCTAATAGGATCAAGCGAATACCCCCATTCATTTTTTTCTTACTTACTATTTTTTTTCCAAACTCAAGATAATTTTCCCAAAAGATTCAATTTTTAAACTCACACCTTTTAAGTCAAAACTTCGACATTAGCTTGTTGTCTCTTCAAAATCTCATCCGCATCCATCTTTAGCCAAACAAACAATTTTAATCAAACAAACAATTTTAACCAAAAACAGATATTTCAAAAGGTTCCTGCGGAGTACCGCAGATGCATTGGGTGCTAATACCTTCCCATTGCATAACCAACCCCCGAACTCTCGATCTCTTTTCAAAATGCATTGTATTTTCATTACTTTTAAGTATTATTATACATTGCACATTTTAGGGTTTTATTTCGCTCTTTTCCCTTTTCCCTTGGAAATAATAAAGCGCGGTGGCGACTCTTGCTTTTGTGAGTCAAGTTAATTAATAGCTTGATCTCCGATTTTCACCGCTACAGAATTGGCGACTCTGCTGGGGAAAGATTGACCTCTTGCTGGTCCATCCTTAAGTGGGTTAAGCCTAATTTGTTTTATTTGTTTTATCATTATTTGATTGTTTGATTATATGTATATATTATGATTATTTGGATGTTGATAATATTTACAAAGGACAAGTCCTATACCCGGACTAAGTTACACTTAGGAATAGGACGGGCGGTATAGTCATGTTAACTTTGAGGGAGTAATCCCGAAGAAGAAGGCATGAGATCCCCCACTCAGTGGAAGGCCCTTTTGAACGTAATATTTGTTTACCGAGTAATCGGGAAGACATTATTATTTTCGACCTGGGAGCCAGAGAAGCTGGGAACCATAGAACCCTAACCCATCTTGGCCTTTTAGGTGTAGCGCGGAGATTATAACGGAGTAATCCGGAAGTAATTGTTACGCGATGCTACGCTCGGATGAGTTTTTCTTGAGAATATTGCTGATCATTGAGTAATCAAGACGTTGGTAATATCCGAAGGAGGAATGTAGACTCCGGGAACTCTTAGAACCTCGTTCTACAGGTGTGATTAAACCGTTAGTACATACCTTGGGGGTGTTCCTTACCTTGACTCCATGCTCGTGACGTTGAACCTTTCGACTTTATTTGTGACCTTGCTTGTGGTTTTTGCATAGCCATGCATTCATGCATCCATAAAACCTTTTTCACTTGACTTTGAAGGAATTTGGAGGTCTTTCTTTGTAAACATCACAAGTTTCGTCAAGCTCAATGGATCTTGGGTGTTGATAGGGCGAAAACCCTAATCCACCAAAATGGATGATTGATCTTGATGATAACTTGATCAATGTTTGGAGCCAATTTAAAATTCATCTTCTATCTTCATACTTTGATGTTTACAACTTAATATCTTGAGTTCCTTGAAAGTCAGATAAAAACTCTCTTTTGCATATCATGCATCATTCTACATTTTTTGTTTCACTTTCAAAGGTCTTTTTCCAAGTCTTATTTTTCCTTTGGTATCACCAGTACAACACTGACGCTAAGAGAATAATGGAGAATATCAAGCAAGAGATTTCTGAACTCCGCAGAGAGGTGACTAATTTGAAAGCTGGTATGGATCACTCAACTGTTTTGGTTGAAATTTTGGTTGCTTCCCAAGTCAATCCTTCTAAGAAGGAGGAAGCGATGATAAAAGTCTTCACTGAAACTCTAAAATCATTCTCTCACGAGAAGGTGATGGTCAATGCACCTAATGACTTTCCTGACAAGGTGAATGTGGGAGTGCGTCTAGAAGAAGATGTCGGAAAGGGATGTTTATATGAAGATGGTAGCTCAGCTAATGGTGTGAAGAAGTTTGATAATGACTTTTCCAAGAAGAGAACCAGAGGAAGAAATAATCATTATCAGAATTATCATGTTTCTTCTATTCATCAACAGAATCAGCAAGTTCCTAATCAGAGGAAAACCCAGTTTGATCCAATTCCAATTACCTACACAGAGTTGTTCCCTATCCTGATGCAGAGGAATTTGGTTCAGACCCGACCTCCACCGAAGGTTCCTAAGAAGATACATTGGTACTACAAAGCTGATTTGACTTGTACCTTTCATCAAGGTGTTCCTGGGCATGACTTGGAGGGTTGCTTTGCTTTGAAGATTGAGGTTCAGAAGTGGTATCTTGTCATTCAAGGACGTTGGTTTTGAAGTTCAAATCAAGCACGTGCCGAAGAGTAAACATGATTGATGGTCACTTTGAGTTTTGAAGGATGTTTTCGGTGATTCAAGTCCAGATGGAAAGCCTTCCCAGATTATTAACTTATTTCTGCTTTTTGTAATTTTTCTTGTTTATCAAAACATTGTTTGCATGTAAGAACTTGTTTACATCTGAATGATTATCTTAATACAATGAGTATGTTTGTCTTGAAGAAATTCATTTGTTTCACTCATATTTGTTTTAAAATTTTAAATTGCTTTTGCATTATGATACCAACTTGTTGCTCATTCTCTTGCCTAGGCAGAGATTGAAGGGAGGATGATGATCTAAAGAACACAAAATCTCTGGTTGTTTGCTTTTGGATAAAATCTTGCTGATGATGTACAGGCATTGTTTCAAATCCCTAAACACCGGAGATATAAGGAAGATAATCCCTTGCTAACCCCTTTTGAGCCTTTGAAGCAGAAGTTTCTTTTCTATACGAAAAAACCTCGAATTTTAACCTGGGGCAGGGTAGTTTTTAGTTAATCTGACTGAGTGTTCAAAATTCATAAGGTAGATGTTTTTTGAAGAGAAACTACGAGGGATATCCTTCATGTATAATGAATCTAGAGGATGTGGAACCACAATGTTATCCCTCATTCATCAAGAAACGAGGCAATCACAATCCTCTCAACAAGCAAAGACAAGCTAATGTCACACATTTTGTTCAAAAAGTCAAAAATCGAGAAAAATAAAAAGCCTGCTAAGTCAAAAAACATGAAAACGTGTGACTTAGGCAAAATTAAGGCATCCCGCTGGACTATCAATTCAAAAGAATTAGTTCAGGCAAAAGTTAGGGAAAATAAAATTGCAAAGAAAAGGACTGCAAAGAAAAGTCCTCAGCAAAGAACAAATTGGTGACTACAAACACGAAGACATGAGGGTGGTTTCTACTCCGAAAGCCTCGTCGTTTCCTTGACCGTCACAAAATCCTTTTGAGAGATGAACACTCATGTTGAATTAACTGAACATAGGGTTGGAGAACATCATGAAGAATGGGTGGGCACCAAATATTTTGAGCCTTAAAATCTTTTTTCTAAAAACCATGAACCAGACCACGTTACAACCTTCAAAAGTCCTAATTGAAGCAAGGTTATTTTGAAAGCATACTTCAATGAGATAGTGTTCCTGACTCCCATGAATGTTCTAAATAGTTATGTTGGTATCATATGTTTTTCCTATACAAAAATAAATGGTGCTTTAACTCGCAAAATTTGTGCGATATCTTTCAAAATCTTCAAGACTTACATAACTGTTGCATTAGAATTTTCATTCTCATTGTAAACTTTTTCTAACTGCAAAACATTTGTTTGATATCAAGGAAGCTCACATATAAGCACTAGTGATGAGTTTATTCTTTTAAGGCCTGAAACTATGTTGAGTAATTGGCGAATCATTTCAAGAAAAATCATATCCAGGGGCATGTCACCTGAAGAATGTAAGCACGGACATGTTGCTTCTCCCAGTTAATGCTTTCCCAACTTGTTTACCCTCTTGGGGAAAAATTCGAAGACTTTGTTGTGCCGACTACAGTCAATCTGGGGCAATCACGTAGAGATTTGATTAATCTCTCTAAGAGTTTGAAGACACCAGAGCATGGTGAATGCCAGGTCTTTTGTAAAATCCTCTTGAGACGATTTCTCCCCATCAACCATATAGCTTTGGGCATTTTAAAAGTGAAGTTATTCGCAAGAATTGTCATGCATCACGCAGCTTATCAGCAGTAAACTTGGGGCATCCAAAATTAGTCCCAGGGGCAATCCAGATTTGTCAAGATATGTGATATGTTTTTCACACATTATCAGAGGGTGGTGTTCCCAGTATCTCCAGCTAAGCATGACTTTTTTCCAGCTGAAACAGTGTTTGTGTTGTTATCCTTTCAATGGATTGTTTGCGATAGAAGACTGGACTTTGGGTTTTCTACTGAAAATACTTTCCTCTCCAGAGAGATTTAAGCCTTGTAAAAGGACTTTACTCCAATGATGGCCTGTGTTCTATCTCCAGTAATGTTCCCATCTTGTTGAGATTAGTCGAGTGTTGGGTTGTGCTATGATGTCTTATCATCTCCAGTTTATCTTGTCTATTTGTTTTGTCAGCACATACATGGCATTCATTTATTCATTCACACTTGCATCATGCACGCACAGTTGTATTTGTTGATGTCTTTGAGTACGTATACCTTGGTTATGTCTATTCAAATAGCGTATCTGATCTTTCCAAATAGAGTGTCAACTTAAGCAGAAAGTGCGCCTCTTTTCTAATTCCCCACTGAGTTAACTCTCGTGGAAGAATCTTGCTTTAGCTTTCCTTTTCCATCTCTGGATAGGATAAATCCCCATTTGAGTTGTTCCCTCATCGGGTGGAGTCTTGTTTGACTATTTTCTCTCCAGTTTATTCATGGATTGAGCTTTGTCTCTTGTGAACGATACCCTGTGGATCTCTCTAGGCTGTGAAACCTAGATGGAGAGTGCATTTATTTTGCAACGTAAATACTTGGTCTCCTCAAGAAGGATGTATTCATGGTTCCCCATTAAAGATGAACTTTATTCCCCAGCAGTGTTATCACAACCTTCTTCTGGAATATCGACATGACAACAAGCGACTGACTCTTTATTTGAGCAGTTTGATTATTTCTGATTTCTCTATGACAAATGGCAGTCTCTTCATGAGCAGTTTGTCCATCCTCGATGAAATTATTGATTCTCACCTCCAGCAATATCTTCATGATATTTTATGGGTATCTTTGAGAAAACAGCAAGTGGCGGTCTCTTCATGAGCAACTTGTATGTTATTGATACTTTTGAAAAAACAGCAAGCGGCGGTCTCTTCATGAGCAACTTGTATGTTATCATACATTTGAAAAAACAGCAAGCGGCAGTCTCTTCATGAGCAACTTGTCTGTTATTGATACCTTTGAAAGAAAACAACAAGCGGCGGTCTCTTCAGGAGCAACTTGTGTGTTATTGGTAATTTTAAAAAAAACAGCAAGCGGCAGTCTCTTCATGGACAACTTGTATGTTATCAACACTTTTAAAAACAGCAAGCGGAAGTCTCTTCATGGACAACTTGTATGTTATCAACACTTTTTGAAAACGGCAAGTGGCAGCTTCTTCATGAGCAGCTTATACGTTAGTATTTTTGGAAGACAGCAAGTGGCAGTTTATCTATTTGAGCAACTTGTATGTTATTATTCCCTTAAAGACAACAAGTGGAAGCCTCTTCATGAGCAGCTTGTGTGTTTTAATATTCTTTGAAGGCAGCAAGTGGCAGTCTCTTCATGAGCAGCTTGTATGTTATTGACACCTTTGAAAGGAAGCAAGTGGCGGCCTCTTTATTTGAGCAGCTTGTGTATCCCCAACAATAATGTCTACTCAGCAAATGGTACCCCTTCGGAAAGTCCCGTGGGAAATTTTTTATTTTATCCTTTTCAAGCGATATCTTGGTTAAAGAAGAAATGTGTTACCGTTCTTGGTAAAATTCATAAATCAGAGATGTTTATCTCCAGCCACAATGCTGATGTCAATCATTTTGTTTTCCAGCCACAGTGTTGATGTAAATCATTTCTTTTTCCAGTCTTCGTACTGATGTAAATCATTTTGTTTTCCAGCCACAGTGTTGATGTAAATCATTTCTTTTTTCCAGTCTTCGTACTGATGTAAATCATTTTGTTTTCCAGCCACAATGCTGATGTAAATCATTTCTTTTTCCAGTCTTCGTACTGATGTAAATCATTTCTTTTTCCAGTCTTCGTACTGATGTAAATCATTTCTTTTCCAGTCTCAACACTGATGTAAATCATTCAAGAGTCTCTCATTTGAAGTCTATGACTTTGTTTCCCCAGTGGAGTTACAACCTCTTCCTCTGTGGGATTACTGTATAATATGCTTGGTTTCTCTAGCATAGTCTGTCTCATATGGCGTCATTCCCCATAAAATTCAGAGCATTACATTCATATCATATCATGAACATAATCGCGGTATCTTAAGGCCAAAAATTGTGTATTCTATATTTAAGTCCCTTCAATCTCGTCGAAATGAAGATCCCAATCTTCATATCTCCAGATAGAAGAAACTTAAATAGGGGCAGCTGTTGTACCCCAATTTTTGACCTAAGATCCCATTTTTATTTTTTGCATTTTTTATGATAAGTCAAGGTCACGAAATACGGTCGGTTTTAATGTCTCACCTTCGAGCTTTGACTATGCGAAGATTGTCAAGTGTTTTGAACATTTTTAGCATATGTATCACTAATTTCTAATCGCATACAAAGGTGTATGTTCATGTTTTCTTTTGTGTCATGTGCAGAGACAGGTCTGAATCAAGAGCATCAAGTGTCACGCCTCAATTAAGGTTTTGAGTCTCCCAAGCCAGAAGTACGGTTGATTGTGGATTCTCGAAGACTGATTCATCAAGGCACGACTGTTGCACCCTAAATTTCGCCCCTAATATGTTTTAGTCGCACTTTCATATCATATTTTGTTATTTGGTCACAATCATTAGTAAATATCTTCATTCATCATATTTTGCATCATTAGTCGTATTTAAGTTGACCAAAAAAAGTCAGTTTAAATCAAAGTTTGCATCGTCTTTTAGTTAAAAAAATACCTGACATTTCACTTCATGCATTTTTATCTCTTTACTCGTTTCTTGCATTGCTCCAAGTTGTTTATATGTCGATAATAAAAATATTTTGGTTTTGTAGACAAACTGTTAAAAGCGATTCAACAATGTGCGAAAAATTAGCGAGAAAAATATTTCAAGTTTTCACCTTTTACCGATCATTTTATGAATCTGCATCTCGCATAGATTATGACGGTATGCTCGCTTTATTTTTTCGATACAGTTTGAAGTCTCGTTTTTAATCGTAAAACGTCTGTTTAGCTTGGTATTTTCATTATCATTTTATTCCTATTTTTACTTTTTTGAATATTTTTTCTTTAATCTTTGTGACATGTAGTTTATTTTAATGTGTTCATTTTATTTTTTCGGATAAATTTTCGTCCGTTTTTTATCGTTTTCGGTCATTTTGGATCTTTATTTTTTTATTCAGAAAAATTCAAAAAAAATATTTTAAATTAAATTATTTTTTATACTTTCAGATTTTCATTTCATTTTTATCATTTAAGGTCATTTTTTTCATTAAAAAAAAATAATAAATACACCTTGCTTTATTCCTATTGGTTAATAGCATAATTTAAGGATTGATACAGATTGAATAATTTTGAACGGTTCTGATTAATTTTGAAATCAATTTTTCATTTTTTATTTTCCTATATAAAGCTTCTTTATCTCTTTGTAATTACACACACATCACAAAAAAAAAAAAAAAAAAAAGACAAAACAAATAACACTTCCGGTTCTTCAATCTACATCTTACTTTTTCTTCATTTTCCAAAGAGCAATAGCACACGGAGCTTGCTTAAAAAGGGAGAGGAAGCGCCCAATGAAAATCGAAAGAGAGAACTAGCTGATGAATTAAGAGCTAGAGTTGTTGGAGAACTGTTGAAAAGACGTGAGGAAACAGAATGGTTTATAGAAAGGGATTTTGATGCATATGTTACCAGAATTCAACAGAGTTGTGTTTGGAGGGGAACCCAAGCTATTAATGGCTTCTCATGTTTTGAAGTGAGTTTTAATAAATTAACTTTCTTGTTACAGTATTTTCTAGATTCAATCAACACTTGACTTATGACATTTAATGTTAAAATTTTCATAAAAAATAAAAAAATAATATTAGTAAATCTTATAATTAATTTAGTTTAGTATTAATTTAGAATTTTTTAATTAGTTTAGATTTATTTTATAACTTTAAAATATTTTGAATCATAATTAATAACTTTAAAATTTTGTTTTGTTTTAGTTTTACTTTATAACTTTAGAATTTTATTTCATTTAGTAAATTTTAGAATTTTATTTGTTTTAGTTTAGTTTAATAACTTTAGAATTTTATTTGATTTTATTTAGTTAACTTTAGAATTTTATTTGTTTAGTTTTAGTTTAGTGACTTTAGAATTTTTATTTGATTTAGAATTAGTTTAATAAATTTATAATTTGTATTTGATTTAGAATTAGTTTAATAAGTTTATAATTTTTATTTAGTTTAATAACTTTAGAGTTTTTATTTGATTTAAATTTAGTTTAGTAGTTTTTAGAATTTTATTTGATTTAGATTTAGTTTAATAACTTTAGAGTTTTTATTTGATTTAAATTTAGTTTAGTAGTTTTAGAATTTTATTTGATTTAGATTTAGTTTAGTAACTTTGGAATTTTCATTTGTTTTAGATTTAATTTAGTAACCTTAGGATTTTAATTTAATCTAGATTTAACTTACTAAATTTTAAAACTTTAGTTTAGTTTAGATCAAATTCAATAATACTGGATTTTTTGTATAACCTTAGAATTTGTAATTAGTTTAGAATTATTTTAGTAAGTAATTTTTAATTTAGTTCGAATAACTTCTTTAGATAATTAGTTATATTCCTTTTTATTTGTATATTTCTGTCATTTCAATTTCTCGGTGCCTCTTGATCATTAATTTGTTTTTGTCAGATTTATTTTCTTGTGAACTTCTGAATGTTTATATTTTGATGTTCATTTTATTTTGCTTATTCCAAGGGAAAGTATTAATTTGTTGACTTCATGTCATCAAATATCTAATAGGATCAAGCGAATACCCCCATTCATTTTTTTCTTACTTACTATTTTTTTCCAAACTCAAGATAATTTTCCCAAAAGATTCAATTTTTAAACTCACACCTTTTAAGTCAAAACTTCGACATTAGGTTGTTGTCTCTTCAAAATCTCATCCGCACCCATCTTTAGCCAAACAAACTATTTTAATCAAACAAACAATTTTAACCAAAAACAGATATTTCAAAAGGTTCCTGCGGAGTACCGCAGATGCATTGGGTGCTAATACCTTCCCATTGCATAACCAACCCCCGAACTCTCGATCTCTTTTCAAAACGCATTGTATTTTCATTACTTTTAAGTATTATTATACATTGCATATTTTAGGGTTTTATTTCGCTCTTTTCCCTTTTCCCTTGGAAATAATAAAGCGCGGTGGCGACTCTTGCTTTTGTGAGTCAAGTTAATTAATAGCTTGATCTCCGATTTTCACCGCTACACTAACACAGAGACAAATGCATGAAAATCAATACACAATCACACTTGCACCCCTAGGGTAATCCCGCTTGTTGCCTTCCACAATGGGCCATGCTTGCACGTTGAGTTTCTTTGGCAAAACAATTCAAATGATCATAGTCTCTCGATGACGCTTTCGAAAGTTGCCTAATCAAAATGATCATAGTCCCTTCAAGCAAAATTGCCAAAGACACTTGGCACCATTGCATTCATGGTCCATACGATGACCCGCGCCCGTCCCGTTAACATCCTAACACAAGATTATCCACCAAATACAATGGTGGAACAAATACTGTTAAAAGGGTTAAAACATGAGAAAAACCTTTGAGTAAATTTAGGGGTAGACAACTCTTAGTTACTTGATCAAACTTGCAAAACACACTTGCCCACTTTTCAAAACCCACTTCACAAACACTTCCAAAACAAACTTCAAAAACATTTAAAACATCTTTTCGAAAAGATACACACCTTTGTAAAACATTTGAGTAAAGAATTGTTACAACGGTTGCCTAGACAAGGCCTCTTTTTCAAAACATTTTCAAAACACACACACACCACAATTTCAAGCAATTGAAAATCAAAGGCAGGTGATCTAAAACCAAGTAACTAAGAGCCCATGGATAACCATGGATGAAAAGGGTGCTAATACCTTCCCTTATCATAATTTACCCCTCGAACCCACGAAACATCTCAAAAGGTTTTTCCTGTGCTTTTTAACCTTTCCTTTAGGATAAAATAAAAAGTCGGTGGCGACTCTTGCTAAACCGAACAAGTGCGAATACAAAACGCAAAACCTCAAGTCAGTTCTCCCACCGTATCACAGAACTGGCGACTCTGCTGGGGACAAACTTAAAAGTGGGGTTACCTTAGGGTTTTTAGATCACCTTTACATTCTTGCTTTCATTGCCTTGATTGCTTTACTTTTTGGTCCTTGTTTGGGTTTGTTGTAAATCCTACACCCGGATTTTGGGGCACCTTCTTAGGTAAATAGCAATAAAATTGTGAGGGAATTGTGCAGGGTATACCGACACGGTTGAAGCAATAGCTATATTAGTGCGACATATTTGTGAGTACTGGTAACCCTTGAGTTCAATCAAGGAGAGTACGGGGCCGCTGAGTGATGTCACTAAGCACTAATGACCTAGAACCTTACTTGACCATCTTGGCCTTTTATTAGGGGTAGTGAGATGACCGACTTTGGTGCAGTCCGAAGTTGGTAGATACTCGATACTACACTCATTGAGGGTTGTTTTCTTGGAATATTTTGGTCGCCAGTTAAGTGGCTAAACCAAAACACTGAACATAGAAAACAATCCAATGATATTGAGCTCCTTAGAACTCGGTTTCTATTTTAGGACAGGATGAGCCAACTAACTTCAAGAGGGTACTTACCTACGAACCCCATGCAAGCCTAAACCTAAGGACTTGTTTGCTTTGTGTGAATATGATTGCATGTATATACACTTACTTGCTTTCGCATGCATGTACATAACATCATGACATCATACCATAGCATTTTTTCACTAACCACTTCAAGGATATCGAGGGTTCTTTTGATGCAGGGTTACGTTGAACCAGACATCTACCAAAGGGAAAGAGGTTTCTCCTCTAACAAATGCCATCAAAGATCAAGTGCAACAACTTGAATCAGGGGCTATGACCCACTTGACATGGTGAGCTTGATTCTCGTGGAAAGACATCCACTGGCGCAAAGTTCTCCAATCAAAGATCGAAGTTCAATCTCTAATATTCTCTTGTGTTTACCCCAAGAGATCCTTGAAAACATGCACCCGCATATCATGCATTGCATCAGGACAGTTTTTCCTTTTTCAGGTTTCCTTACTCTCCTACTGTTTATTTCAGTAAGAGATGGCTCTAGAAAGGACTGTCAAGGATATCCAGGACCAGACTGCTTAGCTGCAGGAAATGTTCTTGAACCTGTCCTTGGGGCAAGAAGAAGTGAAAGCTCTCCTCACAAAGGGCTTGGTCCAGGAGAATTCAAGAAATGCCAGGAGTGATCAGCTGGGGGAACTGCAGTTTGATTTGGCAACACTGAGGATCCAAGTGATGGGACAGCTGGTAGGCCAGATGGCTCTCATCCAGGACTTGTCTCAAAGACAAGAGGAACTCAGAGTTCTCGTCAACCAACTTCTTCGGAACAACCAACTGGGGCAAACAGCTGAGGTTGAAGAGCAAGTCACCACTCAACCCCCTCCATACAAGAAGACAAGGGGAAGGCTCCTCTACTTGCTTCAGGGTCACAACCCCATCAACAACCTCGTCAGCATCAACAGGGTAGTCGGCGTAAGCAAGAGACGTCGGGAAGACAGTTCACTGAGACTGACATACTGTCATCTCTAATACTGGAGCGCTTGTTGGAGGTCAATCTGACTACTTTGAGGGATCCTATTCGGAAGCCCAATACCTCTGCTCCTAACTATCATCCCGACGCATTTTGTGTATACCACTCCTATAGCCCGGGGCATGACACCGACGACTGTTGGGCCTTGAAGAACAAGATTCAAGATCTGATTGACATTAGAGTGATGAGGTTCATGCCAGACGGCGAGATGAAAATCTTCCGTTAAGAGTTCTCCACCTGAAGTGACAAAGCTCAAACTGAAAGACTTTTGTTTCATTTGGATTTTCAAGTTGTAATCTCTTTGTTATTCAAACAATTATCTATTAATGTCAAACTTTGTTTCATTAATGCATTGCATATGTTTGTCTTGAATTCATCCATTCGTTTTCACTACTCTTATGCTTTCTTTATGATATTTAACTCTTGATCAAAAGCTACAAGCCTTTAGAGGGAGGATGACGAAACAATACCGTAATCTCATACAGTATGCTTTTGAACAGACCTTGCTGATGATGTACAGGCATTTCTTTCAGTTCCAAAACACTGGAGTTATAAGGAGGATAATCCCTAGTCAACCCCTTCGAGCCAAATAAGTAGAAGTTTTCTGTTCTAAACAAATTGAAACCTTTGATTTAAACCTGGGGCAGGGTAGTCTCTCAGTTAATCCAAAAAAGGTGCGCATTAAAGTCGCAAACTCTCAGTTCGTAACACAACAAACGACATCAAAAAGAAAGCATTCCTCTGGAATCAAAAGACAGTGATGGTTCCTTATCTCATAGGCAGTCAACCTCTCAAAAGAGAAAAGCCCACTAAGCCAAAACCTATAAAGGAGGCTTAATAAAGCTGGGGCATCCCGATGACTGTAATCTCGAAAACAGGAACAATCATGCAAAAGTTAGGGATAACAAATCAAAAGAAAGAGGTCATTACAAATCCTCAACAACATGAAAAATGTGTTGCAAAAGAAAAAGGAGATGATGACTGTCTCCCAAAATTCAACTGGTGAACCATCACCCAAAAGTCGTTCCAAATTCGAATGGAGTTCGACGCACAATTAACTGAGCTTAGGGTTGAAGAATATCACGAAGAGCGGGTGGGTACAAATACACATTGAGCCTTTATCCTTTGTTTCTTAAACCGTGAACCAAGCCACGTTACAACCCTTCAAAAGTCCTAATTGAAGCATGGGTTAGTTCGAAAGCATACTGGTATCCTGACTCCTGTAAGGCTTTGCTCTAGAATCTTGTGTTGATTTTGTCTTATGAAAAGTTTTCTGTTAAAAAACGCATTCTTCAAAACTTCGAGACAAACATAAACTTTGCATTGCTTGAATATCACTGTTTGCATTTGACTATTTGTTTGACAGCGAAGAAATTCATACAGCGAATGTTCGGAGGACCGAAAACTCTCTCAGTGAACAAAATCACTTCAAGAAGGATGACACTCCCATTGACAAATCTCCTATCAACAAGGGGCATGACATGTCACTATCCAGTTAACCTGGGGCAGTCCAGTCAAGGTTTCAGCAGATCTTTCAAAGTTCAGTTAACCCGGGGCAGTCCAGTCAAGATTTCAAAAAATCTCAATTTGTAGAGTAACCTGAAGAGTCTCCTTCATCACCACTTGGGGCATTCGAATGTCAAAAGTGTTCAGCAATTCCTTCATCACCCGTTGGAAGATACAGTCCAGATATGCTCCAGACACGGTTGCCATTCTGTCACATTTCTTAAGTTCCGGATTAATACATGTAACAAGCCAGGAAAATATCTCTGGACGACTGATTGTGGATCAACACCTGTAACAAGCCAGGAAATTATCTACATGAAGAGACTCCTCTATCATCACTAGGGGCATTCGAATGTCAAAAGTGTTCAACAATTCCTTCATCACCTGTTGGAAGATACAGTTTCAGATACGCTCCAGATACGGTAGCCATTCTGTCACTCATTCAGATCCTAGTTACAGTTTCAGATACACTCCAGACACATAAGTCATTCTGCTACTCATACAGATCTCAAATCCAAGAACCAGTTTCAGATACGCTCTAGACACGGTAGCCATTCTGTCACTCATTCAGATCCTAGTTACAGTTTCAGATACACTCCAGACACGGAAGTCATTCTGCTACTCATACAGATCTCAACTCCAAGATACAGTTTCAGATACGCTCCAGACACGGTAGCCATTCTGTCACTCATTCACAATATCAGACTACCGTGAAGCCTGGATTACGACCAGATAGTGGTACCTCCTAAGAGCAAGCTATGAAACCCGGATTTGACCGGGTAATAGTTTAATCCCCAAAAATCTATTGTGAAGCCTGGACTATGACCAGATAACAATACAAATTTTTGCGAAGCCTGGATTACGACTAGATAGCAGTCAAGAATACTACGAAGCCTGGAGTCGACCAGATAGTGGTATATCTTTCGCCCAAGCCGTGAAGCCCGGATTTGACCGGATAACAGCTTAGCAAGCTATTGTGAAGCCTGGACCACGACCAGATAGCAATACAAATTTCTGTGAAGCCTGGATTACGACCAGATAACAGTTAATCCTCAAGCATGAAGACTCTCATCCTTAAAATCTCAGAAGATTGGTATACTCCCATCTTTTGATCGTTAACAGCATGAAGATTCTCATCACCTCAGAAGATTGGTATACTCCCAATTTCTGACTCCCAACAGAATGAAGATTCTCATTCTCAAAGTGGAGTATTTCTTAAGTTCCAGATCAACACCTGTAGCAAGCCAGGAAAATATCTGTGGACGACTGATTGTGGATCAATACTTGTAACAAGACAGGAAACCATCTACATGAAGAGATTGAAGATCAATACCTGTAACAAGCCAGGAAAACTATCTTTCTTTCTCAGGTCAGAGATCAATACCTGAAACCAGCCAGGACAACTATCTCCCCGACCAACCTTTTCAGGAAACCCTACACCGGTTCCTTCTCAAATTCAAAAGATTCTTGCAATCCCCAACGAACCTAAAACTTCCAACTATCAATCCCCAAGCAGAATGGAGACTCTCATTCTCAGTTCTTCACAGAATATTCGAATATTCTCCAGTGAAGATCCCCTCAAGACAGGAATCCCCAGTAGATTGGCATACAACCCAGGCTCCTGATCCCCCAATAGCGGTCCCATGATTTCTCTTCTTCAGCAATCAAGGATTATGGCAATCCCCTGCAGTAGTCAAGGACTCACTTTCCCTGGCAGCAGTCAAGATTCTTTTATCTCCTGCCATCCAGGATCCATCTATCCTCAGCAAGACAGCTCATCAGCTTACATGCGCATTCATCACATTCATATCATAAACATTGATATAACATACATCGCATCATGCATTATGACATTGCATACAACTAACTCTTCACCTTTTCAGGAAAGATCGGTCGACAGACAAGGATCATCATCTTCCAAGATTCTTCCCAGAGATAGTTCAGATGTGACCCAGACATGGCGACATTCTGATGCTTATTCCAGATTCACCCAGAGATAGTTCAGATGTGACCCAGACATGGCGACATTCTGATACTTATTCCAGATTCATCTAGATGCAGTTTTACACGGACTCATCATTAGGAAACCCTACACCGGTTCCTTCAAGACTTCTGAAAACAGTTTACGGACGCTTCCCAATAATGGATGCTGCTCTATGGCTTATTCAATTTCAAGACTTCTGAAAACAGTTTACGGATTCTTCCCAACAACGGATGTTAATCTATCGCTTGTTCAGATGCAACTTTTGAAAACAGTTTACGGACGCTTCCCAACAACGGATGCTGCTCTATTGCTTATTCAATTTCAAGACTTCTGAAAACAGTTCACGGGTTCTCCAGTAACGGATGTTAACCTATCGCTTGTTCAGATTCTTCACCTTTTGAAAACAGTTCACGGATGCTTCCAGATACGGATGCTAATCTATCGCTTGTTCAGATGCAACTTTTGAAAACAGTTTACGGACGCTTCCCAACAACGGATGTTGCTCTATTGCTTATTCAACGTCAAGACTTCTGAAAACAGTTTACGGATTCTTCCCAACAACGGATGTTAATCTATCGCTTGTTCAGACTCAAGACTTCTGAAAACAGTTCACGGGTTCTCCAGTAACGGATGTTAACCTATCGCTTGTTCAGATTCTTCACCTTTTGAAAACAGTTCACGGATGCTTCTAGATACGGACGCTAATCTATCGCTTGTTCAGATGCAACTTTTGAAAACAGTTTACGGACGCTTCCCAACAACGGATGCTGCTCTATTGCTTATTCAACGTCAAGACTTCTGAAAACAGTTTACGGATTCTTCCCAACAACGGATGTTAATCTATCGCTTGTTCAGACTCAAGACTTCTGAAAACAGTTCACGGGTTCTCCAGTAACGAATGTTAACCTATCGCTTGTTCAGATTATTCACCTTTTGAAAACAGTTCACGGATGCTTCCAGATACGGATGTCAATCTATCGCTTATTCAGAACCCCAGTTCTGAGATGTTCCAAAACATGGATACCTTTCTGATACTCGTCCACTCAACAATGACATACAGTTCAACAAACATTTCCAGATAGAATCTTTAAGCCCATCCTCCTACCAGCAATTTCCAGATGGCATCTTTAAGTCCATCCTACTACCAGCAATTTCCAGATGGCATCTCTAAGCCCATCCCCCTGTCACATCTTCAGATGGCATCTTTAAGCCCATCACCAAATGGCATCTTTAAGCCCATTCCCTCTACCATCACATCGCCGAGTGCAAATGTTTCGGGCACTCTAGTGTCCAATCTCCTTTCACCCTCGAGTCGCGAAAGGCAAACTTGCCAATCTAACTCTTCAGGTTCAAGAAGATTGAACAGGGGCAACTGTTGTACCCCAAAATTTACTCTCCTATTTTTTCCACAAGAAATCACAGCTTCGGGCTTTTCCTGATTTTTCAAATTAGCGTAAGAATCAGTCAAACAGACTTTTTCTTATCAATCTATACAAAATTAGGGTTTTCATGGATTCTGGAACAGTTCAAGCAGATTGCTAGGGTTTTGTTTGAGTTTGGCTCAGGTTTTAATCAGGCGAACGCTTCTTCGACATTTAATCAAGAATCAGGGTTTTGTGCGCGCATTCTCAAAAAGATTTAATTCTACAGTGCTTTTCAATTTGCTCTGGGAGATGAGCTGAGGCATTTGATTTGAGTTTGCAGTGTTGGATTTAATCATTGAAAAAAGGACATGTGGACGTTTGTTGTTTAGCTGTGCAATGCTTCGATTATTCGGAACGCCGGACGTTTATTGATTATTTATTTATTCCAAGTTAGAATAATTGGGATTTATTTCCATTTATTACAATTTAAGAATTATAAATAATAAAATAAACATTTGAAGACTGATTAAAAGGAATATCAAGAAAAAGACTTTTATTTATTTTCAATTATTTGTACAATTGTTATTTAAATACAGTAATTATTTACAAGTATTTACAATAATAATGTTACAATGATTAAAAAGAAAATAAAATTGCATCCTAAAAAATTTCCTAAATCTTCATCTTCTACTGCTACTCCTCTTTTGCTCCATTTATTTTTATCTGCAAAACAAAGAAAAAGAAAAAGTCAAAAGCAGATGAAATGAAATTAAAGGCGGACAGTTAATTCAAAAATCATCATTAAAAGCGACTGGCCGGAATCAGTTTGCCCTCTCTGCAAATCACGAGATTACTCTCGGTTCACAAAGAGGGATAGAAAAATGTCTTGCAAAAATGTGAAATGCACAAAAGCAAACATACTGCATTGTCAACAAATTGCCCATTTCAAAAATTTCAAACAGCATGTACAAGTATAAAGTCCAAACTGAATTGCCTAACCAAATCAAAAAAGGCAAACTGAATGTCAAAGCAATTTTCCACAAGCTGCCAAAAGGATATCAAGGCTATCAAAAAGGCTATCAAAGAGATATGCAGAAAATCTTGAAAGAAGTACAAAGTATGCAAAGGAAAACAACTATTGCAAGCAATGTACATGATACATCATTTTCCAGCCAGCTGCTTTTTCAGAAAGTACATCTAAAGCAATAAACAAATGCTTTAATACCGGAGAGAGAGAAGAGAGAAGAGAAATAGGCTTACAGGTTTAGGCTTGAGAAAAAAGATATAAACCAACATACCACAACACAGTACAGGGGGGGGGGGAGAACACATAACAAAATAACATAAGCTCCAAACCTCACAAAAGCCTCCAAACCTGTATTCCAAAACAACATAACATGTCAAACATTCAAACACAAACCAGCTCAAAGCTTGAAAGCCTCAACCTGCATAATCAGTCTGAAGCCTAAAAGCCATAACAAATTAACAAGCCAAAAAGCCTTTCAACTTGTCAAGCCATACAAGCCTGTCAACAAAGGCCTCCCTAACCTGTTTCAGCTCAGATCCCACAAATCAAAATCAAAATAGCCTCAAACTGAAGCCTTTCAAAAAACCACAAACCTGTGTATAAGCCATAGCCTTAACTACACCAAAACCATGTCAAAAACCTACAAGCCTGCTAGCCTGTAATATACCAAACCTGCTAAGCCAAAAAACCCTCCAAACAAGCTTACAATCATCAAAGAACACCAAAAAGAGAGGCAAGCATATCCAGCATATCAAGCAACTCAGATTCAATCCCAAAGGCCCTCAGAGAAAACCTCATCATAGGGTTAGTAATCGTCCAGAACGTCATAACCAACAATAAACATACCAAAGCAAGTGTTCCAGGGGCAAACATTCAGGCAGGCAAAAGAGGAACAAGAAGTAACTCAAATCAAACACTGAAGCATCATAACCAGCAAAAACCCTCAGAATGCTTTCATCATAGGGTTAGGGCAACAATACCCAAAAATCAGCACACAAGCATTCTAAGCATCTCAGAGTCAAACGAGTCCTAAGCTCTCAGATAATCATCATTAAGCAAGCAAGCGGTGGAAGAGGAAAAGAAGCAAGAACATCATACAAAGCAGGAAACATAAGCAAGCAAAAGAGAAGAGGAAAAGAAAGTCGTGCTAAGGTTTTCAGAGATATCCATCATTAAACCTAAAAAGTGAAACAAAGGTACCAGATTTCCAAGCCAGCGCGTCACACCATCCTCCGCCTTCAGCCGTCCTAGGCGCCTCCAGATCCGCCTCCCCTCCTCTCCAAGTAACGATCTACAAAGGTAGTATTTCTCTTCTTTTTCTTTCTTTCCATGCACCTCAAACAGAAACAATGGCAACATAAAATTAGAGCATGAAAGTAACACATAAAAGCTTGAAACCCTAACGCGATAGAGACAGAAATCACTACCTTTTCACTATTGCCTGGATGATCCATGGAGGGAAGAGGAATAGACGGCGGCGCCCGGTGGTCCTAGGCAGAGGATCTCGTTCAAATGGCCATGTGTTGAGAAGGACGAAGATGAAGGAAGCAAAAATGGAGAAACGGCGCCTCTGCATTTCTGTAACCCTAATTCCCCAAAATGAAACAAACTCAAATAACCCTAAAAACAAATGTCTCTAACCGGTTCGCCCCATCCATCTTTGCCTTAAGCCCAATTGTTTTTTGGCGTGCACCCTTTTTTTTTACTTATTCTGATCATTTTGTTGTGGGCAAAGCAAATCCTTTTAGGCCCATTCTATCTTTTCCTTTATTTTCATTCTTTCTTTTTTAACACTTATAAACTAACATTTTTTTTATCATTTTATTTTTATAATTTAAACTAATATATGCCATTTTTGCTTATAAATAAAATAATACATTAATTTCTTTTTCTTGTAAAAATCTTACTAATATTGTTTATCATACTTAATATATAAATATTAGATTTCTTTATTATTAGGTTTAAACAATTTTTTTTCTCAAACTTGAAACACATTTTCTTTTCTTTTATTAAATCTCTCGTTTACACTTAATTAACAAAATACATAAACTTTAATTTTTCTTAAACTTAAAACTTTTAGTTTCTTTTAATTAAAACTTTGCATAAAAACAATAAAATACATTGAAAAATAGATTTTTTAAGTTAATCATTTTCTTTTCTTGTATTAAAATCTTTTGTTTGTACATATTTAACAAAATACAAAAATGATATCAATACATAAATAAAATACTTAGTTATACATTAAGTTGACACTTGTAAATAAATCATACACTTACACAAATACATTGACACATTTACATTGCTCTATTCTTATACATTTGCTTATCTTTGTACATTGCTACATTTTACATTGCGATTGATTCGATTTGGTTGTAAATTATTTGGACACTACTCTCCTATTAAGTCTCATCCCCATTTGTAAATATTTGTACCCCCACTCCCGGATACTTATTTGTAATAGCATAGACTTTAAATTCCCGCAATTTATCGCTTTCAAATATACCATGGTTAGACCTAGGGTTTGTATGTAAATAAAATCAAATGCTAAATAACCTAACATAGAGACAAATGCATGAAAATCAATACACAATCACACTTGCACCCCTAGGGTAATCCCGCTTGTTGCCTTCCACAATGGGCCATGCTTGCACGTTGAGTTTCTTTGGCAAAACAATTCAAATGATCATAGTCCCTCGATGACGCTTTCGAAAGTTGCCTAATCAAAATGATCATAGTCCCTTCAAGCAAAATTGCCAAAGACACTTGGCACCATTGCATTCATGGTCCATACGATGACCCGCGCCCGTCCCGTTAACATCCTAACAAAAGATTGTCCACCAAATACAATGGTGGAACAAATACTGTTAAAAGGGTTAAAACATGAGAAAAACCTTTGAGTAAATTTAGGGGTAGACAACTCTTAGTTACTTGATTAAACTTGCAAAACACACTTGCCCACTTTTCAAAACCCACTTCACAAACACTTTTAAAACAAACTTCAAAAACATTTGAAACATCTTTTCAAAAAGATACACACCTTTGTAAAACATTCGAGTAAAGAATTGTTACAACGATTGCCTAGACAAGGCCTCTTTTTCAAAACATTTTCAAAACACACACACACACACACACCATAATTTCAAGAAATTGAAAATCAAAGGCAAGTGATCTAAAACCAAGTAACTAAGAGCCCATGGATAACCATGGATGAAAAGGGTGCTAATACCTTCCCTTTTCATAATCTACCCCCCGAACCCACGAAACATCTCAAAAGGTTTTTCCTGTGCTTTTTAACCTTTCCTTTAGGATAAAATAAAAAGTCGGTGGCGACTCTTGCTAAACCGAACAAGTGCGAATACAAAACGCAAAACCTCAAGTCAGTTCTCCCACCGTATCACAATTACACTTGCAACCATCTGATATCAAAGGACATTGGGAAACCAGAAGTGGTGTCAAGGGTTTCTTGGCAAAGTTTCTGTTTGAGAAGGTACAACACTGCTGGAATTCTCTAGATCTACAAGCTTTTGAAGAGATTGTGGCACTCCTCATCTATGGGTTGGTCTTGTTCCCAAACCTTGATCAACTTATAGATGTGAATGTTGTCGAGATTTTCATATCTCGGAATCCCGTGCCTACATTGCTTGGGGACATCCTACACTCATTTTACACACGAACAATGAGGAAAATAGGTGTTCTCATGTGTTGTACTCCTCTTCTAGCAAGGTGGTTTATTTCTCACCTTCCCCAAACAGTTTTGAAGAATGAGCAGGGTTTAAGGTGGTCACAACAGTTGATGATTCTCACACATTCTGATGTTCATTGGTGTTCTCGGTCCAGAGAAAATGTCATCATCATTGATCGTTGTGGAGAATTCCCTAATGTTCCACTACTTGGCATTAGGGGAGGCATCACCTACAACCACTATTTAGCCCTAAGACAGTTTGGATATGCTAGAAGGGATGGCCCTCACGATATGCTGATTCCTGACCTAGTTTTTGACTTCGACAACGATGCACAAGGACTTCGACAAATGTTCATCAAAGCTTGGAGGATGCCCAACAAAGTGGATAGTAAGACACTAGGGCACAAGAATTCCATCCCCCTTGAGCCTTATCTCAAGTGGGTATGAACCCGCGCCCAGAGTCTTATGATTCCATACCCTCACATTCTCCCAGTGATCAAAGATCCTGTTATGGAAGAAGAGGTTCCATACACCCTCCTACATCCAAACATGCTGACATCATTGGAAGAATTACAAAAGAGTTGGATCCAACTCAAAGAAGAATGGAATACTTTTGAAGCCAGCTTCTATGCAAGTGAGAAGAAGGTTTTGGAGCTTACCCGTAGACTTCATGAAGAGGAAACTCTCAACACTTACATCGCGCCAAAGAGGATGCGCAATGTCTTTTTACATTAAGAATTTTGTAATATTTTGCCCATGGGGCATTTATGTACTAACAAATTTCTTCTTAATATGACGTCTGTTCTTTTTGTTTGCAACAAATTTGAATTTTTGAATCCTTGAATGCATTACATGAATAACATATCATTCATCATATGCATAAACAGGTCTTCACACCAGGTTTCCTTATCTTTCTGTTGTTTATTTCAGCAAGATGGATTCGAAGCAGACAGTTAAGGATCTGCAAGCACAGAATTCGCAATTCCAGCAACTCCTCATGACCTTAGCAAAGGGTCAATAGGACCTTAAAGCACTGTTGGAGAAAGATAAAGAGAAAAATAAGAAAAGGACTGGTATGGCCACTATGGGCAGAAGGTTTGAAAACCAGGCCAAAAAGGTTCTCGAGTTCCCCTCAACGTCTGATGAAGGGGTTGGTAAAGGAAAAGGAGATGCGATGCCTTTTGAATCTGAAGTTGAAGAGGAATAAGAGGAAGAGGATGAAGATTACTCCGAACAGCAATATCCCCCTGCGGATGATAAGTATAAAAATCTTGAGGATCGATTGGCAGCCATGGAGTTACGAAGGGTACCTGGTTTAGATTTCGAAGAACTAGGGTTAGTCGCTAGGATCGTCATTCCTCCCAAGTTCAAAGTACCTACTTTTGCTAAGTATGACGATCTGTCCTGTCCAAAGATGCATCTGAGGTCCTACGTCAGAAATATCCAACCCTACTCATCTGATAAGGATCTTTGGGTCCATTTTTTTCAAGATAGTTTGTCAGGCACAAAATTGGACTGGTTCTATCAACTTGAGAGGTCGGATGTTCATAACTAGGAAGATTTAGCTGCTGCTTTCTACCGACAATACCAATACAATGCAGATTTAGCGCCTACTCGTACTCAACTACAGAGTATGGGTATGGCTTCCAATGAGGGATTTAAGGAGTACGCTCAGAAGTGGCGGGATTTGGATGGAAGGGTGCAGCCACCTTTGTCAGATAGAGAGCTGGTTGACATGTTTTTAGAGACCCTGTCTGGCCCTTTCTTCAATCATTTAATAGGGAGTTCCTCTGCAGGATTCACCGAATTAATTCTGACCGGTGAAAGGGTCGAGGCTGGCATTAAAAGTGGTAAAATTCAGAAAGATGCCTCCGCTTCCACTGCTATTAAGAAGACCTTCCCAGCTAAAAAGGAAGTTTATGTTGTTCACAATCAGAGAAATCAAGGAAGAACGGAGCGCCAACCAACGGTGGGGGCTGTGATGATCCAAAACTCTTCAAATGATCAACCTCGCAGCAATCAACCAAGAGATAATCAGCAAAGGGTAGAAAGGACACAACGGCAATTCACCCGAATCAACATGACACCGGCACAAGTACTCCCTCATCTATTAAAGATGAATCTTACCAATTTTAAAGAAGCGCCAAAAACCCTAATACCTCTTCTCCTTATTATCACTCCAATGCAAAATGAGCATACCACTCTGACAGTGTAGGACATGATACCAACAACTGTTGGGCTCTAAAAAACAAGATCTAAGACCTGATAGACGCCAAGGAGGTAGAATTTGATGCGCCCGAAAAGCCGAATGTGATTTCTGCCCCAATGCCGAAGCACGGTCATAACATCCATGCTGTTATGGAAGATCTTCATGTTATCACTATTGATGACCTTTTGACTCTGTTACTAGTGATTAAAGTGAATTTGATGAGAGCCGGGATATTCCCAGGCTGTGGAAAAGACTGTTACTTTTGTTCAAACCTGTAAGCTGACTGCCCACTGTTGAAATCAGGTATCCAACGCCTGATGGTACCCAAGAGATCCTCTTTCAAAAGACTCATGTTGATCTTATCACCCATGTTACTCCTGCTACCTTTGATACTCCAACAAATGACATTGCTATAATAACCATCTTCGACGATCTTTCCAAGACCTGCAAAAGGCCTGTTAAGATCACGCCTGATCCTAAGTTTGTGCCGTTGAAAATCACCATGTCGGGGCCTGTCCCGTATAAATTTAATAAGACAATACCATGGAATTACGGAGGAGAAATCTTCTACCATGGTGTCAAACAGATTGAATCAGTCCAAGAGAATTCCGATGATGAAACCCCTGATATAGGGAATATTGCAGGAACGAGCAAGATAACTCGTAGCAGAAGGATCTTATCACCGGAGATTTCTCCTCCACGAGCAGTCTTCGGACCCTCGAGAGTCTCTGTGCCTGTTAAGCCATCTGTGCAAAGCCCGGTAGTTGAAGAATTAGATACTCCCGAAGTTAGACCCTCTGATGTTGCTACCGATAAGGGTAAGGGGATACTAGAAGCGCCTGTCAGGACGAAGGCTCAGACTGTGGTAATACCCGAGACCACCCAGAAAGAGATGGAAGAAATCTTAAAGATGATCAAAAAGAGCGACTACGATGTCGTGGAGCAGCTAGGGCAGACCCCATCCAAAATCTCCATGTTAGCTCTCCTACTCTGCTCTGAGGCTCATGCTAAGGCCTTAATCAAATTTCTAAATACGGCACACGTGCCTTAAGAAAATTCGGTTGACCAGTTTCAAGAGTGTGTGGCTAGCCTTACTGCTGATAATGGTCTTGGTTTTTCCGATGTTGATTTGACCCCTAAGGGAAGGAAGCACAACGACGCGCTGCATGTCTTAGTAGAATGCAGGGGAACCACACTTGCCCATGTCCTGGTGGATACCGATTCATCTTTGAATGTTCTACCGAAAAAGGCGTTGGACCGATTGGACTGCGAAGGTTTGACCCTAAAACCCAGTAACATCGTTGTTAGAGCCTTCGACGGTTCTAAGAGGATGGTTCATGGAGAAGTGGACATTCCAATCAAGGTGGGCACGGAAATTTTAAACTCTACCTTTTATGTGATGGACATCCGTCCTTCATATTCTTGCTTGTTGGGAAGGCCGTGGATCCACAATGTTGGGGAAGTCACTTCCTCTTTACACCAAATGCTAAAGTATCCAGTTCAGGGTAAGATTATAATGGTGCACGGTGACGAAGAGTACATGATAAGTCACCTCAACTCCTTCCGCTATGTGGAGTTGGATGGTGAATTCATAGAAACGCCTTTCCAACATTTTGAAGAGGTTTCTCCAGAAGTCGCAGTTGCAAAGACAATGACTGATGTGCCTATCGTTTCCAAGCCTGTGTCTAGGATGGAATGCCTCAAATATGCGGAGGCTGTAATCAAAGAAGGAAGGAGTACATTGTGGGGGCAGCTTCCTGATTTTCCTCACAAAATGGACAAGTTCGGACTAGGTTTTACTGTTGATGGCCAGAAAGCTGTGCGTCGCTCCCGGGGTGGAGGACCACCTATAAAAATCACTCACCATGGAATTAATGCCTTAGAAGATGTTGATGAAGAAGACAACTTTGAAGACTGGATCTTTCCAACTGTCGAAGGAGGATTAAGCAACTGGGAAGCGGAAGACTTCGTTCCCATCACTTTCATCAACCAGTAATTTATCTTTGAACAATTTCCTATTTTGGTCTATAATAATTAAACAATTCGTACACTACTTTCACCTTATGCCTTACCCGGGGCATATAGGTCCATTTGTAAGGGCTTGATTTCTTCATTATCATATGCCATGTTTAATGAATCATTGGACGTTTTTATCTATAAACTGATGTGTTCATTTTCTTTCCTTTTACATTTTGTTTTGTTTAAGGATGGCTATCCCTTACACACACCCACACTCACAAAATGCAGGTACCCATCCACTCCGGATTCCATGGGTGACTATTCTGCTTTAGCCTTCGGTGACTCTGAAGATTTGGTCAATCATGCTGAGTACGAAGTTGACGAAGACTATGAAGTGCTAGGAGAGTTAGCTAAACTTTTGCAACAAGAAGAGAGGGCTATTCTGCCCCATGAAAAGTTGCTAGAGACCATCAATTTGGGAACAGAGGAAGACAAGAAAGAGGTAGTAGTGGGTGCCAACCTGGAACCAAGTGTCAAAGAGCGTCTAGTTCAGCTGTTGAACGAATATGTTGTGATCTTTTCATGGTCCTATAAAGACATGCCGGGGTTAGATACAGATATTGTGGTTCACCGTCTCCCTACAAGAGAAGACTGTCCACCGATCAAACAAAAAGTCCGCCGAATGAGACTCGACATGTCTGAAAATATCAAAGCTGAGGTGATGAAGCAATTCAACGCTGGCTTTCTGGCTATTACTTCCTATCCATAATGGGTTGCTAACATTGTGCCCGTGCCTAAGAAGGACGGCAAAGTCAGAATGTGTGTGGACTATAGGGACCTAAACAGGGCTAGCCCTAAAGATGATTTTCCCCTACCACACATTGACATCTTGGTTGACAACACAGCCCAACACAAGGTATTTTCCTTCATGGATGGATTCTCGAGATACAACCAGATCAAAATGGCCCCCGAAGACATGGAGAAGACTACTTTCGTTACACAGTGGGGTACCTTCTGCTACAAAGTGATGCCATTCGGACTGAAGAATGTCGGGGCATCCTATCAACACGCCATGGTAGCTTTGTTTCATGACATGATACATCATGAGATTGAAGTCTACGTAGACGACATGATAGCCCGTTCACAGACAGAAGAAGAACACCTCGACCATCTGCAAAAGTTGTTTGTCAGATTGAAGGAGTATAAGCTCAGACTGAACCCTAGCAAGTACACTTTTGGAGTCAGGTCTGGTAAGCTTTTGGGATTTATTGTCAGCAACAAGGGCATTGAGGTTGATCCTGCTAAAGTCAAAGCTATACAAGAAATGCCTGCCCCCCGCACTGAAAAGGAGGTTAGAGGTTTCTTGGGATGCTTAAACTATATTGCGAGATTCATCTCTCACCTAACATCTACTTGTGAGCCAATCTTCAAGCTGTTGAAGAAAGATCAGGTGGTTGAATAGAACAACGATTGTCAAGTTGCTTTTGATAAAATCAAGGAGTATTTGTTGGAACCTTCTATTTTGATGCCACCAGTCGAAGGAAGACCGTTAATCATGTAACTGACTGTTTTGGATAACTCAATGGGGTGCGTATTGGGCCAACATGACGAGTCTGGCCGAAAAGAGCATGCCATTTATTACCTTAGCAAAAAGTTTACCGACTGTGAGACTCGCTACTCATTGCTCGAGAAAACTTGTTGCACTTTGGTATGGGCTGCTCGCCGGCTAAGGCAGTATATGTTAACTCATACCACTTTGTTGATTTCTAAAATGGATCTGATCAAGTATATCTTCGAGAAGCCTGCTTTATCTGGAAGAATCGCTAGATGGAAAATGATCCTGACTGGGTATGATATCTAGTATACTACCCAAAAAGCTATAAAGGGGAGTGTACTATCTGACCATCTAGCTCATCAAGCCATCGAAGATTACCAATCTATGAGATTTGACTTCCCTGACAAGGACATCATGACATTGGACAACATTGAAGGTAACGGACCTTGTGACGGACTTGAACAAGGATCCCGATGGACCATGTACTTTGATGGTGCTTCAAATGCACTTGGCAACAGTATCGGTGCGGTACTTATTTCTCCGGAAGTTTGCCATACACCTTTCACTGCTAGACTCTGCTTCAGCTGCACCAACAACAAGGCTGAGTATGAAGCTTGTATCTTTGGTCTCAAGGCTGCAATTGACCTAGGAATCAAATCCTTGGTTGTATTTGGGGACTCAGCTTTGGTTATCAGTCAAATCAAAGGAGAGTGGGACACTAGACATCCTAATCTTATCCCATACAAAGAACATGTCCT
This sequence comes from Vicia faba, assembly GCA_948472305.1. Classification (NCBI taxonomy): domain Eukaryota; kingdom Viridiplantae; phylum Streptophyta; class Magnoliopsida; order Fabales; family Fabaceae; genus Vicia; species Vicia faba. The sequence goes on from OX451738.1 coordinate 1,297,441,023, forward strand.
GACATTGTTGCCTCATTTCGAGCAGATTACCTTTGAGCACTTCCCGCGAGAAGAAAATCAGCTAGCGGATGCTCTGGCTACAATGTCTTCCATGTTTAAACTCAACTGGGATAATGAGGCTCCCCAAATCACCATCGAACGAATGGACGAACCTGCACACTGTCATGAGATTAACACCGAAGAAGTAGTGGAACAACCCTGGTTTCACGAAATCAAAAGGTATCTCCAGACTAGAGAATACCCTGAAGGAGCTTCAGTCAATGACAAAAAGTTCTTAAGGAGATTTGCTGCCAAGTTCTTCCTAAGCAATGGTATCCTATATAAGCGCAACCATGATTGTGTTCTACTTCGTTGTGTGGACAAAGCTGAAGCTGAGTTGATCATGACTGAAATACATAGTGGCACCTTTGGCACCCACTTAAGGGGACATACGATGGCTAAGAAGATTCTAAGGGCAGGCTACTACTGGTCTACCATAGAAGCTGATTGTCATCAACATTCCCGTACTTGTCACAAATGCCAAGTTTATGCTGACAAGGTACATATTCCTCCCGTTCCTATCAACGTTCTAACAGCTCCTTGGCCATTTGCAATGTGGGGAATTGACATGATTGGAGAGATTAAGCCTACGAAATCCAATGGACATCGTTTCATCTTGGTCGCTATTGATTATTTCACCAAGTGGGTCGAAGCAGCTTCCTACGCCTCTGATACAAAGAATGTGGTTGCCCGCTTCATCAAGCAGAACCTCATATGCCGGTATGGTATCCCCGACAGGATCATCATGGACAACGGTACAAATCTGAATAATATTGTGATCACCGCTCTGTGCGAGCAGTTCAAGATTCAACATCACAATTCATCTCCCTATCGGCCGAAGATGAATGGTGTTGTTGAAGTCGCGAACAAGAATATCAAGAAGATCATTCAAAAGATGACAGTCACCTACAAGGACTGGCATGAGATGTTACCGTTTGCTCTGCACGGATATCGTACCACGGCGCGTACTTCAACAGGGGCAACCCCCTTTTCTTTGGGATATGGCATGGAGGCTGTTTTACCTATGGAAGTTCAGATTCTTTCCTTGAGGATCATGAAGGATACTGGTTTGAGTGAAGACGATTGGATTCAGACCCGACTTGATCAACTTAATTTGATTGACGAGAAGCGACTTACTACTATTTGTCATGGTCAGACGTATCAAAAACGGATGATCAAGGCTTTCAACAAGAAAGTTAGGCGTCAGGTATATCATGTCGGAGATCTTGTAATCAAGCGGATCATCTTGCCGCAAAGTGATCCCAAGGGCAAGTGGACTCCTACTTACGAAGGATCATTTATGATCAAGAACATCTTTTCTGGTGGGGCAATGACTCTGACCACCATGGACGGCGACGACTTGCCTCACCCTGCGAACGTAGACATAGTCAAAAGATACTACGCATAAACGACTCGACAAGTTGAAAACCCGAAAGGGCGATTTGGGCAAAAAAAGGGCATCCCGGTGAATCGAAAACCCAAAAGGGCGGTTCAAGAAAAAATTAGGGATAAACAAAAAATCTATACACCAGGCAATTTGAAAATCCGAAAGGGCGGTCCAGGCAAAAGTTAGGGAATTAAAGCGTATGACTATGTCTCGTCGGATCACTTTAAGAGCAATCTCTTCACGACCAAACTCCAAACTTCTGATCAATCCAATCATCCGCGGATGAAGCAACGAATGGACAAGATACTCAGAGTTGTGAAGGCTATAGCAGAATGGGAACCCCGTGGAATTGTTACACATATCCATCTTTCTTTGTATACAATTTTTCTCAATTTTATGACAACATTCTCTTACTAAGATGCATGTCTCCTTTGTACAAAAATACTTACAAAAGGTAATACAAGAATACTTCAAAGTGCAGAAACTTACTTGCCTTTCTTTTTTTTTTACACTTATGTTTTATTTGAAAACATCCAATAATTTGTTAAATGAGCATATACATTTTGAATATAATCACTGCTTACAAATAAAACGAAATGAGAAAGGATAATTATTGGTAGGTTGAAAGTGCAGGAAAATGTTTTTAGGCTATTCCAGAAGAAATCTCCTGCAGTATGTCATTCAGATCCTCAACAAAGCTAAAACCTGGAGTATATATCCCCAGCGGAGTTAAGCTTCAAAATTTCCATCAGAGTTAAGTCTCTAAACTCCCTATCCCCAACGGAGCTAGAATACTCTAAATCTTCTTCCCCAGCGGAGTCAAATTCGCAACCATCAATCCCCCAGCGGGAACCTTTCAACTTTCCCCAACTTCCCCAGCAGGTTATCTTAAAAATACGAGAATCAATCGGATAACAGTTAACTCTTTGTCTTATCCAAAAACAAGGGATCCCCAGTAGATTGGCATACAAACCAAGCTCCTGTTTTCCCCGGCAGAATAAGCACTCTACCCACGGAGTTATTTCCCGACAGAATGAAGATTCAAGTTCCTGTTTCTCCATTTGAAGCCTCCCAAGTTTTAATTCCCCAGTAGAGATCGTATGATTTTTCTTTATTTCCCCAGGAAAGTCATGAAGAATTCTCACATCCCCACAGAAGTTGTCAAAGCTCTTGTTAATCCCCACGAGTCACCAAGGATTTACAATCCCCAGCGGTGGTCCCAGGATTTATCATTCTCAACAAATCAAGATTTTTGGAATCCCCAACATCGGTCAAAGATTTACTTTCTCCGACAGCAGTCAAAGATTTCATTTATCAAGGATTTATTTTCCTCAGCAAGACAGCTAATAAGCTTACATGCGCATCCATTACATTCATATATCATAAACATTGATGAAGCATGTTTTATTGCATCATACATATCATGCGACATAACTTTGTGCTTTAGCTAACATTCCATCTTTTTCAGGATAAGATTAAAAATCTATCGTTAACAACTATTCAGAAATTTTAGATACAGTATATATACACCTCCAAACATAGCAGTCATTTTATTTCTCATTCAGAATTTCAAGTCAAAATACAGTATGTATACGCTCCAGACATGGAAGCCATTCTATTTCTCATTCAGATTCAACTATCAACTTCGAGTTCAGATACACTCCAGACACGGAAGTCATTTTGTCACTTGTCCAGATCCCAGTTACAATACAGATACACTCCAGACACGGAAGTTATTCTGCTACTCATACAGATCTCAACTTCAGATACAGTCCAGATACGCTCCAGACACGGTTGCCATTCTGTCACTCATTCGGAATTCATCCCCAGCACATAGAGGCTTCATACACAGATGTTTCTTTGTCACCCATTCAGAGTACAGATACACTCCAGACATGGTAGCATTCTGATAATCATTCAAGAATCAAATACATTTACATCTCGGATACGCTCTAGACACAGACGCCATTCCCTTGCTCATACAAACCCTGTCTCCAGATACAACTCAGATACCTTCCAAAGACGGATACCATTATGATGTTCATTCTACTGATTTTCAACAATCTTGGATGGCATCTTTAAGCCCATCTCCATCAAGATTCTACCATCTCCAAATGGCATCTTTAAGCCCATTCCCTTAGCTACATGTTGACGAGTGCAAATTTACGGGCACTCTAGTGTCCAATCCTCTTTTACCCTCGAGTCACGAAAGGCAAACTTGCCAATCTAACTCTTCAGGTTCAAGATGATTGAACAGGGGCAAATGTTGTACCCCAAAATTTTCCCTCTCATTTTATCAACATTTCTCATCATAAGGCTCTTGGAACTCAAGATCAAGCTAGGGTTTGCTCTGCTCAAGACACCTCTTTGCACTGTTGACCCAAATTAGGGTTTGAGTTTGCACAAGGATTTTTGGACCTTAAATTCCCAAAGTGACTTTCATACTTCATGTTGGGCTCATAAGTTTGTCCATACCAAGTTTCAAGCTTTGAATCAAATTTTTACCCAGTCAATTGGACAGTTGGCCTAGAAATCAGTTGTATTGGGGGAAAGTCAATTGTGGCCAATTTACAGTCAAACCTCATGAATTTTGACCCACATCAACATTATGAACTCATATGAACCATTTGATCAAGTTTGGACCACAATTCCACAAGAAATTTGATCAGATCACCAAAAGGGCAAAATGGTCATTTTTAGGGTTTTGACTGTACAAAGGCAATTTTTGACTGTTTGACCTAGCCAATGGCAAATCAAGCTCAACCATGGACTCAAGGACTCAATGAAATCATCTTTACCTATTCAACAAGTTCAAAAGATCTCAAATGCATGGGATTGACAGATGAATTTTTCAGTTAACTCATCAAAATTTGACTGTACACTGAAAAGTCAAACTTTGACTTTTTGGTCAAACTCAAGTGCCAAGGGTAATTTTTCATCAAGATGTGTCAAATTATGAAAAAATTTCATCAAGAAACCCAAAATTGCAAATTAGGGTTTGAAATTGAAAAAATTTCATAACTTAGAATTTTTCTAAGTTATGAAATTTTCTTAATTTTTCCTACATTTGTCCCATATTTTCACCAAGATGCAAATGGATTCAAACAAAACTTACAACATGAAAGTTGTAGTCCTCCACAAATTCTACAACTTTTATTCACAAAATTTTATCAAAATAAGCTTGTATCTCAAGTTATGATTTTTGGAACAAGGGTCCCTAAAACTTTTAACTTAGAGAAATTTTTCCCTAGTTTAGGTAGGATTTTGACCCATCTTCTTGGCCATTTTTCACATAGTTCCACTTGGAATATCAAGTTTCATTTCAAAGATGGATTATAGTTCTTGTTGTCAGATTTCCAAATTGTCCAAGAACTCCTCAAACACATTTGTGGTTAGGGAGAATCGAATGCTTGAAGTTGGCAAAAACTCACTTTGTATCCATGGCAAATTCATGTTCACTCAAGTGGCATTTTCAAACCAACATGCTTTGTACTAGTTGGCAGGCCTCTAAACCATTTTACACTCCTTAATTGAATGCAAATCCACTGAGCTAATGCATTATCTTGTCCATTTGGACATTGCACACAAAACTAATCCCTAAATGGTAAAAAGCACATTTCCATTTTTGAAAAGGTATACTTTATGTAAAAACATGATCTTTGAAGCATAGAGCCAAGATCTCAGAAGCCAAATCAAATCCACAAATTCCATAAACCAAGAGGATTGTATGCAGCACATTATATGGCTTGTACAGGCCAGTAATACCAACATCACATCTTTGCTTCAAAAACCAGAAATTGTCCAAACACTTGCCAACTTGAAAAACCAGTCCATGCTAGCTTAAACAAACATTAAAAACAACTTTCACACAACCCTTTGAGCAATAAACACGAGCACTTGAGCCTCAAAACCTCCCATAGCCAAAAATCACTCTTCTTTGGCAAAACAGGGCAGGTGCTGCAACTTGAGTGCCATAGCTCATTTGGCTCGTGCGTTTTTCTCCTTTTTGTTTCAAACACATTCCATTCAACTCACTCAAGCTATCCCAAACCTCCATTGCCAACTGTAACTCCATTTTCAGTGATCACCATTTTCATTTCAAGCTTATGCAGGTTGAGTTCTATAGGCTAATTCAGGGACTTCCAAGGCAAGCTAGCTATTGGAAAAGACCAAGTGAAGTTCAGGCAAGCTACTAGATACCTCAAAACTTGTTGAGAAGCACTGCATTGTCCCTTTCGAATCCAACTGAAACACATTTTTCATCACTTTCTATCTCTCTATTTAGGAACATTTAGCCTTAGGTTTGTGAATGAAAAATGTAGTATTCAATGCCATGAAGCCATACATATGCTCAGCTTTCATTTATATTAATTATGCTAGGAGAATTTCATCCATGAACATGCTGAAAAAACTAGGTCATATTTTGGGGCCAGAGAAATTCTCTCTGGTCTTTGAGAGTTAAGATTAATGCTTTATATGGTTAGAATCGTATTGAAATTTTCTACAAGTTTTGTGTTATGTGTTTTTGCAATGGAGCTCGTATGCAGGATATTCATTTTGAACCAGGCGCGCGCGCGTTGTATAAAGTCTGGAGGAAGAAGATGAAGTCTTGGGCTGGGCTTGGCCTGGCTTGCTTCTAACACCCCTCTTTTCAGCTTCACACCCCTGGCCCAATTTCTTATATTTTTGCATTTTTGAATTTTTGTTTTCTTTTCTGACTTTGTTATTTTATTTCCAAATATAATAAATGCTCAAAAAATATTTTTCATAATTTTTTTAATTTATTTGGCATTTTATTCTAATTTTTTTTAAACATTAAAAGTATTTAAATATTCTTTTATATTATTTGGACTTGAAAAATATTTACATTTTATACTTTTATTTTTTATATTTACTTTTATTTATATTAAAAATATTTTCTTGAATATATTTTATTTTGTACATATTTAATTTGATTAATATACACATAATAAACATATATACTTTTATTTTATTAAATACTTAGAATAAAAATACAAAAATATTACATTTTTATTTTTATTATTATTTATACTAAAAAATACCTTTTTGAGTATATTTCATTTTTTACACATATTTATATATTTTTGTATATAAATAATATATAATATTTATTCTCTTAAAGAAATTAGGGTTTCATCCCTTAAACAATTAAATAAATCTTTTATTTATTTCTTACACTTTTTTACATTAAAAATACGTTTACATACATAAACAAACAAAAATTCTTTTTTTCATAATACATTTTATTTGATATTTATTTATCTTGTTTATTTAAATATTGTACATTTAAATATTTATGCAATTGAGATTCAATTTAGATGTAATAGTAAATTAGGGTGTATATTTCTTGTCAAATACCCCCATTCAAATTTGTACCCCCATCCCCATAATCATGTTGTAATAGCTTAGAACTTTAAATTCGCGCACTTTACGCTTTCAAATATGCCATGATTAGAGAATTAGGGTTTGTATGCAAAAAATTCAAATTAATAAATAGTTTGACCTAATCAAAGACAAAAATGCATGAAAATCAAACACAATGCACACTTGCACCCCTAGGATTACAATCCACTTGTTGCCTTCAAAAATGGGCCATGGTATGCATGTTGGGTACTTTGGCAAAACAAAAACAAAACAAAAGATCATAGTCCCTCGATGACGCTATCTTGGTTGCCTAAACAAAAATGATCAAGTCTCTAGAAAATTGCCAAAGATACTTAACACAATTGCTATCATGGTCTATACAATGACCCGCGCTTGTCCCGTTTAACATCCTAACACAAGGTTGTTCACCAAATGCAATGGTGAAACAACACTGTCAAAAGGGTTAAAAACATTAGGAAAGATATTTGAGTAAAATAGGGTAGATAGCTCTTAGTTACTTGATCAAAAGCTTGCAAAACATCCTTGCTATTTCCAAACACACTTCACAACACAATTTCAAAACATTTCCCCATTCAAACTTTCAAAAGACAAAAACACCTTTGTATACATTCAAACAAGAATCATTACAAAGGTTGCCACAATGATGGCCTCTTTTCAAAACATCTTTCAAAACCAAACACAAAGCACCATTTCAAACAATTGAAAAGCAAAGCAAGTGATCTAAACAAGTAACTAAGAGCCCATGGAGAACTGTGATTCGGTGGGAAGAAAACTGACTGTTTTTGGAATGCTGGTTTGCGTTTTGCGTTTGTTTTTGCAAAATGTCGCAGTAAGCAAGAGTCGCCACTATCTTTTATTTTTATCTAACAAGGAAAGGAAAAAAGCACAGAAAAATTCATTTTTCGAGATGTTTCTCGGGTTCGGGAGGTAGATTATAGAAAGGGAAGGTGTTAGCACCCTTTCTATACGTGGTTATCCACGGGCTCTTAGGTACTTGCTCATTGTGTTTTCAAAATTTGCTTTTCTTTGTGTTTGTGGGTTTGAAAGAAGTTTTTGTTTGAAAGGTGTGTAAGTGCGAAAAGTTTTATTTTGTTTTGAAAGGAGCAAGTACTTAAGAACCATCTACCTACTCGAAAAAAGAATTAATTTGTACAAATGTCCTTCAGACAATGCTATCCCACTATTGAGGAGTAGGTAGCATCGTCGTTGGAGTTTAAGGGTCAATTCAATTAAGGGACGTGTGGTCACTAAAGCAATGTTAGGACGCCTTAGCGGTAACCCTAATGTCTTAGATCATTTTTCCGAGGCAACCATTTCGAGGCAACTATGATCTTTGGACAAGAGGGCGACCTCTAAAACTTCCTATACTCAATGACCACGTTCGAAGGCAACCAAGTGAAGTGTACCCTAAGAGTGCGCATGTGCGAGTGTGTTAGTTCGGTTATATTATCTTTGTACATGTCATGGGTGAGCTATGTTGATTTTAAGTTCATACATTTGATCTTGTCATGCATTCCCTATTATTAAACATCTAGCAGTGTATAGTTGCGGAAATTAAATCTAAACTATTATAAGGCGTCGGGTATTTACATCGCCAAAAACAAACCCTTGAAATTAAAATGCGAAAAGTAAAATAAAGCGATAAAATAAAGTCCTATTTAAAAGCTATTAGATACCGGGAGCAATTACAATATTAGATAAAATAATTCGCGTGCGAGAAATTTAAATCGGTGCATTTTTTAGGGTTTTGACCCTTTTTTATTAAAGAAAAGATTTTTGTTGTTTTTGAATTAATTGGAATTAAACCTAAGCTAATTATTAATTAATTAATTAATGAAAATATTTTTTAATTTTTGGGTATTTAAAAATAAAATAAAATTGGTCAAAGTTAATAAAAACCTAATTTTTCTACATTAATTTTTAATTATTCCAAAATTGTTAATGTTATTTCCTAATTAAAACTAAATCAATTAAATTAACTTATTTACAAAAATAAAATGGTGAATTTAATTTTAATAAATAAAAATAATATTTTTTGTGTTTTTGATTTTTATGAGGAAAGATTATTAATTGGTTAGTGATTAATAAAAAATAATAACAATAAAACAAATAAATAAATATAATGAAAAGAAAATAAATCAAGGGGGTGTTGGGCCCAAGAGGAGGTGAAATCAGCATTTTGAGGCCCATTCACGCTGGAAGCCTGGTTGACCTTTGCAATTCTCCATGGCACATTGACTAGGGTGTAGGATGAACTTCTCATCTGGGCCATTGGATTTGGCCTGAAGGCCATCTGGCAAGTGATCAAGTGATGATGCATGGTGTACCATAATTGCTGAGGCGCGTTGGATCTGCTGAAGAAAAACAATAATAGGCAATATGGGGGACCTGGGGTTCGAACCCAGGTCCCATTGGACTTTGACACGCTTCACTTACCAACTCAACCACTGCATCTATTTATTATTATAATGGATAAATAATATTATAAGGGAAAAGCAAATAATATACTGGAAATTAAAAAACGCGCGAGATTCAAAATCAACCAATGGGGAAGAAACACGTCTTCATCTTCTCCAACAAAACTTGTTCCTTTTTCCTGCGGATTTGAATCCGCAACTAAATCCCTAGGTCAATCCTAAAATCCTCTATAGGCGATGGAAACGAATTTTGAGACCATCATGTTACTCGTCTCTCCCTCCTGAACAAGCTCATGACCATCATTTGTCTTGATTTTACCTGTAGCAAAAATGCCTAAAAAACAACCTTCCAAACCCTAGGTTCGGTTACAAGGCTATGGCTTATGAAAATAAAATCAAATGATGCAGAAAGTTTAGAAATTGAATGATAAGCATGATTATACCAACGATTAGTCCAAAAGATGCCAAAATATGGAGTCACGGTTTCATGTACAGTGGTGTTTTTCAGAAGACTTACAGTGCGATTAAAGAGGTGATTGGCTTGGATTTTGATTGCAATAGCTTCGATGGATGTCAGACAAGAAGTCTATGTTGAGTTTTGACCTTGAATCTGCCTCTAACCAAGATTTCGATTCCAAGCTTTCTTGAGTTTTTTTTCAAATTTTGTATTGCAGTTTGTGCCGTCTCTCGGTCATCATTTTCGTGTCTTAGCATTATACAAGTAATATGGAAGCAATTAGGTTTAGTTTTGGGCTTTGAATCCATGAGCATTGATGATTTTGGATTTGCTTTGATCCTCCATGAATAAGCTTTCAAATTTGTCAAAAAATCCAATATTTGTTCATGATATGCCTTGATTCGAATTTGGTCATGTCCATAATGATATTAAAGACCTGTATCAATCAAAAAGATTCCAATTGATTAAGATTTGGATTTTATTTGGATTTAAATTGATTAAAAATGAATTAAATAAATAAAAATCAAATAAAAATAGAAAAATTAATAAATTGGTACAAGACTGAAGATATGACACGTGTGTAGTGTGAAAAAATCAAATCAAGTGGAAAAAAGTGGGCCCATTTGACAAAATTTGAAGTTTTGGGGATAGTTGACTTTTGGCAATTTTGGAAAAATGCTCAACTTCAACAATTCATAACTACTTCAATTTTGAACTTTTGGAGGTTTTCTTGGACTTTTTAGAAACCTTGATATGTCCTATAACCAACCCTTTTAGTATCATCTCATTTTGATATTCCATGCTCAAGTTATAAGCTTTGGCAAAAAAGGTGTTTTTGTTGACTTTCAAAAATGACCTATAATGTCCAAATTTGTAACTTTTTGTGAGTGCATTTCTTGATCTTGGGGTGTGAAGATGTATTTTAGGAAATTGCATCCTCTTCAAAATGAGCTTTATATAGGTCATTTCTCATAAAGTATGAGAAGGTTATGCTTGGTCAAAGTTGAGTTGACTTTTCCTGCAAAACCCTAATTTAACAATTTTTGAATCTTGATGAATTTTGAGAAATCCTTGATGAATCATGATCAACCCTTGATAAAATGATGAATTATCCTTCAAAATGATAATTTTGACAAAAAATATTGAGGTTTGACTATTTGTAGGTCACAGTTGACTTTTGCCCTAGCATGGTCGATTTTTGGACCTCTTGAGCAATTGACTGACCAAACTTCCTCTGCAAGGCTTGAAATTTGACATGGATGAACTTGAGAACATATTAGGACATTAGGGAGCACTTGAGGTCATTTTGATGTAAGGACCCTGATGCAACACAAAACCCTAATTTGAGGTTGACTGCCTTAGGAGGTGATTTGACTGTCCAACTCTTGAGCAATCTTGAGCCACTTGGAGATTATTCTTGAAAGGTCTTGAGAAATATGGGAGGGAAAATTTTGGGGTAAAACAGTTGCCCCTGTTCAATTTTCTTAAACCTGAGGATATAGATTGGCTTTCGGGCCTTTCGTGATCCGAAGGTGGAAGATAATTGAACACTAGAGTGCCCAGAAATTTGCACTCGCATGACGTGGTATCAACATTGTGATGTCGGGAATGGGCTTACAGATGCCATTTAGAGATTGTTGATAGCAGGTCTTGTCTTCTTTGACTGGATTGGCGTCAGAAAAATCTTTAGGAATCAATTTAACTGGACCATAGGGGTTTTGTCTCTTTTGACTGCGTTCGTATCAGAAAAATATTTAGGAATCGATTTAACTGGTTTTGTCTCCATTGACTGCGTTCGCATCAGAAAAATCTTTAGGAATCGATTTAACTGGTTTTGTCTCCATTGACGGGTTTGGCCTTAGAAAAATCTTTAGGAACCGATTTAACTGATTTTGTCTCCATTGACTAATTTAGCCACAGAAAAATCTTTAGGAATCGATTTAACTGGTTTTGTCTCCATTGACGGGTTGGCCTCAGAAAAATCTTTAGGAATCGATTTAACTGATTTTGTCTCCATTGATTGATTTGGCCACAGAAAAATCTTTAGGAATCGATTTAACTGGTTTTGTCTCCATTGACGGGTTGGCCTCAAAAAAATCTTTAGGAATCGATTTAATTGATTTTGTCTCCATTGAATGATTTGGCCACAGAAAAATCTTTAGGAATCGATTTAACTGGTTTTGTCTCCATTGACTGAATTGGCCTCAGAAAATTCTTTAGGAATCGATTTAACTGATTTTGTCTCCTTTGACGGGTTGTCTCCTTTGACGGGTTGTCTCCTTTGACGGGTTGTCTCTTTTGACTGGATTTGTCTCCTTTGACTGGATTTGTCTCCTTTGACCGGATTTGTCTCCTTTGACTGAATTTGTCTCCTTTGACTGGTGAGAATTTTAACTGTATCTTTCCTGAAAAGCAAAGGTCAGTCATATGCAATGCATGATATGGATCAAGCAATGATGTTCTCAATATAAATGAGATTGTTTTATATGATGCACATATGCATGTATCATGATGTATGGAAATGTGATGTTTTAGCTGGGGAAAATAAATCCCAGAGCTGCTGGAGAATAGAGTTGAATTCTTCGTTTCCACTAGGGATGATGAACGATGGTGATAAACTTGTAGGAGAGGATAACTCCGTTGGGGAATAAACTGGTGAGGAGATTACTCCGAAGGGAATTACTCTGTGGGGGAGAGATGCTCTGCTGAGGATTTTAACGATAAACTCCGCTAGGGATTCCGCTGATAAGCTCCGCTGGGGATTCCATTGATAAGCTCCGCTGGGGATTCCGCTGATAAGCTCCGCGGGGGATTTCAACGATAAACTCCGCTGGGGATGGATTACCGTTGCTGGTGATATTAAATCTGTTGAGGATTGAATTCCTGCTTGTGAAAGGAAAGAACTTCGCTGGGGACGATCTTTCAGTTGCAACATGCTGGGGATAATCCTGTTAGACTCTTGTGGGGATAACCCTCTGAATTCTGCTAGGAATGATCTTTCGAACTTGGCTGGGGAGATTTATTTTATACTCCGTTGGGGATAAAATTCCAGAGTCTACTGGGGAAGAGGTTTCAACTTCGCTGGGGAAGCTTTTTCAGACCGTGCTGGGGAAATATTGACTCCACTAGGGGTATCTTGTATTCTGTCGGGGAACACTCTTATACTCCGTTGAGGGATATTAAGACTGTCGGGGATACTCTTATACTCCACTGGGGAATATTAAGATCCTTTTAGTGCTGATGGTAGACCAACTCTACTTGGGGAGAGTATTGCTGATTTGTTCATGGTTGCGAGTCTCAGCTGAGGAAGAGCTACCATTACTATCTTACTCTGCGGAGAGTGAAGGTATCTTAGCCATATTCTTCAGCTGAATCTACCTTTGTACCTGGTGAATAGAGCAACTATACAGCTTGGGAAATTCTATGCCCCTACTTCTGATATTACCAGTAATTCATCTTTTGTTTCATACGTAAATATTTATGATTAGCAATTAATGTCAAATGCATATATCAAAAATGAACTTTGGACGTTATTTGCAAAACAAAACGGATAAAGGAAAACAGTTTGAATTTTGTCTAAAAATGAATTTGTATTGATTTTGAAGTTTGGCCTGTAAATAGGCGTTTTTGTACAAGAGGCTGACGTCCTAGTAAGAGAACGCCGCCGAGCAAATAGAATTTATACAATGTGTGAAAAGAAAACCAAACAGCTATGTGAATGATCCCACTGGGTTCCAACTCTGCTATTGCCTTTATGTCCTCGAGCATCTCATCACTTTGTTGTTGGTTGAAGATGAATCTGATTGATTAGTGTCGTCCGAGCTTGATAGTCGATACCGAAGTCTGGATGCAAGGTGATCCAATGAGACATATAGTTACGCTTTGATCCCTAATTTTTTCCTTGACCGCCTTTTCGGGTTTTCAGTCTACCGAGATACCCATTTTTGCCCAATCCGCCTTTTCAGGTTTTCGACTTGCCGGGTGTACAGATTTTTTTCATTTTCATCCCTTATTTTTTCCCGAACCCTTTTGGTTCGCCGGGAAGCCCTTATTTTTTCCTAGGCCAGTCAACCTAGCGGGTCTTTGATTATGCGTAGTATCTTTTAACTATGTCTTCATTTATGGGGTGAAGAAGGTCGTCACCATCCATGGTGGTTAGAATCATAGCTCCTCCTGAGAAAATGTTCCTAACCACAAATGGCCCTTCGTAAGTAGGGGTCCATTTTCCCCTGGGATCACCTTGAGGTAGGATAATGTGCTTGATTACCAGATCCCCAACTTGATACTCTTGTCGTCTAACTTTCTTGTTAAATGCCTTGATCATTCGTTTTTGGTACGTCTGACCATGACAAATAGCAGTAAGTCTCTTTTTGTCGATTAGGTTCAGTTGATCAAGTCGGGTCTGAATCCAGTCATCTTCACTCAAACCTGCATCCTTCATGATCCGAAGAGAGGGTATTTGAACTTCAATTGGAAAGACTGCATCCATGCCATAAACCAAGGAATAGGGTGTTGCCCCTGTTGACGTCCGTGCTGAAGTACGGGACCCATGGAGAGCAAATGGTAACATCTTGTGCCAATCTTTGTATGTCACTGCTCTTTTGCACAATCTTCTTAATGTTCTTATTAGCCGCTTCAACAGCCCCATTCATCTTCGGCCGTTAGGGAGAAGAGTTATGATGTTGTATCTTGAATTGCTCGCAGAGCTTAGTGATCATCTAGTTGTTGAGATTGGTACCATTGTCCGTAATGATCCTCTCTGGTATACCGTATCGACAGATCAGATTATGCTGAATGAACTGTGCCACGACGTTCTTGGTTACAGTAGCAAAGGAAGCTGCTTCAACCCACTTCATAAAGTAATCAATTGCTACCAAGATGAAACGATGCATATTCAATGTCGTAGGTCTGATCTCTCCGATCATATCAATGCCCCACATTGCAAAAGGCTATGGAGTTGTCAAGACGTTCAGAGGAACCGGAGGTATGTGCACCTTATCAGCATAGGCTTAACACTTGTGACATGTCCGAGAATGCTGATAACAGTCAGCTTCCATTATGGACCAATAATATCCTGCCCGAAGGATTTTCTTTGCCATGGTATGTCCACTGGAATGGGTTCCGAAAGTACCTTCATGTAACTCCGTCATGATCTTTTCTGCTTCATTCTTATCCATACAACGCAGTAAGGTTGAATCATGGTTACGTTTGTAAAGGATGCCATTGCTGATGAAGAACTTCGCCGCGAACCTCCTCAGAAACTTCTTGTCATTAACAGATGCACCCTCGGGGTACTCCTGGGCCTCAAAATACCTCTTTACTTCATGGAACCAAGGCTTTTATGTTACCTCTTCAATTTCAATATCACAGCAACGCGCAAGTTCGTCCAATCTTTCAATGATGATCCAGGGAACCTCGTTGTCCCAATTAACTTTGAACATAGAAGACATCGTAGCCAGCGCGTCCGCCAACTGATTCTCCTCTCTAGGGAAGTGTTCAAAGGTTATCTCCTCGAAGTGGGGAAGCAAAGTCAACACATACTCCTTGTAAGGAATAAGATTCGGGTGTTTCGTATCCCACTCACCTTTGATCTGACTGATCACGAGAGTGGAATCTTCGAAGACACTCAAAAACATAATCCTTAGGTCAATTGCTGCTCGAAGACCCATAATGCACGCTTCATACTCCTCCATATTGTTGGTGCAGTTAAAACATAGTCGGGCGGTAAACGGAGTATGAGAGCCTTTAGGAGATATAATCACTGCGCCAATGCCATTACCCAAAGCGTTCGAAGCTCCATCAAAGTACATAGACCATCGGGATCCTTCTTCAGGTCCTTCATCCGGTCCAAGTGTCTCACAATCAGTTACCAACATGATATTCTCGTCTGGAAATTCAAAGTTCATAGACTGGTAATCATCCACTGCCTGATGTGCCAAATGGTCTGCCAACACACTTCCCTTAATTTCCTTTTGGGTCGTATATTGGATGTCATACTCAGTCAAGATCATCTGCCATCTTGCTATTCTTCCGGACAAGGCAAGCTTTTTGAAGATATACTTGATTGGATCCATCTTTGATATCAACAGAGTAGTGTGAGTCAATATATATTGTCTCAGCCGGTGAGCAGCCCATGCCAAAGCGCAGCAAGTTTTCTCGAGCAGTGAGTATCTGGTCTCACAGTCGCTAAACTTTTTGCTAAGGTAGTAAATTGCATGCTCTTTTCGGCCAGACTCGTCATGCTGACCCAGCACACACCCCATTGAGTTGTTGAGTACTGTCAAGTATAATATCAGAGGTCTCCCTTCAACTGGAGGCATTAGAATGGGTGGCTCTTGGAGATACTCTTTGATCCTTTCAAAAGCAGCCTAACATTCATCGTTCCAACGTACTACCTGATCTTTCTTCAGTAGCTTGAAGATTGGCTCACAAGTAGCAGTCAGATGCGAGATGAACCGAGCAATGTAATTCAGTCGTCCCAGGAAGCCTCTGACTTCTTTCTCTGTTCTGGGAGCTGGCATCTCCTGAATAGCTTTCACTTTTGCAGGGTCCACTTGAATACCTTTGCCGCTTACGACGAAACCCAGTAGCTTACCAGATCTCACCCCGAAGGTGCACTTGTTCGGGTTTAACTTCAGCTTGTACAACTTCAACCTGTCAAACAGCTTCTGCAGATGGTCGAGATGTTCTTCCTCAGTCTGGGACCTTGCAATCATATCGTCGACGTATACTTCAATCTCATGATGGATCATGTCATGAAACAAAGCAACCATGGCACACTGATATGTTTCCCCAGCATTCTTCAACCCAAAGGGCATGACCTTGTAGCAAAAGGTACCCCACTGAGTAACAAAGGTTGTCTTCGGGCGCCATCTTGATCTAATTATAATCGGAGAAACCATCCATGAAGGAGAAGACCTTGTGTTGAGCGATGTTGTCAACCAGAACGTCAATATGAGGCAGAGGGAAGTCATCCTTGGGGCTTGCCCTGTTCAAATCCCTGTAGTCAACACACATTCGAACCTTACCATCTTTCTTCAGCATAGAAACCACATTGGCGACCCACTGAGGGTAAGAAGTAACTGCTAGAAAGCCGGCTTCAAATTGTTTCATAACCCCAGCCTTGATCTTCTCAGACATCTCTGGGCGCATTCGGCAGACCTTCTGTTTTACGGGAGGACAATCTTCCTTTGTAGGCAGGCGATGAACCACAATATCAGTATCCAAACCAGGCATATCTTCGTAAGACCAGGCGAAGATCTCAACATAGTCACGCAGCATCTGAATCAACCATTGTTTCACACTAAGCTCCAGGTTTGCACCGACCTTGACTTCCTTCTTGTCTGTCTTAGTACCCAGATTCACTGATTCCACTGGCTCTTCGTGCGGCTGAATAGCCCTCTCTTCTTGGAGTAGCAGTCTTGCAAGTTCACCAGGCACTTCACAATCATCTTCACCTTCGTCTTCAGCTAAGTTGATTGGACTTTCGAAGTCATAACTGGCAGTAGCAGAGTCGTTACCAGTGAGATCCAGAGTGGATGTAGACCTGTATCTGTGAGTGTGTGTAAAATAGCTGTTTTGCAATAAAGAAAAACAAAGAGCGCAAAATTTGAAATGCAAGAACGTCCAATGCTTTTATTAATTATATATGTAGATGACACACAAAAAGCCCTCACAAATGAAGCCACGGTGCCCCGGGTAAGACACCAGGCCGTAAAGTTTAAAACATTGTCTGTTACATATTCAAAACAAAAGTTTCATTACTGGGTAACAAAAGTAATAGGGATGAAGTCCTTTGCTGTCCAGTTGCTTGGTTCACCGTAGGTCGTAGGATAGATCCAACTTTCGAACTCAGACTCTTCCACATCTTCTTCAATGGCATTCACTCCCGAATTGCTGATGAACACGGGAGGTCTTCCGATCCTTGCACTCCGAATAGCCCGTTGAGCTTCTGCAGTGAAACCCAAACCAAACTTGTTAGTCTTCTGTGTAAAATCAGGGAGTTGTCCCCAATTCGCACACCCACCTTTCTCAACAACAGCCCAGGCATCCTTGAGGGAAGCCATCTTCATAGAAGAATCTTCAACCAAAGTCTCAGCTGATGCCAGTGTCTGGGGAACCTCTTCAAAATGCTGAAATGGAGTCTCAATGAACTCCCCATCCATCTCTACATATCGGAAAGAGTTGAGGTGGCTCACCATGTACTCCTCCTCTCCTTGCACTGTCACAATCTTCCCTTTGACTGGGTACTTCAGCTTCTAGTGTAGCGTTGAGGTTACGGCTCCGGCCTTGTGGATCCATGGACGACCCAACAAACAAGAATAAGATGGCCGAATGTCTATTACATAGAACAGAGAGTTGAAGACCTGGGAACCAACCTTGATCGCGATATCAACCTCTCCATGTACCATTCTCTTAGACCCATCAAAGGCCCTGACGACAATGTTGCTTGGCTTCAGCTCCAACCCTTCACAATCCAACTGGTCTAGGGCTTTCTTAGGCACGACGTTCAATGAGGAACCAATATCCACTAATACATGTGCAAGAGTAGTGCCCCTGCATTCAATAGAGACATGCAGGGCATCGTTGTGATTCTTCCCTTTATCAGTCAAGTCGGTGTCCGAGAAACCCAACCCATTATCAGTAGTCAAATTGGCCATGCAATCTATAAACTGATCAGTTTATGTCTCTTGTGGTACGTGAGCAGTCTTCAAGAAGGTAATCAGAGACTTGGCATGGGCCTCTGAGCATAATAACAGTGACAACATAGAAATCTTGGATGGGGTTTGCCCCAGCTGTTCAACTACATTGTAGTCACTCTTTTTGATGATCTTCAGGATCTCTTCCATCTCTTTCTTAGAGGCTTCAACAGTAATTGTCTTTGGTGCCTCCGTCTGGGCAGGCACATCAGTGGTGATCCCTTTGCCCCGAGTGTCAGATGACTCAGCGACAGGGGTAAGAATAGGAACTTGAACAGGAATGGTAGCAGGTACACTGGCAGGTGTAATAATGATAGGTTTTCGGACAGTTGGTGGAGCAATATCAGGTGAGAAAAGTCTTCCACTGCGGGTGACTTTAGCAGGTCCAGTAATGTTTCTAACGTCAGTATCAGCATTCAACTCTTGCTTAACTCCATGAAAATAAACACCAGCCCCATAGTGCCAAGGGACAGCTTTATCAGAGGTGTAGGGGATGGGCCCCGGAACAGTGATGATTACAGGTGAGATTCTCGGAACAGATGTAATTCTAACAGGCTTCCTCGAGGGAGCCTTGGAAGAATTGTCGAAAATGGTAATGATGGCAACTTCTTCAGAAGGAATTAAGGGAACAACAGTCTTCTCAAATAGGATCTCTTTACTATCCATCAGGCGTTGGACACCTGATTTTAAAAGGGGACAACCAGTAGGCAGAACAGAACACATATGGAAACCTTCGTCACAACCCGGAAATAAACCGGCTAGCAAAAGGTTCTTCTTTACAGTCATCAAAGGGATAACAATGTCATTCACAGAAACCACAAACAAGTCTTCATTTATAGCATTTACTCCATGCTTGGGCATAGGAGCAGTCACAACATTAGGCCTTTCGGGCGCCTCGAACTCAATCTCCTTCGCATCAATTAAGTCATGTATCTTATTCTTCAAAGTCCAACAATCATTTGTATTATGCCCCAGGCTATCAGAATGATAAGCACAACGGGCATTAGGGTTATACCTTGGTGATGTTGTATTTGAATTCTTTGGGGCTTCCTTTAGAATCAACAGATTGGTCTTCAGCAATTATGGCAGGATCTGAGACAAAGTCATGCTGAGACGGGTGAATTTCCTTCAAGGTCTCTCGTCCTTCTGTTGATTGTTGTGCTGAGGAGCACCAGCAGGTTTTGAAATAACAACCGCATTAACAGTTTGGCGGTGTTCAGGTCTATTATGTCTTCTTGCACTGTAGACAGTACTGGACTCTTTCTTAAACGACTTCTTCTTGGTGCTTGATGAAGCACCCTTTTGTATCTTACCAGCCTTAATACCAGCCTCAATCCTCTCATCAGTCAAAATAAGCTCTGTAAACCCAGATGAAGAGCTTCCAATCAGATGGTTGAAGAATGGACCAGACAAGGTCCCCAGAAACATGTCAACAAGCTCCCGATAAGCCAAGGGTGGTTGTACTCTTCCGGCGAGGTCCCTCCACTTCTGAGCATAATCTTTGAATCCTTCACCCGTTCCCATTAACATACCGTGGAGTTGGGTATGCGTAGGAGCAAGGTCGGAGTTGTACTGGTACTGTCTGTAGAAAGCAGTAGCCAAATCTTCCCAACTGCGGATACTGGCTCCATCCAACTGGTAGAACCACTCAAGCTGAGTCCCTGAGAGACTGTCTTGGAAGAAGTGGATCCATAGGTTCTTATCAGCGGTGTACGGCTGAATCTTCCTCACATATGACCGGAGGTGCAGCTTCGGACAAGAAACTCCGTCATACTTAGCAAAGGCTGGTGCCTTGAATTTGTGGGGAATCACTACCCCAGATGATCGACCTAGGTCACCAAAGTCTAGACCAGGCACTTTCTGAACTTCCATAGCACTCAACCGGTCTTCTAGTTGCTTGTATCTGACCTCGGCCGGAGGATACTGTTCTTCGTCGAAGTCCGTCTCGTTGTCGGAGACCACAAGGCTAGGAGCCCTCCTTTCCTCTTGACTATCTTTCCCTCCAGATGAGGTAGTTAAATCAGCTTCATTATGTAGCCTGTTTCCAAACCTATGCCCTGTATTAAACAGGATGGTCCTCTTCTTCTTCTTCTTCTTCTCTTTCAGAATCAGGGTCTTCAAGTCCTGCTGACCCTTAGCAAGATTCATGAACATCTCTTGAAATTGGGCATTCTGGGCCTGGAGGGCCTTGATGGCTTGCTCAGTTGAAGGTTCAGCAGATATGATGAGTGCTGAAATAAACAGCGAAGAAGATAAGAGACCTGTAATGGGTACCTGTTGTGGAGTGCATGTGATGAAATGCTTATGATTATGATTTCAAAGACGATCGGGAGATTCAAATTTGTAAACAAGAAATGAAACACGCTTTATTAGAAAAACTTTAGAATTCAAATTGTTCAATTGATGCCCTCAGGGCGTTACATGAAAGGAAATACTAAAAAGTAAATAAAAACTGGAAAGGAAATCATCAAAGGTCAATCAAAGCTCCCATGGTCTCTTCTTATCCGTGCGGAAATAGTCATTAAGAATCCGCTCGTTCTCCAACTGCCTAGTCAGCTTCTGGATCTTCTGCTCTTGCTCGTTGAACCTCTCTCGGTAAGAATCCCGTTCATCTCTCAGTTGCATCCAAGATCTCTTCAGTGCCCCAATGTCAGTGGGCATATAAGGATGGAGGATGGTTGGAAGAACCCCTTCTTCATTAGCAACTTCAAGAGTGACAGGCCGGACGGCTTCATATGGCATACCCAGCTTTTAGGAACGGATGCGAACCCATCTGAGATATGGCTCCATCAGAAGTGAATTCTTTTGGCCCACCTCATTTTGATCAGATTGGTGAACTCTATCCCAAGCCCTTATGAATCTGCGGCGTAGCTCGTCGCCATCCCTTTGAAAATCAAAGATGATATGAGGCATTAGCATCTCATGAGGTCCTTCTCTTCTGGCTCTCCCAAACTGACGTAAGGCCAAGCACGGATTGTAAGAAATTCCTCCATGGGTTCCTAACAGTGGAACATTGGGGTATTCCCCACAACAATCAATAACAGTCACCTCGTCCATACCCTTTGAGAGTCCAGATGATGTCATTATGCGAGAGAGACATGACTCTATAAGCCCAGCCCATGCCTTCTTTGTTCTTCAGCACTGACTTGGGGAGGTGCGAAATAAACCACCTCGACAATAATGGAGCATAGCACATCAAGGTTCCCCGCTTTTGGGCAGTACGAGCATAGAGCTGATGAAGGATGTCACCTAAGAGAGTGGGTACAGGATTGCGAGAGATGAAGATCTTTACCACATTAACATCGACAAAGGAGTCAGAGTTCAGAAACAATACCAAGCCGTATATCAGAAGAGCCCAAATATCCTCGAATGCCTTGAAGTCTAGACTATCCCAGAAATAGTTAACCTTGCCAACCAAGAACTTAGTCATAAAGCCCTTTGCTCCACTTCTAGTCTCCCAATTAGCCATTACCTCTTCTTTGGTCATATGAAGGGCTGCAGCAATCTCTTCGGGCCTAAGAATCTTTTCCCAACTAGTAAACGGGGTCTGCTCCAGAACAGAGATACCGAGCAGCTCAGAGAACTCTTCTAGGGTGGGAACCAGCTGGTAGTCCTGGAAAGAAAAAAAATGGTACAGTGGATCATAGAATTGGACCAAAACACTCATCATCTGCTCGTCCAATTTGGAAGTGACCAAACTGAGAAGATAACCATGCCTCCTGATGAAGGAAGTAGTGTCAGGCATCTTGGCAACAAACTCTTTAAGCAAGGTGGGAACTTGGACAAAGTTAATCTGGATGGTATTCCTACGCATGGGCATCATGATGACCTAAAAAATAGAACAAAGATGAATCCCTCCTGTCTTTGAAATAGGTTAGTCTTATGCAAGATGTATGCAATGTTATGATGTCATGATGTCATGATAGTAAGCACACCACAAGTATCCACAAATAACAAACATGGTAAAGGCACACAAGTCACACAGAGAGCCCTTAGATTTCAGGCTGGCAAGGAGCTTAGGTACTACCCTCTTTCAGTTCAGTTGGTTTAAACATGTCCTAAAAATAGTAACCGAGTTCTAGAGGATCTCAATATCACTGACTACCCTCAATCGGTCATAATTCCAGTTTAGCAACCTTTTCTTACAACCGAAATCATCACGAGAGTTTAGTCTCAATGAGTGTAGCATACTGCTACTGTTCTATGGCCAAGTTGGTCAATTTAAAGGTTCTAAGGTCAGTTGGTGCTTAATAACCCCTTAGAAGACCCATATTCTCCTCGTTCCAACACAAGGGATATCAGTACAGACTAAAGTGCCACACCAACGTAGCTACTGCTTCAACCGTGTCGGTCTATGCCGGACAGTTCCCTCACAGTTTATTGCTACTTACCTAAAGGGTATCCCCAGATCCGGGTTAGGATCTATAGAACTCCGATACAAGCCCACAAATATAAAGCATACAAAGCATACAATTGAAAACACAATGATCTAATCCTAAGGTACACCTCACTTATTAAGTATCCCCAGCAGAGTCGCCAGTTCTGTGATACGGTGGGAAGAAAATTGACTATTTTTGGAATGCTGGTTGGCGTTTTCTGTTTGTTTTCGCAAAATGTCGCGGTAAGCAAGAGTCTCCGCCGTCTTTTATTTTTATCCAACAAGGAAAGGAAAAAAGCACAGAAAAATTCCTTTTTCGAGATGTTTCTCGCGTTCGGGAGGTAGATTATAGAAAGGGAAGGTGTTAGCACCCTTTCTATCTGTGGTTATCCACGGGCTCTTAGGTACTTGCTCATTGTGTTTTCAAAATTTGTTTTTCTTTGTGTTTGTGGGTTTGAAGAAGTTTTTGTTTGAAAGGTGTGTAAGTGCGAAAAGTTTTATTTTGTTTTGAAAGGAGCAAGTACTTAAGAACCATCTACCTACTCGAAAAAGGAATTAATCTGTACAAATATCCTTTAGACAATGTTATCCCACTATTGAGGAGTAGGTAACATCGTCGTTGGAGTTTAAGGGTTAATTCGATTAAGGGACGTGTGGTCACTAAAGCAATGTTAGGACGCCTTAGCGGTAACCCTAATGTCTTAGATCATTTTTCCGAGGCAACCATTTCGAGGCAACTATGATCTTTGGACAAGAGGGCGACCTCTAAAACTTCCTATACTCAATTACCACGTTCGAAGGCAACCAAGTGAGGTGTACCCTAAGAGTGCGCATGTGCGAGTGTGTTAGTTCGGTTATATTATCTTTGTACATGTCATGGGTGAGCTATGTTAATTTTAAGTTCATACATTTGATCTTGTCATGCATTCCCTATTATCAAACATCTAGTAGTGTATAGTTGCGGAATTTAAATTGCGGAAATTAAGTCTAAACTATTACAAGGCGTCAGATATTTACATCGCCAAAAACAAACCCTTGAAATTAAAATGAAGAAAATAAAATAAAGCGATAAAATAAAGTCCTATTTAAAAGCTATTACATACCGAGAGCAATTACAATATTGGATAAAATGATTCGCGTGTGAGAAATTTAAATCGGCGCATTTTTTAGGGTTTTGACCCTTTTTTATTAAAGAAAAGATTTTTGTTGTTTTTGAATTAATTGGAATTAAACCTAAGCTAATTATTAATTAATTAATTAATGAAAATATTTTTGAATTTTTGGGTATTTAAAAATAAAATAAAATTGGTCAAAGTTAATAAAAACCTAATTTTTCTACATTAATTTTTAATTATTGCAAAATTGTTAATGTTATTTCCTAGTTAAAACTAAATCAATTAAATTAACTTATTTACAAAAATAAAATGGTGAATTTAATTTTAATAAATAAAAATAATATTTTTTGTGTTTTTTATTTTTATGAGGAAAAATTATTAATTGGTTAGTGATTAATAAAAAATAATAACAATAAAACAAATAAATAAATATAATGAAAAGAAAATAAACCAAGGGGGTGTTGGGCCCAAGAGGAGGTGAAATCAGCATTTTGAGGCCCATTCATGCTGGAAGCCTGGTTGAACTTTGCAATTCTCCATGGCACATTGACTAGGGTGTGTGATGGACTTCTCATCTGGGCCATTGGATTTGGCCTAAAGGCCATCTGGCAAGTGATCAAGTGATGATGCATGGTGTACCATAATTGCTGAGGCCCGTTGGATCTGCTGAAGAAAAACAATAATAGGCAATATGGGGGACCTGGGGTTCGAACCCAGGTCCCATTGGACTTTGACACGCTTCACTTACCAACTCAACCATTGCATCTATTTGTTATTATAATGGATAAATAATATTATAAGGGAAAAGCAAATAATATACTGGAAATTAAAAAACGCGCGAGATTCAAAATCAACTAATGGGGAAGAAACACGTCTTCATCTTCTCCAACAAAACCTGTTCTTTTTTCCTGCGGATTTGAATCCGCCACTAAATCCCTAGGTCAATCCTAAAATCCTCTATAGGCGATGGAAACGAATTTTGAGACCATCATTTTACTCGTCTCTCCCTCCTGAACAAGCTCATGACCATCATTTGTCTTGATTTTACCTGTAGCAAAAATGCCCAAAAAACAACCTTCTAAACCCTAGGTTCAGTTACAAGGCTATGGCTTATGAAAATAAAATCAAATGATGCAGAAAGTTTAGAAATTGAATGATAAGCATGATTATACCAACGATTTGTCCAAAAGATGCCAAAATATGGAGTCACGGTTTCATGTACAGGGGTGTTTTTCAGAAGACTTACAGTGCGATTCAAGAGGTGATTGGCTTGGCTTTTGATTGCAATAGCTTCGGTGGATGTCAGGCAAGAAGTCTATGTTGAGTTTTGACCTTGAATCTGCCTCTAACCAAGATTTCGATTCCAAGCTTTCTTGAGGTTTTTTCAAGTTTTATATTGCAGTTTGTTCCGTCTCTCGGTCATCATTTTCGTGTCTTAGCATTATACAAGTAATATGGAAGCAATTAGGTTTAGTTTTGGGCTTTGAATCCATGAGCATTGATGATTTTGGATTTGCTTTGATCCTCCATGAATAAGCTTTCAAATTTGTCAAAAAATCCAATATTGATATGTCCATAATGATATTAAAGACCTGTATCAATCAAAAAGATTCCAATTGATTAAGATTTGGATTTTATTTGGATTTAAATTGATTAAAAATGAATTAAATAAATAAAAATCAAATAAAAATAGAAAAATTAATAAATTGGTACAAGACTGAAGATATGACACGTGTGTAGTGTGACAAAATCAAATCAAGTGGAAAAAAGTGGGCCCATTTGACAAAATTTGAAGTTTTGGGGATAGTTGACTTTTGGCAATTTTGGAAAAATGCTCAACTTCAACAATGCATAACTACTTCAACTTTGAAATTTTGGAGGTGTTCTTGGACTTTTTAGATACCTTGATATGTCCTATAACTAACCCTTTTAGTCTCATCTCATTTTGATATTCCATGCTCAAGTTATAAGCTTTGGCAAAAAAGGTGTTTTTGTTGACTTTCAAAAATGACCTATAATGTCCAAATTTGTAACTTTTTGTGAGTGCATTTCTTGATCTTGGGGGTGTGAAGATGGATTTTAGGAAATTGCATCCTCTTCAAAATGAGCTTTGGATGGGTCATTTCTCATAAAGTATGAGAAGGTTATGCTTGGTCAAAGTTGAGTTGACTTTTCCTGGAAAACCCTAATTTAATAATTTTTTAATCTTGATGAATTTTGAGAAATCCTTGATGAATCATGATCAACCCTTGATAAAATGATGAATTATCCTTCAAAATTATAATGTTGACAAAAAATCTTGAGGTTTGATTATTTGTAGGTCACAGTTGACTTTTGCCCTAGCATAGTCAATTTTTGGACCTCTTGAGCAATTGACTGACCAAACTTCCTCTGCAAGGCTTGAAATTTGACATGGATGAACTTGAGAACATATTAGGATATTAGGGAGCACTTGAGGTCATTTGGATGTAAGGACCTTGATGCAACACAAAACCCTAATTTGAGGTTGACTGCCTTAGGAGGTGATTTGAGTGTCCAACTCTTGAGCAATCTTGAGCCACTTGGAGATTATTCTTGAAAGGTCTTGAGAAATATGGGAGGGAAAATTTTGGGGTACAACAATAACCATGGATGAAAATGGTGCTTGCAACTTCCCTTTTCATAATCTATTCCCCGAACCCAAGAAAATATCTCAAAGGTCTTTCCTGTGCTTTTTGACCTTTCCTTAGGATAAAATAAAAAATCGGTGGCGACTCTTGCTAAACCGAAACATTTGCAAACACAAACGCAAAACCTCAAGTCAGTTCTCCCACCGTATCACGGGATGCTTTAGCCAAGGGGTCATATCAACCGAGGCAAGTAAGCGGGAAGAGTGTAATACCCCATTTCTACCCAGCGAGTTAAATAAAATCAGATTTATAAAATTTCCAACAAACAAATGGAATGGTACACTTTCAACTTGGAACAACGATATTCAATCACCTATAGTTCAGATACATAACACATAAAATTCGGATGAACCGATAACAACCTGTTTAGTCTTCAAAAATAAAACAACTTTCATTACTACGCAGTAGATTCCCAAAATTCAACTGAAAGCACCATAACATCTTATCTAACTCAAAACAACTTTAAGACAACAGGTCTTTAATGAAAACAACTTAAAAATTCAGCAATATAATGAAAATCAACAATAAAGAAAACATGTGTTCATCCCTCCGAGTGCTACGTATCAGAGCGACAACACCGACTCGAACTAACGAGGGTAACAACTAACCTTCTTGATTACCTGGACGTTACCAACAGAGGGCAACATTGAAACAGAAGGGGTGAGATATCGAACCATATAATCAGATATACAATAAATAATATATTTATATTAGGTCATACAATTCACCACTTCATAGCTTTTTATCAACATTTAACATAATTAATTCATCCACACAACAATTCAGGATGCAATATGAAATGCGACTCGTTTTTATGCACATGCATGTGGTATCAATGGAGAAGAACTTCCAACTTAGAAATCTGCCAATAAATAGAGGCATCAACAAGGCATAAGCCTTCAACTTTATATTTTCCAATCCAGACCAACTTGACGAGCATCAGCTCCAACATGATATGCTATGTATGCATCAACGACATGAACGTAATAACAACAACAACAATAATTCATCTTAATTCAACATTGGCCATAAGCCTACAACTTAATATTTTGCCCATAAATAGAGGCAATAAAATCACCTGCTAATCAAATTTTTCAACAAAAACACCACCCAACATATCAACAAAAAATTACTACAAATAAACCGCATAATTATTCAGACTATTTCGACTATTGATAACTTTAACAATCTTATTGACAACTCATTTAACAACTCTAACAATTCTATTGACGACTATATCAAAATTGAAAATAATTTTAAATTAGTCAATTAACTCAAATAATTATATTTAACACAAAACTCCTAAAATAATTATACTTAATAATACTAAATTATATATGAGCATGATAGTTAGAAAAATATCAATTTAGCACCAAAATACCAACTCAAATAAAAGAAATAGATCCATTTAAGTCACATGATGCTACAGGGTGATTCCTTTCACTACACTATAATGCAATATAATGCAATACTGTTCACGGGGGGTTCTAATTTGTATAAATATTCTAGTGTTAATTTTAATTTCTCAACTTGGCAACACTGTAACTTCTATGTCTAGCTATTTCTGATTAGTAATATGGTATGGGGATAATCCAATTTTTAATCTAACCAAAAGTAGTTTCAATTTATGGCGCTATAATGATTTAGTGAAAAAAAGAAGTATATATATGTAGGTATAAATAAATGGTATTGGCAGTAAGACCCATCCATATTGTCTCTCTATTCAGATATGATATAAAGTGCTACAAGACACAGATTGAAAAGAGAAGCATATAAGCACCACTCAATTTTTGCTACAGTATGCCAATTACCAAGCATATAGGGCACTTGCATGTTCCGCTACAATGCTAAACTTATAATACCCTTATGTTTTTCAATACAGTAAAAGAACAAATAGCACTTCATCTAATTTCCGCTACAATTGAAAGACCATTCTCATTTTTTTCTAAGTGTACATCAGTGTCTATATAATAAATTGGGTCTTCAATCATCTCTCAATTTCAATAATATATCAATTTCAAACACAAATAGAAACAATTTTTACAACCCAAATTCACATACTATAATCACATACCCTATTATAGAGTCAGAATCTCACTCTTACCTTGGATTAAGTGCAATTCTAAGAAACTTCAACCGAATTTCTGATGAATATGGCACTAGAAGTAGTATCCTTGTTCTTCTTCTCCTCTCACAAAACCCTTATTCCTCTTTCTTCTTTCCTGATATCTCTATTCTCTCTCTTTCTCTTCTAATTCATTTATTCTATATAATACTACTATTTTATTTAATCATATTAAATTCAAATGGGCCTAAGTGACATACCCCCCATAATACTACACAACACCACCAATTAAAGCCCAATATCAAATTTAAGCTAAATAGTAAAATAAGACTTCAACTTAATTACACCAAATTAATTCAATTAATTATTATTCCAACTTAATAAAATAATTCTGACTTCGCCAATAAAAATTCGAATTAATATAAAATATTCAAAAAAATTTAATTAAATAAATAATTAAATATCGGGGCGTTACAAAGAGGATAGAAGAAAATAGCACGGAGCATCAATGTCGACCAACGCTAGCTCAAGATAAAATGTGGGGGATTGATTATAGATCCCTTTTCCACTTGACGACTCGATAACCATGATCTGCAAACCTCCGAAGCATCGGCGTACAACATGAGCTAAGGATGACACGGACTAGAATGTACGGGAGTCAATTGCGGACCCTTCCCGCTTGCCTGCTTTTGAGGACTTATTATCTGTAATATAATGTGGGCACAAATGTAAACACACGTGCGGAATACCTACTTCGAAGGTAGGATTTTAAACAAGCACAAGTAGTACACAATGGCACATAATGCGAAATTGCCCCAAACGGGTCTTTAAATAAACCAGAGGGGTTCCTAACATGATCAACAACGGAAATCCCCATCATACATATCTAGTCCTACTTCTCATGACAAGGAAAGCAGTAAATCGCGGAAATAGTAAAAATGAAGAGATGAAATACCAAATGGATAACAATCCGTATCATGCAAGGAAAAATAGGAAACCCGAAAAACTTCGAGCAAGCTATCCTCAACAAAGAAATTCAGTGAGAATATGAGTCTAGGCATCAATAAGCAAGATTAGAATGTGTGACAGACACATCCGTATCACAAAGTGCCTGCACAAAATACAATTATACAAGATACGGGGCACAAAACAATGGCATGCGTGTCGAACGCAAAATCGGACTATAAATCGAAAGTCCAAATAAATTATCCGATCACATAATCAAGCGATAATTACATAATCAGAAACTATCCCAATGTACCTTGCACAATCAACACACATTTTAGAAATAACAAGGAAAATTAAAGTATAAAAGAGTAGAAGAGTGCTTGGAGAAAGCAAGGCCAAAGAAAGGCAAAAGATACGGAAAAAAAAGCAATGCTGGTAGTTTGAGTCGATTCAAAGATAGGATGAGTCGACTCAAAAATGAGTCGACTCGAAGGGTCAGTGCGACACTTCCTGCAAGTGGCTAGAATTGTTTTTTTTAAGTTTGCGTCGACTCAAAGCATTGTATGCATCGACGCACAAATTTGAGTCGACTCATAGGGTCAGTATGACACTTCCCGCGGGTGGAAATGGTTTTTTTTCATTTTTGCATCGACCGGACCTAAGTTTAAGTCAACTAAAATTGTCTGATAGTGCAATTTTTTGAAATTTTTGTAACTTTGAAGCAACATAACTTTTGCGTCAAGTGTCCATTTCACAGATGGTTTGAATCTTTGGAAAGCTTGAAAATCATAGAATATCCACGACACGAAATGGAAACCAAAAAACAAAAGTTATACGACAAATTCTTCGATCTTAGCACGATTGACATGTGAATTCATGATCCGATTTCATGAGTTTCGACACATTTTTATCGGTTCAAAAACCAAATTCACATCAATTATGCTATGACCATAGCACATGAAATTTATACGCAATCAAAAATCAATTGAATCACGCGGTAACATCAAGGCACAATGGCTCAAGAATTTTATCAAACACATAATCTATGAAATTCAACTCATGATTTTTGCATAATTAGAGATCCAAATTATACCACACATAATCAATCAAGAATTGTCAATTAAGCTTGAAATAACTTCAACATTTTATTTTCTCAAATAAGCACTTTCATGAAAATCAATTAATTGAATAAGCGCTTATTTAATCATCCAATTCCGGATTTACACATCATGATTCAAGATCAATTCACATTTTCATAATCAAAATCACTTCCACAATTCAAATTAGATCAAAGTTTAATTTATTGATCCACAAAAATGCTTATTTAAGAATCACTTATTTGAAAAGTACTTAAATCAAGAAAAGCTTACCGTAGAATTGAAGAGGAAGCTTAGGTATAGAGATCGCAACAATAAGATTCGAGATCGGAGAAAGAATTGAGCTTCTTTGACTTTTGGATCTTGAAGAAGTTGTTGGAAAAGTTGTTAGTGTTCTTGATGAAAATGAGAGAAAGTTGCTCTTTGATCCTTAAGCAAGATGAGAGAACTTTTTTGAGTGTTTTTGAGAATTGGTCAATTATCAGAGTCCATTTTAAAATTGGAGTGAATAAGAATATATAGTGTGCCCTTTTTTGAATGAATGAGCCTCCAATAAACACAAGCAAATGTGCAAATTTTCAACTCATCAGAGTCTGACACCTTAAGGTCAAATTCACAGGTCCCTCGTCGCGACTTTTGAAGTTAAAATGTGAAAATAAAATGTAGCTGTTGTACCCTAAAATTTTCCCTCCCATGTTTCTCAAGACATGTCAAGAAGAATCTCCAAATGGTTCGAGATTGCTCAAGAGTTGGACAGTCAAATCACCTCTTAAGGCAGTCAATTCAAAATTAGGGTTTTGTGTTTCATCAAGGTCCTCACATACAAATGGTCTCCAATTCTCCCCAAGGTTATAATATGTTCTCAAATTCATCCATGTCAAATTTCAAGCCTTGCAGAGAAAGTTTGGTCAGTCAATTGCACAAGAGGCCCAAAAATCGACTATGCTAGGGCAAAAGTCAACTGTGACACAAATGCAGTCAAACCTCAATATTTTTTGCCAACATTCTCATTTTGAATGAAAATTCATCATTTGATCAAGGGTTGATCATGATTCATCAAGGATTGCTCAAGATTCATCAAGATTCAAAAGTTGCTAAATTAGGGTTTTGTAGGAAAAGTCAACTTAACTTTGACCAATCATAACCTTTTCATACTTTATGAAAAATGACCTATCCAAAGCTCATTTTTAAGTGGATGCAATTTCCTACAATCCATATTCACACCCCAAGATCAAGAAATGCACTCACAAGAAGTTATGAATTTGGACATTATATGTCATTTTTGAAAGTCAACAAAAACACCTTTTTTTCCAAGGCTTATAACTTGAGAACGGAACATCAAAATGAGATGAGACCAAAAGGGTTGATTAGAGGACATCTCAAGGTTTCTAAAAAGTCCCAGAACACTTCCAAAAGTTCACAATTGAAGAAGTTATGCATTGTTGAAGTTGGCATTTTCCCCAAATTGCCAAAAGTCAATTATCCTCAAAACTCCAATTTTTGACAAAAGGGCCCACTTTTTTCTACTTGATATGATCTTATCACACCACACACGTGTCCTATTTTCAATTTCATCACCAATCATTTATTTTTCTATTTTATTTTATTTTTATTGATTTAATTCATTTTAAATCAATATTAATTCAAATAAAATCCAAAACTTAATGGAATGAGATTTTTTTTTTATCATTACAGCTTGCAAATATCAGGATACACTCAACCAAATTCGTATCAAGCATTGTTGTGCACAAAATATTTGATTTGAGGCATTTTTGGAAACTTGTTAATGGAAGATCATATCAAATCATGATTCATCAATTCCTATGGATTCAAGCCCAATTTTTAACCTAAATACATTCCAATATACATGTACAAGCCAGGCATAACAAACACACGACCTGAAAACTGCAAGAAACGGCCAAACCAAAACTGAAAAAACCTTGAAAAAAGTGGAGATCGAATTCTTGTTTAGAGCTAGTTTCAATCCAAAATCTCAACGTGGTGTTCTTGCTTGCAATCTCCTGAAGCTATAGCAACCATAATCATGTCCTGAGACCACCAGAATCACCCTGTAAGTCATCACGAATATGGCTCTGAACATGAAATCCAACCCTCTAATTCTTGCATCCTTTCATTAAAATCTTTGCATATTTATGTTTATCGCTTCACATAGAACATGTTTGCAATATTTAATTTTGTTTTGATAGCCTGTACAGCCATGCCCGAAGCTAGGGTTTTGGTTCTTCGTTTTTAGGCATTTTGATTTCAGGGAAAATTGAAACAAGCCATGGCCATGGATGGATTCAGGGGAACAAGGCGAGCAAGATGATGGTTTTAGTTTGCATTTTTGTGACCTAGAATCCATTATAGGATGATGCTATGAATCTTGATGCGGAATAAAATCCGCAGGTAAAATTGCAGTCTTCGTTGAAGAAGACGAAGACGTGTCCCTGCTTTATTGGTTTGTTCAAATGTTTAGCGCGTTTTTTTAATTCCAGCATAATTGATTGTTCTCATATATTATATTTACTGCTTATTCCATTAACAAAGAGATGAAGTGGTTGAGTTGGTAAGGGAGGCGTGTCAAAGTCCATTGGGACCTGGGTTCGAATCCCAGGTCCCCCAAAACATTTGTATTATTTTGTTTCAGGTTATTCCATGCAGCATACCAAGCATAGTGTACCATGCATCATCACGTGATCTTCTGCCAGATGGCCTTCAGACTAGATCCAAGGGTCCAGATTGCAAGCTCACTATACTCCAAGTCAACAAGCGCACGCTGGATGGCCAAGGTCAAAGCAGGCTGAATGTTAATGGGCCAAATAATTGCTGATTTCAAACTCAATTTGGGC
This sequence comes from Vicia faba, assembly GCA_948472305.1. Lineage (NCBI taxonomy): Eukaryota > Viridiplantae > Streptophyta > Magnoliopsida > Fabales > Fabaceae > Vicia > Vicia faba. The sequence continues at coordinate 1,297,474,552 of OX451738.1, forward strand.
CCAGCACCCCCTGGGTTTATTTCCTTTTCCCTTTTATATTTTTATTTAATTGTTTTTATTAATTATTATTCTTAATTAATTACTAACCAAATAATTAATATTTTTCTTAATAAAATCAGAAAACATAAAAAACATTATTTTTTATTTATTAAATTTAATCTCATTATTTTATTTTTGTAAATAAACTTTAATCAATTAATTTAGTTTTAAATAGATCTAAACATTTAATATTTTTGCAATAAATTAAAATCAATTTAGAATATTAGGTTTAATTAACTTTTAATCAATTTTATTTTATTTCCTTAAAATATTAAAAAAAATCCAAAAATATCTCTTTTATTTAATTAATTAATTAACCTAGGTTTAATTTCCATTTAATTCAAAAATAACAAAAATATTTTCTTTAAATAAAAAAGGGTCAAAACCCTAAAAATGCGCCGTCTTAATTTTTCGCACGCGATCTATTTATTTCCAATATTGTAACTGCTTCCAATATGTAATAGTTTTTAATTAGGACATTATTTATCGCTTTCTTTTATTTTCCGCAATTTAAATTAAAGGGTTTGTTTTTGGCGATGTAAATACCCGACGCCTTGTAATAGCTTAGATTTAATTTCCCGCAATTTAGTTTCCGCATAATATTAATTGTTAGATGTTTGACAAATAGGCAATGCATGACAAGATCAATCTTTAACCTAAAATCAACATAGCTCACCTATAACATGTACAGATAAAATTAACCGAAATAACACACTCGCACATGCGCACTCTTAGGGTACACCTCACTTGGTTGCCTCGAACATGGTCATTGAGCATAGGAAGTTTTAGAGGTCGCCCTCTTGTCCAAAGATCATAAGTTTCCTCGAAACGGTTACCTCAGATAAAATGATCTAAGACATTAGGGTTACCACTAAGGCGTCCTAACATTGCTTTAGTGACCACACGCCCCTTAATCGAATTGACCCGAAAACTCCAACGACGATGCTACCTACTCCTCAATAGTGGGATAGCATTGTCTAAAGGACATTATCACAGTTTAATTCTTTTTTCGAGTAGGTAGATGGTTCTTGAGTACTTGCTCCTTTTAAAAACAAAACAAAACTTTTCGCACTTACACTCTCTTCAAAACAAAAACTTTTTTCAAACCCACAAACACAAAGAAAAGCAAACTTTTGAAAACACAATGAGCAAGTACCTAAGAGCCTGTGGATAACCACGGATAGAAAGGGTTCTAACACCTTCCCTTTCTATAATCTACCTCCCGAACCCGAGAAATATATCAAAAAGGAATTTTTCTGTGCTTTTGTCCTTTCCTTGTTGGATAAAATAAAAGATGGTGGCGACTCTTGCTTACCGCGACATTTTGCAAAAACAAACGCGAAACGCGAACCAGCATTCCAAAACAGTCAGTTCTCATTCCCACCGATCACAGAACTGGCGACTCTGCTGGGAATATTCTTATAAGTGAGGTGTACCTTAGGATTAGATCATTGTGTTTTCAATGGTATGCTTTGTATGCTTTAATTTTGTGGGCTTGTATCGGAGTTCTATAGATCCTAACCCGGATCTGGGGGAACCCTTTAGGTAAGTAGAAATAAAATGTGAGGGATCTGTACAGCGTAGACCGATACGGATGAAGCAGTAGCTACGTTGGTGTGACACTTTAGTCTGTATCGATATCCCTTGTGTTGGAACGAGGAGAATATGGGTCTTCTAAGGGGTCATTAAGCACCAACTGACCTTAGAACCTTAAATTGATCAACTTGGCCATAGAATAATAGCAGTATGCTACACTCATTGAGACTAAACTCTCGCGATGATTCCGGCCGCAAGAAATGGTTGCTAAATTGGAATTATGACCGATTGAGGGTAGTCAGTGATATTGAGATCCTCTAGAACCCGATTACTATTTTTAGGACAGGTTTAAACCAACTGAACTGAAAGAGGGTAGTACCTAAGCTCCATGCCAGCCTGAAATCTAAGGGCTCTCAGTGTGACTTGTGTGCCTTTACCATGTTTGCTTTTTGTGGATACTTGTGGTGTGCTTACTATCATGACATCATGACATCATAACATTGCATACATCTTGCATAAGACTAACCTATTTCAAAGACAAGAGGGTTTCATCTTTGCTTTGTTTTGTAGGTCATTATGATGCCCATGCATAAGAATACCATCTGGATCAACTTTGTCCAAGTCCCTACCTTGCTTAAAGAGTTGGTTGCCAAGATGCCTGATACTACTTCCTTCATCAGGAGGCATGGTTATCTTCTCAGTTTGGTCACCTCTAAATTGGACGAGCAGATGATGAGTGTCCTGGTCCAATTTTATGATCCGTTGTACCATTGTTTTACTTTCCAGGACTTCCAGCTGGTTCCTACCCTAGAAGAGTTCTCTGAGCTACTCGGTATCTCTGTTCTGGAGCAGACTCCATTTACTGGTTGGGAGAAGACCCTTAGGCCTGAAGAAATTGCTGAAGCCCTTCATTTGACTAAAGAGGAGGTAATGGCTAATTGGGAGACTAGAAGTGGGGCTAAAGGTTTTCTGACTAAGTTCTTGGTTGGCAAGGCTAACTATTTCTGGGATAGCCTAGACTTTAAGGCGTTCGAGGATATTCTGGCTCTTTTGATTTATGGCTTGGTATTGTTTTCTAATCCTGACACTTTTGTGGATGTTAATGCCATAAAGATCTTCATCTCTCAGAACCATGTGCCCACTCTCTTGGGTGACATTCTTCATCAGCTCTATGCTCGTACTGCCCGAAAGCGGGGAACCTTGATGTGCTGTGCTCCTTTATTGTCGAGGTGGTTTATTTCGCACCTCCCTAAGTCAGTGCTGAAGAACAAAGAAGGAATGGGCTGGGCTTATAGGGTGATGTCTCTTTCTCATAATGACATTATCTGGACTCTCAAGGGTATGGATGAGGTGACCATCATTGATCGTTGTGGAGAGTATCCTAATGTTCCATTGCTAGGAACCCATGGAGGAATCTCTTATAACCCATGCTTAGCTCTCCATCAGTTTGGAAGAGCCAGAAGAGAAGGACCTCACGAGATGCTAATGCCTCATATCATCTTTGATTTTCAAGGGGATAGCGACGAGCAACGTCGTAGATTCATAAAGGCCTGGGATAGAGTTCACCAATCTGATCCACATGAGTTGGGCCCAAAGACGTCTCTGCCAATGGAGCCTTATCTCAGATGGGTCCGCATCCGTGCCCAGAAGCTAGGTATGCCATATGAAGTTGTCCGGCCTGTTACTCTTGAAGTTGCTAATGAAGAAGGGGTTCTTCCAACCATTCTCCATCCTTATATGCCCACTGACATTGGGGCACTGAAGAGATCTTGGATGCAACTGCGGGAAGAACGGGATTCTTATCGGGAGAAGTTCAACGAGCAGGAGCATAAGATCTAGAGGTTGACTAGGCAGTTATAGAACGAGTGGATTCTCAACGACTATGTCCGCACTGATAAGAAGAGACCATGGGAGCGTTGATTGACCTTTGATGATTTCCTTTACAGTTTTTATTTACTTTTCAGTATTTCCATTCTTGTAATGCCTTAAGGGAAATTTGTTGAACAATTTAAATTTTGAAGTTTAAATCTAATAAAGCGTGTTTCCTTTCTTGTTTACAAATTTGAATCCCAATTGTCTTTGAAATCATAAATCATACGCATTTCATCCCATGCACTTAATAAACATGTACCTTTTACAGGTCTCTTATCTTCTTCGCTGTTTATTTTAGCGATCATCATGTCTACTGAACCTTCAACTGAGCAAGCTATCAAGGCCCTCCAGGCCCAGAATGCCCAATTTCAAGAGCTGATCATGAGTCTATCTAAGGGTCAGCAAGACCTGAAGACCCTGATGCTGAAGGAGAAGAAGAAGAAGAAGAAGAAGAAGAGGACCATCCTGTTCAACACGGGACGCAGGTTTGGAAACGGGCTACATAATGAAGTTGATCTGACCACCTCATCTGGAGGGAAAGATAGTCTACAAGAAAGGAGGGCTCCTAGCCCTGTGGTCTCCGACAACGAGACGGACTACGATGAAGAACAGTATCCTCCTGATGAGGATAAGTACAAACAGCTGGAAGACCGTTTGAGCGCTATGGAAATTCAGAAGGTGCCCGGTCTGGACTTCGGAGATCTAGGTCTATCATCTGGGGTGGTGATTCCCCATAAATTCAAGGCGCCAGCCTTTGCCGAGTATAACGGAGTTTCCTGTCCGAAGCTGCACCTCCGGTCATATGTGAGGAAGATCCAGCCTTACACTACTGATAAGAACTTATGGATCCATTTCTTTCAAGATAGTCTCTCAGGGACTCAGCTTGAGTGGTTCTATTAGTTAGACGGAGCCAGTATCCGCAGCTGGGAAGATTTGGCTACTGCATTCTACAGGCAGTATCAGTACAACTCCGACCTCGCTCCTACGCGTACCCAACTCCAGGGTATTTCAATGGGAACGGGCGAAGGATTTAAAGATTATGCCCAGAAGTGGAGGGACCTCGCCGGAAGAGTACAACCACCCTTAGCTGATCGGGAACTTGTTGATATGTTTCTGGGGACCCTGTCTGGTCCATTTTTCAACCACTTGATTGGAAGCTCTTCATCTGGGTTTACAAATCTTATTTTGACTGGTGAGAGAATCGAAGCTGATATTAAGGCTGGGAAGATACAGAAGGGTGCCTCGTCAAGTACCAAGAAGAAGCCATTCAAGAAAGAGTCTAGTGCTGTCTACAGTGCAAGAAGACAGAATAAACCTGAACACCGCCAAGCTGTCAACGCGGTTGTTATTTCAAAACCCGTTGGTGCTCCTCAACACCACAATCAACAGAAGGACGAGAGACCTCGAAGGAAATTCACTCGTCTCAGCATGACTCTGTCTCAAATTCTGCCACAGTTGTTGAAGACTAATATGGTGGTTCTAAAGGAAGCTCTGAAGAGTCCAAATACCACATCACCGAGGTATAACCCCAATGCCCGCTGTGCTTATCACTCTGATAGCCCGGGGCATAATACAGACGATTGTTGGGTTTTGAAGAACAAGGTGCAGGATTTGATCGATGCAAAGGAGATTGAGTTCGGAGTACCAGAGAAGCCTACACAAGATGCAGGGGTGAATGTTATCGGGTGTGAGGATGATGAAGAGTTTGATATCGACAGTTGGATCTACCCTACGACCAACAGTGGATTAAGCAACTGGACATCTAAGGATTCTATGCCTGTTTCAGTTATCACCCAGTAATGAAACTTTTTGTTTTAAATATGTAATAGACAATGTTTCAAACTTTATGGCTCGGTGCCTTACCCGGGGCATCGTGGCTTCATTTGTGAGGGCTTTGTGTGTGTCATTTTCATATATCATTAATAAAAGCATTGGACGTTCTTACATTTCAAATTTTGCGCTCCTTGTTTTTCTTTATTATATATTGCAAAACAGCTATTTTACACACACTCACATATACAGGTCCACATCCACTCTGGATCTCACTGGTAACGACACTGCTACTGCCAGTTATGACTTCGAAAATCTGATCAACTTAGCTGAAGATGAAGGTGAAGATGATTGCGAAGTGCCTAGTGAACTTGCAAGACTTCTACTCCAGGAAGAGAGGGCCATTCAGCCGCACGAAAAGCCGGTGGAATCAGTAAATTTGGGTACTGAGACAGACAAGAAGGAAGTCAAGATTGGTGCCAATCTGGAGCCTAGTGTGAAGCAACGGTTGATTCAGATGCTGCGATACTATGTTGAGATCTTTGCCTAGTCTTACGAAGATATGCCTGGTTTGGATACCGATATTGTGGTTCATCGCCTTCCCACCAAGGAAGATTGTCCTCCCGTAAAACAGAAGGTTCGCCGAATGCGCCCAGAAATGTCTGAGAAAATCAAGGCTGAAGTTATGAAACAATTTGATGCCGGTTTTCTGGCAGTGACTTCTTACCCTCAGTGGGTTACCAATGTGGTTCCGGTACCAAATAAGGATGGCAAGGTCCGAATGTGTGTTGATTACAGGGATTTGAACAGGGCGAGCCCCAAGGATGACTTTCCTCTACCTCATATTGACGTTCTGGTCGACAACACCACTCAGCACAAGGTATTCTCCTTTATGGATGGGTTCTCCGGTTATAATCAGATCAAAATGGCTCCCGAAGACATGGAGAAGACCACCTTTGTTACTCAATGGGGTACCTTTTGCTACAAGGTCATGCCTTTTGGGTTGAAAAATGCTGGGGCAACGTATCAACGTGCCATGGTTTCTTTGTTTCATGACATGATCCATCATGAGATTGAAGTATATGTCGACGATATGATTGCAAGGTCCCAAACTGAGGAGGAACACCTTGACCATCTGCAGAAACTTTTTGACAGGTTGAGGTTGTACAAGCTGAGGTTAAACCCGAACAAGTGCACCTTCGGGGTGAGATCTGGCAAACTACTAGGTTTCGTCGTAAGCGACAAAGGTATTCAAGTTGACCCTGCAAAAGTGAAAGCTATACAGGAGATGCCAGCTCCCAGAATAGAGAAAGAGGTCAGAGGCTTTCTGGGACAACTGAACTACATTTCCCGATTCATCTCGCACCTAACTGCTACTTGTGAGCCAATCTTCAAGTTACTGAAGAAAGATCAAGTGGTACGCTGGAACGATGAATGCCAGGCCGCTTTCGAAAGAATCAAAGAGTATCTCCAGGAGCCACCCATTCTGATGCCACCAGTTGAAGGGAGACCTCTGATCTTATACTTGACAGTACTTGACAGCTCAATGGGGTGTGTGCTAGGGCAGCATGACGAGTCTGGCCGAAAAGAGCATGCAATTTACTACCTTAGCAAAAAGTTTACCGACTGTGAGACCCGATACTCACTGCTCGAGAAAACTTGTTGCGCTTTGGCATGGGCTGCTCGCCAGCTGAGACAATATATGTTGACTCACACCACTTTGTTGATATCAAAGATGGATTCAATCAAGTATATCTTTGAAAAGCCTGCCTTGTCCAGAAGAATAGCAAGATGGCAGATGATCTTGACTGAGTATGACATCCAGTACACGACTCAAAAGGCAATCAAGGGAAGTGTATTGGCAGACCATTTGGCACATCAGGCAGTGGATGATTACCAGTCTATGAACTTTGAATTTCCGGACGAGAATATCATGTTGATAACTGATTGTGAGACACCTGGACCGGATGAAGGACCTGAGGAAGGATCCCGATGGTCTATGTACTTTGATGGAGCTTCAAATGCTTTGGGTAATGGAATTGACACCATGATCATATCTCCTAAAGGCTCTCATACTCCGTTCACCGCCCGATTATGTTTCAACTGCACCAACAACATGGCGGAGTATGAAGCGTGCATTATGGGTCTTCGAGCAGCAATTGACCTAAGGATTAAGTTTCTAAGTGTCTTCGGAGATTCCGCTCTCGTGAGCAGTCAGATCAAAGGCGAGTGAGATACGAAACACCCAAACCTTATTCCTTACAAGGAGTATGTATTGACGTTGCTTCCCCATTTTGAGGAGATAACCTTTGAACACTTCCCTAGAGAGGAGAATCAGTTGGCGGACGCGCTGGCTACAATGTCTTCTATGTTCAAAGTCAATTGGGACAATGAGGCTCCCCGGATCATTATTGAAAGATTGGACGAACTTGCACATTGTTGTGATCTTGAGACTGAAGAAGTAACAGGAAAGCCCTGGTATCATGAGGTGAAGAGGTATCTTGAAGCTCAGGAATACCCCGAGGGTGCATCAGTTAATGACAAGAAGTTTCTGAGGAGGTTCGCGGCGAAGTTCTTCATCCGCAATTGCATTCTTTACAAGCGTAACCATGATTCGACCTTACTGTGCTGTGTGGATAAGATTGAAGCAGAAAGGATCATGGTAGAGCTGCATGAAGGTACTTTCGGAACTCATTCCAGTGGACATACCATGGCAAAGAAGATCCTTTGGGTAGGATACTACTGGTCCACAATGGAAGCCGACTGTTATCAGCATTCTCGGACATGTCACAAGTGCCAGGTCTATGATGATAAGGTGCACATACCTCCAGTTCCTCTGAAAGTCTTGACGGCACCTTGGCCTTTTGCAATGTGGGGCATTGATATGATCGGCGAGATCAGACCTACGGCATCCAACAGGCACCGTTTCATCCTAGTAGCAATTGATTACTTTACGAAGTGGGTTGAAGCAGCTTCCTTTGCTACTGTAACCAAGAACGTCGTGGCACGGTTCATTCGGCACAACCTGGTCTATCGATACGGTGTACCAGAGAGGATCATTACGGACAATGGCACCAATCTCAACAATAAGATGATCACCGAGCTCTGCGAGCAATTCAAGATACAACATCATAACTCTTCTCCCTATCGGCCGAAGATGAATGGGGCTGTAGAAGCGGCTAATAAGAACATTAAGAAGATTGTGCAGAAGATGACAGTGACATATAAAGATTGGCATGAGATGTTACCATTCTCTCTCCATGGGTACCGTACCTCAGCATGGACGTCAACAGGGGCAACACCCTATTCCTTGGTATATGGCATGGAGGCATTCTTGCCCATTGAAGTTCAGATACCCTCTCTCCGAATCATGAAGGATGCAGGTTTAAGCGAAGATGACTGGATTCGGACTCGGCTTGATCAACTGAACTTAATTGATGAAAAGAGACTTACTACTATTTGTCATGGTCAGACGTACCAAAAGCGGATGATCAAGGCATTTAACAAGAAAGTCAGACGACAAGAGTATCAAGTTGGGGATCTGGTAATCAAGCGTATTATTCCACCTCAAGGTGATCCCAGGGGAAAATGGACCCCTACTTACGAAGGGCCATTTGTGGTTAAGAACATTTTCTCAAGAGGAGCTATGATTCTAACCACCATGGATGGTGACGATCTTCCTCACCCCATCAATGCAGACATAGTGAAAAGATACTACGCATAATCAAAGACCCGCTAGGTTGACTGGCCTAGGAAAAAATAAGGGCTTCCCGGCGAACCAAAAGGGTTCAGGCAAAAATAAGGGATGAAAATGAAAAAAATCTGTACAGCTGGCAAGTTGAAAACCTGAAAAGGCGGCTTGGGTAAAAAAGGGTATCCCGGTGGACTGAAAACCCGAAAGGGCAGTCTAGGCAAAAGTTAGGGATCAAAGCGTATCACTATGTCTCATTGGATCACCTTGCATCCAGACTTCGGTATCGACTATCAAGTTCGGACGGCACTAATCAATCAGATTCATCTTCAACTAGTAGCAAAGCGATGAGATGCTCGAAGACATAAAGGCAATAGCAGAGTTGGAGCCTAGTGGGATTATTCACATAGCTGTTTTGTTTCCTTTTCACAAATTGTATAAATTCTATTTGTTCGGCGGTGTTCTCTTACTAGGACGTCAACCTCTTGTACAAAAACGCTTATTTTCAGGCCAAACTTCAAAATCAATACAAATTCATTTTCAGACAAATTTCTTTTTCCTTTATCTGTTTTGTTTTGCAAAGAACGTACAAAGTTCCCTTTTGATATATGCATTTGACATTAATTGCTGATCATAAATATTTACATGCGAAACGAAAGATGAGTTACTGGTAATAATAGAAACAGGGGCAAATAAGAATTGCCCGAACTGTACAAGTTGCTCTGTCCACCAGGTACCAAGGTACATCCAGCTGAAGAATATGGCTAAGATACCTTCATTCCCCGCAGGGTAAGACAATAATGATAGCTCTCTCAGCTGAGACTTGCAACTACAGACGAATCAGCGATACTCTCCCCAAGCAGAGTTCATCCACCATCAGCGCTAAAAAGGCTGGGTATCCCTAGAAGATCTTAATATTACCCAGTGGAGTATAAAGATATTCCCCATCAAGTATAAGAGCATCCCCGACAGTCTTAATATTCCTCAACGGAGTATAAGAATATTCCCCGGTAGAATACAAGGTACCCCCAATGGAGCCATTTCCCCAGCGCAGTCCAAAAAAAGTTTCCCCAACGGAGTTGAATCATCATCCCCAATAGACTCTGGAAGTTTATCCCCTGCAGAGCATAAATAAGTCTCCCCAGCCAAATTCAGAGGTTATCCCCCACAAGAGTCTAACAAGGTTATCCCTAGCAAGTCTAAACTGAAAGATCATCCCCAGCGAAGTTCTTTCCTTTCACAGACAGGAATTCAATCCTCAACAGATTCAATGTCACCAGCAACGGTAATCCATCCCCAGCGGAGTTCATCATTGAAATCCCCAACAAAGCTTATCAACGGAATCCCCAGCGGAGTTTATCGTTAAAATCTTCAGCAGAATATCTCTCCCCACAGAGTAATTCCCCCACAGAGTAATCTCTTCATCAGTTTATTCCCCAACGAAGTTCTTTTCTCCTGCAGGTTTATTCTCACAATAACCTTCGTTCATCACCAGCGGAAACGAAGAACTCAACTCTATTCTCCAACAGCTCCGAGATTTATCTTCCCCAGCTAAAACATCACACTTCCATACATCATGATACATGCATATACGTATCATACGAATACAATCTCATTTATTTTGAGAACATCATTGCCTGATTCATATCATGCATTGCATATGACTGACCTTTACCTTTCAGGAAAGATACAGTTAAAGTTCTCAGTTACATCGAAGACCTGACCGATTCTTAAATCTCAGTTGAATTATCCTTGGTTGAATTTTAGATAAGGTTCTCAATCTCGACAGTTTCCCTACGTCATAGTGTGGATAAGTGCTATAACCTCAACAGTATACTACGTTGAGCACGAGTCAGTTCCTAGATCTTGATGTTTTCCTCCATCAAAGTGTGGACGAGTGCTATAACCTCAACGGTATACTACGTTGAGCACGAGTCAGTTCCTAGATCTTGATGAAGATGTTTTCTCCGTCATAGTATGGACGAGTGTTATAACCTCAACGATATACTACGTTGAGCACAAGACAGTTCCTAGATCTTGATGAAGATGTTTCCCTACGTCATAGTGTGGACAAGTGCTATAACCTCAACGGTATACTACGTTGAGCACGAGTCAGTTCCTAAGATCTTGATGTTTTCCTCCGTCATAGTGTGGACGAGTGCTATAACCTCAACGGTATACTACGTTGAGCATGAGACAATTCCTAGATCTTGATGAAGATGTTTCCCTACGTCATAGTGTGGACGAGTGCTATAACCTCAACGGTATACTACGTTGAGCACAAGTCAGTTCCTAGATCTTGATATTTTCCTCCGTCAAAGTGTGGACGAGTGCTATAACCTCAACGTTATACTATGTTGAGCACGAGTCAGTTCCTAGATCTTGATGAAGATGTTTTCCTCCGTCATAGTGTGGACGAGTGCTATAACCTCAACGGTATACTACGTTGAGCACGAGACAGTTCCTAGATCTTGATGAAGATGTTTCCCTACGTCATAGTGTGGACAAGTGCTATAACCTCAATGGTATACTATGTTGAGCACGAGTCAGTTCCTAATATCTTGATGTTTTGCTCCGTCATAGTGTGGACGAGTGCTATAACCTCAATGGTATACTACGTTGAGCACGAGACAATTCCTAGATCTTGATGAAGATGTTTCCCTATGTCATAGTATGGACGAGTGTTATAACCTCAACGGTATACTACGTTGAGCACGAGTCAGTTCCTAGATCTTGATGTTTTCCTCCGTCATAGTGTGGACGAGTGCTATAACCTCAACGGTATACTACGTTGAGCACGAGACAGTTCCTAGATCTTGATGAAGATGTTTCCCCCAAATTGAATTATGGACAGGTTCTTAAGACTCAGCTGAAGCATTCTCTCAGTTGAAGTACAAGCAAGTTCCTAAATCTCAACAAAAGTTAGACTTCCCCAGCGGAATCTTCTACACACCACAAGTATGCAAGTTCTCGCTAAGGAATCTCTTATGCGATTGAAACTCCTGCAGATGGCATCTGTAAGCCCATCCTCCTACCAACAATCTCCAAATGGCATCTGTAAGCCCATTCCCGTCATCACAATGCTGATACTACACCATGCGAGTGCAAATTTCTGGGCACTCTAGTGTTCAATTATCATCCACCTTCGGATTGCGAAAGGCTCGAAAGCCAATCTATATCCTCAGGTTTAAGAAAATTGAACAGGGGCAATTGTTGTACCTCAAAATTTTCCCTCCCATGTTTCTCAAGACATGTCAAGAAGAATCTCCAAATCGTTCGAGATTACTCAAGAGTTGGACAGTCAAATCACCTCCTAAGGCAGTCAATTCAAAATTAGGGTTTTGTGTTGCATCAAGGTCCTCACATACAAATGGTCTCAAATGCTCCCCAATGTCCTAATATGTTCTCAAGTTCATCCATGTCAAATTTCAAGCCTTGCATAGAAAGTTTAGTCAGTCAATTTGCACAAGAGGCCCAAAAATCGATTGTGCTAGGGAAAAAGTCAACAATGACCCAAATGTAGTCAAACCTCAAGATGTTTTGCCAACATTATCATTTTGAAGGATAATTCATCATTTGATCAAGGGTTGATCATGATTCATCAAGGATTGCTCAAGATTCATCAAGATTCAAAAGTTGCTAAATTAGGGTTATGCAGGAAACGTCAACTCAACTTTGACCAAGCATAACTTTCTCATACTTCATGATAAATGACCCATCCAAAGCTCATTTTGAAAAGGATACAATTTCCTACAATCCATCTTCACACCCCAAGATCAAGAAATGCACTCACAAGAAGTTATGAATTTGGACATTATAGGTCATTTTTGAAAGTCAACAAAAACACCTTTTTTGCCAAGGCTTATAACTTGAGCATGGAATATCAAAATGAGATTAGACTAAAAGGGTTTATTATAGGACATCTCAAGGTTTCTAAAAAGTCCCAGAACACTTCCAAAAGTTCAAAATTGAAGAAGTTATGCATTGTTGAAGTTGGGCATTTTTCCAAAATTGCCAAAAGTCAATTATCCTTAAAACTCCAATTTTTGACAAAAGGGCCCACTTTTTTCCACTTGATATGATCTTGTCACACCACACACGTGTCCTAATTTCAATTTCATCACCAATCATTTATATTTCTATTTTATTTGATTTTTATTGATTTAATTCATTTTAAATCAATATTAATTAAAATAAAATCCAAAAATTAATGGAATGAGATTTTTTTGATCATTACAGCTTGCAAATATCAAGATACACTCAACCAAATTCGTATCAAGCATTGTTGTGCACAAAATATTTGATTTGAGGCATTTTTGGAAACTTGTTAATGGAAGATCATATCAAATCATGATTCATCAATTCCTATGGATTCAAGCCCAAGTTTTAACCTAAATACATTCCAATATACATGTACAAGCCAGGCATAACAAACACACGACCTGAAAACTGCAAGAAACGGCCAAACCAAAACTGAAAAAACCTTGAAAAAAGTGGAGATCGAATTCTTGTTTAGAGCTAGTTTCAATCCAAAATCTCAACGTGGTGTTCTTGCTTGCAATCTCCTGAAGCTATAGCAACCAGAATCAAGTCCTGAGACCACCAGAATCGCCCTGTAAGTCGTCACAAATATGGATCTGAACATGAAATCCAACCCTCTGATTCTTGCATCCTTTCATTAAAATCTTTGCATATTTGTGTTTATCGCTTCACTTAGAACATGTTTGCAATATTTAATTTTGTTTTGATAGCTTGTACAGCCATGCCCAAAGCTAGGGTTTTGGTTCTTTGTTTTTAGGCATTTTGATTTCAAGGAAAATTGAAACAAGCCATGGCCATGGATGGATTCAGGGGAACGGGGCGAGCAAGATGATGGTTTTAGTTTGCACTTTTGTGACCTAGAATCCATTATAGGATGATGCTACGAATCTTGATGCGGAATAAAATCCGCAGGAAAAATTGCAGTCTTCATTGAAGAAGACGAAGACGTGTCCCAGCTTTATTGGCTTGTTCAAATGTTTAGCGCGTTTTTTTTTAATTCCAGCATAATTGATTGTTTTCATATATTATATTTACTGCTTATTCCATTAACAAAGAGATGCAGTGGTTGAGTTGGTAAGGGAGGCGTGTCAAACTCCATTGGGACCTGGGTTCGAATCCCAGGTCCCCCAAAACATTTGTATTATTTTGTTTCAGGTTATTCCATGCAGCATACCAAGCATAGTGTACCATGCATTATCACGTGATCTTCTACCAGATGGCCTTCAGACTAGATCTAAGGGTCCAGATTGCAAGCTCACCATACTCCAAGTCAACAAGCGCACGCTGAATGGCCAAGGTCAAAGCAGGCTGAATGTTAATGGGCCAAATAATTGTTGATTTCACACTCAATTTGGGCCCAGCACCCCCCTGGGTTTATTTCTTTTTCCCTTTTATATTTTTATTTAATTGTTTTTATTAATTATTATTCTTAATTAATTACTAACCAAATAATTAATATTTTTCTTAATAAAATCAGAAAACATAAAAAACATTATTTTTTATTTATTAAATTTAATCTCATTATTTTATTTTTGTAAATAAACTTTAATCAATTAATTTAGTTTTAAATAGATCTAAACATTTAATATTTTTGCAATAAATTAAAATCAATTTAGAATATTAGGTTTAATTAACTTTTAATCAATTTTATTTTATTTCCTTAAAATATTAAAAAAAATCCAAAAATATCTCTTTTATTTAATTAATTAATTAACCTAGGTTTAATTTCCATTTAATTCAAAAATAACAAAAATCTTTTCTTTAAATAAAAAAGGGTCAAAACCCTAAAAATGCGCCGTCTTAATTTTTCGCACGCGATCTATTTATTTCCAATATTGTAACTGCTTCCAGTATGTAATAGTTTTTAATTAGGACATTATTTATCGCTTTCTTTTATTTTCCTCAATTTAAATTAAAGGGTTTGTGTTTGGCGATGTAAATACCCGACGCCTTGTAATAGCTTAGATTTAATTTCCCGCAATTTAGTTTCCGCATAATATTAACTGTTAGAGGTTTGACAAATAGGCAATGCATGACAAGATCAATCTTTAACCTAAAATCAACATAGCTCACCCATAACATGTACAGATAAAATTAACCGAAATAACACACTCGCACATGCACACTCTTAGGGTACACCTCACTTGGTTGCCTCGAACGTGGTCGTTGAGCATAGGAAGTTTTAGAGGTCACCCTCTTGTCCAAAGATCATAAGTTGCCTCGAAACGGTTGCCTCAGATAAAATGATCTAAGACATTAGGGTTACCACTAAGGCGTCCTAAAATTTCTTTAGTGACCACACGTCCCTTAATCGAATTGACTCGAAAACTCCAACGACGATGCTACCTACTCCTCAATAGTGGGATAGCATTGTCTAAAGGACATTATCACAGTTTAATTCCTTTTTCGAGTAGGTAAATGGTTCTTGAGTACTTGCTCCTTTTAAACACAAAACAAAACTTTTCACACTTACACTCTCTTCAAAACAAAAACTCTTTTCAAACCCACAAACACAAAGAAAAGCAAACTTTTGAAAACACAATGAGCAAGTACCTAAGAGCCTGTGGATAACCACGGATAGAAAGGGTGCTAACATCTTCCCTTTCTATAATCTACCTCCCAAACCCGAGAAATATCTCAAAAAGGAATTTTTTTGTGCTTTTGTCCTTTCCTTGTTGGATAAAATAAAAGACAGTGGCGACTCTTGCTTACCGCGAAATTTTGCGAAAACAAACGCGAAACGTGAACCAACATTCCAAAACAGTCAGTTCTCATTCCCACCGATCATAGTAGCCAACATCTATAACAACATCGTGTCCAAAGAAGGGATCAATTAAATAAATAATGATTTAGTTATGATTTTTTGAAGTTTCGCCTCAGATGAAAATATTTTTCGGCTCAGGATTTTCAAATGCGTTGCGCGCCTTTTGGACCAAAAATGAAGGCCTTCGGGATACTGTTCGAATTGAAAAGCTGAAAACAATATTTTGATAACTCAATTTGTGAATCAATGCTATCGTAACCAGCTTGATATGATAAGAATCGACCGGGTTATGATTTTCTGAAGATGAAGCAGGTGAATATTTGTCACAATTTTCCTGCACGAACATATTTGATAAATTCATATATTCGAAGATTCTGAGTAGAAATGGCTTCCGGCCGTAAGATATGAAATGTAGATGACATCAAGAAGAAATTTTGGCAACTAGAACGGGTTTAAAACGATAAATGGTCTTCAAGTTATGAATTTTTAAGTGTGCGAAAATTGCACCTTGAGCACTTTTTCACAATATTTTCACTTGTACATTTTCAGAAGATCCGCTTATTCGAAGACTTTCCTTTGAGAATTTGCTTTTGGTCCGAAAACGAAAATTGAAGAGAACATCGGGAAAATTTAAAAACCTCAAGAATCAATCCAAAACTCCATTCCAAGCTGGAGATGCGAATTTTCAAACTCAGATCAGTCAAAACACTGTTTCTAATTCGCACTATTTTAAATTCACCAAAAACACCCAAATCTTCCACAACTCAAACATTAGTTGAAAAATTCTAAGAGCTTTGTTGTGTTGATCAAATACCTTGACCCCATGAATACAGAACCAATGATATGCATGCATGTGTATATGCAAACATAGTATAAGCCAATCAAAGTTAAAACAAAGAGGGCAAATTATGGGGTGCAACAACACCCTCTTTGGTAAACTAGAAAACATAACCACCGTATCTAAATTCGAGATTTTCATTATGTTCTGTGGTTCGTAAAATTGTCATATAAATGGAGCTACCTTTATGATATCCAACTTTCACCGTCTTGCGAGAGCTGTCCATGAACCAATCCTGATAGGCGGCTTAGTAACAATGATAGCAAATGCTATCGGCTTAAGACAAACACTGCTAAACATTGTCCCTCTAGGTAGATTTCTACCAATGAATCTAAATTTTTGTTTCAATAGGGGAATAATTGGAAACCTAGGCCCGGGAAACTTTGAACTGCTCATTAACAATCAGTTAATGCCCATTTTCACCCTGCCTGGCCATAGGACTAGCGTGCATGACTAGAACAACTGGTTATATGATTGGGGCGAACCGTACATTTCACCACCACCTACTCTTGAGACACCCTTGATTTATGATCACCTTGACTCCTTCCTGTCTGATGAGGAAACGGACCCTGAAATCCCTCCCTTTAACCATCATTCTCCATCTCCCAGGCTGACTCAAACACCTCCGCCGCTCCAATTGTTGCTCCACCTCCCGTATTTGATCAAGCTCCTGCTATAAATTCTATTTAATCAAAGCTTGATTTATTGAGAGATGAACTTATTATTTTGAGGATCGACTTTCATTCCTTCATGGATGTGGTGGCCGAATAGATAGACTATATTTATCAACATGGCTACTCCGCTCCTCTTCCTAATAATTGACGTGGCTAATTTTTCGAACTTACTACATATTTCCTTTTCACATTTAAACATTGCGGACAATGTTTTGTTTAAGTGTGGGGAGAATACTTATTAGATTAGAATTTTCACTATTTTCTATTTTAAATTCTTAAGTACATTTTTATCAATTTATTTTCAGTTCAGTTATATTTTGTTTAGCTTTTTCATTCGTTTACTTGTGGAATTACATTACATTACTTTTCATTAAATGCACTATTATCATGTTCATAAATATATGTTATGCTTTAATGTTTCAAATCTTATATATATATATATATATATATATATATATATATATATATATATATATATATATATATATATATATATATATATTTGTGTGTGTATGTACGTATAGCCTGCTTGCAAGTATTTAAAAATGTATATGGTTAATGTTTGAAATATATGGGAAGTCTGGAGACAAAATTTGAAATTTTATTTTATTTCTGCGATGTGTGTCGTTCGCCATACAAGCGTGACGTCCATCACGCTTCACATATTTGTCCCACTCGGCACAAAAGCGTGCCCCTCGGCACAGAGTTAGAAACAGAAGTGTTTCTGTTAAAACACATAATCCCTTATCGACCTCTTCTTCTCATTTTCCACCACCTCCACTTTAACTCCATTAAACCTCTTCCTATTTCACTCCCTCCATTATCATTGTCATTAAAATTCATTAATCCCCACTTATTACCCACATTATATTTCTCTACATATGCACTCTCCAAACCCACTTACATTCCAAAACCCCTAACTTCTCATGCAAAATCTTACCCATCTTCCATCTTTGCTTCAACAATGGCATGTAGAAGTTAAAGACCAGAGCCAGAACTTTCCAGAAGTTGACATAAGTATTATTGGAGGTCTATAATGATCCATGAAGGTTATTTGAGGAATTAGAAGTCCAATTGTCCTTGTAAAAATCAAAAACCCTAATTTGAAGCATTAGTGTTTAGGAGATGGTTTGACTTAGTCAACACTTGTGCAATTTTGAGCCATTGAAGATCTTGTGAGAAATGTCTTGAGAAAAGAGAGGGAAAATTTTGGGGTACAACAGCTGCCCCTGTTCAATCTTCTTAAACCTGAAGAGTTAGACTGGCGTGTCAGCCATTCGTGACTTGCAGGTAGAAGATGATTGAACACTAGAGTGCCCAGAAAATTGCACTTGCTTGGTGTACGAAGTAATGCTGTTGATTTATTGTGTCGAGAATAGGCTTTCAGATTCCATTTGGAGAGATGATAATGAGTTATTGGAGATGGGCTTATAGATGCCATCAAAAATGACTGCTGGTAAGTATAAAGCTTGATTGTGACTATTATTTTAACGTATAATGAAGGAATCTCTGATGACTACTACTTCAACAGGTAATGAAGGAATCTCTAACGGCTACTACTTCAACGGGTAATGAAGGAATCTTTGATGACTACTACTTCAATAGGTAATGAAGGAATCTCCGACGACTACTACTTCAACAGATAATGTAAGAATCTTTGACGACTACTACTTCAACATGTAATGAAGGAATATTTGACAAATACTACTTCAACAAGTAATGAAGGAATATTGACGACTACTACTTCAACATGTAATGAAGTAATCTTTGACGACTACTACTTCAACAGGTAATGAATGAATCTTTGACGACTACTACTTCAACAGGTAATGAAGGAATCTTGATGACTACTACTTCAATAGGTAATGAATGAATCTTTGACGACTATTACTTCAACAGGTAATAAATGAATCTTTGACGACTACTAATTCAACATATAATGAAGGAATCTTTGAAGACTACTACTTCAATATGTAATGAAGGAATATTTGACGACTACTACTTCAACAGGTAATGAAGGAATCTTGACGACTACTACTTCAATAGGTAATGAAGGAATCTCGATGACTACTACTTCAACAGATAATGAAGGAATCTTTGACGACTACTACTTCAATAGGTAAAAGGAGGAATTCAGGCTTGATTTTGTCTCAGGGAGATATTCTTTAGAATGACTCCCTGGGACAAATCTTCGATGGAAATATTTGCCAGATTTTAGCCTCTAGAGAAATCCGTATATGGTTGATGACATGCATCTGTTGATTGATCTTTTCTTGAAAAGGTAAAGAGTTAGTTGTATGCAATGTCATGATGCATGCATTAGGTAATGATGTTCCCAAAATAAATGAGATTGTGCTATATGCGTTTTGTATGCATATGTCATGATGTGTGAATGTGTAATGTTATTGAAATATATCTATGTCTGGGAAAATAAATCCCTGACTATTGTTGGAGATGAAGAGTATATGTATATTCAACTTTGTTTTAGAGCGCTTCCACTGGGAATTCTTGTTTGTTGTTTGAGGAAACTCTGCAGGGGATGTTGATTTCTGCTAGAGGAGTAGAGTTCAGGAACCTTGGTTGATCATTACTCTTCTGGGGAATTTTATTCTTATATACTCTGATTGGGGATACAAGAGATGGTTAAACTTCCGACTTGTTTGGGGAAAGTAAATTTAATTGGCATCTGGTCGGGTTCCAGGCTTTGCAGTAACTTTCCAGGGATAACATCATCTCTACTAGGGGAGAGGAGTTTTGTCCGTTGATTTGTAGTTGTCTGATGAATGAACTCAAGCTGGGGAGATTGTAGTCCACTGGGAAATAAACCCTGTTGAGGAAGGTATTCTGAAGATCTTACTCGGGAAATGTATTCATCAGAGGAAGAATTTTTTGCAAGTTTTCTTTCTCAGCTTTGGAAGACCAAACTCGGTTGGGGAAGAGAATTTCCAGGAGATATATTGATTGGAACTCTGGCTGGAGAATGTATGACTTCACTTTGTGGTGATAATCTCATTGAAGTAATTTTGTGGGGATATCCCCACTCCTTAAGTAAATGCTCATTATTGTTCTTGTGCGTACATTTATTAACAGTTAATCATGTTCATATGCATATGTTCATTTAATTTTAGTCATTGGACGTTTTTGTAATCAAAACAGAAAAAACAAAAAAGTTTGCACTTCAAAGTACATTTGCATTGATGTCTTGCCTATAAACAGGCATTTTTTTGTATAGAGAGATGGAAATCCTAGTAAGAGGAAGTCGTCGAAAAAATGAAAAAAAATACAAAGTGAAAACAAAAATTATATAGCCACGTGGAAGTGATCTCATTGGGTTCTGACTCCGCTATTTCCCTTGTGTCTTCGAATATCATCTCTCGACATTGAAAGAAGTTGATTGAATTGATCATGTACCATTGGACCTTGGTAAAAAAGCTGGCTGTAGTGATTCCACGGGACATAGTCATACGCTTTAATCCTTAACTTTTTCTTGGACCGCCCTTTCAGATTTTCAGTGCACCAGGATACCCTTTTTTGCCTAAGCCACCCTCTCAGGTTTTCGACTTGTGGGGTGTACAATCTTTTGTATATATCCCTAATTTTTTTCCCAAACCTTTTGGATCGTCGGGATGCCCTTATTTTTTTCCTAGGTATGTCAACCTAGCGGGTCATTCTTTATGCGTAGTATTTTTTGACTATGTCCGTGTTCACAGGATACGGGAAATCTTTGCCTTCCATAGTGGTTAGCATCTTAGAACCGTCAAAGAATACTTTCTTGACAACAAATGACCCTTAGTAAGTGGGAGTCCATTTTCCCCTGGGATCTCCTTGTGGTAAAATGATGTGCTTTATTACCAAGTCTCCAGTTGTTACCTTGGAAAATCTTAAGGTATTCAAGTACATGTAGTAAATGAAGATATTCTCATAAGCTAAGAGTCATCCTCCAAAGTAAGGGTTTTCTCGGAAACGGGAGCCAGTGTTTGAAAAACTGGTTTTATTAAGTTAGAGTTAATGCTTAAAAGGAGTCATATTAAAACTGTCGAAACTGAACTACGTCGACTAGAAAGAAATAAAAGAACATATGTCAAGAGGTCAAAATTGGTTTAGTCGACCAAAGGGTGAAAGACAAGGATTTGGTCAAAAATGGTTTTAGTCGAAAAAAAGGGTTTCTTGGACTTAGAGGAAGTATGGTTATTCTTTGCCAGAGAGAAAGTGGCAAAGCAAGAAAGGAACGGTTTACCGTCAAGAGGTTTAGAGGAATCATGGGCGGTTACCAGCAATCCACGATGTGTTTAAGCGCCAAATAGGTGGCCACATCTAATGAAGAAGTTACCTCAAGATGTTAATATTAGTCATAGATTTTATCCAGGTAGTTACATTGTAAACACTATAAATAAATGGATTTAGTATAGTTTGTGGTGTGTTTACTTGTACTCTCAAATCACTTGTCAAACTCTGTATTTCCGAGCGTTAGGAAATCAAGAGTGAAGAGTGCTTGATGTACGTGAATCGCCATTTTTATTTCAATGCAAATCCTTTATCTTTCAATTATATTTTTTGAGTACTTTATCTGCTTTCTATTTACTATCAAGCAAGATCTATACATTATCTTCTATTTCACATAAACAATTCAACACTATTTGTTGGTCACGAGTCACCAGTCAGTTAGTTTAGTAAGTATCGCTTTCGTATGAATATCTTTTGTCGGTCACGAGTCACCAGTCAGTCGATCAAATCATAGCGTGGAAAACCATTACACCTGTTCCCACAGTCAAAAGAAAACTGTCTCCCTTGTCTAATATTTCGATGTAATAGGTGTGATAGTAAAGCTCTTAGCACGTATCTTGAGATCAACTGGTCGATCTCGTAAGTTACCCTCATTTTATGACTCTGGGAGGACCAGCAGTTGTTTACCATTTTCCACAGTAAATAAATTGGCACACTAGGTGGGACCCAATACTAAGAATTTGTCTTAAGTATTTATAAGTGGATGCACCTTAGAAATGGGAAGTTAACCAAAGATTATAATAAACCATCATCTAGGAAGCAGATATCAAGAATGACAATTCCTGATAATCCAAACATAGACGAAATACCGTCACGAACTTTAATCACTACCGATCCAGTAGTTTCTCAAGTAGCACCTTTTCCTCCAGTAGGGTCGACTGCTGCAGTTTCCGTACAAATGTCGTAGGCTCCACCGGGAAGCCCAAGACCAGTAATGACTACAACTACCATACCTAATGTGCCTCGTTTTGGTAATGTAGATTCGACTTATGGAATGCCGTATTCCATGATGCCAGGATACCAATCAACTTCGAATACAGCAGTGGTGTCAGATAATGTTCAAAATTTGAAATCTCCTTTACAAGGATCTGCGCCAGGAGGAAATAATAGAGGCAACCAAAATAGGGTAGCGCCTTCTCAACCTATAGTACCGCCTCTTACTAATACTTCAGTAGTAGTATTAAGGCAACAAATGGATGATAGCAACCACGAGTTGGTTAATATATTAACTAACCAGATGGGTAATGTATTTAATCCTATAGTACAAGAGTCGACTGAGACTAATAGGCAGTCCACTAAAACAAATCGACAGGTAATTGCCCAATTAACCCATTTGTGTAATTTTTTAGGTGCCCCTTCAGCGCCTGCTCGACAGGCACCACCTGTTCGACTAGATGCCCCTGGTCAAATAGACATGGGGGCAATACAGGACGAAACTGTCCATCAGGGGAAAATGCCAATGCCTCTAAGGAATTTGATTGTCGATCCACCTAGGATATTAGTACATCAACATCAAGAGGCTGATCAAATTGTTGATCAAATTCGACAAGAGGATTTACTCGTAGAAAATAATTTAACCACCATTGTCGAAAGAATTATGGCTAGAAATGGTATGAATACCGCACTTCAGAGGCCAACATATTCCTCCCCTTTGTATGAATATATTTTACATACTGAAAACCCTAGAGGATGGAAATCCCTAAGTATACGAAATTTGGGGGAGAATCTGGAGAGTCGACAGTAGAACATATTACTAGATATTTAACTAAATCTAGGGATATGTCGAATAATGAAAACTTAAGGGTAAAGAACTTTCCTTCTTCCCTTGCTAGGGCGGCTTTCACATGGTTTACCACTTTATCCCCAAATTCGCTTGACTCATGCATGAAGTTGGAGAAACTTTTCCATGAGCAATTTTATGAGGGTCATTCTAAAATTAGTTTGGTTGAATTATCAAAAATTAAAAGAAGGTTTGCTGAAACCATTGATGATTATCTAAACAGATTTAGGTCATTAAAAGCAAGATGATTTACTCAAGTGCTAGAACATGAGCTTATTCAAATGGATGTTGGAGGCTTAGATTATTCCATTAGGAAGAAAATACATCCATCCTTCGTGAAAAGTATGTCACAGTTAGATGATAGAGTTTGACATCTAGAGCATCTGCGACTAGAAAAGGTCAGACATACTAAGGCTAAGACTAGAAAAGAAAAAGTAGCCTTCATAGATTATGATGACACAGATCCCATTAGTGAGGCTGACTATACCTCACCAACAGAGGCAAAGGTCGACTTGGATGAAATGAAGCCATGGCCAGCCTATGAGTGTAAATCATTATTTCCTGCTAAAGGAAATAATACAATCCAAAATAATCCAAAATTTCCAGCAAAAACTTATACGTTTGATGTCACTAAGTGTGAAGAAATTTTTGACTTTCTAGTTAAAGATGGTCAAATTTTAGTACACCCAGGTGCTAAATTACCACCATTAGAAGAACGACAGAAAATAGGTTTTTGTAAATTTCATAATTATCTTGGTCATACAACCTCTCAATGTTACCTTTTCAGGGATCTCGTGAAAAAGTCGCTGCAAGAGGGTAGGCTGAAATTTGCTGTAAGAAAGATGAAGATTGATACTGATCCTCTTAGGCAAGAGGAAGCTTTGTTTCTCGACCCAGTTGACATCAACATGGTAGAGATTATTGAATTCCCTGATGATAATATGGTCGAAGAGGGCACTGGAGAAAGTCCTGATGTCGGCCTAGCAGATGTGTACCCAAGGCCTGAGGAAGACTTGCTAGACTTCCTTTATCGCTGTAAGAATAAAGGTTCACAAGCTTGCTTGTGTCCTAGATGTGGCGCTTTGACTGAAAAATAGCTGCTGAAAATTTCCAAAAGCTATAGTTAGAAAAGAATAGAGGCAAGCCATAAAATCAAAGATTCCCTACACCAAGGGACCCAAGGAGAGCTATGGGAAACTCTCATGCTAAACCTAGGAGTTACATTCCCTCAGCAAAAGCTCCTAATGGTACTTGGATTAAACCCCAAAGGAGATAAGGTGCACCAATTGATGGGGCGCCAAAGAAAGAGAAGTCGGCTATTGACTACTGACATGAGTTCAAGTCGGAGAAGAAAAGCCACATTTCTGAAAACTACATGGGGAAGAATCCCATAACTCGACCCCAATGGAGACGCTTCCAACGTCGAAAGCAGGCTGAGAAGAAAGCAGCTGCTGGCCAGATTGCTGCAAGCAAAGGTGGAAATTAGAGGCAGTACAAGGTGAAAGTCGACTCCTCTGTGAAAGAATGAATAAAAGAATTCGTGAATCGACCAGCTGCCAAATGTTCTGAAGAAGCCACTGACGATTTTGATTCTGACTCTGAAGAGAGTTTGAATATCTTAGTCAATTTAGTACCAATTCTGCAAGCAGAATATGATTGCTTGACTGAAATAGAAGATTGAGTATACATAGATGCTGAGGAGATGGCTTTTCACAAGCCAACGTGTTACTTTGTCATGAACTATGGTTTCATTGAGAACCAAGATGATTTATTTGAAAGACCAGATATGGCCATGAGGATCCATTTGAAGCCTCTTTTAATAAGGGCTAAGGTCAAATGGGTGGCGATCAACAAGGTGTTGGTAGACTGTGGTGTTACGGTGAACATTATGCCACACCATCTACTGTAGAAAATCGGTAAATATGACACCGATGTTAGATCTCATAACATGGTCTTATCAGACTACGAAGGAAGAACTAGAAACACCATGGGTGTGATCCAAGTGGACATTACTATCGGCTCAGTTACTAGGCCGACTATTTTCATGGTGATTCAAGGTAAGCCGAGTTACAACCTCTTAGTAGGGAGAGAATGGCTACACGGAGTAGGGGTTGCGCCATCTCTATGCACCAGCGTTTGGTGATCTGGAGGGAAGATGGCATATTCGAGAATATTGAAGTTGATCAAGGGTATTTTATGGAAAACATGAACAGTCAGCAAGAAGCAGTTCGACAGGAAATTAGCTAATATTTCCCCATGTCAACCTACTGAAGATGTATATGCCAACCTTGATGACGCATTTGTTTCATTAAAGTTACATGAAACCCATGGTTTTATGTGGGATGTAGAACCTCTTGAGGATCCATACTGTACCAACCCACCGATAGGCTGGGGAGACATCAGCGATGATGTTTGCGCTAGTTGCTCTAAACAGGATTTCAGCATATATTGCCGAAAGTAAAATAAATTCGGCACTGGAAGCTAAAGAAAATATGGTTGTCGAAGCCAATAAAACACAAGTTCTAGATGAAGGAGATACTTTGGCTATTGAGCCAAGGCCACCATATATAATAGAGACGGTCGAAGAAAACGTTGATAAGCAGCGTCTGGACTGCATATATGACGAAGAACCCTTAGGCTTCGAAAAGGATCCAATGGCACCAGAAAATATGCAGCCACAAGACCCTTTAGAAGAAATAGATCTTGGCGAAAAGGGGGATAAAAGACCAACTTATATCAGCACCAACATCGACCCAAAGTTGAAATCTGAGGTAATATCTTTATTAAAAGAATTTAAAGATTGTTTTGCTTGGGACTATAATGAAATTCCAAGTTTAAGCAGGGACTTGGTAGAACTAAAATTACACTACGCAAAAATTGACTTTTGGAATCACCAAAAAGACAGCGCTTTAATGAGAAAACACTGTTGTAGGTCTTTTAAAAAATTAGCTAAAAAAGAGCGCTGCTACAGACAGCCTTTAGAAAGCGTTTTTTAAAAGCGTTGCTAAATACCCTACCTTAGAAAGCACTTTATTGAGAAAATGCTGCTGTAGGTCTTTTAAAAAGTTCACTAAAAAAAAGTGCTGCTACAGACAACCTTTAGAAAGCGCTTTTAAAAAACGCTGTTAAAGACCTTAAATTCGCCCCACTTAAGAAAGCGCTCTCTCGTGAAAGCGCTGCTAGATCTTGTATGATAGAAAGCGCTTTTAAAAAGTGTTGGCTTAGGTCAAATTATAAAATTAAAATATAAAATTTCCCCACTTAAGAAATCTCTTTCTCGTGAAAGCGCTGCTAGATCTTGTATGATAGAAAGCGCTTTTAAAAAGCGTTGTCTTAGGTCAAATTATAAAATTAAAATATAAAACTTTCAGAACCCTATTCATTCAATTCTAATCGTTGTCTTCTTCTTTGACCGTTTCTTCTCTGACCGTTCCTAATCGTTTCTTCTCCGACCATTTCTTCTTCGCCCGATTCTTCTCCGACCGTTCCTAATCGTTTCTTCTCCGACCATTTCTTGCCGTAGACCGCCGTATAATTCAGGTACGTCATTCTTTTGTAACATTGTTCTTTGATTTCAATCTCAAGGATTTTTTTGCCTTTGATTTCAGAGAAATAACAATAATCAGCTAAATATCGCTATTAAATACATTATTGTTTATCAAATACATTATTTTGTATAAAGAAATTGAACCAAACCATGTGTTAGATGAATAATTTTGTTCTTCTAATACTGTCCTGTCCCATTTGATTCTGATGTGTCAAAATGTGCAAGTTAAGAATTTGCAAAGCAAGAGAGAGATGGTGACACAAACCTTGTTTGTATAGAGAGTTTCAATGAAACATGTACTTAACATTCCAATTCATTCAATGACAAACAAAGTATGAACAGAATGAGTTATAGGCTATAAGCTAGTGCTTGAAGCAGGTAGATGATACATATGTACTTGGGTTTGTGGTCTCAATTAAATGAATCTAAATTATTTCCTATTTAAGATACATATCATTGCACCTAGTGTCGTCGCAATTGTATAATAATTGTGTGATTAGGTGGTAGAGTCGTTTACAAAGTCTGAGATTCTCAAGGGATTGTTTGTTGAAAAATGCTTGGTTAAGAAAGTTATTCTTAGAAGGAAAAACTACTTTGGACTAAAATTAAGTAACATACTCTTTCATAGCAAATATATTCATTACTTTTTATGCAAAAAAAGTAGTTTAGTCATTACTAAGAACTAATGAGAGATATGATATTATCACTATACCATTAATAAATAGAGTGTTTTAAGAATAAATTAAAACTTTGTTGTTGTTTTGAATAAGTAAATTAAAATCTTGTTGAAGAGACATTGAAAAGTGAAAAGTTGGATTGATATTGATAGTATGATTGTTTTACAGGTGCAGAGTGAAAGTCTGATCGCTTACACGAATCTTACATTGTGCGGGTCCAGAAGTCGATTACTTCTCTACAGGTAATTAGTTGTTCTTTTGCTATAGTTGCGTGAATAATTAACGTTTTTGTTTAGCTTAATTAGTAAAACCATTTGAATGAACTGATATGATGGATGAGCATTTCTTGCAATGATTGGGAACTAACTTATTGAATTTGCTATATATAGGGGTTACTTGTGATCCAAGTGTGAAATTCGGATCATTTCCCTACAGGTAATTTTTTTATATTTTGTTTTTGCTTAGCTTAATTAGTAATACCATGGATAATAAATGGATGTCTTCGAGTCGGTTGACAAAAGAGTATGATAATGGGGTATCATAATTCGTTAAGTTTGCTGTGGCGCACGCCAAATACCCCAGGCGAATGACATGTCCTTGCTTGAGTTGCTGCTATGGGAGTCAGGTTGACGCGGTTCAGTTGGCATCGCATTTAAAGAGGCATGGAATTAATAGAAGTTATACATGTTGGAATTTGCATGGTGAGAAAAGTAACAAGAATGTTAAATCGGGGGATAATACGACCTATGCTTCAAACGACAATGGCACAGATACATACGATTATGATCGAGTCGAAGAGATTGCAAAAGCACTTGAAGAATACCTTAAGGATTGTCCCAAAAATTTTGAGAGGTTGGTAAGTGATGCAGAGAAACCGTTGTATAATGGTTGTACAAAATTCACAAGATTGTCCGTGGTATTAAAGTTATACAACTTAAAGGCGGGAAATGGATGGTCGGATAAAAGTTTCACAGAGTTATTACCCCTTATGAAAGATATGCTACCAGAGGATAATCTTCTTCCCAATCAAACATATGAGGCCAAAAAGATGTTGTGTTCTATTGGAATGAGCTATGATAATATACATGCATATCCAAACGATTGTGTTTTGTTCCGAAACAAATATGCATCGTTAAATGAGTGTCCTAAATGCGGTGTCTCTCGATATAAGAAAAAAGTTGTCTCCAGCAAAAGTCTTATGGTATTTTCCTATAATTCCGAGATTTAGATGCATGTATCATAGTGAAACCGATTCAAGACACCTGACTTGGCATGCAGATGAAAGAATTATTGATGGAAAGCTTCGACATCCAGTAGATTCACCGCAGTGGATGAAAATTGATAATGAGTATCCTGAATTTGGAAAAGAAGCAAGAAACCTTCGCTTGGCATTGTCTACTGATGGAATGAACCCACACGGTATTCAAAGTATCTCGCATAGCACATGGCCTGTGATTATTATGATTTATAACCTACCTCTATGGTTATGTATGAAGTGTAAGTACATGATGTTATCTATGTTAATTTCTGGGTCTAAACAACCAAGGAATGACATAGATGTATACTTGACACCCTTAATCGAAGATTTAAAGTTTTTGTGGGAGAACGGTGTAGAGGTTTATGATGGGTATAGGAAATAAAGTTTCAACTTGAGGTCGATGTTGTTTGGAACAATTAATGATTTTCCAGCATACAAAAATCTATCAGGGTACAACATTAAAGGTCAAATAGCATGTCCTGTTTGTGAAGATGAAACTGATACGATGCGACTAGACCTTTGTCAGAAGAATGTCTTTCTCGGTCATCGTAGATTCTTAAATTCTAATCATCACTACCATGGGTGGAGAAAAGCATTCAATGGAAAGGCAGAATAACATAGAGCTCCTCCTATATTGACAGGTAATCAAATTTTTGAAAAGGTGAAAGATGTGAGTACTCATTTTGGCAAGCCTTTTGCACATACACTTGTCAAGAGTGGGTGGAAGAAGAGGTCAATTTTTTTTGAATTGCCATATTGGAAGTCGTTGTATGTAATACATTTTCTCGATGTCATGCATATTGAAAAAAAATTTATTTGACAATGTTATTGGTATGTTACTCAATATACAAGGAAAGTCTAAGGATGGCCTTAAAGTAAGGGAGGACATGGTAACCATGGGAATGAGAACTGAATTGGGACCCGTGAAGAAAAGAAGACGAACATATTTACCACCTGTTGTTTATACTCTATCTAGAAAGGAGAAAAAAATATTGTGTAAGTTTCTGAGTGAAATTAAAGTTGTAGAAGGCTCCTCATTAGATATTAGAAGACTTGTGTCTATGAAAGACCTCAAGTTAAAGATTTTAAAGACACATGATTGCCATGTTATAATGGAACATTTTCTACCAATAAGTATACGTTCTATTCTGCCAGAAAAAGTAAGAAGTGCAATTACTAAACTGTGTTTTTTCTTCAAGTTAATTTGCAATAAGGTGATAGATCCTGTGATCTTACCAACATTGCAAAAAGAAATAGTTATTAATTTGTGTGATCTTGAAATGTATTTTCCTTCCTCATTTTTTGACATAATGGTTCATCTAGTTGTTCATCTTGTGAAAAAGATACAATTGTGTGGACCAGCTTATATGAGATGGATGTACGCTACTGAACGTTATATGAAAATATTAAAAGGGTATGTGAAAAACCGAAGTCGACCAGAGGGTTGTATTGCCGAACGATACATTGTTGAAGAAGTGATTGAGTTTTGTACTGAATATCTATCAAATGTTCAATCAATTGGACTCCCAAAATCTCATATTGTTGAAAAACAAAAGGTAAAAAGTTAATTGGAAATAAAGTTGTGACAGTATCAAGGGTTGAACGGGATCAAGTGCATTTGTATGTTCTGCACAATGAGATTGAGGTTGAGCCGTATGTTGAAATGAACAAGGGTGTTCTCCGAGGTTTAAATCATAATAGAAATGAGAATTGGATAGTACGAGAGCATAATCGAAGTTTCATACCATGTTTTAAGGAACATATTTATTCAAAGTATCATTCAGATCCCGCTTCAATAACCGAAAGGTTGGGATGTTTAGCATATGGTCCAAGTTTGGTTGTGTTTTATTATAGTGCATACGCAATTAATGGATACACATTTTATACCAAAGAACAAGATGATAAAAGTACTATGCAAAATAGTGGTGTCACCTTGGTAGTTAAAGCAATGCACATATCAAGTGTGAAGGACTTAAACCCTAAATTTACAAATTTGTCATATTTTGGGGTTATCGAGCGCATTTAGGTGTTTGATTATGAGAAGTTTCAGATTTCTATATTTGGTTGCAAGTGGGTTAAAAATAATAATGACATACGAATGGATAAGTCAGGATTTTTGCAAGTGGATCTTAATAGGGTGGGGTACAAAGATGAGCCTTTTATTCTAGCCTCTCAAGCTAAACAAGTGTTCTATGTCACTGATCCGACAAGTACGTAATGGTCTATAGTGCTTTTTGAAGATGTGAAAAACACAAGAAGGGGGGTTGAATTGTAAAACTTGAAACCAAATGCAGACAACACGTTATTTTTATCCTGGTTCGTTTAATCTCAAACTACTCCAGTCCACCCGTCAAGGTGATTTTGCCTCTCTCCAACGAGGTCTTAATCCACTATATTCAACTGAATACAACAACTGCTTTAACAACTGTCAAAGCCTTCTTGAGTCTAACCATAGACCAGTTTATCTCAAGGTAATTCTCTTACAGATAAATGAACAAATGTGTGTTTGATGTTTTCTAAGAAAAACTATATATCACAACTGTGATAATACACAATATTAAGCTTAGATAATACTAGATTGCTAGAGCTATAGAGTAAGCGCTTGAGAACTTTAGCAAACTGGATGAGTGAGAACGTGAAGATGATTGGCTTATGCGTATGTGCGTATTAGAGAATTAGCCATTTCTTTTCTCACTGATTTGTTTAAATAGCCTTGGATACGTTGCTGTCCATAATTCCATTTCAATGCTCATAACGTTCTTTCCTTTTTGAGAAGATCTTTGTCTTGGAATAAATTCGTTGGTAATTAATCTGCCTTGAATACAATAACATTGACACTTTAGAGTGTTCTGCTAATGATAATCAGAGTGTTCTTGGCTTTAGCTTATTCTGGCATTTCTGAGTGCTGATGATATGGATAGGATCTTGATCAGAGTCAGAGTATGTTTTGCGCAGATTCTGTTCATCAGGCTTCAGCGTAGCACATATTTGATCTTCTGATGCTGACATATCTTCTGATGTTGATGTTGATATTCTGATGCTGATTCCATCAGAGTTTCTGTAAATACACAATATAATTTTAAGTAGCATATATGTCTTATAAATCTTACAATTTATTTAATCTTGTATTTTGTTATCATCAAAACTCTAACTGAGGGTTGTAGAATCAAACTATGTTCTAACAATCTCCCCCTTTTTGATGATGACAAAAACCATATTTTTTCAATTGAAATAAAAGAATAAAGGTATCAGAGATTACAGATAGAGAAGAAAAAGTATCAGAGCTAATCAATTAATGAATATAAGGTATCAGACAAAAGGATAAGGAGTAAAAAGTGTCAGAGTAATGAAGAGAAAAACTCCCCCTGAGTTGATTACTTCCCTTTGATTCCTTGAGACCTTGAGCATCAGAACTTTATTGAACTTTCTTTTGAGCATCAGAATTTTACTTTATCAGAGTTCATCATATTCTTGTACCTGTAAGCTTTTCAGAACAAAGAAATTCAAATATATAAGAATGTTACAATGTTTGAGACTTTGGTCTCAGTAATCCGTTATTGAAAAATATCATTCTTTCTCCCCCTTTTTGTCAGTTATCAAAAAGCACAAATAATCAGAGTTAAAATGATCAGAGCAAAAAAAAAACGTTTGTATTAAAACAGAAGCAATGAGTGTAGAACAAGTAAAAATATTACAGACAAACATGTAAAGAAAATAGGGAAAACATAGGAAAACTCTAAGAATAAGAAGGAAGTCGTGTGAACAGATCTTCCAACATGCTCTTGATTTGCTCGCTGGTTTCCTGTTGCTCAGATACCATGTTTGCTATAGAATCAATCTTGATATACTGCTTGTCCATCCTTTCATTCATCAGCATATCAGATCTCTTCAAATCCTCCAGAGTCTGCCTGTCAAGAGATGAAGCTTGAGGATCTTCAGATACAGGCTGCTTCTCAGAGCTTTCTATAGTTTCTTCTGCTTGACCCAAGTCTTCAGCTTGAATTATCTGTTCTTCTACAGGTTAAACTTTAGATGCTGGACGCTTTTCAGACCAAGGCGCAATGTCTAGATGGAGAACTTCTTCCTTCAGCAGCTTGCTCAAAACTGGACCTTCCATTTCCTTCAGCAGATTGCTGAAGTTCTATTGAGCCTGTCCATAGCTCTGGTTTCGCAACTTAAAGGTTTCAACGCATACCCATCTTCTAAATTGAGTCCAGAGGAGGTCTGATACATCAGGATCAACCACTTCCAGACTTGCTTGTTTCAAAGAAGTGATCCACTTCTGCATATCTGTTTCAAAGTTCAATATGCTGGAACCAACATCTGGTTGTTTTAGTTTAGGGATGGCATTTTTGTGGTGTAAAGCAGCAAGGCGTTCAAAGACTGTTAGATCAATGACTGTCTTGCTGTGGTTTTCTGTATTTTTCTTAGGTGAGGGAGTGGGAGAGTCAGAAATTACGATTGGACTTGATGGGGTGTTTGGTGGAGTTATTTCTGGTGAAGAGGGAAGTTGAGGAATATTAACAGTGGTACCACAGGGCAATTGGATGGCCAAAGGTTATGGTTCAGGAGATTCAGAGGTTTGAGCCTCAGATTTTGAGTCTCAGGTTGTAGAGATTGTGCATGTTGAGGAGAGGGTTGATTAATATCTGGTTGGGGAGATGAAGGTTATGGGATTTCTGGTATTGGAGAGAGTGGAGTTGCTGGTATTGGTGAGAGGGGAGTTTCAGGTTGTGGCGAGATGGGAATTTCTGTGTTTGGATTTGGATTTTCTGGTTGGGGAACGGAGGTGTGTTGGTTTATATCAGAAAGAACTTGTGCCAGTTCTGGTTCTGGTATGGTTGCGGTATTTGGATTTTATGTTTTGGAGCGGGATCTTCTGAGGGTTAATGACTCAGAAGGGTCAAAGTCAACGTCAAAATCTTTAAAGGTTTGAGGAGTTGGGATTTCAGATGGAGTTGGAATAGGAATAGATGTGGAACCAACAGTTGAATCTAAAACAGTTACAGAAACATAATTACCTCTTTTCTTTGGAGTCTGTTGAGATGATCCTTCTGCAGCAGCTTTTCTTTTCTTCGTCTTCTTCAGAACCACTTCTGGAGCCTTCTGATGAAGATCTTGAATATTCAGATTTGGTGTTGTACCATCAGCTTTACAAGCATCCAAATATCTCAGAATGATTTGAGGCTTAGAGTCAATTTCTGAGAACATAGGGAAGTCGTCCAGAGGGACCCTTCTGCTGGAGATTTCAGCAAAAGGAGTGACGCTGGGCTCCTTCTTAATGTTCTCTATCAGCTTCATTTTCTTCAGATTTTTGGCATTCAGCTGCTTGCCAACAGATGGTTCCAGGGTGCTGATTTCTTGAGCCTCTTGCAGATGATCAATCAGCCTATTCTCTGTCAGAATATATGATATTAGTCTTTCCAAGGGTATCCAATCCCTTTTAGTACATTCATCTTCTCTTGTTTCCTTAACACTTGTTCTGAGATGGTTGAACAGAAGATGAGCTAGATTAATCTTGACCTTCTGAGAGATAAAATAGAGTAGAAACTGCTGATCTATGTTTATGTAATCAGGAGAGCTGGTAGGCTTTCTGTGGTTGAAACAACCCAGAATGATCTTTGCCCAAATTCTGTGCTTGTCTTTCAAGTCCCTTATCTTGTTGGAGGGAAGCCCCAGCGTGACAATTTCCCTTGCTATAACAGCAGCATCTGCACACCTTTCTGCCATATCAATACAACGAATACCACCTCTATTGTACCCTATCAGTCTTGCAATCAGGTCTTCAGTAATCACAATCTTCTTCCCCATGATGTAAGAAGTGACTTGGTGATTTGAGGAAGAAGCATGAATCCAAAATTCCTTTACTAGAATAGGAAAAGTTGGACCCACCAGCCTGTCGAAGTACTTTTCCCATCCTTGAGCTTGAATCTCTTCTGATAAATCGAAACCGTTTTCCTTGAGACTGTTGAAATCCACTATTATCTCTGACATAACTTCAAGGTTCTTAACTGGAGTGAGAAGCGTTCTGAGAGGAACTTCATATTGCTTAGATGATGCATCTTTCCGGGAACCTGAAAAAGGATTGCTGGAAGAAGCCATGTTCACACGAGGTTTTTGAAAGAAAATTGAAGGGGTTTTCTTGAGAGGGAAGAACACAGAAATCAGAAATGTTGATAGAAAACGAAAGTAAGGGTAAAAGGTGTGAATGGTGTGAAGTGTTTAAATAGATTTCTAAAAAGTTTTTGAAAACATAAACGTTTAAGAGAGAGAAATAAATCATGATTATTAGCATTTAATGATGGCTGATTTTAGGGGATTCAGAAAGATACTTGAACGGTTACCCATGACATGTGTCTCAATGCATCCAATTAGTGCTTTGCCTTTTTAGGAGCGTGAACGCGTGTTCAGCCTCAGGAAACAGCTGATGACTGGATGACACTAGTTTGCTTGAGTGAACAGCACATCTATCCTTGACCTGAAGCGCTCAGATCTTCATGGATAGATTCTGATATAATCTGCATTTCTAAAATTATGAAAGAGGATTGATCAGAAGTTCACAGACAAATAAACACAATTCTGAAGGTTAATATATAAAATTAAAACATTTTTATTCTGGAAAGAGCTTCATGCTGAGATGTTTCAGAATGAAGTTGAACCTATCTTCAGAAAGTGTTTTTGTGAAAATGTCAGCCCATTGATGGTCTGTGTCAATAAATTTTAAATTTAACATCCCTTTCTAAATATAGTCCCTAATAAAATGATGTTTTATTTCTATATGCTTAGCCCTAGAATGCAATATTGGATTTTTACTTAAGAAAATAGAAGAAGTATTGTCAGAGTATAGGAATGTTACTCTCAAATATCTGGAAGTCCTCAAGTTGACTTTTCATCCAGAGCATTTGTGTGCTGCATCCAGCTGCTGCTATGTATTCAGCTTCTGCTGTTGATAGAGCAATTGTGGATTGTCTTTTGCTGGACCATGAGATCAGATTTTCTCCCAGAAATTGGCAGCTTCCAGAAGTACTTTTACGTTCAACTCTGTCTCCAGTAAAGTCAGCATCACAGTATCCTACTAAGCTGTAATCACTTGATTTTCTATAAAACAGACCCAGATTAGTAGTACCTTTCAGATACTTGAAAATTCGCTTAACAGCCGTTAAGTGAGATTCTCTAGGATCTGATTGGAATCTTGCACAAATGCATACACTGAATAAAATATCAGGCCTTGAAGCTGTCAGATAAAGAAGAGAACCAATCATACCTCTGTAGACCTCCTGTTCTACCTTTTTGCTTACCTCTTCTTTTTCTAGAATGCACGTGGGATGCATTGGAATCTTTGATGGCTTACATTCTGAGAGATCAAATTTCTTCAGAAGTTCTCTGACATATTTGCTCTGATGAATGTAAGTTCCTTCTGGGGTTTGATTGATCTGAATGCCCAGAAAGAATTTCAGTTCCCCCATTAGGCTCATCTCAAATTCTGCCTGCATACACTTAGCAAATTTTCTTCCCAGAGAGGGTTTAGTAGATCCAAAAATGATATCATCAACATAAATCTGACATACTAAAATGTCATTCTTAACTGTCTTACAGAATAAGGTTGTGTCCACTTTCCCTCTGATGAATTCCTTTTCTAACCGGAAGTTACTTAGTCTTTCATACCAAGCTCTGGGAGCTTGTTTCAGACCATACAGTGACTTCTTTAGTTTGAAAACATATTCTGGATTTTTTGAACTTTCAAAACCAGGGGGTTGGTGCACATATACCTCTTCTTCTATATAGCCATTTAAGAATGCACTTTTAACATCCATCTGATATAGAGTGGTGCCTTTATTAACAACAAATGAAATTAAAAGTCTGATAGATTCTAACCTGGCGACTGGAGCAAAGGTTTCTGTATAGTCTATCCCCTCTTGCTGACTATAACCTTGTGCTACCAATCGTGCCTTGTTTCTGATGACTTCACCTTGTTCATTCAGTTTGTTTCTGAACACCCATTTTGTTCCAATGACGTTGAATCCTTTTGGTTTGGGAACTAGATCCCATACGTCATTTCTTGTGAATTGATTCACCTCCTCTTGCATTGCTAGAATCCGGTCATTGTCCAGAAGTGCTTCATCAACTGTTGATGGTTCAATCAGAGAGACAAGTCCCATGAGGGATTCTTCAGAGTTTCTGAAGCTGGCTCTTGTTCTGATTGGATCTTCCTTTCTTCCTAAGATTGTTTCTTCAGGGTGATCCATGTTAATCCTGGATGGTCTTTTCTGAAGTTGCTCAACAGAAGGTGCTGGATTGCTTGTAGTGCCTCTTTCTGATGTTGAGGGAGTATCTCTGTTAAGAGCTTTTGATGACTTGTCTTCAGTACCTGTGAATTCAACTTCCATACATGCAAGTAATTCATTCTGCTTTGACTTTTGAGAGTCAAGCTTATCATCAAAACGAACACTGATTGATTCTTCCACAATCTGTGTTTCTGTATTGTATACTCTGTACCCTCTTGAGCGTTTAGAGTATCCTAACATAATACACTTCTGTGCTTTAGAGTCAAACTTGTTCAAATAATTTTTAGTATTCAAAATAAAACAGGTACATCCAAATGGATGAAAATATGAAATGTTGGGCTTTCTGTTCTTCCACAATTCATATGGAGTCTTTTCCAGAATAGGTCTTATAGAGATTCTATTCTGAATGTAGCATGATGTGTTTATTGCCTCTGCCCAAAATATCTTAGCAACGTTAGTCTCGTTGATCATGGTTCTGGCCATTTCTTGCAATGTTCTGTTCTTTCGTTCTACAACTCCATTTTGCTGGGGAGTTCTAGGACAAGAGAAATCATGCAGAATGCCTTTGTCATTAAAGAATGACTCAAAATCTTTGTTTTCAAATTCTCCACCATGATCACTTCTGACTTTGAAGATTCTAAGATCCTTTTCATTCTGAACTTGGTTGCAGAAGGTGACAAACACAGAGTGTGACTCGTCCTTGTGTCTTAAGAACTTTACCCATGTCCATCTACTATAGTCATCTACGATTACTAACCCATACTTCTTGCCACTGACTGAAGCAGTTTTAACTGGTCCAAATAAGTCAATATGCAGAAGTTCTAATGGTTTAGAGGTGGAAACAACGTTTTTAGATTTGAAAGCTGGTTTTACAAACTTGCCTTTCTGACATGCTTCACACATAGCATCTGATTGAACTTCAGGTTAGGAAGTCCTCTGACCAGATTGAGTTTGTTAATCTGAGATATTCTTCTCATACTAACATGCCCCAATCTTCTGTGCCAGATCCATTACTCGTTGTTAACAGACAGAAGACACTTTACATTCTGACTTTTCAGTTCAGAAAGTTTTATTTTATAAATGTTGTTTCTCCTCTTTCCATTAAATAGGATAGTCCCATCTTTCTGACTAACAGCTTTGCATGAATTTTGATTAAAGAATATATCATAACCGTTATCACTTAATTGACTTATGGATAACAGATTATGCATCAATTCATCTACTAATAAAACATTACTTATAGAGGGAAGATTTCCATTACCTACAGTTCCAGAGCCAATGATCTTTCCCCTCTGATTTCCTCCAAAGCCTATGTGGCCTCCAGGCTTAAGTTCCAGGATTTGGAACATATGCTTTCTTCCCGTCATGTGTCGTGAGCAGCCAGACTCCAGGTACCATGACTGGTGTTTCAGCTTTGCTACTAAAGATATCTGCAACATGTATTATTTTATCCTTAGGTACCCATATTTTCTTGGGTCCTGATTTGTTAGTTTTACCAAAACTCTGGTTGAATTTTGGTTTGACAGAATAATTACTACTAGTATATTTGATGTCGTGTTTGTGCCCATATACAAAGTGTGAGTTAAGTGGAGTTCGTTTAATAACTAAATCCATGGCATTCTTTGGTGTAGGTACCTTACATTGGTATCATATTCCTTTTCTACCATTTCTGCTAACTCCATAGATCATTGAAGCCATTTTGCTTCTATCTATGTTTTTAGCTAGAAACTTCTGAAAGTTGTGATCATACTCCTTGATGATCTCATCAGCACTTCTGGGAGTTTCAGGAATTGTTTCATTCTGAGAGTTTTGCAATAGATTTTCTAATTTTGAAACTTTATCTTTCAACTCAGAATTCTCCAATTTGAGACTCTCAGTTTTATCAGAGTCAGAAGCAAGATTCCTTTTCAGGTTTCTGAATTTGACTCTGATCTGCTGATATCTTTCTAGAATTTCATTAAGGATTTCAGCTAGTTCAACCTTAGTAAAGTTAATAGCAAAGTCAGGAAATACCTCTTCTGTGTCTGATTCAGAGTCTGATTCAGAAGCTTCACTGTCTTCTGTTATGTTTTCCATGAGGGCTATGTTTGCTCTCTCATCATCTGATTCTGAGTCAGCTTCAGATGTGTCAGAGTTATCCCATGTAGCCATGAGACTTTTCTTCCTTTCCTTGCCAAACTTCTTTTTGGGCTTTTCCCTCTGAAGCTTTGGGCAATCACTCTTGTAGTGTCCTTGCTCGTTACATTCATAGCAGATGATGTCCTTGGTGTTTGGCTTTCTGCTTCCTGAGGAGCCTTCAGATCTTTTGTGTCCAGAGGAGGATTCTGACCTTCTGTATCTGGAGGAGGATTCATTCTGATTCTCTGATCTTCTTGGATTCCTGAACTTTCTTTGCCTCTGCTTCCACAGTTGGTTCACCCTTCTGGAGAGGAGAGACAGTTCATCTTCTTCTGATGAGGACCCGTCAGAGGTTTCTTCTACAGCCTGCAAAACTTTGGAGTCAGATTTTCTGTTAGATTTTAAAGCTAATGGCTTACCTTGCTTTTAAGGTTCATCAGCTTCTAGCTCTATCTCGTGACTTCTGAGGGAGCTGACAAGTTCCTCCAGAGAGATTTTGTTGAGATCCTTAGCTAGCTTCAGCGCTGTGACCATTGGCCTCCACTGTTTTGGCAAGCTTCTGATGATCTTCTTAACATGATCAGCAGTAGAATACCCTTTGTCTAAAACTTTGAGACCAGCAACCAGAATTTGAAATCTTGAGAACATTGTTTCAATTGATTCACTTTCTTCCATCTTGAATGCCTCATACTTCTGAATGAGCGCAAGGGCTTTAGTTTCTTTAACTTGAATGTTGCCTTCATGCTTCATTCTCAGAGAGTCAAACATATTCTTTGAAGTGTCTCTGTTTGATATCTTTTCATATTCAGAGTAAGAGATGGCGCTGAGAAGAATTGTTCTTGCTTTGTGATGATTTCTGAAATCACGCTTTTGTTGATCAGACATTGCTTTCCTGTCAATCTTCTGACCACTTGCATTCACTGGGTGCGTGTATCCATCAGTCACCATATCCCACAGATCAACATCGTGGGCCAGAAAGAAGCTTTCAATTCTGTTTTTCCAGTAATCAAAGTTCTCTCCATCAAAGACTGGAGGTTTGCCACTGAATCTGTCTCTTTCTTCATTGTTGTCATTGCTGATGTTTTGATATGGTCCTGCCATAGTGTTTTTCAAACACTGGATCTTGTACTGACACAGTTAAGTGTTATAAGCTCAGAACCTGGCGCTCTGATGCCAATTGAAGATGTGAAAAACACAAGAAGGGGGGTTGAATTGTAAAACTTGAAATCAAATGCAGACAACACGTTATTTTTATCCTGGTTCGTTTGATCTCAAACTACTCCAGTCCACCCGTCAAGGTGATTTCGCCTCTCTCCAACGAGGTCTTAATCCACTATATTCAACTGAATACAACAACTGCTTTAACAACTGTCAAAGGCCTCTTGAGTCTAACCACAGACCGATTTATCTCAAGGTAATTCTCTTACAGATAAATGAACAAATGTGTGTTTGACATTTTCTAAGAAAAACTATATATCACAACTGTGATAATACACAATATTAAGCTTAGATAATACTAGATTGCTAGAGCTATAGAGTAAGCGCTTGAGATCTTTAGAAAACTGGATGAGTGAGAACGTGAAGATGATTGGCTTATGCGTATGTGCGTATTAGAGAATTAGCCATTTCTTTTCTCACTGATTTGTTTAAATAGCCTTGGAATAGATACGTTGTTGTCCATAATTCCATTTCAATGCTCATAACGTTCTTTCCTTTTTGAGAAGATCTTTGTCTTGGAATAAAGCCGTTGGTAATTAATCTGCCTTGAATGCAGTAACGTTGACACTTCAGAGTGTTCTGCTAATGATAATCAGAGTGTTCTTGGCTTTAGCTTATTCTGGCATTTCTGAGTGCTGATGATGTGGATAGGATCTT
This sequence comes from Vicia faba, assembly GCA_948472305.1. NCBI lineage: Eukaryota > Viridiplantae > Streptophyta > Magnoliopsida > Fabales > Fabaceae > Vicia > Vicia faba. The sequence goes on from OX451738.1 coordinate 1,297,515,601, forward strand.
GATCAGAGTCAGAGTATGTTTTGCGCAGATTATGTTCATCAGGCTTCAGCGTAGCATATATTTGATCTTCTGATGCTGACATATCTTCTGATGTTGATGTTGATATTATGATGCTGATTCCATCAGAGTTTCTGTAAATACACAATATAATTTTAAGTAGCATATATGTCTTATAAATCTTACAATTTATTTAATCTTGTATTTTGTTATCATCAAAACTCTAACTGAGGGTTATAGAATCAAACTATGTTCTAACACTTTTATCTAACAAAGTAATTGATGAAAACATTGAAGATCAAGGTGATATTGATGTTGAGGTTGAATCGTTTACTATAAATGATGAAGATGAGAATATTATAGTGAATGAATCATATATTAGAAATGATCATAATGACGGTATTTGGATCAATCCAACTATCCGCGTTGTTAAGAGACGAGTAGAACATATTCCTACCAAGAAAAGAAAGAGACGTTAGTGAAAAAGGTAAGGGTGTTTACCATTTCATTTTTTTATATTTCCTTAGTGGATTTTTATATTTGTCATTTCATTTTTTTTCCTTCATTGTTAGATCAATACAAGTATTCCGCTCTCAAAGAGAAGCTCGAGTATCACGGTATAGATCAAGCAACATTACATGGATCAAAGTGGAGGTACATTAATTTTCACAATTTTGCTTATAATAGTGATGCTACTTGATAAAACAAGACAATTATACATTCTTATTTGTTTGTCTATGTAGTGTGCTCAACAACGTAATAATATAGATTGCAGATACTTTATTTTGAGGTTTATGAAAGAAATCCTTCTTTTGAATCGAATAGAGATTCCAATCACAGTATGGATTTATAACTTAGGATTTATTTTAATATTTATCGGATATTTCATATAATTTATTACTTTTAACTAAATTATGCATATTATGTTTTATTATGTAGTACTTTGATGAATGCAAGTGTGCTCATTACACAAAAAATCAATTGGAAGAAATCAAGGAGGAATTGTGTGAATACTTTATTCAGAAAAGAATCATATAAGTTATTGGAAGTTGAAAAGTGTTATGAAAAATTTTAATTATGTTGGACCCAATTAGTTAGTTTAATTGACCGTGTTGTTCTGTTCATACCTTATTTGCAGGACTAGGATCGTCCGCTCTTCGGATTTTGGCAATTTCAGCCTGAAACGAATTTGGCACATATCATATATAAGCGGTTTCGAATAGAAGGTTTTGTTGTACTTGAGTACTATCACCTTTATACGAAATTCTTGGAGTTTGTTTTGCCTCTTATAAGAGAAGGTTTTATTGTAATAGTCATAAATTTGTTGTTCGAAAAAGTCATAAATTTGTCCTTATTATAGTGCATCCTCCTCCTACTTAGTAGTAAACATGTGAATTGAATTATAATGGTGTTTATATTTTGGTATATAATGGTATTATAATGGTATATAATGCCTTTTTTTGTATGTAACGACTTCTTTGTTGAAATAAAGGGTCGTTGAAATGTAAGGCTTGAAGTACAAGTTTATGGGATTATTCCCAAAAATATGCCTTCTAAAAAAGAAAGAATACGCAGCATTTTTACATAAAAAATGCTTAAATTTACGTGAAGCAAAGAAAGTGCTTTTTAGGAAAAAGCACTGCTAAACGCCTACTTTAGAAAGCGCTTTTTCTAGAAAAGTGCTGCTTAAAGATGCCTTAATAAATACATTAGACAGCGCTTTTGGAAGCGATGTCTAAAGGGGGCCAATAGAAAGCGTTTTTTCAGGAAAAAGCGTTGCTAGAGGCCTTCCTTAGAAAGCCCTTTTCCAGGGAAAAGCGCTGCTAAAGAATACATATGGCAGCGATTTTTCGTTAAAAAAAGTGTTGTCTATACTTACGGCAGCGCCACCATAGGCAACGCTTTTAAGCGCTGCTAAAGGGCAAAAAAAGCGCTTTCTTAGGTCTTTTTTAGCGTAGTGTTACCAATAAAAGCTGGAAAGAAACCAGTAAAGCAGACTCCCAGACGTTTCGCTCCAGCCATAATGTCAAAAATCAAAGAGGAGGTAGAAAGACTCCTCAAAATCATATTCATAAGAACTGCAAAGTATGTCGACTGGTTGGCAAACATAGTGCCAGTAATTAAGAAAAATGGAAAATTAAGGGTATGCATAGATTTTAGAGATTTAAATGTTGCCACCCCAAAAGATGAGTATGTTATGCCTATGGAAGAAATGTTGATTGACTCGGCTACTGGTTTTGAATATCTAAGTATGATTGATGGTTATTCTGGTTATAACCAAATTCTTATTGTAGACAAAGATGTGTCGAAGATGGCGTTTCGCTGCCCTCGGGCACTGGGAACCTATGAATGGGTTGTCATGCCATTCAGTTTAAAAAATTTCAGAGCGACATATCAAAGGGTGATGAATTCTATGTTCCATGATTTTATTGAAGATTTCATGCAAGTTTACATTGATGATATTATAATAAAGTTAAACAGTAAACCAACTCATCTGCAACACCTTTGAAAGTCTTTCGAAAGGATGAGAAAACATGGATTAAAAATGAATCCATTAAAATGTGATTTTTGTGTGCAGGCAGGTGATTTTCTTGGCTTTGTGGTGCATAAAAAAGGCATAGAAGTAAATCAAAGTAAGACCAAAGCCATCATGGACATCAAACCAACGTCGACCAAAACGGAACTTCAGTCTTTGTTGGGCGAGATAAATTTCCTAAGGAGGTTCATATCCAACTTAAGTGGGAAAACCAAAGTATTTTCACCACTACTTCGACTAAAAAATGAAGATTTTGTTTGGCAAGAGGAGCATCAAGAGGCTTTCGACAAAATCAAGGACTACTTAGTAAAGCCTCCAATATTGGCACCTCCTGTTAGACATAGGCTTATGAGGTTATATATTGCAGCCTCAGATGTGACTATAGGTAGTATGTTAGTCCAACAGGACAAAAAAGGTGTCAGAGACTTGTGTATTATCTTAGTCGAATGCAAAATAATCATGAGACTAGGTATAGTGATATAGAAAAACTATGCATTTGCTTGTATTTATCTTGTATTAAACTAAAGCAATATATAAAGCCTGTTGATGTGTATATATCTTCTCATTTCGATATTATTAAGCACATGTTATCCAAACCAATTTTACATAGTCGAATTGGTAAATGGGCTTTAGCATTAACAGAGTATTCTCTGACTTACATGCCCTTAAAAGCAATGAAAGGACAAGTAGTGGCAAATTTTTTGGTCGACCATTCAATGGTTGGTATACCTCAAAATTATGTAGATTTAGTGCCATGGAAATTATACTTTGATGGTTATAGCCATAAGAATGGAGTTGGAATAGGAGGAATTATAATTTCTCCTAGTGGAATTCCAGCAGAGTTCAAGTATAAAATCGACTGTATGTGCACAAATAATGAAGCAGAATATGAGTCTTTCATAACAGGACTTGAACTACTGCTAGATTTGGGCGCAAGGAACATTGAAATTATGGGAGACTCTAAATTAGTGATTAACCAAGTATCAAAGGAGTACAAATATGTTAAAGAAAATTTAATCATGTATTTTGTGATTACCATCAAATTGTTAAAATAATTTGAGCAAGTAAGTATTCGACACATACCTCGAAGAGAGAACGAAAAGGCTAATGACCTAGCACAAGGAGCCTTAGGATACAAGAGAGATCAAAATGAAGAACTTATCCAATTAAGAGAGAAAGTTCGAGAAAATTTGTTATCCCCTTCAGATTTGTCGATTGTAAAGTTAGGGGCTATAGATGCCAAAATTTTCAAATTTTAACCATTGACAATGGACAAGAGAATGATTTGCGAAAGCCATTGGCTAACTATCTGCGCATCCCCACGGGGTCGACAGATCGTAAGATCAAGTATCGCGCTCTCAGTAACATTTTGATAGAGAACAAATTATTTAAGAAAACTGTTGAAGGAGTTTTGTTAAAATGCCTTGGAGAAAGTGAGGCAACGTGGCAGTGTCAAGTGTGCATAGTGGAGCATGTGGTGCACATCAAGCAGGACATAAAATGAAAAGGCTTTTGGTGCTTTCAGGTGTCTATTGGACTTCAATGCTAAAAGATTGCATCGAATTTTCTAAAGGTTACCGAGAATGCCAAATGCATGGGGGCATACAAAATATCCCCGCAAGTGAATTACATGCAGTTATAAAACCCTGGCCATTCAGAGGATGTGTTTTAGATGTGATTGGAGAAATAAAACCAGCATCATCAAAACAACAAAGATATATTTTAGTCGGTATTGATTACTTTACAAAATGGGTCGAGGCAGTAGCTTTAACTAATGTCGACCTAGAAGATGTTATTGATTTTATACAAAATCACATCATCTATCTGGTTTGGAATTCCAGAAACAATTAAGACCGACCAAGGATCTGTGTTTACTGGACGAAAAATGCAAGAATTTACACAAGAAGTTGGAATTAAATTATTAACTTCTACTCCTTACTATTCTCAAGCAAATGGCCAAGTCGAAGCTGCCAATAAAGTGATAATTAGCCTAATTAAGAAGCATGTAGGAAAGAAGCCAAGGAATTGGCATAAAACACTGGATCAAGCCTTATGGGCGTGTAGAATTTCCCCTAAGGAAGCAACAGGAACTACTACATTTCGACTTGCATATGGGCATGATGCAATGTTACCAGTGGAGATACATGTTCAATCGATAAGAATCCAAAGACAACATGAAATACCATCTGAGGATTACTGGAATATGATGGCAGACGAGCTTGTCAACATAGATGAAGAAAGGATGTTGGCCCTTGATTCGTTAATAAGACAGAAAGAAAGAGTTGCCAGAGCTTATAATAAAAAAGTAAAGGATGAAGAATTTTCTGTCGATGATCTAGTATGGAAAGTGATATTACCTATGGACAAAAATGATAGAGTCTTAGGGAAATGGTCCCCAAATTGGGAAGGAACTTTTAAGGTGATACAAGTTTTTTCAAATAATTCCTATGAGCTTAAGGAGTTAGCCCCAGATCGACGGATCATAAGGGTAAATGGCAAGTACTTAAAAAAGTATAAGTCCATTCTTCAAGAAATCAAAATCCCGACGGAATAAGTATTCGTCGAACCAACAAGATGGTAAAATACTGTTGAGACCATCAAATTCAAAACACGCATAAAATGTGGAAGATACATATAAAACAAACAAAGAAAGGTTTCGTTAAAAATTTGGCTTAAATCCATAAAGTAATTATAAGATTGTTGGTACAATGGTTAAAAATGCTTAAATTTGGCTTGGAATGACCACAGTTCACCATGGAGGTTTGTGGCCTGATATTCAAAACCTTCTGCCTGAGTATTAAGTGTTTCAAGCTCTGTTTCGACAAAAGAAATCGCGTCACTTACAGCCACGGAGTCCACATCCATTTGCTCAGCTTTTGCTTAGATTGGATTAGTCACATTATTAATCTCTTCCTCTTGCTTGGAAATCAATTCTAATTCCTTGTTGAGAGCAGAAATCTGGTCACATATTTCAGCAGCTCTATTTCATTTGGGAACCAGTTCCTGTTTCTTCTTTTCAATCATTCTAACAAATCATTAATTTCTTCAATAACTTGCACCACCATATCCAAATTCTCTTTCAAGAAGGCTTTCTTCGACTCAACCGCTTCCTCATTTGCCCGAATACTTTCAACATTTTGGCGTAGAGGAATGAAAATTTTCTTAAATGCCTCTATCATCAACCTGGATGATTCAGACATATTGAGCTCTTTCATTTGAGTAAGAGCGTCTGAGAGTTATGGGCCAAGAGTTGGATCAAAATGGAGCAAATGCGGCAGATCCGGATTCAAAGCATGAGTCTGAATTTTAGTCATCAAATTTTTGGCTTTAACTGCTTCAGGACTCATCTTGTCATTATGTGCTTGATGTGGGCTGGATTCAGAAGAAAGAGTTTGAGAACTCACAAAGCGACATAACCTAGAAATTGCTTCTAGAGCAGAAGGATTGACTCCCATGTGTTTTAGTTTAATGGGTGAGTCGACCTTTTCGCTCCCAAAAGAAACGAGAGGCGCGCCTTGTGTGCTTTCAAGAGGGGGCAAAATTCGGGAGGTGGTGACATTTTTATTTGCTTATGAACCCTACAGGGAATCTGAAAGGCTAGAATCATAACTAGTCGAACTATAACCCTTATGTTTGGCAGGACTAGTGACTGAGTTAGAGTCACTAAGAGTAGCCGGAATAGTCAGGTCGATAAACTCACCATCAGTAATGTCAATATTCTCATGATGGTGAGGGGAAGAAGCTTCTGACAAAGGGGTATAGTCAAGTACACGTTGTTGTTGACCGGAGATATTAACCTAAAGAAAGCAAGAAAAGGTATTAGCCAAAACAAATTCAACAAACAAAAAACGAAAGAAACTAGAAAACAACCAGCTAGTACCTGTGTCGACAGATTAAGATCGACAAACTCATCCTTAGCTGAAACATTAGTAATGTCTCTCATTGGGTTTTGAACTTCATCAACCCTAGGAGCACAAGTCATAGTAACCAGGGTTGTGTCGACCACATCGGTGTCAGCACCTAAATCCAAGGTGACTTCAGGATTTTTGACCAAGACCATGTTACGTCTCCTTCTTGTAACAAGAGGAATTTCGACATCAGCTGGCTCCTCTATTTCATCAACAAGTTTCAAGCCAACCTTTGCTTCAGCACCCTGGGATACAGGTACCTTTGTCTTCTTCTTCTTTTTCACCACCTCGCCTTCAGTAGAGGAATCTTTTTTCCTCTTATGGCTTTTGGATTTATGGGAGTGTTTAGAGGGCTGAACATCAGGTGATGGCTAAGTATCATAAAAAGATATAAGTCGAAGCAATTGTGTTAGTCGATAATGGAAGTTTTGAATCGATAGAATATACCTTAGCCCACTCAGAAGTATGCTTTTTGTCCTTCTTGAACCTTTTGAATTTGTCAAAGGGAGCAGCCAAATCCGCTGAGCATTTTTTACTCTGGCAAACAAGGAAAATATTAATACAAGTTTAGGGCATAAACGACATAGAAACAAGAAGTATATAAATACACCCACCGAAGAAGCCTTCTTGAGTGAAGAAGAAATGGGTTCATCTTCGCAGGGTGTGTGGCCAGGAATGATCTACAAAAATTAAGCTATGTCAGATATGCCAAATCAAGAATGATAGCTGGTAGAAGGTTGAAGTTTAAACCTGATGCATCGAAGGTTTTTGTTTGCCGACAAGAATGGCATCCGCCTGATCTATGGGTATAGCTGTAAGAAAAGTGTAAAACAATTAGATAAGCAACCAAATTAAAATAAGCGGGGGGGGGGGGGGGGGTAAGCTTTCCAGAAATCGTTACCGATTTGTGTAGTCGAAAGTACTCTAACATATCGGAGATCATAATGAAGATGCCCTGAATAGTTAGGTAGGTAATACTTTGTCGGTACCACTCTGTTGGCCTTTGTCTTATAGGCATTTTGCATATCCGGTATAGAGCAATACCACCAATCAGGAATAGGTGGGCCAAAGGCCAAGGCCAAAGGGCTAGATGGCAAAGGGGAAAATTTGATGTTTCCAAAATGAAGAGCATAAAGATATTTTATTTTGCATAATCAGGGATTTTCAGTTTGAGATCTTACCGGTTACCTTCTCCTTTAATTCGACAGCAGCCTCATAGATGGTCCGACGAAGATTATTAGGTCGATACACAATTCAGAAGTAATTCTGGAAAGCTCGAATTTGTTTAATATGAGTAATCTTACACTTGGTCGCTTTTTCTTGCAAATTTGAGAAAATTGTAGTTAGTTCAGCCAGCTTGGCTTTAGAATCACCAATGAATGTAACAAAATATGACTGCCACCAAGTTTCAAATTCTTTGGTGCATTAGAAAGATGGTTTGAAAGGAGTGAGAGTGAGTGTGGGTCTTCGTGCCCATATATTCCCTATATCATCCTTGATCATTTCGAAGGGTTGGTCAGTTATGATGTCTACCAGCAGCTCGTGAGAATTGAACAAAGACTTAGGAACAAGTTGACAGAGTCCAAATTGTCGAGCCACCAAATTAGGCTGATAAGCGACCAAACCTGGGTTCACACCGACAATCACAATAGACAGAAACTGGGGAGTTAAGTAACACCTCTAGAGGATTAAGGAATTTTTCTTGTGCTCTTCTCTTGAAGGTGGAAAATCCCTAGTAAACCACTCGGGGCCATCTTGTCTATCATGAAATGGGGCCATAGAGGGTGGAAATCGACTCTTGTCAACATAATGGTAAACAGTAGTCTGAAGACTTCAGGATTTGGGTAGACCTTATCGATAGGAGTCAGAGGGAGAAGGCGTTGCCAAATGATATGGTTTTAAGATGCAGGGCACGCTACCTTTCTATTTCTAAAGGGCTTAATCTCCTTAGAGAAGGTGGCATTCAACCATAGCTGCAAGAGCCAAAAAGGACCATGGACTAAGATGTTCTTTTTCTTTAGATTATTAGGGTCAAAACGCTTTATTAGGTTAGCAACATCAGTCAAAGCTGCATAAAGAGAGGCCAAAATCATCTATCCTAAAGCAACATTCCCACCCATATGCAATTGGGTAGCCAGATAATAAAATTGTTTGGCCACCTGCATTGACCTGGAACAAAAAAAAAAGCGAGACAACCATAAGGTTAGAAACGTCACATGCTCTTCATCAGTTACAGGACCAGATGTTTGAGCATGATGGTCGATGAAATTATTATATGTTGGTTTTCCAGCTTCACCCACATCGAACCTTAGTGGCACAGGTTCAACATCTCTATAGTTGAAATTCTGCGAGATGGTTTTAGCCTTGTGATGGCAAAAATGTCGAACAGGGTAGGAGTGATCATACCATATTTAGCATGAAAGGTGTTGGTCGATCCCTCCCAGAAATGTATGGAAGCTAGGAGCATGCCACTAGAATAAGGTTGACCATATCGAGAAAGTTCTAGCAGGGTATAAATACCCATCCTTTTCCATTGGTCTCCTTTGGCAGTTTCTAAATGTTCCATCCAAGCACGAAATTTAGGGCAATGCAGAGGTGGAGTGGTTCTAAAGTTCCTGTCAATATATTTAAGCGATATAGGGTTTGGAGAAGAAATGATGGGTCTGGTAGTAGTACTAGTAGGAAAAAATTCCTCCTTATAATCTACATGGATTTCGGAGGGTGCATCAGCAGGAAGTGGCCCTAAAAAGGCTAGGGGTTTCTCCTCAAGAGAGAAAGGGATAAGTACCTGAGATTGCCATATTTTGGCTTTCTCCTCAGCAAATGGAGGTTCCGACACATAAGCTTTGTCATCAACAAGGCGCAGTTGAAGAGCGATTGCTGGAGAGGAAGTTTGATTTTTAAAATTCGCCATTGTAAAAGGTTTGAAGGAGGATGAAGATGAAGAACAACGATGAAGTGTGTACTTTCTGTGTTTTTTCTAAAAGCAAGGGTTGAAGAAGTGAAGAAAAATAGAAAAATGAGAAATAAGGGTATTTATAGACCCTGAGGAAGGAGGAAATAATGGGAAAATCTTTTGTGATTTCCCAAGTTCAAATCACGTCAGTTTGTGGGACGCGTGCTGCAAGATCAACGTGAGTTAGTGGGCCACATTTCCCATTAAAAGTGCAATGATGGAAAAACTTAATGTCACACGTCTCGAAACTAAAAACCGTGATACGCTACCATGATTACATGGCGTCACAAAAAATATAGAATAGTAATATTCACTTTTAGAGAAATGGAAACGATTTGGTCGAATCGTGAAACCGACGCTTCAAAGATGCCATTATCTCATATTAGTCGAAATTTGAAAATGGCATCTCTGGGGGGAATTTTGTTACCTTGGAAAATCTTAAGGTATTCAAGTACGTGTAGTAAATGAAGACATTCTCATAAGCTAAGAGTCATCTTCCAAAGTAAGGGTTTTATGGGAAACGAGAGCTAGTGTTTGAAAAGCTGGTTTATTAAGTTAGAGTTAATGCTTAAAAGGAGTCACACTGAAACTGTCAAAACTGAACTACGTCGACTAGAAAGAAATAAAAGAACATATGTCAAGAGGTCAAAATTGGTTTAGACGACCAAAGGGTGAAAGACAAGGATTTGGTCGAAAATGGTTTTAGTCGACAAAAAAGGGTTTCTTGGACTTAGAGGAAGTATGGTTATTATTTTCCAGAGAGAAAATGGAGAAGCAAGGCAGAAGCGGTTTACGGTCAAGAGGTTTAGAGGAATCATGGGCGGTTACCAGCAATCCACAATGTGTTTAAGCGCCAAATAGGTGGCAACATCTAATGAAGCAGTTACCTCAAGATGTTAATATTATCATAGATTTTATCTAGGTAGTTACATTGTAAACACTATAAATAAATAGATTTAGTATAGTTTGCGGTGTATTCACTTGTACTATCAAATTACTTGTCAAAATCTCTCATTTCGAGCGTTAGGAAATCAAGGGTGAAGAATGTTTGATGTACGTGAATCACCATTTTTATTTCAATGCAAATCCTTTATCTTTCAATTATATATTTTGAGTACTTTATCTGCTTTCTATTTACTATCGAGCAAGATCTATACATCATCTTATATTTCACATAAACAATTCAACACTGTCTATTGGTCACGAGTCATCGGTCAGTTAGTTTAGTGACTCTCGCTTTCGTATGAATATCTTCTGTCGGTCACCAGTCACCAGTCAGTCGATCAAATCATAGTGTGGAAAACCATTACACCTGTTCCCTCAATCAAAAGAAAATCGCTCCCTTAACTAATATTTCGACGGAATAGGTGTGATAGTAAATCTCTTAGCACGTGGCTTGAGATCAACTGGTTGATCTCGCAAGTTACCCTCAGTTTAGGAATCTAGGAGGACCAGTGGTTGTTTACCCTTTTCCACAGTAAACACCAGCCTGGTATACTCGAGGTTTGATCTTTTTGTTGAATACCTTGATCATACGCTTTTGATACATTTGACCATGACAAATAAAAGCCAGCCTCTTTTCATCAATCAAGTTCAACTGATCCAACCTAGTTTGAATCCATTCATCTTCGCCCAAGTCTACTACTTTCTATAATCCTTAAGGAAGGAATCTGAACTTTGACAGGTAGGACGACTTCCATTCCATTGACTAGAGAGAAAGGGGTTGCTCCAGTTGATGTTTGAGCTGAAGTATGGTAGCCATGAAGAGAAAATGGTAGCATCCCATGCCAGTCTTTGTAGATCACCACCATCTTTTGCATAATCTTCTTTATATTCTTTTTGGCGGCTTCCACTGTGCCATTCATCTTAGGTCTGTAAGGAGAAGAGTTGTGATGCTTGATTTTGAACTGCGTTACAAAGTTTAATGATCATAGCATTGTTGAGGTTGGTTTCGTTGTCGGTGATGATCCTTTCAGGAACACCGTACCGGTAGATGAGGTTATGCTTGATAAACTGGGCTACAAAATTCTTAGTGACTAAGGCAATTGAAACAACTTCAACCTATTTGGTGAAGTAATCAATGACGACGAGGATGAAGCGATTTCCATTGGAGGGAGTGGGCTTGATTTCTCCAATCATGTCAATGCCCCAGATTGCAAACGGCCACAGAGCAATCATGATATTCAAAGGAATTGGAGGCACATGAACCTTGTCGGCATAGATTTGACACTTATGGTAAGTCCTCGAGTGATGGTGACAATCAGTTTCCATAGTCGACCAATAGTAAACAACCCTCAGAATCTTATTGGCCATAGTGTACCCGCTAGAGTGAGTTCCGAAGATACCTTCATGCATGTCCTCCATGATCTTCTCTACTTCCTTTTTGTCCATGTGATGAAGCAAAGTAGAATCATGGTTGCGCTTGTACAGAATCCCATTGCTTAAGAAGAATTTGGTTGAGAACCTTTGCAGGAATTTCTTATCGTTGATTGAGGCTCCCTCAGGATATTCTTGTGTTTCAAGTTACCTCCTCACTTCATGATACCATGGCTTCTCCTCATCAGTGTCGATCTCATAACAATGCGCAGGTTCGTCAAATCTTTCGATGGTAACTCTGGGAGCTTCGTTGTCCCAATTGACCTTGAACATAGAAGTCATAGTTGCTAAAGCATCTGCCAACTGATTTTCTTCCCTCGGGAAATGTTCAAATATGACCTCCTCGAAGTAAGGGATCAAGGTTAGCACATGTTCTTTGTAGGGGAATCAAATTTGTATGTTTGGTATCCCACTCTCCTTTAACTTGACTGATTACTAGGGCCGAATCTCCATATACATTTAAGAATTTCATTCTTAGGTCAATGACAACCTTTAGACCCAAGATGCACGCTTCATACTCGGCCATGTTATTTGTACAGTCGAAGCACAGTCAGGCAGTGAAAGGTGTATGGTAACCTTCGGGAGAAATGATCACAACACTAATTCCATTACCCAAAGCATTGGAAGCTCTATCAAAAACCATAGTCCATCAGGATCCTTGCTCAGGTCCTTCATACGGTCCAGGTTGTTCACAATCTATTACAAGCATGATGTTCTCGTCTGGGAATTCAAAGTTCATGGATTGGTAGTCATCAACATCTTGATGGGCAAAATGATCCGCCAACACACTTCCCTTGATTGCTTTTTGTGTGGTGTACTGGATATCATATTCAGTCAAAATCATTTTCCATCTAGCTATTCGTCCGAAAACAGCTGGTTTCTTGAAGATATACTTGATGGGATCCATCTTAGAAATCAATAAGGTAGTATGAGTCAACATATATTATCTTAGCCAGCGAGCAGCCCATGCCAAAGCGTAGCAAGTTTTCTCGAGCAGTGAATATTTGGTTTCACAGTCGGTAAACTTTTTGCCAAGGTAGTATATTGCATGCTCTTTTTATCCAGACTCGTCATGTTGACCCAGCATACACCCCATTGAATTCTCTAATACAGTCAAATATATAATCAGAGGTCTTCCTTCAACTGGAGGCCTCATGATTTGAGGTTCTTGCAAGTACTCTTTAATCTTGTCAAAAGTTGTTTGGCAATCATCATTCCACCTGATTACCTGATCTTTCTTCAACAGTTTGAAGATTGGCTCACAGGTAGCAGTTAGGTGAGAGATGAATCGGGCGATATAGTTGAGTTGACCTAAGAAACCCTTGACCTCCTTCTCAGTACAGGGTGCTGGCATTTCTTGTATGGCTTTGAATTTCGCTGGATGAAACTCAATACCTTTTCCACTGACGATAAACCCTAGAAGATTTCTAGACCTCGCCCCGAAGGTGAATTTGTTGGGATTCAATCTCAGCTTGTATTTATTCAACCTTTCAAATAGCTTATGTAAATGATCAAGGTGTTCTTCCTCAGTTTGCAACCTTGCAATCTTGTCATCAACGTACACTTCTATCTCATGATGGATCATGTCATGAAATAGAGCTACCATAGCCCGTTGATAGGTTGCACCCGCATTCTTTAAACCAAAATGCATGACCTTATAACATAAGGTGCCCCACTGTGTAACAAAAGTGGCTTTCTCCATGTCTTCGGGTGCCATTTTGATTTGGTTGTAATCGGAGAAGCCATCTATGAAGGAGAAAAATTTATGTTAAGTTGTGTTGTCAACCAAGACATCGATATGAGGCAGTGGGAAATCATCTTTGGGGCTTGCCCTATTCAAATCCATGTAGTCTACGCACATACGGACTTTACCGTGTTTCTTTGGTACTGGAACAACATTTTCCACCCATTGAGGGTATGACATCACTTCCAGGAAACCTGCACCGAATTGTTTCATTACCTCGACTTTTATTTTCTCAGGCATGTCTGGTCGCATGCAACGAACTTTTTGCTTGACTGAAGAACAATCTTCCTTCATTGGCAGACGATGAACTATGATATCACTATCAAGCCCCAGCATATCCTTATATGACCAAGCGTACACTTCAACATAGTCGTGCAACATCTGGACCAATCTTCTCTTGACACCGTCTTCTAAGTTGGTGCCGATCTTGACTTGTTTTTTGTCTGCCTCAGTACCCAGGTTTATCACTTCAACTGGCTCCTCGTGTGGTTGAATAGCCTTTTCCTCTTGTATCAGAAGTCTGATGAGTTCCCCAGGTGTTTCACAATCTTCTTCACCTTCGTCTTCGGCTTTATAAATTGGATGTTCAAAATCATATATGGAAATAACAGAATTGTTGTTAATGAGATCCAAAGTGGATGTAGATCTGCAAATGTGTGTGTGTAAGGTCACATGGCTATTTTGAAAATTCAATAAAGTAAAGAAAGGCAAAGAGTGCAAAATTTGAATGCAAAATAGTCCAATGTTTTTTCATTAAAATGAGCATATGGCATATAAAAATGACAAACCCTTAACAAATGGACCATTGTGCCCTGGGCAAGGCACATGGCTTAAAGTCATTTGTTTTAATGGAAATTACAGACAAAGTTCTCAAAGCACTAAAAACAACAAATGGCAATTACTCTTGGCTGTAGGAGATTGGAATGAAGTCCTTGGTCTACCAGTTGTTGAGTCCTCCACGAGCAGTCGGGTAGATCCATTCGTCAAAGTCACAATCATCATCAGATTCTTCAAGAGCATTAACCTCATGGTTAGTAATGCGGAGAGGTGGTTTCCCTGCATGATCACGTCGAACCTCCTTTTGAGCTTTGGAAGTGAATCCCAATCCAAATTTGTATGACTTGAAAGGGAAATCGGGAAGTTGTCCCCAAATGGTGCAACCCCCTTCTTCAATAATAGCACAAGCATCTTTGAGAGAGGCTATCATTGGTGTTTCTTTAGAAGCTTCGGGAGTGTCTGGAGTGGCCTTGGTAACAGTAACCATGGGAGATACCACTTCGAAGGCTTGACAAGGAGTTTCAATGAACTCATCATCCATTTCAACATATTTGAATGAATTTAGATGACTGATCATAAACTCTTCTTCACTACAGACGATAACAATTTTCCCTTTGACCAGATATTTCAACTTTTGATGTAGTATGGAAGTCACTGCACCTGCCCTATGTATCCATGGGCGTCCAAGCAGGAAAGAATAAGCAGGACGAATATATATCACATAGAATGTTGAGTTTAATACTTGAGACCCAACTTTGATAGGGAGATCAACTTCTCCATGAACCATCCTTTTAGAACCATCAAAAGCCCTTACTACAATGTCGCTAAGTTTGAATATCAGTCCATCACAATCTAACCTATCCAATGCTCCTTTAGGTAAGACGTTGAGAGAAGATCCAGTATCCACTAATACATGTGCTAGGGTAGTGCCCTTGCATTCTATGGAGATGTGGAGAGCTTTGTTGTGATTCTTCCCCATCGGGGTCAAATCTGTATCAGAGAACCCTAAACCGTTGTTAACAGTCAAACTGCCTACACAATTTTCAAATTGGTCGACCTTAGTTTCTTGTGGTACATGTTCATTTTTCAAGAATTTTATCGAGGCTTGAGCATGTGCCTTGAAACATAGCAACAAAGACAGCATAAAAATCTTCGAGGGTGTGTACCCCAACTGTTCCACTATCTTGTAATCAATTTTTCTGATGATTTTTAGAATCTCCTCCATCTCTTGGGTAGATGGGTTCTTAATGGTAATATATTTTGTGGGCGTTTCCATCTTGGCAGGCTCATTCATTTTTTCCTTTCCTCTAGTGTCAGCAACAGGTTTAACAGCAGTAATGTGAACGGGTGTGGTTGTGGTTGTAGGAGGTGAAATCTCTGGAGAGAAGATCCTCTTTGTCCTAGTAACTTTACTTGATCCAACAATGTTTGTAATGTCATTAGTTTCATCTTCATCAATCCATGAATATTGTTTGATACCATGGTAATACACTTCCACCCCATAATTCCAGGGCACCGCCTTATCAGAAGAGTAGGGGACTGGCCCTGGTTGGTGATAATTAATGGAGTTATTCTTGGTTCAACGGGAATCCTAATAGGACCTTTATAGGTTATCCTAATAGGTTTGTTGGAGATAGTAATGATGGACACGTCTTTAAGTTCTTGAAATACACTTTGGTTCAAACTTTTCACAAATGGGGTTCTTTCAAATAGAATCTCATGGCTATCCATTAGGTGTTGGACACGTTTCTTCAGCCATTTACATCCATTAATTTGCACAGAACAACAACAACAGTCTTCAAGGCAGCTAGGGAATACTCCTACTTTCAACAAATTCTCTTTAATAGTCTTCAAAGAAGTGGTTAAGTCATTGATGGAGGCAACAAAAGAGGAATATTCGATAGCATTAACACCCTTACCATGACTTAGCATGGATGCGGTGATCACATTTGGATTTGGCGGAGGGTCGAATTCAATTGTCTTGTTATCAATTAGGTCTTAGATTTTGCTCTTTAGAGACCAACAATCATTGGTATCATGTTTGGGGTTGTTTGAGTGGTAAGCGCATTTGGCATTGAGGTTGTATTTAGGAGAGGATGTATCAGGGTTTTGGGAAGGATCCCTCAATGTAACCAGCTCCACTTTTAGTAAGTGCTGCAATGCTCGAGACAATGACATATTGATCTTAGTATACTGCCTTTATTGAAACTTCATCCTTCGCTTATTCCCTTGTTGTTGTTGAGTAGGTGTATGATTGGAAATTAATACTGCCCCTATTGAATGATGGTGGTCATTCTTAGTACAGCTTCTTGATTCATATACAACATTAGTCTCTTTTTTTCCAGCAAATGGTTTTTTTCACAACATCAGATCAACTCAGTGAATCCGGATGATGAACTTCCAATTATTAAGTTAAAAAATGGTCCAGTCAATGTTTCTATAAACATATCTACCAACTCCCTATCAGTCAAAGGTGGTTGCACCCGGCCAGCCAGGTCTCTCCATTTTTGAGCGTATTCTTTGAAGCCCTTGTTGGTACCCATGGTCATTCCTTGTAGTTGCACCCTAGTTGGTGCAAGATCAGTGTTATATTGATATTGGCGGTAAAAGGCAGTGGCCAAATCCTCCCTGAAGTTGCAGGCAGAAAACACAGAGCCGCCACCAAACTTTATTTATCCCGAAGGAAGGGGAAATATCGAGAAAACCACAAGAGGATAGATAAGATGGTCTTGCGACCAAGAGAAAGGGTAAGGAAGTTTGTTATACGAGGGGACGGTATTAGCACCCCTCACATCCGTTGTACTCAACAGGATCCATTATGTTTGTTTGCTTCTAAGGGTGTGTTTATCTATAACTATACCTGCTTAAGGAGAAAGAAAATGGTTTTTTATTAGTGCTTTCGTGAGGGTCTCACAACCCTTTGCCTACGTATCCAGTGAAGGAATCAGAACACCGTAGTTCCTTTAGAAAATGTTGGTTTATTGGTGTTTTTTAGTGGGATGTGTTAACACAAGCATTCTAGCAACAGGCACGACATGTATCGCGGTAGAACGAAGATAACATTCCCTTTGGGGAAACTTTTGATTGGTGGAGTGTTTTGCGAGTTTTAGAATGAATTCGAGTAATGATTAAATTTTTTGGATTTTTGATTTGTGAATGATAAGTTTTAATCTTAATTACAAAATAAAAGTCAAAGGGGAAAGTATACCCTAATGTTGTCATGCATGGGTTCCAACCTAAGATCTAATTAGTTCACATCTTAAAGAAGAGGAAACTATCATCCTAAGGGAGCATGTTATAAACATAAAGTAAAAGGAGACGGTGTTTGTGAAGAGTGATCATGTATGGTGATCATGGAAAAAGTGACGACAAAATGAGTAGTATTATGAAAGGCGTAAATGGAATGCTTAGTGTATGGGAATTGAATCGGGTTATGATTAACCAAGGGGTGCACTTGATTAATCTCGTGAGAATAGGTGCTCCTACCCTCCACCATGAGACCCTTTGTGCATGAAAACACTTTGTGTATGGACCAAAGCGGTTGATTCAGGTTATTGTTAACCAAGGTCAAGACTTGATTAACCTCGTGAGAATGGCCATGCCCAAACTCAACTATGAGACCCTTTAAGAATATGCTTTGTATTTAAACTAAGGGGAGAAAAGTTGCTTCAATGTATAAGATGAAATCAAAAGCCCATATAATGAGGCCATATGTATGCTTCTAGAAAGTGGGACTAGCGTGGCACTAGTATTCTAAACGACCAATTGAAATAATCGATCGAATAGTTGTCGCTGTAGAAAAGCCCAGGACCAAACTATGAAATGTGTGCAAGTGTGCATTTGTAAGTGGATACCTGCTCATTAATGATGAGCCCAAGAGGAGGCCATGTGCTCTAATTGGATGGCATATGCATAATTAAGTAACAATTAGAACATATAAAAAATAAACCCTAAGCTATTACAATCATACGGGGATAGGGGTACAAGTTTATGAATGGGGATGAAAGCGATTAAAATCTAATTACTATTACAACCATATTGAATGAATAAATAATATACAAGAATGTAAAGATAAATAAAAAATAATAAAAAATGTTTTTAAAAAAATTTATGTATTGACACATGCACTTACGCATTGATACGAAAACTCTTATGTGTTGACGCATACACTTATGTATCAATAAATATCATTCCTTGCTCATGGAAGTAAAAAACAACATAGTATGAGTCGACACATAAGGGTTTGTATTGACTCATTTCTGTTTTGTATCAACACATGCGCGTTTTGTGTCGATTCATACTCATTTCCTACCCATAGAAGTCAAAAACAACACAGTATGAGTCGACACATAAGGGTTTGTATCGACTCGTTTCTGTTTTGTATCGACACATGTGCGTTTTGTGTTAATTCATACTCATTTCCTGCCCCTGGAAGTCAAAACCAACTCAGTATGAGTCGACACCTAATGGTTTGTATCGACTCATATCTATTTAGCATCGACACATGAGTGTTTTGTATCGACTCATAACCTGGTTTGTGCCTGATATGCATCAACTCATAGAGATATATGTTGACTCATACTGCTGTTCTTTTATTTATAACATTGTTGTGCAACATGTAAAAGTCAGTTCTCAACATATGATTAATAAAAATGAAAAGAAACCATATGGTTAGCTTCAAGGGTATGATATCTACATTTTATCGTCACAAATAAACCACTAATGATGCTTGTATGAAGAGCTCAAGGTCAAGAAAACTTACCTTGAAACTGAAATTTATGTTTTGAGTTTGAACACCTTTCAAGAGGTTGTGATGATCAGAATTGCTTTAGTGAACCTCCAGGAAGTTGCTCCAATCCTTACTTTGTATTGAAAGCTGCTGAATCACTCCAACCCTGTCAAGTTGTACAATACTATTATTTATTTTTTTGTGTTTGGAAGGTGGTGAGAATGGTATCACAGAAATTGTTTTTTAAACAACTTGTATATGAAGTGTTTGGATAGTTTGTTTATGGGGAAACTTGCAATGTTCTATAGTGGGTTGAAGGTTTTTTTTTTCTGTTTCTATTATCCTTTTGGTTGCTCCTGGTTTTTTTTGTTGCTATTGTTTTATATATCAAAGTAGTTTTATGGCTCAAAAAAATTTCATGGTTGTTGCTGTTTTTTTTCTCTTCTGGTTTTTACAGTGTTTTCTCTTCTCTTTTCACAAATCTCCTCCCCTTTTTTCTGCTCTTTTTTTACTGTTTTATCAGATGAGAGGTGGAAATTGAGGGGAATGGTTGGTGAGATTTTAAACAATTTTTACATGTTATTTCACTACTTTTTCATTATAGGTTTGGTGATTTCTATTTTGTGTAATGTTTGGCATTTGTTTGCAGCAGTTTTGACAATTTTAGCAGGCTATCTTTGCAGGTTTTTGGACTGTTATGCATGGACTTTTTGTGTAGGAACAACAGGTTTTGGACTAATATGCTTGGACTATTTTTGTGTAGGTTTTGGAGTAGAATGGGCAAGTTTATGGACTGGTATGCAGCAAAATGAACAACATTAGTCTTGGACAGTTTTGTGGGGTTGGTTGGTGCAAACTTTGGGCTTTATACAGCAGCAAATTAGACAGTATTATTATGCAGTTTTTGATAGTTGGGACAGGTTTTTTGGGCATGTTATATTTGGACTGGTTTTGGGCATGTTATATTTGGACTGGTTTTGGGCCTATTATATTTGGAAAGTTTGGAGTTGTAATAAGA
Source organism: Vicia faba (assembly GCA_948472305.1). NCBI lineage: Eukaryota > Viridiplantae > Streptophyta > Magnoliopsida > Fabales > Fabaceae > Vicia > Vicia faba. The sequence continues at coordinate 1,297,535,642 of OX451738.1, forward strand.
AATTCCTTTGTATGGTTTCAAATGGTCATGGCATGAATCCAAAAATAATTGCAAGTTAATCAATAGTAACTTGAATCTTGAATATAGTAACTTGTGATGTAAGGAATTGGTGACTTGTGAACCAAAGACATTGTATGAAATACCAATTTCCATTATTTCCAATTTGCAACCCAAATCCAAGTTTTCTTTCTCTTTCAATTTCGAATCTTCATGACAAATTCAAACCACTTTGAAAATGATAGATGCCATCTTAGTTCAAAATTAAGTCCCTCAAGAAACTCCTCAAATAAAATTTTAATCCATATGAGAAGAATTCCTTAGTTTCATCCCTTAAACCTCTTGATAAGCAATTAACTTGTAGAAGGAGATAAAGCTCAATGTAACCTTGAAGCAAAAATCCTAGTTTCCTCAAAACATTGTGAAACTCTAAAATTGCACAACCTCTGAACTCTTGAACCTTAAGTACCTTTATTCAATGAGATGCATGATATGCAAATGAACTAGTGAAGATGATGTAGATGAAATGCGAAGTCTAAGCCAGAAAAAAGTTAAAGATAGGACAAATATGGGGTATGACAGTTGCCCCTATTTAATTGTCTTAAACCTGGAGGTGAGATTGGCGTCAGCCTTTCAATCATTCGAGGTAGAAGATGATTAAATACTAAGACCTGAAATTTGTACCGAAGAGATGTTGTGAGTGTTATTATTTGTGATATCTGCTAGGGATGAAAAATGAACTTTCAGGTGAACTGGTCATGATGGATGAAGGTGGTTGAATAATGATAACTTGTGTTGAGGTAACGGTGCCAATACAAGGTTCTCGAGGAAGTGAGTATTAACGTGATTGAAAAGGTATGGTTGATGATGTCATGGTGACAGAGAGTAGGATTAAAGACAACATGATAACTTAAAGACGATGGATAAACTAGAAGACAACAGAGAATCCATCATGTGGGATTCACGACCCAGAAAGAAAGGTAAAGACAATGGGTAAAGATCGGCGTATGATCTGTGACCCAAGAGAAAGGTAAAGAAAATGGGTAATGATCAGCGTATCATCTATGACCCAAGAAAAGATAACGTGAGGGTAAAATCTACAGATGACCTACGACCTGGGAAAAGATAACGTGAGGGTAACGTCTATGGACGACCTACGACCCTAGAAAAGATAACATGAGGGTAAGACCTACGGGTGACCTACGACCCTAGAATGGAAAACGTGAGGGTAATACCTATGGGTAACCTACGACCCTAGAAAAGATAACGTGAGGGTAAGACCTACAGGCGACCTACGACCCTAGAAAAGATAACATGAGGGTAAGACCTACGGGCGACCTTCGACCCTAGAAAAGATAACATGAGGGTAAGACCTACGAGCGACCTATGACCCTAAAAAAGATAGGATGAGGGTAAGACCTGCGAGCAACCTCCGACCCTAGAAAATATAACATGAGGGTAACACCTGCGAGCGACCTACGACCCTAGAATAGATAACGTGAGGGTAAGACCTACGGGCAACCTACGACCCTAGAAAAGGTAACATGAAGGTAAAACCTACGGGAGACCTACGACCCTAGAAAAGATAATGTGAGGGTAAGACCTGTGAGCGACCTACGACCCTAGAAAAGATAACGTGACGGTAAGACATATGGGCGACCTACGACCCTAAAAAAGATAACATGAGAGTAAGACCTACGAGCGGCCTACGACCCTAGAAAAGATAACATGTGGGTAAGACCTACGAGCGGCCTAAGACCCTATAAAAGATAATGTGAGGGTAAGACCTGTGAGCGACCTACGACCCTAGAAAAGATAACGTGAGGGTAAGACTTATGAGTGACCTATGACCCTAGAAAAGGTAACGGGAGGGTAAGACCTACGGGAGACCTATGACCCTAGAAAAGATAACGTGAAGGTAAGACCTATGAGTGACCTACGACCCTAGAAAAGATAACGCGAGGGTAAGACCTGTGAGCGACCTACGACCCTAGAAAAGGTAACGTGAGGGTAATACCTACGGGCGACCTACGACCCTAGAAAAGATAACGTGAGGGTAAGACCTGTGAGCGACCTACGACCCTAGAAAAGGTAACGTGAGGGTAAGACCTATGAGCGACCTACAACCCTGGAAAAGATAACATGAGGGTAAGACCTGCGAGTGACCTACGACCCTAGAAAAGATAACTTGAGGGTAAGACCTACGAGCGACCTACGACCCTAGAGAAGATAATGTGAGGGTAAGACATACGGGCGACCTAAGACCCTAGAACAGATAATAAAGGGTATTTAGAGTGTAATGTACTAACACCATGGCTTATTTTGGTTGGTAGTGTAATGACAGATGCCAAATGGGAATTATGAGGATGATATTCTCTATGGGGATGTTTTGCGGGTTTGAGGATTAATTTGGGACTTTCGTGCTAGGTACCAAATCTGGCTTATGCTTCGTATGCACTTTGAAGCGTATGGCATAATGATCCATTTCGATAGATATGTATGCTATACGTTCGAGGATGCAATGCAATATGCCATGATGATTATTATATGTAAAGTGCTAGCGCTTGGACTTATTGGGGTCTGTTGCCCGTTGTCTTGAGGGTCGAGTTACAACCTTGTTAAAAACTTAATTGCATTCTTTCTAGGGAGAAGTAGCTTGATCTGGATTTCCCTACGTGCTGGACTTCTTGTGGATGACTGAGTAGATACATGGGTCTCCTCAAATTCCCCAAGTTTTCTCTATTGTCAGGGAGGAAATGGCTCAGTCTGACTTTCCTTACTCCACAAACTACTTGGGGACTAGGAAATTGACATGAGTATCTTCAGATGCCCTGAGTTCATTTAATTATTGGAGAGTTACGTGCTTAAACATCTGCAAGGAATGATGATGATTCTGATGATGCTTTTGCTTGATCGCATTTGTACAGGTGACAGGAATATGCTTGAGAAGCTTCACAAGTATGGATGAAGAATTCCCATGTCTGTAATGATCTCTTAAAAGGACATTCTTTGAGTGGAAGGCCGGAAGATTCATGTCATAATACGACATAAGGTGGCATGCCCCCAATATCTTAAGCTACGACATAAACTGCGTCTGATCATCGACTCTTGGAGAGATTTGTCGAATCTCGACGTGACTACCCCAGGTTGAACAAATTCTGAATAGATTACTCGACCTAATTTCCCCAGATAAAGTTTAAAGAGATTTATCGACATGATTGCTTCTGATTGATGGGAACTTGAGATTCATCTACGTGATAGCCTCTGATTGACAACTTCAAGGGAATGCCCCAGAATAAGATCATTCTTTAAGGTGAATTGCTTTTTGACATATTCCTGCAGCAATTCGTCCTTCAGGATAACCAGGTTTCCATTTGATGGTTATCATGCAAGCTTAATTAGTGTTCAAGAACTTATTTATATGCAAAGAATGTTTGTCTAAGAATGATGATTCTAATGCAAATTTTATGCTTGTCTTGAAGTTTTAAAAAAACTTTTATTGAAAAGATGTCGAAGCATTAGTTTTTTTTAAAAAAAAGGTGGCGTGTTACTAACTCAAATTTTAGCACATCTCCGAGGAGTCAGGTTACCGTATTCTCGCTGCAGTATTTATTTCGAATTAACCCATGCTTCAGTTAGGACTTTTAAGGGTTGTGTTGTACCCCAAAATTTGCCCTCCCATATCCTTCAAGGTTTGTCAAGAATCATCCTCAAATGGTTCAAGACCACTCAAGAGACTGCACAGTCCAAATGCCTCCTAAGCCAGTCAAATTAGGGTTTTGGTTCTCTCAAGGAATTTAAGGTTTTCAATGGCTCAATCAAGTCTCATAGGCCTATACATATTCTCAAGCTCCTACATGTCAAGTTTCAAGATTCACAATGTCAAATTGCACAGTCAAAAGCTCCATTTGCTTCATAATCAACTACAGGGGTAAAATGGTCATTTTACAGTCAAAAGTCAGAATTTTTGGTCAACATCTTATTTTGAGCTCACAATCATCATTTGATCAAGTCTTGATCATGATTCCACAAGCATGGCTCAAAAATCATCAAGATGCCAAAAGTTACTATTTTTGGACAGCTGAAAAGTCAACTGTATCTTGACCAGGGCATAACTTTTTCATGGTTCATCAGAAAAATCCCATCCAATGCTCATTTTGAAGGGGATGACATTTCCTACAACTCATCTTCACATTCCAAGTCCAAGAAATTCTCTCACAAAAAGTTATCAATTTCTACATTATAGGTCAAATTCAAAAGTCAACAAAAATACACTTTAAGTCAAAGACCATAACTTGATATTGGTAAATCCAAATGACATGAGACCAAAGGCATTGGTTAGAGGACTTCAAGACCTTTCCAAAATGTCCAAGAACATGTTCATATGATCAAAATTGAGCAAGATATGCATTGGAGAAGTTGGAAAATTTTTGTGAATGTGCAAAAGTCAACTATCCTTAAAACTTCAATTTTTGACAAAAGGGCCCACTTTCTTCCACTTGATTCAGCCTTGTCATGCCACACACGTGTCCCATGATTAATTTCAAGATCAAACATTTATTTTTCTATTTTATTTAATTTTTATTGATTTAATTCATTTTAAATCTATAATAATTCAAATAAAATCTAAAAATCAATGGAATAGTATCTTTATGATTTGAACAGCTGTCATATATCATGTGCCAACTAACCAATTCGTGCTAGGGCTTTTTTGTGCATAAAATCTTAGATTTGCTTCAAATTTGGAAAGGTTTTCAATGGTGGTCAATCAAATCTCCAAACTTCAATACACAAAGATACAAGCCCAAATTTTGACCTAGACTGATTGCCTTATACATATACAAGAAGCCTAAACCTAATTCACGACCTAAGCATTGCTAAAACGGCCAAAGCAAAACTGAAAAATTGTTGAAAAAGTAGGAGATCAAGAACGGTGTGGCAAGCGTTTTCAGACAAAAAGGAGCACGTGACCTTCTTCCTTGCTATCCACTGAAGCTAAGACGACCATTACCACGTCCAAAGACCACCTATACAACGCTGTAAGTTCTCCCAAACTGGCCCCTGAACACGAAACCTAAGCTCTCTATTCTTTCACTTTTTCTCAAAAGCATTGGCATATTTGTGTTCCTTATTTGATTTCTAACCTAATGGCAATATTCAATTTCGTTTTTAGGCCTTATATGATGATACCCGCGTCTAGGGTTTGTTTGTGTTGTTTTTAGGCATTTTGTTTCTAGGTAAAATTAGAACAAATCATGAGCATGGACGGACTCAGGGGACATGGACGATCATAACCATGGGCTTGGATGGAGTTTTTGCAGCCTAGGGACAATTTTAGGAAGAACTCACGGATCTTCCTGCGGATAAAAATCCGCAGGTAAAAAACCAGTGATAAACGAAGAAGACGCTGACGCGTCTCCCTCTCGTTTATTCATTTAAAAAACGCGCGTTTTTATATTTTTATCCAGGCATTGTTAATGATAACTAAGATATTATTTGTTGTGTATATTAACATCAATTGAGGCTTGGTGGTGTAGTGGCAAGGGCGAACAGGCATTGAGCGTTGGGACCTGGGTTCGAATCCCAGGTCCCCCAAAATATTTGTTTGCATTTTTCTTCATATGATCATGTGCAGGTCTCACAAGAAGGCTCATCATACACCTCATAAATCAGCGCGCCAAGTGGCCTTACGCATCAATCCAATGGTCAGGAGATGATAGTCATCATGATCCTCAGTCAACGCTTGCACAGCTGATTCCAAAGGTCAAACGGACTGGCCAACAAGTGGGCCACAAAATTGCTAGCGAACCTCCTTGCTGGCCCATCACCCCCAGGGTTTTATTTCTCTTTTTTTTCTCTTTTATATTTTCTATTTAATTCTTTTATTAATTATAATTATAATTATAATTATTATTATTTAATTGCCTCATAAACTAATATTTTTCATAATAAATTCAGAATTAAAAAAAATGTAAATATTTTTATTATTATTATTATTTATTAATTTCACCTTATTATTTTTGTAAATAAATTCTAAATATAATTAATTTAGTTAATTAGGTTAACTTTAATTTTTTCCACAATAAATAAAATTAATATAGAAATTAGGGTTTTACTAACTTTTGACTTTATTTTATTTTTATTTTATTTTCATTAAAACATAAAAACTATAAAAAAAAATAATACTTTTTCTTTTAATTAATTTATTAATTAGTTTTAGGATTAATATTTAATTAAATGCAAAAAGGACCAAACTTCTTTCTTTTCTCAAAAAGGGTCAAAACCCTAAAGACTTTCCCGACTCAATTTCTTTGCGCGTACTTTTTTATTTTTGATCATATTTATGTATCTGCTCCGAGAATGTAATAGATAATTAGGACTTTTATCGCTTTCTTTATTATTCTCGCAATTTATTTTCAAGGGTTATGTTTTTGGCGATGTAAATACCCGACGTCTTGTAATAGCGTAGATTCACTTTCCGCATTTTATTTCCCGCACAATTATTAACTGTTAATGATGCATGACAAGACTTGTATGAAATTAAAATCAAAACGTAGCTCACCAATAACATGTACAAGATAATTTAACATGAAACTGGACACACATGCACATGCCACTCTTAGGGTACGCCTCACTTGGTTTCCTCAAAGTGGTCATCAAGTATAGGGTGTTTTAGAGGTCGCCCTCCTGTCTAAAGATCCAGTTGCCTTGAAATGGTTGCCTCGGATAAAAAAGGATCTAGGACATTAGGGTTACCGCTAAGGCGTCCTACTATTGCTTTGGTGACCACACATGTCCCTATAATCGAATTGACCCGAATAACTCCAACGACGGTGCTACCTACTTCTCAATAGTGGGATAGTACTGTCTAAAGGACTCTTACACAGCTTAATTCCTTAGAGTAGGTAGATTTCTCCTGGGTACTTGCTCTTTCAAAAAACAAAAACAACTTTTCGCACTTACACTTTCAAAAAGTTTTCAAACAAACACTTCATACACTCTTGAGGACTGATACAAGAGTTACCTAGAAGTTTTTCAAACTAAACTTTTTTCAAAACCCACAAACACAAGAAAAGCAAACAATTTTTGAAAACATAGTGAGCAAGTACCTAAGAGCCCGTGGACAACCACGGATAGAAAGGGTGCTAACACCTTCCCTTTCTATAATCTACCTCCCGAACCGAGAAACATCTCGAAAAGGAATTTTGCTGTGCTTTTGTCCTTTCCATGTTGGAGAATATAAAAGACAGTGGCGACTCTTGCTTACCGCGACATTTTGCGAACCAGCATTCCAAAACAGTCAGTTCTATTTCCACCGATCACAGAACTGGCGACTCTGTTGGGGATATTTTTATAAGTGAGGTGTACCTTAGGATTAGACCACTCTTATGTTTTCAATTGTGTGCCTTGATTGCTTTTATATTTGTGGGCTTGCATCGGAGTTTCATAGATCCTAACCCGGATCTGGGGAATACCCTTTAGGTAGCATAAGTTGTGAGGGACCTGTCCGGCGTAGACCGACACGGGTGAAGCAGTAGCTACGTTGGTGTGACACCTTGGTCTGTACCGATATCCCTTGTGTTGGAACGAGGAGAATATGGGTCTTCTGAGGAGTCATTAAGCACCAACTGACCTTAGAACCCTAAATTGACCCAACTTGGCCATAGAACAGTAGCAGTATGCTACACTCATTGAGGCTAAACTCTCGCGATGGTTCCGGCCGCAAGAAAAGATTGCGAAGCTGGAGTTATGACCGATTGAGGGTAGTCAGTGATATTGAGATCTTCTAGAACCCGGTTACTATTTTCTAGGACAGGTCTTAACCAACGAAACTGAAATTAGGGTAGTACCTAAACTTCATGCTGGCCTAAGCTCTAAGGGCTGTCTTGTGTGACTTATGTGCCTTACCATGTTTGCCTTTGTGAATATTTATAGTTTGCTTTACCATAACATCATACCATCATAACATTGCATGCATCCTGCATAAGGACTGACCTATTTCAAAGACAAGAGGGTTTCATCTTTTCTCTGTTTTGTAGGACATTATAATGCCCATGCGAAGGAATACTATCCGGCTCAACTTTGTTCACCCACCTGATTTGCTTAAAGAATTGGTTGACAGAATTCCAAATACTACTTCCTTCATCCAGAGGCATGGTTCTCTTCTCGGTTTAGTCACTTCAAAGTGGGACCAACAACTGATAAGTGTCCTGACCCAATTTTATGATCCCCTGTACCATTGCTTCACCTTTCAAGACTTCCAGCTGGTCCCTACCCTGGAAGAATTCTCTGATTTTCTTGGTATCCCTGTTCTGGAACAGACTCCATTCGCTGGTTGGGAAAAGACCCTTAGGCTTGAGGAGATTGTTGTAGCCCTTCCTTTGACCACCAAAGAGGTAATGGATAACTGGCAGACTAGAAGTGGAGTTAAGGGCTTTTTGGATAAGTTTCTGATTGGCAAAGCTAATAGTTTATGGAATGACTTAGACTTCAGGGCATACGAAGACATTCTGGCTCTCTTAATCTATGGTCTAGTATTGTTTCCAAATCCTGATAACTTTGTCAATGTCAATGCCATAAGGATCTTCATGTCTCGGAACCCTGTGCCCACTCTCTTGGGTGATATCCTGCAACAACTCTATGCTCGTACTGCCCGAAGACGGGGAACTCTATAGTGTTGTGCTCCTTTGTTAGTGAGGTGGTTTATTTCGCACCTCCCTAAGTTTGTGCTGAAGAACAAAGAAGGAAGGGGCTGGGCTCATAGGTTAATGTCTCTCACTGATAATGACATCATTTGGACTCTCAGAGGTTTGGATGAGGTAGTTGTTAATGATCGTTGCAGAGAGTATCCTAATGTTCCATTGATCGGCACCCAGGGAGGAATCTCTTATAATCCATGTTTAGCCCTCCGTCAGTTTGGAAGAGCCAGAAGAACAGGACCTCATGAGATGTTGGTACCTCACATCAGTTTTGAGTTTCAGGTGGATAGTGACGAGCTGCGTCGTAGATTCATCCGGGCTTGGGACAGAATTCACAAAGCTGACCCACATGAGTTGGGACCGAAGACTTCTCTGCCTATGGAATCCTACTACAGATGGGTCCACATCCGTGCTCAGAAGATAGGCATGCCATACAAAGCTGTCAGACCTATCATTCTTGAATTTCCTGATAGAGACGGGGTTCCTCCAACTGTACGCCCTCCTCAGATACCCACTGATGTTGATACACTAAAGAGATCTTGGGCGCAACTACAGGAAGAACGGGATTCTTATCGGGAAAGGTTCAATGAACAGGAACAGAAGATCCAGAAGCTGACCAAGCAATTGGAGAACGAGCGGATCCTGAATGACTATATCCGTACTGAGAAGAGGAGGCCATGGGAGCACTGATGGGCTTTGGATGTTTCTTTTACAGTTTTTATTTCCTTTTCAGTATTTTCATCCTTGTAACTCCTAAGGGCAAGTTGTTGAACAATTTAAATTCCAAAGTTGAATCTAATAAAGTTTGTTTCCTTTTTGTCTACAAAGTTGAATCCCGATTGTCTTTGAAAACATAAATCATACGCATTCCATTCATCATATGCATAGCAGGTACCCTTTTCACAGGTCACTTATTCTTCTTCGCTGTTTATTTCAGCAATCATCATGTCTTCTGAGCCTACTACTGAACAAGCTATCAAGGCCCTCCAGGCCCAGAACGCCCAGTTCCAAGAGTTGGTAATGAGCTTAGCCCAGGGTCAACAGGAATTGAAGACTCTGCTTTTGAAAAAGAAGAAGAAGAGGATTGTGTTGTTCAACACTGGACGGAGGTTTGGAAATGGACTACAAAATGAGGCTGATCTGGCTACTTCCTCTGTAGGGAAGGACAGTCCCCAAGAGAGAAGGGTCCCTAGTCCCGTGGTCTCCGACAACGAGACAGACTATAATGATGAATAGTACCCTCCCGCTGAGGACATGTACAAACAGTTGGAGGACCGTCTAAGCTCTATGGAGATTCAACATGTGCCCGGATTGGACTTTGGGGACCTAGGCTTATCCTCTGGGTGGTGATTCCCCACAAGTTCAAGGCGCCTGCTTTTGCAAAGTACGACGGAGCTTCCTGTCCTAAGCTGCATCTCAGATCATATGTAAGGAAGATCCAACTGTATACTGCTGACAAGAACCTATGGATCCATTTCTTCCAGGATAGTCTTTCAGGGACTCAACTCGAATGGTTCTATCAGCTGGATGGAGCCAGTATTCGTAACTGGGAGGACTTGGCTACTGCGTTTTATAAGCAGTATCAGTATAATTCCGACCTCGCTCCTACGCGTACCCAACTCCAGGGTATGTCACTAGGGACGGGTGAAGGATTCAAGGAGTATGCGCAAAAGTGGAGAGACCTGGCTGGAAGGGTGCAGCCGCCTTTGACTGACCGTGAACTCGTTGATATGTTCCTGGGGACCCTGTCTGGTCTGTTCTTCAACCATCTGATTGGGAATTCTTCTGCTGGGTTTACAGATCTGATCTTGACTGGTGAGAGGATAGAAGCTGGTATCAAGTCTGGGAAGATACAAAAGAGTGCCTCCTCGAGTACTGAAAAGAAGCCCTTCAAGAAAGAATCTAGTGCTGTTTATGGTTCAAGGAGACAGAATAAACCGGAACGCCGCCAAGCTGTCAACGTGGTGGTAATCTCAAAGCCTGCTGCTGCTCCTCAGCAATATAACCAACCAAGGGGTGAGAGACCTAAAAGGCAGTACACTCGGCTCAGTATGACCCTGTCTCAGATATTGCTGCAACTACTGTCAACCAATCTGGTAACTGTCAAAGAAGCTCCAAAGGTTGTGAACACCACATCTCCAAAGTACAACCCCAACGCCCGCTGCACTTATCACTCTGACAGCCCGAGGCATACTACGGATGATTGTTGGGCTCTGAGGAATAAGGTTTAGGACCTTATTGATACTAAAGAAATACAGTTCGAGGCGCCCGAAAGGCCCAATGTTGTGACTGCTCCCATGCCCCAGCATGGAGTGAATGTTGTGGAAGAAGACCTGTATGTAGCCTCTGTGGATGAGATTGTTACTCCGTTGTTGACTGTCAAAAGGAACCTATTGCTAGCCAGTTTATTTCCAGGATGTAGTAAAGGTTGCCGTCTATGTTCTGTTTCACCTGCTGGTTGTTCTTTGCTGAAATCAGGTATCCAAAGCCTGATGGATAACAAAGAGATCTTGTTCGAGAAGATTGTTGTTCCTGATATCCCTACTGAAGAAGTGTCCATTGTTACCATTTTCAACAACTCTCCTAAGTCTCCCTCAAAGAAGCCTGTCAAAATCATGTCTACTCAGAAGATTGCTCCTATCATCATCACTGTTCCGGGGCCCCTCCCTTATACGTCTGACAAAGTTGTCCCTTGGCACTATGGGGCAGATGTTTATGTGCTTGGAGTTAAACAGGAGTTTGATACTAGTACCGGCGTCAGCAACATCATCGGGCCTGCTAAAGTCACTCGTAGTGGTAGGATCTTCTCACCTGATATTGCGTCACCAGCTATTTAGAGACCTCTTGTCATCACACCTGCCAGTATGCCCACTTCCCTGCCTGACCAAGTTCCTATTTCTACCCCTGTTGCCGAGTCATCTGACGCTCGGGGCAAAGGGATTGCTACTGATGTGCCTGCCCAGACGGAGGCACCGAAGACAACCACTGTTGAAGCTTCCAAGCAGGAGATGGAAGAGATTCTTAAGATTATCAAGAAGAGTGATTTCAACGTAGTTAAGCAGCTGGGGCACACCCCATCTAAAATTTCTATGCTATCACTGTTGTTGTGCTCAGAGGCCCATGCCAAGGCCCTGATTACCTTCCTGAAGACGGCCCACGTGCCACAAGAGACATCTGCTGATCAATTTACCGAGTGTGTATCCAACTTAACTGCTGATAATGGTTTGGGTTTCTCCGATGCTGATCTGACTGCTAAGGGGAAGAACCATAATGATGCCCTACATGTCTCCATTGAATGCAGGGGCACTACTCTTGCCCATGTGTTGGTTGACACTGGTTCTTCATTGAACGTACTACCCAAGAAAGCTCTAGACAGGCTGGATTGTGAGGGTTTGGAGCTGAAGCCAAGTAACATTGTTGTCCGGGCCTTTGACGGGTCCAAAAGGATGGTACATGGTGAAGTTGACATTCCAATCAGGGTTGGTTCGCAGGTCTTCGATTCAACTTTCTACGTGATGGACATCCGGCCATCCTACTCTTGTTTGCTGGGTCGTCCATGGATCCATAAGGCTGGAGCTGTGACCTCCACATTGCATCAGAAGCTGAAATACCCGGTCAGAGGGAAGACTGTGACAGTGTAGGGGGAGGAAGAATACATGGTCAGCCACCTCAACTCGTTCCGGTACATAGAGATGGATGGGGAATTCATTGAGACCCCCTTTCAACACTTTGAAGAGGTTCCTCCGACATTGGCGTCAGCAGAGACTGTGACTGAAGGAGACTCTCCTTTGAAGATGGCTTCCTTAAAGGATGCTCGGGCTGTGATTGAGAAGGGTGAGTGTGCAAACTAGGGCCGACTTCCTGATTTCACTCCGAAGACTGACAAATTTGGTTTGGGTTTCACTGCAGAAGCTCAAAGGGCTGTTCGTAAGGCAAGGATTGGAAGACCTCATGTGTTCATCACCAACCCGGGAGTAAATGCTATTGAAGACGACGTGGAGGAATCTGAATTCGACAGCTGGATCTACCCAACAACTAACGGTGGACCGAACAACTGGACTGCCAAAGACTTCACACCTATTACTTTTGTCACTCAATAATGAACTCTTTTGTTTTGAATTTGTAACAAACAATAATTTGAAACTTTACGGCCCGGTGTCTTACCCGGGGCACCGTGGCTTCATTTGTGAGGGCTTTTGTGTGTCATTTTCATATATCATTAATAAAAGCATTGGACGTTTTTTGCATTTCAAATCTTGCGCTCCTTGTCTTTCTTTATTATATATTGCAAAACAGTTATATTTACACACACTCACCTATACAGGTTCCAATCCACTATGGATCTCACTGGTAACGACTCTGCTACTGCCAGTTATGACTTCGAAAATCCGATCAACTTAGCCGAAGATGAAGGTGAAGATGATTGCGAAGTGCCTGGTGAGCTTGCAAGACTGCTACTCTAGGAAGAGAGGGCCATTCAGCCACATGAAGAGCCAGTGGAAACGGTAAATCTGGGTACTGAGACAGAAAGAAAGGAGGTCAAGATTGGTGCCAATCTGGAGCTCAGTGTGAAACAACGGTTGATTCAGATGCTGTATGACTACGTGGAAATCTTTGCCGGGTCTTACGAAGATATGCCTGGGTTGGATACCGACATTGTGGTTCATCACCTGCCCATGAAGGAAGAATGCCATCCGGTAAAACAGAAGGTCCGCCGTATGCGTCCAGAGATGTCCGAGAAAATCAAAGCTGAGGTTATGAAACAATTTGATGTCGGGTTTCTAGCAGTGACTTCTTACCCTCAGTGGGTCGCCAATGTGGTCCCGGTACCGAAGAAAGATGGTAAGGTCCGAATGTGTGTTGATTACAGGGATTTGAACAGGGCGAGCCCCAAGGATGACTTCCCTCTGCCTCACATCGACGTTCTGGTTGACAATACTGCTCAGCATAAGGTATTCTCCTTCATGGACGGGTTCTCCGGTTATAATCAAATCAAGATGGCTCCTGAAGACATGGAGAAGACCACTTTTGTTACTCAGTGGGGCACCTTTTGTTACAAGGTCATGCCTTTTGGGTTGAAAAATGATGGGGCAACCTACCAACGTGCCATGGTTGCTTTGTTTCATGACATGATCCATCATGAGATAGAAGTATATGTCGACGATATGATTGCAAGGTCCCAAACTGAGGAGGAACACCTTGACCATCTGCAGAAGCTGTTTGACCGGTTGAAGTTGTACAAGCTGAGGTTGAATCCGAACAAGTGCACCTTCGGGGTGAGATCTGGAAAACTGCTAGGTTTCGTCGTGAGCGACAAAGGTATTCAATTAGACCCTGCCAAAGTGAAAGCCATACAAGAGATGCCAGTTCCCAAGACAGAGAAAGAAGTCATAGGCTTTCTAGGACGTCTGAACTACATTGCACGTTTCATCTCACATCTAACTGCTACCTGTGAACCAATCTTCAAGCTACTGAAGAAAGATCAAGTGGTACGTTGGAACGATGAATGTCAGGCCGCTTTCGAAAGAATCAAAGAGTATCTCCAAGAGCCACCCATTCTTATGCCACCGGTGGAAGGGAGACCTCTAATATTATACTTGACAGTACTTGACAGCTCAATGGGGTGTGTGCTGGGGTAGCATGACGAGTCTGGCCGAAAAGAGCACGCTATTTATTACCTTAACAAAAAGTTTACCGACTGTGAGACCCGACACTCACTGCTCGAGAAAACTTGTTGCGCTTTGGTATGAGCTGCTCGCCGGCTGAGACAGTATATGTTGACTCACACCACTCTATTGATTTCAAAAATGGATCCAATCAAGTACATCTTCGAGAAGCCTGCCCTGTCCGGAAGAATAGCAAGATGGCAGATGATCTTGACTGAATACGACATCCAGTACACGACTCAGAAAGCAATCAAGGGAAGTGTGTTGGCAGACCATTTGGCACACCAAGCAGTGGACGACTACCAATCTATGAACTTTGAATTTCCAGACGAGAATATCATGGTAGTGACTGATTGTGAAGTACCTGGACCGGATGAAGGACCTGAGGAAGGATCCCGATGGTCTATGCACTTTGACGGAGCCTCAAACACTTTGGGTAATGGTATCGGCGCTGTGATCATCTCCCTTAAAGGCACTCATACTCCACTTACCGCCCGACTATGTTTCAACTGCACTAACAACATGGCAGAGTATGAGGCATGCATCATGGGTCTTCGAGCTGCAATTGACCAAAGGATCAAGTTTCTGAGTGTCTTCGGAGATTCTGCTCTCGTGATTAGTCAGATCAAAGGCGAGTGGGATACGAAACACACAAATCTTATTCCTTACAAGGAGTATGTACTGACGTTGATTCCCCATTTCGAGGAGATAACTTTTGAACACTTCCTAAGAGAGGAGAATCAGTTGGCGGACGCGCTATCTATGATGTCTTCTATGTTCAAAGTCAAATGGGACAACGAGGCTCCCCGGATCATTATTTGGAAATTGGACGAACCTGCACACTGCTGTGATCTTGAGACCGAAGAAGTAACAGAAAAGCCATGGTATCATGAAGTGAAGAGGTACCTTGAAGCTCAAGAATACCCCGAGGGTGCATCTGTTAACGACAAGAAGTTTTTGAGAAGATTCGCAGCAAAGTTCTTCCTCAGCAACGACATTCTGTACAAACGAAACCATGATTCAACCTTACTGCGTTGTGTGGATAAGACTGAAGCAGAAAGGATCATGGCAGAGTTGCATGAAGGTACCTTTGGAACGCATTCCAGTGGACATACCATGGCAAAGAAAATACTTCGGGCAGGATATTACTGGTCCACAATGGAAGCCGACTGTTACCAACATTCTCGGACATGTCACAAATGCCAGATCTATGCTGATAAGGTGCACATTCCTCCAGTTCCTTTGAACGTCTTGACAGCACCTTGGCCTTTTGCTATGTGGGGCATTGATATGATCGGCGAGATCAGACCTACGGCATCCAACGGGCATCGCTTCATCCTGGTAGCAATTGATTACTTTACAAAGTGGGTTGAAGCAGCTTCCTATGCTACCGTAACCAAGAACGTCGTGGCACGGTTCATTCGGCATAACCTGATCTGTCGATACGGTGTACCTGAGAGGATCATTACAGACAACGGTACCAATCTTAACAACAAGATGATCACTGAGCTCTGCGAGCAATTCAAGATACAGCACCACAACTCTTCTCCCTACCGGTCGAAGATGAATGGGGCCGTAGAAGCAGCTAACAAGAACATTAAGAAGATTGTGCAGAAGATGACAGTGACGTACAAAGATTGGCACGAGATGTTACCGTTTGCTCTTCATGGGTACCGTACCTCAGCACGGACATCAACAGGGGAAACACCCTTTTCCTTGGTCTATGGCATGGAGGCAGTCTTGCCTATCGAAGGTCAGATACCCTCTCTCCGGATAATGAAGGATGCAGGTTTGAGCGAAGATGACTGGATCCAGACTCGGCTTGATCAACTGAACCTAATCGACAAAAAGAGACTCACTGTTATTTGTCATGGTCAGACGTATCAAAAATGGATGATCAAGGCATTTAACAAGAAAGTTAGACGACAAGAGTATCAAGTTGGAGACCTGGTAATCAAGCGCATCATCCTACCTCAAGGTGATCCCAGGGGCAAATGGACCCCTACGTACGAAGGGCCATTTGTGGTTAAGAATATCTTCTCAGGAGGAGCAATGATTCTAACCACCATGGATGGTGACGACCTTCCTCACCCCGCCAATGCAGACATAGTAAAAAGATACTACGCATGAATCAAAGACCCGCTAGGTTGACACACCTAGGCAAAAATAAGGGCTTCCCGGCGAACCAAAAGGGTTCGGGCAAAAATAAGGGATGAAATGAAAGAAATCTGTACACCCGGCAAGTCGAAAACCTGAAAAGGCGGCTTGGGCAAAAATGGGTATCCCGGTGGACTGAAAACCCGAAAGGGCGGTCCAGGCAAAAGTTAGGGATAAGCGTAATACTATGTCTCATTGGATCACCCTGCATCCAGACTTCGATATCAAATATCAGGCTCAGACGGAACCAATCAGTCAGCTTCATCGTCAACTAAGCAGCAAAGTGATGAGACGCTCAAAGACATAAAGGCGATAGTAGAGTTGGAACCCAGTGGGATTTTTTCACATAGCCGTTTTGTTTTCTTTTCACAAAATTGTATAAACTCTATGTTGTTCGGCGGTGTTCTCTTACTAGGACGTCAGCCTCTTGTACAAACGCCTATTTACGGGCAAATTTCAAATCAATACAAGCTCACTTTTTAGACAAATTGCCAATTGTTTTTCCTTTATCTATTTTGTTTTGCAAAGAACGTCCAATGTTCATTTTTGATATATGCATTTGACATTAATTGTTGTTCATAAATACTTGCATACGAAACAAAGGACTAATTACAGGTGATATCAGAAATAGGGGCAATAATAATTGTCTAAGCGATCTAGTTGCTCTGTCCACCAAGGTACCAAGGTAAGTTCAGCTGAAGAACATGACCAAGATACCTCCACTCCCCGTAGAGTAAGACAAGATTCAACAATACTCTCCCCAAGCAGAGTTGGTCTCCCATTAGCCCCGGAAAGGCACAGTATCCCTAGCAAGTCAGCAACACTCTCCTCAAGCAGAGTTAGGCTACTGTCAGCCCTAAGGAAGTTGGATGTCCCCAGAAGATCTCAATATTCCAGCAGAGCATACAGATATTCCTCAGCAAGCATCCCCGGCAGTCTTAATATAAGATTGTTCCCCGGCGGAATACAGACACCCCAGTGGATCCATTTCCCCCAGTGCAGTTCAAAAGTTTCCCCAGGAGAGTTGAATCCACCTCCCCAGTAGAGTCTGGAAGCTTATCCCCAGTAGAGTCTGGAAGCTTATTCCCAGTAGATTCTGGAAGCTTATCCCTAGTAGATTCTGGAAGCTTATCACCTACAGAGTACCAACGTATCTCTCCCCGGCCATGTTCAGAGGTTATTCCCCACCAGAGCCTATAACTGGGTTATCCTCAGCTAATTACAACGAAAAGATCGTCCTCGGCGAAGTTCTTCCTATCCCCAGCGGAGTTCATCAAATCCCTAACGGAGCTTATCAACGAAATCCCTAGCGGAGTTATCATCAAAATATCAGCGAAGTATCTCCTCCCACAGAGTAATTCCCCACAGAGTAATTCCCCGCAGAGTAATCTCTTCAGCAAGTTTATTCCTCCAACGGAGTCATCTTCTCATACCGGTTTATTATTGCAATCATCATCCCCAACGGAAACGAAGAACTCTACTCTTCAACATCATCCCAGGATTCAACAAACTTCCCGGCATTCGTCAAGGATTTATTTTCCTAGACGAAAATACATTCATAAACATATCACATTTCATACCTCCTGCTTACATACATGATAAAGTGCATACGACACAATCTCATTTATTCTTGAGAACATCATGACATCATGCATTTCATACATCATGACATTGCATACAACTAATGTTTTGCCTTTTCAGGAAAGAGTCAATCCAAAGACGATTACCATCAACTTTCGCAGTTCCAGATTCGATACCTGTATCTAGCCAGGGCATATCTGTGAGCGACTGATTAGAGGTATACACCTGTATCCAGCCAGGAAAGCTATCTCGATCAACTTTTTGAAGTTCCGGATTCGATACCTGTATCTAGCCAGGGCATATCTGTGAGCGACTGATTAGAGGTCTACGCCTGTATCCAGCCAGGAAAGCTATCTCGATCAACCTTTTAAAGTTCCAGATTCGATACCTGTATCTAGCCAGGGCATATCTGTGGACGACTAATTCCAGACTCGATACCTGTATCTAGCCAGGGCATATCTGTAGACGACTAATTCCAGATTCGATACCTGTATCTAGCCAGAGCACTTTTGTAGACGACCAATTCCAGATTCAATACCTGTATCTAGCCAGGGCACATCTATAGATGACCAATTCCAGATTCGATACTTGTATCTAGCCAGGGCATATCTGTAGACGACTAATTCCAGATTCGATACCTGTATCTAGCCAGGGCACATATGTAGATGACCAATTCCGGATTCGATACCTGTATCTAGCCAGGGCATATCTGTGGACGACTAATTCCAGATTCGATACCTGTATCTATCCAGGGCATATCTGTGAGCGACTGATTAGAGGTCTACACCTGTATCCAGCCAGGAAAGTTATCTCGATCAACCTTTTGAAGTTCTGGATTCGATACCTATATCTAGCCAGGGCATATCTGTAAGCGACTAATTGTAGATCTATACCTGTAACTAGCCAGGAGAGTATCTGCATTATCTACATGAAGAGTTTGAAGATCAACACCTGTAACAGGCCAGGAAATTATCTTTCTTTCTCAAGTACGCAAAGTTCTCGCTAAGGAATCTCTTACACGATCGACACCCTTGGATGGCATCTTTAAGCCCATCTCCGCAACCATCCATTACATTTCCAAATGGCATCTATAAGCCCATTCCCGATAAGATTATGTTACATCTCCTGATGGCATCTATAAGCCCATCCTCCCATCCATCATCTCTCCAAATGGCATCTGTAAGCCCATTCCCGACATCACATTGCTGATATTACACTATGCGAGTGCAAATTTCTGGGCACTCTAGTGTTCAATCATCTTCCACCTTCGGATCACGAAAAGCACGCAAGCCAATCTACATCCTCAGGTCTAAGAAGATTGAACAGGGGCAACTGTTGTACCCCAAAATTTTCCCTCCCATATCCTTCAAGGTTTGTCAAGAATCATCCTCAAATGGTTCAAGACCACTCAAGAGACTGCACAGTCCAAATGCCTCCTAAGCCAGTCAAATTAGGGTTTTGGTTCTCTCAAGGAATTTGAGGTTTTCAATGGCTCAATCAAGTCTCATAGGCCTATACATATTCTCAAGCTCCTACATGTCAAGTTTCAA
Source organism: Vicia faba (assembly GCA_948472305.1). Lineage (NCBI taxonomy): Eukaryota > Viridiplantae > Streptophyta > Magnoliopsida > Fabales > Fabaceae > Vicia > Vicia faba. The sequence continues at coordinate 1,297,555,292 of OX451738.1, forward strand.
GATTCACAATGTCAAATTGCACAGTCAAAAGCTCCACTTGCTTCACAATCAACTACAGGGGTAAAATGGTCATTTTACATTCAAAAGTCAGAATTTTTGGTCAACATCTTATTTTGAGCTCACAATCATCATTTGATCAAGTCTTGATCATGATTCCACAAGCATGGCTCAAAAATCATCAAGATGCCAAAAGTTACTATTTTTGGACAGTTGAAAAGTCAACTGTATCTTGACCAGGGCATAACTTTTTCATGGTTTATCAGAAAAATCCCATCCAATGCTCATTTTGAATGGGATGACATTTCCTACAACTCATCTTCACATTCCAAGTCCAAGAAATGCTCTCACAAAAAGTTATCAATTTCTACATTATAGGTCAAATTCAAAAGTCAACAAAAATACACTTTAAGTCAAAGACCATAACTTAAGATTGGTAAATCCAAATGACATGAGACCAAAGGCATTGGTTAGAGGACTTCAAGACCTTTCCAAAATGTCCAAGAACATGTTCATATGATCAAAATTGAGCAAGATATGCATTGGAGAAGTTGGGAAATTTTTGTGAATGTGCAAAAGTCAACTATCCTTAAAACTTCAATTTTTGACAAAAGGGCCCACTTTCTTCCACTTGATTCAGCCTTGTCATTCCACACACGTGTCCCATGATTAATTTCAAGATAAAACATTTATTTTTCTATTTTATTTAATTTTTATTGATTTAATTCATTTTAAATCTATAATAATTCAAATAAAATCTAAAAATCAATGGAATAGTATCTTTATGATTTGAACAGCTCTCATATATCATGTGCCAACTAACCAATTCGTGCTAGGGCTTTTTTGTGCATAAAATCTTAGATTTGCTTCAAATTTGGAAAGGTTTTCAATGGTGGTCAATCAAATCTCCAAACTTCAATACACAAAGATACAAGCCCAAATTTTGACCTAGACTGATTGCCTTATACATATACAAGAAGCCTAAACCTAATTCACGACCTAAGCATTGCTAAAAAGGCCAAAGCAAAACTAAAAAATTGTTGAAAAAGTAGGAGATCAAGAACGGTGTGGCAAGCGTTTTCATACAAAAAGGAGCACGTGACCTTCTTCCTTGCTATCCACTGAAGCTAAGACGACCATTACCACGTCCAAAGACCACCTATACAGTGCTGTAAGTTCTCCCAAACTCGCCCCTGAACACGAAACCTAAGCTCTCTATTCTTGCACTTTTTCTCAAAAGCATTGGCATATTTGTGTTCCTTATTTGATTTCTAACCTAATGGCAATATTCAATTTCGTTTTTAGGCCTTATATGATGATACCCGCGTCTAGGGTTTGTTTGTGTTGTTTTTAGGCATTTTGTTTCTAGGTAAAATTAGAACAAATCATGAGCATGGACGGACTCAGGGGACATGGACGATCATAACCATGGGCTTGGATGGAGTTTTTGCAGCCTAGGGACAATTTTAGGAAGAACTCACGGATCTTCCTGCGGATAAAAATCCGCAGGTAAAAAACCAGTGATAAACGAAGAAGACGCTGACGCGTCTCCCTCTCGTTTATTCATTTAAAAAACGCGCGTTTTTATATTTTTATCCAGGCATTGTTAATGATAACTAAGATATTATTTGTTGTGTATATTAACATCAATTGAGGCTTGGTGGTGTAGTGGCAAGGGCGAACAGGCATTGAGCGTTGGGACCTGGGTTCGAATCCCAGGTCCCCCAAAATATTTGTTTGCATTTTTCTTCATATGATCATGTGCAGGTCTCACAAGAAGGCTCATCATACACCTCATAAATCAACGCGCCAAGTGGCTTTACGCATCAATCCAATGTCCAGGAGATGATAGTCATCATGATCCTCAGTCAACGCTTGCACAGCTGATTCCAAAGGTCAAACGGACTGGCCAACAAGTGGGCCACAAAATTGCTAGCGAACCTCCTTGCTGGCCCATCACCCCCAGGGTTTTATTTCTCTTTTTTTTTTCTCTTTTATATTTTCTATTTAATTCTTTTATTAATTATAATTATAACTATTATTATTATTATTATTATTTAATTGCCTCATAAACTAATATTTTTCATAATAAATTCAGAATTAAAAAAAAATGTAAATATTTTTATTATTATTATTATTTATTAATTTCACCTTATTATTTTTGTAAATAAATTCTAAATATAATTAATTTAGTTAATTAGGTTAACTTTAATTTTTTTCCACAATAAATAAAATTAATATAGAAATTAGGGTTTTACTAACTTTTGACTTTATTTTATTTTTATTTTATTTTCATTAAAACATAAAAACTATAAAAAAAAATAATACTTTTTCTTTTAATTAATTGATTAATTAGTTTTAGGATTAATATTTAATTAAATGCAAAAAGGACCAAACTTCTTTCTTTTCTCAAAAAGGGTCAAAACCCTAAAGACTTTCCCGACTCAATTTCTTTGCGCGTACTTTGTTATTTTTGATCATATTTATGTATCTGCTCCGAGAATGTAATAGATAATTAGGACTTTTATCGCTTTCTTTATTTTTCTCGCAATTTATTTTCAAGGGTTATGTTTTTGGCGATGTAAATACCCGACGCCTTGTAATAGCGTAGATTCACTTTCCGTATTTTATTTCCCGCACAATTATTAACTGTTAACGATGCATGACAAGACTTGTATGAAATTAAAATCAAAATGTAGCTCACCAATAACATGTACAAGATAATTTAACATGAAACTGGACAGACATGCACATGCCACTCTTAGGGTACGCCTCACTTGGTTGCCTCAAAGTGGTCATCAAGTATAGGGTGTTTTAGAGGTCGCCCTCCTGTCTAAAGATCCAGTTGCCTCGAAACGGTTGCCTGGGATAAAAAAGGATCTAGGACATTAGGGTTACCGCTAAGGCGTCCTACTATTGCTTTGGTAACCACACATGTCCCTATAATCGAATTGACCCAAATAACTCCAACGACGATGCTACCTACTTCTCAATAGTGGGATAGTACTGTCTAAAGGACTCTTACACAGCTTAATTCCTTAGAGTAGGTAGATTTCTCCTGGGTACTTGCTCTTTCAAAAAACAAAAACAACTTCTCACACTTACACTTTCAAAAAGTTTTCAAACAAACACTTCATACACTCTTGAGGACTGATACAAGAGTTACCTAGAAGTTTTTCAAACTAAACTTTTTTCAAAACCCACAAACACAAGAAAAGTAAACAATTTTTGAAAACATAGTGAGCAAGTACCTAAGAGCCCGTGGACAACCACTGATAGAAAGGGTGCTAACACCTTCCCTTTCTATAATCTACCTCCCGAACCGAGAAACATATCGAAAAGGAATTTTGCTGTGCTTTTGTCCTTTCCATGTTGGAGAATATAAAAGACGGTGGCGACTCTTGCTTACCGCGACATTTCGCGAACCAACATTCCAAAACAGTCAGTTCTATTTCCACCGATCACAGGTTGTAACATTTCCTGGTTCACGGTTTTAGAAAAAAGGATTTAAGGCTCAAAATTATTTGGTGCCCATCCATTCTCCATTATTTTCTCCATTCCTATGTTCAGTTAACTAGATACGAGCACTCATCTCTCGAGGAGAGAGTTTGTGATGATTGAGGAACCACATGGGTTTCTAGGACCCGACAATCACTGAATTTTATTCTTTTGTGTCTGATCACTTGACCTTGTTCTTTGTTGAGGATCTTTATTTTTTAACCCTTTCTTTTCCCTAATTTTTTCCTGGAAAATTTTTGATTTTGAAGTTGCAGTCCAGTGGGATGCCCTGACTTTTTCCTAAGTCATTTTCTTTTCAAGTTTCGACTTAGCGGGGCTTTTTGTTTCTTTATTTTTGAACAAATCATTGATCTTTGTGTCGTCTTAGATTTGTTGGAAATGGTTGTGGTTTCCTCAGTACTGGATAGATGGAGGATAACCGTTATGGTATCGTCATCTCCTGACCTCTTGATGTGTGAGAGATACCCATGGGGATATCGTTCTCTTTGATGCACGTTGCTGATAGGTGAGGGTTAGTCATTGTGGTTTTGACTTTCCTTATCCCTTTGATGGATAAACATTGTTGTATCCCTTGAGGCTCACTCTTGATGAGTTCTGAATGCTCGATTAGAGTAATTGAAATCTACACGCCCCAGGGTTAAATTTGAGGGTTTTTCTACATAAAAGAAACTCCTACTTCAAGGCTCAAAAGGGTTGACGAGGGTATATCTCCCTTATATCTCCGGTGTTTGGGGATTTGAAACAATGTTTGTACATCGTCAGCAGGGTTTTATTCCAAAGCATATCGTCCGAGAATCTAGGTGTCATATGTTCATCATCCTCCATCAAGTGTTATTTTGTTTTTTTTTAAATTAAAAAAAGTTAAGCATAAAAATCAAGTAAAATAACAAAAACGTAAATGAGTGAATACGAATGGATTAGTTCAAGACAAACACAGTCAATGCATTGTGATTTAATAAAAACAAACAGTTTTGTATACAAGAAAGTACTGAACAAAACAAGAAATATTACAAATGATAATGCAAATGAAATTAGAAATTTTCCATGTTCAGGAGGCTTCTTCAGGCTTGACTTATTTGAGGAGACTCCCTTGTAGTCTTGACACCTGTCTCAGTAAGAGGATTCAATTCATTATCATACCCTTTGGAGTGAATGTGATAACTTTGGCATCAAGGAGGTCTTGAATGCTATTTTTTAGTGCCCTGCAATTCTCAATTGTGTGGCCTGGAGCCCCTGAATGGAATTCGTAATGAGCATTAATATCATACCCCCATGGGAGAGGATTTGGTGTTGGACCAAGTTCACGCAATTGAACCAAATGATTGGCAAGCAATTGAGGGAGGAGTTGAGCATAAGGCATAGGTATAGGATCCACCCTTCTTTTAGGAGCTTTCTTCCTCTTTCGTCCTTGTTTCCCTTGGGGTTGTTGATTCAGCTGAAAAGGCCCAGATCATGTTTGTTAAATATACAGTTGTCTCTGTGTGTACTACTATTGATGATGGATTGACTTATGTTGAGCCACCCGAGGTTGTTGAGCCGATATTGTAGCACATTCTCGAGGAACATGTCGATTAGGATGAACAACTGATGCTTGACGGTGCAGAGCTTGGTCTTGATGATAGACCGGGTCCTTTCCTTTGTCGATAGTAGCACTAGTCTCTCCTTATTTCTTCTTGAGAAGGCCAAAGCAAGGTTTCTTGTTACTCCCACTTATAACGCTAGATGTACCCTGAATTTTTCCTGACTTGAGGTCATCTTCAATACATTCCCCAATGGTAACCAAGTCTGAAAAGGAAGTTGAAATACTACCAAGTATGTGTTGGAGATATGGGTCCTGTAAGGTTCCCATGAGAAACTAAGTCAATTCACGATCCAAGAGAGGAGGTTGAACCCTTGCAGCCAATTCACGCTACCTTTGGGCATACTCTTTAAACGACTCTTCAGATTTCTATATCATCCCTTGAAGCTGAGTACGGCTAGGAGCCATGGCAGTATTATAATGGTAATGTTTCAAAAAAGGCGTCAGCAAGCTCTCCTCAACTACTGACATGAGTTCTTTATAGTTTCATATACCAGTCCAATGGTGCCCCAATCAAACTATCTTGGAAGAAGTGCATGAGTAACGGTTCATTTTCAACATAGGTTGTCATCTTGCGACAGTAGGAACGAAGATGAGTCTATGGGCAGGAGGTTCCTTTGTATTTTTCAATATCACGAACCTTGAACTTGGGAGGGATAACTACCCCAGGCACGAGACACGTTGCAGCAGTATTGAAACCTGAAGTCTTGATACCCTCTACGGCTGAGACGCTCTTCAAGAGCATGGTGCATTTTTGTAATTTCAGCAACTCCAGCGGCAAGATTCACGTGGGGTTCATCAAGATCAATGATGTCGTGATGGTCATCAACATCATTCCGAGGAGCTTTAGTAGGGTTCTAAACATTTGCATTATCATTCCTCCCATTAGCATGAGTGGAGGGGGCAGCAGTAGCAAGCTTGGCAACACTTTAATGTAACTCTTCTTTACACTTGATGACAGCATGAAGAGTTTCCATAAGTTGATCCATACAAGTGCCCATGGTGTCCATGTCTCGACGGAGAGCATTCTGATTCTCTTTGAAAATATCCATAAGTCTACGTTGGTTGCTTCTTGTACGGTAGGGATGTAGAGAAGTCGTCTTTGCTATTCACTGAAGTCTAATGGAAAAGGGACCCCAATAAGTTTTTTTTGTTGTGAATAATGAATGCATGATAGTATGAATGAATGTTTCACTTCCGATGAAATCCAAAGTCTCGTCTATCCTTTTTTTTGTTTTCATTTTTGAAGAGCTCGACCAACGAGACTTGTCTTTGGAATTCCTTAGATATGAGATGTATATAGATGATGGTATGATGTCATGGTATGTTATGGAATGAGATTTCAGCTCCACATATTCTGGATAACCACTGTGTAGTCCTTTGCATAAACTGAAAGTAACAGGATCAAAAGTCTGACGTCACATGCCTGGAGTCAAAGTAACCACCTGTTGTACCCCAAAATTTACCCTCTCTTTTCTCAATACATTTCCCATAAGATCTTCAATAGCTCAAGCTTTCACAAAGATTGACTAGGTCAAGACATCTCCTCAACACTAATGCCTCAAATTAGGGTTTGAGCTTGCACAGGGACAATTGGACTTCTAATACTTCAAATTACTTTCATGGATCATTATGGACCTTCAAGAATGCTCATGACAAGTTTCAAATCTTGTATCACAAATTCTACTCAGTCAATTGACCAGATGACCAAAAATCAATTGTACTGATGAAAAGTCAATGGATACACCGAAAGTCAAACTTTGACTTTTTGGTCAACATTAAGTCTCAAAGATCAAATTTATCAAGACATTCAAGAATATCAAGCTTGATCATCAAAAAGTCAAGAAAGTCAAAAGTCAATTTGAAAAGTCAAACTTTTCAAGACTTAGAAACTTTTTAAGTGTTTTGCACATGTTTATTTCATAACTTCATACCAATTTTTCACCATGATGCAAAATGATTCAAACGAAACTTTCAACATGAAAGTTGTAGATATTGATGAATTCTACAATTTTGTATTATAGGGTTGATGTCCAAAAAATACTTAGATTTGAAGATATAAGCCCATGAAGACATGACATTTTCATCTAGCACTTAGAGAAATTTTCAACAGATTTTGGTCAGGATTTTATCCCAAATTCTTGGCATTTTTTCACATAGTTCCAAGATAATTTTGTCAAAATGGCCAACATAAAATTTATAGCGGATATTTCAATCTTTCCAAAACATCTAAGAGCATGAATTTATCATACTTGAGCTAGGATATTCAAGAGATTGAAGTTAGGCATCCATCCTTGAATTGCAAGTCTTTTTGTTGAAGAACACATAACAAAATCCTTATGCTATGCTCCATAATCTTGTGTTGCAGGCCTTCTAACTTTCCAATATCACCATAATTTAATGCTTACACCTACTCTTGTGTTATTACCCAAGTGTTTGATCCATTTTCCAAAAGATCTTTTCGTTTATGGCATAAAGGCACCATTGCTATTCTTGAAAAGCAAGCTTTTTGGTACAAAATTTGTCTTGAGCCCATACCTTGTTTGCTTATGATTTTACTCCACCATAAATCATGGAAAGTAACCCCTCTATACCAGCAACTTTGTTACATCATCTTGGGACTATGGAGTATTTGACATAACTTGATATTTGCAATCCAACCTAACCATAACTCCATAATTTGTAAACCTAATCAGCTCTTGTTCACAAACCTTTTGCCTATAAATAGAGGGAGAATTTAAAAGATAAAGAGGTCAGAAAAATAGAGAGCTTCTTGTGTGTTGAAAATCCTAAAATCCCCTTTACTCAAAAAAACCAGAATTGTCCATAAAAATCTCCATCTTTGAGCTTTGAAGTCCAAACCCTTTGAACCTATCACACCTTGCAAGTTATGTCCAAACAAACCATCCAAACACTCCATATAAATCATATAGAAGTTGTTCAAACTTAAGAATAACTTCTGTAACATCACCATTTTCCAAACTCAAAAGCAGCCACCTATAACTTGACTTCTCCAACTCAAACTCAAAGCACAAATTTCAGTTTCAAGGTAAGGTTTCTTGACTTTGAACTCTTCATAAAAAGCATCATTAATGGTTCATTTGTGAAGATAAAATGTAGATATCATGCCTTGAAGATAACCATTTGCTTGCTTTTCATTTTCACTAAACATGTGTTGAGAACTGACTTTTACATGTAGCAGAACAATGATAGAAGTAAAAAACAGCAGTATGAGTCGGTATGAAACACTATGAGTCGACACATATTATGTACAAAATAGGTTATGAGTCGACACAAAATGCGTATGTGTCGATACAAAGCAGTATGAGTCAATACAAACCCTTATGTGTTGACTCATACTGAGTTGCTTTTAACTTCCAGGAGCAAGAAATGATATGAGTCGACACAAAATGTGCATGTGTCGATACAAAGTAGTATGAGTAGATACAAACCCTTATGTGTTGACTCATACTGAGTTGATTTTGATTTGCCGGAGCAAAGAGATGATATGAGGCAATACAAAATAGATATGAGCCAATACAAAACAGATATGAGTCAATTCATAAGTGCATGCGTCAAAACATAAAATTTGCGTATCAATGCATAAGCTCATGTGTCAATACATAAAAGTTTTCTTAAACCATTTTTTTCTTTTTTTACATTATCTTTATATTTCTTTATACTTTTATTGTCATTCAATATTCAATATTCAATATGGTTGTAATAGTATAATTAGAACTTTATTGCTTTGATCCCCCAATCATAAACTTGTATTCCCATCCCCAAAAAAAAGATGTAATAGCGTAGAACTTTAAAAGTCCGTAATTTATCACTTTCAATATTATTGCTAGTAATTAGGGTGTGTATGGTAAGACTTAAAATCAATAAGTAGACAACCCTAATTCAAGACAAAAATGCATGAAATCGATACACTCGCACACGCGCACCTCTAGGGTAATCCACACTTGTTGCCTTGAGAAAAATAGTCATGTCCCTCGAATGTGGGATACTTTAGAAATGACCCTCGAATACAAGATCATAGTCCCTCAATTACCCTTTGATGTTGCCTTAGATAAAACGATCTTAGACCCTTACAACAAATTGCAAAGGTATCCTACAATGTTGCCATCTATGACTATACAATGACCCACGCCCATCCCTTCACATCCAATGATAGGGCTTCTTACCAATCAATGGTAAGATAGAAATATCTAAAGGAGGAGGAAAAGAACTAAGACTTTTTGAGCAGGTAGAACGCTCGTAGTTGCTTGCTCACAACCATTTTCAAAACAACATCATTTCAAACACACCAACACTTTCAAACAAAATATTTTCAAAAGTCAACACTTTGTATGCATTCTTATAGAGACGAGAATCATTACAAAGTTCGCCCAAAAAAAGGCACTTTTCAAAAATACTTTTAAAACCAATCACAAATACATTTCAATCAAAGCATTTCCAAAGTGATCTAACAACTAAGAGCCTGTAGATAACTACAGATGAAAATGGTGCTAACACCTTCCCTTTTCATAACCTACCCCCCGAACTTAAGAAGATTCTCAAAAGGTATTTCCTATTATTTTCACCCTTTCCTTTATTAGAAAAAAGAAAAGTCGGTGGCGACTCTTGCTATCGACAATAATTGCGATAAAATGTAAAACACCCAAGTCAGTTCTCCCACCGTATTACAGAACTGGCGACTCTGCTGGGGACAAACTTAAAAGTGGGGTTACCTTATAGACTAGTTCACTTATAAAAAGCTTTCATTTGTTTAACTTGTTTGCTTTACATTTTGGGTCCTTGTTTGGATTTTGTATTGATCCTCTACCCGGATCGAAGAACATTATTAGGTAAGTAGCAATAGATCATAGAGATTGTGCAGGGTATATCGACATGGTTGAAGTGATGGCTACATTAGTTTGACAAATTTGTTGGTATCGGTAGACCTTGAGTCCAATCAAGGAGAATACGGGGCCGTTGTGTGGTGTCATGAAGCACTAACTGGCCATAGAACCTTTAATTGAACAACTTAGCCATTAGGAAGTAGTGAGAAGCTGGGTTTGGTGCAGTACGAAGTTGGTTTATACTCGATGCTATGCTCCTTGAGATCAGACTTTCGGGATATTTCGGTCGCTAATAAAGAGACTTTCGGGATATTTCCCTAGGACCCGATTACTTTCTAGGACAGGTTGAACCAACTAAACTTCAAGAGGGTACTTACCTATAAACCCCATGCAAGTCTAAACTTAAGGACTTGTTTTGCTTGTATATGATTATTTGTACATAACATCATGACATCATGTCATAGAATTTTCAATAACCATTTCAAGGGTCACAAGGGCCTGTGATGCAGGGTTATATTAAACCAGACGTCTATCAAGGGGCAAGAGGATTTATTTTCCTCTAACTAAATGCTGTCAAAAAGGCCAAAGAGTCAAGGGCTATGACCCACTTGACATGGTGAGCTTGATTCTCGTAGAAGGACATTCAACAATATGAAGTTATTCAACCAAAGATGTGATCAAAGTTCAAACTTCTGACATTTTCTTGTGTTTACCCCGCGAGATCCTTGAAAACATTGCATTTTACATATCATGCATGTCATTGCATAACATATATTCTCAGGATAGGTTTCCTCATATTTCTAATGTTTATTTCAGTAAGTAGGATCTCGAGCAGACTGTGAAAGACTTGCAGACACAAAATTCTCAATTTCAAGAAACTTTACTTAGCTTTGCAAAGGGGCAGCAAGAACTGATGGCATTTCTGGTTACGGAGAAAAATACCAAGAAGAAGGTCGTGATAAACATTGGGAAGAGATTCAAGGGCCTCGCTCGACAAGTTCAAGTGGTAAAATACTCCTCCGAGGAGGATGAGAACCAAGACGAAGATTCCAGGAGTACCCGTGCTAGGGGTGGAAACAAAATAAACTCTGAGGATGAGGACTATTTTAACAAACAATATCCACTCGTTAAGGACAAGTATAAGTAACTAGAAGATAGATTGAAGGTTGTGGAAATTCAAGTTGTGTCTGGCTTGGATTTTGGTGATTTAGGTTTGGTGCCTGGGGTAGTTATTCCCCACAAATTCAAGATTCCACTCTTTGCTAAATAGGACGGTGTCTCGTGCCCAAAGCTTCACTTGAGATCTTGCGTCCACAAAATTCAACTGCATACCACTCATAAGAAGTTGTGGGTGAATTTTTTCAAGAAAGTATGTCTGGGACTATATGGGAGTGGTTTTACCAGTTAGAAGGTTCTAACATCCATACCTGGGAGGAATTGGCCACCGCCTTCTACCGTTAATATCAATATATCACCGATCTGGCGCCAACTAGGGTGCAGTTGCAAGGAATGACCATGGGTTCCAATGAAGGCTTCAAAGAATATGCTTAAAAATGAAGGGACCTATCCGGAAGGGTTCAACCCCCTTTGTCTGACAGGGAGCTAGTTGATATCTTTATGGGAACTTTGACAAGACCTTTCTTTAATCACCTAATTGGAAGCTCTTTAGCCGGGTTCACCGAGCTGATTCTAACTGGGGAATGAGTTGAAAATGGAATTAGAAGCGGAAAGATTAGAGTGGTTTCATTTTCTGATACTCAGAAGAAGCCATACAATGGGAAGAAAGAGTCCAATGTTGTGTATGGCCAATAGGGTCGTAACAAGAGTAACCACAATCAATCTGTGGGGGTAGTCTTGATCTCTAATCTTGCATCAGTGCGACAACAACAACGGGGATATCAGCAGAGGAAAGACGAGCCCAAAATATAGTTTACCAAAATCAACATACCACGGTCTCAGGAATTGCAACACATGTTAAGGATGAACTTGATTATGTTGATAGGACCTCATCCAAATCCCTAAACTTCTTCTCCTAACTACAATCCTGATGCAAGATGTGCCTATCATTCTGGCAGTCTTGGGCATGATACTAATGATTATTGGGCGTTGAAATACAAGATTCAAAATATGATTGACGCTAAGGAGATTGAATTCGGCCCTCCTGAGACTCCCAACGTGATCACTACTCCCATTCCAAATCATTGAGAGTGTCCATTTCATTTTGAATTTTCAATTGTAATTTCTTTTGTTTGTTCAAACACTTATCTATTATGTCAAACTTTGTTTCATTAATGCATTACACATGTTTGTCTTGAATCAATCCCTTTGTTTTCAATATATTTAAACTGTGCTTTTTATTCCTTTTTTGTGATATTCAACCCTCGTTAAAAGTTGTAAGCCTTTAGAGGGAGGATGACGAAAACAATACCATAATCTCATACAGTATGCTTTTGGACGGACCTTACTGATGATGTACAGACGTTCTTTCAATTCCTAAATAGTGGAGTTATAAGGAAGATAATCCCTAGTCAACCCCTTTGAGCCAAAGAAGTAGGAGTTTTATTTTTCACACAAATTGAAACCTTTAATCATAACCTGGGGCAGGGTAGTTTCTCACCTAATTCAAATGCGCATTCAGTCGCAAGCTTTCACTTTGTATACAATGAATGACATCAAAAACATCCTTCTGAATCAAAAGATAGCGATGGTTCCCTATAAAATAGGTAGTCGTTATCTCTCAAAAGAAAATCCCACTGAATCAAAACCTATGAAGGAGACTTAACAAACTGGGGCATCCCGCTGACTATAATCTCAAAACAAGAGCGGTGAGGCAAAAAAAATTAGGGACAATAAAGGAGGTCGTTACTGTTGTACCTCAAAATTTTCCCTCTCAATTATCAAGAATTTCCTCACAAGATCTCTTTGACTTAAGACTGGATTAGGGTTTGACCAGCTCAAGACAACTCCTCATGCACTGATGACCAAAATTAGGGTTTGAGTTTGCACAAGGATTTTTGGACTATCAATGCTTCATATGACTTTCAAGGATCATTATGGACCCCCAAGATTACTCATGTCAAGTTTCAAGCCTTGAATCACATTTTTGATCAGTCCATTGGACAGTTGACCTAAAAATTAATTGTATTAGGGAAAAAGTCAACCATGGCCAATTTACCGTCAAAATTCATAATTTTTTATCCATATCAATATTTTAAACCCATATGTATCATTTTATCAAGTTTGGATCATAATTCCTCAAGAAATTTGATCAAATCATCAAAAGGGCAAAATGGTCAAAATTAGGGTTTTGACTGAGAAAGGGCAATTTCTGATTTTTGACCTAGCAAATGGTCAATTGGTTTAAAGCATGATCTCAGGAGTTTAATTGAATCATCTTGACCTAATGGAATGGTTCAAAACATTACAAATTTATCGGATTGACAGATGATTTTTTCAGTTAACTGATCAAAAGTCAACTGTATACTGAAAAGTCAAACTTTGACTTTTTGGTCAAAATCAAGTGCCAAAGATCATAATTCATCAAAACATGTCAAAATGTGAAACTTTTTCATCAAGAAATCAAGGATTGAAGATTTTGTTTTAAAATTTGAAATTTCTTAACTTAGAAATTTTTCTAAGTATAGAAAATTTCTTATTTTTTCTCAACTTTAAGCCAAATTTTCACCATGATACAAGATGATTCAAAGGAAGTTCCCAACATGAAAGTTACAGATCTTCATGAAATCTACAACTTTTCTGCACACCATTTCTCCTAAATATGCTTGGATCTCAAGATATAATTTTGTGAATACATGCTCATGAACTAAAATAACTTAGTGAAATTTTGCCCTAGTTAGGCAGGTTTTTGACCTAACTTCATGCCAATTTTTCACATAGTTCCAAGGAGAATATTTGAAAGCAATTCAAAGATAAGTTGTATAGAACATTTCAAGCTTTCCAAAATGTCTAAGAACTCTTTGAGATCATTTTTTAGTAGGGAGAATCGAAGAGATGAAGTTGGCAATTTCTCACTTTGATTTCAAGCCATTTCATGATGAACCAAAATTCAAATTCAAGCCTAGGATGCATAATCTTTGCTTTGTAGGCCTCAAACTTGTTTCTCACTCCATAATTAAATTTTTACAAAGCTGATATAGCTTTAATCCAAGCATTAGAGCCTTTGGCCAAATTACATTTCCATTTATGGCACAAAGTTGCCACTTCCATTTTGATAAAGCACAACTTTTGCAAATTGTCAACTCCTTGAGCTTTGCACTTGTTCTTTCTGCACACACAAACCCTATAAACCAAAAGCAATGTGTCTAAAACCTCTACCAACTCAGATCAGGCTTGTACAAACACATATAGACTTGTCTCCTCACTTTTCTTCAAAAGCAAGCAATAGAGCCAAAAGGCTAGATCTCAGAAATCTTGAGGAAGCTTGATCCAAAACCTTTTCTATACTTATACACAAATACATTACAACCTAGAACACGATTTTTAAAGCTCAAAAACTCTCCCAAACACTCTATCACTAAAAATCTGCCATAACTTGTAGTTTTGCACCATACATAGCTATCTCAAAAACCACTCGTGCATTTTGATTCTTAACCACCAAAACACTTAATATACATCATATCTAAGTGTTCCAGACCCCTGTCCCCTCACTGTAACTCATCCTCCTCCATCTTCCATTTTTACATTTCAAGCTTGCAGGTTTACTTGACTAGGGAGATCCAGGAACTTTCAAGGCAAGGTAAAGATTGGAACACACTCAGGGAGGTCCAGGAAAGCTAAACAGATCCTCAGGCCTTCTCAAAACTTGCTCAAACTCCATTCACGATCTCAACTAAAAGAGGTAAAAACTCAGACTTCTATCTCTTCATACAAGCATCCTTTGGTCTTAATTTGTGAAAACAAAATGTAGATATCCTTGCACTAAAGCCAACCATGTTCATAGATTTCATTTATATTCATTGTGTACAGAGAATTTCGGATTTGAATTTTCTGTAAAAAATAGGTTTCAAATTAGGGCAAGTAAAATTAACTTTGATCTTTGACTTTTAGTTTACATAAGATATATGGTTGAACTCGTGAGAAGAAACACTGTAATTTTCATGTTAGGACTTTCTATTTTCATGGAGAAATGAGAGAGTTACAGGTGGTCCGGCCATGGCTCAAGGTTGAAGATGAAGTTGCCTTCAGGGGTCATTTTATAATATATATTTATTCCTTTGTTTATATAAACGGATGTACAGCCACCTCAGTGGTAAGGCAGCGCTCAAAAATGCCATAGGTCGTGGGTTCGAGCCTTGGAGCTGCCTTTTGCAATTTTTTCATATTTTTTCCACCTTTTTTTGTTAACTTGCAGCGTGGGTTTCTGACTGTTGGGCTTTGTGTTTTTTTTCTAACTTCCTACTCTTGTTTGCTTGCAGTACCCCCTGGCCTAAATATCTTTATTTACTTATTTTATTTTCATTTTTATTTTATCAAATATATTTTTCTTAATATTAAAAGTCATAAAAAATATGAAAATGATAGATTTTATTTTGACTTATTTTATTTCATTTTTCCCAATATAAAATATTTCCTTTAGTTATATATATTATCTATTTTATTAAATAACTTTGTAAATTAAATTATAATTATTTTAATATTTATTTTTTCTTCATACTCATTAAGCATATTATTTTTAACATAAAAAGACCAAAAATATCTCATGATGCCATATTTTATTTTCAAGATAAAAATATAAAAATACTTGCCTTTTCTTAAAAGAAATTTATTTCCTTTTGATAAAATAGAACTAGGGTTTAATTAAATCTTTTCTAAAAAATAATTTCCTTTCCTAATTAATTTGAATTTAATCTTGATTTATTTATTAGGTTTAGGTTAAAACTTTTTTCACATGAAAACCAAACAAAATCTTCTTTTGCATTTACATATCTTTACATATTTAAATTATCTTGTACATTATTTATTCAATATTTGTACAAATTCAATTTGGTTGTAATAGCTTAATTAGGTTTATATTATTGCAAATACCCATTCATAAGTTGTATCCCCCCTCCCACAAATGTTGTAATAGCGTAGGACATTTAGATTTCGCAATTTATCGTTTTTACATAACATGCTAGTAATTAGAGTTTGTATGGCAAGATAAAATCAACCAAATAGAAAACCCTAATCCAAGACAAAATCAAGCATGGAAATGACACACTTGCACGCAAAACACCCCTAGGGTTATCTCACTTGGCTTCCTTATACAAAATGGCCATATTACGCATGAAAAGTGTCTTAGCAAAAACAAACAAATACAAGATCATAGACCCTCGATGACGCTATTCAAAGTTGCCTTACAAAATGATCTTAGTCCCTCAAAAATGCTAAGATACTTTGCAACATTGCTAATCATGGCTATACGATGACCCACGCCCTTCCCATTTACATCCAAAGATAGGGTTGCTTACCAAATCAAAGGAAAAGAAAATGAACAAGAAAGACATTTGAGTAGGTAGATTACTTTTAGTTACTTGCTCCATTTCAAAACAAAAATCCTTGCAATTTTCAAAACAAACACACACATTTCCAAACATCTTACAAAATTGAAACCATTTTCAAAAAAGAAAAACATCTTTGTATACATTCTTACGAACGAGAATCATTACAAAGATTGCCTAAACAATGGCCTCTTTTACAAAATACTTTCAAAACCACACAAAAACACAATTTCAAACAAAAGCAAGTGATCAAGCAAGTAACTAAGAGCCCATGGAAAACCATGGATGAAAAGGGTGCTAATACCTTCCCTTTTCATAATCTACCCCCCGAACTCAAGAAACTATCTCAAAGGTGTTTCCTGTGCTTTTTCACCTTTCCTTTTTGGATAATAGAAAAACCGGTGGCGACTCTTGCTAAACTCAACATTTGCGATAAAATGAAAAACCTTCAAGTCAGTTCTCTCTCCGCATCACAGAACCGACGACTCAGCTGGGGAATCTTCTAAAAGTGGGGTTACCTTAGGTCTAGATCACATTTATTTGCTTACATTGCTTGACCTATATGCTTTATATTATGGTTCTTTGTTTGGGTTTGAATCCTCTACACGGATTTGGGATACATTATAGGTAAGTAGCAATACGTTGTGGAAACTGTGCGGGGTACACCGACATGGTCTAAGCAATAGCTATGTTAGTGCGACATATTTGTGGGTACCGGTAGCCTTTGAGTTAATCAAAGAGAATATGGGGCCGCTGAGTTATGTCATAAAGCACTAATGAACTTCTAGAACCTTTAATTGACCAACTTGGCTTTTTAGGATGTAGTGAGATGACCGACTTTGGTGCAGTCCGAAGTTGGTAGATACTCGATACTACACTCATTAAGGGTTGGTTTTTTGGGATATTTCAGTCTCCATTAAAGAGGCTTGAGCTGAAACAATGACCAAGGAAACAATCCGGTGATATTGAGATCCTTAGAAACCGGTTACTATTACTAGGACAGGTTTAAGCCAACTAAACTTCAAGAGGGTACTTACCTATAAAACTCCATGCAAGCCTAAACTAAGGATTTGTTTGTTTTGTTTGTATATGCATATTTGTACATAACATCATGAACATCATGAACATCATATACATCCACTAACCATTTCAAGGATTTTTGGATTCATCTTTGTTCTTGTTTTGTAGGATATGGATTCACTTCGCAGGAAAGCTATTCAAGTCAACCTTGTGAGAATTCCTCCATAACTAAAGGATCTAGTTTCAAGAATTCCTGAAAACTATCCATTCACCGAGAGACATGGTCATCTACTCAACTTGGTTACCTCCAACACAGATGAGGATATGATGAAGGTGCTCTTTCAGTTCTTTGATCCTTTGCACCATTGCTTCACATTCCCCGACTATCAACTTGTGCCTACTTTGGAAGAATTCTCCAAACTCTTTAGGATTCCCATTCTCAATCAACTACCCTTCAACGGTACAGAAAGAGATCCAAAGCCAGAAGAGATTGCTCAAGCTCTACACTTGCACTCATCTGATGTCACAACTCATTGGGAAACAAGGAGTGGTGTCAAAGGTTTCTTAGCAAACTTCATGTTTGAGAAAGCCCAATGCTGTTGGAATTCCCTAGATTTGTAAGCCTTTGAAGAAATTGTGGCTCTCCTCATTTATGGGATGATTTTGTTTCCAAATCCTGACCAACTTATAGATGTGAACACCGTCAAAATCTTCATATCACACAACCCGGTGCCTACATTGCTAGGGGATATCCTACACACTTTTCACACTCGCACAATAAGGAAAAGAGGTGTCCTTATGTGGTTCACTCCTCTCTTGGCAAGATGGTTTATTTCTCATCTTCCCCAATCAGTCTTAAAGAATGAGCAAGGTTCAAGGTGGTCACAAAGGTTATGACGCTCAAACATTCAGACATTCATTGGTGCTCCCGTTCCAAAGAGAATGTTATCATTATTGACTTTTGTGGAGAATTTCCTAATGTCCCTTTACTTGGAATTAGGGGAGGTATCACCTACAACCCATGCTTAGCCTTAAGGCAGTTTGGTTATGCCCGAAGGGATGGCCCGCACGAGATGTTGATTCAAGGTCTGGTATTCGACTACGACAACGACAATCAAGGTCTTCGCCAGAGATTTATCCGAGCTTGCAGGATGTTAAACAAGGTCGATAGCAAGACTTTGGGACACAAGAATTCCATCCCTCTTGAGCCTTACCTCAAATGGGTACGAACTCGCGCTCAGAATCTTATGATTCCTTACCCCTCTATTCTCCCGGTAATCATTGAGCATGTCATGGAGGGAGATGTTCCATACACTATCCTACATCCTGACATGCCCACATCTCTTGAAGACCTCCAAAGGGATTGGATACAACTCAAAGGAGAGCGGGATACTTTCGAAGCCCAATTCTATGCAAGCGAGAAGAAGGTTTTGGAACTCACTAGGCTACTTCATGAGGAGCAGACTCTGAATGCCTACATTGCACCAAAGAGGATGCGCACTAATTTTCTATCTTAGAGTCTTGTATTATTTCGCCCAAGGGGCATTGATGTACTCAAACTTTATCTTATTAATATAACGTGTGTTTCCTTTTTTGTCTAAAGAAAATTAGAATCTTTGAAATCCTTGAAAACATTGCATATGCACATATCATTCATCATAACATAAACAGGTCTTTTGCAAAAAGTCTCCTCATCTCTCTACTGTTTATTTCAGTAAGATGGATCTCGAGCAAACAGTGAAATATCTCCAAGCTCAAAATATGCAATTTCAACAGTTGCTCATAACCCTAGCCAAGGGAAAAGAAGAATTGAATACTCTGCTGGCTGAAGAGAGGAAAAAGAAAACAAAGAAGGTAACTGGAGTCTTAAACATGGGAAGAAGATTTCATGGGAAGACAAGAAGGACTTTGGACTTTGCAAGAACATCCGGTGAAGGAGAGGGGAAAGGAAAGGAAACAGTTGTCTCGTCAGAATTGGAAGAAGAGGAAGAAGAAGAAGACTACTCTGAGGAACAGTACCCTCCAATTGATGATAAGTATAAACATCTTGAAGAGCAGTTGAGCGTGATGGAAATCCAAAAGGTGCCAGGGTTGGACTTTGAGGAATTGGGACTAGTGTCGAGAATTGTGATTCCTACGAAATTCAAAGTGCTTATATTTTCCAAATATGATGGAGTGTCATGCCCTAAAATGCATCTCCGATCATATGTGAGGAAAATTCAACCCTATACCGCTGATAAAGACTTATGGGTACACTTCTTCCAAGACAGTCTGTCTGGGACTCAACTTGACTGGTTCTACCAACTAGAAAGGGCTAATGTTCATAATTGGGAAGATCTTGCTGCAGCTTTCTACAAGCAATGCCAGTACAATGCTGATTTGGCGCCTACCCGTACTCAACTCCAGAGTATGGCCATGGTCTCCAATAAAGGTTTTAAAGACTATGCATAAAATGGAGAGATTTAGCTGGAAGAGTCCAACCCCCTCTGTCTGAGAGATAATTGGTAGATATGTTATTAGGCACCTTATCTGGTCCCTTCTTCAATCATTTAATCAGAAGTTCATCTGCGGGCTTTACTGAACTAATATTGATCGGAGAGAGGATAGAAGCTCGTATAAAAAATGGAAAGATTCAGAAAGACACATCTTCTTCTAGAGCTGTAAGGAAGCCTTTCATCGGGAAGAAAGAGGTAGCTGTTGTATATCCGCAAAGAAACCAAGATAGAGCCGAACGCCGACCAATGGTGGGGGCTATTATGATCCCAAAGCCTACATCTGATCAACAAATAAATAATCAACCAAGGGTAGAAAGGCTAGTCAGGAAATTTAACAGAATCAACATGACTCCATCTCAAGTATTACCTCATCTACTAAGATCCAACTTGGTAACCTTGAAAGAAGCTCCGAAAAACCCCAACACAACATCCCCTCATTATCTTCCCAATGCCCGTTACGCATATCACTCTGAAAGTCCTGGTCACAATACTAATAATTGTTGGGCCTTGAAGAACAAAATACAAGACCTCATTGAAGCAAAAGAAATTGAGTTTGATGCGCCCGAAAAGCCAAATGTCATTTCTGCTCCTATGCCCAGACATGGTCACAATACCAAAGCCGTTGAAGAAGATTTGTTTGTTACCACAGTTGATGAACTCATGACCCCACTTCCGACCATTAAGATAAACTTGTTGAAAGTCGGTGTGTTCCCAGGCTGTAATGAAGTTTGCCATCTCTGCTTATCATCACCAACTAGTTATCCTTTGTTGAAGGCAGACATTCAGTGCCTGATAGATAACAAAGAGATTTTGTTTGAAAAGAATAATGTTTCACCTATTCCTGTTGAAGATGTTTCTATCATTACCATTTCCGCAAATTCTTCTAGGGTCTCCACTAAAAGACCCGTTAGAATTACATCGGTTCCGAAAGCAGCTCCTTTAGTAATCACAATGCCTGGGCCAATCCCATATGAATCAGACAAGACCGTGCCGTGGAATTACGGAGGGGACATTTACTACCATGGCATCAAACAAGACTGGCCAGTCACCGAAGAGATAAATTCCGAAAAAAAAGACTCCGAAGTCAGTAACATTATCGGAACTAGCAAAATTACCCGAAGTGGTAGGATCTTTTCTCCATAAATTGCTCCCCCAAAAGCAGTTTCTGGACCCGTGATCATCCCTGTGGCTGCTCCAAAGTTTACTTCCGTACCCATAATCATCTCTGCAAGTACTCCCATTGACAAAGTTGTTACAACCTCTGATATCATTCCTACCAACACTCCTTCTACTGAAACTCGAGGAAAAAGTATTTTGGTCGAGCTTGTCCAGGCGAAGGCCCAGCCATTAACTATCCCCGAGACTTCCAAGAAATAAATGAAGGAGATCCTAAAAATTATAAAGAGGAGCGACTACGATGTAGTTGAACAATTGGGGCAAACTCCCTCTAAGATCTCCATGCTGGCATTACTACCGTGTTCTGAGGCGCATGCAAAAGCCTCGGTGAAGTTCTTAAAAACATCCCATGTACCGCAAGAGACATCTACTGATCAATTTCAAAACTACGTGGCCAGCCTAACTGCGGACAATGGTTTAGGTTTTTCAGACGTTAATCTGACACCGAGGGGAAGAAAGCATAATGAAGAGTTGCATGTCTCAGTGTAATGTAGGGGCACCACTCTGGCACATGTTTTGGTGGACACTGGCTCATCTTTGAATGTATTACCCAAAAAAGCTCTTGACAGACTTGACTTCGAGGGACTGATATTAAAGCCAAGCAACATAGTAGTAAGGGAATTTGATGGCTCGAAGAGGATGGTGCACGGGGAAGTGGATATCCCCATAAAGGTTGGAACACAAACTTTCAATTCAACCTTTTATGTAATGGACATCCGCCCTTTGTATTCCTGTTTGCTAGGTCGGCCATGGATCCACAATGATGGCATTGTTACCTCTACATTGCACCAGATGCTGAAGTATCCGGTTCAAGGGAAGATTATCATTATCCATGGAGAAGAAGAATACATGATCATCCATCTCAATTCCTTCAGATATGTGGAATTGGACGGCGAATTCATTGAAACTCCATTTCAAAACTTCGAAGAGGTCCCGCAAGAGGTGGCAGTGACCAAGAATGTGTCCCAGATTCCCAAGATTACAAGACCTTCACTTCAGATGTCATCACTAAAGGACGCCAAAGCAGTGGTAGAGGAAGGTGGATGCACTATCTGGGGGAAACTTCCAGATATCCCGTATAAGTCTGACAAGTTTGGCCTATGTTTCACTTCAAGTGCTCAAAAGGCTATACACCATGCCCGTGCTGGAGGGCCACCCTTGAATATTAGCAACCGTGAGGTCAACGCGGTAGAAGATGGTGAAGATGGTTGCAACTTGGAGGAATGGATCTTTCCGACTGTCAATGGAGGGCTCAGCAATTGGAAGGCTAGAGACTTCATCCCAATCACTTTCAGCCCTCAGTAATTTATCTTTACATTTTGTTGGATCTGTAATATTCAAAACAATTCGCACTCTTAAAACCTTGTGTCTTACCCAAGGCACAATGGTCCATTTGTAAGGGTTATTATCTCATTTTTCATATGACATCAATGAATCATGGACGTTTTCGCATTCAAACTTTTGTGCTCATTGTTTTTCTTTTACATTTTTACTTTCTTTCAAAGATAGCTATAACCTTACACACACCCACACTCACAATGCAGGTATACATCCATTCTGGATCCCATGGGTAACGATACTGCTATGGCCTTTTGTGACTCTGAGAATCTGATCTACCAAGCCGAAGACGAAGGTGAGGAAGATTGTGAAGTACCAGGGGAACTTGCCAGACTGCTACAACAAGAGGAGAGAACCATTCAGCCTCACGAGGAACCTGTGGATACGATTAACCTAGGTACCGAAGAAGATAAAAAAAGAGGTCAAAGTGGGTGCCAATCTGGAACCCAGTATCAAGAAGCGTCTGATTCAGTTGTTGCATGATTATGTCGAAGTCTTTTCCTGGTCATATGAAGACATGCCAGGACTTGATGAAGATATTGTGGTACATCGTCTGCCTACAAGAGAAGATTGTCCTCCAGTAAAGCAAAAGGTACATCGAATGAGGCTTGATATGTCAGAAAAGATTAAAGCAGAGGTCATGAAGCAATTTAACGTTGGATTCTTGGCTGTCACCTCTTACCCCCAATGGGTTACCAATGTTGTTCCCGTGCCCAAAAAGGACGGCAAAGTGCGAATGTGTGTGGACTACCGATATTTGAATAAGGCGAGCCCCAAGGATGACCTTCCACTCCCCCACATTGATATCCTAGTTGACAATACGGCACAACACAAAGTGTTTTCCTTCATGGACGGATTCTCAGGTTACAACCAAAGCAAAATGGCGCCTGAGGACATGGAGAAAACAACATTTGTCACACAGTGGGGCACATTCTGCTACAAGGTGATGCCATTCGGATTGAAGAACACTGGGGCAACCTATCAACGCGCCATGGTAGCTTTATTTCATGACATGATACATCATGAAATAGAGGTCTACATAGACGATATGATAGCCATATCGCAAACAGAATAAGAGCATCTTGATCACTTACAAAAGCTGTTTGAGAGACTGAAGAAGTACAAGCTGAGGTTGAATCCAAACAAGTGCACATTTGGGGTACGGTCCAGTAAACTCCTAGGCTTTATCGTCAGTAACAAAGGTATTAAGGTCGATCTTGCCAAAGTTAAAGCAATACAAGAGATGCCTGCTCCTCGTACCGAAAAGGAGGTCAGAGGATTCTTAGGACATTTGAACTATATTGCCAGATTCATTTCTCACCTGACAACTACTTGTGAGCCAATCTTCAAGCTCTTGAAGAATGATCAAGTAGTCAAATGGAATGATGAGTGTCAAGTTGCTTTCGAAAAAATCAAAGAATACTTACAAGAGCCTCATGTATTGATGCCACCATTCGAGGGAAGACCATTGATCATGTATCTAACTGTTTTAGAAAATTCAATGGGGTGTGTATTGGGGCAGCATGATGAGTCTGGCCGAAAAGAGCACGCTATTTATTACTTGAGCAAAAAGTTTACCGACTGTGGAACCCGATATTCACTGCTCGAGAAAACTTGCTGCGCTCTGGCATGGGCTACTCGCCAGCTAAGACAATATATGCTGACTCATACTACCTTGTTGATATCTAAGATGGAACTGATAAAATACATCTTCGAGAAGCCTGCTCTTTTTGGGAGAATAGCGAGATGACAGATGATCCTGACAGAATATGACATACAATATACTACCCAGAAAGCTATAAAGGGCAGTGTATTAGCTGATCACATTGCTCACCAAGCCGTAGAAGACTATCAGTCCATGAAGTTTGATTTTCCGAATGAAGACATCATGACATTAGACAACTATGAAGAATTCAGGCCATATGACGGACCTAAACAAGGATCCCGATGGACCCTGTTCTTTGAAGGGTGTGATCGGTGGAAATAGAACTGACTGTTTTTGTAATTTGGTTCACGAAATATCGCGGTAAGCAAGAGTCGCCACTGTCTTTTATGTTCTCCAATATGGAAAGGACAAAAGCACATCAAAATTCCTTATTCGAGATGTCTCTCGGTTCGGGAGGTAGATTTATAGAAAGGGAAGGTGTTAGCACCCTTTCTATACGTGGTTATCCACGGGCTCTTAGGTACTTGCTCTTATGTTTTCAAAATTTGTTTGCTTTTCAAGTTTGTGTGGGTTTTGAAAAAGTTCGTTTGGAAAACTTCTAAGTAACTCTTGTATCAGTCCTCAAGAGTGTATGAAGTGTTTTGTTTGAAAACCTTTTTGAAAGTGTGGGGTGCGAAAAGATGTTTTTGTTTGTTTTTGAAAGAGCAAGTACCTATGAGAATCTACCTACTCTAAGGAATTAAGCTGTGTAAGAATCCTTTAGATAGTGCTATCCCACCATTGAGAGGTAGGTAGCACCATCGTTGGAGGTGTTCGGGTTAATTCGATTAAGGGACATGTGTGGTCACCGAAGCAATGGTAGGACACCTTAGAAGTAACCTTAATGTCCTAGATCCTTTGTATCCGAGGCAACCGTTTCGAGGCAACTGGATCTTTTGGACAGAAGGGCGACCTCTAAGACACCCTATACTTGATGACCACGTTCGAGGCAACCAGCGAGGCGTACGCTAAGGAGTGGCATGTGCTTTATGTGTTGTTTTTCAGTTAAGGTTATCTTTACAGGTTATTTGTGAGATACAGATTGATTTTATTTACATACATTCTTTCATGCATTGTTAACAGTTAGGAGTGCGGAAAATAAATTGCGGAAATGTAAATCTAACTATTACAAGGCGCGGGTCTATACATCGCCAAAAAACAAAACCCGTTTGGAAATAAAGTGTGAGAAATAGTAAATAAAGCGGTAAAATTCCTATTTAACTATTACATATCTGGAGACAATTACATAAACAAACAAAATAAATAAATGCACGCGAGAATTAAATCGGGAACGTCCTAAGGGTTTTGACCCTTTTTGAATAAGAATTGAATTTTGTCCCTTTTTTTGTAATTAATGAAATTAAAACTAATAACTAATTAATTAATTAATTACGAAAATGTTTTTTTTGTATTTTTGTGTTTTTAATGAAAATAAAGAGAAAATAAATAGAAATTAAAAGTTAGCAAAAACCTAATTCTAAATTGTTTTTATTTATTGTAAAAAGTATTAAAGTTAATTAATTAAGCTAATTTAATTTAATTTACATTTATTTACAAAATAAGTTAATAAATAATAAATGTTCTTTTTTTGTTTTTTTATGAAAAATCTTAATTATGTTAATTTTAGTGGTAATAATAATAATAATATAAAAAAAAGGTTAATAACTAAATTAGAAAATATAAAACAAAAAAAGAAAAAAGAGTGAACCAAGGGGGGTTCGGGCCGGATATAGGGGTGAATCTAGAAATTCTGTGGCCCATTTGCATCAAGCCCTTTGACTTTTGGAATTGCCCATGGCATAGTTGACTGAGGAGCATGGTGTTCCCTCTCTCCTGATCTTTGGATTGCTGCCTTGAGACACTTGGCGCGCATCTGTATGAGGCCTATGGTGGAACGCGTCTAGGAAGCTGCATGGGAATTTGTTAGAAAAAATAATATTGAGACTTGGGGGGACCTGGGAAAACTTACAACGTGGTATGATGGACCTTAGGACGTGGAAAGGGTTGCTTTAGCTTCAGAGTATGGCAAAGAAGAGAGTCATGTTCTCCTTTTGGCCTGAAAATGCTTGCAACACTCCTTTTGATCTCACACTTTTTTTGACACTTTTTGGATTTTGCTCTGGCCGTTTGTGCACACTCTAGGTCGTGAATGAGGCTTGAAAGGCTTGCATATGTAGTAATGAGTGAGAATAAGTCACATTTAGGAGCCTTTAACCATTGCAATTAAGCTTTGGATTTTGTCTTAACCACCATTAAAGGCCTTTCAAAGCTTGTTCAAAATTTGAATTTTCATGCCTAAATGAGCTTAGCACGAAATTGGTAGGTTGCAAATGCTTCATGAAGGCTATTCAAACCATAAGATACCATTTAATTAATTTTTTTAGATTTACTTGAATTATTATGGATTAAAATGAATTAAATCCATAAAAATTAAATAAAAATAGAAAAAGTAATTATTTGGTCTTGAAATTGATCATGGGACACGTGGGTGGAATGACAAGGCTGAATCAAGTGGAAAAAGTGGGCCCTTTTGTCAAAAATTGAAGTTTCAAGGATAGTTGACTTTTGCCATTTCACAAAATTTTCCCAACTTCTCCAATGCATATCTTGCTCAATTTTGATCATATGAACATGTTCTTGGACATTTTGGAAAGGTCTTGAAGTCCTCTAACCAATGCATTTGGTCCCATGTCATTTTGAGTTACCAATCTCAAGTTATGGTCTTTGACTTAAAATGCCTTTTTGTTGACTTTTGAAAATGACCTATAATGTTGAAATTGACAACTTTTTGTGAGAGCATTTCTTGGACATGGAATGTGAAGATGAGTTGTAGGAAATGTCATCCCCTTCAAAATGAGCATTGGATGGGATTTTTCTGATGAACCATGAAAAAGTTATGCCTTGGTCAAGTTACAGTTGACTTTTCGGCTGTCCAAAAATGGAAACTTTTGCATCTTGATGATTTTTGAGCCATTCTTGTGGAATCATGATCAAGATTTGATCCAATGATGATTTTGGCTTCAAAATAAGATGTTGGCCAAAAAAAGTTGACTTTTGACTGCCAAATGACCATTTTACCCCTACAGTTGATTGTGAAGCAGTCAGGGTTTTTGACTGTGCAACTTGACCTTGTGAGCCTTGAAACTTGACATGTAGGTGCTTGACAATGTGTATGAGCATATGGGACTTGATTGAGCCCTTGAAAACCTCAACTTCCTTGCAAGAACCAAAACCCTAATTTTGACTGGCTTAGGAGGATGGTTTGACTGTGCAAACCTTGAGTAGACTTGAGCAAATTGAGATGATGCTTGTCCAAACTTTGAAGAATATGGGAGGGAAAATTTTGGGGTACAACAGTTGCCCCTGTTCCATCTTCTTAGACCTGAGGATGTAGATTGGCTAGCATGTCTTTCGTGATCCGAAGGTGGAAGATGATTGAACACTAGAGTGTCCAAAAATTTGCACTCACATAGTAGAATATCAGCAATGTGATGTCGGGAATGGGCTTATAGATGCCATTTGGAGAGATGGTGGATAGGAGGATGGGCTTATAGATGCCATCTGGAGATGTGACAGAACCTTGTCGGGAATGGGCTTATAGATGCCATTTGGAAAGATGGTATGGGAGGATGGGCTTATAGATGCCATCTGGAGGTGGTCTGTTGAATTGTAATTTTTGTAAGTTGAAAGAGGGAACCTGTGTAGGGTTGCCTGATGATGAGCTCGTGTAAAGCTGCATCTTGGAAAGAAGGACACCTGTGTAGGGTTGACTGATGATGAGCTCGTGTAAAACTGTATCTTTGGAAAGAAGGACACTTGTGTAGGGTTGACTGATGATGAGCTCGTGTAGAACTGCATCTTTGGAAAGAAGGACACCTGTGTAGGGTTGACTGATGATGAGCTCGTGTAAAACTGCATCTTTGGAGGAAGGAAACCTGTGTAGGGTTTACTGATAATGAGTCCGTATAAGACTGCATCTGAAATGGAGAAGGAACCTGTGTAGGGTTACTTTGATGACGAGTCCATGTAAAACTGCATCTAGAGCTGAGAAGGAAACCTGTGTAGGGTTTACTGATGACGAGTCCGTGTAAAAACTATGTCTGGAGTTTGAGAAGGGAACATGTGTGGGGTTACTTTGATGATGAGCTCATGTAAAACTTCTGGAGGAACTGAGGTAAGGTTACTTCGGGATAAGTCCGTGTAAGACTTCTGGAGGAACCGGGGTAAGGTTACTTCGGGATAAGTCCGTGTAAGACTTCTGGAGGAACCGGGGTAAGGTTACTGCAGGATAAGTTCGTGTAAAACTTCTGGATGAACCGGGGTAAGGTCATCTTGAGATAAGTCCGTGTAAGACTTCTGGAGGAACCGGGGTAAGGTTACTGCAGGATAAGTTCGTGTAAAACTTCTGGATGAACCGGGGTAAGGTCATCTTGAGATAAGTCCGTGTAAGACTTCTGGAGGAACCGGGGCAAGGTTACTGCAGGATAAGTTCGTGTAAAACTTCTGGATGAACCGGGGTAAGGTCATCTTGAGATAAGTCCGTGTAAGACTTCTGGAGGAACCGGGGTAAGGTTACTGCAGGATAAGTTCGTGTAAAACTTCTTAATGAACCGGGGTAAGGTCATCTTGAGATAAGTTCGTGTAAGACTTCTGGAGGAACCGGGGTAAGGTTACTGCAGGATAAGTTCTTGTAAAACTTCTGGATGAACCGGGGTAAGGTCATCTTGAGATAAGTCCGTGTAAGACTTCTGGAGGAACCGGGGTAAGGTTACTGCAGGATAAGTTCGTGTAAAACTTCTTGATGAACCGGGGTAAGGTCATCTTGAGATAAGTCCGTGTAAGACTTCTGGAGGAACCGGGGTAAGGTTACTGCGGGATAAGTTCGTGTAAAACTTCTGGATGAACCGGGGTAAGCTCATCTTGAGATAAATCCGTGTAAGACTTCTGGAGGAACCGGGGTAAGGTTACTGCAGAATAAGTTCGTGTAAAACTTCTGGATGAACCGGGGTAAGGTCATCTTGAGATAAGTCCGTGTAAGACTTCTGGAGGAACCGGGGTAAGGTTACTGCAGGATAAGTTCGTGTAAAACTTCTGGATGAACCGGGGTAAGGTCATCTTGAGATAAGTCCGTGTAAGACTTCTTCTGAAAGAAAAGGAACCGGTGTAGGGTTACTTTGATGATAAGTCCGTGTAAGACTTCGTCTGAAAATTGAGAAAGAACCAGTGTAGGGTTGCCTGATGATGAGTTCGTGTAAAACTACATCTGAGGTTGAGAAGGAACCGGTGTAGGGTTGCCTATTGATGAGCCCGTGTAAGACTTCTTCTGAAAGAAAAGAAACCGGTGTAGGGTTGCCTGAGGATGATCAAGTAGATAATTGTCCTGTTTGGTTTCAGATATTAACCCACGATCAGTCGTCCACGGAATTTTCCTGGCTTGTTACCGGTGTTGATCTGGAAATGTAAAGGTAGATGGTAATCATCTTTTGATTGACTTTTTTTCTGAAAAGGCAAAGTATTAGTCATATGCAATGTCATGATGCATGAACTACATGATTTTAAGATGTTCTCAAAAATAAATGAGATTTGTGTTGTATGATGCGTATGCATGCTATAATGTATGAAGATGTGATGTTTATGAATGTATTCTCATCTGGGAAAATAAATCCTTGACGAATGCCGGGAGTTTATTGACTCCTGGGCTGATGTTGAAGAGTAGAGTTCTTCGTTTCCGCTGGGGATGATGATTGCAAGAATAAACCGGTAGGAGAAGATGACTCCGTTGGGGAACAAACTTGTTGGAGAGATACTCTGCGGGGAATTACTTTGTGGGGGAAGAGATACTTCACTGAGGTTTGATGATAACTCCGCTGGGGATTCCTGTTGACAAGCTCTGTTGGAAGATTTGATGAACTCCGCTGGGGATAGGAAGAATTTCGCCGAGGACAATCTTTCCGTGGTAATTAGCTGAGGATAACCCAGTTATAAGTTCTAGTGAGGAATAATCTTTGAATAAAGCCGGGGAGATGCGTTCGTACTCTGCAGGGATAAGCTTCCAGAATCTACTGGGGATGAGCTCCCAGAATCTGCTGGGGAGATTGATTCAACTTTCTTGGGGAGACTTTTGAACTGTACTGGGGAATAGCTCCATTGGGGTGTCTGGTATTCCGCCGGGGAAAAATCTTATATTAAGACGGCCGGGGATGCTTGCTTAGGAATATCTGTATACTCCGCTGGGGAGTATTGAGATTTTCTGGGGATACCCAACTTCCTTAAGGCTGACAGTAGACTAACTCTGCTTGGGGAGAGCGTTGTTGACTTGCTGGAGATACTGTGCCTTGTCAGGGCTGACGGGAGACCAACTCTACTCGGGGGAGAGTATTGTTGAACCTTGTCTTACTCCCGGGGAGTGGAGGCCTCTTGGTTATGTTCTTCAGCCGAACCTACCTTGGTACCTTGGTTGACAGAGCAACTAGATCGCTTGGACAACTCATATTGCCCCTATTTCTGTGGGAGAAGATACCTGTGGAGGTGCTTGATGACTGCCAGTTGACAAATCTTCTTCTGGTAGGCAAGTGACGAGATGACGGAATATAGTCGTACGCTTTTGATCCCTAACTTTTTCCTGGACCGCCCTTTCGGGTTTTCAGTCCACCGGGATACCCATTTTTGCCCAAGCCGCCTTTTCAGGTTTTCGACTTGCCGGGTGTACAGATTTTTTCATTTCATCCCTTGTTTTTGCCCGAACCCTTTTGGTTCGCCGGGAAGCCCTTGTTTTTGCCCAAGTGTGTCAACCTAGCGGGTCTTTGATTATGCGCAGTATTTTTTCCCGACTATGTCCGTGCTCTCAGGATACAGGAAGTTGTCACTGTCAGTAGTGCAGTGTTACTATACCCCCAGAAGATCCTCGTTTGATCGTCCAATGCCCCAAGTGATCAAGATGGAGATTTGCCCCAAGCTGGTTGGCCTTTTGAGAGATTCTCCGAATCTTGACCTAACTGCCCTAGATGTTGGACAATGATCATGCCATGCCCCTTGATTGGAGGTGCTTTTGTTCATTAGACATTCGTCGTGCGAACTTCTATGTTGTTCAAACAAATAGTCATATGCAAGCAATGTTATATTAAAAATGCAAAGCTTATGTCTGTCTTGAAGTTTTTGAAAATGCATTTTTTCTTCAGTAAAACAAAGCAACTTATATAACATGTGATGTCAACTCAAGATTTTACAGCGAGCCTTAAGGAGTCAGGATACCTTTGTAACAGTATGCTTTCGAATTAACCCATGCTTCAGCTAGGACTTTTGAGGGTTATAACGTGGCCTGGTTCATGGTTTAAGAAACAAAGGATAAAGGCTCAAATTTATCTGTACCCACTTGCTCTTCGTGATGTTCTTCAAACCTAAACTCAGTTGATCGTGCGTTAGACCTTGTTTGAGTCTTTGCTTCGACATACCAGTGATGGTTCGGATATTGACGGTTTATTTTGAATAGGCAGTCATTTCTTTTTGTTGAGGGTTTGTGAGACCTCTTTTTTTTTATTTCGTTATCCCTGTTTTTAGCCTGAACTGTTTCTTTTCGTATTACAGTCAGCGGGATGCCCCAGTTTTTGTAAGTCTCTGTTGTACCCCAAAATTTTCCCTCCCATATTCTTCAAAATTTGCCAAAGTCAAAGCTTCAAAATTCCCCAAGGGTTGCATAGTTCAAGGGCCTCCTAACAGTCAAAAATTAGGGTTTTGGTTCTGACAAAGAAAATGAAGTTTCCAAGGGTCCAATCAAGTCCCACATGCCTACAAACATGGTCAAGCATCCTCATGCCAAGTTTCAAGACTTACAGCACAAAATTGCACAGTCTAAAACCCTAATTGCACTACAGTCAACTGTAGGGGCAAAATGGTCATTTGACAGTCAAAAGTTCAAATTTTTTGTCAACATCTCATTTTGAAGCCACAAACATCATTTGATCAATGCTTGATCATGATTCTCAAAGCATGGCTCAAAAAGTCTCAAGATGCAAAAGTTTCCATATTTGGACAGTTGAAAAAGTCAACTGTAAATTGACCAGGGCATAACTTTCACATGGATTATCAGAACAATTCCATCCAAAGCTCATTTTTAAGAGAAAGACATTTCCTACAACTCCTCTTCATACTTCAAGTCCAAGAGATGCTCTCACAAAAAGTTATCAATTTCAACATTATAGGTCATTTTCAAAAGTCAACAAAAAAGGACTTTAAGTCAAAGGCCATAACTTGAGATTGGTAAATCAAAATTACATGGGACCAAAGAAATTGGTTAGAGGACTCAAAGGCCTTTCCAAAATGTCCAAGAACATGAGCAAATCTTAAAAATTGAGCAAGTTATGCCTTGTGGAAGTTGGGAAATTTTTGGATATCTTGAAAAGTCAACATTGCTTCAAAAATCTTAAAAATGCTAATGGGCCTCCTTTTCTTCCACAATTCATCATCCAAGGCATGTGCACGACCATTTGGCCCAAAGGGAAGTTTTTATCATTTTTATTTATTTATTTGGATTTTTAATAATTAATAATTCATTTAATTAAAATAAATATGTGAAAAATACTAAACCTAAGTTTTCAAATCTTTTTATGCATGAAATAATCTTAAGATTTTGTGCATTATCTGATTTAGAAAGAATCAAGTTAATTGGCCATGATTGGAACTAAAATAGCATGAAAAAGATTGAAAACTTATGGCATGGAAAATCAAATATCTCTTCATCAATTCATGGATTTTTTTTTATCAAATTCTCAACCCTAATCACTCACACATATATACATATGCTAACCCTCGTGCCAAGGACCTCCCAGCTGCGCAAGAACCTGACCAACAAGTTTGCATTTTTTTCAAGAAAATTCAAATACTGAAAACTAGGTTACAGGTCGATTGAAGCCAAAAGAATTATCCTATTGCCTTCCTGAGACCTCAAGGAAGGTTTTCAGATCAAAACCATAAGCTCTAACACCAAGAAACGTGAGAATAATGGCGTCCTGTACAGAAATTTTTTCATATGCTTGCATCATGATTCATACGTTTTTAGTACTTTTTAATGTTTGATTTATGTTCCTTGATTGATTCTGAAGCTAACCCAGTTGTTTGATTGCATTTTCATCACCCATGCGCGATTTCACCATTGATACAGGCTAGGGTTCTTTGAGTTCTAATTTGGGCGTTTATGAATGCTGTAAAATTGGAACCCCATAATGCCATGAATGAACTCAGCGTGCTTGGACGAAAACAAAACACCCATCGCGCCTAATTTATATGGGCATATGTGCTATTCGCTATTTTGGAAACAAGCATGTTTTGGGGGGGTTTAAAACCCCCGCTAACCTTCTTTTATTTTCAGGGAAAACACAAACGATGAAGAAGATGATTATGTGGCCAGTAGTGATTGGGTTGTTTGAAAATTCGCGCTAAAAAATCCACGAACTCTTATTTTCCCTTATGTTATTTGTTTATTGTTACATAATCAAAATGCGCGTGTGGAGCAGTTGGCAAAGCATATTGGTGGTGACCTTCAGGACCTGGGTTCGAACCCCAGGTCCCCCTCCCTTTCCTTATATTTTTCCCTTAACCACGTTCTTGTGTAGCTTCCGTCCAAGAAGTCCACCATGCAACTTACCATCCAGCTTGCCACGCATATGCTAAGACCAATCCAAGGGGCATGGTTTGAAGATCATCCTGGACACAAGTCAAAGATGCCACATGCTAGCGTCAGAGTCAACAAGGCCAAAGGCTTAATGGGCCTAAAATACTGGACTCTACCTCCCAATTTGGGGACAGACCCCCCCCCCCCCCCCATGGTTTGAATTTTCATTCTTTTCTTTATTTTATTTATTTCAATTATTGCTTTTTTAATTAATTCCTTTAATTAAATATTTTCATAAAAAACATAAAAACAATATAAAAATCAGAAAAAAGACAAAAATAAGTATTTTTATTTAACTAATATTTTTATAAATAAATATCATTAATTGATTTTAGTTTTTTTAATTTAGGTTTAAATCTTAATATTTTTCTAATAAACTTAAAATTTGTAGAATTAGGGTTTGTATTAATTTTTTATCCTTTTTCTTTTCTTTTCACTAATAATTAAATATTATTTATTTTTATAAATCAAATTGCTTTAAATAATTAGATTAATTTTAGGTTTGATTTTAACATGTTTTTCTTAATAAATAAAAAAACAATTAGAATTAGGGTTAATATTTTAATTTCATTTAATCTTTCTCATTAAAAATTCATAAATTCATAAATCCAAAAAATACAAAAATAATTTCTCTTTTTATTTTAATTGAATTAATTTGTAAATAATAATTTAATTTCATTAAAGGGTCCAACGCCCTCGCTTCCAATTTTAATTTAATTCGCGCGTTTTATTTTGTTTCTTTTCATTATTAATGTAATTCTCCCAAAGCCGTGTAAATTTATATTTCTCGCACTCTTCTTTATTTTTCTGTCAAATCGGGTCCTGGATTTTAATTTGGCGATGTGGACCCGCGCCTTTGTAATACTTTAGGAACTTTTAATTTCCGCACTTTTTAACTGTTAAATAAATGCATGCAAGAATGAATGACAAAATAAAAATAACGCGTAGATCACCTAACATGAACAAAACAAAAATAAATGAATCTGACACACAAATCACACACCACCCCTAGGGCACGCCTCATTGTTGCCTTGCCTCGAAAGGTGATCGTCGAGTAGAGGATGTCTTAGTAAGTCCTCATGATCCGGGAACCTGGCATGAGGGTAGCTTCTAAGGTGTCTTCCCATTGCTCTGGTGATCACCATGTCCCGAACCTCGAATTGACCCGAACACCTCCAACGGTGGTGCTACCTACCTCTCAATGGTGGGATGGCACTAATTTAAAGGACATTTACACAGACGAATTCCTTAGGGTAGGTAGACGACTCTAGATACTTTCTCTAAATTCAAAAACAAATTCAAAAATACTTTTCACACCAACACATTTTCAAAAAAGCTTTCGAAAGCAACTTTTCAAACACTCTTGAGGACCGATACAAGAGTCGAACTGAAATTTTCAAAGAAACTTTTTAAAAACCCACAATTGAAAAGCAAACAAACCATTTTTGAAAACACAATGAGCAAGTATCTAAGAGCCCATGGATAACCATGGATAGAAAGGGTGCTAACACCTTCCCTTTCTATAACCTACCTCCCGAACCGAGAGCAATCTCTTTAAGGAATTTTTCTGTGCTTTTGTCCTTTCCATTTGGAGAAAATAAAAGACGGTGGAGACTCTTGCTTCCGCGACATTTCGCGAAACCAGCGTTAAACAGTCAGTTCCAGATCCACCGATCACAGTCTCCTTCATAGGTTTTAACTTATATGGGCTTTCATTTTGAGAGATAATGACTGCCTGTCTTTATGCTTATTCGGAACCATCACTGTCTTTTGTTTCAGAAGGACTTATTTTGATGCCATTCGTTGTGCAGCCGGATCAACTGAGAAGACTACCCTGCCCCAGGTTATGATTAAGGGTTTTAATTTTTGAAAATAAAGGAACTCCTACTTCTTTGGCTCGAAGGGGGTTGACGAGGGATTATCTTCCTTATAACTCCAGTGTTTAGGAATTGAAACAATTCTTGTACCTCATCAACAGGGTCTGTTCAAAAGCATACTGTAGATTGTGGTATCGTTTTTGTCATCCTCCCTCAAGAGGCTTAGAATTATTAATTGAGAGTTGACATAAAAAAATGAAAGCAGTTTGAATATAGAGAATGCGAATATATTGATTCAAAGCAGACATATGCGATGTATTGATAAAGTAATAACGTTTGCCATGACAATAATTGTTTGAACAATCAAAAGAAAATTACAACTTGAAAATTCTAATGGACAAAAAGTATTCTCATCTCAGGACTTGTCACTTCAAATGGTGAATCCTGCAGGGATGGTAGAAGAACTCAGCCTGACCCTCTTGGGTGAAATCCACTGCTCCTTCATTAATCAGGTCCTGGACCTTGTTCTTCAGAGCCCAGCAGTCGGCAGTGTCATGTCCAGGACTATCAGAGTGGTATGCACATCTTTTGTTGGGGTGATAGTTAGGAGCAGAGATGTTGGGATTCCAGGGAGGAGCCCTTAGTGTAATCAGATTCAATCTCAACAGGTGTTGTAAAGCTTGAAACAGCGACACGTTGAGCTGGGTGAATTGCCTCCTGGGCTTGTTTGGCTTACTCTGATCAACCTGTTGTTCTGGGCGAGGTTGTGGTTGGACATGTGAAGTGGTAGCAATTTGGAGAGGTCTATTCTTTACCATACCAGACTCTTGTCATCTTGGAAGCTGATCAATGACCTAGTCCCTGACTTGGACTGGTTGCTTCATGTCTTGATAAAGCTGACTGATCATGGTCCTCAACTCTTCTTGCTCCCGAGCTAAGCCTTGGATGAGAGCCATTTGCCCCAGCATCTGGGTTCTCATTGTATCTACCTCAGCTTGCAGACGTTTCGACCGTTCGTCTTTATCGTCTTCTGGACTGTTCCTGACTAAATTCCCCATGAGGAGTGTTCTCAGCTCTTCCTGCCCCTTGGATAGATTTAGGAGGATCTCCCCGAATCGTGTCTCTTGAGCATGAGGATCCTGGTTGTCTTGTTGGGAAGCCATTGCTGAAATAAACAGCTAAGAAAGTAAGCAACCTATACTGGGAGACCTGTTATGCAATGATGTGTATGTATGCATGCAATGTTTTCAAGGATCTCGTGGGATAAACAAGAAAGATTGTTAGAACTTGAATTTTGTAGCTTGATTGAAGGAACTTAATTTTGTTGAGAGTCCTTCTTCAAGAGTCAAGGCTCACTATATCGAGTGGGTCATAGCCTCTGACTCAAGTTATCAACCTTGGCTAGAGGAAAATAAATCCCCTTTGCCCCCTTGCTAGACAGTTGGTTCATCATGACCTGCATCACAGACCCTTGAGATCCTTGAGATGGGTTAGTCCTTATGCAGGATGTATGCAATGGTATGATGTTATGCTATGCATGGAGTGATATAAGTAGGCACTGTTATGAGCCCAGATTAAGGACTGTAAACAAACCCTGCAAGAAACCCATGTGTCAGATAACAAGCATGCAAGTAGTCAAGTTTGAAGGCACACAAGTCACACAGAGAACCTTTAGAGTTTAGGCCAGCATGAAGTTCAGGTACTACCCTCTTTCAGTTTCGTTGGTTAAGACTTTTCCTATCAAAAGTAACCGGGTTCTAGAGGATCCCAATATCACTGACTACCCTCAATCGGTCATAACTCCAGCGTCGCAATCTTTTCTTGTGGCCAGAACCATCGCGAGAGTTTAGCCTCAATGGGTGTAGCATACTGCTACTGTTCTATGGCCAAGTTGGGTCACATTAGGGTTCTAAGGTCGGTTGGTGCTTAATGACTCCTCAGAAGACCCATATTCTCCTCATTGCAACACAAGGGATATCGGTACAGACCAAGGTGCCACACCAACGTAGCCACTGCTTCACCCGTGTCGGTCTACGCCGTACAGGTCCCTCACAGCTTATGCTACCTAAAAGGGTATTCCCCAGATCTGATCTACCAAGCCGAAGACGAAGGTGAGGAAGATTGTGAAGTACCAGGGGAACTTGCCAGACTGCTACAACAAGAGGAGAGAACCATTCAGCCTCACGAGGAACCTGTGGATACGATTAACCTAGGTATCGAAGAAGATAAAAAAAGAGGTCAAAGTGGGTGCCAATCTTGAACCCAGTATCAAGAAGTGTCTGATTCAGTTGTTGCATGATTATGTCGAAGTCTTTTCCTGGTCATATGAAGACATGCCAGGACTTGATGAAGATATTGTGGTACATCGTCTGCCTACAAGAGAAGATTGTCCTCCAGTAAAGCAAAAGGTACATCGAATGAGGCTTGATATGTCAGAAAAGATTAAAGTAGAGGTCATGAAGCAATTTAACGTTGGATTCTTGGCTGTCACCTCTTACCCCAAATGGGTTGCCAATGTTGTTCCCGTGCCCAAAAAGGACGGCAAAGTGCGAATGTGTGTGGACTACCGATATTTGAATAAGGCGAGCCCCAAGGATGACCTTCCACTCCCCCACATTGATATCCTAGTTGACAATACGGCACAACACAAAGTGTTTTCCTTCATGGACGGATTCTCAGGTTACAACCAAAGCAAAATGGCGCCTGAGGACATGGAGAAAATAACATTTGTCACACAGTGGGGCACATTCTGCTACAAGGTGATGCCATTCGAATTGAAGAACACTGGGGCAACCTATCAACGCACCATGGTAGCTTTATTTCATGACATGATACATCATGAAATAGAGGTCTACATAGACGATATGATAGCCAGATCGCAAACAGAATAAGAGCATCTTGATCACTTACAAAAGATGTTTGAGAGACTGAAGAAGTACAAGTTGAGGTTGAATCCAAACAAGTGCACATTTGGGGTACGGTCCAGTAAACTCCTAGGCTTTGTCGTCAGTAACAAAGGTATTAAGGTCAATCTTGCCAAAGTTAAAGCAATACAAGAGATGCCTACTCCTCGTACCGAAAAGGAGGTCAGAGGATTCTTAGGACATTTGAACTATATTGCCAGATTCATTTCTCACCTGACAACTACTTGTGAGCCAATCTTCAAGCTCTTGAAGAATGATCAAGTAGTCAAATGGAATGATGAGTGTCAAGTTGCTTTCGAAAAAATCAAAGAATACTTACAAGAGCCTCCTGTATTGATGCCACCATTCGAGGGAAGACCATTGATCATGTATCTAACTGTTTTAGAAAATTCAATGGGGTGTGTATTGGGGCAGCATGACGAGTTTACCGACTGTGGAACCCGATATTCACTGCTCGAGAAAACTTGCTGCGCTCTGGCATGGGCTACTCGCCAGCTAAGACAATATATGCTGACTCATACTACCTTGTTGATATCTAAGATGGATCTGATAAAATACATCTTCGAGAAGCCTGCTCTTTCTGGGAGAATAGCGAGATGACAGATGATCCTGACAGAATATGACATATAATATACTACCCAGAAAGCTATAAAGGGCAGTGTATTAGCTGATCACATTGCTCACCAAGCCGTAGAAGACTATCAGTCCATGAAGTTTGATTTTCCGAATGAAGACATCATGACATTAGACAACTATGAAGAATTCAGGCCATATGACGGACCTAAACAAGGATCCCGATGGACCCTGTTCTTTGATGGGTGTGATCGGTGGAAATAGAACTGACTATTTTTGTAAGCTGGTTCGCGAAATGTCGCGGTAAGCAAGAGTCGCCACCGTATTTTATGTTCTCCAATATGGAAAGGACAAAAGCACATCAAAATTCCTTATTCAAGATGTCTCTCGGTTCGGGAGGTAGATTTATAGAAAGGGAATGTGTTAGCACCCTTTCTATCCGTGGTTATCCACGGGCTCTTAGGTACTTGCTCTTATGTTTTCAAAATTTGTTTGCTTTTCAAGTGTGTGTGGGTTTTGAAAAAGTTCGTTTGGAAAACTTCTAAGTAACTCTTGTATCAGTCCTCAAGAGTGTATGAAGTGTTTTGTTTGAAAACTTTTTTGAAAGTGTGGGGTGCGAAAAGATGTTTTTGTTTGTTTTTGAAAGAGAAAGTACCTATGAGAATCTACCTACTCTAAGGAATTAAGCTGTGTAAGAGTCCTTTAGATAGTGCTATCCCACCATTGAGAGGTAGGTAGCACCATCGTTGGAGGTGTTCGGGTCAATTCGATTAAGGGACATGTGTGGTCACCGAAGCAATGGTAGGACACCTTAGAAGTAACCCTAATGTCCTAGATCCTTTGTATCCGAGGCAACCGTTTCGAGGCAACTGGATCTTTTGGACAGAAGGGCGACCTCTAAGACACTCTATACTTGATGACCACGTTCGAGGCAACCAGCGAGGCATACCCTAAGGAGTGGCATGTGCTTTGTGTGTTGTTTTTCAGTTAAGGTTATCTTTGCAGGTTATTTGTGAGCTACAAATTGATTTTATTTACATACATTCTTTCATGCATTGTTAACAGTTAGGAGTGCGGAAAATAAATTGCGGAAATGTAAATCTAACTATTACAAGGCGTGGGTCTATACATCGCCAAACAACAAAACCCGTTTGGAAATAAAGTGCGAGAAATAGTAAATAAAGCGGTAAAATTCCTATTTAACTATTACATATCTGGAGACAGTTACATAAACAAACAAAATAAATAAATGCGCGTGAGAATTAAATCGGGAACGTCCTAAGGGTTTTGACCCTTTTTGAATAAGAATAGAATTTTGTCCCTTTTTTTGTAATTAATGAAATTAAAACTAATAACTAATTAATTAATTAATTAAGAAAATGTTTTTTTTGTATTTTTGTGTTTTTAATGAAAATAAAGAGAAAATAAATAGAAATTAAAAGTTAGCAAAAACCTAATTCTAAATTGTTTTTATTTATTGTAAAAAGTATTAAAGTTAATTAATTAAGCTAATTTAATTTAATTTACATTTATTTACAAAATAAGTTAATAAATAATAAATGTTCTTTTTTTGTTTTTTTATGAAAAATCTTAATTATGTTAATTTTAGTGGTAATAATAATAATAATATAAAAAAAAGGTTAATAACTAAATTTGAAAATATAAAACAAAAAAAGAAAAAAGAGTGAACCAAGGGGGGTTCGGGCCGGATATAGGGGTGAATCTGGAAATTCTGTGGCCCATTTGCATCAAGCCCTTTGACTTTTGGAATTGCCCATAGCATAGTTGACTGAGGAGCATGGTGTTCCCTCTCTCCTGATCTTTGGATTGCTGCCTTGAGACACTTGGCGCGCATCTGTATGAGGCCTATGGTGGAACGCGTCTAGGAAGCTGCATGGGAATTTGTTAGAAAAAATAATATTGAGACTTGGGGGGACCTGGGAAAACTTACAGCGTGGTATGATGGACCTTAGGACGTGGAAAGGGTTGCTTTAGCTTCAGAGTATGGCAAAGAAGAGAGTCATGTTCTCCTTTTGGCCTAAAAATGCTTGCAACACTCCTTTTGATCTCACACTTTTTTTGACACTTTTTGGATTTTGCTCTGGCCGTTTGTGCACACTCTAGGTCGTGAATGAGGCTTGCAAGGCTTGCATATGTAGTAATGAGTGAGAACAAGTCACATTTAGGAGCCTTTAACCATTGCAATTAAGCTTTGGATTTTGTCTTAACCACCATTAAAGGCCTTTCAAAGCTTGTTCAAAATTTGAATTTTCATGCCTAAATGAGCTTAGCACGAAATTGGTAGGTTGCAAATGCTTCATGAAGGCTATTCAAACCATAAGATACCATTTAATTAATTTTTTTATATTTACTTGAATTATTATGGATTAAAATGAATTAAATCCATAAAAATTAAATAAAAATAGAAAAGTAATTATTTGGTCTTGAAATTGATCATGGGACACGTGGGTGGCATGACAAGGCTGAATCAAGTGGAAAAAAGTGGGTCCTTTTGTCAAAAATTGAAGTTTCAAGGATAGTTGACTTTTGCCATTTCACAAAAATTTCCCAACTTCTCCAATGCATATCTTGCTCAATTTTGATCATATGAACATGTTCTTGGACATTTTGGAAAGGTCTTGAAGTCCTCTAACCAATGCCTTTGGTCCCATGTCATTTTGAGTTACCAATCTCAAGTTATGGTCTTTGACTTAAAATGCCTTTTTGTTGACTTTTGAAAATGACCTATAATGTTGAAATTGGTAACTTTTTGTGAGAGCATTTCTTGGACATGGAATGTGAAGATGAGTTGTAGGAAGTGTCATCCCCTTCAAAATGAGCATTGGATGGGATTTTTCTGATGAACCATGAAAAAGTTATGCCTTGGTCAAGTTACAGTTGACTTTTCAACTGTCCAAAAATGGAAACTTTTGCATCTTGATGATTTTTGAGCCATTCTTGTGGAATCATGATCAAGATTTGATCCAATGATGATTGTGGCTTCAAAATAAGATGTTGACCAAAAAATTTTGACTTTTGACTGCCAAATGACCATTTTACCCGTACAGTTGATTGTGAAGCAATCAGGGTTTTTGACTGTGCAACTTGACCTTGTGAGCCTTGAAACTTGACATGTAGGTGCTTGACAATGTGTATGAGCATATGGGACTTGATTAAGCCCTTGAAAACCTCAACTTTCTTGCAAGAACCAAAACCCTAATTTTGACTGGCTTAGGAGGATGGTTTGACTGTGCAACCCTTGAGTAGACTTGAGCAAATTGAGACGATGCTTGTCCAAACTTTGAAGAATATGGGAGGGAAAATTTTGGGGTACAACAATGGGGCATCTAACGCACTCCACAATAGTATTGGTGTTGTACCCTTATCTCCGAAAGGGTTTCATACTCCCTTTACTGCCATACTTTGCTTCAACTGTACAAATAACATGGCGGAATACGAAGCGTGCATCTTCAGTCTCAGAGCTGCCATAGACTTGGGAATCAAATCCTTAGATATAACGAGGCTCCCCAGATCACCATCGAACGAATGGATGAACCAGCACACTGTCATGAGATTAATACTGAAGAAGTAGTCGGCCAGCCTTGGTTTCACGAAGTCAAAAGGTACCTCGAGGCTCAAGAATATCCAGAAGGAGCTTCAATCAATGATAAGAAGTTCTTAAGGAGATTCTCTGCTAAATTCTTCCTTATTAATGGCATCCTGTATAAACACAATCATGACTCTGTTACTTCAGTGTGTAGATAAGATTGAAGTTGAAAGGATCATGGCTGAATTGCATGAAGGCACTTTTGGCACCCTTTCCAGTGGGCATACGATGGCAAAGAAAATCCTACAGGCAGGCTATTACTGGTCTACCATGGAAGCAGATTGTTATCGATACTCTCGAACCTGCCATAAGTGTCAAATTTATGCAGATAAAGTGCACGTACCTTCGGTTCCTCTGAATATCTTGACAGCTCCTTGGCCCTTTGCTATGTGGGGGATTGATATGATTGGGGAAATCAAGTCGAAAACCTCCAATGTACACCGCTTCATCCTAGTAGCCATTGACTATTTTACAAAGTGGGTAGAGGCAGCTTCCTTCGCTTCTGTCACCAAGAACGTTGTTGTCCGCTTCATCAAGCAAAATCCCGTCTGCCGATATGGTATCCCATAAAGGATCATCACTGGCAATGGTACAAATCTCAACAACATTATGATCACCGCCTTGTACGATCAATTCAAGATTCAACATCACAATTCTTCTCCCTATCATCCGAAGATGAATGGTGCTGGAGAAGCTG
Source organism: Vicia faba (assembly GCA_948472305.1). Lineage (NCBI taxonomy): Eukaryota > Viridiplantae > Streptophyta > Magnoliopsida > Fabales > Fabaceae > Vicia > Vicia faba. The sequence continues at coordinate 1,297,598,750 of OX451738.1, forward strand.
CAAATAAAAACATTAAAAAGATCATACAAAAGATGACCGTCACATACAAAGACTGGCATGAGATGTTACGATTCGCTCTCCATGGATATCGTACCACGGCTCGCACATCAACCGGGGCAACACCCTATTCTTTGGTATACGGCATGGAAGTTTTCTTGCCTATCGAGGTTCAGATCCCCTCTCTGAGGATTATGAAGGATGCAGGGTTGAACGAAGACGATTGGATCCAGACTCGACTTGATCAACTGAATTTGATTGATGAGAAGAGACTTACTGTTGTTTTCCATGGTCAAATGTATCAAAAACGGATGATCAAGGCTTTCAACAAGAAAGTTAGACGCCAAGTGTATCAAGTCGGGGATCTAGTGATCAAATGCATCATATTGCCACAAGGTGATCCCAGGGGGAAATGGACTCCTACCTATAAAGGACCATTTGTAATCAAAAACATATTCTCTGGTGGGGCAATGATCTTGACTACAATGGATGGTGACGACCTGCCACACCCTGCGAACGCAGACATAATCAAAAGATACTACACATAAGAAACCCACTAGGTTGACACACCTAGGCAAAACAAGGGCATCCTGGCGAACCAAAAGGGTTCGGCAAAAATTAGGGATAAAACAAAAAATTTGTACACCCGGAAAGTTGAAAACCCGAAAGGGCGACTTGGGCAAAAAAGGGTTTCCCGGTGGACTGAAAACCCAAAAGGGCGGTCCAGGCAAAAGTTAGGGAATTAAAGCGTATGAATATGTCCCGTTGGATCACTTTATGGGCAAACTTTGGCTTCCACTGACAAACTCAAAATTTCTGATCAATTCAATCAGCTTCGGACAAGGCAACAAATAGACAATATGCTCGGAGATACGAAGGCTATAGCAGAATGGAAACCCCATGGGATTTTTTGTACACGTAGCTATCTATTCTTTGTATCAAAATTTTCATTTTTTACGACATCATTCTCTTACTAGAATGTTTGTCTCCTTGTACAAAAAAAATACTTATTCAAAGTCAATACAAAATATTCCTTTGAAAGTGCAAAAACTATTTGTCTTTTCTTTACGCTTGTTTTGTTTACAAAAACGTCCAATGATTCATTGTTGAGCATATGCATTTGAACATAATTATTTTTTACAAATAAACGAAATAAAAAGAGACAATTACTAAAAGATTGAAAGGATAGGAAAATGTCTCTATAATTTTCCATAAGTAATCCCCTGCAGTACGTCGTGTAAATCCCCAGCGGAACAAAATTTCAAATTATTGTGAATCCCCAGTAGAAGTCATCAAAATTCTCAGGATTCCCCAATAAGATTTTACAAACAACACATGGCATTGCCCTTACAACAGAGTTTATTTCTCTCGATAGAAATTCATCAACACTTCGACTTCACAACATGAAGACTTATACTTACATATCCTCAACAGCAACCAGGGATTTATTTCCCCAATCTAACAGCAGTGCAGCAGATTAGCTCACATACACATACATTGCATCCATGAATCATGAACATTGATACAACATAATCCCATTATGCATACATTTCATGTATCATGAATTGGCACTTTAGCTAACATTTCTTCTTTTCAGGATAAGTTAAACAGCTACCATTAACAATATTCAATCTTCATACAGTTTAGATACGCTCCAAATACGGATGCCATTATGATACTCATTCAGACTCAACTTTCAGATACAATTCAGATACGCTCCAGACACGGATGCCATTCTGATACTCATTCAGACTCAACTTTCAGATACGCTCTAGACATGGATGCCATTCTGATACTCATTCAAAATCAACTCTCAGATACGGTTCAGATATGCTCCAGACGCGGATGCCATTCTGATACTCATTCAGAGCCTCTTCCAGATACAGTTCAGATACGCTTCATACACAGATGCAATTCTGATACTCATTCAAAATCATCCTTCAGATACAGTTCAGATACGCTCTAGACACGGATGCCATTCTGATACTCATTCTTTCAGCTTACAAATTACAATTCAACAATCATTATTGGATGGCATCTTTAAGCCCATCTTCTACAACTTTCTATCACCTCTCCAAAATGGAATATGTAAGCCAATTCCCTCTATCATCACATCATCAAGTGCAAATGTATGGGCACTCTAGTGTCCAATCATCTTCCACCTCCGAGTCACGAATGGCAAAACTCGCCAGTCTAACTCTTTAGGTTTAAGAAGATTGAACAGGCTCAGCTGTTGTACCTCAAAATTTTCCCTCTCAATTATCAAGAATTTCCTCACAAGATCTCTTTGACTCAATACTGGATTAGGGTTTGACCAGCTCAAGACACCTCCTCGTGCACTGATGACCAAAATTAGGGTTTGGGTTTGCACAAGGATTTTTGGACTACCAATGCTTCATATTACTTTCAAGGATCATTATGGACCCCCAAGATTACTCATGTCAAGTTTCAAGCCTTGAATCACATTTTTGATCAGTCAATTGGACAGTTGACCTAAAAATTAATTGTATTGGGGAAAAAGTCAACCATGGCCAATTTACAGTTAAACTTCATAATTTTTTATCCACATCAATATTTTAAACCCATATGTATCATTTGATCAATTTTGGATCATAATTCCTCAAGAAATTTGATTAAATCATCAAAAGGGCAAAATGGTCAAAATTAGGGTTTTGATTGAGAAAGGGCAATTTCTGATTTTTGACCTAGCAAATGGTCAATTGGTTTAAAGCATGATCTCAAGAGTTAAATTGAATCATCTTGACCTAATGGCATGGTTCAAAACATTACAAATCCATTGGATTGACAGATGATTTTTTCAGTCAACTGATCAAAAGTCAACTGTATACTGAAAAGTCAAACTTTGACTTTTTGGTCAAAATCAAGTGCCAAAGATCATAATTCATCAAAACATGTCAAAATGTGAAACTTGTTCATCAAGAAATCAAGGATTTAAGATTTTGTTTTAAAATTTGAAATTTCTTAACTTAGAAATTTTTCTAAGTATAGAAAATTTCTTATTTTTTCTCAACTTTAAGCCAAATTTTCACCATGATACAAGATGATTCAAAGGAAGTTCCCAACATGAAAGTTATAGATCTCCATGAAATATACGACTTTTATTCACACTATTTCTCTTAAAGATGCTTGGATCTCAATATATAATTTTGTGAATACATGCTCATGAACTAAAATAACTTAGTGAAATTTTGCCCTAGTTATGCAGGTTTTTTACCTAACTTCATGCTAATTTTTCACATAGTTCCAAGGGGAATCTTTGAAATCAATTCAAAGATGAGTTGTAGAGTACATTGCAAGCTTTCCAAAATGTCAGAGAACTCTTTGAGATCATTTTTGAGTAAGGAGAATCGAAGAGATGAAGTTGGCAATTTCTCACTTTGATTTCAAGCCATTTCATGATGAACCAAAATTCAAATTCAAGCTTAGGCTGCATAATCTTTGCTTTTCAGGCCTCAAACTTGTTTCTCACTCCATAATTAAATGTTTACACAGCTGATAGAGCTTTAATCCAAGCATTAGAGCCTTTGTCCAAATTACATTTCCATTTATGGCACAAAGTTGCCACTTCCATTTTGATAAAGCACAACTTTCGCAAATTGTCAACTCCTTGAGCTTTGCACTTATTCTTTCTGCACACACAAACCCTATAAACCAAAAGAAATGTGTCTAGAACCTTTACCAACTTAGATCAGGCTTGTACAAACACATAGAGACTTGTCTCCTCACTTTTCTTCAAAAGCAAGCAATAGAGCCTAAAGGTTAGAACTCAGAAAACAGGAGGAAGCTTGATCCAAAACATTTTCTATACTTATACACAAATACATTACAACCTAGAACACGATTGCTAAAGCTAAAAAACTCTCACAAACACTCTATCACTAAAAATATGCCATAACTTGCAGTTTTGCACCATACATAGCAATCTCAAAAACCACTCGTGCGTTTTGATTCTTAACCACCAAAACACTTAATATACATCATATCTAAGTGTTCCAGACCCCTGTCCCCTCACTGTAACTCCTCCTCCTCCATCTGCCATTTTTATATTTCAAGCTTGCAGGTTGACTTGACTAGGGAGATCCAGGAACTTTCAAGGCAAGGTAAAGATTGGAACACACTCAGGGAAGTCCAGGCAAGCTAAACAGATCCTCAAGCCTTCTCAAAACTTTCTCAAACTCCATTCACGATCTCAACTGAAAGAGGTAAAAACTCATACTTCTATCTCATCATACAAGCATCCTTTTGTCTTAATTTATGAAAACAAAATGTAGATATCCTTGCACTAAAGCCAACCATGTTCATAGATTTCATTTATATTCATTGTGTATAGAGAATTTTGGATTTGAATTTTCTGTAAAAATTAGGTTTCAAATTAGGGCAAGTAAAATTAACTTTGATCTTTGACTTTTAGTTTACATAAGATATATGGTTGAACTCGTGAGAAGAAACACTGTAATTTTCATGTTGGGACTTTCTATTTTCATGGAGAAATGAGAGAGTTACATGTGGTTCAGCCATGGCTCAAGGTTGAAGATGAAGTTTCCTTCAGGGGGTGTTTTATAATATATATTTATGCCTTTGTTTATATAAACCGATGTACAGCCACCCCAGTGGTAAGGCAGCGCGTAAAAATGCCATAGGTCGTGGGTTCGAGCCTTGGCGCTGCCTTTGGCAATTTTTTCATATTTTTCCACCTTTTTTGCTAGCTTGTAGCGTGGGCTTCTGACTGTTGGGCTTTGTGTTTTTTTTAAAACTTCCTACCCCTGTTTTCTTGCAGCACCCCGTGGCCCAAATATCTTTATTTACTTATTTTATTTTCACTTTTATTTTATCAAATATATTTTTCTTAATATTAAAAATCACAAAAATATGAAAATGATAGATTTGATTTTGACTTATTTTATTTCATTTTTCCCAATAAAAAATATTTCCTTTAGTTATATATATTATCTATTTTATTAAATAACTTTGTAAATTAAATTATAATTATTTTAATATTTATTTTTTCTTCATACTCATTAAGCATATTATTTTTAACATAAAAAGATCAAAAATATCTTATGATGCCATATTTTATTTTCAAGATAAAAATATAAAAATACTTGCCTTTTCTTAAAAGAAATTTATTTCCTTTTGATAAAATAGAACTAGGGTTTAATCAAAATCTTTTCTAAAAAATAACTTCCTTTCCTAATTAATTTGAATTTAATCTTGATTTATTTATTAGGTTTAGGTTAAAACTTTTTTCACATGAAAACCAAACAAGATCTTCTTTTGCATTTACATATCTTTGCATATTTAAATTATCTTGTACATTATTGATTCCAATATTTGTATAAATTGAATTTGGTTGTAATAGCTTAATTAGGTTTATATTATTGCAAATCCCCATTCATAAGTTGTATTCCCGCCTCCCACAAATGTTGTAATAGCGTAGGACATTTAGATTTCGCAATTTATCGTTTTTACATAAAATGCTAGTAATTAGGGTTTGTATGGCAAGATAAAATCAACCAAATAGAAATGCCTAATCCAAGACAAAATCAAGCATGAAAATGACACACTTGCACACAAAACACCCCTAGGGTTGTCTCATTTGGTTGCCTTATACAAAATGGCCATATTATGCATGAAAAGTGTCTTAGCAAAAACAAACAAATACAAGATCATAGACCCTCGATGACGCTATTCAAAGTTGCCTTACAAAATGATCTTAGTCCCTCAAAAAATACTAAGATACTTTGCAAGATTGCTAATCATGGATATACGATGACCCACGCCCGTCGCTACATCCAAAGATAGGGTTGCTTACCAAATCAATGGTAAGATAACAATATCAAAGGAAAAGAAAATGAACAAGAAAGACATTTGAGTAGGTAGATTACTTTTAGTTACTTACTCCATTTCAAAACAAATATCCTTGCAATTTTCAAAACACACACACACATTTCCAAATATCTTAAAAAATTGAAAACATTTTCAAAAAAGATAAACATCTTTGTATACATTCTTACGAATGAGAATCATTACAAAGATTGCCTAAACAATGGTCTCTTTTACAAAATACTTTCAAAACCACACAAAAACAGTTTCAAACAAAAGCAAGTGATCTAACAAGTAACTAAGAGCCCATGGAAAACCATGGATGAAAAGGGTGCTAATACCTTCCTTTTTCATAATCTACCCTCTCACAGTTACAAATCCTCAACAAAAAAAAATGTTGCAAAATTGACTTCCTTCTCAAATAAAATTCTAGTATCCGAACCATCACCAAAATATCATTCCAGATTCTATTGGGAGATAAACGCACAATTAATTGAGTATAGGACTGGAGAATATCATGGATAACGGGTTGGGTACAAATAAAATTTGAGCCTTACTTTTGTTTCTTAAACCGTGAACCAGGCCACGTTACAACCCCTTAAAAGTCTTAATTGAAGCATGGGTTAGTTCGAAAGCATATTGTTACAAAAGGTATCTTGACTCCTTTAAGGCTTACTGTAAATCCTGAGTTGAATTCATATTCTTACAAAACTCTTTTATTTGCTAAAAATTCATTTTCAAAACATCAAGACAAACATAAACTTTGCATTGTTTGAATACCGTTTTTTTCATATGGCTAATTGTTTGACAACAGAGAAATTCACACAGTGAATATCCAATGAACGGAAATTCTCTCAAGAAACAGAATCACTTCAAATGGGAAGACACTTCCATTGAAAAATCTCCCATAAATCAAGGGGGCATGACAGGTTATTATCGAACTCATCAGTGGCAGTCAAGTCAAGATTCCAAGAAATCTCTTATAAAGTCCTGAATAGCCAGGGGCAGGTCTCCATCGGAATCACTTAGGGAATTGAACATGAATTCTAGTAAAGGTCACGTATGACCAAGCAAACGTTTTCTAGCAGTGCTACAACACTTACTACTATGGACAGTGACAAATCCCCACAAAGTCCCTTTTATAAGGTGATCTCCAATGAATTCTCCAGAACCACCTCTATAAGGTTATCCCCACAGAATAATCTTCGCGGATAAGGGTACAATCCCCCACAAGGCTATCCCTGACAAGCGCAGAAACATATTCAAACAAAAGTGGGACATCCTCTAGCCGATGACATAGTCAAACTCACCAACTAATAGAGGAGTTTGATCTTCTCCCAACGAACACACACATCATGCCAGTTCCCAAACTGATGGAAATTGCCGCCAATTTATCATGTTCTAGTTACAATGCAGATACAATCTAAATACAAATTTATTCTGACATTTATTCCAGGCTCTCCTGCAGATATAATTCAGATATGATCCAAATATGGATGTCATTCTAATACTCATTCAATACATCCTCAAATACAATCAAGGTTTGGATTTATTCTAACATTTCTCAGCCGAGTTTGGTCTTCCAAAACTGGAAAAGAAACCTTGTAAAAATTCTTCCCCAGACGAATTCATTTCCTCAGTAAGATCGTCAAAATACTTTCCTCAACAGGGTTTATTTCCCCAACAGACTACAAATTCCCCAGCTCGAGGTCTTTTCTCTGACCATTACAAATCAACGGACAAAACCCATTGTCCCCAGTGGAGTTGATACTATCCCTAGTAAGTTGTTGCGACGCCTAGAATCCGACCAGATAAGAGTTTAACTTCATCCTACTAGCAAGTTACTACGAAGCCTAGAATCCGACGAGATAACAGTTAACTTCATCCTTTAAAGCAAGTTATTGTGAAGCCTGTAATCCGACCAGATAACAGTTAACTTCATCCTTTAAAGCAAGTAACTGTGAAGCTTAGAATCCGACCAAATAACAGTTAACTTCATCTTTTCAAGTAAGTTATTGTGAAACCTGGAATTCGACCAGATAACAGTTTAACTTCAATTTTCTATGAAGCCTGAAATTTGACCAGATAACAGTTAATTTCATCTAAGTTGTTGTGAAACCTGGAATCCGACCAGATAATAATTTAACTTCAATTTTCTACAAAGCCTGGAATTCGACCAGATAACAGTTAATTTCATCTAAGTTGTTGCGAAGCCTGGAATCCTACCAGATAACAGTATTAACATCAATTTTCTGCGAAGCCTGGAATCCAACCAGATAACAGTTAATTTCATCTAAGTTGTTGTGAATCCTGGAATATGACCAGATAACAGTTAACTTCATCCTTTCAAGCAAGTTACTGTGAAGCCTGGAATTCGACCAGATAACAATTAACTTCATCCTTTCAAGCAAGTTACTGCAAATCCTAGAATCCGACCAGATAACAGTTAACTTTATCCTTTCAAGAAAGTTACTACGAAGCCTGGAATCCGACCAGATAACAGTTAACTTCATCTTTTCAAGTAAGTTGCTGCAAAACTTGGATTCCGACTAGATAACAATTTAACTTCAATTTTCTGCAAAGCCTGAAATCCGACCAGATAACAGTTAATTTCATCTAAGTTGCTGCAAAGCCTGGAATTCGACCAGATAACAGTATTAACTTCAATTTGCTGCGAAGCCTGGAATCTGACCAGATGACAGTTAAACTTTATTATCCCCAGCAAGTTGCTGCGAAGCCTGGATTTCGACAAGATAACAACTAACTTTCACTCTCCCCAATCAAATATAATTCCCCAGTAGAGCAATGGACAACTCCTTAACTTTATTCCCCAAGAAGAAATTAACACTCCTCATAGAGTTTCCTCAAGCAAATGGCCAAAATCAATGCTCCCAAGCGGATTTCTCCTCAAACAGCAAACAGGAATTCCCAGCGGAAACATTCTAACCGAAGTTTGAAGATACACATACTCTTCATTTCCAAGCAGCAGTCTGAGATTCAGCTTCCCAACACTCCCCGGCATTTTTCAAGGATTTATTTTCCTAGACAAAGATACATTTCAATAGCATTCATTCATCATATTACATGAATTTCAAATGCATATAGCATAGTCTCATTTGTTTTGAGAACATCATTACGCCACACATACATCTGCATGCAATTGACCCTCTTCCTTGCAGGAAAAGTCAATCAACAAATCAAAGACCTCTTCTGGTTGATCTCGATCCTTCCAGTTAATAACAGACAAACGACGAACTTTTCTGGTTAGATTCACTTCTTCCATTTAATGATAGGTAATCAACAAACATCTTCTGGTGGATATCGCTCCTTCCAATTAATAACAGGAAAACGAAGACCTCTTCTGGTTAGATTCACTTCTTCCAGTTAATGATAGGCAATCAACAGACCTCTTCTGGTTAGATTCATTTCCCTAGTGAAGTCACCAAGCAAATACCTCTTCTGGTTTAGATTTATCTCTTCTAGTTAAAAACAGGAAAAAGACATCTACAATTTCGGTATAAATCGACCAAAGATTTATTCTGATACTCCTCCCTTAACAGTCACTCTGGATGGCATCAGTAAGCCCATCTCCGACAAAATATTCATCACTTCTCCAAATGGCATCTTTAAGCCTATTCCCGATACAATCAACTAACAAATAGTCGAGTGCAAATTTCTGAGCACTTTAGTGTTCAATCATATTCCACCTTCAAGTCACGAATGGCGGACTCGCCAATCTAACTCTTCAGGTTTAAGAAGATTGAACAGGGGAAGCTGTTGTACCCCAAAATTTTCCCACTCTTTTCTCAATACATTTCCCACAAGATCTTCAATAGCTCAAGCTTGCACAAAGATTGACTAGGTCAAGACATCTCCTCAACACTAATGCCTCAAATTAGGGCTTGAGCTTGTACAAGGACAATTGGACTTATAATACTTCAAATGACTTTCATGGATCATTATGGATCTTCAAGAATTCTCATGACAAGTTTCAAATCTTGTATCACAAATTCTGCTCAGTCAATTGACCAGATGACCAAAAATCAGTTGTACTGATGAAAAGTCAACGGATACACCGAAAGTCAAACTTTGACTTTTTGTTCAACATTAAGTCTGAAAGATCAAAATTCATCAAGACATTCAAGAATATCAAGCTTGATCATAAAAAAGTCAATAAAGTCAAAAGTCAATTTGAAAAGTCAAACTTTTCAAGACTTAGGAATTTTTCTAAGTGTTTTGCACATGTTTATTTCATAACTTCATACCAATTTTTTACCATGATGCAAAATGATTCAAAGGAAACGTTCAACATGAAAGTTGTAGATCTTAATGAATTCTACAACTTTTTATTAGAGGGTTGATGTCTAAAAAATGCTTAGATTTGAAGATATAAGCCCATGAAGACATGATATTTTCATCAAGCACTTAGAGAAATTTTCAACAAATTTTGGTCAGGATTTTATCCCAACTTCTTGACATTTTTTCACATAGTTCCAATATGATTTTTTTCAAAATGGCCAACATAAAAGTTATAGAGGATGTTTCAAGCTTTCCAAAACATCCAAGAGCATGAATTTATCATACTTGAGCTAGGAGATTCAAGGGTATGAAGTTGGGCATCCATCCTTGAATTGCAAGTCTTTTTGTTGAAGAACACATAACAAAATCCTTATGCTATGTTGCATAATCTTGTGTTGCAGGCCTTCTAACTAGCCAATATCACCATAATTTAATGCTTACACCTACTCTTGAGCTATAACCCAAGTGTTTGAGCCATTGTCCAAAAGATCTTTCCATTTATGGCATAAAGGCACCATTGTTATTCTTGAAAAGTAAGCTTTTTGGTACAAAAATTGTCTTGAGCCCATACCTTGTTTGCTTCTGATTTTACTCCACCATAAATCATGGAAAGTAACCCCTCTATGCCAGCAACTTTTGTACTTCATCTTAGGACTATGGAGTACTTGACATAACTTGATATTTACAATCCAACCTAACCATAACTCCGTAATTTGTAAACCTAACCAGCTCTTGTTCACAAACCTTTTGTCTATAAATAGAGGGAGAATTTTCAATAGAAAGAGGTCAGAAAAATAGAGAGCTTCTTGTGTGTTGAAAATCCTCAACCCCCCTTTACTCTAAAAAATCATAATTGTCTATAAAGATCTCCATCTTTGAGCTTTGAAGTCCAAACCCTTTGAACCTATCACACCTTGCAAGTTTTGTCCAAACAAACCATCCAAACACTCCACATACATCATATATAAGTTGTTTAAACTCAAGAAAAACTTCTGTAACATCACTATTTTCCAAACTCAAAAACAGCCACCTGTAACTTGACTTCTCCAACTCAAACTCAAAGCACAAATTTCAGTTTCAAGGTAAGTTTTCTTGACTTTGAACTCTTCATAAAAAGCATCATTAATGGTTCATTTATAAAGATAAAATGTAGATATCATTTCCTTGAAGCTAACCATTTGCTTGCTTTTTATTTTCACTAACCATGTGTTGAGAACTGACTTTTACATGTAGCAGAGCAATGATAGAAGTAAAAAACACCAGTATGAGTCGATACGAAACACTATGAGTCGACACATATTATGTACAAAAATAGGTTATGAGTTGAACAAAATGCGTATGTGTGGATACAAAGAAGTATGAGTCGATACAAAACCTTATGTGTTGACTCATACTGAGTTTTTTTTTACATCCAAGAGCAAGAAATGAGTATGATTCGATACAAAACGTGCATGTGTCGATACAAAGCAGTATGATTCGATACAAACCCTTACGTGTCGACTCATACTAAGTTGATTTTGATTTCCAGGAGCAAGGAGATGATATGAGCCAATACAAAAGAGATATGAGCGAATACAAAATAGATATAAGTCAATACAAAACAGATATGAGCCAATGCATAAGCGCATGTGTTGTACCCAAAATTTTCCCTCTCATTTCCCTCAAGACATACCCATTGAGGTCCTCAACTTGCTCAAGGATGCCCAAGAGTTGACCAGACAAACTCTCTCCTAAGGCAATGTACCACAAACTAGGGTTTCCATTTTCATCCGGGTGTGGGAACTCCAAAGGTCCAAAATTACTTCCATGGTCCTAATATGTTCTCAAGATCATCCATGTTAATTTTCATGCCTTGCACAAGAAGTTTGCTCAGTCAATTTCCCAGATGCCTGAAAATCAACTATACTAGGTCAAAAATCAACTGTGGCCCACATACAGTCAAGCTTCAAGATTTTTGGTCAAAATCAACACTTTGAAGTGATATCCATCATTTTGTCAAGGTTTGATCATGATTCCTCAAGGAATGCCCCAAATTCATCAAAACCCAAAGGTTGCTAAATTAGGGTTTCACAAGAAAAGTGAACCAAACTTTGACCAGGCATAACTTCTTCATACTTTATCAAATATTTTCCATCCAAGGCTCATTTTGAAGAGGATGAAATTACCTACAACTAATCTTCATCCCACAAGTTCAAAATATGCACTCATTAAAAGATATGAATTTCTACATTATAGGTCCTTTTGAAAAGTCAACAAAAACACCTTTTGGGTCAAAGCTTCTTACATGAACATGGAAGACCCAATTGAAATGAAACCAAAAGGGTTGTTTAGGGGACATCCTAAGATTTCTAAAAAGTCCAAGAACACCTATCTAGGGTTAAAATTGGAAGGGATATGCCTTGTCATAGTTGACCATTTTTGCAAAATTGCCAAAAGACAAATGTGCTAAAAATGCATTTTTTTGTCAAATAGGCCTAGATTCTCATGATTGCATCTTTTTAGAGACATGGTCCACGACCCAAATCAGCATCCACACATTTTTTGCTTTATTTATTTATTTATTTGGATTTTTTATTTATTTAAAAGTTAAATTAAATCAAATAAATTGAAAAAAATATAAAAAGATTGGTTTTGATCTGATTTTTTGTAGGAATCAAATCCAATTAGGCTGGCATAGCATATCAAATCGTGCAAGGGGTGATTAGAACAAAGATGTCATGATTAGGCTATTTTGGAAAGATATCATACAAGGGAGAAAATCAAATCAAATCTCCATGATTTTCAAAGATACAAATCGTTTTTGTTGACCTAATATGCTCTAGTACAAATACAATGCGCAGCCAAGGCAAGAAAGAGAGGTTTTGAGGTCGTGAAAGCTAGCAAGAAAACTCAAAATTTTGGCAAAAAGGTGTGGATCGGTTTCAAGCTTAGAGGATAATTCAAGCCATTCCAAAGCTCCTAATAGACTCCTGGACATCTCCAGAACACTCTCCAATCATTTGCAAGCTTCCCCAAGCCCAGAATCATCACATAATACTCTCACGGTTTGTCACTTTTTCCAAATTCGTATCTCTTCATTCTTGCATTGTTAATATGTTTTGATTGCATATTTGTGTTTATATGGATGCCTGGAAACTTTTTGTATACTTAATTCCTAGCTTTGATGCATAAACGATGAGTTGCCATTATTAGGTTTTTGCCCTCCGTTTTAGGGTTTCTCTATACATGTACAATTGGGCCAAAAGAGGAGTACCATCACACTCGTGAGATAAAAATGAGTTGATCTGTGGCTTTAAATTTTATTTACATTGCTTGATATGAATTTTGGAGTTTGCAGGTCTTGTAGCTACAGACACATGCCGCAAGTATAAGTCCATACCTAAAACGACGGTTTTGTAAAGAAGACGATGGCGTGTCCAAGCCTGATTGGGGAATTCAAATTTCGCGCGTTTTCTTTATCATACTGACTCATATTTATTATATTATTTTTGTTTCAATATTATAACAACTAAAACATATAGCCCAGTCGTGAAGCGCGTGTTGGAAAGTGGATAGGTCCTGGGTTCAATCCCAGGTCCCAGCGTTTTGTTATTTTCTTAACATTTGAATGCAGATCCTATACTTTACATAGCAAGACGTCCACCATGCAACCATGCAATCTAGACAATGGATCATCTCCATCACCAATCCAACGTCCCATGCAGCAAGGTCCATGGTACACCATCAGAAAGGGGCAGCACTGGATCTCACACATGGAATGGGCTCAGTAGTTCTTGGGCCTAACAAATTCAGTATTACACCCCCTGAATTGCTCAACAATACAAGCCCAATTTCTTTTCTTTTTATTTTAATTCTTATTTTAATTATTCATTAATTATTTTCTTTTTACAAAAACACAAAAATCATTTTTTATCATTAAATCAAAAAATCACAAAAAACATAAAAATCATTTTTTTCTTAAAAAATATTTTATTTCCTTAATTAATTAGTTTAATTATTTAGGACAATTTAATCCTTTTTTTCATAATTTAAATCAATTAGAATTAGGGTTAATTTGTACATAACCTAATTTTTCTCAAAAAATAACCTAAATATTTTTCAATTAGATTTTTAGGTTTCTCAATTCATTCTCGCATTTAATTCGCCGCGCGCATTTTTTAATTTCCTTTTTATTAATATTGTAACTGCTCTGAGTTTGTAATAGTAATTAGGGTTTCAATTTCGCATCTTTATTTTCGGTCAAAATAATTATGTATCTGCAAAAGCCTTGTAATAGCTAGGACTTTTAACTTTCTACACTTTTAATTTATGCAAACTATAAACTGCTTAGATGTATGTTGATAGGATTGTATGGATAGACTAACTGAAAATTAAAACAGTAGAAAACCCTAAATATGCAAAGATAAATTAACTGAAAATTACACTCGCACATGCTCACTCCTAGGGTTTACTCCACTCCGGTTGCCTTCGGTAAACGGTCATGAAGTATAGGGTTTGTTAGTGGTTGTCCTCTAGCCCCGAAAGATCTAAAATGACCCATTCGGATGTTGTCTCGGAAAAAGATCTTTAAGGCTTTAGGATGATTACTAACATTTCCTAACATTGCTTTTGTGACTGTATTTGTCCCTTCGAATGTCCCTAAAAAACTCCAACGACGATGCTACCTATTTCTCAATAATGGGATAGCATTGTCTAAAAGGAAAATGAATAAACCTTTTTCGAGTAGGTAGATTAGTTCCTAGGTACTTGCTCAAACAAACAAAAACTTTTTTACACCAACACTTTTCAAACAAAGTTTTCAAAAACAACTTCGTAACACTCTTGAGGACAGAAACAAGGGTTAACACGAAGTAAAACAAAACTTTTCAAAACAAAGCACACACAAGAAGTTTTGAAAATGAGCAAGTACATAAGAGGCCATGAAAAACCATGGATAGAAAAGATGCTAACACCTTCCCTTTCTATAATCTACCCCCCGTACTCAGAAACATCTCGAAAAAGGATTTTTCTGTTCTTTTTCCTTTTCCTAATTGGATAAAATAAAAGTCGGTGGCGACTCTTGCTTATCGCAACATTTGCAAACAAAAAACGCAAACTAGTATTAACAGTCAGTTCTGCCACCGTATCACAGATCTGATGACTTTACTGGGGAATAAAATATAAAGTGGGCTAAACCTTAGGATCTAGGTCATATTTAATTGCTTTCTCTTGATTCTCTTGCTTGCTTTATATTTATGGGAACTGTTTGGGTTATTTGATCCTACACCCGGATCGGGAAACACCTTTTAGGTAAGTAGCAATAAACTGTGAGGGAGTTATGTTGGGGTATACCGACACGGTTGAAGCAGTAGCTACGTTGATGTGGCACTTTGGTTGGTACCCGTAACCCTTGAGTCAATCAGGGAGATGTACGGGGCCATCGCGTGGTGTCATAAAGCATCAACAGACCTTAGAACCTTTAATTGCACAACTTGGCCAATAGGACGTAGCGAGATGGTCGGCTTTGGTGTATGCCCAAGGTCAACAGATACTCGATGCTACACTCATTGAGGTTTGACTTATGATTTTTGTTTGATTACAAGTCAATCGTCAATTGAACAAGGCTTGGGGGAAAGATCAGTGATATTGAGATCCCTTTAGAACTAGGTTACATATTTATAGGACAGGTTGAACCAATCCAGCTTCAAGAGGGTATGACCTTAAAACTCAAGCAGGCCTTAAACCTAAGGACTTGGTGTGATTTGTCTGTGTTTTCTATACCTGTGATTTATCATGACATCATAAACATCATACCATAGCATATCATACTAACTGTTTACAGGGTTTCTAGGGCTCATCTTTGCTTTGTTTTGTAGGATATGGCATCCGCCCGCAGGAACACTATTCAGATTAACCTAGTGAAAGTATCTCCCCAATTAAGGGACTTGGCAGTAAGGATTCCTGAAAGCTCTCCTTTCACTGAAAAGCATGGTCGGGTGCTCAACTTGGTCACTGCAAAACCTGACGAAGAAATGTAGAAAGTGTTGTTTCAGTTCTTCGATCCTCTGCATCATTGTTTCACATTCCCGGATTACCAGTTAGGGCCTACTACGGAGGAATTTTCTCAATTATTAGGGATACCCATTCTTGATCAGCTACCTTTCAGTGGTACGGAAAGACATCCCAAACCTGAAGAAATTGTTAAAGCTCTATCCTTACAATGGTCTGACATAGTGACAAATTGGGAAACCAGAGGGAGTGTTCAAGGAATTTCTGTTAAATTTATGTTCGAGAAGGCTTACTATTTTTAGGATACCTTGGATCTACAAGCTTTTGAAGAGGTTTTGGCGCTCCTTATCTACGGGATGGTACTATTCCATAATGCGGATCAACTCATAGATGTGAGCACAATCAAGGTTTTTCTGTCTCGGAATCCGGTACCTACATTGCTCGGGGATATTCTACAGTCTCTGCATGCTTTCACTCTAAAAAGAAGGGGGACCCTCCAGTTTTGCACTCCTCTATTGGCTAGGTGGTTTATTTTGCACCTACCCAGATCTACTTGGAAGAATGAACAGGGTAAAAGATGGTCTCGTCGACTGGTTACCCTTACACATTCAGACATTCATTGGTGTTCACGGTTCTTGGAAGATGTTACTATCATCGATCGTTGTGGTGAATTCCCTAATGTCCCTCTCTTAGGAATTAGGAGAGGAATCACTTATAACCCTTTCTTAGCATTACGACATTTTGGTTATGCGAGAAGGGATGGTCCTCATGATACACTTATTCAAGGAATCGCCTTCAACTATGAGAATGATGTTCAGGGTTACCGCAAAAGGTTCATACAAGCTTGGAGTATGGTACATAGGGTTGACAGCAAGACACTTGGGCATAAGAATTCCATACCTCTCGATCCTTATCTCAGATGGGTACGAGCCCATGCTCAAACTCTTATGATGCCTTATCCCGCTATCTGACCTATGATTATGGAACCAGATGCCGAGGGAGACACTCCTCATCTTGTTCTTCATCCAGACATGCCAACTGATCACAAAGAGTTACAAAAGTCCTGGGTTCGGCTTAAAGAGGAGCGGGATACGTTTGAAGCCCAATTCTACGCCAGCGAGAAGAAGGTCTTGGAACTCACTAGGCTACTTCATGAAGAGAGGAATATGAACGCCTACATTGCACCGAAGAGGATGTGCTCATGGGAAACTTAGTCTTCTTTTTGTTTTATTTTTCTTAATTGTACTCTCAAAATACATTCTTTGTAACAATTCAAGTTTACTAATACAATTCGCGTTTGTTCCTTTTTGTTTAAGCAAATTTGAGCCTTTAAGAACCCATGAAAACATTGCATACATATCATACATATCATACATATCATTGCATAAAAGGATTCATAACAGGTTTCTCATCTCCTCCGCCATTTATTTCAGCAATGGATCTTGAACAAACTGTGAAAGATCTTCAGACTCAGAACACGCAGTTCCAGCAAATGTTTGTGGCTCTGGCCAAAGGACAGGAAGAGCTGAAGGCTCTTATTGTTAAGAAGAACACTAACAAGACCAAAAGGACAGCCGGTGTGGCACATATGAGCAGAAGGTTTAGAGGGCCGCCAAGACGGTTTGTTGATTTAGCTTCTTCATCTAAAGAGGGAGAGAATCAAGAGGGTGAAGCCAGAGAAGAGGACCCTAGTCCTAAAGAGTCTGACAATGAAACTGATTATAATGAGGAGCAATACCCTCCGGCTGATGAAAAGTATAAGAAGTTAGAAGAGCGTCTGAGTGCTATGGAAATCCAGAAGGTTCCTGGGATAGATTTTGAAGAGTTGGGTCTGGTCTCCGGGGTTGTCATCCCCCTAAAATTCAAGGCACCGGTATTTGCTAAGTATGATGGGGTCTCTTGTCCTAAAATGCATCTTCGTTCCTATGTGAGGAAGATACAGCCTCATACTGCTGACAAAGACTTGTGGGTTCACTTCTTCCAAGACAGTCTGTCTGGAACACAACTAGATTGGTTCTATTAGCTAGAAAGAGCCAATGTTTGTAACTGGTAAGACCTTGCTGCTTCATTTTATAAGCAATATCAGTATAATGCATACCTCGCTCCCACCCGTACACAACTCCAAAATCTGTCTATGGGTTCGAACGAGTGTTTCAAGGATTATGCTCAGAAATGGAGAGATTTGGATGGAAGAGTTCAACCTCCCTTGGCTGACAGGGAGCTCGTGGATATGTTTTTGGGAACTTTGAGTGGGCCATTCTTCAACCATCTGATTGGAAGTTCATCGGAGGGTTTTACCGAACTGATCTTAACAGGAGAAAGAGTGGAAGCTGGAATCCGAAGTGGAAAATTCAGAAGGATGCCTCTTCTAATGCTGAGAAGAAGCCACTTGCTGGTAAGAGGGAAGCCAATGATGTGTATGTCCAGAAGGGTCGTAATAAGGCAGACGACCATAATCAATCTGTGGGGGCAATACTGGTATCTAATCCTACGCCTATGAAATGACACCAATAGGGGAATCAACGTAAAGAAGTCATGCCTAAGAGACAGTTCACCAGAATTAACATGTCACTAGCTCCAGCGTTACAATACATGTTGAAGGCAGGGTTAATTATGTTAAAGGCTCCTCTGTGAAATCCCAATACTTCAGCTCCTAGTTACCACCCTGACGAAAGGTGCACATACCATTCTGATAGTCCTGGACATGATACAAATGGTTGTTGGGCTCTGAAGAACAAAATTCAGGATATGATTAACGCCAAAGAGATTGAATTCGACCCTCTAGAGACACCCAACGTGATCACTGCTCCCGTTCTAAAACATGGATAGGATTGAAAACATTTTTGTTCATTAAATTCTTAATTTGTATTTTCTTCGCTTATTCGAACAATTATTGTCATGTCAAACTTAATGCATTATACATGTTTGTCTTGAATTAATCTGTTTTCACTATGCTTAAACTTCTCTATACTTCCTTTTCGTGATATTCAACTCTCGATTAAAAACTCTAAGCCTTAGAGGGAGGATGACGAAAATGATACCATAATCTCTACAGTATGCTTTTGAACAGACCCCGCTGACGATGTATAGGCGTTGTTTCAAATCCTAAACAGTGGAGTTATAAGGAAGATAATCCCTAGTCAACCCCTTCGATCCAAAGAAGTAGGAGTTTTTATTTTCACACAAATTTAACCCTTAATCATAACCTGGGGCAGGGTAGTTTTCTCAGTTAATTCAGAGGCTCATTCAGTCACAATCTGCCGCTTCGTACACAATGAATGGCATCGAAGACGTCCTTCCAAAACAAAAGATGGTAATGGTTCTGTATAATCGTCAAGACAGGCGGTCATTATCTCTCGAAATAAAAGCGCATTAAGTCAAAACCTATGAAGGAGACTTAAGAGAAAAATTGGGGCATCCCGCTGACTGTAATCACAAAAGAAATAGTTCAGGAAAAAGAAGGGATAACGAAAACCAAAAAAAAAGAGGTTACTACAAATCCTAGACAAAAAGAAGATTACAAAAATGACTTCCTTTTCAAAACAAATGTTCAATTTCTGAATCATCACCAAGTATCAGAGCAAAGATTCCAGACTCAATCAGGATCTAAACGCGCAATTAACTGAGCATAGGACTGAAGAACATCACGAAGAACGGGTTGGGTACAAATAAAATTTAAGCCTTTATCCTTTGTTTCTTGAACCGTGAACCAGGCCACGTTATAACCCTTAAAAGTCCTAGCTGAAGCATGGGTTAGTTTAAGAGCATACTGTTACAAAGGTATCCTGACTCCTGTAGGCTTTGTTACGAATCCTGATTTGATATCACATTCTTGCAAATTTCATTTTACTACACAAAACACATTTTCAAAAAAATTTCAAGACAGACATGAGTTTTGCATTCTTTAAATGACATTGTTTGCATATGGCTAATTGTTTGACAACGGAGAAATCTGCACAATGGATATTCAATGAACAGACATCCTCTCAATAGACAGAATCACCTCAGCGGGAAAGACACTTCCAATAACAGGTCTTCCATAAGCAAGGGGCATGACATGATGTCTAAACACACCTAGGGCAGTCTCTCCAAAAGTGCCAAATAACCAAGGGAAGATCTCCATCTGAATCGCTTGGGGCATTACGCACGCATTCCAGCAACAAATCATGTGCCATCAAGAAAACATTTTTGATAGTATTACAACACAACACAATAGACAGCGACAACTCTCTACATCCTGAAAGCATGGACATAGTCGGAAAATACTACGCATGAAAAAAAGACCCGCTAGGTTGACACACCTAGGCAAAAACAAGGGAATCCCGACGAACCAAAAGGGTTCGGGAAAACTTTAGGGATATGCATTAAAAAAATATGTACACCCGACAAGTCGAAAACCTGAAAAGGCGGCTTAGGCAAAAAGGTATCTCGGTGGACTGAAAACCCGAAAGGGTGGTCCAGGAAAAAGTTAGGGATTTAAAATGTATGACTATGTCCCGTCACCTGTCTATCAGTGGAAGACTTATACCTTGATCAGCATTCATCAAGAGCACCAGAAACGAGAAACGATTCAGATACGATCCAGATGCGGATGTCATTCTGCTACTTATTCAAGATTTTCATACATCGTGAAACGGTTCAGATACGATCCAGATACGGATGTCATTCTGCTACTTATTCAAGATTTTCATACATCGAGAAACGGTTCAGATACGATCCAGATACGGATGTCATTCTGCTACTTATTCAAGATTTTCATACATCGAGAAACGGTTCAGATACGATCCAGATACGGGTGTCATTCTGCTACTTATTCAAGATTTTCATACATTGAGAAACAGTTCAGGTATGATCCAGAGACGGATGTTATCCTGATACTTATTCCAGAATTCTCTTCTAGAAACAGTTCAGGTACGATCCAGAGACGGATGTTATCCTGATACTTACTCCAGATTCTCCTCTAAAAACAGTTCAGATACGATCCAGAGACGGATGTCATTCTGACACTTATCCAACACATGTTTCAAATACAGTTCAGATACGATCTAGATACGGATGTCATTCTGACACTCATTCGACACATGTTTCAAGTACAGTTCAGATACGATCCAGAGATGGATGTCATTTTGACACTCATTGGACACGTGATTCAAGTACAGTTCAGATACGATCCAGAGATGGATATCATTCTGACACTCATTCGACACATGTATAAAGTACAGTTCAGATATGATCCAGAGACGGATGTCATTCTAACACTCATTCAACATATGTTTCAAGTACAGTTCAGATACGATCTAGAGACGGATGTAATCCTGACACTCATTAAATACATGTTCAAGGACAATCGCGACATAGATCCATCCACAAAATCTCCACATGTACTTTTTCCAGCATGGTACAAGGGGCAGAGACAGTTGGAAGCGAAGTCACTATCACATACACGCCCGTGATATTTATGTTCCCCACAGAGTAAGGACAACCAAAGTCCGACCTCCGTATCCCCAAGAAGGAATTCCTTCCCCAGCAGGTTTCTTCAGAAAGCTGATATATGCCTTCCCTAGCCGAGTTTTATAACCATGAGCAGATTATAAAGCCATCTCCCGAGCAGAGTTTATTTCTCTGACAGCGGAAGCTCAATCACCAACAGAGCTCTTCTCTCCAGCAATGGAAGTTCATCCCCAACTGAGTTTATTTCTCCAAATCAGCAGATCTTCCAACAGAGTATCTCTCTTCCCCACAGAGTAATTCCCCCGCAGGATTATTCTCAGACAGAGTCTCCTCCGGTAGAATGTTCTTAAGAAGAATGGATGTAAATCCCCATATAATCATCTTCGGTCACTATCCCCAGCGGAAACAAAGAACTCAACTCCTTATGCTCTCCAGCAGCAGTCCCGGATTTATTTTCCCCATCTAGAGAATATCACAATAGCATTGCATATCCATACATCATGGCATGTGCATACAAATTATACAACATAATCTCATTTATTTTGAGAACATCATTACTCAATACATTTCATACATCATGACATTATATACGACTAACTCTTTACCTTTCAGGGAAAGATGCAATTAAGTTCTCACAAGTTCTCTCTGGTTCAGTCAAACTGACACTAAGGTTTATATTCCAGTTGAAGATATTCCAACACTTTTCAAGATTTTCTCTGGTTCAGTCAAACCGACACTAAGGTTTCTATTCTTGTTGAAGATGTTCTAAGACTTTCGTCTGGGTCAGCCGAATAGCCGCTAAGATTCCCCTGATTTCTATGCAGTCAAAGTTAATTCGAGACCTCTCCCGGGTTCAGTCAAATCGATACTAAGATTTCTCTCCCAGTTAAAGACAACTCGAGACTTTCCCTGGTTCAGTCAAATCGATATTAAGATTTCTATTCCAGTTAAAAAACTATGAAGCCCGGAAATCGACTGGATAATATCTTAATTTCTACAAAATACTACGAAGCCTGGAGTCGACCAGATAATGGTATATCTCAAATTCAAGCTATGAAGCCCAGAAATCGACCAGATAATATTTTAATTTCTCCAAATTGCTAAAGCCTGGGACACAACCAGATAATGGTATAAGACACCGTGAAGCCTAGGACACGACCAGATAATGGTATAAGACACTGTGAAACTTGGAGCACGACCAGATAACGGTATGAGATGTTGTGAAGTATGGAGCACGACCAGATAATAGCAAGAGACACTGTGAAACCTGGAGCACGACCAGATAACAGTATAAGGTATTGTGAAGCTTCGAATTCGACCAGATAGCAGTTTACTCGGCCAATTATTATTGAAGCCTAGAAATGACCGGATGTTAGTATGCCTTAAATTCAAGTTGAAACCTGGATACGACCGGATAACGACTTAATTCCTTCTGAAGCCTGGAACATGACCAGATAAGAATTGAGAAATTGTAAAGCTTGGAGCACGACTAGATAGCAAGTGTAATCTCATGTCCCCAGTAAGTCACTGTGAAACCTGGAGCATGACCAGATAGCAGTTAATCTTATTATCCTCAGCAAATCACTATAAAGATTGGAGCATGACCAGATAGCAGTTCATTTTCACCTCCTCGACTAAGAGATGATTCCCCATTAGAGTAACGGATAACTGAAGCTCCTAAAATTCTATTTCTCCCAAGACAGATACCAACATTCGTCAGCAGATTCCTCCTCAACGACAAGAACAGGAATTCTCATCAAAGGAATATCTCGGGAAATCAACATCCTCTAGATGGCATCTTTAAGCCCATCTCCAACGATTCTCCGTCATATCTTCCAGATGGCATCTTTAAGCCCGTCTTCGGTGACCTTCCGTCATCTCCTCCAAATGGCATATGAAAGCCCATTCCTGATACTACCTACACAATCCAAAACCATCTCAGACGAGTGCAAATTTCTGGGCACTCTAGTGTTCAATCATCTTCCACCTTTAGATTACGTAAGGCGGACAAGCCAATCTACATCCTCAGGTTTAAGAAGATTGAACAGGGGCAGCTGTTGTACCCTAATATTTTCCCTCTCATTTCACTCAAGACATGCCCATTGAGGTCCTCAACTTGCTCAAGGATGCCCATGAGTTGACCAGACAAACTCTCTCCTAAGGCAATGTACCACAAACTAGGGTTTCCATTTTCATCAGGGTGTGGAAACTCCAAAGGTCCCAAATTCCTTAAATGGTCCTAATATGTTCTCAAGATCATCCATTTCAAGTTTCATGCCTTGCACAAGAAGTTTGCTCAGTCAATTGCCCAGATGCCTGAAAATCAATTGTACTAGGTCAAAAATCAATTGTGGCCCACATACAGTCAAACTTCAAGTTTTTTAGTCAACATCCAAACTTTGAAGTTATATTCATCATTTTATCATGGGTTGATCATGATTCCTCAAGGAATGCCCCAAATTCATCAAAACCCAAAGGTTGCTAAATTAGGGTTTCATAGGAAAAGTCAACCAAACTTTTAACAGGCATAACATCTTCATACTTTATCAGAAAATTTCCATCCAAGGATCATTTTGAAGAGGATGTCATTCCCTATAACTCATCTTCAGCTCACAAGTTCAAAATATGCACTCATCAAAAGATATGAATTTATATATTATAGGTCCTTTTGAAAAGTCAACAAAAACACCTTTTGGGTAAAAGCTTCTTACATGACCATGGAAGACCCAATTAAGATGAAACTAAAAGGGTTGTTTAGGGGACATCCTAAGTTTTCTAAAAAGTCCAAGAACACCTCTCTAGGGTTAAAATTGGAGGAGATATGCCTTGTCAAAGTTGACCATTTTTGCAAAATTGCCAAAAGTCAAATGTGCTCAAAAATGCATTTTTTTGTCAAATAGGCCTAGCGTCTCATGATTGCATCTTGTTAGAGACATGGCCCACGACCCAAATCAGCATCCACACATTTTTTGCTTTACTTATTTATTTATTTGGATTTTTTATTATTTAAAAGTTAAATTAAATCAAATAAATTGCAAAAAATATAAAAAGATTGGTTTTGATCTGATTTTTTGTAGGAATCAAATCCAATTAGGCTGGCATAGCATATCAAATCGTGCAAGGGATGATTAGAACAAAGTTGGCATGATTAGGCTATTTTGGAAAGATATCATACAAGGGGCAAAATCAAATCAAATCTCCATGATTTTCAAAGATACAAATCGTTTTTGTTGACCTAATATGCTCTAGTACAAATATAATGCGCATCCAAGGCAAGAAAGAGAGGTTTTTGAGGTCGTGAAAGCTAGCAAGAAAACTCAAAATTTTGGCAAAAAGGTGTGGATTGGTTTCAAGCCTAGAGGACAATTCAAGAAATTCCAAAGCTCCTAATAGACTCCTGGACATCTCCAGATCACTCTCCAATCATTTGCAAGCTTCCACAAGCCCAGAATCATCACATAATACTCTCACGGTTTCTCACTTTTTCCAAATTCGTATCTCTTCATTCTTGCATTGTTAATATGTTTTGATTGCATATTTGTGTTCATATGGATGCCTGGAAACTTTCTGTATACTTAATTCCTAGCTTTGACGCATAAACGATGAGTTGCCATTATTAGGGTTTTGCCCTCTATTTTAGGGTTTCTCTATACATGTACAATTTGGCCAAAAGAGGAATACCATCACACTCGTGAGATCAAAACGAGTTGATTTGTGGCTTTAAATTTTATTTACATTGCTTGATATGAATTTTGTAGTTTGCAGGTCTTGTAGCTACAGACAAAAGCCATAGGTATAAGTCCATACCTAAAACGACGGTTCTGCAAGGAAGACGATGGCGTGTCCAAGCCTGATTGGGCAATTCAAATTTCGCGCATTTTCTTTATCATACTAACTCATATTTATTATATTATTTTTGTTTCAATATTATAACAACTAAAACATGTATCCCAGTGGTGAAGCGCGTGTTGGAAAGTGGATAGGACCTGGGTTCGATCCCAGGTCCCAGCGTTTTGTTATTTTCTTAACATTTGAATGCAGATCCTATACTTTACACAGCCAGACATCCACCATAAAGCCACACAATCCAGCCAATGGATCATCTCCATCACCAATCCAACGTCCCATGCAGCAAGGTCCATGGTACACCATCAGAAAGGGGCAGCACTGGATCTAACGCATGGAATGGGCTCAACAGTTCTTAGGCCTAACAAATTCAGTATTACACCCCTGAATTGCTCAACAATACAGGCCCAATTTCTTTTCTTTTTATTTTAATTCTTATTTTAATTATTCATTAATTATTTTCTTTTTACAAATAACACAAAAATCATTTTTCATCATTTAATCAAAAAATCACAAAAAAACATAAAAATCATTTTTCTCATAAAAAATATTTTATTTCCTTAATTAATTAGTTTAATTATTTAGGGAAATTTAATCCTTTTTTCATAATTTAAATCAATTAGAATTAGGGTTAATTTGTACATAACCTAATTTTTCTCAAAAAATAACCTAAATATTTTTCAATTAGATTTTTAGGTTTCTCAATCCATTCTCGCATTTAATTTGTCGCGCGCATTTTTTAATTTCCTTTTTATTATTATTGTAATTGCTCTGAGTTTGCAATAGTAATTAGGTGAAATTCTGGCTGCAGATACTCAATGTCACGTTCAATGTTATGACACCGTATCTGACTTACTATATGACAGTAAATACAAAAGCAATAAAGAACACAGTCAATTGTTTACCCAGTTCAGTGTGCAACAACACCTACTCTGGGGGCTACCAAGCCAGGGAGGAAATCCACTATAAGAGATGTTAATTCAGAAATAAACCAACCAGTTTATCTCCTTCACTTAAGACCTACCCAATGCAATTCCAATCTAAGTACAACTTAAACCTGAGTTCCTACTCACTCCCCCTCAATCACAGCAGTGATACATAAAACAATTTGACTTAAGAATTGATGAAGACACTCTTCAAAAAACAAACACTTGATTAAGCTTCACAGCTTTTTAATCAAGCAACACAATCACTCTTGCTTCACAGCTTTGAGTGATGCACACAGCTAACTTGACTCTGCTTCACAGCTTTAGTCAAGGAACATTCAAACACTCTTGCTTCAAAGCTTTGAGTGCTACACAACCCTTACAATTAGAAACCTATTCCAAGTCACTTATCACAATGATAATTGCTTGGAGTACAATAATCAAACCTATACAGATTACAAATGATCTTCTGATCAATAAAAGGGATACCTTGCAAAACAGCAGCTCTGTTGAATATATAGCAGCTGCAACTTCAGTTAGGGTTTCCACAAAAACCTAGGGTTAATTCCGTTTGACCTAAAGACCAGGTCACATGACTTTATTAACCAGGTTAGGGTTGAGCTAGGTTACCCCTCAGAAAACGCAGGATTCTGTTCAGGAAAGACTGAGTTATTTTCCTGAAAAAACTCAGACTTATCCAACCTGCAAACCTGTTAGTTCAGAACAGGATGTCATAACATCTGTTATGACATCTGAGAAAACCTGTCTACTGATTTAGCAAAATGTGATCATTTTGCAAAATGCTCAGATACACACTTATAAACATCAGTACTTGAATTACAATATTTTTCTGCAAAGGTACCTAATGAGTCAGTACAAACTAAACTAGAATGTTATGACATCAGTCATGACATTCACACATACACTTGGGTTTTACCAAAAATGCAAGCCAATACCTAAACAACTACAAACTCCCCCTTTGGCAGATTTTTGGCTAAAGACCCTAAGCAATCAGAGATAGATAGCAGCAGAAATAAATGACTGCAGAAAAATAGAATGTCTAATTGAGCAAGTACATATTAAGTACCAAAATATTCTCCCCCTCTTTAGCCACAAATGGGCCAAAGATACATGTTCATAATGATTATACAGTTATCCAAAAACAATTAATAAGAGCAGCAGCAGAAAAAAAAACTGAACACACTTCCAAACTCCACCAGATATCAGCACCAACCAGCAACACCACCAAACAGCAACCAACCTTCAAGCACTATCATCAGACTCAAAGGAGCTAGTTTCTTCAATGTTGAGATGACCTTCAGCTTCTACACCTTCTTCCCTTCTATTTTCTTCAGCTTCCTCCTTTTCTAGCCTGGCAAGTAGAATTTCTAAGGTCCTTTTTCTAGCATCCAGCTCTTTGCAAGTTTCTTTTAAAACAGCTATGACATCTGATGTCTTGGACTGGGTCTTCACAGACGATGTCTCAGCTGATGTTATGACAATGTCTGGAGCATGAGATCCCTGAAACAGTTTGTAGTGCAAGCCAAGGGCAGGAGCTCTTTTGCAGACTGTATCTCTTGCCACAAGGACATCAGGGTATTGTGCAAGGATGATTCCACAAAGGAGGGAGGGAAAGGCAATTGGTCCTTTGACAGCATAACTGCCAGCATGCTTTAAAGTTTGTTCAAAGATGCACCTGCCATAGTCAAAAGCAGTCTTGGTTCCCACAGCATAAATAAATCTCCCCAATCCTGTGGAGATAGTTGATTTATGATTTGTAGGCACCCAGTTGGCTGCACCTATTTTATGCAAGATGGCAAATTTCATGCTGAGTTTATTGGCATTCAGCTTGCCTTTCAAGGGCCAGCACTTTACTTGCCTGGCTGTGATGGTTTGACAAACTTCATTGTCAGTTGCCTCCAGATCAGGACAATCCTCATTTGTTCTTCCAAGAAACTTGTTGATTTCTGATGGAGAGAACTTGAACCTTCTTCCTCTAACAAAAACACTTTCAAAGTCAGCTGACCTTCCATCAGCACAATCATTAGACAAGTTCACTACAAACTCCTTGACCAGATTTTCATAACATTTGTTAAATTTTATCACTGTCTTCATTAGTCCAGCATTCTTGATCAGGTCCATGATGTCTTTGCACTCCAAGGCATCATTGTTGAGTTCTCTCTCTAAGGCTATTCTCTTTAAGCAAACATACTTCCATCTGTTTGCATTGTCAGGATGATGAAAAGAGATGTTGTCTGTTGGGACTTCAGGCACTCTAGCAATTTTGCTGGAGGGGAGCTTCCTTCTGATAGGAGTTTCTTCAATATCAATCTCAAATTCTGATTCCTCATCAGAATCAGAAGATTCAGGTTCTTTTCTCTTCTTAGAGATTGGTTGTCTAGCAGTATGCACCTGGGCCTTCTTCCCTTTTGTCTGAATACTTTTCTCAGCCATGCCTTCAGCCTTGGATTTCTTAGCATTAGGTTTATCATTCTGACTACTCTTTCTTTTCATTAATCTCCTAGCTATGCTAGGGTTCACATTAGCAATCAGATCATTATCTGAGTAATCCTCATCCACATCAATGATAGGTGGATCAGCAGCCTTTTCTGAAGGGTTCTGAATGTTGTCTTTTTGTGTCACAACATTCTCAGTGACATCTACATTCTCAGAAACTTCCACATTTGGACTTTCTGATTGATTTAAAGGGACAAAAATCCCCGGTACAGATTGGTTTCCACTCAGTATACTAGTAACTAGCCTAGCAATAGCTTGATGAACTTGAACTGATCCTTCTCTATTTGGTACAGAAGACGAAGGATGAGAAGAATTACCAAAGGCTATAGCTTGAGCTCTTCCTGCATGTCTGGTTCTGAGCTTTTTGACTTTGGCTGGGTCAGTTGCCATCTCTCTGAGAGGAGTGACCTCAAGAACTTCAGATTCTATGCATGTGGTGATTGCCCTAGAGTCTTGGTCAGATGATGACGATGATGAGGATGACGAAGTCACCATGGTTGAAGACGATGTCTGAGACATTTTGATTGACTTTGAGTAATGGTAGCAGTTTGAGAAAAATCTTTGATTGAGAGGAGGAAACAGGTTGCAAGGACGAGAGAGGTAGGGGGTAAAAGGGAGTCTTTTCAACTTCTTAAAGATTTTGAAAGAATTGTGAAAGTATATGATTAACCCACTAAAGATAGACTTAATAAAATTAATTCCTTCAACCTTTGTTTTAAGCAAAATTAATTGCTATAATTTCTTATGTTGGTGAATACCCAACCTGCCCCTCAAATTTTCAAGTTTATTTCCAACAAGAGCCTTGGTAGAAGAATCAGTCAGCTGAAGCTTAGAGAAACTATGTTCCAGTTTAAATGACTTCTTCTCTTCAAAGTCAATAGGGTTCAAGGAAATGTTGATTGTATTCATATTGTCACAACACAATGTCACAACATCTTGTGTGACATTGTACTCAGGGAGCATCTGTTTTGACCAGATGTTTTGAGAACAGTTTTTCCTAGCAGCAACTATTTCCGCACAGAATTGGGAAGGCATTCTTTTGATATGAATCATAGTTCTGGTTGATTCTTGAATAATTTTCTATTTGTCCAGTCCATTTTGATGGAGAGTTATAGGAGAGGAGACTTCAAGCCTCATTTCTTCAGGGAAACAGAATTTATTAGACTTGTTATTTCCAACATCCTTGTCAAGATGACTTATGGTTCTGACAACACATCCTTCTTCAAGTTTATTTGCCACATCACAGATATTATCAACCTGTAGTTTTGGAGTTCTTCTGACTGCTTCCATAGAAATAGCTCTTTTCATTCTTCTTAGATGAAGGGGACCAAGCTTATGCTGCCACAGTTTCATCTCTTTTTCTTCTTTGATAATTGGACACATAGTGGAGATATCAGTGTTCTCAGGCTGCCACAAGTAGCAGTTATCTTTGGATCTGATTCCTCTCATTACAACTTCTAGTTTTTCATTAATTACTAGACATTCAGATCTTGAGAAGTTGACCTTGAATCCTAGATCACATAATTGACTGATACTAATGAGATTAGCAGTCAGCCCTTTTACCAGCAGTACTTTATTCAGACTTGGAACTCCAGGGCAGTCCAAATTACCAACTCCTTTGACTTCACCTTTAGCACCATCTCCAAAGGTCACAAAACTGGTGGTGTGAGGCATAACATTATTGAGGAGATTTTTGAATCCAGTCATGTGTCTGGAACATCCACTGTCAAAGTACCAGCCTTCCTTTGCAGACACTCTCAGGGAAGTATGGGCTATCAGGGCAGTAGCCTTTTTCTTCCAATGAGGAGTATGTGGTACCCTTTTTGGCTTAGGTTTAGCACCAGAGTTTTGATTAGGGTATCCATGCAATTTGAAGCAGAAGGGCTTTATGTGTCCATACCTCCCACAATGATGACATCTCCATCTTTGGTATTTTTTCTTCATGTATTTCTGATGTTGAGAGTTGTGTTGAGACATCTGCTTTGACAATTGTTTAACATGCCTGATCTTCTTGTCTGCACCAGGTTTCTTAGCTTCCACAAATCCTAGACCAGATTTGTTTCCCACATTTTGTCCCACTTGTAGGATCTCTTCCAATTTATCTGATCCATTGGTCAACATCTTGACAGATTTTGTCATTTGGTTCAGTTGTGAGTTCAGTAATTGAACTTCCCCTTCTAGGTGACTTATAGTTTCAAGATCTGCCCTTTTTTCCGCCTCCAGCTTTATAATGAGTTTTGATTGTTTCTCATTCTGCACACAGACTTCAGCACTTCTGATACACAATTTCTTGTAGGTATCAGCCAGTTCTTCAAATGTCACTTCTTCATCACTAGTGTCACTTTCAGAAGTACAAACACTAGTTAAAGCAGTAACTAGTTTGGCAGATTCTTCTTCAGAATTACTTTCTGAATCATAGTCAGACCAAGTAACAGTCATTCCTTTCTTTTGTTTCTTAAGAAAGGTAGGACATTCAGCTCGAATATGTCCATATCCTTCACATCCATGGCATTGAATACCTCTGCCTTGGTTTCCCTTATCTTCTGACCTTGGTCTTCTGCTGGAACTGTCAATGTCAGAGGGAATGTTATGAACATTAGACCTTGACTTTGGATCCATTATTTTGATGAGCTTGTTGAACTGTCTTCCAAGCATGGCAATAGCTTCTGATATATTTTCTTCTTCATCCTCCTTGTTTTCAACATCAGTGTTGGATACAAGTGTTATGCTTTTGTTCTTCTTGTCACCATTATCAGTGATCCCCATCTCAAAAGTCTGAAGAGACCCAATAAGTTCATCCACTTTCAACTTGCTGATGTCCTGGGCTTCCTCTATGGCAGTTACCTTCATTGCAAATCTTTTAGGCAAGGATCTGAGAATCTTCCTTACCAGTTTTTCTTCTGACATCTTTTCTCCCAGTGCTCCTGAGGTGTTGGCAATCTCCAAGATGTTCATGTGAAACTCATGAATGGTTTCATCTTCCATCATTTTTAGATTCTCAAACTTGGTGGTCAACATCTGAAGCCTTGACATTTTTACTTTGGAAGTGCCCTCATGAGTAGTTTTGAGAGTGTCCCAAACTTCCTTGGCCAGTTCATATTGATGTACTAGTCTGAAAATGTTTCTATCAATTCCATTGAACAAGGCATTTAAAGCTTTTGAATTTCCCAGAGCTAACTCATCTTCTTCTTTACTCCAATCTTCCTCAGGCTTCAAACTGATTGTCCCATCTTTCTCAGTTATGGTGGGATGAATCCATCCTTTGTCAGCAGCTCTCCAAGCCTTTTTGTCCAGAGATTTTAGGAAGGCAATCATACGAGGTTTCCAGTAGTCATAATTAGTTCCATCCAGAATGGGTGGTCTATTTCCAAAAACTCCTTCTTTGTCCATAGTGCCAGAAAGTGATATCCCTAGATCTCACCCAGTAATACAGGCAGGGTGCCTGCTCTGATGCCAATTGAAATTCTGGCTGCAGATACTCAATGTCACGTTCAATGTTATGACACCGTATCTGGCTTACTATATGACAGTAAATACAAAAGCAATAAAGAACACAGTCAATTGTTTACCCAGTTCAGTGTGCAACAACACCTACTCTGGGGGCTACCAAGCCAGGGAGGAAATCCACTATAAGAGATGTTAATTCAGGAATAAACCAACCAATTTATCTCCTTCACTTAAGACCTACCCAATGCAATTCCAATCTAAGTAC
The DNA here is from genome assembly GCA_948472305.1 of Vicia faba. Taxonomy (NCBI): domain Eukaryota; kingdom Viridiplantae; phylum Streptophyta; class Magnoliopsida; order Fabales; family Fabaceae; genus Vicia; species Vicia faba. The sequence continues at coordinate 1,297,631,330 of OX451738.1, forward strand.
AACTTAAACCTGAGTTCCTACTCACTCCCCCTCAATCACAGCAGTGATACATAAAACAATTTGACTTAAGAATTGATGAAGACACTCTTCAAAAAACAAACACTTGATTAAGCTTCACAGCTTTTTAATCAAGCAACACAATCACTCTTGCTTCACAGCTTTGAGTGATGCACACAGCTAACTTGACTCTGCTTCACAGCTTTAGTCAAGGAACATTCAAACACTCTTGCTTCAAAGCTTTGAGTGCTACACAACCCTTACAATTAGAAACCTATTCCAAGTCACTTATCACAATGATAATTGCTTGGAGTATAATAATCAAACCTATACAGATTACAAATGATCTTCTGATCAATAAAAGGGATACCTTGCAAAACAGCAGCTCTGTTGAATATATAGCAGCTGCAACTTCAGTTAGGGTTTCCACAAAAACCTAGGGTTAATTCCGTTTGACCTAAAGACCAGGTCACAGGACTTTATTAACCAGGTTAGGGTTGAGCTAGGTTACCCCTCAGAAAACGCAGGATTCTGTTCAGGAAAGACTGAGTTATTTTCCTGAAAAAACTCAGACTTATCCAACCTGCAAACCTGTTAGTTCAGAACAGGATGTCATAACATCTGTTATGACATCTGAGAAAACCTGTCTACTGATTTAGCAAAATGTGATCATTTTGCAAAATGCTCAGATACACACTTATAAACATCAGTACTTGAATTACAATATTTTTCTGCAAAGGTACCTAATGAGTCAGTACAAACTAAACTAGAATGTTATGACATCAGTCATGACATTCACACATACACTTGGGTTTTACCAAAAATGCAAGCCAATACCTAAACAACTACATTAGGGTTTCAATTCGGCATCTTTATTTTCGGTCAAAATAATTATGTATCTGCAAAAGCCTTGTAATAGCTAGGACTTTTAACTTTCCGCACTTTTAATTTCCGCAAACTATAAACTGCTTAGATGTATGTTAATAGGATTGTATGGAAAGACTAACTGAAAATTAAAACAGCAGAAAACCCTAAATGTGAAAAAATAAATTAACTAAAAATTAGACTCGCACATGCTCACTCCTAGGGTTTACTCCACTCTGGTTGCCTTTGGTAAACGGTCATGAAGTATAGTGTTTGTTAGTGGTTGTCCTCTAGCCCCGAAAGATCTAAAATGACCCATTCAAATGTTGCCTCGGAAAAAGATCTTTAATGCTTTAGGATGATTACTAACATTTCCTAACATTGCTTTTGTGATCATATTTGTCCCTTTGAATGTCCCTAAAAAACTCCAACAACGATGCTACCTATTTCTCAATAATGGGATAGCATTGTCTAAAAGGAAAACGAACAAACATTTTTCGAGTAGGTAGATTAGTTCCTAGGTACTTGCTCAAACAAACAAAAACTTTTTCACACCAACACTTTTCAAACAAAGTTTTCAAAAACAACTTCGTAACACTCTTGAGGACAGAAACAAGGGTTAACACGAAGTAAAACAAAACTTTTCAAAACAAAGCACACACAAGCAGTTTTCAAAATGAGCAAGTACCTAAGAGCCCATGGAAAACCATGGATAGAAAGGGTGCTAACACCTTCCCTTTCTATAATCTACCCCCCGTACTCAGAAACATCTCGAAAAAGGTTTTTTCTGTTCTTTTTCCTTTTCCTGATTGGATAAAATAAAAGTCAGTGGCGACTTTTGCTTACTGCTACATTTGCAAACAAAAAATGAAAACAAGTATTAACAGTCGGTTCTGCCACCGTATCACAGCATGCATCAATACATAAAAAAATTGTATTAATACATAAGCTCATGTGTCAATACATAAAAGTTTTCTTAAACCAATTTTTTTCTTTTTTTAAATTATCTTTATATTTCCTTATAATTTTATTGTCATTCAATATTCAATATGGTTGTAATAGTATAATTAGAACTTTATTGCTTTCATGCCCCATTCATAAACTTGTATCCCCGTCCCCAAAAAAGATGTAACAGCGTAGAACTTTAAAATTCCATAATTTATCGCTTTCAATATTATTGCTAGTAATTAGGGTGTGTATGCCAAGACTTAAAATCAACAAGTAGACAACCCTGATTCAAGACAAAAATGCATGAAATTGATACACTTGCACACGCGCACCTCTAGGGTGATCCACACTTGTTTCCTTGAGAAAAATAGTCATGTCCCTCGAATGTGGGATACTTTAGCAATGACCCTCGAATACAAGATTGAAGTCTCTCGATGACCCTTCGATGTTGCCTTCGGTAAAATGATCTTAGACCCTTACAACAAATTGCTAAGGTATCCTACAATGTTGCCTTCTATGACTATACGACGACCCACGCCCATGCCTTCCCATCCAATGATAGGGATTCTTACCAATGAATGGTAAGATAGCAATATCTAAAGGAGGAGGAAAAGAACTAAGAATTTTTGAGTAGGTAGAATGCTTGTAGTTTCTTGCTCACAACCATTTTCAAAACAACATCATTTCAAACACACCGACACTTTCAAACGAAATATTTTCAAAAGTAAACACTTTTTATGCATTCTTATAGAGACAAGAATCATTACAAAGTTCGCCCAAACGAAGGCACTTTTCAAAAATACTTTCAAAACCAATCACAAACACATTTCAAACAAAGAATTTTCAAAGTGAGCTAGCAACTAAGATCACGTAGATAACTACGGATGAAAAGGGTGCTAAGACCTTTCCTTTTCATAAACTACCCCCCGAACTCAAGAAAATTCTCAAAAGGTATTTCTTGTTATTTTTACCCTTTCCTTTATTAGATAAAAGAAAAGTCAGTAGCGACTCTTGCTATCCACAACAATTGCGATAAAACACAAAACACCCAAGTCAGTTCTCCCACCGTATTACACCACCCATATGGTTTGTACTAGGGGTTTATCACCTTCCGAACAAGGTTCTAGGGAAAGCCCAGTGTCTACGTTCTTCCTTTGGTTATTACTGATGTCCCAATTACTCGGTAATTAGTAATATTCACAAGAAAAACTCGTCTGAGTGCAGCATCGCGTGATAACTATTTCTGGATTACTCTGTTATAGTCCTCACACTACACCTAAAAGGGCCAGGATTGGTTAATGGTTCTACGACCCTTAGCTCTCTGGTTCCTAGGTCAAAAGAAACAATGTCTTCCCAATTACTCGGTAAACAATGCTACTTTTAAGGGGACCTCCACTGAGTGGGGCACTTTCATGCCTCCTTCTTCGGGATTACTCCCTAAAAGTTAGCATGACTATACCGCCTGTCCTAATCCTAAGTGTAACCCAAGTCCGGGTATAGGACTTATCAAATGTAATCACCCAACCCAACATCACAGCATATCCGGAATATGTGAGTAGCAACAATATAATGCAATATATAGAAAAGAATACAATAAAGAAATAAAGAAATAAAACAGTAAAGCAAATAAAGTAAATAAATGAACACCCAAAGAGACAAATAAACCAAAACTAGGATAGACTTGCAAAAACATTTAATCCCCAGTAGAGTCGCCATGTGAAGCTGTCGGAAGAAAGCACAGAGCTGTCATCGAACTTTATTTATCTTGAAGGAAGGGTAAATATCGAGAAAACCACAAGAGGATGGATAAGATGGTCTTGCAACCAAGAGAAAGGGTATGTAAGTCGGTTATGCAAGGGGAAGGTATTAGCACCCCTCATATCCGTGGTACTCAATGGGATCCATTTTTTTGTTTGCTTCTAAGGGTGTGTTTATCTATAACTATACTTGCTTAAGGGGAAAGAAAATGGTTTTTTATTAGTGCGTTCGTAAGGGTCTCGTAATCCTTTGCCAACGTATCTAGTGAAGGAATCAGAACATCGTAGTTCCTCTAGAAAATGTTGGTATGTTGGTGTTTTTTAATGGGTGATGTTAACGCATGCATTCTAGCAATAGGCACGGCCTGTATCACGGTAGAACGGAGATAACATGCCCTTTAGGGGGAGTTTTGATTGGTTGAGTGTTTTACGAGTTTTAGAATGAATTCGAGTAATGATTAAATGTTTTTGGATTTTTGATTTGTGAATGATAAGTTTTAATGTTAATTACAAAAGAAAAGTCAAAGGGGAAAGTCTACCCTAATGTTGTCATGCATGGGTTCCAACCTAAGGTCTAATTAGTTCGCATCTTAAAGAAGAGGAAACTATCATCCTAAGGTAGCATGTTATAAACATAAAGTAAAAGGAGACTGTGTTTGTGAAGAGTGATCATGTATGTTGATCATGGCAAAAGTGACAACAAAATGAGTAGTATTATAAAAGGAGTAAATGGAATGCTTGGTGTATGGGAATTGAATTGGGTTATGATTAACCAAGGGGTGCACTTGATTAATCTCGTGGGAATAGGTGCTACCACCCTCAACCATGAGACCCTTTGTACATGGAAACACTTGGTGTATGGACCAAAGTGGTTGATTCAGGTTATGGTTAACCAAGTGCAAGACTTGATTAACCTCGTGAGAATGGCCATGCTCAAACTCAACTATGAGACCCTTTAAGAAGATGCTTTGTATGTAAACTAAGGGGAGAGAAGTTTCTTCAATGTATAAGATGAAATCAAAAGCCCATACAAGGTGGCCTACGTATTCTCCTAGAAAGTGTGACTAGCATGGCACTAGTATTATAAACGACCAATTGAAATAATCGATCGAATAGTTTTCGCTGTAGAAAAGCCCATGACCAAACTATGAAATGTGTGCAAGTGTGCATTTGTAAGTGGTTGCCTGCTCATTGATGATGAGCCCAAGAGGAGGCCATATGCTCTAATTGGATGAAATATGCATAATTAAGCAACAATTAAAACATACAAAAAATAAACCATAAGCTATTACAATCATATGGGGATGGGGGTACAAGTTTATGAATGGGGATGAAAGCGATTAAAATCTAATTACTATTACAACCATATTGAATGAATAAATAATATACAAGAATGTAAAGATAAATAAATAAGTAAAAAAGAAAAATTGTTTTTAAAAATTTTATGTATTGACACATGCACTTATGCATTATTACGAAAACTCGTATGTGTTGACGCATACACTTATGTATCAATACATAGCCTTCCTTGCTCTTGGAAGTCAAAAACAACATAGTATGAGTCGACACATAAGGGTTTGTATTGACTCATTTCTGTTTTGTATCGACACATGCGTGTTTTGTGTCGATTCATGCTCATTTCCTGCCCCAGGAAGTCAAAAATAACACAGTATGAGTCGACACATAAGAGTTTGTATCGACTCATTTTTGTTTTGTATCAACACATGCGCGTTTTGTGTCGATTCATACTCATTTCCTGCCCATGGAATTCAAAACCAACTCAGTATGATTCGACACCTAATGGTTTGTATCAACTCATATTTGTTTTGCATTGACACATACGTGTTTTGTATCGACTCATAAACTGTTTTGTGCCTGATATGCGTCGACTCATAGAAATATGTGTCGACTCATACTGCTGTTTTTTTATTTCTAACATTGCTCTGCTACATGTAAAAGTCAATTCTCAACATATGATTGATAAAAATGAAAAATCAAGCATATGGTTAGCTTCAAGGGCATGATATCTACATTTTATCTTCACAAATAAACCACTAATGATGCTTGTATGAAGAGCTCAAGGTCAAGAAAACTTACCTTGAAACTGAAATTTGTATTTTGAGTTTGAACACCTTTTAAGAGGCTGTGACGATTAGAATGGCTTCAGTGAACCTCCAGGAAGTTTCTCCATCCTTACTTTGTATTGAAAGCTGTTGAATCACTCCAACCCGTCAAGTTGTACAATACTGTTTTTTTGTGTGTGTTTGGAAGGTGGTGAGAATGGTATCACAGAAACTTTTTTTTGAACAACTTGTATATGAAGTGTTTGGATAGTTTGTTTAGGGGGAAACTTGCAAGTATGTACAATGGGTTGAAGGTTTTTTTCTGTTTTTATTTTCCTTTTGGTTGCTGCTGGGTTTTTTTTGTTGTTGTTGTTTTATATATCAAATCAGTTGTATGGCTCAAAATAGTTTCACGGTTGCTGCTGTTTTTTTCTTCTAGTTTTTACAGTGTTTTCTCTTCTCTTTTCACAAACCTCCTCCCCTTTTTTCTGCTCTTTTTCTACTGTTTTATCATATGAGAGGTGGAAATTCGGGGGAAAGGTTGGTGAGATTTTAAACAATTTTGACATGCTGTTTCACTACTTTTTCATTATGGATTTGGGGATTTCTATTTTGTGTAATGTTTGGCATTTGTTTGCAGCAGTTTTGATAGTTTTAGTAGGCTATCTTTACAGGTTTTTGGACTGTTTTGCATGGACTATTTTTGTGTAGGAACAACAAGTTTTGGACTGATATGCTTGGACTATTTTTGTGTAGGTTTTAGAGTAGAGTGGGCAAGTTTATGGACTGGTATGCAGCAGAATGGACAACATCAATTTTGGACAGTTTTGTGGGGCTGGTTAGTGCAAACTTTGGGCTTTATACAACAACAAATTAGACAGTATTATTATGTAGGTTTTGATAGTTTGGATAGGTTTTTTTGGCATGTTATATTTGGACTGGTTTTGGGCCTGTTATATTTGGACTGGTTTTGGGCCTGTTATATTTGGACTGGTTTTGGGTCTGTTATATTTGGACAGTTTGGACTTGTAATGAGAAATTCCTTTGTATGGTTTCAAATGGTCATGGCATGAATCCAAAAATAATTGCAAGATAATCCATAGTGACTTGAATCTTGAATATAGTAACTTGTGATGTAAGGAATTGGTGACTTGTGAACCAATGACATTGTATGAAATACTAATTTCCATTATTTCCAATTTGCAATCCAAATCCAATTTTCTTTCTCTTTCAATTTCATACCTTCATGACAAATTCAAACCACTTTGAAAATGATAGATGCCATCTTAGTTCAAAATTTAGTCCCTTAAGAAACTCCTCAAATAAAATTTTAATCCATATGAGAAGAATTCCTTGGTTCCACCCCTCAAACCTCTTGATAAGCAATTGACTTGTAGAAGGAGATAAAGCTTAATGTGACCTTGAAGCAAAAATCCTAGTTTCTTCATAACATTGTGAAACTCTAAAATTGCACAACCACTGAACTCTTGGACCTCAGGTACCTTTATTCAATGAGATGCATGATATGAAAATGAACTAGTGAAGATGATGTAGATGAAATGCGAAGTCTAAGCCAGACAAAAGTAAAAGGTAGGACAAATTTGGGATATGACACTCCCAAGTATAGATGTTAGTTCCTTCCAATTGGTAAAACCACTCCAACTGTGTCCTAACTAGACTTTCTTGAAAAAAGTGCACCCACAGTTTCTTATCAGCGATATGCGGCTGAATTTTGCGGACGTAAAATCTTAGGTGAAACTTCAGACATGAGACACCATCGTACTTGGAAAAAGCGGGGATCTTGAATTTATGGGGAATGACTACCCCAGGAACCAAACCCAAGTCACCAAAGTCCAAGCCAGGCACAACTTGGATATCCACAGCTTTCAATCTATCTTCTAGTTGCTTATATTTGTCGTTGGCTGGTGGATATTACTCATCAAAATAATCTTCGTCTTCAGAGATTTGATTGTTTCCACCCCCATAATGGGTGTTCCTAGCATCTTCATCTTGATTTTCCTCCTCTTCGGAGGAATCCTCTTCAAATTTGACTTGTCTATCGGACCCTTTAAACCTCTTCCCCGTGTTGATTACAACGTTCTTCTTTGTCTTCTTCTTCATAACAAGAAAAGCTATAATTTCTTGTTGCCCCTTTGCTAAGTTGAGCAGAGTTTCTTGAAACTGAGAGTTGAGTCTGCAAGTCCTTGACAGTTTGCTCGAGATCCATCTTATACTGAAATAAATAGTAGAAAGATGAGGAAACTTGTGTCAGAAAGCCTTCTTATGATATGATGCATGTTATGTGGATGCGATGTTTTAAAAGATCTCACGGGGTAAACACAAGAAAATATCAGAAGTTAAACTTTTATTACAGCCTTTATTGGAGAACTTCGTATCATTGAATGTCATTCTACGAGAATCGAGCTCACCATGTCAAGTGGGTCATAGCCCTCGACTCAAGACAACATGCTTTGGTCTTTGACATTATGGGTTAGAGGAAAATAAATCCACTTGCCCCATGTTAGACGTTGGTTTATGATAAACTGCATCAATGGCCCTTGAGATCCCTGAAATGGTCAGTGGAAATGATATGGTATGATGTCATGTTGCCTAAGTTATGCATCAAGCAAATGTGTAAGGTAGTGACTACAAACAAGCCCTGCAAGAAATTTTGGTTAGATATTGAATACAGACAAACCCTGCAAGGAGTTCAATTTGTTAGATCATAAATTCAAACAAGTCACACAAGTAACCTTAAGTTAAAACTTGCATGGGGTTTATAGGTAAGTACCCTCTTAAAGTTTAGTTGGTCCAACCTGTCCTAAAAAGTAATCGAGTTCTAGGGAATCTCAATATCATTGATCTTTCTTCGTCGGGCATTGTTTTAGCACAACCAATCTTTTCTTGCAGCCAAAATATCCCGAAAGTCTGATCTCAATGAGTGTAGTATCGAGTATCAACCAATCTTCAGCTTTGCACCAAAGTCGGCTTCCTCACTACTTCCTAGTGGCCAAGTTGTTCCACTAAAGGTTCTATGATTAGTTATTGCTTCATGACACCACAAAGCGACCATGTTTCTCCTCGATTCAACACAAGGGATACAGGTACCAACAAATGTGTCACACTAATGTAGCCATTGCCTCAACCATATCGGCCTATACGGTATAGTCTCCATAATCTATTGCTACTTACCTAATGATGTTCCCAGATCCGGGTAGAGGATTTACACAAAACCCAAACACCCTTTTAAGAGTAAAGCAAACAAGTCAAACAATGAAAGCATTTAAATGTGATCTAGTCTCTAAGGTAACCCCACTTTTAAGTTTAAAACTACCCATTAGAGTCGCCAATTCTGTAATACGGTGGGAAAACTGACTTGGGAGTTTTGCGTTTTATCACAATTGTTGCGGATAGCAAGAGTCGCCACCGACTTTTCTTTTATTCAATTAAGGAAAGGGTGAAAAAAACAGGAAAGATGTTTTGAGATATTTTCTTTAGTTCGGGGGGTAGGTTATGAAAATGGAAGGTGTTAGCACCCTTTTCATCCATAGTTATCTATGGGCTCTTAGTTGCTATCTCACTTTTGAAATGCTTTATAAATGTGCTTGTGATTTGTTTTTGAAAGTATTTTTGAAAAGTGCCTTTGTTTAGGCGAATTTTGTAATGATTCTCGTTTCGGCGAAAATGTATACAAAGTGTTGACTTTTGAAAATATTTCATGGAAAGTGTTGGTGTGTTTTAAAGGTATTTTGAAATGTTGTGAGCAAGCAACTATGAAATTTCTACCTACTCAAAAAGTCTTTGTTCATTTCCTCCTCCTTTACATATTGTTATCTTACCATTGATTGGTAAGAAGCCCTATCATTGGATGTGAAGGGACAGGCGTGGTTAAACGTACAATAATAGAAGGAAACATTGTAGGACACCTTAGGAATTGTTTTAAGGGTCTAAGATCATTTACCAAAGGCAACATCGAAGGGTCATCGAGGGACTACGATCTTTTAATCAAGGGTCTTTGCTAAAGTATCCTACGTTAGAGGGACATGATTATTTTATTCTAAGGCAAGTGTGGGTTAACCCTAGAGGTGCAAGTGTGCAAAGTCTAATGATTTCATGCATTTTTGTCTTGAATTAGGGTTGTCTACTTGTTGATTTTAAGTCTTGCCATACAAACCCTAATTACTATCAATAATATTAAAAGCGATAAATTGCGGAAATTTAAAATTCTACGCTATTACATCATTTAGGGGATGAGGATACAAATTTCAAATAGGGGATGAAAGCAATTAAAACCTAATTACTATTGCAACCATATTTAATAATGAATAAAAATATATAAAAATATAAAAATAATGTAAAAATAAATGAAAATTGTTTTAAAAAAACCTTTATGCATCGATATATATCACCTCTTGTTTTTGGAAATCAAAACCAACTCAATATGTATTGATATATAATGGTTTGCATCAACTCATTTCTTGGTCGCATCGACACATCTGTGTTTCGCATCAACTTATACACATTTGTCTCTCTGTAATATGTCTTGATAATAGTATGTATTGATACATAATGCATTGTATCGACTCACCCATGTTTTGTGACTAACATGAGTCGACTCATATGAGATATGCATCGACTCATGTTGCGGTTTTACTTCTTACATTTTTGTGTTACATATATAAGTCAGTTTTGCACTTCATCCCTAACCTCGTGCCAGCTTCTTCTTCCTCATTTCTCAAACAAATCAGAAAATGTAAACATGAAACTTGCTCTATTTTTGCAACACAAATTCATCCATATAAATTTCATAAACTATAAATCAAAGATGAGTGAGAATTTTGTTTGGCTCCAAAATAAAACCTAACTTTTCTGGATTTTCAGTTCTAAAATTCTCAACACATGGTTAATGAAAATAAAAAGTAAGCATGTGGTTATCTTAAGGGTAATGATATCTACATTTTATCTTCATAAATGAACCACCAATGATGCTTGTATGAAGAGTTCAAAGTCAAGAAAACTTACCTTGAAACTGAAATTCTTGTTTTGATTTAGAGCACCTTTCAAGGTGTTGTGATGATCAAAATAGCTTCAGTGAACCTCCAGGAAGCTAATTCAATTCTTAGTTTAGATGGATAGTGGTTGTATTGTTCTAGAAAAGTCAAGTTGAAGAGGTGCAAAGTGAGATTTAGACAATGGTGATTGAGGTGTTACAGTTGTGAAATAGGGATGGGAATAACTTCTATATGTATATTAGAAGCTTAGTGATTGATAAAAATGGAAAACGCAAGAGGGAAATGAGATATGGATATTCAAGGTCGAGACTATGGTAAAAATGGAGTTTTTGTACAATTTATGGTTTGAGTGGGTTTGAGGGAGTTCCAATGATTGTTCCTTTGTATCCTAGGCTTGTAAGCAATGCTTCAATTTATAGAAAAAAAAGGTTTTGAGAGCTTGAGGTGATCAGAAGTACAAGTTCACATGTTATGGCTCTTTGGCTTATTTTTTAAGCAAGCTTGATACACATTGTCCCAATGCATAGTACATGGCTATCTATAGTGGTTACAAGCTTTAAACATGTTTATTTGACTTTGTACATTGAGCGTATGCTGAAAAAACAAGTTAGAAGCTCAAGACAAGTTGACTTTGTGGTTAAAGAAACTTTTCAAGAATGGCAATGATAACTTTGTGCCAAAAATGGAAAGATCACTTGGACAATGCTTAAACCAAATGGACCATAGCTCAAACGTTTGTGTAAACATTAAATTATGGTGAGACTTGCAATTTATAAGGCCTGCAACACAAAATTATGCAACATAGCATGTATATTGGATTATGTGTTCTTCACCAAAAATGATTTGTAATTCAAGAATGGATGTCTAACTTCATGCCTTTGAATCTCATAGCTCAAGTATGAAAAATGCAAGCTCTTGTATGTTTTGGAAAGCTTGAAACATTGTCTACAACTTTCATGTTGACCATTTTGGATAAATCAAATTGGAACTTGGTGAAAATTGGCCAAGAAGTTAGGTCAAAAATCTGCCTAAACTAGGTGAAAGTTTCACTAAGTGTTTTATGAAAAAGTGTATGACTTCATGAATTTATAACTCAAAATAAAAGAACTTATAGGACTTGATCAGTAAAGAAAAGTTGTATATATCATCAAGATCTACAACTTTCATGTTTCAAGTTTTTTATGAATCATCTTGCATCTTGGTGAAAAATTGGCATGAAGTTGTGAAATTATCATGTACGAAAATACTTAGAAAAATTTCTAAGTCTTAAAAAGTTTGAATTTTCAAATTGACTTTTTTACTTTATTGATTTCTTGATGATCAAGTTTCATATTTTTTAATATCTTGATGAATTATGATCTTTGAAATCAAATCTTGATCAAAAAGTCAAAGTTTGACTTTTCATCAGTTGATCAAATTTCAACTATCAATCCATTGATCTTGAATAATGTTTTCATATATGAAATTAGTTTAAAATGTTGTATTTGTATCCTTGAGATTATTCTTCAAGCCATTAGATCATGTATTAGGTCAAAAGTCATTGATTAGTCAATTACATTCAAAACCCTAATTTTGACTATTTTTCCCTTTTGGTAAATTGAGTGCTTTTCTTGAGGGATTATGATCAATACTTGATCAAATGATGAATAGGACTTTAAAATGTTTACTTTGGCCAAAAATCATGAAGTTTGACTGTAGGTTGACTATAGTTGACTTTTTACCCAATACAATTTATTTTCAGTCATCTGAGCAATTGACTAAGCAAAATTGTGATTCAAGACCTGAAACTTGACATGCGTATTCTTGAAGGTCTATAATGATCCATGAAGATCATTTGAGGCATTATAAGTCCAATTGTCCTTGTAAAAATCAAAAACCCTAATTTGAAGCATCAGTGTTTAGGAGATGGTTTGACCTAGTCAACACTTGTGCAATTTTGAGCCATTGAAGATCTTGTGAGAAATGCCTTGAGAAAAGAGAGGGTGAATTTTGGGGTACAACAGGTACCCCTCTTCAATATTCTTAAACCTGAAGAGTTAGACTGGTGTGTCAGCCATTCGTGACTTGCAGGCAGAAGATGATTGAACACTAGAGTGCCCAAAAATTTGCACTTGCTTGGTGTACGAAGTAATGTTCTTGATCAATTGTGTCGGGAATGGGCTTACAGAGGCCATTTGGAGAGATGATAAAGAGTTATTGGAGATGGGCTTAAAGATGCCATCCAAAATGACTGCTGGTAAGTATAAACTTGACTGTGACTATTATTTTAACGTATAATGAAGGAATCTCTGACGACTACTACTTCAATAGGTAATGAAGGAATCTTTGACGACTATTACTTCAACAGGTAATGAAGGAAACTTTGACGACTACTACTTCAACAGGCAATGAAGGAATATCAGACGACAACTACTTCAACAGATAATGTAGGAATCTTTGACGACTACTACTTCAATAGGTAATAAAGGAATCTTTGATGACTACTACTTCAACAGGTAATGAAGGATTCTTGACGACTACTGCTTCAACAGGTAATGAAGGAATCTTTGAAGACTACTACTTCAACAGGTAATGAAGGAATATTTAACGACTACTAATTCAACAGGTAATGAAGGAATCTTGACAGCTACTACTTCAACAGGTAATGAAGGAATATTTGACGATTACTACTTCAACAGGTAATGAAGGAATCTTAATGACTAATACTTCAACAGGTAATGAAGGAATCTTTGATGACTACTACTTCAACAGGTAATGAAGGAATATTTGACGACTACTACTTCAACAGGTAATGAGGGAATCTTTGACGACTACTACTTCAACAGGTAATGAAGGAATCTCTGACGACTACTACTTCAATAGGTAATGAAGGAATCTTGACGACTACTACTTCAACAGGTAATGAAGGAATCTTAACGACTACTACTTCAACAGATAATGAAGGAATCTTTGACGACTACTACTTCAACAGGTAAAAGGAGGAATCCAGGCTTGATTTTGTCTCGGAGAGATATTCTTTAGAATGACTCCCTAGGACAAATCTTCGATGGAAATATTTGTCATATTTTAGCCTCTGGAGAAATTCGTAGATGGTTGATGACATGCATTTGTTGATTGATCTTTTCCTTAAAAAGTAAAGAGTTAGTTGTATGCAATGTCATGATGCATGCATTGCATAACGATGTTCCCAAAATAATTGAGATTGTGCTATATGCGTTTTGTATGCATATGTCATAGTGTGTGAATGTTTAATGTTATTGAAATGTATCTACATCTGGGAAAATAAATCCCTGACTACTGTTGGAGATGAAGAGTATGTGTATCTTCAACTTTGTTTTAGAGTGCTTCCATTGGGAATTCTTGTTTGTTGTTTGAGGAAACTCTGCAGGGGATGTTTATTTCTGCTTGAGGAGTAGAATTCGGGAACCTTGGTTGATCATTACTCTTATAGAGAATTTGATTCTTATATACTCTGGTTGGGGATACAAGAGATGTTTAAACTTCTAACTTGTCTGGATAAAGTAAATTTAACTGGCATATGTTTGGGTTCCAGGCTTTGCAGTAATTTTCCGGGGATAGCATCAACTCTACTGGGGGAGAGGAGTTTTGTTTGTTGATTTGTAGTAGTCTGATGAATGAACTCAATCTGGGGAGATTGTAGTACATTGGGAAAATAAATCCTGTTGAGGAAGGTATTCTGAAGATCTTACTGGGGAAATGTATTCATCAGAGGAAGAATTTTTTGCAAGGTTTCTTTCTCAGCTTTGGAAGACCAAACTCGGTTGGGGAAGAGAATTTCCACGAGATATACTGATTGGGACTCTGGATGGAGAATGTATGACTTCACTTTATGGTGGTAATCTCATTGAAGTGATTATGTGGGGATATCCCAACTCCTTAAGTAAATTCTCATTATTGTTCTTGTGCATACATTTATTAACAGTTAATCATGTTCATATGCATATGTTCATTTAATTTTAGTCATTGAACATTTTTGCAATCAAAACAGAAAAAACAAAAAAGTTTTCACTTCAAAGTACATTTGTGTTGATGTCTTTCCTATAAACAGGCGTTTTTTGTATAGAGAGACGGAAATCCTAGTAAGAGGAAGTCATCGAAAAAATGAAAAAAAAATACAAAGTGAAAACAAAAATTGTATAGCCATGTGGAAGTGATATCATTGGGTTCCGACTCTGTTATTGCCTTTGTGTCTTCGAATATCATCTCTTGCCGTTGAAATAAGTTGATTGAATTGATCTCGTATCATTGGACCTTGGTAATAAAGTTGGTTGTAGTGATTCCACGGGACATAGTCATATGCTTTAATTCTTAACTTTTGCCTGGACCGTCCTTTCAGGTTTTCAGTCCACCAGGATACCCTTTTTTCCCAAGCCTCCCTTTTAGTTTTTCGAATTGTCGGGTGTACAATCTTTTGTATCTATACCTAATTTTTTGCCCAAACATTTTGGTTTGTCGGGATGCCCTTATTTTTTTCCTAGGTATGTCAACCTAGCGGGTCATTCTTTATGTGTGGTATTTATTGACTATGTCCGCGTTCACATGATGCAGAAAATCTTCACCGTCCATAGTGGTTAGCATCATAGCACTGCCAGAGAATACTTTCTTGACAACAAATGGCCCTTCGTAAGTGGGAATCCATTTTCCCCTGGGATCACCTTGTGGAAAAATGATGTGCTCTATTACCAAGTCTCCATCCTGGTATACTTGAGGTTTGATATTTTTGTTGAATACCTTTATCATACGCTTTTGATACATTTGACCATGACAAATAGAAGCCATCCTCTTTTTATCAATCAAGTTCAGCTGATCCAACCTAGTCTGAACCCATTCGTCTTCGCCCAAGTATGCTTCTTTCATAATCCTTAAGGAAGGAATCTGAACTTCGACAGGTAGGACGATTTCCATGCCATAGACTAAAGAGAAAGGGGTTTCCCCAGTTGATGTTCGAGCCGAAGTACGGTAGCCATGAAGAGTAAATGGTAGCATCTCCTGCCAGTCTTTGTAGATCACCACCATCTTTTACATAATCTTCTTTATATTCTTGTTGGCGGCTTCCACTGTGCTATTCATCTTAAGTCTGTAAGGAGAAGAGTTGTGATGCTTGATTTTGAATTGGGTACATGTGATACGGTGGAAAAACTGACTTGGGTGTTTTGCGTTTTATTGCAAATGTTACGGTTAGCAAGAGTTGCCACCGACTTTTCTTTTATCCAAAAGGAAAGGCTGAAAAGAACAGGAAAGACCTTCGAGATTATTTCTTGAGTTCGGGGGGTAGATTATGAAAAGGCGAGGTATTAGCACCCTTTTCATCCATAGTTATCTATGGGCTCTTAGTTTCTTGCAAGATCACTTGCTTTTGTTTGAAAATGTGCTTTGTGTGATTTTTGAGATTATTTTGAAAAGGCGTCTTCGTTTAGGCAAACTTTGTAATAGTTCTCGTTCGTAAGAACATATACAAAGTGTTGAGCTTTTGAAAATGTTTCAAGTTTGGAAAATGTTTTGAAAGTGTTGGTGTTTGTTTTGAAAATAAGTAAGGATGTTTTGATTTGAAAATGAGCAAGCAACTAGGAACAATCTACCTACTCAAAAGTCTTTGTTTATTTCTTCCTTTCCTTTGATATTGCTATCTTACCATTGATTGGTAAGAAGCCTTATCTTTGGATGTAAAGGGACGGGCGTGGGTCATCGTATAACCATGATAGCAATGTTGTAAGATGTCTTGGCATTTTTCTTTGAGGGACTAAGATCATTTTGAAAGGCAACATTGATAGCGTCATCGAGAGACTATGATCTTGTATTTTTGTTTGCTTTTTTCTAAGACATCTCACATGCATAACATGGCCATTTTTGTAAGGCAACAAAGTGGAATTACCCTAAGGGTGTAAGTGTACAAGTGTGTCTAATTTACATGCATTGTTTATCTTGAATTAGGGTTTGCTACTTGTTGATTTTAGTCTTTCCATACAAACCCTAATTACTAGCATTTATATAAAGTGATAAATTACGGAAAGTAAAATTAGTAAGCTATTACATCATTTGGGGAGGGGGTGTATAAATGTACAAATGGGGATTTTGCAAGAAAATTAAACCTAATTATCTATTACAACCATATTGAATATTGTACAAGAATGAAAATATAATGCAAGAATATAAATAGAAAAAGAAATGATTTTTGTTTGGATTTTTATGAAAGGGTTTTAACCTAATTAAAGAAAATGATTAATTAAATAAAATAAAATTAACTTAAACTAATTAAGAAAAGAAATTAAGTATGAAACAATTTATAGGGTTTTCATAAAAAAAAGGTTTTAACTTAGTGAAAATAATATGAAAATTAATAGTTAAAAGAAACCTAAATTCTAAGTTAATTTTAAATGAAAAAAAAGAAAACTAATAATTAAACCTAAATCTAAATATTAATTAATTAAGAAAAAGAAATTAATTTATTAAAAGAAAATGTTTTTGTTCTTTTTGTTTTATAATAAAATAAAATAAATAAGTGTAAATAATAAATAAAAATATATTTATATTTTATATTAATAAAAATAATAATAATAATAACAATAATAGCAATAAAAATAATAATAAAGAAAAAGAAATAAAATAAATAAAGAAAAAGAAAATAATAAAAAAAAGTTGGGCCAAGAGTGCAAAAGTAAGGCAGGGAGGTTAGAGAAAACAAAAAATGGAAAGCCCAACAATAAGGACCCAGGCGCTGCAGCTGAAACAAAAAAGAATGAAAAATATTGAAAAATTGCCCAAAAGGTAGCGTTGGGTGTTGAACCCATGCCTCTCATACATATGCGCGCTACCTTTGCCACTGAGGTGGTTGTACATCCGGTAACATTGATGAAATAATAAACATATAACACAAATCAAGTCCAGAATATAACTTCATCTTCAACCTCCAGCCTGAACATTTGTAACTTCACCATTTCTCAACAAAAATGAAATATGCAAACATGAAAGTTGCTCCATTTTTCATACGAATCCAACCATATAAATATCATAAGCTATAAATCAAAGATGAATGAGAATTTTTTTAAGTACCAAATTCTGAACTAATTATTTTCAGAGATTCAAACCTAAAATTCTCTAAGCTCAATAAATATAAATGAAATCTATGGACATGTACAGTTTCAGGGCAATAATGTCTATATTTTATCTTCAAAAATGCAAGCCTAACAATGCCTAAATGAGAAGATAGAAGTTCAAAAATATACCTCAAAACTGGAAATCGTGAAATGAGTTTGAGCTGCTTTCAAGGAGTTGGATGATCGGGTTTGCTTCCTTAAGTTCCCAGGAAGCTAATGCAATGATTAGCTTGAGCAATGGATGGTTGGAATGGCTTGGAGAAGTCAATGTGCAATGCTCTATTTTTGGTTATGGAGTTTGATGCAAATGATGTTACAGTCGTGTAACAGGGACATGGATAGGTTATATTTGATGTATAGGAGCTTTAGGAACTAAAAGGCCAAAGAACGTGTGACTGAAATAGAAGATACAAGTTCAAGGTCAGAACCTACACAAAAATGGAGTTTGTGTGTAATTTCTGGCTATAGGGACTTTGAGAGGGTTTCAGGCCTGCCAAAATCGTGTCCTAAGTTGCATAATAGTGTCTCAATGTATAGGAAAAGGTTTTGAGAGCTTGGGGTGATCAGAAGTACAAGTTCACATGTTATGGCTTTTTGGCTTGTTTTTTAAGCAAGCTTGACAAGCATTGTTCCAAGGAAAGGTACAAGGCTATCTAAAGTGGTTAGGCACTTTAAACATGCTTATCTGATTGTGTAGAGGATGCTTGTGCAGAAAGAACAAATGCAAAGCTCAAGACAAGTTGACTTTGTGATTAAAGCCACTTTACTAGAATGGCAATGTTACTTTGTGCCATTAATGAAAATGCAACTTGGATAACGGCTCAAATGCTTGGACAATGGCTCTATCAGTTGTGCAAAACATTAATTATGGAGTGACAAACAAGTTTGAGGTCTGAAAAGCAAATATTATGCATCCTAACATGGATTTGGTTCATGTGTTCATCAAGAAATGGCTTGTAATTCAAGTTTGAAAACCTTAACTTCTTGCCCTTGATTCTCCTTGCTCAAGTATGATATCAATGAGTTCTTGGACATTTTGGAAAGCTTGTATAATCCTATACAACCTCTATGTTGGACATTTTTGAAGATTCATCTTGTAACTATGTGAAAAATTGCCATGAACTTAGGTCAAAATCCTGCCTAAACTAGGGCAAAATTTCACTAAGTTTCCAAGTTTCATGAACATGTCTTCACAAAATCATAACTTGATATCCATGCATTTCTAGAAAATTTGTTTTCTACAATGTTTTAGATATCACTGAGATCTACAACTTTCATGTTGGAAGTTTCTTTTGAATCATCTTGCATCATGGTGAAAATTTGCCTCAAATTTGTGAAAAAATGTGAATTTCCAACACTTGGAAAAAATTCTAACTTTAGAAATTTTGACTTTTCAAAATGAAATCTTGACTTTTTGATTTCTTGATGAACAATTTTCATATTTTGACATGTCTTGATGAATTGTGATTTTTGACACTTGATTTTGACCAAAAAGTCAAAGTTTGACTTTTCAGTGTACAGTTGACTGAAAATCAACTGTCAATCAATTGATCTTGAGAGATGTTTTGAGCCATCCCATTAGGTCAAAATGAAGAATTTGATCCTTGAGATCATGTCTCAAACCAATAAGTCATTTTCTAGGTCAAAAATTAGAAATTGCACCTTCTCAATCAAAACCCTAATTTTGACCATTTTGATCATTTTGCCCTTTTGATGATCTGATCAAATTTATTGTGGAATTATGATCCAAACTTGATCAAATGACATATATGAGTTCATAATGTTGATATGGATAAAAAATTATGAAGTTTGATTGTAAATTGACCATAGTTGACTTTTTCCCCAATACAGCTAATTTTAGGTCAATTGGTTAATTGACTGAGCAAAATGTGATCCAAGACTTGAAACTTGACATGAGAAATCTTGAGGGTCCAAAATGATCCATGAAAGTCATATGGGGAATTAAAAGTCCATTTATCCTTGTGAAAACTCAAACCCTAATTTTTAGTCATCGGTGCTAGAGGAGGTGTCTTGAGCTGATCAACCCTTGTGCAGTCTTGAATCAAAGGAGATCTTGTGAGAGATTATTTGAGAAATGAGAGGGCAAGTTTTGGGGTACAACAGTACAGAGTTTAGTGATCATAGCATTGTTGAGGTAGGTTCGGTTGTCAGTGATGATCCTTTCAGGGATGCCATACTGGCAAATAAGGTTATGCTTGATAAATCGGGCTACAACATTCTTAGTGACTGAGGAAAATGAAGCAGCTTCGACCCATTTGGTGAAGTAATCAATGGAGACGAGGATGAAGCAATGTCCATTGGAGGCAGTGGGCTTGATTTCTCCAATCATGTCAATGCCCCACATTGCAAACGGCCACGAAGCAGTCATGACATTCAAAGGAATTGGAGGCACATAAACCTTGTCGGCATAGATTTGACACTTATGGCAAGTCCTCAAGTGATGGTGATAATCAGTTTCCATAGTCGACCAATAGTAACTAGCCCTCAGAATCTTCTTGCATGAGTGAGTTCCAAAGATACCTTCATGCATGTCTTCCATTATCTTCTCTACTTCCTTCTTGTCCATGCAACGAAGTAAAGTAGAATCATGGTTGCGCTTATACATAATCCCATTGCTTAAGAAGAATTTGGCTTAGAACCTTCGCAGAAATTTCTTGTTGTTGATTGAGGCTCCCTCGGGACATTCTTGTGTTTCAAGGTGCCTCCTCACTTCATGATACCATGGCTTCTCCTCATCAGTGTCGGTCTCATAACAGTGTGCAGGTTCATCAAATCTTTTGATGGTAATTCTGGGAGCTTCATTATCCCAATTGACCTTGAACATAGAAGACGTAGTTGCTAAAGCATCTGCCAACTGATTTTCTTCCCTCGGGAAATGTTCAAATGTGGCCTCCTCTAAGTAAGGGATCAAGGTTAGCACGTGTTCTTTGTAGGGGATCAGATTTGGATGTTTGGTATCCCGCTCTCCTTTAAATTGACTGATTACTAGGGCTGAATCTTCGTATACGTTTAAGATTTTTATTCTTAGGTCAATGGAAGCCTTTAGACCCAATATGCATGCTTCATACTCGGCCATGTTGTTTGTACAGTCGAAGCACAGTCTGGCAGTGAAAGGAGTATGGAAACCTTCGGGAGAATTGATCACAACACCAATTATGTTACCCAAAGCGTTGGAAGCTCCATCAAAAACCATATTCCATCAGAATCCTTGCTCAGGTCCTTCATACGGTCTAGGTTCTTCACAATCTATTACCAGCATGATGTTCTCATCCGGGAATTCAAAGTTCATGGATGGGTAGTGTTGTACCCCCAAATTTTCCCTCCCATTTTTCATTTAAGATGTTATCCTAGGGTTTCTCAAATACTCAAAATGGCTTAGGGTTTGATCAGATAGATTCTCCTCCTAAGCATTGAGTCAGCAACTAGGGTTTGGTATTTCTCAAGAAAAATTGATTTTTTAAAGTCTTAAATGATCTTCATGGTTCTTCATGTATTCTCAAGGATGTTCCTATCAGTTTTCAAGCTTTGCATCGCAAGTTTGCTCAGTCGATAATTCAGATGACTGAAAATCAACTGCATTAATCAAAAGTTGACCTTTTCAAGATTAAATTCAAACAGTTGTAACTTCTTTATTATTCGATATTTTTGAGTGATTCTTTTTGCATATGACTCTCCTTGACGTCATCTCCAACTTCTCTTTACAATTCAAGAGCCGATTGCATGCGAAAGGTCATTAGAAATTTGAATTCTTTAGAGGTCACTTTCTGGATTTTGACCTAATCTCAAGTAACTGCTTCCTGACTTCCAAGAATTGTAGTTTCCTCAATTTTCAAGATCTTGAGGCGATTATTCTTGCACATTTTCATAAACGATATCATCTACAAATTCTCTTCAAAGATCGAAGGAAAATTGTTTTTAGAAGGCCTTGAAAGTTATTGAATCGTCATAGTTCATTTGCTTGATTCTGAATGCTCTTAAACTTCTAGGTTTTGTTCATGCCGTAATCATTTTCTCAAAAAAATGATTCTTATGTCGGGATAATTCATGAAACAGGAAGTTTGAGTTTGAAAATTCATTAATCATTTTGATGCTGACATTGCGAATCGCTGGTGTTGAAACAATGATGAGTATTAGATCTGTGTTGGACATGTTTAAACTCATAGGACATTCACTTTATTCAAATATTTGATTTGAGATTAAAGGATGGAAGATAATATGAGTGAATTAATTAGAAGTCAAGGTACAAAGCTCGAGTTCATTACGAATTTGAAGGCTCGTTCAAGAATCAAGGTGCTCAAATGTTCATGTGCATTCATCATTCAAAGTTCATCATTTCACGATGCAAACTCAAGACATCAAGGGTTTAAGATCCATTTTGATTCGAAGTTCTCTTCACAAAATCACTCAAGATTTCATCTTCATTCAATTTAATTCAAGTTTACAAAAATACAAATTCAATTCATGCTTTCCAAGTTTCAAATTACAAATTACAAGAAAATTACACAAGTTCTTTTTATTGTACATGGAAACCTAAAGTTCTCCCTAAGCATATGCCAACTTGCTTCTAAAAACCTCTGTGCTTCATTTGTTACGCTTGCCTCGTCCTCCTCACCTCCAAATCAACACTCATCACATGAAAGAACAAAAAGAAACAGAATGTTAGCAACATGAAATATTGGGCGTAAAATCAAGTTTTTTTTTCAAAGATTTTCTCCTAATCTCTTCATTAGGATTTATGAAAGGAATCAGAGATAAATGGTTTGCATTCGATCATGCTCAAAACATCATAAACCATTTTGGTTTCATAAAGTCAGAAGTTATAAATAAAGTCAATCATAGGCAGCATTTTGTCCATTGCAAATCACAATTGTTATTGGTTCACAGAAGACAAAATGGAGAAGAAATAACAACTAAACTCTGAATTACATCATAGTTGAAACAGTCCAAAATTCTGCTCAAAACAGATCAAAACAAAAAAGCAGCCACAATGTTAAGCTTATGTCCAAAACAGCTCTACAGCCTGCAAACCAAACACAAACATGCTCAAACAACCCTGCAAAATTGGGTTGTCTATAACTGTCCAAACTGTGCACATATAACAATCCAAACCTGCCCCTAAATTGCACAAAAATAGCAAAACAAAAGTTGTATCCAAAAGCAATTAAGATAGCATCCAGAATTGTTAAAACTCCTCATATTTCCCCCTTAATCCTCATATTATTCATTTTAAAAATACATCAAAGGAGAGAATAAAAGGCAGAGGAGCCAACATCCATGAAATCTGAACAATATTGATGTTCAAAAAAGCAGCAAGGGCATACATCATAAAGTTTTTTTTCTCTTATCATCATTTTCCTAATCTAAAATCCTTCAGAAACTTAAGAAAAAAGGAGAGAAAGTTTTATGAAAGGAACTTCCCTGTAAAAAAACATGGACAGCCTCCTCCAACTTCTGCTCATATACAAAATCACAAAGCTTTAATTTCTTCACGGCAGACAACCAAGACCTATAACTCACATAAATCTCCAACACTTGTACCAAAGCCTACTGCTCCCTTCTCACACTTTTACATCTCCATTCTCAACATTCATAGCCAATCTTTTCAAACCTACATCATTAACGTTCAACCTCATTATTTCATACACAAAACATATCATTCAAAAATCTATAAAAAAATTGAATAAGAAAAGAAGTAAAGTACCTGCAACCCTCAAAGTCGACATTCCTTCGTAGCTTCGACGGTATAGAGTACCTTTGTTCCGATTATACACAACAACAACTGAACAGTATACCCTCTGCCTCTAATTTCAGACTCGACACAACAACAAACTCAACGAAATTTCAAAAAGATGTCAGGGAAGAAAAAGAAAGAGGTATGAAACAGAGAATGTATCTGAGATTTGTTCCTTCTTTTGTTTCATTTTGCAACTTCTAGCATCATGAAATTATGATCCTTCTGTAACATGTAACATATGAAATTAGTAAAAGGGGGGTTAGGGTTTTGTTGGGATGTTGGTTTGTGTGTTTGTTTTAGGGTTGCATGCTCAAATTTCCATATGCCATGGCCATGTTGAGGTTGTTAAAACAGAGAATCGGTCAAGAGTTTGAGCGTGATAGAGAACAAGTACGGAGAGAAAAGAGAGTGAGAAATCGAGAGACAAAAGGGGAAGGGAGTGTTCACGAGAGAGGTCAAAAGATTTTGTTGTTGTTTTGTTGCAAACACGGAAGCGAGAGGGAGTTGAGAATTGGCGAGGACGAGTTGTGGTTGAGATGTGTGATGTTGAGCATGAATCAGTGAGAGAGAGATAAGAGTTGTTGTCTCTTTTTTCTTTTTCTCTTTTCCCATGGTTATGCAACCCATTCTAAAGAAAAAGAAGCTGGGTCCGGACCCCTCTGACCTGGTCCGGCCCAGATGATATTTTTTTTTTTATTCTTTTTTTTCTTAAAATCTTTTGTACAAACATGTGGGCCTCCGCCCCAAATCACCATTCGGCCCAATCACCTTTTTTATTCTTTAATTTTTTTATTTCTTATCTAAAAATACCAAAAAAAAATGTTTATATATAATTTAACTTCTTCATCCATCATTTTGTTTTACACCTCCTTTTATAAGCAATTTAGTTTAAATTTAGACTAGTAATCTTAGAATTAATTTAGTTACAGGTAAGTCTAGTAATTTTATTATTAATATAATTTAGATCAAATTAACAACAACAAAATTTAAATTTAACTTAGTCAAACTTTAATTTAGTAATTTTGTTATTAACTTAGTTTAGATTTAAATTTGCATATTTTCATAAATAGTTTAAGTTGTATTTGAATTAGTTTAGATTTTATTCAATAACCTTAGAATTAGCTTAGTTTAGGTTTAGTATAAAACTTAGGATTTTAAGCTAGTTTAGGATTATTTTAATAACTTTATTTAGTTTAGATTTAGTTTAGATTTTAAATTTCAAAAATATAAATTTCAAAAACAAAATTTTAATTTTCTTAATTAATTTGTTTTAGGACTTTGTGAATAATTTTACTAACATTTTTTATAGTTCAGTAAATGTTCTTTTAAATTATTTAGTTTCTACATAATAAAATCCAAATAAAAAATAATAGAATAGATTCTTTATTTTCTTTTTAAATTCTCTCACAAACAAAAACACTAAAAATATTATTTTGCCAATTAATTTTACTTTAATAGTTTGTCTTAGTCTAATTAAATATTTATTTTTAATTCAATTTGGTTGTATTGATTGCCTACTTAGATTTTTAATCGCATTGTCGATTCGATCCATCCCCATTTGTAAATTTGTACTCCCCATTCCTGAAAGCTCTGTAATAGCATAGAATTTTAATTCCCGCAATTTGCTGCCTTTCTTTATACTGTATAGTAATTAGGCGTGTATGATAAGACATAAAATCAATCACTAGACAACCCTAATCAAAGACAAATTAACTTGAATCAAACACACTTTTCACACGCGCACCTCTAGGATAACCTCGCTTGTTGCCTTAGAAAAACAGTCATGTCCCTCGAATATGGGACGCTTTAGCAAAGACCCTTTGATAAAAAAAGATCATAGTCCCTCGATGTCCCTCGATGTTGCCTTCGGTAAAACGATCTAGTCCCTTACACAAATTGCTAAAGCGTGTCACAAGTTGTCTTCTATGATTGTACGATTGACCCGCGCCTATCCCTTCACATCCAATGATGGGGCTTCTTACCAATCAATGGTAAGATAGTAACATCTAAAGGAGGAGGAAAAGAACATAGACCTTTTGACTAGGTAGGATGTTCGTAGTTGCTTGCTCACAAACTAAAACCATTTCCACACTTACACTTTCAAAACATCTTCAAAAAACAAACATCTCTTTGAATTATTTTCAAAACCAACACTTTGTATACATTCTTATAATGAAGAGAATCATTACAAAATTTGCTGAAACAAAGGCGTTTTCAAAAAAATTTCAAATTTTCACCAATCCCAAACACATTTCAAACAAAGAATTTTTAAAGTGATCAAGCAACTAAGAGCCCGTAGATAACTATGGATGAAAAGGGTGCTAACACCTTCCCTTTTTATAAACTACCCCCTGAACTCAAGAAAATATCTCAAAAGGTCTTTCCTGTTCTTTTCACCCTTTCCTTTATTGGATAAAAGAAAAGTCGGTGGCGACTCATGCTATCCGTAAAAATTGCGATAAAACATAAAATAACCAAGTCAGTTCTCCCACCGTATTACAAAAATGGTGACTCTGCTAGGGAATACTTTAAAAAAAAGTGGGGTTACCTTAGAGCTAGATCATATTTAATTACTTTTATTATGTGATTTGTTTACTTTACATTTTGAGTCTTTGTTTGGGCTTGTTTTGATCCTCTACCCGGATCGGAGAACACCATTAGGTAAGTAGCAATAGATTGTGGAAACTGTGCGGGGTATACCGACATGGTTGAAGCGATGACTAAGTTAGTGTGACACATTTGTTGGTACCGATAGCCCTTGAGTTTAGTCAAGGAGAATACGGGGCCACTGTGTGATGTCATGAAGCACTAACTGACCTTAGAACCTTTAATTGGACAACTAGGACATTAGGAAGTAGTGAGATAACCGGCTTTGGTGCAGTCCGAAGCTGGTTGATACTCAATACTACACTCATTGAGATCGGACTTTCGGGATATTTCGGTCGCTAATAAAGAGGCTTGCGCTGAAACAATGCCCGATGAAGAAAGATCAATGATATTGAGATCCCCTAGAACCTGGTTACTTTTTAGGACAGGTTGAACCAACTAAGCTTCAAGGGGGTACTTACCTATAACTCCATACAAGCCTAAACCTAAGGACTTGTATGCTTTGTGTGTATATGATTATTTGTACATAACGACTTGTTTGCTTTGTGTCTATATGTTTACTTGTACGTAACATCATGACATCACACCATATCATTTCCACTAACCATTTCAAGGATCTCAAAAGGCTTGTGATGCAGGGTCAAGATGAACCAGACGTCTATCAAGGGGCAAGAGGATTTATTCTCCTCTAACCAAATGATGTCAAAGACCAAAGCACGGTAAGAAGAGTCAAGGGTTATGACCCACTCGACATGGTGAGCTCGATTCTCGTAGAAGGACATTTAACGATACAAAGTTCTTCAATCAAGGCTACGGTCAAAGTTCAGCTTATGACATTTTCTTGTGTTTACCCCACGAGATCCTTGAAAACATTGCATCCATATACCATGTGTGATATGGTGGCACAACCGACTGTTTAATACTGGTTTGTGTTGTACCCCAAAATTTGCCCTCCCATATTCATCAAGAATTGTCAAAGTCAAGGTCACAAAATTCCCCAAGGGTTGTGCAGCTCAACTGTCTCCTATACAGTCAAACTAGGGTTTGAGTTCTGGTCAAACAAATGAACTTTTCAAAGGCCCAATCAAGTCTCACATGCCTACAAAGATGGTCAAGTGTCCTCATATCAAGTTTCAAGACATTCAGCTCAAAATTGCACAGTCAAAACCCTAGATTGCACTACAGTCAACTGTAGGGGCAAAATGGTCATTTGACAGTCAAAAGTTCAAATTTTTGGTCAACACATCATTTTGAAGCCACAAACATCATTTGATCAATGCTTGATCATGATTCTCAAGATTTGGCTCAGAAATCATCAAGATGCAAAAGTTGTTATATTTGGACAGCTGAAAAAGTCAACTGAAATTGACCAGGGCATAACTTTCACATGGATTGTCAGAAAAATTCCATCCAAAGCTCATTTTGAAGAGAAAGGCATTTCCTACAATTCATCTTCATGTTCCAAGTCCAAGAAATGCTCTCACAAAAAGTTATCAATTTCAACATTATAGGTCATTTTCAAAAGTCAACAAAAAGTGACTTTAAGTCAAAGGCCATAACTTGAGATTGGTAAATCAAAATGACATGGGACCAAAGGCATTGGTTAAAGGACTCAAAGACCTTTCCAAAATGTCCAAGAACATGTTAAAAGCTTAAAAATTGACCAAGTTATGCCTTGTGGAAGTTGGGAAATTTTTGGAAATTTTTGAAAGTCAACATTGATGCAAAAGGCCTAAAAATGCAAATGGGCCTATTTTCCTTCCAAATTTCTTCATGCCAAGCCTATGCACGACCACTAGGCCCAAAGGGAAGTATTCTCATATTTTTTTAATTATTTATTTGAATTAATATTAATTTATATTCATTTAAATGATTTTAATATATGAAAAATATCAAACCTAATCTAAAAAATCTTTTTATACACATTATAGGCTCAATATTTCGTGTGAAGGCAAATGAGGAAAGATTTGGGGTGATTGGATGCAAATTGGTACAAAAGCCATAGAAAAAGATTCAAAAAGATTTTTAAACAAATCAAATATCTTAATCCATAATTGCAAGGGATTTGTACTAAGTTTCTTGACCTAACATGCTCCATATATGATCAGAATGAGAACCCTAAGGAAGAGGACTGAAAAAGCTGCGCATACACAAGCTTTGCCATTCTTGAAAATTCACAAAAAAACTCAAAACTGAAAAGTGTATTAGAGGTCAATTCAAGCTTCGATTTTGATCCCATTAGCATTCTCATACATTCCTGGACATATTCCGACCATTGGCATCAATTCAAACGCCTTGAACTGGTATCTGGAACTCAAACCGTATCAAGAACATCTTGAAATCGCATAGCATGATTTAGACATCCTTTTGCATTTTTATTTGTATATTCTTACTCCTTGTGAAGTTTGTGAACTAACCATGATAGTTAATTGAATTTTTATGGCATAAACACGAATCCACCATGTGCGTTTTCTAGGTTTTCAGGTTCTTGAAATTGGGGCTTTATCAATACCATAAAATTGGCCATTGAAACCACCATGGTTGCACTCAGCGTGTTCCTCTGAATAAAACGCATGCCTCGCGATAAATTTATGTTTGGACATGGGCTAGTCGCTATTTTCCCTTTGCTTGCCTAGAACCACGCATGAAAACCGTTGCCCATTAGTTTTGTTTTACAGGGAAGGGGAAGGAGATGAAGACGTGTCCATTGGTGACAGGTCTATTTGAATTTCGCGCGGAATTCTAAGGCATTAGCGTTTTCCTTTTTTATTATTTACGTATTATTATATGTTAAATGAATTCGCTTAGCTCAGCTGGCAACGCACTATGCTTGTGACTTCAAAGACCTGGGTTCAAATCCCAGGTCTTGCAAAATTCCAATCTTATTTTTCCATACAGGTTCCTACGCAACGCTGGCACTAAAGGACTACCATGCTCCGTCACCATTCAGACATCCACGCGTCCCTCCCATTCAAATCAACGGCCAGGATTCTGAAGAACATGTACACCAGGGTCAACGCGTTAGCATACGATCTGGAAAAGTCAGCAAACGTCAAAGCTTGTTGGGCCAATATCCTTGGGCCTACACCTCCAATTCTGAGGCTATACCCCCTGGTTTGCTTTTCTTGTTCTTTATTGTTAGGCTAGTTATTTATGTTTTATTGTTTGTTTTAATTAATTAATTATGTCACAAAATATAAAAACATTACAAAAATCAGAAAATACAAAATATAATGTTATTTTATGTACTAATTATTTTATAAATAAATTAGAATGTAAATTATTTAGTGTAATTAGGTTTAATTTTAAATCCTTTTTATAAAAAATCCAAAAAAATGTAGAATTAGGTTAATTGCTATTTTTTTTTATTCCTTTTAATATTTTTCCCTTTTTTTAATACTAATAATTATTTATTTGTTTATTTTTCTATTTAAATTGTACATAAATGAATTAGGTTAATTTAGATCTTATTTTAATTCTTTCTTAATAAATAAAAAATGTTAGAATTAGGGTTTGCTTCTTAATTTAATTTTTATTAACTTTTTTTCATTAAATCTAAAAAACACAAAATACCAAAAAAACATCATTCTCATTTAATTTTAATTTTTAAGTCCTTAGTAATTTTAATTATTTGCAAAAAGGGTCCAACGCCCGTCATTAATCATTTAATTGCGCATTTATTTTATTGTCGCTTATTATAATTATGTAATTGCCCCGAAGCATTGTAACTTTACTTTTCGCACTTTATTTCTTCGCATTATTTATTTTTCCGCTAAATCGGGTCCGGTTTAATTTTGGCGATGTGGACCCGCGCCGTTGTAATAATCTTAGATTTATTTTCCCGCAACTTTATAACTGTTAATAAGCATGAAAGAATGAATGGATAAATTAAAATCAAGCGTAGGACACAATGACATGACGAAAGACAAATATCAAATGAAACATGACACACGAATTGCACACACCACCCCTAGGGTACGCCTCACTGTTGCCTTGCCTCGAAAGGTGATCGTCGAGTAGAGGATGTCTTAGTAAGTCCTCATGATCCGGGAACCTGGCATGAGGGTAGCTTCTAAGGTGTCTTCCCATTGCTCTGGTGATCAC
Source organism: Vicia faba (assembly GCA_948472305.1). Classification (NCBI taxonomy): domain Eukaryota; kingdom Viridiplantae; phylum Streptophyta; class Magnoliopsida; order Fabales; family Fabaceae; genus Vicia; species Vicia faba. Next base: position 1,297,661,552 of record OX451738.1, read on the forward strand.
CATGTCCCGAACCTCGAATTGACCCGAACACCTCCAATGGTGGTGCTACCTACCTCTCAATGGTGGGATGGCACTACTTTTAAGGACATTTACACAGACGAATTCCTTAGGGTAGGTAGGTTCTCGTAGATACTTGCTCTCTTCAAAAACAAACAAAAATCTTTTCACACCAACACATTTTCAAAAGCTTTCAAAGCAAATTTTTCAAACACTCTGACGTACGAGTCGATCTGAAATTTTTCAAAAGAAACTTTTTAAACCCACATTGAAAAGCAAACAAAACATTTTGAAAACACATTGAGCAAGTATCTAAGAGCCCATGGATAACCATGGATAGAAAGGGTGCTAACACCTTCCCTTTCTATAACCTACCTCCCGAACCGAGAGCAATCTCTATAAGGAATTTTTCTGTGCTTTTGTCCTTTCCATTTGGAGAAAATAAAAGACGGTGGCGACTCTTGCTTCCGCGACATTTCGCGAACCAGCGTTAAACAGTCAGTTCCAGATCCACCGATCACAGAACTGGCGACTCTGCTGGGGACTTAAACTTAAAGTGAGGTGTACCTTAGGGCTAGGTCATAACTATGTTTTCAATTGTCTTCTTTGCTTGCTTTACTATTGTGGGTTGTATCGGAGTTACATAGATCCTAACCCGGATCTGGGGATACCCTGTTTAGGTAGCATAAGCTGTGAGGGACCTGTCCGGCGTATACCGACGCGGGTGAAGCAGTGGCTACGTTGGTGTGGCGCCTTGGTCTGTACCGATATCCCTTGTGTTGCAACGAGGAGAATATGGGTCTTCTAAGGAGTCATTAAGCACCAACAACCTTAGAACCTTAATTGACACAACTTGGCCTTTAGAACAGTAGCAGTATGCTACGCCCATTGAGGCTAAACTCTCGTGATGGTTCTGGCCGCAAGAAAAGATTGCGATGCTGGAGTTATGACCGATTGAGGGTAGTCAATGATATTGGGATCCTCTAAGAACCCGGTTACTTTTGATTAGGACAGGTATGAACCAACAAACTGAAAGAGGGTAGTACCTAGACCTCATGCTGGCCTAAACCCTAAGGGCTTCTCTTGTGTGACTTGCGTGCCTTAGTACTTGACTATCTGCATGCTTGTGACCTAACATTTGTTTCTTGCAGGTTTTGTTTCAGTCCTTAGTTAGGACTCATAACAGGGTCACTGACATCATCCCATGCATACCATAACATCATACCACTGCATGCACCCTACATACATCCTAACCCATTTCAAGGATCTCAAGGGCTTGTGATGCAGGTCATGATGAACAACTATCCCAGCAAGGGGCAAAGAGGATTTATTTTCCTCTAGCCAAGGTTGTCAGGGGCTATGACCCACTGGATATGGTGAGCCTTTGACCCTTGAAGAAGGACTCTCAACAACATGAAGTACCTTCAATCAAGTTACCAGCTTTCAACTCTAACAAGTTTCTCTGTTTACCCCGCGAGATCCTTGAAATCATTGCATGCATGTCATACATATCATCCATTACAGGTACCCCTTTCTCTACAGGTTGCTTACCTTCTTCGCTGTTTATTTCAGCCGATCGTCATGAATCCTGGATCATCAGCTGAACAGTCCATCAAGGATCTCCAGGCTCAGAACGCCCAGTTCCAAGAGCTGATCCTGAATTTGACCCAGGGACAACAAGACCTGAAGGCTCTGCTTTTGAAGAAGGATAAGAAAAAGAAGAGGACTGTTCTGTTCAGCCCTAGACGCAGATTTGGGGATACACCACAAGTTGAAGCTGAGAGGACAACCCCATCTGTGGGAAAAGGCAGTCATCATGAGGGAGAGGTTCCCAGTCCAGTGGTCTCCGACAACGAGACAGATTTTGATGAAGAGCAGTACCCTCCTGCTGATGACAGATATAAGCAACTGGAGGACAGAATGAAAGCTATGGAGGTTCAACAGGTACCTGGGCTGGATTTCGGAGATCTGGGTTTGTCGACTGGTGTGATTATCCCACACAAATTCAAAGCACCAACTTTCTCGAGGTATGACGGGGCGTCTTGTCCCAAGCTGCACTTAAGGTCCTATGTTCGGAAGATTCAGCCGTACTCTGCGGATAAGAATCTATGGATCCACTTCTTCCAGGAGAGTCTTTCAGGGACTCATCTCGAATGGTTCTATCAGCTGGATGGGACCAAAGTTCGTAACTGGGAGGAGCTGGCTGCTGCTTTCTACAAGCAGTATCAGTATAATGCCGACCTTGCCCCCACGCGTACCCAACTCCAGGGTATGTCGTTGGGCGTAAGCGAAGGTTTTAAAGAGTACGCGCAGAAGTGGAGAGATCTCGCTGGAAGGGTACAACCACCTCTGACTGACCGTGAACTTGTGGACATGTTCTTGGGGACCCTGTCTGGTCCATTCTTCAACCACCTCATTGGTAACTCATCTGCGGGATTCACTGACCTCATCCTGACTGGCGAAAGAATTGAAGCTGGTATCAAGAGCGGGAAAATTCAAGAGGCCACACCTTCTGACACCCACAAAAAGCCTTACACAGGAAAGAAGGAATCTAATGCTGCATACGGTCAAAAGGGTCGCCGTGATCAACACGCAGGGGCAGTCATGATCTCTGGGTCTGCACCACGCCGCCAACCACAGAGGGGAAACCAGCAAAGGCCGGACGGGCCTAAAAGGCAGTTCACCAACATCAATATGCCCTGGTCACAAGCCCTGCAACACATGTTGAAGATGAACCTGATTGCAGTGATCAACCCTCCCGCCAATCCTAAGACCTCCTCTCCTAGCTACAATCCAGAAGCCAGATGCGCTTATCATTCCGATAGCCCGGGTCATGATACTGAAGACTGTTGGGCACTGAAATACAAAATTCAGAACATGATCGATGCCAAAGAGATCGAGTTCGAACCTGCTGAGACTCCCAATGTGATCAATGCTCCATTGCCAAAACATGGCTAGGATTGAGAATTTTTTGTTCATTTGAATTCAAGTTGTATTTTTCCTTTCTTGTTCAGATAAACAATTATTATGTTAAACCCTTTTATTTCATGAATGCATTACACATGTCTGTCTTGATTTAATTATGTTTACTATTCTTAAAACTGCTTTCATATTTTTGCAATGGTCAACTCTTAATTGAAAATTCTAAACCTCTTGAGGGAGGATGACGAAAACGATACCACAATCATTACAGTATGCTTTTGAACAAACCCCGCTGATGAGGTACAGGCATTGTTTCAATCCCTAAACACTGGAGTTATAAGGATGATAAACCCTCGTCAACCCATCAGAGCCAAAGAAGTAGGAGTTTTTATTTTCGAAAATTAAACCCTTAATCATAACCTGGGGCAGGGTAGTCTTCTCAGTTGATCCAAATGCAGGACGAATGGCACCAAAGAGATCCTCACGAAGAAACAGTGATGGTTCAGAACAATCATAAAGGCAGGCAGTTGTTATCAAAAAAAAAAAGCATAAATGAAAAGCCCAAAAAGTCAAAACCAATAAAGAAGACTTACCAAACTGGGGCATCCCGCTGACTGTGATTCCAAAAAGGAAGCAGTTCAGGCAAAAAAAATAGGGATAACGAAATCAAAAAGAAAGAGGTCTCATAAACCCTCAACAACAAAAAGGAGTGGCTGCCTATTCCAAATAAATCTTCAATATCCGAATCATCACCAGAAAATCAGAGCAAAGACTCAAACAAGGTCTAACGTATGATCAACTGAGTTTAGGTTTGGAGAACATCACGAAGAGCGGGTGGGTATAAATAATTTGAGCCTTTATCCTTTGTTTCTTAAATCGTGAACCAGGCCACGTTATAACCCTTAAAAGTCCTAGCTGAAGCATGGGTTAGTTCGAAAGCATACTGTTACGAAAGTATCCTGACTCCTGAAGGTTTGCTGTACAATATTGAGTTGATATCGCACCGTATTACAAAAATGCATTTTCAAAATTCAAGACAGACATAGACTTTTGCGTTCTTAAAATAACCTTGTTTGCATATGATTATTTGTTTGAACAACAGGGAATTTCGCACGATGAACACCTTGTGAACAGAAGTACCTCCAATCAAGGGGCACAGTAGGAGCATTGCCCATTATCTGGGGCATGACAAAATACTTCTAACAGGGGCAACTCCCTACATTATGAGAGCGTGGACATAGTCGAAAAAATACTGCGCATAATCAAAGACCCGCTAGGTTGACACACCTAGGCAAAAATAAGGGCTTCCCGGCGAACCAAAAGGGTTCGGGCAAAATGAAGGGATGAAACGAAAAATATGTACACCCGGCAAGTCGAAAACCTGAAAAGGCGGCTTGGGCAAAAATGGGTATCCCGGTGGACTGAAAACCCGAAGGGGCGGTCCAGGCAAAAGTTAGGGATCAAAGCGTACGACTATGTCTACCCGACAATTTGTCGATCACCCACACAGGTATCCTCTTCCCTCACCTCCGAAGCAGGGGCAATAATGAGTTACCCAGGCGATCCAATTGCTCTGTCAACCAAAGTACAAAGGACAGATCAACATAAGAATAATTACCATCCACCTTCACAAATCCCAGATCGTGGGTTAACGTCCGAGACCAAACAGGACAATCATCCACTTAATCAAAATCATGCAACCCAACACCGGTTTCCTCTCAACCTTCAGACAAAGTCATGCACAGACTCCTCCTCCATAAGATGACCTTACCCCGGTTCCTCCAAAGTTTTTACACAAACTTATCCAAGTAACCTAACCCCGGTTCCTCCTGAAGTCTCACATGGACCTATCTCAAGATGACCTAACCCCGGTTCATCAAAGTTTTTACACAAACTTATCCAAGTAACCTAACCCCGGTTCCTCCTGAAGTCTCACATGGACCTATCTCCAGATGACCTAACCCCGGTTCATCAAAGTTTTTACACAAGCTTATCCAAGTAACCTAACCCCGGTTCCTCCTGAAGTCTTACATGGACCTATCCCAAGATGACCTAACCCCGGTTCATCCCGAAGTTTTTACACAAACTCGTCAAGTAACCTTACCCCGGTCCCTCTAGAAATCTTACATGGATTTATCCCAAAGTAACCTAACCCCGGTTCCTCCAGAAGTCTCACATGGACCTATCTCAAGATGACCTAACCCCGGTTCATCAAAGTTCTACACAAACTTATCCCAAGTAACCTTACCCCGGTTCGTCAAAAAATCTCACACAGATCTATCTCAAGGTAACCTAACCCCGGTTCCCCCAGAAGTCTCACATGGATTCGCTTCCAGTAACCTTACCCCGGTTCGTCAAGAAATCTCACATGGATTTACCCCAAGGTAACCTAACCCCGGTTCCTCCAGAAGTCTTACATGGATTTAGATAACCTCACCCCGGTTCATCAGGAAGTTTTACATGAACTTACCTCACCAAGCAACCCTACACCGGTTCCCCCCTCTTCAAAATGCAGTTTTACATGGACTCGTCACCCAGAAACCCTACACAGGTTCTCCCTTTCCGAAAACGAAGTTTTACACGAACTCATCATCAAAGTAATCCTACCCAGGTTCCTTCTCCATTTCAGATGCGGTTTTTACACGAGCTCATCAGCAGGCAACCCTACATAGGTTCCCTCCTTCAACTTATAACATTACAGTTCAAAATCTCCCCCAGGAGAGTCCAATCCAGTTTCCCCAGGGAAGTTGGAATTCATATCTCCCCAAGCAGCAAGCTTATCCCCAGTAGATTCTGGAAGCTTATCCCTCGCAGAGCACGAACGCGTCGTCCCGGCTTGATTTAAAGAGTTATTTCCGTAACAGGATATAACTGGGTTATCCTCAGCCAAAAGCCACGGAAAGAGTGTCCTCGGCAAAGTATCTTCCTACCCCCAGCGAAGTCTATCAACACTTCCGGCACAACAAGGATATCCCCAGCGGAATTCATCAAATCTCCCAGCATAACTCATCAACGGTATCCCCAGCGGAGTTATCTTCATCAACTCAGCAAAGCATCGCTATCCCCACAGAGTAGCATTCCCCAGCATGATCGCTAGAGTATCGTTTCTCCCGCAGAATTATTTCACTTGCCAAGTTTGTTCCTCAACGGAGTTATCTTCTCCTACCGGTATTCTTGCAACGAATCATCCACAGCGGAAGCAAAATCTCTCCCTCAACATTAGCCCAGGATATGACTTCCCGGCACCCGTCAAGGATTTATTTTCCTAGACGAAAACATACATGAATCATCACATACATCATTATAGCATGCATGTACACATCATATCATATAAATCGTATCCATGTTTGCTTGATCCATATCATGCATCACATATAACTGACCTCTACCTTTCAGGAAGAGTGCAGTTGAGATTCTCAAACATATTTCAAGGACTTCTCCAGTCCAGTTAAATCGACTCCAAACAGATTTTTCTGATAAAGACTCAGTAGAAATTCTCTTATGGTCCCCTCTCCAACGGCGTGTGAGGTGGTAATTCCTTCTTCAGATGTTCCCCTCTCCGGCATGAGCGTGAGGTGATATTCTCCTATGGTCCCCTCTCCAACGGCGGGTGAGGTGGTAAGTCCTTTTTCAAGATGTTCCCCTCTCCGGCATGAGCGTGAGGTGATATTTCCTTTCAGATTATAATTTCCTATAGTTCCCTCTCCAACGGTGAGTGAGGTGACTCCCTTTGAGATTATAATGTCCTTTGGTTCTCTTCCTGACACTACGAAGATGGTAATTCTCACCAAGATTTTCTCAACGAGCGTTGTTGAGGTTGAAATCATTCAGAGGCAGTAACCATCCCTGGTTCATTCATCAGCGTTTGAAGCTCCAGACCCAGCTCCTGTAACCAGTCAGGACATATCTATATCAAGCATCTAAAATCAGCTCCTGCGATGTGTCAGGTACTCATTTTTCTGTTTTGCAGGTATGCAGGTTCTCGCTAAGGAATCTCCTACGCGATCAACGTCCAGATGGCATCTATAAGCCCATCATCCTATCCAAGTAACACCCAAATGGCATCTATAAGCCCATTCCCTCATCATCACCGTCACTATGTGAGCGCAAATTTCTGGGCACTCTAGTGTCCAATCATCTTCTACCCTCGGATTACGAAAGGCACGTCAGCCAATCTGCATCCTCAGGTCTAAGAAGATTGAACAGGGGCAACTGTTGTACCCCAAAATTTGCCCTCCCATATTCATCAAGAATTGTCAAAGTCAAGGTCACAAAATTCCCCAAGGGTTGTGCAGCTCAACTGTCTCCTATACAGTCAAACTAGGGTTTGAGTTCTGGTCAAACAAATGAACTTTTCAAAGGCCCAATCAAGTCTCACATGCCTACAAAGATGGTCAAGTGTCCTCATATCAAGTTTCAAGACATTCAGCTCAAAATTGCACAGTCAAAACCCTAGATTGCACTACAGTCAACTGTAGGGGCAAAATGGTCATTTGACAGTCAAAAGTTCAAATTTTTGGTCAACACATCATTTTGAAGCCACAAACATCATTTGATCAATGCTTGATCATGATTCTCAAGATTTGGCTCAGAAATCATCAAGATGCAAAAGTTGCTATATTTGGACAGCTGAAAAAGTCAACTGAAATTGACCAGGGCATAACTTTCACATGGATTGTCAGAAAAATTCCATCCAAAGCTCATTTTGAAGAGAAAGGCATTTCCTACAATTCATCTTCATGTTCCAAGTCCAAGAAATGCTCTCACAAAAAGTTATCAATTTCAACATTATAGGTCATTTTCAAAAGTCAACAAAAAGTGACTTTAAGTCAAAGGCCATAACTTGAGATTGGTAAATCAAAATGACATGGGACCAAAGGCATTGGTTAAAGGACTCAAAGACCTTTCCAAAATGTCCAAGAACATGTTAAAAGCTTAAAAATTGACCAAGTTATGCCTTGTGGAAGTTGGGAAATTTTTGGAAATTTTTGAAAGTCAACATTGATGCAAAAGGCCTAAAAATGCAAATGGGCCTATTTTCCTTCCAAATTTCTTCATGCCAAGCCTATGCACGACCACTAGGCCCAAAGGGAAGTATTCTCATATTTTTTTAATTATTTATTTGAATTAATATTAATTTATATTCATTTAAATGATTTTAATATATGAAAAATATCAAACCTAATCTAAAAAATCTTTTTATACACATTATAGGCTCAATATTTCGTGTGAAGGCAAATGAGGAAAGATTTGGGGTGATTGGATGCAAATTGGTACAAAAGCCATAGAAAAAGATTCAAAAAGATTTTTAAACAAATCAAATATCTTAATCCATAATTGCAAGGGATTTGTACTAAGTTTCTTGACCTAACATGCTCCATATATGATCAGAATGAGAACCCTAAGGAAGAGGACTGAAAAAGCTGCGCATACACAAGCTTTGCCATTCTTGAAAATTCACAAAAAAACTCAAAACTGAAAAGTGTATTAGAGGTCAATTCAAGCTTCGATTTTGATCCCATTAGCATTCTCATACATTCCTGGACATATTCCGACCATTGGCATCAATTCAAACGCCTTGAACTGGTATCTGGAACTCAAACCGTATCAAGAACATCTTGAAATCGCATAGCATGATTTAGACATCCTTTTGCATTTTTATTTGTATATTCTTACTCCTTGTGAAGTTTGTGAACTAACCATGATAGTTAATTGAATTTTTATGGCATAAACACGAATCCACCATGTGCGTTTTCTAGGTTTTCAGGTTCTTGAAATTGGGGCTTTATCAATACCATAAAATTGGCCATTGAAACCACCATGGTTGCACTCAGCGTGTTCCTCTGAATAAAACGCATGCCTCGCGATAAATTTATGTTTGGACATGGGCTAGTCGCTATTTTCCCTTTGCTTGCCTAGAACCACGCATGAAAACCGTTGCCCATTAGTTTTGTTTTACAGGGAAGGGGAAGGAGATGAAGACGTGTCCATTGGTGACAGGTCTATTTGAATTTCGCGCGGAATTCTAAGGCATTAGCGTTTTCCTTTTTTATTATTTACGTATTATTATATGTTAAATGAATTCGCTTAGCTCAGCTGGCAACGCACTATGCTTGTGACTTCAAAGACCTGGGTTCAAATCCCAGGTCTTGCAAAATTCCAATCTTATTTTTCCATACAGGTTCCTACGCAACGCTGGCACTAAAGGACTACCATGCTCCGTCACCATTCAGACATCCACGCGTCCCTCCCATTCAAATCAACGGCCAGGATTCTGAAGAACATGTACACCAGGGTCAACGCGTTAGCATACGATCTGGAAAAGTCAGCAAACGTCAAAGCTTGTTGGGCCAATATCCTTGGGCCTACACCTCCAATTCTGAGGCTATACCCCCTGGTTTGCTTTTCTTGTTCTTTATTGTTAGGCTAGTTATTTATGTTTTATTGTTTGTTTTAATTAATTAATTATGTCACAAAATATAAAAACATTACAAAAATCAGAAAATACAAAATATAATGTTATTTTATGTACTAATTATTTTATAAATAAATTAGAATGTAAATTATTTAGTGTAATTAGGTTTAATTTTAAATCCTTTTTATAAAAAATCCAAAAAAATGTAGAATTAGGTTAATTGCTATTTTTTTTTATTCCTTTTAATATTTTTCCCTTTTTTTAATACTAATAATTATTTATTTGTTTATTTTTCTATTTAAATTGTACATAAATGAATTAGGTTAATTTAGATCTTATTTTAATTCTTTCTTAATAAATAAAAAATGTTAGAATTAGGGTTTGCTTCTTAATTTAATTTTTATTAACTTTTTTTCATTAAATCTAAAAAACACAAAATACCAAAAAAACATCATTCTCATTTAATTTTAATTTTTAAGTCCTTAGTAATTTTAATTATTTGCAAAAAGGGTCCAACGCCCGTCATTAATCATTTAATTGCGCATTTATTTTATTGTCGCTTATTATAATTATGTAATTGCCCCGAAGCATTGTAACTTTACTTTTCGCACTTTATTTCTTCGCATTATTTATTTTTCCGCTAAATCGGGTCCGGTTTAATTTTGGCGATGTGGACCCGCGCCGTTGTAATAATCTTAGATTTATTTTCCCGCAACTTTATAACTGTTAATAAGCATGAAAGAATGAATGGATAAATTAAAATCAAGCGTAGGACACAATGACATGACGAAAGACAAATATCAAATGAAACATGACACACGAATTGCACACACCACCCCTAGGGTACGCCTCACTGTTGCCTTGCCTCGAAAGGTGATCGTCGAGTAGAGGATGTCTTAGTAAGTCCTCATGATCCGGGAACCTGGCATGAGGGTAGCTTCTAAGGTGTCTTCCCATTGCTCTGGTGATCACCATGTCCCGAACCTCGAATTGACCCGAACACCTCCAATGGTGGTGCTACCTACCTCTCAATGGTGGGATGGCACTACTTTTAAGGACATTTACACAGACGAATTCCTTAGGGTAGGTAGGTTCTCGTAGATACTTGCTCTCTTCAAAAACAAACAAAAATCTTTTCACACCAACACATTTTCAAAAGCTTTCAAAGCAAATTTTTCAAACACTCTGACGTACGAGTCGATCTGAAATTTTTCAAAAGAAACTTTTTAAACCCACATTGAAAAGCAAACAAAACATTTTGAAAACACATTGAGCAAGTATCTAAGAGCCCATGGATAACCATGGATAGAAAGGGTGCTAACACCTTCCCTTTCTATAACCTACCTCCCGAACCGAGAGCAATCTCTATAAGGAATTTTTCTGTGCTTTTGTCCTTTCCATTTGGAGAAAATAAAAGACGGTGGCGACTCTTGCTTCCGCGACATTTCGCGAACCAGCGTTAAACAGTCAGTTCCAGATCCACCGATCACAGTTTGCATTTTTCGTTTTGTGTTTGCAAAATGTCACGGTAAGCAAGAGTCGCCACTGACTTTTATTTCATCCAATTGGAAAGGAAAAAAGTACTGAAAAATCCTTTTTCGAGATATTCTGAGTACGGCGGGTAGATTATAGAAAGGGAAGGTGTTAGCACCCTTTCCATCCATGGTTTTCCATGGGCTCTTAGGTACTTGCTCATCTTTTAAAATTTCTTGTGTATGTGCTTTGTTTTGAAAATGTTTTACTTCGTGATAACCCTTGTATTAGTCCTCAAAGATGTGACGAAGTTGTTTTGAAAATTTGTTTGAAATGTGTAAGTGTGGAAAGTTTTGAGCAAGTACCTACTAGCATCTACCTACTCGAAAAAAGATCGTTTCTATTCTTGTTTCCTTTAGACAGCATTATCCTACTATTGAGAAATAGGTAGCACCGTCGTTGGAGTTGTAAGGGTCAATTCGAAAGGGACGTACGATCACTAATGCAATGTTAGGATATCTTAGTAATAACCCTAGAGTCTTAAGATCATATTCGAGGCAACATTTTCGAGGCAACATTTCTGAGGCAACATTCGAACGGTACATTTGATCTTTTAGACAGGAGGGCAACCACTAAGACACCATATACTTAATGATCGTTTGCCGAAGGCAACCGAAGTCAGAATATACCCTAAGAGTGATATGTGCGAGTGATTTGTTTCAATTATTTATCTTTTCACATTAGGGTTTTCTAACCGTATTAATTTGTCATGCATTATTGCCATACAATCCTATTAGCATACATCTAAACAGTTTAAATATTTGTAGGGGTTAAGATGAGAGAAAGTAAATCTACGCTATTACAAGGATTCGGGGAGGGGAATTAATTAAATAGCCAAAAACCTGGGAAAAAAGCGATAAGTAAAAGCCCTAAATTAAACTATTACAAACCAGTGAGCAGTTACAAAAATATCATCGAAATAAATAATAAGTGCATGATGAATCAAATACGAAGCGACTAGGGTTTTGACCCTTGACCAAACCTATTGACGATTGATTAAAAAAAATATTTTTGTCATGTTTTAAGAAAATAATGAAATAGTTAGATTAAAGGAAAATCCTAATTCTAATTAATTTTAAATTAAAAATAAATAAATTCAATCTAAAAGCCTATTTTTGTGTTTTTTTATCTATTTGACAAAAAGGGAAAATAAAATTAAAAGTTAACCTAATTTTCTAACTTAATTTTAATTGTGAAAATAAATTAAAGTTTCCCTAAGTTAAACTAAATTAAATTAAATTTGATAATAGTAAAAAAAACTAATTCTAATTTTTTGTGAATTATTGATTTTATGATTTTATGAAAAATAGATTAATTTGTGAATTAAGAATAAATAAAAGAAATATTAAAAGAATTAAATAAAATAAAAGAAATAAGAAAAGAATGATGGGCATGTGCTAGCAATTATGGGGGTATATTGTTGAAACTCTGAGCCCAAATAATTCAAGCCTGTTTGACTTCACTGGATCTGATGCACATGTTGACTTGAGGTGCACGATGGACCTTCACCTGAAAGGAATTGGATCTTGGCTGAAGATGCATTTGATGGTTGGATCTTGAGTTGCGTGGTGGATGTTTGGACATGTGGTGTACCTGATTATGCAAAGCAAAATTATATGAACAAAGGTTGGTACCTGGGGATCGAACCCAGGCCCTTATATCCAACTCCAATGCCTGCCTGGCAACTGAGCCACGCGTTTTTGTTGTACACATAATGGAAGTAAAATAATATAATCAAAAACCAATAACGTATTCAAAAAACGCGCTAAAATTCAAACCACCCAACCAGTGAGTTCCACGTATTGTCTTCTTCCCCAAACCATCGTTTTAGCCTAAGATACTTTTACCTACTGACACCTTGATGTAGGTACAGACATGTGTCATTCAAAAATTCTATACAAGCAATATAAATGAAATTCAAAGGTACCAATCAACTCGTCTCATCCTCACGAGTATCATGGTACCAGAATCCAGGCCCAATTTAGCCTATACTGCAAAGCCCTAAAACAAGCCAAGAAACCCTAACAATGGTGTATCATGATTCCTGTACCGAAAATGTAATTAAATAATACCAAAAGCTTGCAAACTCAATGATAAACAAGAATATATGAATCAAATATGCTAATGATGAGTAAATCAATGAAATCGAAATCGAAATTTTGGGACAAACCGTGGCCTCTGTACTTACGATTCCAAGCATGAAAAGGCTTGCACTTGATTGAGATACCTTCTGGAGATGTCCAGGAGTCTGTTGGTATCATTAGAATGGCTTGGATTGGCCTCTAGGATGGTAATTGAATCACCACTTTTCTTGAACCTTTTCAATTTTTCTCTTGGCTCTGTACGACCTCTCCCCTCTTTTTCTTGCCTTGGCTATGTTATGTATATGTAATGCAACACATTAGGTTAACAAAAACGAGCCGAATCTTGGTCCATTATGAAGATTTGATTTGGTCTTCATCTTTGTATGATATATTTCTATATCAAGCCAAATCATGCCAACTTTGGTTCAATTTGTTTTGCACGTTTTGGATATGATTTTCCAGCATAATTGGATTTGATTCCAACCAAAATCTGATCATAAAACAAATCTTTGATATTTTTTGCTATTTATTTGATTTAATTTAACTTTTAAATGATAAAAATCAAAATAAAATAAATAAATAAATAAATCAAAAGGTGTGTGGGTGCTGATTTGGATCGTGGATCATGTCATAAGCAAGATTCAATCATGAAAAACTAGGCCCATTTGACAAATAAATGCAAATTTGAGCACATTTGTCTTTTGGCAATTTTGCAAAAAAGGTCAACTTCGACAATGCATAACTCTCTCAATTTTGACCCTAGAGAGGTGTTCTTGGACTTTTTAGAAATATTAGGGTGTCCCCTAAGCAACCCTTTTTGTCTCATCACAAGTGATTCTTCCATGTTCATGTATGATGCTTTGGCTTAAAAGGTGTTTTTGTTGACTTTTCAAAATGACCTATAATGTCAAAATTCATATCTTTCTGTGCGTGCATATTCTGAACTTGGGAGCTGAAGATGAATTGTAGGGAATTTCATCCTCTTCAAAATGAGCTTTGGATGGGTCATTTCTGATAAAGTATGAGAAAGTTATGCTTGGTCAAAGTTGAGTTGACTTTTCCCACAAAACCCTAATTTGGCAACTTTTGGGTTTTGATGAATTGGGAGCAATCCTTGAGGAATAATTATCAACCCTTGATCAAATGATGAATAATAATTCAAAATGAGGATGTTGACCAAAAAATTTGAAGTTTGACTGTATATGGGCCACAGTTGACTTTTGACCTAGTATAGTTGATTTTCAGGCTTTTTGAGCAATTAACTGAGCAAACTTCTTCTGCAAGTCTTGAAACTTGATATGGATGATCTTGAGAACATATTAGGACAATGGTGGGCATTTGGGTCCTTTTTAGTTCACACATCTTGATGAAAAATGAAACCCGAATTTGAGATAGATTGCCTTAGGAGAGAGTTTGTCTGATCAACTCTTGAACTTCCTTGAGCAATTTGGGGACCTCACATGACATTTGTTGAGAAATATGGGAGGGAAAATTTTGGGGTACAACACCATGCATCATATCATGACAGGTTTTCCCCACACAGGTTTCTCATCTACTTACTATTTATTTCAGTAGAGATGGCTCTAGAACAGACTGTCATTGATCTTCAGACTCAAAATGCTCAATTTCAAAAATTGTTCCTGAACCTATTCAAGGGGAAAGAAGAAGTTAAAACACTCCTCATTGAGAGCATGACTGTGATACGGTGGCAGAACTGACTGTTTAATATTGGTTTTGCATTTGTGTTTGCAAATGTTGTGGTAAGCAAGAGTCGCCACCGACTTTTCTTTTATCCAAATTAAGGAAAGCTGGAAAGAACAGAAAAATACCTTTTTCGAGATTATTCTGAGTAAGGGGGGTAGATTATGGAAAGGGAGTGTGTTAGCACCCTTTCCATTCGTAGTTATCTACGGGCTCTTAGAGGTTTACTCATTTTAAAATACCTTTGTGTGTTTGAAAATGCCTTAGTGCGGCGATTTTATTTGCGTTAATTCTTGTATCAGTCCTCAAGAATGTTAACAAAGCAAATATTTTGAAAATTGCTTTCGAAAAGTAATATTTGTGTAAGTGAGAAAATGTTTTTTGAGCAAACTTCTAACAGCTATCTACTTTTATACTCAAAAAAGGCGCATTCTTTTCCTCTTATCCTTTAGATAACGCTTTCCTACTATTAGTAAGTAGGTAACTCTATCGTTGGATGTATAAGGGACATTTGAAGGGATGTTTACAGTCACGAAGGCAACTTGTGGAGACGCTTTAGCAATTTTGTTTAGGGACTAGATCATTTATTGAGAAGGCAACTGTAGGGTCATCGAGGGACTATGATCTTTTGATTTATGGGTCTTTGCTAAAGCGTTCCTGCCTCATGACTGTTTTATTTCTGAAGGCAACCAAAATGGGGTACCTTAGAGGTGTATACGTGCAAGTGTGTTATGTTCAGTTATTTACCTTTTGCATTAAGGTTTGCTAGCATTTTAATTTCAGTCTTGTCATACATGCTTAATTACTAGCAGTAATATTGTACAGAAAAATAAAGTGCAAAAATATAAACCTACATTATTATATGGCTTCGGGGATGAGGTATTTACAATGTACAAACAATTGGGGGAAAAATAAAGAAAGCAATGAAAAGTCCTATTTAAAACTATTACATCCCAAATAACAGTTACATGAATATATAAAAAAATGCGAAAAATGAATAATGCCCAAAAGAATGAAAATATGTTCTAAAACCTAGTGAGAAAAATCTTTTTTGTGTTGTTTTTAATTTAAGAAAATAACTAAATTAATTATTCTATAGTCTATTTAGAAAATTAACTTAAGAAAAATAAACTAAACTCTTTTTATGGTTTTTTATATTTATGAAAAGAAATATTAAATCTAAATTAAGTCCTAAATTCTAGTTCATTTTAAATTAAGAAAATAGTTAAAATTTAATTAACTAATTAATTAAAGAAAGTAATTATTTAATTTAAAAATATATATGCCTAATTTTTTGTGAGTTTTTTATTATTATTATTATTATTAAAAAATATTAAGAAATGAAATAACTAAATAAAACAAAAAGAAAAGAGATTGGGCGTGATGGCTGAAGTAGAATGGGGGTTGCAATTGAAATTTCACTAAGCCCAGATTGTGAAGCCCAGGTCCATCCTTGGATCCAATGTGGGCAGTACTTGATGGTACATGGTATCTCATGTTCTAGACGACATGCATTCCATGTAATTCCCCTAACCTTCTCAAAATGGTGATAGCTTGGACTCGGTGATCTGGGACCTTGCAAGCTTTGAGGATGGTTGGAACAAGTCCCTGAAAACCTCAAGAGCAATGTATAATTACTAGTTTGGACCAAAAGCACCTGCAAAGTAGGTTTCGAATTTTTACCACTTTTGATAATTTTGCAAAAATGGTAGAGCTCTCTCTAGGTTGTGTAGGCTTGTTGAAATGTTTGCTAGATGCTTGTTTATATAGAGAGGAATGAGGAGACAAGAAAACAAAGGTTTAAACAACCTTAAAGCAAACGTTTCAAAGCCATGAATGAAATTTGTAACTTTGGCCAAAAACAAGGAAATTTTTCATTTTTTGAATTTGAGTGAATGTGGACATGGCTGCACGAAATCTTGGGCTTCAAGGCAAGCTAAAACACCAGCCCTAATGCCAAAACCTATTTCCAATTATTTTATACACTTTATTTTACATTTATTTGAAATAAATTAAAATAAATGTGTATAAAATAAGTAAAAAATGTAAGGCATGGTAAGAGTGTTTTTAAGGTACTCTATAATCTTAGGAAGATGTTTGAAATCCAAGAAATTGAGCCCTTGCCTTAAAATTTCAAATTTGCTCAATGCATAATTCTTGAAAATTCCAAATTTTCCCAACTTGGGAAAGCCATAACTTGCTAAATTTCTATATCATGATGATGATCTATGGCTTTTTGGAAAGCCCTAGATTTCTACTTCAATCCCTATTTTGACTAATTTTGCGTTTGAAGATTTTATCTTTATGTAAAAGGTCTTGACAAAAAATGTCTTTTGTTGACTTTTGAAAATGACTTGTAATGTATAAGCTTGTATCTTTCAAATGGTGCATATCTTTAACTTGTGGGCTGAAGAAAAGTTGTAGGTAATTGAATTCTCTTCAAAATGAGCCTTGGTTAGGGGAAAATGGATGAGGTATGTGAAAGTTATGCTTGGTCAAAGTTTGGTTGACTTTTCCTATAGAAACCCTAATTAGTAATTCTTGACTTTTGATGAATTAGGAGCATTTCTTGAGGAATCATGATCGACCTTTGATCAAATGATGGATATCACTTAAAAATGTTTAGGTTGACCAAAAACCTTAAAGTTTGATTGTATATAGGCCACAATTGTCTTTTGACCTAGTACAGTTGATTTTTAAACATTTGGGCAATTGACTGAGCAAACTTGTAGTGCAAGACATGAAATTTGGCATGGACAATCTTGAAGACATATTAGGACCCTGGAAAACATTTGAGACCTTTGAATCTCAAACATCTTGATGAAAATTGAAACCCTAATTAGAGGTTCATTGCCTTAGGAGGAGAATTTGTCTGGTCAATTCTTGGTCATCCTTGAGCAATTGGGAACCTCAATGAACATGTCTTGAGTAAAATGGGAGGGAAAATTTTGGGGTACAACATCTGCCCCTGTTCAATCTTCTTAAACCTGAAGATGTAGATTGGCTCGTCTTCCTTTCGTGATCTGAAGGTGGAAGATGATTGAACATTAGAGTTTCCAGAAATTTGCACTTGATGATGTGATGGTTGATTGTGTAAGGAATGGGCTTAAAGATGCCATTTGGAATAGATGACCGAAGGTTGTCAGAGATGGGCTTAAATATGCCATAGAGGGAAAATAACGAAGAGTCGTCAAGGATGGGCTTAAAGATGCCATCTAGAGTAGATGTTGATAAGAGATTCCTTTGCAGGGGTTCCTGTTCCTGTCATTTGAGGAGGATTCCGCTAAGGAATGTTGGTCTCTGTTCTGGGGAATAGAGTCTAGGAGCTTCAGTGGTCCATTACTCTGCTAAGGAGTTGTCTCTTGACTGGAGTGATGAAAGTTAGTTGTTATATGGTCGAGTCCAGTCTTCCCAGCGACTTACTGGAGGAATATGATATTGATCGTTATCTGGTCGGGTCTAGGTTTTACAGTGTAGTAAACTGCTATCTGGATGTATAAGAAAAGGAACCTGTGTAGGGCTGCTTCGGGATGAGTCCATGTAAAACTTCAGAAGGAACCTGGGTAGAGCTGCTTCAGGATGAGTCCGTGTAAAACTTCAAAAGGAGCCTGGGTAGGGCTGCTTCGGGATAAGTCTGTGTAAAATTTCAGAAGGAGCCTGGGTAGGGATGCTTCGGGATAAGTTTGTGTAATACTTCAGAAGGAGCCTGGGTAGGGATGCTTCGGGATAAGTTTGTGTAAAACTTCAGAAGGAGGGAGAAGGGACTTATGTAAGATTTCTTCATGAAGAGCCCGTGTAAAGCTGTATTTCAGAAGGAGAAGGAACCCGTGTAAAATTTCTTCGTGAAGAGCCCGTGTAAAGTAGTATTTCAGAAGGAGAAGGAACCCGTGTAAGATTGCTTCATGAAGAGCCCGTGTAAAGTTGTATTTCAGAAGGAGAAGGAACCTGTGTAAGATTGCTTCATGAAGAGCCCGTGTAAAGCTGTATTTCAGAAGGAGATGGAACTCGTGTAAGATTGCTTCGTGAAGAGCCCGTGGAAAGTTGTATTTCAGAAGGAGAAGGAACCCGCGTAAAATTGCTTCATGAAGAGGCCGTGCAAATCTGTATTTCAGAAGGAGAAGGAACCCGTGTAAGATTGCTTCATGAAGAGCTCGTGTAAAGCTGTATTTCAGAAGGAGATGGAACTCGTGTAAGATTGCTTCGTGAAGAGCCCGTGTAAAGCTGTATTTCAGAAGGAGAAGGAACCCGTGTAAGATTGCTTCATGAAGAGCCCGTGTAAAGTTGTATTTCAGAAGGAGAAGGAACCCTTGTAAGATTGCTTCATGAAGAGCCCGTGTAAAGCTGTATTTCAGAAGGAGATGGAACCCGTGTAAGATTGCTTCATGAAGAGCCCGTGTAAAGCTGTATTTGGAAGTCAGAAGGAACCCGTGTAAGATTGCTTCATGTTGAGCCTGTGTAAAGCTGTATTTGGAAGTCAGAAGAAACCCATGTATGATTGCTTCATGATGAGCCCGTGTAAAGCTGTATTTTGAAGTCAGAAGAAACTCGTGTAAGATTGCTTCATGTTAAGCCCGTGTAAAGTTGTATTTGGAAGTCAGAAGAAACCCGTGTAAGATTTCTTCATGATGAGCCCGTGTAAAGATGTATTTGGAAGTCAGAAGGAACCCATGTAAGATTACTTCATGTTGAGCCCGCATAAAGTTGTATTTGGAAGTCATAAGAAACCCGTGTAAGATTGCTTCATGATGAGCCCGTGTAAAGCTGTATTTAGAAGTCAGAAGAAACCTGTGTAAGATTGCTTCATGTTGAGCTCGTGTAAAGTTGTATTTGGAAGTCAGAAGAAACCCGTGTAAGATTGCTTTATGATGAGCCCGTGTAAAGTTGTATTTGATTGCACACATAATTACTCTATTTTGTTTCAGGAGCTAATCTTGGACCTATTGAAAATTGTTGATGATTAATATATGTTGATTGATCTTTCCTGAAAAGGTAAAGAATTAGTTGTATGCAATGTCATGATGTATGAAATGCATTGTCTAATGGCGTTCTCAAAATAAATGAGATTGGGATGTATGCATTTGTACTATAGATGCTATGACGTTTGTAGAATGATGTACGAATGCAATATGTGAATGTAACAGTTGTTCTATTGCAGCACTGTCGAATTAGGGAAAATAAATCCCAGATTGCAGTTGGCGATGAAGAATGTAGGTCTTCAGATTTTGTTGAAGCTGAACTGCTGGGAGATGATCTTCCGTTGTTAGAGAAATAAACTCTATTGAGGAAGGAAAGCTATGTGCACTGCCTGAGGATTTTGTGAAATCCTATTGGGGAATCCTGAGAAGTTTGACGATTTTACTGGGGAAAACTTGATGTAGGAGCAGTAGTTGGAAATTCCTATTCTGTCGGGGATACAAGAACACCTTTCACCATTAGGTTGTAAGCTGAGGATATGGCGACGACTTTTTAGTAAGATGCCCTTTCCTCTGTACCTGCTGGAGAAAGTACCTGCAGAGACTTTATGGATGGTTTGAGTGTCATCCCAACTCCTGGGGTTTTGAATAGATGTTGATCAAGGAGCATTCTACTGATAGACAGATGCCAAGATGACGGGACATAATCGTATGCTTTAATCTCTAACTTTTTCCTGGACCTCCCTTTCAGGTTTTCAATCCATCGGGATACCCCTTTTTTCCCAAGCCGCCTTTTCGGGTTTTCGACTTGCCAGGTGTACAGATTTTTTCATATGTATATCACTACTTTTTTCCCAAACCCTTTTGGGTTCGCCGGGATGCCCTTATTTTTGCCTAGGCATGTTAACCTAGTGGGTCTTTTTCATGCATCGTATTTTATGACTATGTCCGTGTTCATCGGGTGAAGAGGATTGTCATTGTCTATAGTAGCAAGTGTTGTCACGCTGCCAGAATATGTTTATGTGATCGCATGTGCCCTTTCATACGTGGGAGCCTGTGTGGGGCTTCTTCAGGATGAATCTAGTGCACCTGATGTTTGATCAAGTTTTTGATAGTCTTGAATTTCCTAGGTATCTTTTCTAAGAACTGTCATGGATGTATTCGAAGACATGATACTAACACCATCTGATACTACTGGCACAGACAAGCAATTTGGTGGTACCAAAGATTCAAATTTCATAGTGATTTTCTGTTGGAATCCCCAATCAATGTAACAGCCCCTGAGTGATTCAGATGGAGATCTGCCCCTGGCTATTCAGCATTTTTGGAGAGATTCTTTGCATATTAGTTTGACTTCCCCAGATTAATTAGACACCATGTCATGCCCGTTGATTATGAAAGGTTTGTTATTGGGAATGTTTTTTCCGTCTGAGGTGATTCTGTCCATTAAGGGGATCTTCGTTCATTGAATATTCGTTGTGTGAATTTCTCTGCCATTTGAACAATTAACCATATGCAAATAATGTCATTTAAAGAATGCAAAGTTTATGTTTGTCTTGAAATTTTTTGAAAATGCGTTTTTTGTAGTAAAACAAAATTTGCAAGAATGTGATATCAACTCGTGATTTATAGAAAACCTTATAGGAGTCAGGATACCTTTGTAACAGTATGCTCTCGAACTAACCCATGCTTCATTTAGGACTTTTTAGGGTTGTAACATGGCTTGGTTCACGGTTTAAGAAACAAAGGATAAAGGCTCAAAATTTATTTGTACCCACCTGTTCTTTGTGATGTTCTTCAGTCATATGCTCAGATAATTGTGCATTTCGAATCCCAGTTGAGTTCTGGAATGTTGGCCCCGATATTCCGGTGATGGTTCAGAAATTGAATGTTTGTTTGAGAAGGCAGTCATTTTTGTTACCTTTTATTTTTGTTGAGGATTTGTAGGACCTCTTTCTTTTTTTTATTTTGATATCCCTGTCTTTTTCCTGAACTATTTCTTTTGTGATTACAGCCAGCGGGATTCCCCAGTTTTTTTTTCTTAAGTCTCCTTCATAGGTTTTGACTTAATGGGCTTTTATTTTGAGAGATAATGAGTGCATGTTCTTAATGATTATGTGGAACCATCACCATATTTTGGAGAGCATCTTCTACACTATTTGTCGTGTATGAAGGGAAAGCTTGTGACTGAATGCACATCTGAATTAACTGAGAAAACTACCCTGCCCCAGGTTATGATTAAGGGTTTTAATTTGTGTGAAAAGAAAATTCCTACTTCTTAGGCTCAAAGGGGTTGACTAGGGAGTATCTTCCTTATAACTTCACTGTTTAGGATTTGAAACAACGCCTGTACATCGTCAGTGGGGTCTGTTCAAAAGCATATTGTAGAGATTATGGTATCGTTCTCGTCATCCTCCCTCTAAAGGCTTAGAGCTTTTAATAAAGAGTTAAATATCACAAAAATGAAGTAAGAAAGTAGTTTAAGCATAATTAAAACAAATTAATTCAAGACAAACATGTGCAATGCATTAATGAAATAACAAAGTTTAACATGACACTAATTGTTTGAACAAACAAAGAAAATACAACTTGAGAATTCAAATGAACAAAAGCCTCTTTGTCTGATCTTGTCACTTCAGATGGTGTGCCTTGGAGGGATAACAAAAGAATTCCAGTTGACCATCTTGTGCGAATTCAAATGCTCCCTCATCGATCACTTCTTGAAATTTGTATTTTAATGTCTGTCAGTTATCAGTATTATGCCCTGGACTGTTGGAGTGATATGCACACCTTGCATTTGGATTGTACATTGGAGAGGCAGTATTGGGATTTGTAGGAGGATCCCGCAACATGACCAAATTCAATTTCAACATGTGTTGCAAGACTTGCAACATTGGTATGTTGAGTTTGGTATATTTCCTAGTGAATGAATCCCGCTTACGCCCATACCCTGTGGTTGTTGACGAGGTTGTGGTTGGGCTTGCAATGTACCAACAATTTGGAAAACTCCAACTTTCTGTTCCAACAGGGGTTGATTAGTGACTTGATCCCCATCCTCGACCGTCTGTTTCATACGGTTGGATCCGTCTTGATGAAGGTGGCTGGAGAGGGCTCTTAGCTCTTCTTGTCCCCGGGCTAGGCTTTGGATAAGATCTATCTACCCCAGCATTTGGATTCTTATTGCTTCCATCTCAACCTGCAGTTGTTCAACCTGGTCATCCTTGTTGTTATCATGACATTTCTTGGTCAGATTCCCAACGAGGAGTGCTTTCAATTCTTCCTGCCCCTTGGATAGGTTTAGGAACATTTCCATGAACTGAGCCTCTTGAGTTTGGAGATCTATGTTGTTGTTTTTTAGAGCCATTGCTGAAATAAACAGCGAGAACATGACAGACCTGTACTAGAGACTACCTGTTATGCAATGACATGTATGATATGCAAATGTTTTCAAGGATCTCGCGGGGTAAACACAAGAAAGATGTTAGGCGTTGAACTTTACAACATTGATTAAAGAATTTCGTATCGTTGAAGATCCTTCTATAAGATTCAAGCTCACCATATCAAGTGGGTCATAGCCCCTGACTCAAGTTGTTGAGTTTTGGTCTTTGGACGACATTGGCTAGAGGAAAATAAATCCCCTTTCTCCTTGCTTGACGCCTGGTTTATCATAACCTGCATCACAAACCCTTGAGATCCTTGAAATGGTTAAGGAAATGTTGTTGAATGATGTTATGATGTGTACGTTATGCATCAATCAAAATGTAGGGCGATGAAGACAAGTATGTCTCACAGGAAAACCAATTTATTGGATAATGCATACAAACAAGATCTTGCAAGGAATACAAACAAAATCCCTGCAATAAGTTCAAGTTGTTATATAATAAAGGAAAACAAGTCACACAAGCAGCCTTAGGTTTATGCTTGCATGGGGTTTGTAGGTAAGTACCCTCTTGAAGTTTCAGTTGGCTCAACCTGTCCTATTAATAGTAATCGGGTTCTAAGGAGTCTCAATATCATTGACCTTCCCATCAGGAATTGTTTCAGCTCACGCACCGAAGTATTGCAGCCAAAAAATCCCGAAAGTCCAGTCTCAATAAGTGTAGCATCGAGTATCAACCAATCTTCGGTCGGAACCAAAGCCGATTATCTCACTACTTCCTAATGGCTAGGATGAGTCGATTAAAGGTTCTAAAGGTCAGCTAGCGCTTAGTGACACTATGAGGAAGCCTAATGTTACCCTTGACTTACTCAAGGAACATTAGTACAATCCAAAGTATCGCGCTAACGTAGCCACCACTTTGTTCGTATCGGTCTACGTCGTACTGCCTCCATGATTTATTGCTACTTACCTAATAAGGTGCCCTAGATCCGGGTGTAGGATCTTTACAAAAATACCCCCAACAAACCTTCAAATATGAAGCAAGCAAACACACAATAAAGCATTAAAAATGGTGAACTAAAACTCTAAGGTAACCCCACTTTTTTTATTCCCCAGCATAGTCTCCAGTTCTGTGATACAGTGGCAGAACCGACTGTTTAATATTTGTTTTGCATTTGTGTTCGAAAATGTTGCGGTAAGCAAGAGTTTCCACTGAATTTTCTTTTATCCAAATTAAGGAAAGAGTGAAAAGAACAGAAAAAGACCTTTTTCGATATTATTCTGAGTAAGGGGGTAGATTATAGAAAGGGAAGGTGTTAGCACCCTTCCCATCTGTAGTTATCTACGGGCTCTTAGAGGTTTGTTCATTTTTAAAATACCTTTGTGCTTTGTGTGTTTGAAAATGTTTTTAAAATGCCTTAGTGCGGCGATTTGCTTTGTGTTAATTCTTGTATCAGTCCTCGAGAATGTTAACAAAGCAAATGTTTTGAAAATTGCTTTCGAAAACTAATATTTGTGTAAGTGAAAAAATGTTTTTTGAGCAAACTTCTAACAGCTATCTACTTTTATACTCAAAAAAGGGGCGTTCTTTTCCTCCTATCCTTTAGAAAACGCTATCTTACTATTAGTAAGTAGGTAACCCTATCGTTGGATATATATAAGGGACATTTGAAGAGACGTTTACAGTCACGAAGGCAACTTGTGGAGATGCTTTAGCAATTTTTTTAGGGACTAGATCATTTACCGAGAAGGCAATTGTAGGGTCATCGAGGGACTATAATCTTTTAATTTATGGGTATTTGCTAAAGCGTTCCTGCCTCATGACTGTTTTATTTCTGAAAGGCAACCAAAATGGGGTACCCTAGAGGTGTATATGTGTAAGTGTGTTATGTTCAATTATTTATCTTTTGCATTAAGGTTTGCTAGCGTTTTAATTCCAGTCTTGTCATACATGCCTAATTACTAGCAGTAATATTGTACAGAAAAATAAAGTGCGAAAATATAAACCTACACTATTGCATGGCTTCGGGGATGAGGTATTTACAATGTACAAACAATTGGGTAAAAAATAAAGAAAGCAATGAAAAATCTTATTTAAAACTATTACATCCCAAATAACAGTTACATGAATATATAAAAAAAAATGTGAAAAATGAATAATGCCCGAAAGAATGAAAATACGTTCTAAAACCTAGTGAGAAAAATCTTTTTTGTGTTGTTTTTAATTTAAGAAAATAACTAAATTAATTATTCTAAAGTCTATTTAGAAAATTAACTTAAGAAAAATAAACTAAACTCTTTTTGTGGTTTTTTATATTTACGAAAAGAAATATTAAATCTAAATTAAGTGCTAAATTCTAGTTCATTTTAAATTAAGAAAATAGTTAAATTTTAATTAATTAATTAAATTAATTAATTATTTAATTAAAAAAATCTATGCCTAATTTTTTTGTGAGTTTTTTATTATTATTATTATTAAAAAAGATTAAGAAATGAAATAACTAAATAAAACAAAAAGAAAAGAGATTGGGCTTGATGGCTGAAGTAGAATGGGGGTCGCAATTGAAATTTCGCTAAGCCCAGATTGTGAAGCCCAGGTCCATCCTTGGATCCAGTGTGGGAAGTACTTGATGATACATGGTATCTCATGTTCTAGACGTCATGCATTCCATGTAATTCCCCTAACCTGCTCAAAATAGTGATAGCTTGGATCCGGTGATCTGGGACCTTGCAAGCTTTGAGGATGGTTGGAACAAGTCCCTGGGAACCTCAAGAGAAATGTATGATTACTATTTCAGAACAAAAGTACCTACAAAGTGGGTTTCGAATTTTTACCACTTTTGATAATTTTTCAAAAATGATAGAGCTCTCTCTCTCTAGGCTATGTAGGCCTGTTGAAATGCTTGCTGGATGCTTGTTTATATAGAGAGAGGAATAAGGAGACAAGAAAAAAAAAGGTTTAAACAACCTTAAACAAACGTTTCAAAGCCATGAATGAAATTTCTAACTTTGGCCAAAAATAAGGAAACTTGTCATATTTTGAATTTGAGTAAATGTGGACATGGCTGCACGAAATCTTAGGCTTCAAGGCAAGCTAAAACACCAGCCCAAATGCCAAAACATATTTCCAATTATTTTATACACTTTATTTTATATTTATTTGTGTGATCGGTGGATCTGGAACTGACTGTTTAACGCTGGTTCGTGAAATGTCGCGGAAGCAAGAGTCGCCACCGTCTTTTATTTTCTCCAAATGGAAAGGACAAAAGCACAGAAAAATTCCTTAAAGAGATTGCTCTCGGTTCGGGAGGTAGATTATAGAAAGGGAAGGTGTTAGCACCCTTTCTATCCATGGTTATCCATGGGCTCTTAGATACTTGCTCATTTGTGTTTTCAAAAATGGTTTGTTTGCTTTTCAACTGTGGGTTTTTTAAAAAGTTTCTTTGAAAATTCCAGTTCGACTCTTGTATCGGTCCTCAAGAGTGTTTGAAAAATTGCTTTCGAAAGCTTTTTGAAAAGGTATCGGTGTGAAAAGTATTTTTGAATTTGTTTTTGAAATTAGAGCAAGTATCTAGAGTCGTCTACCTACCCTAAGGAATTCGTCTATGTAGATGTCCTTAAAGTAGTGCCATCCCACCATTGAGAGGTAGGTAGCACCACCGTTGGAGGTGTTCGGGTCAATTCGAGGTTCGGGACATGGTGATCACCGGAGCAATGGGAAGATACCTTAGAAGCTACCCTCATGCCAGGTTCCCGGATCATGAGGACTTACTAAGACATCCTCTACTCGACGATCACCTTTCGAGGCAAGGCAACAGTGAGGCGTACCCTAGGGGTGGTGTGTGATTTGTGTGTCATGTTCATTTATTTTTGTCTTGTCATGTTATGGGTGATCTACGCGTTTGTTTTTTTATTTTGATCATTCATTCTTGCATGCCATTATTAACAGTTAAAAATTGCGAGAAAGATAAAGTTCCTAAACTATTACAAAGGCGCGGGTCCACATCGCCAAATTAAAATCCAGGACCCGATTTGACAGAAAATAGAGAAATAAAGTGCGAGAAATAAATATCAAGTTTACACGGCTTTGGGAGAGTTACATAAGAATTATAAGAAAAGAAATAAAACGCGCGAATTGAATTAAAATTGAAAGCGAGGGTGTTGGACCCTTTTTAATGAAATTAAATTATATTATTAAATTAATGAAATTAAAATAAAAATAAATTGTTTTTGAGGTTTTTTGTATTTATGAATTTTATGAAAGAATTAAATGAAATTTAAACCTAATTCTAGCTATTTTTTAATTTATTAAGAAAATATGAAAATTACCTAAAATTAAACCTAATTAATTAATGCAATTTGATTTATAAAAATAATATTAAATAATTAATTATGGTGAGAGAAAAAAGAAAAAGAATGGAAAAATACTTGAAACCCTAATTCTACACTTTTTTTAATTTATCATGAAAAATATTTGAATTAAACCTAAATTTAAAAAGCTAAATTAAATTAATGAGATTTATTTACAAAAATATTAGTTAAATAAAATATATTTTGAATTTTGTCTTTTTTGATTTTTTTTGTTATTTTATATTTGATGAAAATAAATTAAATTAAAGGAATTAATTAAAAAAGAAATAATTGAAACAAATAAATAAAGAAAAGAAAAGAAATACAATACCTTGGGGGGTTCTGTCCCCAATTGGAGGTATCCTCAGTAATTCTGGCCCAATTGATTTCTGGCCTGGTTGACTTTTATACTGGCATGTGGCACCTTTGACTTGTGCCTATGATGCTCTTCAAATTATAGCCTTTTGATTGATCTCAGAAAGCACGTGGTAAGCCCAGATATGGAGAGTATGGTGAACCTTAGGATTGAACCTGCATGGGATTATGTTGAGAGAAAAAATATTGAAAGAGAGTGGGGGACCTGGGATCGAACCCAGGTCCCAGAGGTTACCAGTGCTTCGCTTGACCAGTGGAGCTATTGATGCGCTTTGAATATATAATAACAAATAAATAACATAATATAAAACAAGCGTTAGTGGCTGATTTAGCGCGAAAATTCAAATGCTCCAACCAGATGGTGCCACCTACTCTTCTTCTTCCTTGTTTGATTTTTTTCCTGAAACATAAAAAAGGTTAACGGGGGTTTTGAACCCCCCGAAAATACACCATTTTTCAAAATAGCGATTAGGCTATGGTGTTTCATAAATTAGGCGCGAGGGGTGTATCATATTCGTCCAAGCTTCCTGATTTCAACCATGGCCTTGAGGAGTCTCAATTTTACAGTAGGTGAAAGTACCCAATTTGAAAGTTCTGTAACCCTAATAATCGCCCATGGTGAAATCGCGTATGGTGTACAAAAATTCAATCAAACTACATGGTTAGCTTCAGAAAGGTCTCATTAGTATAAATCCATAAATAAAATGCAATGAGAATGTTTCAAAATCGAAACACGAATATGCATATTATATGAAAAAATCTGAGTTCTGCATACCAATTCAGGGTGCTATGCGCGTGGAAAACTATCCAGTCAGATTCAGTAATGTCTTTGCAAGCTAATGGGATCAATCTTTCTCTCTGAATCGTCCTCCAAGGCCACTTTCAGTTTTGGATTTTTTTGATAAAAACTCAAACTTTGTTATGCTTTTCTGGCGCAGCTTAGAGGTTCTCAGGAGTAGGGTTTTCATGAGTATATATGTGTGAACGATTAGGGTAAGGTTTTTGGTCCAAAGAATCAATGAATTGATGGAGAGAATATTTGATTTTCCATGCATATATTTTCCAATATTTTCATGCATATTTGCTACCAATCATGTTCAATTCACATTGATTCTTTCCTTATCTAATAATGCACAAAAATCTGAAGTTATTCCATGCATAAAAAGATTTGATTGACTTGCTTTGGTATTTTCCACATATTTATTTTAATTAAATGAATTATTAGCAATTAAAAATCCAAATAAATAAATAAAAATGATGAAAAACTTCCCTTTGGGCCAAATGGTCGTGCACATGCTTGGGATGATGAATCTTGGAAGAAAAAGAGGCCCATTAGCAATTTTAAGACTTTTGAAGCAATGTTGACTTTTCAAAATATCCAAAAATTTCCCAACTTCCACAAGGCATATCTTTCTCAATTATTAAGGTTTGATCATGTTCTTGGACATTTTGGAAAGGTCTTGAAGTCCTCTAACCAATGCCTTTGGTCCCATGTCATCTTGATTTATCAATCTCAAGTTATGGCCTTTGACTTAAAGTCCCTTTTTGTTGACTTTTGAAAATGACCTATAATGTTGAAATTGATAACTTTTTGTGAGAGCATTTCTTGGACTTGAAGTGTGAAGAGGAGTTGTAGGAAATGTCTTTATCTTCAAAATGAGCTTTGGATGGAATTTTTCTGATAAACCATGTGGAAGTTATGCCTTGGTCAAGCTACAGTTGACTTTTTCAACTGTCCAAATATGGAAACTTTTGCATCTTGAGATTTTTTGAGCCAAGCTTTGAGAATCATGATCAAGCATTGATCAAATGATGTTTGTGGCTTCAAAATGAGATGTTGACCAAAAATTTGAACTTTTGACTGTCAAATGACCATTTTGCCCCTGCAGTTGACTGTAGGGCAATTAGGGTTTTTGACTGTGCAATTTTGTGTTGTGAGTCTTGAAACTTGGTATGAGGATGCTTGACCATGTTTGTAGGCATGTGGGACTTGTTTAGACCCTTGGAAACTTCAATTTCTTTTCCAGAACCAAAACCCTAATTTTTGACTGTTAGGAGGCCTTTGAACTGTGCAACCCTTGGGGAATTTTGAAGCTTTGACTTGGCAAATTTTGAAGAATATGGGAGGGCAAATTTTGGGGTACAACAATTTGAAATAAATTAAAATAAATGTGTACAAAATAAGTAAAAAATGTAAGGCATGGTAAGAGTGTTTGAAATCCAATAAATTGAGCCCTTGCCTTAAAATTTCAAATTTGCTCAATGCATAATTCTTGAAAATTCTAAAATTTTCCCAACTTGGACAAGCCATAACCTGCTCAATTTCTATCTCATGGTGATAATCTTAGACTTTTTAGAAAGCCCAAGATGTCTACTTCAATCCCTCTTTTGATCAATTTTGCATTTGAAGATATTATCTTGATGTAAAAGGTCTTAACAAAAAGTTCCTTTTCTTGACTTTTGAAAATGACATGTAACGTATAAGCTTGTATCTTTCAAATGGTGCATCTCTTTAACTTGTGGGCTGAATAAAAGTTGTATGGAATTGAATTCTCTTAAAAATGAGCCTTGGTTGGTGGAAAATGGATAAGGTATGTGAAAGTTATGCCTGGTCAGAGTTTGGTTGACTTTTCCTATAGAAACCCTAATTAGCAATTCTTGACTTTTGATGAATTAGGAGCATTTCTTGAGGAATCATGATCAACCTTTGATCAAATGATGCATATAACTTAAAAATCTTGAGGTTGACCAAAAACCTTGAAGTTTGACTGTATATAGGCCATAATTGACTTTTGACCTAGTATAGTTGATTTTCAAACATTTGAGCAATTGACTGAGCAAACTTTTTGTACAAGGCATGAAATTTGGCATGGACAATCTTGAAGACATATTAGGACCCTAGAAAACATTTGAGACCTTTGAAGCTCAAACATCTTGATAAAAATTGAAACCCTAATTAGAGGTTCATTGCCTTAGGAGGAGAATCTGTCTGGTCAATTCTTGGTCATCCTTGAGCAATTGGGAACCTCAATGAGCATGTCTTGAGTAAAATGGGATGGAAAATTTTGGGGTACAACAATGACCAAGAAGAATCCTGAGGATAGCAGGGATGACCATTTGGAACGATTACAAACTGAAATGGAAACCATGAAAATTCAGATGATGGGACAAATGGTGGGTCAGATGGCTCTTATCCAAAACTTAGCTCGGGGACAAGAAGAGTTGAGAGCCCTCGTCAACAAGCTTCATCAAGACAGATGCAACCATATGGAACAAACAGCTGGAATTGGGGATCAAGTCATTAATCAGATTCCGATGAGACAAGAAGTTGGTTTGGTCTAGAGAACACCCTTCAAAATGGCTCATATACCAAGAGTCCAACAACAACCTCGCCAACCAAGACAAGGTAGTCATCATAAGCAAGGAAGAAAATTTGCCAAGATCAACATGCCCATGACTCAAGCATTGCATCATATGTTGGAATCCAAGCTAGTTACATTGAGAGAGCCTCCTCAAAACCCCATTACTTCTTCTCCCCGTTACAATCATGAAGAAAGGTGTGTGTACCACTCCAACAAATCTGGACACGACACTAACTGCTATTGGGCATTGAAAAAAAGATTCAAGACCTAATCGACGAAGGGCGTTGGAATTCACACAAGATGGTTAACTTGAGTTTTTCTGTCATCCCTCAAAGGCACACTATGTGAAGTGACAAAGTTTAGGCAGAGAAATTTTTGTTCATTTGAATTTTCAGTTGTAATTTCTTCGTTTGCTTAAACACTTATCCTTATGTCAGACTTTTTTTGTTCTCATTAATGCATTGCATATGTTTGTCCTGAGTTAGTCCATTCATTTTCACTATACTGAAATTATGCTTTTACCTCGTTTTGTATGATAGTCAACTCTCAGTTACAAGCTATAAGCCTTTAGAGGGAGGATGACTAAAATAATACCATAATCTCATATAGTATGCTCTTGAGCAGACTTTACCGACAATGTACAGGCGTTGTTTCAAACCCAAAACAGTGGAGTTATAAGGAAGATAATCCCTAGTCAACCCCTTTGAGCCGAAGAAGTAGGAGTTTTCTTTTCCGTGCAAACTGAAAACTTTAATCATAACCTGGGGCAAGGTAGTTTTTCTTAGTTGATTCAAAGGCGTGTTCAGTCACAAGCTGATATTTCACAACAAAAATATCCTTCTGAATCAAAAGATGGTGTTGGTTCCCCATGAAATAGGCAGTCTTTACATCTCAAAAATAAAAGCCCATTAGGTCAAATCCTATGAAGGAGACTTAAGAAAACTGGGGCATCCCGCTGGGTGTAATCTTAAAATAAGAGTAGTCAGGCAAAAATTAGGGATAGTAAATCAAAAACTGGAGGTTGCTACAAATCCTCGACAACATGAGAAATGTAATAAAATGATTTCCTTCTCAAATAAATTTAACCATCACCAAAATATCATTCCAGATTCAATAGGAGTTCAAACGCACATTTAACTAAGTTTAGGACTGTAGAACATCATGAAGAACAGTTGGGGACAAATAAACTTTGAGCCTTATCCTTTGTTTCTTAAATCGTGAACCAGGCCACGTTACAACCCTTTAAAAGTCCTAATTGAAGCATAGGTTGGTTACAAAACATGTTGTTACAAAAGGTATCCTGACTCCTGTAAGGTTTACTGTAGATCCCGAGTTGAATTTATATTCTTACAAATTTTTGTTACTCTTTAAAAGTGCATTTTTTAAAAAAAATCTCAAGACAGACATAAACTTTGCATTGTTTGAATACCAATATTTGCATATGGCTAATTGTTCGACAACAGAGAAATTCACACGACAGATATCCAGAATCACTTCAAATGGAAAGACGCTTCCAATGACAAATCTCTCATAATCAAGGGGTACAGCATGACCATTGTCTAACACATCTGGGGCAGTCAAGTCAAGATTCAAAGGATCTCTCAAAGAAATGTTGAATAACTAGGGGCAAATCTCTATCTGAATCACTCAAGGGGCAATTTTACGTTAATCATGGGCTTGAACAAAATCCACTATGAAGACTTTCAGTACCACCAAATTGCTTGTTTGTGCCAATAGTATCAGATGGTGTCAATATCATGTCTTTGGATCCTTCCATGATAGTTTTTATAAACTCTAAGACTTGACCAAAGATCTTGGGTGTTTTACCCCAAAATTTGCACTCTCATTTTACTCAAAACATACTCATTGAAGTCCTCAACTTGCCCAAGGAGGCCCAAGGATTGATCAGACAAATGCTCTCCTAAGACAATGAACCTCAAACTAGGGTTTCCATTTTCATCAAGATGGGTGAACTATAAAGGTCTCAAATCTTCTCCATGATCTTAATATGGTCTAAATATCATCCATGTCAAGTTTCATGCCTTGCACAAGAAGTTTGCTCAGTCAACTGCTCAAATACCTGAAAATCAACTATACTAGGTCAAAAGTCAAATGTGGCCCACATACAGTCAAACTTCAAGATTTTTGGTCAACATCAACATTTTGAAGTTATATCCATCATTTGATCAAGGTTTTATCATGATTCCTCAAGAAAGACTCCTAATTCATCAAAATTCAAAAGTTGCTAAATTAGGGTTTTTTAGGAAAAGTCAACCAAACTTTGACCAAGCATAACTTTCTCATACTTTATAAAATATTTCCCATCCAAGGCTCATTTTGAAGAGAATCTAATTCCTTACAACTCATATTCATCCCTCAAGTTCAAGAAATGCACTCATGGAAAGATATGAATCCAGACATTATAGGTCATTCTAAAAAGTCAACAAAAACACCTTTTGGGTCAAAGCTCCTTACATGAACATGGAAAATCCAATTGAGATAAAACCAAAGAGGTTGCTTAGGAGACATCCTAAGATTTCTAAAAAGTCAAAGAACATCCTCTTAGGGTCAAAATTGAGAGAGATGTGCGTTGTCAAAGTTGGCCATTTTTGGAAATTTGCCCAAAGTCAACAATGATCAAAATTGCATTTTTTCCACATGGGCCCATCTTTACAAGATTGAATATCAATCCTAACATGGTCCACAACCTATGGGACCCCTCATGCATTATCCACTCATTTATTTAATTTATTTTTATTTTTATTCATTTTAAAATCAAATAAATTCAAATAAAATCAAAATAAATCAAACTTATGGAATGAGATTTGTTTTGTATTGAATTGTAGATCATGCAAGCTTTATAGCCTCAAGCAAATCGTGCCAAGCCATAAACAATAAGAAATCTCCAATTTTGGAAAGATTGGAATCAAAACTTCAAGACCATTATTCTTTGGATTCTTGCCAAAAATATTAACCTAATTGGATTCAATACATATACTGAAGCTTGTTGAAGCCTAAGGGAGAGAATTTTTGTGCGCAACCTGCCTCCAAAGCAAGAAACAAAACTCAAATTTTTGTCCAAAAGTGCAAGACCTATCTTCTTCCATAGGCTAATTCAAGGCGTTCTGAAGGTCAAATATTATTCCTGGACGTTCATTGGGGCGATAGCAAGCATTATCAAGGTCTGAAGCATCAAGTAACGCGCGCTAGCTACATCACGGTTTGTTCATATTTTTGAAATTGATTTATCCAATTCACGCATGATAAATGATTTATAAGTATATATTCATGTTTGTATCAGCCTTTAGAATGTGTTTGCATATTTAATTGCATGTTTTGATGCCTGTTGGATGAAACGCCATTGCTAGGGTTTATAAGGTCGTTTTATGGCTTTCAAATGCAGGAATAATTGAACCTCAAGGTGGATACTATCATGATCAGAGGATCAAACCCAATTGATCCATGATCTTGAATCTAATTTATATTGCCTGGACATGATTTTTGAGATGCGCAAGTTGTAGCTATGGCCAACGTCCGTAGGTAAAGGTCTTTACCTAAGACAAAAGTCCCAGCGAGGAAGATGAAGACGTGGTTGCATACCATTGGCTTGTTTAAAAATTCGCGCGTTTTCTTACGCATAGCATTCTGTTTGTATTATATCTATTTTATTTGATTATGGTTATGACTAACAATCCAGCTCAGATGGAAAAGAGAGAGGTCTTAAGGTGTTCATGTGTAGGAGGTCAGGGTTCGATCCCTGCCGCCTACATTTTATTTTCCCTAATATTTGCTTGCAGATCCTGTGCCTTGGGTTCTAACGTGTCTACCATACACCCTCCAAATCCAGCCAGTGGATCATCTTCAGATCCAGATCTAGCGTCTAGTGGAGAGAAGTCTATGATGCACCTTCCAACATGGGCAGCATTGGATCCAAATGCAGGGTGGGCTTGCAAGGAAATCTGGGCTTGAAAATTCCAGTTCATACCCCCCAAGTTACTCATCATACCAGGCCAAGTTTCAATTCTTTTTTTAATTTCTTTCCTTTTTTTTCAATTAATCATTTGTCTTAATTATTTTACAAAAAAAATCATCATTGTTTTTTTTAATTAAATCAGAAAAATCAGAAAATTACAAAAAATATTAGATTTAGTCTTTTCTCATAAAAAAATATTTATTTGCACTAACTAGCTTAATTAGGTCAATTTAAATCTTTTTGTAATTAAAATTAAATAGAATTAGGTTTGTTTTTATAATTAAAATTAATTTTTGAAAATTAATTATTTTAATTATTTCAACCTTGGTTATTCTGTTAAATTAATTAATTAGTAAATTAGGTTTAACTTGCAAATTGCAACTATTTTACTCAATAAAAAATACAAAATATTTTTTAAGTAATTAATTAAATTTCTTAGGTTTCTAATTTGTTCTCGTCTTAACTTTCACGCGCGTCTTTACTTTCATTACTTTTATTAATTATTGTAACTATTCTGAGTTTGTAATAGTTAATTAGGTTTACTATTTCGCATTTATCATTTTCCCTGGTTTTTAATTATGTAATCCCCTCCCTAAAGCCTTGTAATAGCTAGGGTTTTAATTTCTCGCTTTTAATTTCCGCAACTATTAAACTACTAGATGTATGGACATTAGGATTGTATGCGAAAGATAGATTAATTTAAAACAGTAGAAAACCCTAAATGCGCAAGATAAATGAAACTGAAATCAAAACACTTGCACATGCTCACTCCTAGGGTTTTGCCTCACTTGGTTGCCCCGGAAAATAATGGTCGTGTCCCTCGAACATAGGGATACCTTAGCAATGACCCGCGATTCAAAAGTCGTCATAAAGATCATAGTCCCTACTTGTCCCTCGAGTTGCCTACGAATTGATCTTATTACGATAGTCCCTTCGAAATGCTAAGGTATCTTTACTGGTTGCCTTCAGAGACCATTTCGTCCCTTTGAACGTCCCTTTACAAATCCAACAACGGAGCTACCTACTCTTTAATAGTAGGATAGCATTGTCTAAAGGAAACGAAAATGAACAACCCTTTTTTCAAGTAGGTAGAAATCTTAAGTATTTGCTCAAAATAAAAACTTTTCACACAAACACTTTTCAAAAACAGTTTTCAAAACAACTTTGTCACACTCTTGAGGACCGATACAAGGGTTATCATGAAGTAAACAAAACTTTTTTAAAACAAGCACACACAAGCAATTTTAGAAAATGAGCAAGTACTTAAGAGCCCGTGGAAAACCACAGATAGAAAGGGTGCTAACACCTTCACTTTCTATAATCTACCCCCCTTGCTCAGAAATCTCGAAAAAAAAAGGTCTTTTTCTGTTCTTTTCACCCTTTCCTGATTGGATAGAAGAAAAGTCGGTGGCGACTCTCGCTTACCGCGACATTTGCGGGAAAAAAAACGCAAATCAGTATTAACAGTCGGTTCTGCCACCGCATCACAGAACTGGCGACTCTGTTGGGGATATTAATAAAGTGGGGTTTACCTTAGGATCTAGGTCATTTTTAAACTGCTTTCTTGTTTGTTTTTCCTGCTTTATCTTTAAGGGTTTTGCTTGGGTATTGTTGAAGATCCTACACCCAGATCTGGGGACACTTTTTAGGTAAACAGCAATAGATCGTGGAGATTTTACGGCATAGACCGATATGGTTTAAGCGATGGTTGTGTTGGTGTGACGCTTTGGTTGGTACCGGTATCCTTCGTGTGGAAACGAGGAGAATACGGGGCCGCCGCATGGTGTCATAAAGCACTAACGGAGTTTAGAACCTTAGTTGAACAAACTTAGCCATTAGATAGTGAGATAGCTGGACTCGGTATAAAACTGAGGATTGGTTGATACTCGATGCTACACTCATTGAGATCAGACTTTCAGGATGTTTCGACCGCAAGAAAAGATTGCCTGAGCTGAAACAATGCCCGATAAAGGATGACCAGTGATATTGAGAATCCTTAGAGCCCAGTTACTTTTCTATGACAGGTTTGAAACCAACTAAACTTCAAGAGGGTACTTACCTTTGACCTCATGCAAGCCTTTGAACCTAAGGCCTATTTGTGTGCTTTTCTTGTGTGTTGATTTACTTTGTTTGAACATGACATCATGCATCATAACATAGCATCCATTCTTATTAATCTAACCATTTCAAGGACTAAGGGAATTTATCTTTGTTCTATTTTTTAGATCATGGCTTCCGCTCTTAGAAACACTATTCGAATCAGCTTTGTGAGAATACCTCTCCAACTCAAGGAACTAGTATCAAGGGTTCCTGAAACTTCTGCGTTCACTAAGAGATATGGTCGACTTCTCAACCTGGTCACTTCAAGCTTTGATGAAAAGATGATGGGTGTACACTTTCAGTTCTTTGATCCCAAGCACCATTGCTTCACCTTTCCAGACTATCAGTTGGTGCCTACCATGGAAGAGTTCTCTCAATTATTGAATATACCCATTCTTGAATAGGTGCCTTTCACAGGTTTAGAAGAGGTTCCTAAGC
This sequence comes from Vicia faba, assembly GCA_948472305.1. Taxonomy (NCBI): domain Eukaryota; kingdom Viridiplantae; phylum Streptophyta; class Magnoliopsida; order Fabales; family Fabaceae; genus Vicia; species Vicia faba. The sequence goes on from OX451738.1 coordinate 1,297,699,094, forward strand.
CAGAATTCATTGCCTCATCTTTGCATCTGAAACGGGCCAACGTGGTATCCAATTGGGAAACAAGAAGTAGAGTCAAGGGTTTTCTAGCCAAGTTCTTAATAGATAAATCCCAGTTGTTTTGGGATGATTTGGACTTTCAGGCTTTTGAGGAGCTCTTGGCCCTTCTAATCTATGGGTTAATACTGTTCCCTAATCCAGACTTACTCATAGATGTGAATGCTATCAAAATCTTCCTCTCTCGCAACCCTGTGCCTACCTTGCTCGGAGATATCTTGCACGCTCTCCATACTCGTACCATGAAGAGAAGAGGGGTTCTTATGTGTTAAATGCCATTGTTGTCGAGGTGGTTTATTTCTCACCTCCCTAAGTCCTTACTGAAGAATGAATAAGGTTTGGGTTAGTCGCAAAGGATAATTTCACTTGCTCACACAGATATTCTCTGGTATTCCCGAGCTATGGGAGATATTGCTATTATTGACCGCTGTGGGGAGTTCCCTAATGTCCCACTACTTGGCATTAGGGGAAGCATAAATTACAATCCTTGTTTGGCTCTGCGACAATTTGGTTACGCTCGAAGGGATGGTCCTCATGAGTTACTTATGCATGGCATTGTATTTAACTATGAGGATGATGTTCAAGGGTAACGCCAGAGGTTCATACGAGCTTAGGGCATGGTAAACAGATCTGTCGCTAAGACTTTGGGGCCGAAGAATTCCGTTCCTATGGAACCTTATCTCTAATGGGTACGAGCTCGCGCCTAGAAACTTGTGATGCCCTACATAGACATCTTACCAGTGATTTTGGAACCCATTACTGAAGGGGTATTCCTTACACGGTTCTTCATCCTGATATGCCCACTGATCTTGAAGAACTACAGAGGTCTTGGATTCAGTTGAAGAAAGAGCGGGATACTTATAGGGACCAATTCTATACCCAGGAGAGGAAGGTTTTAGAGCTCACAAAGCAGCTTCATGAGGAAAGAAGCCTCAATGTCTATCTCGACACGAAGAGGAAGCATCCATGGGAAACTTGATTTTTTTTAGTTTTTATATTTTTAATTGTAACGCCTAAAAGGCAATTATACTTTGAATTCTACTAATAAAATCTTTATTTCATTTTGGTTCACAAATTTAAATTTCCCAAAGTCCTTAAAATTATTGCATACCCATCCCATCCATAAGCACTGCATATACAGGTACCATTACAGGCTTCTCATCTTCTTCGCTGTTTATTTTAGCAAAAATGTCTTCTGAACAAAACATCAAAGATCTTCAGGCACAAAATGCCCAATTTAAACAGATGTTCATAACCTTGGCAAAAGGGTAGGAGGATCTGAAAGCCCTTATCTTGAAGGAGAAGAAGAAAAAGAAGAAAGTCTCTGGTATTCTGAATATGGGTAGAAGGTTCAGGGGGGCGTTAAAGAAACCAGCTGATCTAACCTCCTCATCCAAGGAAGGGGAGAACCAAGAAAGGGAGACAAGGGAGAAGGACCCCAATTCAGAAGTTTCTGACAATGATACAGACTACAATGATGAGAAATATCCTCCCACTCAGGATAGATACAAGCAGTTGGAAGATCGTTTGAGTGCTATGGAAGTCCAGAGGATACCTGGGTTGGATTTCGAAGAACTGGGATTGGTGTCGGGAGTGGTCATCCCGTAGAAATTTAAGGCTCCAGTTTTCGCAAAATATGACGGAGTGTCTTTCCCAAAACTCCATCTTCGTTCCTATGTAAGGAAGATCCAGCCCCACACTGCTGATAGAAACTTGTGGGTTCACTTCTTTCAAGACAGTCTATCAGGGACTCAGCTTGAATGGTTCTACCAACTAGAGAGAACCAATGTCCGAAACTGGGAGGATTTGGCCGCTGCTTTTTATAAGCAGTATCAATACAACACCGACCTTGCCCCCACTCGTACTCAACTCTAGAGTATGTCCATGGGTGCAGGTGAAGGCTTTAAAGACTATGCATAGAAGTGCAGAGACTTGGCTGGAAGAGTCCAACCCCATTTATCTGACAGGGAGTTGGTTGACATGTTTCTTGGGATGCTGTCTAGTCCCTTATTTAATCATTTGATTGGTAGCTCATCAGCTGGCTTCATCGAGCTGATATTAACAGGAGAAAGGGTAGAAGCTGGGATCCGGAGCGGTAAAATACAAAAAGACACCTTTTCGAGTTCGGTAAAGAAGCCCTTCACTGGTAAGACAGAAGCCATTGTTATCTATAGCCCAAGAGGTCAAAGCAGAGCTAAACACCGTCCAACAGTAAATGTTGTAATGATACCTAGGCCTGCGGCTGCTCCATAATGCAACAATCAACAAAGGGTAGAAAGACCACAAAGGCAGTTTACCCGGATTAACATGACATTGACAGAGGTTCTACCCCATCTACTGAGATCCAACAGTAATTTGTCTTTAAATTTTGTCTGACCTGTAATATTAAAACAATTCAGACGCTTAAAACCTTGTGTCTTACACGAGGCACAATAGTCCATTTGTAAGGGTTATTATCTCATTTCCATATGAGATCAATGAATCATGGACGTTTTTTCATACAAACTTTGTGCTTATTGTTTTTCTTTTTACATTTTAATTTCTTTCAAAGATAGATATACTCTTATACACACTCACATTCAAATTGCAGATCTACATCCATTCAGGATCCCATGGGTAACAATTCTGCTATGGCCTTTTGTGACTCTAAAAATATAATCTACCAAGCCGAAAACGAAGGTGAGGAAGATTGTGAAGTTCCAGGGGAACTCGCCAGGTTACTACAACAAGAAGAGAGGACCGTTCAGCCCCACAAAGAACCAGTGGACACAATTAACCTAGGTACCAAAGAAGAGAAGAGAGAAGTCAGGGTGGGTGCCAATCTGGAACCCAGTGTCAAAGAGCATCTGATTCAATTGCTACACGATTATGTTGAGGTCTTTTCCTGGTCGTATGAAGACATGCCAGGACTTGATACAGATATCGTAGTACATCCTCTACCTACAAAAGAGGATTGTCCTCAGGTAAAACAAAAGGTTCGTCATATGCGACCAGACATGTCAGAGAATATCAAAGCGGAAGTCATGAAACAATTCAATGCCGGATTCTTGGCCGTCACCTCCTATCTGCAATAGGTTGCCAATGTTGTTCCCGTGCTTAAAAAGGACGGCAAGGTACGAATGTGTGTGGACTACAGAGATTTGAATAGGGAAAACCCTAAGGATGATTTCCCACTTCCCCACATTGATATCCTAGTTGACAATATGGCACAGCACAAAGTGTTTTCTTTCATGGACGATTTCTCAAGCTACAACCAAATCAAAATGGCGCCTGAGGACATGGAGAAAACAACCTTTGTCACATAATGGGGCACATTCTGCTACAAGGTTATGCCATTAGGGCTGAAGAATGTTGGGGCAACCTATCAGCGTGCCATGGTAGCTTTATTTCACGACATGACACATCACGAAATAGAGGTTTATGTGGATGACATGATAGCTAGATCTTAAACAGAAGAAGAGCATATTGACCATTTACAGAAACTCTTTGAGAGGTTAAAGAAATATAAGTTGAGGTTGAACCCAAATAAATGCACATTTGGGGTGAGGTCTGGTAAACTCCTAGGCTTTGTCGTCAGCAATAAAGGTATCAAAGTGGATCCCGCCAAGGTGAAAGCGATACAAGAGATGCCTGCTCCTCGTACTGAGAAGGAAGTCAGAGGATTCTTGGGACGGTTAAACTACATTTCCATATTCATTTATCACCTGACAGCTACTTGTGAACCAATCTTCAAATTACTGAAGAAAGATCAAGTAGTCAAATGGAATGACGAGTGCCAAACTGCTTTCGACAAGATCAAAGAGTACCTAAAAGAGCCTCTGGTTTTTATGCCACCAGTCGAGGGAAGACCTTTGATCATGTATCTAACTGTTTTAGAAAATTCAATGGGGTGTGTGTTGGGGCAGCATGACAAGTCTGGCCGAAAAGAGCATGCTATTTATTACCTGAGAAAAAAGTTTACCGACTGTGAAACAAGATATTCACTACTCGAGAAAACTTGTTGCGCTCTGGCATGGGCTTCTCGGCGGATAAGACAGTATATGCTGACCCATACTACCTTATTGATATCTAAAATGGATCCAATAAAATACATCTTCGAGAAACCTGCACTCTCTAGGAGAATAGCGAGATGGCAGATGATCTTGACAGAATATGACATACAGTATACTACCCAGAAAGCAATAAAGGGCAGTGTACTAGCTGATCGCCTTTCTCACCAAGCTGTGGAAGACTACCAATCCATGAAGTTCGAATTCCCAGATGAAGACATCATGATGGTAAACAAATATGAAGAATTCAGACCATATGACGGACCTGAACAAGGATCCCGATGGACCCTGGTTTTTTATGAGGCATCTAATGCACTCAGCAATGGCATAGGTGTTTTACTCATATCTCCTGAAGGATGTCATACTCCCTTTATGGCAAGACTCTGCTTCAATTGTACAAATAACATGGCAGAATATGAAGCGTGCATTTTTAATCTCAAAGCTGCCATAGATTTGGGGATCAAATCCTTAAAGGTATTCGGAGATTCAGCTTTGGTCATCAGCCAGATCAAAGGGGAATGGGACACCAAACACCTTAATCTTACCCCCTACAAAGAACACGTGTTGACATTGATCCCACATTTTGAGAAGATAACCTTCGAGCATTTTCCGCGAGAAGAAAATCAGCTAGCATATACACTAGCCACAATGTCATTCATGAAGTCAAGAGGTATCTCGAGGCTCAAGAATATCCGGAAGGAGCTTCAGTCAATGATAAGAAGTTCTTAAGGATATTCTCTGCTAAGTTCTTCCTTAGTAATGGCATTCTCTACAAATGCAACCATGACTCCGTGTTACTTCGGTGTGTAGACAAGGTTGAAGCGAAAAAGATCATGGCTGAGTTACATGAAGGCACTTTTGGCACCCATTCTAGTGGGCATACGATGGAAAAGAAAAACCTACGGGCAGGCTATTACTCGTCTACCATGGAAGCATATTGTTATCAACACTCTCAAACCGGCCACAAGTTTCAGATCTATGCTGACAAGGTGCACGTACCTCTGGTTTCTTTGAATGTCTTGACGGCTCCTTGGCCCTTTGCTATGTGGGGCATTGATATGATTGGGGAAATCATGCTAACAGCCTCTAATGGACACCGCTTCCTCTTAGTGGCCATTGACTATTTTATAAAGTGGGTTGAGGCAGCTTCTTTCGCTTCCGTTACCAAGAATGTTGTAGCCCGGTTCATTAAACAGAATCTCATATGTCGGTATGGTATCCCGGAGTGGATCATCACAGAAAATGGTACAAATCTTAACAACACTATGATCACCGCACTGTGAGCGCAATTCAAGATCCAACACCATAATTCTTCCCCTTACCGGCCAAAGATGAATGGTGTTGTCGAAGCGGCAAATGAGAACACCAAAAAGATCATACAGAAAATGACAGTCACGTACAAAGACTGGCATGAGATGCTACCATTCGCTCTCCACGGATATCATACCACGGCTCGCACATCAACCGGGGCAACACCTTACTCTCTGGTATATGGCATGGAAGGTGTCTTGCCTATTAAGGTCCAGATCCGCTCTCTGAGAATTATGAATGATGCCGGGCTGAATGAAGAAGATTGGATCCAGACTCGACTTGATCAACTAAACTTGATTGATGAGAAAAGGCTTACTGCTGTCTGCCATGGTCAGATGTATCAAAAACGGATGATCAAGGCTTACAACAAAAAGGTCAGATGCCAAGTGTATCAAGTCGGGTATCTAGTGATCAAGCACATCATACTTCCGCAGGGTGATCCTAGGGGAAAATGGACTCCTACATATGAAGGACTGTTTGTGATCAAAAGCATATTCTCTGGTGGAGCAATGATCTTAACCGCTATGGATGGCGATAACCTGCCACACCTAGTGAACGCGGACATAGTCAAAAGATATTACGCATAAGAGACCCATTAGGTTGACACACCTAGGCAAAACAAGGGCATCCCGGCGAACCAAAGAGGTTCAGGCAAAACAAGGGCATCCCGGTGAACCAAAGAGGTTCAGGCAAAAGTTAGGGATAAAACAAAAAAAATCTGTACACCCGGCAAGCTGAAAATCGGAAAGGGCGGCTTGGGCAAAAAAGGGTATCCCGGTGGACTGAAGACCCGAAAGGGCGGTCCAGGAAAAAGTTAGGGAATTAAAGCGTATGTTCCATTGGATCATCTTACAAACAACCTTCAAACTCAACGGTCCTGATCAATCCAATCAGCTTCGGACAAGGCAACAAATAGATAATATGCTCAGAGACACGAAGGCTATAGAAGAATGGGAACCCCATGGGATTATTTCACATAGCTATCTTTTCTTTGTATCAAATTTTCATTTTTTTACGACAAAATTCTCTTACTAGAATGTTTGTCTCATTGTACAAAAATACTTACTTAAATTCAATACAAAGATATCCCTTTAAAAGTGCAAAACTATTTGTTTTCTTTACTCTTGTGTTTTGTTTACAAAAACGTCCAATGATTTATTTTTGAACATATGCATTTGAACATAATTACTGTTTACAAATAAACAAAATAGAAAGACAATCACTGATGGCTTTAAGAAATAGGGAAATCTCTTTAAGCTATTTCCATAAAATCCCCCGCAGTGTGCAGTTTAATCCCCAGCGGAACAAAGCTTCCAGTTATCAATCCCCAGTAGAAGTCGTCCAATTTCTCAGGATTCCCCAACAGGATTTTACAAGCAGTACACGGCATTTCCCTTACAACAGAGTTTATTTCTCTAAGCGGAAATTTGTCAACACTTCGACTTCACAACATGAAGACTTACACTCCATATCCTCAGTGGCAGTCAGGGATTCATTTTCCCCAATCCAACAGCAGTGCAGCAGATTAACTCACATATGCATACATTGCATCCATATACCATAAACATCAATAACACGAATGCATGTATCTCATTATATCATGCATTTCATGCAACATGACTTTTCATTTTAGCTAACATTTTACCCTTTTCAGGATAAGGTTAACCAATAGCTACCATTAACAATGTTCAAAGGCTTTTCAGATCGGTTCAGATACGCTTCGGACACGAATGTCATTCTGATACTCATTCAAGATTCAATCTTCAGATACAGTTCAGATACGCTCCAGACACGGATGCCATCCTGATACTCATTCAGATTCAGCTTTCAGATATAGTTCAGATACACTCCAGACATGGATGCCATTCTTGTGCTCATTCAGATTCAGCTTTCAGATACAGTTCAGATACGCTCCAGACACGGATGCCATTCTGATACTCATTCAGATTCAACTCTCAGATACAGTTCAGATACGCTCCAGACACGGATGCCATCCTAAAACTCATTCAACTCTCAGATACAGTTCATATACACTCTAGACACGGATGCCATTCTGATTCTCATTTATTTTCAACTTTCAGATACAATTCAGATACGCTCCAGACACGGATGTCATTCTGATACTCATTCAGTTTCAGCTTACACATATAGTCCGCCAATCATTTCCGGATGGCATCTACAAGCCCATCTCCAACAACTTTCTATCACCTCTCCAAATGGCATCTTTAAGCCCATTCCCTATACCACCAACCATCACATCACCGAGCGCAAATTTCTGGGCACTCTAGTGTCCAATCATCTTCCACCTTTGAGTCACGAATGGCAAAACTCGCCAATCTAACTCTTCGGGATTAAGAAGATTGAACAGGGGCATCTGTTGTACCCTAAAATTTTCCCTCTCACTTATCAAGAATTTGCTCACAAGATCTCCTTTGGCTCAAGACTGCACTAGGGTTGATCAGCTCAAGACACCTTTTTAAGCACTGATGACCAAAATTAGGGTTTGAGATTGCACAAGGATATTTGAAATTCCAATTCCCCATATGACTTTCATGGATCATTATGGACCCTCAAGATTACTCATGTCAAGTTTCAAGCTTTGGATCACACTTTTGCTCAGTCAATTGAGCAGTTGACCTAAAAATCCGTTGTATTGGGGAAAAAGTCAACTATAGCCAATTTACAGTCAAACTTCCTAATTTTTATCCACGTCAACATTTTAAATTCATATGTATCCTTTGATCAAGTTTGGACCATAATTCCTCAAGAAATTTGATCAAATCTTCAAAAGGGCAAAATGTTCAAAATTAGGGTTTTGATTGGGAATGGGTAATTTCTGATTTTTGACCTAGCAAATGATAAATTGGTTTAAGACATGCTCTCAAGAGTCCAATTGAATCATTTTGACCTAATGACATGGCTCAAAACATGGCTCAAGTTCAAAGGATTGATAGATGAATTTTCAGTCAACTGATCAAAAGTCAACTGCATACTGAAAAGTCAAACTTTGACTTTTTGGTCAAAATCAAATGTCAAAGAACACATTTCATCAAAACATGTCAAAATATGAAACTTATTCATCAAGAAATCCAAAATTTAAAATTTCATTTTGAAAGTTAAAATTTCTAAACTTAGAAATTTTTAAGTGTTGGAAATTTTTTATTTTTTCATAACTTTGAGCAAAATTTTCACCATGAGGCAAGATGATTCAGAAGTAACTTCCAACATGAAATTTGTAGATCTCCATTAAATATACAACTTTGCTTTACACAACTCCTTCTAAAAGTGTTTGGATCTCAAGTTATAATTTTAAGAATACATGGTCATAAAACAAAAACACTTAGTGAAAGTTTGCCCTAATTTGGTCAAGTTTTTTACCTAACTTCATGACACTTTTTCATATAGTTCCAAAAGGAATATTCAAAAGTGATTCAAATATGGGTTGTAGAGCATATTGCAAGCTTTCCAAAATGTCAAGGAACTCCTTGAGATCATTTTTGAGTAAGGAGAATCGAAGAACTGAAGTTAGGGTTTTATCACTTGAGTTACAAGTCATTTTGTGATAAACCAAATTCAAATTCAAAGTTATGTTGCATAACCTCTACTTTGCAGGCCTCAAACTTGTTAGGCACTCCATAATTAATTGCTTGCACAGCTGTTAGATGTCTCATTTCAAGCATTCAATGCAAGGTCATGCTTTACATCCATTTTGGGAAGAAAGTGCACAATGCCATTTTGATAAAGTGACTTTTTGCGCAAAACTTATTCTTGAGCTTTGCACTTGTTCTTTTCTGATGATACAAGTCCCATAACTCAAGAGAAACTTGTTAGACACTTACAATCACTCAGCCCATGCTTGTACTTCCCCTTGAAACTTATTTTCCCACTTTTCTTGAAAATCAAGTAACATAGCAAATAGCTTGTAACTTGTACTTCTGACTTTTAAAAGCACTCAAACCTTTTTGCTTATGCATACATAAGCCATTTTCCACAAATCCCACGCATGCTTAAGCCCCAAAAACACCTAGAACACAGAATCACCAAAAACACTTCAAAACTTATCATTTCTGAGTTTTGAATCCAATCTCCAAATTTGCTCGTGCGTTTCTTGGCCTTTTACTTTCAGAAGCTTCTAAACAACATATACAAACAATCCCAACACCTGCAGCACCACTGTAACACCTCCATTATCATCCACCATTTTCAAAAACAGCACCTTGCACCTTGACTTCTCCAGAACTCCTCAGGCACTTTCAGCTCAAGCTAAGCATCCCATTAGCTTCCTGAGAACTTGAGGAAGCTAATCTAATCATTGGAACTCACTGAAATATACTCAAACTCCAAACCCGATACCCTCTTGCAAGGTAAGTTTTCTGACTTTGGAACTTTTCATACAGGCATCATTAATGGTTTATTCATGAATGAAAAATGTAGATATCATTGCCCTAAAGCTAACCATGTCCATAGTTTTCATTAATTTTTCTTGAGCTTAGAGAATTTTAAGATTGAAGTTTCTGATATTTTTAGGGTTCAGATTAGGGCCATTAAAATTCATGCTTTTCTTTAATCTATAATGTTATTGCTTTGCATTTCTGAAATCGTGAGGAAATTTGCTACAAGTTTCCTGTTTAGAGTTTTCATTTTTGTTGAGATTTGAACAAGTTACAAAGGATATGGTTGGGCGTGAGGTTGAAGATGAAGTTCAGGCCATGGACTTGTTTAATATCATATATTTATTGTTTTGATTATATAAACGGATGTATAGCCACCCCAATGGTAGAAGCGTCCGCCTGTGACTACAGGGACCTGGGTTCGAGCCCCAGTGGTACCCTTTTGGTTTTTTTACACTTTTTACACATTCTGACTTTTTTGGATAGGCGCCTGGGCATCCCTTGGGCCATTTTGTTTTTTTTTCTTACTGCTAACCCCCCTTGCAGGCTATCCACACCCCTGGCCCATTTTATTTTCTTTTTTCTTATTTTTATTTATTTGTTTTCTTAAATATTTTTCTAATACTAAAAAATCATAAAAAAATAAAAAAATATTAGATTTATATTTTGACATAGTTTATTTATTTTTTATCACACAAAAATTATTTTATTTAATCATGCTTTATTTATTTTGACTAATTGTTTTGTAAATTTAATATTAAAAAACTAGGTTTTTAGTTATTTTCTTTTACACCATTTAAATATATCATTTAAAAATGTAAAACGACCAAAAATATTTTATAATACTATAAATTATTTTCAAGACAAAAAAGACCAAAAATATTCCTTTTATAAACTTAATATATTTTTAATCAATTAATAGATTAGGGTTTTGTTTAATTCCTTTTCCTAGTAAATTAGGGTTTTACCTTTTACTATTTTAATTATTTTTTTTTAGTTAATTAGGTTAAAGAAAAACCCCTTTCTTTCTAAAAAATCCAAACAAACATCCATTTTTCTTACATTTACATTCTTGTATATTTATTCATTTTGTACATATTTATTTCAATTCTTGTACAAATTCAATATGGTTGTAATAGATTAATTAGGTTTATCTTCTTGCAATCCCCATTTATAATTTGTACACCCCCCTCCCACAAGTATTGTAATATCGTAGTAATTTTTAATTCCGCAATTTATCGCTTTTATATACAAATGTTAGTAATTAGGGTTTGTATGGAAAGACTAAAACCAATGCTTAGAAAACCCTAATCAAAGACAAAACCAAGCATGAAAACAATACACTTGCACACAAGCACCCCTAGGGTAAATACCACTTGGTTGCCTTACAAAATGGCCATATTACGCATGTGAGGTATCTTAGCAAAAACAAGCAAAATACAAGATCATAGTCCCTCGATGATGCTATCTATGTTGCCTTTCAAATGATCTTAGTCTCTAAAGAGAATGCTAAGATACCTTGCAACATTGCTAATCATGGTTATACGATGACCCACGTCTTTCCCGTTTACATCCAAAGATAGGGTTACTTACCAAATCAATGGTGAGATAACAATGTCAAAGGAAAGAGGAAATGAACATGAAAGACTTTTGAGTAGGTAGAATGCTCCTAATTACTTGCTCCATTTCGAAAACAAAACATCCTTGCTATTTTCAAAACAAACACCTACACTTTCAAAACATCTTACAAACTTGAAAACATTTTCAAAAGATCAACATCTTTGTATACATTCTTACGAACGAGAATCATTACAAAGTTTGCCTAAACAATGGCCTCTTTACAAAATACTTTCAAAAACCACACAAAGCACAATTTCAAACAAAAGCAAGTGATCTAGAAAGTAACTAAGAGCCCATGGAAAACCATGGATGAAAATGGTGATAATACCTTCCCTTTTTATAATCTACCCTCCGAACTCAAGAAATAATCTCAAAGGTCTTTCCTGTGTTTTTTCACCTTTCCTTTTGGATAAAAGAAAAGTCGGTGGCGACTCTTGCTAACTGCAACATTTGCAATCAAACTTAAAACCTTCAAGTCAGTTCTCCCACCGTATCACAAACTCTATTAATGAAAGATAAGTATCCCACAAACCTCCCTGTTCAAGAACACATGCTCTAAACAAATCTTCTAACGACTGAATAGTCCTTTCAGTTTGACCATCCGTCTGAGGATGATACGCCGAACTCAACCTCAACTTAGAACCCAACGCCTCTTGAAAACTCTTCCAAAAATCTGAAGTAAACCTCGAATCTCTATCTGGAACAATACACAGAGGAACACCATGCATCTTTACAATTACACCAGTGTAAATCACCGCCAACTTTGATACTGGAAAATTGATGTTAATAGGAATAAAATGAGCCGACTTTGTAAGCCTATAAACAATCACCCAAATTGAATCATTTCCTCTTGAAGTATTAGGTAGTCCCGTCATAAAGTCCATAGAAATGTTATCCCATTTACATTCTGGAACTTCTAACGGTTGCATCAACCCTGTAGGCTTCTGATGTTCAAATTTTGACTTCTGACAAGTCAAACATGCATACATAAACCTAGCCACGTCACTCTTCATTCCAGGCCACCAAAATAAATTCTTCAAATCCCGATACATCTTTGAAGATCCCGGATGAATGCTCAACTTGCTTTTATGACTTTCCTCGAGAATCACTTTCTTCATCTCCATATCATCAGGAATACAAATTTGATTACAGAATCTCAACACACCTTGAGCGTCTAACTTAAAATCACTATTCTCATACTGATCAATCCCAACCATCGAATCTACCAGTTTTACATCCAACTTTTAAGCTTTTTTTATATTATCCAGAAAATCATTATTAATCTTCAACAACCCCAACATAACACTCAGCGGTGTCGCCTTGAAAACTAAGTTCATATCTCTGAACTGTTCAATCAATTCCAACTCTTTAACCATCATTGCCGACATATGTAAAGTCTTTTGACTTAACGCATCAGCCACCATATTCACTTTTCCTGGATGATAATTCAAACTGAAATCATAATCTTTTAACAACCCCAACCACCTTTGTTGTCTCATATTCAATTCTTTCTGATCAAATAGATATTTTAGACTCTTATGGTCACTAAATACTTCAAATCTAGAATCATAAAGATAATGCCTCCAAATTTTTAACACAAACACAACTGCAGCAAGCTCTAAATCATGCTTAGGATAGTTCTTTTCATGAGTCCTCGACTGCCTTGACGCATAACCAACTACCTTATCATTCTGCATAAGCACACCTCCTAAACCCGTCTTAGAAGCATCACAATATACCATAAAAGCTTCTCCTGGATTAGGTAATGTCAAAATCGGAGCCGACGCCAATCTCTTCTTCAATTCCATAAAACTTTCTTCACACTGAACATCCCACACAAAAGGTCTACCTTTACAAGTCAACTTAGTCAACAGAAGTTCCAACTTAGAAAAACCTTCGATAAAACTTCCATAGTAACCAGCTAATCCCAAAAACCTTCTAATCTCGGTAGCCGACTTTGGAGTTTCCCATTGTAACACAACATCTACTTTAGATGGGTATACATCAATTCCACTACCTGAGATAACATGACCAAGAAAACTAACCTCTTTTAACCAAAATTCACACTTAGACAGCTTTGCATACAACTTATTCTCTTTCAAAACTTGCAATAATATTCTTAAGTGTTATGCATGCTTTTCCTCCAATTTAAAGTAAACCAAAATGTCATCAATGAACATCACTACAAACCGATCTAAATAAGTATGAAAGATATGGTTCATGTACTGCATGAATACTCCTGGTGCATTAGTAACACTGAAAGGCATCATCGAATACTCATAATGTCCATAACGCATTATGAAAGCCATCTTCTGGATATCTTCATCCTTCACTTTAATTCGATGATAACCCGGCCTCAAATGAATCTTACTAAACACTCGAGCATCCACCAATTGATCCATCGAGTCGTCTATTCTTGGAAGTGGATACTTGTTCTTAATCATCACTTTATTCAATTGTCTATAATCAACACAGAGTCTCATACTTCCATCTTTCTTCTTTAGTAGCAACACTGGAGCTCCCCACGGCAATACACTTGGTCTTACAAATTTCTTTTCAAGTAACTCTTCCAACTGCTTCTTTAGTTCTGACAACTCAGATGCATACATCCTGTATGGTGCCACAGAAACAGGTTTGGCACCAGGTTCAAGATCAATAGAAAATTCGACTCCTCTCTCTAGCAGTACATCAGGAATTTCATCAGGGAAAACTCCAGGAAATTCATGCACCACTTGCAATTCCTCAATTACAGCTTGATTCTTGACAGATAATGACGCCATCAACAAGAACATCTGAGCCTTTTCTTGCATCAACGGTTGCAACTGTCTAGCGGATAACAGACCAACTTCCTCTTCCTCAGGAGTAGAAAACATCACTGACTTGTTATAACAGTTAATATGAACATAGTTATGCTCTAACCAGTTCATACCTAAGATCACATCTGTGATACGGTGGCAGAACCGACTGTTATACTGGTTTGCATTTTTTTGTTTGCAAAATGTTGCGGTAAGCAAGAGTCGCCATCGAAATTTTATTTCATCCAACAAAGGAAAAGGAAAAAGAACAGAAAAAACCTTTTCGAGATATTTCTGAGTATGGGGGTAGATTATAGAAAGCGAAGGTGTTAGCACCCTTTCCAACCGTGGTTTTCCACGGGCTCTTAGGTACTTGCTCATTTTGAAATTGCTTGTGTGTGCTTTGCTTTGAAAATTTTTGTTTTACTTCGTTTTAACCATTGTTTCTGTCCTTAAGAGTGTGACGAAGTTGTTTTTGAAAACTATTTTGAAAGTGTTTGTGTAAAAGAGTTTTTATTGTTTTGAGCAAGTATTTAAGATTTTCTACCTACTTGAAAAAAGCTCTATTCGTTTTCCTTTTAGACAGCATTATCCCATTATTAAGGAATAGGTAGCACCGTCGTTGGAGTTTGAGGGATTATCAAAAGGGACGAAATATTCATTGAAGGCAACATGTAAGGATACCTTAGCAGTTCGAAGGGACTGTCATCATATATTCGTAGGCAACATGGAGTGACAAGATCATTTCTCGTAGGCAACTCGAGGGACATTGAGGGACTATGATCGTTATGATGACTTTTAGATTGAGGGTCTTTTGCTAAGATATCCCTACGTTCGAGGGACACGACCATTATTTCCGAGGCAACCAAGTGAGGCAAACCCTAGGAGTGAGCATGTGCGAGTGTAATTTTTAGTTAATTTATCTTTGCACATTTAGGGTTTTCTACCGTATTAATTTTCAGTTTGTCTTTCCATACAATCCTATTAACATACATCTAAGCAGTTTATAGTTTGCGGAATTAAAAGCAAGAAAGATTAAAGTCCTAGCTATTACAAGGCTTTTGCAGATACACAATTATTTTGGACTGAAAATAAAAATGCGGAATTTAAACCCTGATTACTATTACAACCTCGAAACTGTTACAATAATAATAAAAGGAAATTAAAAAATGCACGCGGCGAATTAAATGTGAGAATAATTTAGGAAACCTAAAAAATCTAATTGAAAAAAAGATTTAGGTTTGTTTTTTTTTTTTGAGAAAAATTAATTAGGTTATGTACAAATTAAAACCCTAATTTCTAATTAATTTAAATTATAAAAAAAGGAATTAAATTTTACCTAAATTAAATTAAACTAATTAGTTAAGGAAATAAAATATTTTTATAAAAAAAAAATGTTTTTTTATGTTTTTGATAATTTTTTGATTAAATAAAAAATAATTATTTTTTGGTGTTATTTTAATAAAGGAAAATAATTAGTAAAACAATTAAATAAAATAAAATAGAAAAGAAAAGAATGGGTCTGTGTTGTGCCAGCCTGAGAGTGCACCATAGTCCTTCATTGTTTGAGACGTTTGATCTGAATTATTGATACATCTAATGGCCAGATGGTGGTAGCGCATGGTAGGCGTTTTGGATGATGATGCATTGAATCTGTAGAAACAAAGTAAGAAAACAAAATTTGCTGAGATGGCTAGTTGTATATATAATAACATAAATAAAATATAAAGGAAATAAAGTGGTCTATCCCAAACGAGCGCGTGATTAAAATCACCCAATATGATTCTGCCACCTAATTGTCTTCTTTCCCATAACTGTTGTTTTTTGTCATACTTTTACCTACAGTCGTTTCCGTCACTAAAGGCTATAGTGACGGATATTGTCCGTAGCCATAAAACTGTAAAATTAAAAAAAGCGCAGCATAATAGTACCCCTAATTTTGTCCAATTTTGCCTTTATATAGAATTCCCAATTTGGGACCTCAAAACCCTAACAATGGCATTGTGCCATTCCTGCACTTAAACTTCAATCAAACCAATCAAAAACATTGCAAATATGATAGCAAGCATGGATATATGATCAAAACATATTTATGATGGATAAATCATTGAAAACGAATCTTGAAAAAAAGATGCAAACCGTGGCACTGTGAGGCGTGATTTCTGAAGGTTTTAAAGCTTGAGGATGATTGGAATGGCTTCAGAACACATCCAGGAACAGATTGTTGGCTTTGGAATTACTTGAAACGGCCTATGGAAGAGAATACAGTCTGCACTTTTTCTTCCAAAATTTGCAATTTCTTCCCCTTGTTTTCACGACCCCAGACCCTCCTTTATGCTTTAGAGATGTTAGGTATATATGATAGAATGATTTAGGTCAACAAAAACTGATCATATCTTTACAAATTATGGAGATTTGATTTCATTCTTTTCCTTGTATGATTTGTTTCCAAAATAGACCAAATTAAGATATTTTCCAATCAATTAGCTCTTGCACGAATTTTTTGATTTGCTAGCTGTTCATGGACTCATAATATGCTCATAAAATCAAATCTTTGATTTTAATTGATTATTCTACTATTTAAATTGATTTATTTTGATTTAAATGGATAAAAAATCAAAATAAATAATAAAAATAATAGGTGGATAAGACCAGGGGTCGTAGGCCATCTTAGGAACAAGTTTTAAACAATAAAACATGGGCCCATTTGAAAAAAAAAAGTCATTTTGATCAATGTTGACTTCATGCACATTTCCAAAAATTGGTCAACTTTGACAATACACATCTCTCTCATTTTTAACCCTAAGAAGGTGTTCTTGGACTTTTTAGAAATATTAGGATGTCCCCTAAACAAACCTTTTGGTTTACTCTCAATTGGGTCTTCCATGTTCATGTAAGAAGCTTTGACCCAAAAGGTGTTTTTGTTGACTTTTCAAAAGGACCTATAATGTAGAAATCCATATCTTTTGATGAGTGCATAATTTGAACTTGTGGGATGAAAATGAATTGTAGGGAATTGCATCCTCTTAAAAATGAGCCTTGGATGAAAAATTTATGATAAAGTATGAAGAAGTTATGCTTGGTCAAAGTTTGGTTGACTTTTCTTGAGAAATCTTAATTTAGCAACTTTTGGGTTTTGATGAATTTAGGGCATTCCTTGAAGAAGCATGATCAACCCTTGATCAAATGATGAAAGTCACTTAAAAATGTGGATGTTGACCAAAAATCTTGAAGTTTGACTGTATGTGGGCCACAGTTGACTTTTGACCTAATACAGTCGATTATCAAGCATCTGAGCAGTTCACTGAGCAAACTTCTTGTACAGTGCTTGAAAATTGACATGGAGGGTCTTGAGAACATATTAGGACCATGGAGAGCATATGAGTTCTTTGGAGTCCATCTATCTTAATGAAAATGGAAACCCTAATTTGAGACACACTACCTTAGGAGAGAGTTTATCTGGTCTACTCTTGGGCAAACTTGAGCAAATTGAGGATCTCTAGGAGTATGTATTGAGTAAAATGAGAGGGAAAATTTTGGGGTACATTAGCTGCCTCTGTTAAATCTTCCTAAACCTGAGGATGTAGATTGGCAGTCTGCCTTTCGTAATCTGAAGGTGGAAGATGATTGAACACTAGAGTACCCAAAAATTTGCACTCGTCTGAGATGGTGCTAGACTGTGTAGGTAGTATCGGGAATGGGCTTACAGGTGCCATTTGGAGGATATGACGGAGAATCGTCGGAGATGGGCTTAAAGATGCCATCTAGAGGATGTTGATTTCCTGAGATGTTCCTTCGATGAGAGTCTTGTTCCTGTTGTTGATGAGGAATCTGCTGAGGAATGTTGGTATTTGTCTTAGGAGAAATATAATTTTAGGAGCTTTAGTTGTCCGTTACTCTACTGGGGAATTAACTCCGGAGGTGAACTGCATATCTAGTCAGTGTACAAGATGCATCGTGACTTACTGGGGAAATGCAAAACAAATCGTGTTTGATCAGGTCCAGGTCTTACAGTGTTGTAAAATGTCGTCTGGAGGTAAGATAAAAGAAACTTGGGTAGTAGGGTTTCTTTGAAATGAATGCCCTGGATAGTAGGGCTTATGGGAAGGAACCTGGGTAAGGTTTCTTCGTGAGGAGTTTGGGTAAAACTGCATCTGAACTGAGAAGGAACCTAGGTAAGGTTGCTTCGTGGGGAGTTTGGGTAAAACTGCATCTGAACTGAGAAGGAACCTGGGTAAGGTTGCTTTGGGATAAGTCTGAGTGAAACTTCAGAAGGAACCTGGGTAAGGTTGCTCGTGATGAGTCTGTGTAGTCCTTTAGGGGGAACCTGGGTAAGGTTACTTTGTGATAAGTTCGTGTAAAACTTCAGAAGGAACCTGGGTAAGGTTACTTTGGAATAAGTTCATGTAAAACTTCAGAAGGAACCTGGGTAAGGTTACTTTGAGATAAGTTCGTGTAACACTTCAGGAGGAACCTGGGTAGGGTTACTTCGGGATTAGTCCATGTAAAACTTTAGAAGTAACTTGGGTAAGGTCACCTTGGGATAAGTATGTGTAAAACTTCAAGAGGAACCTGGGTAAGGTTACTTTGTGATAAGTTCGTGTAAAACTTCAGAAGGAACCTGGGTAAGGTTACTTTGGGATGAGTTCGTGTAAAACTTAAAGAGGAACCTGGGTAAGGTTACTTTGGGATGAGTTCGTGTAAAACTTCAGAAGGAACCTGGGTAAGGTCCCCTAGGGATAAGTTCGTGTAAAACTTCAGGAGGAACCTGGGTAGGGTTACTTCAGGATAAGTCCATGTAAAACTTCAGAAGGAACCTGGGTAAGGTCACCTTGGGATAAGTCTGTGTAAAACTTCAAGAGGAACCTGGGTAAGGTTACTTTGTGATAAGTTCGTGTAAAACTTCAGAAGAAACCTGGGTAAGGTTACTTTGGGATGAGTTCGTGTAAAACTTCAGAAGGAACCTGGGTAAGGTCACCTTGGGATAAGTTTGTTTAACACTTCGGGAGGAACCTGGGTAAGGTTACTTTGTGATAAGTTCGTGTAAAACTTTAGAAGGAACCTCGGTAAGGTTACTTTGTGATAAGTTTGTGTAAAACTTCATTTGGAAATGTATGAGAAATGACCCGTGTAAGATTTTTCAGGATAAACCCGTGTGAAGCTACATTTAGGAGAAACCCGTGTAAGATTGCTTCGTGACGAACCCGTGTAAAGCTGCATTTGGTCGCGCAGATAATTATTCTATTTAGTTTCAGGAGCTAATCTTGAACTTGCTGGAAGTTGTTAATGATAACCATCTTTCCTGAAAAGGTATATGATTAATCGTATATGGTGCATGAAATGCATTGTATGATGATGTTCTCAAAATAAATGAGCTTATGCTGGATGCAATATGTATGTGCACGTCATGATGTATGAATATGAAATGCTATTGTGGCACGTCCGAGTTTGGAAAAATAAATTCCTTACTGCTGTTGGAGAGTACTGGAAATTACATTCCTGATCATAGTATAAAAAGTGGTTCTTCTACTTCCGCTGGAGATGGCGAACCGGAGATGACTATGCTGGGGATTTACCCCTTGTTTACGGATATTCTGCCGAGGAGAGACTCTGCTTGAGAACAACTCTGCGGAGGAATAATTCCTTTGGAGAGAGAAGCTTCCATAGCTGAAGGGATAAACTCTGTCGGGGATTGAGCTTTTGTATTCAGAGAAATAAACTTTGTTCGGGAGAAAACTTTATGAACTGCTTGCAATTACAAAATTCGGCTGGGAAATATAGACGTCGACTCTCCGAAAGAGCTTGGCTGGGGAAAGTAACTCCTGTTTCGGGAGTCAGAGATCAAAACTTTGGTTGCCTCTACTCTGTGGGGAGTGTAGATGTTACTAGGACGCATGCTAAGGATACGACAATGACTTTGTATCAAGACTTTTCTTCCCCTGTACCTGCTGGAAAAAGTTCCTGCGGAGGCCTTGTGGATTGAGTGTTATCCCAACTTATGAGGTGCTTGGTAACTTCTGATCGAAATGATAATTCTTCTACTGATAGGCAAGTGACGAGATGACGGGACATAGTCGTACGCTTTAATCCCTAACTTTTGTCTGGACTGTCTTTTCATATTTTCAGTCCACCGGGATACCCTTTTTTGCCCAAGCCGCCTTTTCAGGTTTTCGGCTTACCGGGTGTACATATCTTTTTGTTTTTATCCCTAATTTTTGCCTGAACCCTTTTGGTTCGCCGGGATGCGCTTATTTTTTCCTAGGCCAGTCAACCTAGCGGGTCTTTGTTCATGCACAGTATTTTTTGACTATGTTCACGCTCTCAGGATGTAGGGACTTGTCACTGTCGGTAGTGTTGTGTTGCCTCACTACCAGAAGATGTTTGTTTGATCATACTGGATTCGTTGCTGGAATTCATGCCCAATGCCCCCAAGTGATTCAGATGGAGATCTGCCCCTGGCTATTTGGAATTTTGAGAGATTCCTTTAATCTTGACTTGACTGCCCTAGATGATGGACAATGATCATGCCGTGCCCCTTGGTTGGAAGTGTTTTTCCACTTGAGGTGATCCTTTTTATTGAGAAGTTTTTTGTTCACTAGATATTCGTCATGTGAATTTCTCTACTGTTGAACAAATAGTCATATGCAAACAATGTTATTTTAATAATGCAAAGCTTACGTCTGTCTTGAAGTTTTAAAAATGCAGTTTTTTTTAGAAAAAATAGAATTTTGCAAAGATGTGATATCAACTCAGGATTTGTAACGGACCTTCAGGATTCAGGATACCTTTTGTAACAGTATGTTTTCGAACTAACCCATGCTTCAGCTAGGACTTTTAAGGGTTATAACGTGTCCTGGTTCATGGTTTAAGAAACAAAGGATAAAGGCTCAAATTTTATTTGTACCCACTCGTTCTTCGTGATGTTCTTCAATCCTAAACTCAGCTAATTGTGCATTTAGATCCTGTTTGAGTCTTTGCTCTGATATTCCAGTGATGGTTCGGATACTGACAATTTATTTTGAATAGTCAGACATTTCTTTTTTGTTGAGGGTTTGTAGGACCTCTTTCTTTTTTATTTTATTATCCCTGTCTTTTGCCTGAACTGTTTCTTTTTGTGATTACAGTCAGCGGGATGCCCCACTGTTTTTTCTTAAGTCTCCTTCATAGGTTTTGACTTAATGGGCTTTTATTTCGAGAGATAATGACTTCCTGTCTTGATGTATATAGGGAACCATCACCGTATTTTGTTTTGGAAGGACGTCTTTGATGCCATTCATTGTGTACGAAGCGACAGATTGTGACTGAATGCGCCTCTGAATTAATTGAGAAAACTACCCTGCCCCAGGTTATGATTAAGGGTTTTAATATGTGTGTGTGATACGGTGGGAGAACTGACTTGAGGTTTGCGTTTGTATTCGCAAATGTTGCGGTTAGCAAGAGTCGCCACCGACTTTTTATTTTATCCTAAGGAAAGGTTAAAAAGCACAGCAAAAACCTTTTGAGATGTTTTCTTGGGTTCGGGGAGTAGATTATAGAAAGGGAAGGTATTAGCACCCTTTCTATCCATGGTTATCCATGGGCTCTTAGTTACTTGCTTAGATCACTTGCCTTTTGTTTTCAATTGTTTTAAATGGTGCTTGAGTGTGTGGGTTTGAAAATATTTTGAAAAGAGGCCAATGTGGTGGCAACCTTTGTAATGATCCATGTGGGGATGTATACAAAGATGTATGTCTTTTGAAAAAGTTTTCATTTGTTTTTGAAAGTTGTTTTGAAAGTGTAGTGATGTGTGATTTTGAAATTAGGCAAGTGTTTTGTTTTGCAAGTTTGATTCAAGTAACTAAGAGGTTATCTACTCCTAAAGTTCTCAAAAGATTGTTGTTATGTTTTAACCCTTTTAACAAGTTTGTTCCACCATTGAATTTGGTGGACAACCTTATGTTAGGATGTGAAAGGGACAGGCGCGGGTCATCGTTTAGACCATAATTGCAACGGCGTTAAATGTCTTTGGGCAATTTTCTTTAAGGGACTTGATCATTTGTTTTTGTTTGTTTTGAAAAGTTTTATCGAGGGACTATGATCATTCAAACTGCTTGCTTTGCCCAAAGAAGTTCAACATGCAATATGGCCCATTTATTTGAAGGCAACAAGTGGAATACCCTAGGGGGTGCAAGTGTGATTTGTGTGTCCATTTTCATGCTTGTTTATCTTGTATTAGGTCAAACTATTTTTTTTATCGTTTTTTCGCATACAAACCCTAATTCTAACATGTTATCATTAGAAAACAATAAAGTGCGAAATTAAAATTACTAAGCTATTACAAAACCAAATATGGGAAGGGGGGTACAAATGTTCAAATGGGGATATTGACAAGAATTTAAATCTAAATTATTACATCATTTTGAATATTTGCAAGGTAAATAAATTGCATAATTAAATGGAAATTAAATAAATATGTGAAATGCAAAAAGAAAGTTTTTATGTGTATGAGAAAATATTATTTATGTAAAAGAGAAAGGAAAATAAAAATGTATTATTTTTTGGAGTATTTTGAATTTAGGGCAAAAAACCCTAATTTTAAAGAAAAGGTATTATTATCTAATTTAATACAACTATTTATTTATTATTTATAAAAATAATGTAATAATGAAGTATATTGTGAAAAAAAGTATTTTTGTATCAAATATTAATAAAAATGAAAAATTCAAGTATTCTTACATTTTAGCTTAAATGTATTAATAAACATATATATATATATATATATATATATATATATATATATATATATATATATATATATATATATATATATATATATATATATATATATATATATATATATATATATATATATATATATATATATATATATATATATATATATATATATATATATATATATATATATATATATATATATATATATATATATATATATATATATATATATATATATATATATATATATATATATATATATATATATATATATATATATATATATATATATATATATATATATATATATATATATATATATTAAACCCTAAATATGTATTATACACAAAATAAATATTTATTTAATATTTTAATAAAATAAATAAAAGAGTATTTTTGTGTGAAATATTTTCAGAAAGTAAATAAAAATAAAAAATTGTATTTACATTATTTTTATATTTATTCTAATAATAGTATATATATACTTATGTACAAACAAAGAAAATAAACAAATAAATATGCAATAAATGCAAAAAATGATGAAAAAAATATTTTTAATTTTCTAATGTCATGAGAAAAAATAAACAAAGTCAACCAAAAAAGAAAAAGTCAAAAAGAGTCAAAAATGAAGCAAATAGACTCAGGGGGTGTAAACATGGAAATGGGGTGTGAAAAGAAAATAAATCCAGACCCAGCCCAGACCACTTCTTCTTCAACCTCTGTACAACCTCCTTCAAGCAAAACACGCGTTTTTTATCTCTGGATTCCTGGACTTTCAAGCAAAACTCATAACATGAAAAGTGTAGAGCATTAAGAGACGGTTTCAACCATATAAAGAACATGACCTATCTCTCTAAGATGAGGGAGAATTTCTCCTCCCCCCATTTCTGACCTAACTTTTCATCAATGTTCAGACATGAAATTCTCTAAGCACACGAAATATAAATGAAATCTAAACATATGAGCATGTTCAGGGCTATGATTGTGACATGTTTTCTTCAAAAATCTAAAGCTAACAATGCCTAATAAGGGAGATAGAACTCCATGAATGTACCTGTTCAGTTGGAGTCGAGCTTTGCAATGGAGGATGTTTCAGAGTGAAATGATGACTTGTACAGCTTCCTTGAAGTGTAAGGATGCTTTTCCAATTCCTACTTTGTCTTGAAACTCCCTGAATCGAGCTAGTGAACTCCAACTGCAAAACAGAAAATTAAAAATGGTGAAGTGGCTTGGAGGTGTTACAGGTCTGATTTTAAGACATGGTTAGCTTGTATATGTTGTAGGGAAGGTAGAGGAAAAGGTTTGGATCAAAATGCTCGAAGGGATTGGGAGTTTGCACTCAAACTGCAGGGGTTCCCCTGTTTGAGCAATTTCAAGGTGATTTTGAGATGGAGGGTGCTTTAGATGTTCAGGACTCGTGCAGAAGCTTGGATGTGGTCTATGGAATGTGTTTGATCACTTCTCTCTTCTGTCCCTAAGCTGAGATGAGATATGGCACAAGTTATGGACTTTTCTTCTATCTTAAGCAACAAAAGCAAGTTGGTGGTTTTAGGTTAGTAGGGGGCCTCCTAATGTGCTGCATAAACATCTCTTGATCAGTGTGTTATGCACATAAACTTGTGCCAAGCAGATCTTCCATGTACTTGTTGGATTTCTAATTTGACATAAAGCTAATCTTTTCAAAAATGGAAATTTCACTTTATCTAGTTTAGGATTAATCTTGCATACAATGCTTGCACTCAAAGAACAACACCTTAACACATTGAATATGCATTAAATTATTGAGTATGGAATGGTTCAAGGACCTGTAATCAAGCATAAAGCAAACTGATTTCAAATTGGCAAGATTATGAACATGTCTTGATGAAGAACAAAAAGTGAATTTTTGCCAACTTGTGAAATTCGAATCTCTCAAGTTATGAGGTTGTTTGATGAGTTCTTGGACATTTTGGAAAGCTTGGAATGTGTAATACAATCCATCTTTGAAATGAAAATCAAAATTCCAAGTGGAAGGGTATGAAAAGTGGCCTTGAAGTAGGGTAGAAAACCTTGTCAAAATAGGTCAAATTTCACTAAGTTAAAAGATGGTTTAGTGCCCTTATTCAAAAAATTATAACTTGAGATACAAGCTTCAAATGAGAAAACTTTGTGAATCAAAGTTGTAGATTATGCAACAAGCTACAACTTTCATGTTTTGACTTTTGTTTGAATCCAAATGGATCATGGTGAAAAGATGGGGCAAAGTTGGGAAAAAATTAGGGTTTTTCATAACTTAGAAAAATTCTAAGTTATGAAAAATTCCATTTTCAAACCCTAATTTGCATTTTGAGATTTCTTGGTGAACAAGTTTCATGATTTGGCATGTTTTGATGAAAAATGAATCTTGACTCTTGATTTTGACCAAAAAGTCAAAGTTTGACTTTTCAGTATACAGTCAAAATTGATCAATTGACTGGGAAATTCAACTGTCAATCTTGTGTATTTGGGATCTTTTGAGCTTGATGAGCATGTCAAGATAATTCCATGGGGTCCTTGAGTCCATATGGGAGCTTGGTTTGCCATTGGTTAGGTCAAACAGTCAAAAATTGCCTTTGTGCAGTCAAAACCCTAAAAATGACCATTTTGCCCTTTTGGTGATCTGATCAAATTTCTTGTGGAATTGTGATCCAAACTTGATCAAATGGTCCATAGGAGTTCATAATGTTGATGTGGGTCAAATTTCATGAGGTTTGACTGTCAATTGGCCACAGTTGACTTTTTCCCCATACAGCTGATTTCTAGGTCAACTGTCCAATTGCCTGGGCAAAACTTGGAATCAAGACTTGAAACTTGGTATGGATAAACTTGGGAGTCCAATATGAAGCATGAAAGTCATATTAGGCATTTTAGGTCAAAACATCCTTAGGCAAACACAAACCCTAATTTTGAGTCCACAATGCAAAGAGGAATCTTGAGCAGAGGAAACCCTAATTGGACCTTGATCTTCAAAGGTCTTGTGATGAGAAAATGTTGGGGAAATGGGAGGGCAAATTTTGGGGTACAACAGTTGCCCCTGTTCAATCTTCTTGAACCTGAAGAGTTAGATTGGCAATTTTGCCTTTCGCGGCTCGAGGGTAAAAGGAGATTGGACACTAGAGTGCCCGGAAATTTGCACTCGCATGCTGGAGTCTTAACAATGTGGTGTCGGGAATGGGCTTATAGATGCCATCTGGAGACGTGACAGAACCTTGTCGGGAATGGGCTTATAGATGCCATTTGGAAGTGTCGATCGCCTAAGAGATTCCTTAGCGAGAACTTGTGTATTTGAGGAAGGAGGATGTTTTCCTGGCTTGTTACAGGTGTTTGATCTTCAGTCTCCTTATGCAGATATGCCCTGGCTAGATACAGGTATCGAATCTACAATCGGTTGCTCACAGATGTGCCCTGGCTGGATACAGGAGTCGAATCCGGAAATAGTTGTCAATAGATGTGCCCTGGCTGGATACAGGAATCGAATCTTCGAACTCCTCAGACGTGCCCTGGCTAGATACAGGAATCGAGTCTTCGAACTCCTCAGACGTGCCCTGGCTAGATACAGGAATCGAGTCTGGAAACTTGGTCAACAGATATGCCCTGGCTGGATACAGGAATCGAATCTGGAGATGTTGTAGTTGATAGATGTGCCCTGGCCGGATACAGGAATCGAATCTTCGAACTCTTCATACGTGCCCTGGCTAGATACAGGAATCGAGTCTGGAAACTGATCACTCTCAGATGTGCCCTGGCTAGATACAGGTATCGGATCTGGAATGGTGACAGTTGAAGGTAGTTGTTTTTGGGATTGTCTTTTTCCTGAAAAGGCAAAAAACGTAAGTTGTATGCAATGTCATGATGTATGATATGCATATTGTCATGATACTCAACATGAGATGTTGTATGCGTTCTATCATGTATGTAAGCAAGATGTATGAAAATGTAAAATGTTTATGAATGTAATTTCGTCTTGGGGAAAATAAATCCTTGACGAACGGCCGGAGAATTGCTCTGTGGAAGAGATATTTGGCCGAAGTTTTGATGAGAGGCCTGCTGAGGACTTTAACGATGGATTCCGCTGAGGATAATGATGATAAACTCCGCTGGGGAACTCCAAAGATAAACTCTGCTTGGGAATACCAAAGATAGACTCCGCTGGGGATTGAAGGAACTTTACCGAGAGCGGTCTTCCGTGGTTTTTAGCTGAGGATAACCCAGTTATAAGTCCTTGTGAGGAAATAAATCTAAATAAAACTCGGGAGAGACGTCCGTACTCTGCAGGGGATAAGCTTCCAGAATCTACTGGGGATGAGCTTTAAGACCCGCCGGGGAATGCTGTGCTTTTTCAGGATCGTCGGGGAGTCAACTCCGCTTGGGGAAAGTACTATTGAACCTTGTTTTACTCTACGGGGCGTTGAGATGATTTGGCCACATTCTTCAGTTGAACCTACCTCGGTGCCTTGGCAGACAAAACAACCAGACTGCTTAAGACAATTTCACATTGCCCCTGTCTCTGATGTCACCTGTAATCGATCTCTTGTTTCATATGTAAACATTTATGAATCAGCAATTTTAATGTCAAATGCATATATCAGAAAATGAACATTGGACGTTCTTCGCATGACAAAATAGAAAAAGGAAAACAATGGTAATTTGTATGGACAAGTGAATTTGTATTGATTTAAATTTTGCCTGTGAATAGGCGTTTTTGTACAAGAGGCTGACATCCTAGTAAGAGGATATCGCCAAATAGTATAGAGTTTACAATTCTGAGAAGGGAACAAAACAGCTATGTGAACAATCCCACTGGGTTCCAACTCTGCTATTGCCTTTATGTCCTCGAACATCTCATCGCTTTGCTGCCTAGTTGAAGATGAAGCTGATTGGTCGATGCCGAAACCTGAGCCAGATAGTTGATACCGAATTCCGGATGCGAAGTGATCCAATGAGACATAGTGTTACGCTTTTATCCCTAACTTTTGCCTGGACCGCCCTTTCGGGTTTTCAGTCCACCGGGATACCCATTTTTGCCTAAGCCGCCCTTTCAGGTTTTCGACTTACCGGGTGTACATATTTTTATTCATTTCATCCCTTATTTTTGCCCGAACCCTTTTGACTCACCGGGAAGCCCTTATTTTTGCCTAGGTATGTCAACCTAGCGGGTCTTTTATTTATGCGTAGTATTTTTTCACTATGTCTGCATTGGCGAGGTGAGGAAGGTTGTCACCATCCATGGTGGTTAGGATCATGGCTCCTCCTGAGAACACACGCTTAACCACAAATGGCCCTTCGTAAGTAGGGGTCCATTTGCCCCGGGGATCACTTTGAGGAAGGATGATGCGTTTGATTACCAGGTCCCCAACTTGATACTCTTGCGGTCTGACTTTCTTGTTAAATGCCCTGATCATCCGTTTTTGATACGTTTGACCATGACAGATAGCAGTGAGCCTCTTTTCGTCAATCAGATTTAATTGATCAAGTCGAGTCTGGATCCAATCATCTTCATTCAAATCTGCATCCTTCATTATCCGGAGAGAGGGTATCTGGATCTCGATTGGCAAGACTGCCTCCATGCCATAGACCAAGGAGAAGGGAGTTGCCCCGGTTGACGTCCTTGCTGAGGTGCGGTACCCATGAAGAGCAAACGGCAACATCTCGTGCCAATCTTTATAAGTCACTGTCATCTTCTGCACAATTTTCTTGATATTTTTATTGGCTGCCTCTACAGCCCCATTCATCTTCGGCCGGTAGGGAGAAGAATTGTGGTGTTGTATCTTGAATTGTTCACAGAGTTCGGTGATCATTTTGTTATTAAGATTGGTACCATTATCCGTAATGATTCTTTCTGGGACGCCGTACCGACAGATCAGATTATGCCGGATGAAACGTGCCACGACGCTCTTGGTTACTGTGGCATAGGAAGCTGCCTCAACCCATTTCGTGAAGTAATCGATTGCCACCAAGATGAAGCGATGCCCATTGGATGTCGTTGGTCGGATCTCACCGATCATATCGATGCCCCACATTGCGAAAGGCCAAGGCGTCGTCAGGACATTCAAAGGAACCGGAGGGATATGCACCTTGTCAGCATAGATCTGGCATTTATGACAAGTTCGGGAGTGTTGGTAACAATCGGCTTCCATTGTGGACCAGAAATACCCTGCCCGAAGGATTTTCTTAGCCATGATGTGTCCACTGGAATGGGTTCCAAACGTACCTTCATGAAGTTATATCATGATTTTCTCTGCTTCAGCCTTATCCACACAACGTAGCAGAGTTGAATCATGATTCCGTTTGTAGAGAATGCCGTTGCTGAGGAAGAATTTTGCAGCAAATCTCCTCATGAACTTCTTATCATTGACCGATGCACCTTCAGGGTATTCCTGAACTTCCAAGTACCTCTTTACCTCGTGATACCAGGGTTTTTCAGTCACCTTCTCAGCCTCGAGCTCGCAACAGTATGCCGGTTCATCCAACTTCCAGATTATGATTCGGGGAGCCTCATTGTCCCATTTAACTTTGAACATTGAAGACATCGTGGCTAGTGCGTCCGCTAGCTGATTCTCCTCTCTGGGGAAATGTTCGAAAGTTATCTCTTCAAAGTGAGGGAGCAAGGTCGACACATACTCCTTGTAAGGAATAAGATTCGTGTGTTTCGTATCCCACTCGCCCTTGATCTGATTGATCACGAGAGCGGAATCTCCGAAGACACTTAGGAATTTTATCCTTAAGTCGATTGCAGCTTGTAAACCCATGATACATGCCTCATATTCTGCCATATTGTTGGTGCAGCTGAAACATAATCGGGCGGTGAGGGGAGTATGAGTTCCTTTGGGAGATATGATTACAGCGCCGACGCCGTTACCCAAAGCATTGGAGGCTCCATCAAAATGCATAGACCATCGGGATCCTTCCTCAGGTCCTTCATCCGGTCCAGGTACTTCACAGTCAGTTACTACCATGATGTCTTCGTCCGGAAAATCAAAATTCAGTGATTGGTAATCGTCTACAGGTTGGTGTGCCAAATGATCTGCCAGTACACTTCCCTTAATTGCTTTCTGAGTTGTATACTGGATATCATATTCTGTTAAGATCATTTGCCATCTCGCTATTCTTCCAGACAGAGCGGGCTTTTCAAATATGTACTTGATGGGATCCATCTTTGAAATCAATAAAGTAGTGTGAGTCAGCATATACTGTCTCAGCCGGCGAGCAGCCCATACAAGAGCGCAGCAAGTTTTCTCAAGCAGCGAGTAACGAGACTCACAGTCGGTAAACTTTTTGCTCAAGTAATAAATAGCGTGCTCTTTTCGGCCAGACTCGTCATGCTGCCCCAGCACACACCCCATTGAATTATCAAGCACTGTCAAGTATAGTATCAGGGGTCTTCCTTCCACCGGTGGCATAAGAATGGGTGGCTCTTGGAGGTATTCCTTTATCCTTTCAAAGGCAGCCTGACATTCATCATTCCAGCGTACTACTTGATCTTTCTTCAGTAATTTGAAGATTGGCTCACAAGTAGCAGTTAGATGTGAGATGAATCGGGCGATGTAATTCAGTCGTCCCAGGAAACCTCTGACTTCTTTCTCTGTTTTTGGAGTCGGCATCTCTTGTATGGCTTTTACCTTGGTAGGGTCCACCTGAATACCTTTATCACTTACAATGAAACCTAGCAATTTTCCGGATCTTACCCCAAAGGTGCATTTGTTGGGATTCAACCTCGGCTTGTATAACTTGAGTCGATCAAACAACTTCCTCAGATGGTCAAGGTGCTCCTCCTCAGTTTGAGACCTCGCAATCATGTCATCAACGTATACTTCAATCTCATGATGGATCATATCATGAAATAAAGCAACCATGGCACGTTGATAGGTTGCCCCAGCATTTTTCAATCCGAATGGCATGACCTTATAACAGAAGGTGCCCCACTGAGTCACAAAGGTAGTCTTCTCCATATCCTCTGGAGCCATCTTAATCTAATTATACCCTGAAAAACCATCCATGAAGGAGAACACCTTGTGTTGAGCTGTATTGTCAACAAGGACATCGATGTGAGGTAGGGGGAAGTCATCCTTGGGGCTGGCCCTGTTCAAATCCCTGTAGTCGACACACATTCTGACTTTACCGTCCTTCTTCGGTACTGGCACCACATTGGCAACCCACTGGGGGTAGGAAGTCACTGCAAGGAACCCGGCATCAAACTGCTTCATAACCTCGGCCTTGATCTTTTCAGATATCTCCGGACGCATCCGTCGGACTTTTTGCTTTACCGGAGGGCAATCCTCCTTGGTTGGCAGATGGTGAACTACAATGTCGGCATCCAAACCAGGCATATCTTCATAGGACCAAGCAAAAATCTCCATGTAGTCTTGTAACATTTGGATCAATCGTTGCTTCACGCTGAGCTCTAGATTGGCACCAATCTTGACCTCTTTCCTATCTGTCTCAGTACCCAAGTTAATTGTTTCTACAGGCTCTTCATGTGGTTGAATAGCCCTCTCTTCCTGGAGTAGCAGTCTTGCGAGTTCACCAGGCACTTCGCAATCATCTTCACCTTCGTCTTCGGCTAGGTTGATCGGATTTTCGAAGTCATAACTGGCGGTAGCAGAGCTGTTACCAGTGAGATCCAGAGTGGATTGAAACCTGTATAAGTGAGTGTGTGTAAATATAGCTGTTTTGCAATATATATAACACAAAAAGGAAAAGAGCAAAAGATTTGAAATGCAACAAACGTCCAATGTTTTGATTGATGATATATGAAAATGTCATACAAAAAGCCCTCACAAATGGAGCTACGATGCCCCGGGTAGGACACCGAGCCAACAAAGTTTTAACATATTGTTTGTTACAAATTTGGAAATCAAAAGAAATTAATTACTGCGTGACAAATGTGATAGGGGTAAAATCCTTCGTCGTCCAGTTGCTTGGTCCGTTGCTGGTAGTCGGGTAGATCCAACTGTTAAACTCAACTTCCTCCACATCCTCCTCGATAGCATTCACCCTTGAGCTGGAAATAAACACCGGAGCCTTTCCGATCTTCTCTTTGCGCACCGCCTTCTGAGCCTCTGCAGTAAAGCCTAGCCCAAACTTGTCGTTCTTCTGAGTGAAGTCAGGAAGCTGACCCCAGTGTGCACAATTGCCTTTCTGAACCACAGCCCGGGCATCCCTTAGGGAAGCCATCTTCAAGGAATCATTCTCTTCGGCTATTGTCTCTGCAGCGGCTGAAATTGGATGCACCTCCTCGAAATGCTGGAAGGGGGTTTCAATAAAATCTCCGTCCATCTCAATGTACTTGAAGGAATTCAAATGGCTCACCATATACTCCTCTTCTCCTTGCACAGTGACGATCTTCCCCCTGACGGGATACTTCAGCTTCTGGTGCAAGGTGGAGGTCACTGCCCCAGATTTATGGATCCAAGGTCGTCCCAGCAGACAAGAGTACGATGGACGTATATCCATCACGTAAAAGGTAGAGTCAAACACTTGAGAGCCCACACGAATAGGGATGTTAACCTCTCCATGAACCATCCTTTTGGAACCGTCAAAGGCCCTGACGATGATATTGCTGGGTTTCAACTCCAGGCCTTCATAATCCAGACGATCTAGAGCCTTTTTCGGTAGAACATTCAAGGAAGAACCAGTATCCACCAATACATGTGCCAGAGTAGTGCCCCTGCATTCAATAGAGACATGCAGGGCATCATTGTGGTCTCTCCCTTTCGCGGTCAGGTCAGCATCTGAAAAACCCAAGCCATTGTCTGCTGTCAGATTCGCTATGCAATCAGTGAACTGGACTGCAGACGTCTCCTGCGGCACATGGGCCATTTTGAGAAATGAGATCAAGGCCTTAGCATGGGCCTTGGAGCATAGCAATAAGGAGAGCAGGGAGATCTTGGAGGGTGTATGCCCCAACTGCTCGACAACATTAAAATCACTCTTCTTTATTATCTTCAGAATCTCCTCCATTTCTTGTCGGGAGGCCTCAGCATTTATGGGTATTGGTGCCTCCATCCGGGCAGGCTCTTCTTCAATCCCTTTGCCCCGAGCATTTGATGACTCGGCAGCAGGGGACACAATTTGATCAGCAACAGGAACAGGTAAACTTGTAGGTTTTATAAGAAGGGGTCTTCGAATAGCGGGCGGCGCAATGTCAGGCGAGAAGAGCCTGCCACTGCGGGTAACTTTGGCTGGACCAGTGATATCGCAGATACTGGCACTAGCGTCGAATTCTTGTTTGATTCCATTTACATACACGTCTGCCCCATAATGCCAGGGGACAGCTTTATCAGACACGTAGGGGAGAGGCCCCGGGACAGTAATAATCACAGGTGCAATAGTCATGATTTGAACAGGCTTCTTGGGGGGAGCCTTGATTGGATTTTTGAAGATGGTGATCACAGAAACTTCTTTTATCGGAACCAATTGAACAGCAGTCTTTTTGAATAGAATTTCCTTGCTATCCATTAGGCCTTGGACGCCTAACCTCAGCAAGGGACAATCAGATAGGGAAACAGCACAGAATAGGCAACCTTCACCGCAACCCGGAAATAAACCGGCCCGCAGTAGGTTCTTCTTAACAGTCTTCAGAGGGGTAACAACTTCATTTACCGAAACAACATACATTTCTTCTTCAATGGCATTTACTCTATGCTGGGGCATAGGAGCAGTTACAACATTTGGTCTTTCCGGCGCTTCAAACTGAATTTCCTTTGCGTCGATCAGATCTTGCACTTTGTTTCTCAAGGCCCAGCAATCATCAGTAGTGTGCCCGGGGCTATCAGAATGATAAGCACACCGGGCATTTGGGTTATATTTAGGAGACGCAGTGTTAACGACCTTAGGAGCTTCTTTGAGGGTCACCAGGTTGGTGGATAACAGTTGGGGTAAAATTTGAGATAAGGTCATACTCAGCCGAGTATACTGCCTCTTGGGCCTTTCACTTCTTTGTTGATTGTACTGCTGAGGAGCAGCAACAGGTTTGGAGATGACCAAAGCGTTGACGGCTTGGCGACTTTCGGGCTTGACTTGTCTTCTAGGACCATAGACGGCACTTGCTTCTTTCTTAAACGGCCTCTTCTCAGCACTTGTAGAGGCAGCCTTCTGTATCTTGCCTGACCTGATGCCAGCTTCAATTCTTTCTCCCGTCAATATCAAATATGTGAACCCAGCGGAGGAGTTACCAACCAAATGATTGAAAAACGGACCAGACAAAGTCCCAAGGAAAATATCAACCAGCTCTCGGTCAGTTAATGGAGGCTGCACCCTGCCAGCCAAATCTCTCCATTTTTGAGCGTACTCTTTGAACCCTTCACCCGTCCCTAGAGACATACCCTGAAGTTGGGTACGCGTAGGAGCGAGATCAGAATTGTATTGGTATTGTCTGTAGAATGCGGTTGCCAAATCTTCCCAGTGCCGGATGCTGGCTCCATCCAATTGGTAGAACCATTCAAGCTGTGACCCCGAGAGACTATCTTGGAAGAAGTGAATCCAGAGGTTCTTGTCCGCCGTGTAAGGTTGGATTTTCCTTACGTACGACCTCAGATGCAGCTTTGGGCAGGAGACCCCATCATATTTGGCGAAGGCAGGCGCCTTAAACTTGTGTGGAATTACTACCCCAGAAGATAACCCCAAATCTCCGAAATCCAACCCCGGCACATTCTGAATCTCCATGGCGCTCAAGCGGTCCTCCAATTGCTTGTATCTGTCAGCAGCAGGTGGGTATTGTTCGTCGTTATAGTCCGTCTCGTTGTCGGAGACTGCGGGACTAGGAGCTCCTCCCCCTTGGGGACTGGTTTTCTCAGCAGAAGAAGTAGTTGGATCAGCTTCATTGTGGAGTGTGTTCCCAAATCTGCGTCCGGCGTTGAACAGCGCGGTCCTCTTTTTCTTCTTCTTCTTCATGAGTAGAGTCTTCAATTCTTGCTGACCTTGGGCTAGGCTTAGGACCATCTCTTGAAACTGTGCACTTTGAGCCTGAAGAGCCTTGATTGCTTGCTCACTGGAGGAGTCTGGATTCATGATGACTGTTCACATAAACAGCAAAGAAAATTAAGCAACCTGTGAAATAGGGTACCTGCTATGCATATGGTGCAATGGAATGCGTATGTTTTATGTTTTCAAAGACAAACAAGATTCAACTTTGTAGACAAAAAAGGGAAACACACTTCGTTAGATTAAAATTTTCAATTGTTCAACAATTTGCCCTTAGGCATTACAGGAATGAAAAATACTGGAAAGGAAATAAACTATAAAAGGAAACAATCAAAGCTCATCAATGCTCCCATGGCCTCCTCTTTTCAGTGCTGATGTAGTTGTTCAGGACCCGTTCTTCTTCCAATTGCTTAGTCAGCTTCTGGATCTTCCGTTCCTGCTCGTTGAATTTCTCTCGATAGAAATCCCGTTCTTCCTTTAGCTGCGCCCAAGATCTCTTCATGGTGTCAAAATCAGTAGGTATCTGAGGAGGGAGGACAGTTGGAGGAACCCCATCTTCATCAGGAGATTCCAGAATGAGAGGTCTAACAGCTTCGTAGGGCATACCCAACTTCTGAGCACGGATGCGGACCCATCTGTAATAGGGCTCCATTGGTAAAGAAGTATTTGGTCCCAACTCATGTGGTTCAGCTTTGTGAATTCTGTCCCAAGCTCTAATGAATCCCTGGCGTAGTTTGTCACTGTCTGCCTGAAACTCGAAATGGAGGTGAGGAACCAGCATTTCATGAGGCCCATCTCCTCTGGCTCTTCCGAACTGTCGGAGAGCTAAGCATGGATTGTAAGAGATTCCTCCTTGGATACCAATCAACGGGACATTAGGGTATTCTCCACAATGATCGATAACAACTACCTCATCCAAACCTCTAAGAGTCCAGGTGATGTCATTATCAGTGAGAGACATTAACCTCCGAGCCCAACCTTTTCCTTCTTCATTCTTCAGCACGAACTTAGGAAGGTGCGAAATAAACCACCTTACTAGCAAAGGAGTACAACACCACGGAGTTCCCCGTTTTCGAGCAGTACGAGCATGGAGTTGTTGTAGAATATCACCCAAAAGAGTGGGTACCGGATTCCGAGACATGAAGATCCTTATGACATGGATACTGATAAAGGTGTCAGGGTTGGGAAACAGCACCAAACCATAGATCAAAAGAGCTAGAATATCCTCATATGCCTTGAAGTCCAAGTCATTCCAAAAATCATTAGCCTTGCCAACCAGAAATTTGACCAAAAAGCCCTTGATCCCATTTCTAGTTTCCCAGTTGGACAATACCTCTTCTTTGGTCAAGGGGAGAATTGCAGCAATCTCTTCAGGCCTAGGAGTCTTTTCCAAACCAGTGAATGGAGTTTGTTCCAGGACAGGGATCCCAAGCAAATAAGAGAACTCTTCCAGGGTAGGAACCAGCTGGAAGTCTTGAAAGGTGAAACAATGGTACAGAGGGTCATAAAACTGGGTCAGAACACTTATCAGTTGCTGGTCCCATTTTGCAGTGATCAAGCCAAGGAGAGAACCATGTCTGTTGATGAAGGAGGTAGTGTTTGGAATCCTCCCAACCAAATCCTTGAGTAAAACTGGTGGTTGAACAAAGTTGAGACGGACAGTATTTCTACGCACGGGCAACATGATATCCTACAAAACAGAGCAAAGATGAAGCCTTTTTTGTCTTTGAAATGGGTTAGCCCTTTATACAGGATGCATGCAATGGTATGATGGAATGATGCTATGATGAAGCACACCACAAATATTCACATAGACAGATAAGGCACACAAGTCACACAAGACACCCTTAGGTTTCAGGCCAGCATGAATTTCAGGTATTACCCTCTTTTGGTTTTGTTGGTTAAAACCTGTCCTATCAGAAGTAACCGGGTTCTAGAGGATCTCAAATCATTGGCTACCCTCAATCGGTCATAACTCCAGCATCGCAATCTTTTCTCGCGGCCAGAACCATCTCGAGAGTTTAGCCTCAATGAGTGTAGCATACTGCTACTGTCCTAATAGCCAAGTTGGTCAATTTAGGGTTCTAAGGTTGGTTGGTGTTAAATGACCCCTTAGAAGACCTATATTCTCCCCGTTACAACACAAGGGATACAGGTACAGACTAAGATGCCACACCAACGTAGCCACTGCTTCACCCATGTCGGTCTACGCCGGACAGGTCCCTCACAGATTATGCTACCTAAAAAAGGTATATCCCAGATCCGGGTTAGGATCTATGAACTCCGATGCAAAGCCCACCAATATAAAAGTAAACAAAGCAAACAATTGAAAACAAAGGTGATCTAAGCCCTAAGGTTACTCCACTTTTAATCATTTTCCCCAGCAGAGTCGCCAGTTCTGTGATACGGTGGGAGAACTGACTTGAGGTTTGCGTTTGTATTCGCAAATGTTGCGGTTAGCAAGAGTCGCCACCGACTTTTTATTTTATCCTAAGGAAAGGTTAAAAAGCACAGCAAAAACCTTTTGAGATGTTTTCTTGGGTTCGGGGAGTAGATTATAGAAAGGGAAGGTATTAGCACCCTTTCTATCCATGGTTATCCATGGGCTCTTAGTTACTTGCTTAGATCACTTGCCTTTTGTTTTCAATTGTTTTAAATGGTGCTTGAGTGTGTGGGTTTGAAAATATTTTGAAAAGAGGCCAATGTGGTGGCAACCTTTGTAATGATCCATGTGGGGATGTATACAAAGATGTATGTCTTTTGAAAAAGTTTTCATTTGTTTTTGAAAGTTGTTTTGAAAGTGTAGTGATGTGTGATTTTGAAATTAGGCAAGTGTTTTGTTTTGCAAGTTTGATTCAAGTAACTAAGAGGTTATCTACTCCTAAAGTTCTCAAAAGATTGTTGCTATGTTTTAACCCTTTTAACAAGTTTGTTCCACCATTGAATTTGGTGGACAACCTTATGTTAGGATGTGAAAGGGACAGGCGCGGGTCATCGTTTAGACCATAATTGCAACGGCGTTAAATGTCTTTGGGCAATTTTCTTTAAGGGACTTGATCATTTGTTTTTGTTTGTTTTGAAAAGTTTTATCGAGGGACTATGATCATTCAAACTGCTTGCTTTGCCCAAAGAAGTTCAACATGCAATATGGCCCATTTATTTGAAGGCAACAAGTGGAATACCCTAGGGGGTGCAAGTGTGATTTGTGTGTCCATTTTCATGCTTGTTTATCTTGTATTAGGTCAAACTATTTTTTTTTATCGTTTTTTCGCATACAAACCCTAATTCTAACATGTTATCATTAGAAAACAATAAAGTGCGAAATTAAAATTACTAAGCTATTACAAAACCAAATATGGGAAGGGGGGTACAAATGTTCAAATGGGGATATTGACAAGAATTTAAATCTAAATTATTACATCATTTTGAATATTTGCAAGGTAAATAAATTGCATAATTAAATGGAAATTAAATAAATATGTGAAATGCAAAAAGAAAGTTTTTATGTGTATGAGAAAATATTATTTATGTAAAAGAGAAAGGAAAATAAAAATGTATTATTTTTTGGAGTATTTTGAATTTAGGGCAAAAAACCCTAATTTTAAAGAAAAGGTATTATTATCTAATTTAATACAACTATTTATTTATTATTTATAAAAATAATGTAATAATGAAGTATATTGTGAAAAAAAGTATTTTTGTATCAAATATTAATAAAAATGAAAAATTCAAGTATTCTTACATTTTAGCTTAAATGTATTAATAAACATATATATATATATATATATATATATATATATTAAACCCTAAATATGTATTATACACAAAATAAATATTTATTTAATATTTTAATAAAATAAATAAAAGAGTATTTTTGTGTGAAATATTTTCAGAAAGTAAATAAAAATAAAAAATTGTATTTACATTATTTTTATATTTATTCTAATAATAGTATATATATACTTATGTACAAACAAAGAAAATAAACAAATAAATATGCAATAAATGCAAAAAATGATGAAAAAAATATTTTTAATTTTCTAATGTCATGAGAAAAAATAAACAAAGTCAACCAAAAAAGAAAAAGTCAAAAAGAGTCAAAAATGAAGCAAATGGGCTCAGGGGGTGTAAACATGGAAATGGGGTGTGAAAAGAAAATAAATCCAGGCCCAGCCCAGACCACTTCTTCTTCAACCTCTGTACAACCTCCTTCAAGCAAAACACGCGTTTTTTATCTCTGGATTCCTGGACTTTCAAGCAAAACTCATAACATGAAAAGTGTAGAGCATTAAGAGACGGTTTCAACCATATAAAGAACATGACCTATCTCTCTAAGATGAGGGAGAATTTCTCCTCCCCCCATTTCTGACCTAACTTTTCATCAATGTTCAGACATGAAATTCTCTAAGCACACGAAATATAAATGAAATCTAAACATATGAGCATGTTCAGGGCTATGATTGTGACATGTTTTCTTCAAAAATCTAAAGCTAACAATGCCTAATAAGGGAGATAGAACTCCATGAATGTACCTGTTCAGTTGGAGTCGAGCTTTGCAATGGAGGATGTTTCAGAGTGAAATGATGACTTGTACAGCTTCCTTGAAGTGTAAGGATGCTTTTCCAATTCCTACTTTGTCTTGAAACTCCCTGAATCGAGCTAGTGAACTCCAACTGCAAAACAGAAAATTAAAAATGGTGAAGTGGCTTGGAGGTGTTACAGGTCTGATTTTAGGACATGGTTAGCTTGTATATGTTGTAGGGAAGGTAGAGGAAAAGGTTTGGATCAAAATGCTCGAAGGGATTGGGAGTTTGCACTCAAACTGCAGGGGTTCCCCTGTTTGAGCAGTTTCAAGGTGATTTTGAGATGGAGGGTGCTTTAGATGTTCAGGACTCATGCAGAAGCTTGGATGTGGTCTATGTAATGTGTTTGATCACTTCTCTCTTCTGTCCCTAAGCTGAGATGAGATATGGCACAAGTTATGGACTTTTCTTCTATCTTAAGCAACAAAAGCAAGTTGGTGGTTTTAGGTTAGTAGGGGGCCTCCTAATGTGCTGCATAAACATCTCTTGATCAGTGTGTTATGCACATAAACTTGTGCCAAGCAGATCTTCCATGTACTTGTTGGATTTCTAATTTGACATAAAGCTAATCTTTTCAAAAATGGAAATTTCACTTTATCTAGTTTAGGATTAATCTTGCATACAATGCTTGCACTCAAAGAACAACACCTTAACACATTGAATATGCATTAAATTATTGAGTATGGAATGGTTCAAGGACCTGTAATCAAGCATAAAGCAAACTGATTTCAAATTGGCAAGATTATGAACATGTCTTGATGAAGAACAAAAAGTGAATTTTTGCCAACTTGTGAAATTCGAATCTCTCAAGTTATGAGGTTGTTTGATGAGTTCTTGGACATTTTGGAAAGCTTGGAATGTGTACTACAATCCATCTTTGAAATGAAAATCAAAATTCCAAGTGGAAGGGTATGAAAAGTGGCCTTGAAGTAGGGTAGAAAACCTTGTCAAAATAGGTCAAATTTCACTAAGTTAAAAGATGGTTTAGTGCCCTTATTCAAAAAATTATAACTTGAGATACAAGCTTCAAATGAGAAAACTTTGTGAATCAAAGTTGTAGATTATGCAACAAGCTACAACTTTCATGTTTTGACTTTTGTTTGAATCCAAATGGATCATGGTGAAAAGATGGGGCAAAGTTGGGAAAAAATTAGGGTTTTTCATAACTTAGAAAAATTCTAAGTTATGAAAAATTCCATTTTCAAACCCTAATTTGCATTTTGAGATTTCTTGGTGAACAAGTTTCATGATTTGGCATGTTTTGATGAAAAATGAATCTTGACTCTTGATTTTGACCAAAAAGTCAAAGTTTGACTTTTCAGTATACAGTCAAAATTGATCAATTGACTGGGAAATTCAACTGTCAATCTTGTGTATTTGGGATCTTTTGAGCTTGATGAGCATGTCAAGATAATTCCATGGGGTCCTTGAGTCCATATGGGAGCTTGGTTTGCCATTGGTTAGGTCAAACAGTCAAAAATTGCCTTTGTGCAGTCAAAACCCTAAAAATGACCATTTTGCCCTTTTGGTGATCTGATCAAATTTCTTGTGGAATTGTGATCCAAACTTGATCAAATGGTCCATAGGAGTTCATAATGTTGATGTGGATCAAATTTCATGAGGTTTGACTGTCAATTGGCCACAGTTGACTTTTTCCCCATACAGTTGATTTCTAGGTCAACTGTCCAATTGCCTGGGCAAAACTTGGAATCAAGACTTGAAACTTGGTATGGGTAAACTTGGGAGTCCAATATGAAGCATGAAAGTCATCTTAGGCATTTTAGGTCAAAACATCCTTAGGCAAACACAAACCCTAATTTTGAGTCCACAGTGCAAGGAGGAATCTTGAGCAGAGGAAACCCTAATTGGACCTTGATCTTCAAAGGTCTTGTGATGAGAAAATGTTGGGGAAATGGGAGGGCAAATTTTGGGGTACAACAGTGTGAAAAGAAAAACTCCTACTTCTTTGGCTCGAAGGGGTTGACTAGGGATTATCTTTCTTATAACTCCACGGTTTAGGATTTGAAACAACGCATGTACATCGTCAACAAGGTCTGTTCAAAAGCATATTGTATAGATTGTGGTATCGTTTTCGTCATCCTCCCTCTAAAGGCTTACAGTTTTTTATTCGAGAGTTGAATATCACGAAAAGGAAATATAAAGCAATTTAAGCATAATGAAAACAAATTAATTCAAGACAGACATGTGTAATGCATTAATGAAATAATAGAGTTTGACATGACAATAATTGTTCGAATAAGCAAAGAAATACAACTTCATAATTTAAATGAACAAAAATTCTTTCAATCCTAGCCATGTTTTGGCAAGGGAGTAGTGATCACGTTGGGAGTCTCAGGAGGGTCGAATTCGATCTCCTTGTCATCAATCATATTCTGAATCTTGTAGTTAGGAGAAGAAGTCTTAGGGTTCGGATGAGGGTTTATCACCGTAATCAGATTCATCTTCAACATGTGTTACAATGCTTGTGACAATGGCATGTTGATTTGGGTGAACTTCATTTGAGGTCTTTCCACCCTTGGATGATTGTTTCGTTGTTGTGGTCGTTGTGTGTGTGCCGAATTAGAGATCAACACTGCCTCCACAGATTGGTGGTAGTCTGCCTTGCTATGCCCCTTCTGGCTGTGCACAGCATTGGCTTCCCTCTTGCCACCAAATGACTTCTTCTTTGTACTCGAAGAGGTATTTTTCGGGATCTTGCCACTCCGGATCCCAACTTCTACTCTTTCTATAGTAAATATCAGCTCAGTGAAACCAGCTGAGGAGCTACCAATCAAGTGATTGAAGAAAGGACCAGACAACGTACCAAGGAACATATCCACCAACTCCCTATCAAACACAGGGGGTCGGACTCTCCCTGCCAGATCTCTCCATTTTTGCGCATAGTCCTTGAAACCTTCACTTGCACCCATGGACATACTCTGGAGTTGAGTACGGGTAGGGGCAAGGTCAGCGTTATATTGATACTAAAAAGCAGCAGCCAGATCTTCCCAGTTATAGACATTGGTTCCCTCTAGTTGATAGAACCATTCAAGCTGAGTCCCAAACAAACTGTCCTGAAAGAAATGGACCCATAAGTTCCTATCAGTGGTGTGAGGCTGAATCTTCCTGACATAAAAACGGAGATGGAGTTTTGGGCAGGACACCCCATCATAATTTTCAAAAATTGGAGCTTTGAACTTCTGCGGGATGACCACTCCCGACACCAATCCCAATTCTTCGAAATCCAACCCAGGTATCCTCTGGACCTCCATAGCATTCAAGCAATCTTCCAACTGCTTGTATCTATCCTCAGTGGGAGGATACTGCTCATCATTGTAGTCGGTATCATTGTCAGAAACTTCAGGACTGGGATCTTTCTCCCTTGTCTTTTCTTCTTGATTCTCCCCTTCCTTAGATGAAGAGGTCAGATCGACTTGTCGCTTCAATGGTCCTCTAAACCTTCTGCCTATATTCAGAATACCGGCAGCCTTCTTCTTTTTCTTTTTCTCTTTCAGAATGAGGGTTTTCAGATCCTCCTGCCCTTTTGCCAAATTTATGAACATTTGCTGGAATTGGGTGTTTTGTGCCTGAAGGTCCTTGATGCTTTGTTCGGAAGACATTTTTGCTGAAATAAACAGCAAAGAAGATGAGAAACCTGTAATGGTACCTGTAATGATGTGTATGATATGCATGCAATGTTTTCAAGGATCTCGCGGGGTAAACAAGAAATTGTTAGAATTTGATTGCAGCTTGATTGAAGAAACTTTGTGTCGTTGAGAGTCCTTCTTCAAGAGTCAAGCTCACCATATCGAGTGGGTCATAGCCCCTGACTTAAGATCCTTTGACAACATTGGCTAGAGGAAAATAAATCCCCTTTCCCCTTGCTATACGTCTGGTTCGCCATGACCTACATCACAGACCCTTGAGATCCTTGAAATGGTTAGTATGATATGCCATGTTTATGATATCATGATGTCATGATTATGTTGAGAAATCACAGGTATAACAAGCACAAACAAATCACACCAAGTCCTTAGGTTTAAGGCTTGCTTGAGTTTAAGGTAGTACCCTCTTGAAGTTGGATTGGTTCAGCCTGTCCTATAAATAGTAACCGGGTTCTAAGGGATCTCAATATCACTGACCATCCTTTATCGAGAATTGTCTCAGCTCAAGCAATCTTTTCTTGCTGCTGAAATATCCCGAAAGTCTGATCTCAATGAATGTAGCATCGAGTATCAACCAATTCTCAGATCTACACCGAGTCCGGCTATCTCACTACTTTCTAATGGCCAAGTTTGTTCAACTAAGGTTCTAAGGTCCGTTAGTGCTTCACGACACCATGCGGCAGCCCCATATTCTCCTCGTTTCCCCATGAAGGATACCGGTATCAACCAAAGTGCCACACCAACACAGCCATCGCTTAAAATATATTGGTCTACGTCGTACAGTCTCCATGATCTATTGTTGTTTACCTAATAAGTGTCCCCGGATTCGGGTGTAGGATCTTCAACAATACCCAAGCAAAAACCCTTAAAAATAAAGCAGGCAAAACAAACAAGAAAGCAATTTAAAAATGGCCTAGATCCTAAGGTAAACCCCACTTTATTAATTTTCCCCAGCAGAGTCGCCAGTTCTGTGATACGGTGGCAGATCGAACTGTTATACTGGTTTGCATTTTTTGTTTGCAAAATGTTGTGGTAAGCAAGAGTCGCCACCGACTTTTATTTCATCCTGTAGCGGTGAAAATCGGAGATCAAGCTATAAATTAACTTGACTCACAAAAAGCAAGAGTCGCCACCGCGCTTTATTATTTCCAAGGGATAAGGGAAAAGAGCGAAATAAAACCCTAAAATATGCAATGTAAAATAATACTTAAAAGTAATAAAAATACAATGCGTTTTTGAAAGAGATCGAGAGTTCGGGGGTTGGTTATACAATGGGAAGGTATTAGCACCCAATGCATCTGCGGTACTCCGCAGGAACCTTTTGAAATATCTGTTTTTTGGTTAAAATTGTTTGTTTAGTTAAATGGGTACGGATGAGATTTTGAAGATACGACGACCTAGCGTTGAAGTTTTGACTTAAAAGGGGTGTGAGTTTAAAAATTGATTTGTAGGAGATTTGTCTTAAGATTAACAAAACTAAAAAAAGTATGAAGGGATTTCACATAATCGTATTAGATACTCGATGACATGAAGTCAACAAATTAATTCTTTCCCTTGGATTTAAAGCCACAGACAGATAAGTAAGCTAAGAGTATACCAAACCTTAGGTGAAAATAAATCACAAGCCGACA
The DNA here is from genome assembly GCA_948472305.1 of Vicia faba. Classification (NCBI taxonomy): domain Eukaryota; kingdom Viridiplantae; phylum Streptophyta; class Magnoliopsida; order Fabales; family Fabaceae; genus Vicia; species Vicia faba. Next base: position 1,297,743,848 of record OX451738.1, read on the forward strand.
GCATCAAAAAAAAACCTGATGTGAGATAATACTCCAAGCGTCAGATAAAACGCATCAAGTGAAAATAAATCACATACGAGAAAAGCGTGTCAGGAGAGGAATCAGATAAAGCGCAAAGGCGATGGATAAAGCTCACAGTGTCAGATAAGAATCCCTGCATCACAAGAGATATACCGACAAAATCTAACAGCACGGGGAAACTTATGTGCGTCCGCACAATTTTCAGAAGTTAGTTGGAATTAAAAACAAAATCACAATGTAATGAAAATAATATTTTCAAAAGGGAATTTATTTACAAGTAAAATATACAGTCAAAATATTATATACAAGTATATATTTACAGTACCAAATATTAAATCAAAATAGTAAAATACAATAAAAAGGTAAAAGGGAGAAGTATGGGAATTGTGGATGCGCTATGTGAGAATGAGTGCTTAAAATAGATTTTCGAAAACCTTCACAATAACAAACGCGTTAGTAGCATAAGCGGTATACAAATTAAAATTGAAACAAAATTGCAACAATTAGTATTTACAAGATATAAAAAGAAAATGAAACTTGCATGAATGCACATGGACAAATCAAGAACCAAACAAATGATGATTATTCAATTCCAAACATGGTAAACGATGTTCTAAACAACCCTTTACTCCACCAAACCGAATCCGGGCAGCAGCTATACCATCCAAAAATGCTCCATAGAATTTACCTCAAATAATCAAGTTCAAACTCAAAGAAAAAAATAATACTACCCACAAGTTAAACCTTTGAAATCCAATTGAATTAAACAACAAAATACCAATACAAACCTTTAAATTATCTCAAATAACATGTTGTCCCAACCAAATTAGAACTCAAACAAAAATAACATTCAATGTTCAATCTCATCAACTGAACATAGACTAATCAACAATTGTATCACAAATTCGACATTGAAATCTCATCACAAGCTTGACACAAACATTAGCATCAAGAACTTCACTCATATCTACCATTAAACCCTTGCACATTACAAACAAAACATCACAGCATAACCAATTTTCAGATTTAAACTCAAGAAATACTCATGGTAGCATAACGGTTTCTTACTCAAACAGTTTGAAGTTAAACAATTACCGACCAGGTTCTTTAATTATAATTCACAGACTACTCGAAACAGCATAACAGCTACAAGTAAATAAATTGAAAGTTACTGAATCGTTTGCAGAATGTTGAAGCTGTTGACAAAGGCAGATGCGCACGAATTTCATCATACCCGGTATTTCCGTTCTTTACCCAAATCACATGCCATCCAAGTGCCTAGAAACGTTGATCAACATTCTCAGTGAATGCAATTTCAGTGTCACCGTTAATTGAAATGTGGTTATCATCATAAAGTGCGATAAGTTTCCCAAGACCCCAATGTCCAGCAAGTGAGCATGCTTCATTTGAAATTCCTTCCATTTGACAACCATCACCCAATATAACATACGTGTAGTGGTCAACAATCTCACTGTCAGGCTTGTTAAACCGTGCAGCCAAATGTTTCTCAGCAAGTGCTAAACCAACACCGTTGGCAATACCCTGACCCAGAGGACCTGTGGTGACTTCAATTCCATAAGTCTCAAAATTCTCAGGATGTCCAGGAGTTTTACTTCCCCATTGTCGAAACTGCTTCAAGTCTTCTTCCTTGACACTGTGATAGCCGGCAAGATGAAGAAGAGCATACTGAAGCATACAACCATGTCCAGCAGACAAAACAAAGCGATCACGGTTAAACCAAGAAGGATTGTTGGGATTATATCTCATAATTTCATCATACAGAATATGCCCCATTGGAGCGCAACCCATGGGCAAACCCGGGTGACCCGAATTGGCTTTTTCAACAGCATCAATAGCGAGAAAGCGAATAGTGTTAACCGATTTCTCCACCAGGGAAACTTCAGCGGTTTTGTCGAGTGTTTCAATAGCGGTTGCACGGATAGTTTTTCTGCGACGCGAAGCAGTTGAAGAGGAGGTGAGTGGTTTGGGTTTGAGAGAGGGGAAGGTTGTTGTAAACAGAAATAAAGGGAGCGGATGATGCTGAGATTGGATCGGTGAAGGGAGTTCGTTGGGTTGTGTGAACTGAACGAAGGTGAGGCTATGATGTTGAAAGGTTGACGGAATGGGTTACGGTTGAAGTGGTGGAAAACGTGAAGCTAGCGAAGACGGTAAGTGAGCAAGTTGTTGGGGTAGTTATTATTTATGTTGTGTTGGATTGAAGGCGGAGGCAGGGAGTAGTGAAAGATGGAATATCACTGGGTTGTTGATTGAACTCGCGGAAGAGGGGAAGTAATTGAATGGAGAGTAAAGGGTTAACAGTGGCGAGAGAGAGATGGAGTGGTAGCCGTGGGGTAGAGGGGGTGGACTGGGTTGTTGATTGTGTTATTGTTGCATATTGAAGAGATTAGGGACTTTTTATGTTGGTGAAACAGTGAGGTGAGTATGCTGGATTGTGTACCGGCGGTGATAGGTGGTAGAGGAATTAAAGGGAGATTGGTGATAGCTGGTGGAATGGGTTTACTGCTTATGCTTGTTGTTCGTGGAGAGAGGATGAAGGGAATTAGGAATGCGTGGGTTTTGAACTGAGGAAATTGGGAAGAGAAATTGAATAGAGAGTTAGAGAGAATAGATGAAGAGCTACTGTAAGTGTTATTTGTTTTGTGTTTTTTTTTTTTACAAAGAACCAAAGCTATTAAATAGAAAAAAATAAGAGGAAAAAAATATGATATCAAAGTAAATCACATTTGTTGCTTTTCTTTCAATTCCATTGGCAAATTTGGTTATCCGAAACATGTGTTAACAACCAATAGGAATCAAGCATAGTATAATCAATAAATATTTTGTGACCAAATAGCCCTTAAATGATAAAAATGAAATAAAAATTGAAAGTATTAAAATTAATTCAATTTAAAATATATTTTTTGAATAAAAAATAAAGAGCTAAAATGACCGAAAACAATAAAAAAACGGACGAAAATTTATCCGAAAAAATAAAATGAACACATTAAAATAAACTACATGTCACAAAGATTAAAGAAAAAATATTCAAAAAGTAAAAATAGGAATAAAATGATAATGAAAATACCAGGCTAAACAGACGTTTTACGGTTAAAAACGAGACTTCAAACTGTATCGAAAAAATAAAGCGAGCATACCGTCATAATCTATGCGAGATGCGGATTCATAAAATGATCGGTAAAAGGTGAAAACTTGAAATATTTTCTCGCTAATTTCCCGCATAGTGTCGAATCTCTTTTAACAGTCTGTCTATAAAACCGAAATATTTTATTATTGACATATAAACAACTTGGAGCAATGCAAGAAAATAGTAAACAGATAAAAATGAATGAAGTGAAATGTCGGGTATTTTACAACTGAAAGACAATGCAAACTTTGATTTAAACTGACTTTTTTCTGGTCAACTTAAATACGACTAATGATGCAAAATATGATGAATGAAAATATTTACTAATGATTGTGACCAAATAACAAAATATGATATGAAAGTGCGACTAAAACATATTAGGGGCGAAATTTAGGGTGCAACAGTGTGCCTTGATGAATCAGTCTTCGAGAATCCATAATCAACCGTACTTCTGGCTTGGGAGACTCAAAACCTTAATTGAGGTGCGACACCTGATGCTCTTGATTCAGATCTGTCTCTGCACATGACACAAAAGAAAACATGAACATACACCTTTGTATGCGATTAGAAATTAGTGATACATATGCTAAAAATGTTCAAAACACTTGACAATCTTCGCATAGTCAAAGCTCGAAGGTGAGATGTTAAAACCGACCGTATTTCGTGACCTTGACTTATCTTAAAAAATGCAAAAATAAAAATTGGATCTTAGGTCAAAAATTGGGGTACAACACATCCAACAAAGGAAAAGGAAAAAGAACAAAAAAAACCTTTTCGAGATGTTTATGAGTACGGGGGGTAGATTATAGAAAGGGAAGGTGTTAGCACCCTTTCCATCTGTGGTTTTCCACGGGCTCTTAGGTACTTGCTCATTTTGAAATTGCTTGTGTGTGCTTTGCTTTGAAAAGTTTTGTTTTACTTCGTTTTAACCCTTGTTTCTATCCTCACGAGTGTGACGAAGTTGTTTTTGAAAACTATTTTGAAAGTGTTTGTGTAAAAGAATTTTTATTGTTTTGAGCAAGTACTTAAGATTTTCTACCTACTAGAAAAAAGCTCTGTTCGTTTTCCTTTTAGACAGCGTTATCCCATTATTAAGGAATAGGTAGCATTGTCGTTGGAGTTTGAGGGACTATCGAAAAGGATGAAATGGTCATTGAAGGCAACATGTAAGGATACCTTAGCAGTTCGAAGAGACTGTCATCATATATTCGTAGGCAACATCGAGGGACAAGATCATTTCTCGTAGGCAACTCGAGGGGCATTGAGGGACTATGATCTTTATGATGACTTTTAGATTGAGGGTCTTTTGCTAAGATATCCCTACGTTCGAGGGACACAACCATTATTTCTGAGGCAACCAAGTGAGGCAAACCCTAGGAGTGAGCATGTGCGAGTGTAATTTTCAGTTAATTCATCTTTGCACATTTAGGGTTTTCTACCGTATTAATTTTCAGTTTGTCTTTCCATACAATCCTATTAACATACATCTAAGCAGTTTATAGTTTGCGGAATTAAAAGCAAGAAAGTTTAAAGTCCTAGCTATTACAAGGCTTTTGCAGATACACAATTATTTTGGACTGAAAATAAAAATGCAGAATTTAAACCCTAATTACTAGTACAACCTCGAAACAGTTACAATAATAATAAAAGGAAATTAAAAAATGCACGCGGCGAATTAAATGCGAGAATAATTTAGGAAACCTAAAAAATCTAATTGAAAAAGAGATTTAGGTTAGTTTTTTTTTAGAAAAATTAATTAGGTTATGTACAAATTAAAACCCTAATTTCTAATTAATTTAAATTATAAAAAAGGAATTAAATTTTCCCTAAATTAAATTTGCCCTAAATTAAATTAAACTAATTAATTAAAGAAATAAAATATTTTTATGAAAAAAAATGATTTTTTATGTTTTTGATGATTTTTTGATTAAATAAAAAATAATGATTTTTTGGTGTTATTTTAATAAAGGAAAATAATTAGTAAAACAATTAAAAAAAATAAAATAAAAAAGAAAAGAATGGGCCTGTGTTGTGCCAGCATGAGAGTGCATCATAGTCCTTCATTGTTTGAGGCGTTGGATCTGAATTATTGATACATCCAATGGCCAGATGGTGGTAGCGCATGGTAGGCGTTTTGGATGATGATGCATTGAGTCTGTAAAAACAAAGTAAGAAAACAAAATTTGCTAGGATGGTTAGTTGTATATATAATAACATAAATAAAATATAAAGGAAATAAAGTGGTCTTTCCCGAACGCGCGCGTGATTCAAATCACCCAATAGGATTCTGCCACCTAATTGTATTCTTCCCCATAACTGTTATTTTTTGCCACACTTTTACCTACAGTCGTTTCCGTAACTAAAGGCTATAGTGATGAATTTTGTTCGTAGCCATAAACCTGTAAAATTCAAAAAAAAAAATGCAGCACAAGCAGAATAAATTCAAACCAAAGACATGGATCAACTGGAAATCATCTCATGAGCACGATAGTACCCCTAATTTTGTCCAATTTTGCATTTATATAGAATTTCCAATTCGGGACCTCAAAACCCTAACAATGGCATCGTGCCATTCCTGCACTTAAACTTCAACCAAACCAATCAAAAACATTGCAAATATGATAGCAAGCATGGATATATGATCAAAACATATTTATGATGGATAAATCATTGAAAACAAATCTTGAAAAAAAGATGCAAACCGTGGCACTTTGAGGCGTGATTTCTGAAGGTTTTAAGGCTTGAGGATGATTGGAATGGCTTCAGAACACGTCCAGGAACAGATTGTTGGCTTTGGAATTACTTGAAACGGCCATGGAAGAGAATACAGTCTGCACTTTTTCTTCCAAAATTTGCAATTTCTTCCCCTTGTTTTCACGACCCCAGACCCTCCTTTATGCTTTAGAGATGTTAGGTATATATGATAGAATTATTTAGGTCAACAAAAACTGATCATATCTTTGCAAATTATGGAGATTTGATTTCATTCTTTTCCTTGTATGATTTGTTTCCAAAATAGACTAAATTAAGATCTTTTCCAATCAATTAGCTCTTACACGAATTTTTTGATTTGCTAGTTGTTCATGGACTCATAATATGCTCATAAAATCAAATCTTTGATTTTATTTGATTATTCTACTATTTAAATTGATTTATTTTGATTTAAATGGATAAAAAATCAAAATAAATAATAAAATTAATAAAATAATAGATGGACAAGATCAGGGGTCATGGGCCATCTTAGGAACAATTTTCAAACAATAAAACATGGGCCCATTTGGAGAAAAAAGTCATTTTGATCAATGTTGACTTCATGCACATTTCCAAAAATTGGTCAACTTTGACAATACACATCTCTCTCATTTTTAACCCTAAGAAGGTGTTCTTGGACTTTTTAGAAATCTTAGGATGTCCCCTAAACAAAACTTTTTGTTTACTCTCAATTGGGTCTTCCATGTTCATGTAAGAAGCTTTGACCCAAAAGGTGTTTTTGTTGACTTTTCAAAAGGACCTATAATGTAGAAATCCATATCTTTTGATGAGTGCATATTTTGAACTTGTGGGATGAAAATGAATTTTAGGGAATTGCATCCTCTTTAAAATGAGCCTTGGATGGAAAATTTCTGATAAAGTATGAAGAAGTTATGCTTGGTCAAAGTTTGGTTGACTTTTCTTGAGAAACCTTAATTTAGCAACTTTTGGGTTTTGATGAATTTAGGGCATTCCTTGATGAAGCATGATCAACCCTTGATCAAATGATGAAAGTCACTTAAAAATGTGGATGTTGACCAAAAATCTTGAAGTTTGACTGTATCTGGGCCACAATTGACTTTTGACCTAATACAGTCGATTCTCAAGCATCTGAGCAGTTGACTGAGCAAACTTCTTATGCAGTGCTTGAAATTTGACATGGAGGGTCTTGAGAACATATTAGGACCATGGAGAGCATATGAGGTCTTTGGAGTCCACCTATCTTAATGAAAATGGAAACCCTAATTTGAGACACACTGCCTTAGGAGAGAGTTTGTCTGGTAAACTCTTGGGCAAACTTGAGCAAATTGAGGATCTATAAGAGTATGTATTGAGTAAAATGAGAGGGAAAATTTTGGGGTACAACAACATCCAACCCACTTAAAGGCAAACAAACCAAAATCAACAGCAAAGTCTCTATCGAAGATCAATAACGGGCACTTTAAACATACAAAAGAAGTAGTCACTGACCCCTTGGCTGGAGTATCGACGACCATGTCTCCATTCATAGAAGACAACATAAGACCCAATCTTTCAACATAATCAGAAGTAATAAAGCAATGAGTAGCACCGATATCAATAATAGTAATTAAAGGAGTATTATTAATGAAACATGTACCTCTGATGAGTCTATCCTCATTAGCTACCTGATTCTCAGCCAAAGCGAACACATTTCCACTGGTTTGCACCTTCTTTGGTTTTTGACATTGACTACCAATGTGTCCCTCTTCACCACAGTTGAAACAAATCATCTCCTTATGCTTGCACTTAGATACAACATGTCCAGTCTTACCACAACGGAAACACCTCTTCACCTCAGTAGTACACACGTTGCTCTTATGACCAGGCTTTCAACATTTGAAACAAACCACACCAACAGGAGCATCTCCCCCACTAGTTCTCTGACCCTGAGCAACTTTTTGTTTACCTTTAACAACTGGGGCATCATAAGGCTTACCACGATTTTGTTGGTGCTTACCCCTCTTCTCACTGATAATCTTATAGTGAGCATTATTATCCTCTTCATAGATCCTGCAACTATTAACCAAATCAGAAAAGACACGAACCTTCTGGTATCCAACTGCCTTCTTGATCTTCAGGCGCAACCCGCTATCAAACTCGATGCACTTTGAAAACTCAGCATTTGCCTCGCTATAGTGCGGATAAAACTTGACCAACTCAGCAAACTTTGCAGCATACTCAACAACCGACATACTCCCTTGCTTCAGCTTAAGAAACTCAATTTCCTTCTTACCACGAACATCTTCAGGGAAATACTTCCTCAGAAATTCTCTATGAAACACAGACCAAGTGACATTTTCACTTGTAGCTTCAAACCTCTGACACGTCTCTAGCCACCAGTCATCATCTTCAACTACTAGCATATGAGTTCCATATCGAACCTTCTGCACTGGAGTACAGTCCATCACACATAAGATTCTCTCAATCTCTTTCAACCAATCCAATGCTCCGTCAGGATCATACTTACCCTTGAAGGTAGGCGTATTCTCCCTCTGGAAGGTCTCCAAACTACGAGATCCAGCATTCCCGTCAGTGTTTGGCCGATTCTCCATAGCATGTGCCATTGCTTCTAAAGTAGTAGCAAGTGCAACATCATTCCTTCCAACCATCATAACTTATCACTACAACATAAACAACGGTTAGAACTCAAGTTAACAATACTCGATTGTTAAATAAACTACGACTCAACAACTTGGTCAGACGGACCGAATTGCTCTGATACCAACTTTGTAACACCCCAATTCTACCCGACAATTAATATAAAAATCAGAGTTATAAAATTCCGACAACCGAATCAGGATGTTATAATTATGACTTAAAACAATTGTATTCATTACAGATATATAACACATTAAACTTGGATGAACCAACAGTAACATAAATTAATCTTCTGAAACCAACAACTTTCATAACCACGCAGCAGAATCAAATATTCAACTTAAAGAATATAACATATTTATCCAACTAAAACAACTTTAACTAACAGTTATTTAACGAATAACAGCTTAAAGTGCAACAACCGAATAATAACAATCAAATAGCAAGTGTTCATCCCCTCAGTGTTACGTATCAGAGCAATGACACCAACTCGAACTACTGAAGGTAAACCGCCTCCACTCTGGATTACCTGCACGTACAAACATAGGGTTAACATTCAAACATAAAGGGTGAGATATTGGACATTATAATATAACATATGATACATATTCACCACTTCTCAAATTTTAACAACATAAGCATAATCAAATCAACCACACAACGACTCAGAATACAACATAAAATGCAACTTGTCTTTATGCAAATGCATGTGGTACCAATGGAGCGGAACTCCCAACTTAAAAATATGCCAATAAATAGAGGCATCAACAAGGCATAAGCATTCAACTCAATATTTTGCCAATCCATGCCAACTTAACGAGCATCAGCTCCAACTTGATATGCGATGTATGTGACATAACATGAATGTAGCAACAACAACAACAAACAACAACTCAACATAAATCAACATTGGACATAAGCCTACAACATCAACAACAATTCAACATCAACTCCACATAAATCAACTTTGGCCATAAGCCTACAACATCATATCTGCCAAAATTAGAGGCAGCTCAACATAAATCATCAACATGCAAATTTCTCAATTTAGGACAACTTATACAACACTGGTATCGACCAAAACAACATATACGGGAAATAGGACTATGAAAACTACGTACCCCTCGACATGTACAACAACCAAGATAGAAAAATAACTAACTCATACTCCTCGACACACACAGAAACAAAGAAGAATAACAACTAACTTATGTTCCCTGTCACAACCTATAACTTCGTTCCGCTCGACAATAGTATTGTTTTCCTCGGCACGCCTTGCAGCCTAATGCCGCTCGACATCTAACACATATATTCTTCGACACACTTTGCAGCCTAAATTCCACTCGGCACCTAACACTATCAGCATCCTCCTCAACCACTAATTTTGGCCAACAGCATGGAACAATACAACAACACAACGACCATCATAACATAATCCATGATTTCCGACCAACTGCTCGGAATAACACAACAACGGGCAACTATATCTACTTTCAACAGATTCACTAATTGTACAAGACAATCACGCTGAACCCTTCCTATAATGACCACAACAACAATTTACTAATTTTCCTGCCAACCGCTCGGAATATCACAACGTCCTAACGACCACATCAACATGTAGAATCTACTCTAACCTAATCATCGATTATACCAGACAATTATACAGACAACTCAAAACACCCACAACATAACAACCGGGAAACTTCCTATAATAGGTTCATTAAACAGTCGTACGGTAACTCCCTAAACGACCACAACATGAGGAAATAAGCAACTTTAATAACAAATCTAGAACATCAACGTGCAACAGCCATACAACGACCAATTCCCACATAATACGCATCATAAATCCCATTATAAGGTCAGAACCCCACCCTTACCTGGATTGAAGGTTGCTCTACCAAAATCCCAGCCGACAACCTTGCTTTGTTCTGCTCCACACTGGGTAGCTTGCTCCTCTCTTCGCGCGGCTTCACACGGTCAGCGCACAAGACTCCTTGTTCTCTAAAAAACCAAACCCTTGTGTCAGCTTAACCTTATATCATCAATTCGATTGGGCCTAACTTACACACCCCCACTTTACTACTTCCAACCAATAACATAAGCCCAACACAATTATTCCATTAATTCCAACATTATAATCATTATTAATCAACTAATTAATTAATTAATAACAATATAACAACTTTTACCAAAAATTCTCAACATCTCACAACTTCAACAAATAATCCAAAAAAAAAATAATTAAATAATTAATTAAATAAACGGCCGTTACACTTTCATTCGGCTGAATCCATATTGTGAATTGTTGTCACCATATACTTCTAATTTAATCCACCGTCTTACGCTACTCCTTTGTAAAAATTATCGTTCTTCAAAGCTTTCACTCGATCGAATCCAAATTGCGAATGTATCGTATCCCAAGATTTACCAATTTGATCCACCGTCTCACACTACTCCTTTACAAGAATCGCCGTTCTTCAAAGCTCTTGACTCGATCAAATCCAAATTGCGTAATCTTGTCCAAAACCTTCAAATCTCAATGATCTTGAAGGAAAACCCCAGCTTGGTTTTCTTATTTGAAACTCAAAAAATTCTCAATCCAATCTTAGGTTACACAAATCTACAATGAACGTTACCAATACAAGTCTAGATGGCACCCAAACAATGAATTATTATGTGTACTTTGTTTGTGTGTGTGCGTAGATGAGAGGTTAAAGATGGTGAGTAATTTTTGTATGTGTTTATAGTTTTATCAAATTGGAAATGATACATGTAAGAAGTATTTATATGTGTCGTAAACGATAAAAAAAATGAGAGTCGTCACCACAACTTTTTGTCCTAAGGACGGGAAAAGACAGATAACTCTAAATTTCAGAGATTTCTAAGTTCACGATTTGGTTAGATAAAGGGAAGGTGTTAGGCACCCTTTATCTCCATTATTCTCATGAGCATCCTTTTTAGGTTTAGAACTTATCGGGAATTCTCTATTTAAATATGTTATTACCATATATATAAAGATTTAATTTTTTTACTTAGGGGACTCACCTTGATTTTTCAACTGCGTGCCTACATATCCTCTTGCAAAGAAATCAAAGTTCATTTCGTAATTCGTTATGTGTTTGGTTAGTTTTTTTATAGTAGTGCGTAGAATTACTTTCGAGTGATCCTTTGAAATTCGTCTGGGTTTGAAAATTGAGTAATTGTAGACGTAGTTCGAAGTTTTGATTTGAAAGCAATTTAACAATCCTTTTTTTGAAAATAATCTTGAATTTTTATTATGTTAGTAGAAACAAATATTTTGATGGGTTAGCTGTCTTAGATTAAGTTAAGTTTGAATTTTGAGGAAGAGTTGATCTTCTTTGGAATTAGATCGCGCTAGGCGAAGAAAATAACTTTTATAAGGAGTTAATCCTTATTAGAATTAGATCGCGCGGGGCAAAAAAATTCATTTGATTTGTCAATAATTTTTAGATATTTTATTTTGAATAATTAGTTTATACGATATTAAGCCGGCCTACTAATTAATCGAGGATGTGAAATCCTTTTATTTGTAAAATATTGAATTAATTTGATTATAAAAAATATTTGATCATATACAAAGTTAATGATTTATGATTACAAGAGTGATGAGAGATTAGTCGCAAAAGCCATAAAATATTATGTATAAATTAATGACTTAACAAAAGGACATATTTTTTGGATTTTTTATATTTTTAATTAAATTAGAAAATAAGCTAACCTAGATTAATCTAAGAAGATTTAACTAAATTAACTAATTAAAAATAATATTTTTTTTTTTTTTATGTTTGATATTTTTATAAGGCTAAAAGAGAAAGTCTAAAATTAATGTAATAAATCTAATAACCAATGGACACCAAACTAAATATCCAATTAATAATTATGCATAATTAAATAGAAAAGCTAAATTAGAAAACTAAAATATAAAAGGGTGTTGATTATGTCGGAAAAGTAAAAGTAGAAGGTATGGAAATTTAGAAGGCAAGACCTAAAACTTGAAAGAGTTTGAAGAATGATTTTGAAGTAGTATTGGTGAGGTGATGATTGGTGAACTTGATGGATATGTTTCATGTTTATAAAATACTTTTTCTTTTGGAAAGAAGGACTATGGTGTTACTGCAAAACTTGAAGGTTAATTAGTGAGGATGTGTATATGTGACTGATTGCGAGAAATTTGGTACAAGATTTTAAAAATATGTGAATTCTATAAATAAAAATGTATGCATAATTCGCACAGCAAAACGTGAATGGGTGAACTACTAGAAAACTAGTTTATAAAAAAGAGTGTGATAAAAATTAGGTTTGAAAATTGCTGAGGAAAAATATAATAATTTTAAAAACATCTATCAGAAATTATCATATAGTTTAATTAGATTAATTAAAAATTTAAAAATACGTATATAAAATTGAATTATAAAAGAGGGGTCTGATATTGAAATCATCGATCAAAATATTTGAAAATAGCATAGTGAAAACAAGGTTTTGAAAATGTGTGCGAATGAAATTGTTAATTCGTGGATAATTGTGTGTTAATTGTATGTGCAAGACAAAAATAGGGTTAAATGTTTGTTCAAAACAAAACCCAAAAAAAAAAGTTGCATAGAAAGAATGTTTATGAAAGTGAGAGATATAAAATTGTTGATAGAAATATTGTTGGTTCCCAAAACTGTGAAAACCAATGGTTATTTATAGCGTTGGAGAATCAGGTTAAAAGGAGAAAACAAATGAGAGAAAATAAAATCAAAGTAATGTCTGATTGTAGAATTTTTTTTGGAATAATCAGATTTTGAAAAAAAAATGCAAATAACCACGTTTTAGAGAAAATTACCTGAATAATGAGGTTTCAGAAAATATCTACAAGGAGGAGCCAAGTGGGATGACACCTACTCATAAGTTTTGTATGGAGGGGCCAAATGAGATGGCGTCTAGGTTCATCTCATTTTCCCTAAGCCATCTCAGATGACACCTAAGTACAAATACGGGGCATTTTTTTATTTTATTTTTTAAAATAAAAAAATAAATTTGTTACAAACGAGACTTCGATTTTCATTCGTAATAAGACCAATACATAATGAGGGAAAAACAATACATATTATCTAGCAGTCAACGTCATCTCGTAGTCACCCTCGTCGTCACACTCGGCTTGTAAGACATATTGGTGATCGGGTAACAAAGAATTGATGTGCCAAAATTTTATTTTCATCGGAGTTTCGTGACCGAGTAACAAACATATCCATCTATTGTGAAAATGATTTCGAATGTCATGGTGAAAGAATTAGAGAGAAAGTGAGAAGATGTGTGAAAATGGTGGAGAAATGATCAGTTTTATTTATAGAAAATGCAATTACACATAGGAGTCATCTCAGATGGCGCCTCCTCTCAAATTTATAGAGTAGGAGCCAAGCCATTTGGTGCCTCCATAGTGCATGCGTCATCTCAGATGGCGCCTACATGCTATTTTTAGAGCATAAGCCGTCTGAGATGGCTCCTTCGTGTAGACATTTCCTGAAACCTGGTTATTCAGGTATTTTCTCTGAAACGTGGTTATTTGTGTTTTTTTCAATACTTAGTTATTCCAAAAAAATTCCCTGATTGTATCTTGGCCAACAAAATTAAGAACCTAGACTTAGTTGTGACTCTCGGCAATATTTGATTTGAAAAATATTTATTATGAAAAAAGATTTAACTTATTTTTGGATTTATGGCTATTTTTTTACATAAAATCAAATATTTTAATAATAAAAAATTTAATATTAAATATTAATAAAATATAAAATAAAATTACTTAATAAATTATAAAATATTTTTTTTAATGATTTTTTGGAATAATGAAAGAAAAATGCAAAATAGATAAAATACAAAAAATATGGAAGGTGGAATTTGAACACGGGGATCTCTCACTTGTAAGCTTTACCTCCTTACCAGTTGTGCTATTTCATTTATTCAAAATAAAACAGCACTTGAAATGATATGAAGGATGAGCAATTTTGTTATTTAAAAATACAAATAATAAGTAAACTGTTTTATATTTTTTAAATAAAACAAAGTAAATTGCTGTTAAAATGTTATTAAATTTGAACCAAAAAAAATTATAAAAGTTTGAAAATAATTTTGATTGTTAGAAATGGGGCATACAAATTTGGGGTATGGCAATATATGTGCAAGTTAGAGGAAAAATGAGAGGCTTAGAAATTGAAAAGAAATGCAAATTTCTGAAAAATTACAGTATGTGTTGACACGTATAAGTCATGTGTCGATACATGTAATGACATGTGTCAACCTATTCAAGGTCATGTGTCGATACATAGACAGAGGCTTACAGGCTTTAAAATACATTATATGTGTAGACCTGAAACACATATGTGTCGACACATGGATGAAAACTTTCAGTGTGTGTCGACCTGAAGAGATGGATGTGTCAACACATAATTACAAAAGTTACAGTCTTTATTATTGATTCACATGTGTCGACTTATACATTGTACGTGTCGACACATAAACATATTTTATCATGTAAAAACTCATTTTTAATGCATAATATATTTTCTAAGCATGTTCTAAATGCATTCTAAGATCCCTAATCCAAATGTGCACATAAAAAACTCAGAGCCTCCGTTCAATATACAAAAATGCTAAGGTTATCCTAGTTTTGACGTCATGAAAAATATCTAATGGGAAAATGCACTCACAATTATTTGTAATGTAATTTGATTTTGAAAAAAATAATAATTTATAAAAAAAATTGATTTCATTAAATGGGTGACATTGGGGGTGGGGGGGGGGGGGATATCCTAACCCAACCCGAACTCGTTTGGGACGAGTTTGGGTTTTAAATCTCCATCCTCGTTGGAGTTTGGGAGGGGAACGTAAATTATTTTAGGGTTTGGGTTTTGAGGAGGTAAAAATCGTCTCCAATCCGCTCTGTTGTTTTGCCCATATGTCATGCTTTCATCAATGAGATATATTTTTTTATGATATTCATAAGTCATCATGAAAAATATTACTTCACACTTTTTAATATATATTTTTTAGAAGGGGTATTTCAGGATATATCCAAAGAAGAGAAGATTTTCCTAGGAGGGGATCTTAATGGACACGTAGGTAGCGTGCCAAGAGGTTTTGAGAGTGTGCATGGGGGTCTTGGCTTAGGGGAGGTGAATGCGGAGGGTAAATCTATTTTAGAGTTTTTGTCGACTTTAGATCTTTCTATAGCCAATACATTGTTTAAGAAAAGAGATAAACATCTTATCACATATAAAATTAGAGGGACATGTTCTCAGATAGATTTCTTTCTTATCAGGAAGTATTGCTTGAACTGTAAAGTTGTCCCAGAAGAGATCTTGACTACCCAACATAGAGTTTTGGTTATGGGTGAAAGAATTAAAGAAAGGGCAAAGAGAAGAAGTCATATGGTAGCACCAAGGATCAAATGATTGCATTTGAAGGGTGAGAAACAAGAAATTTTTCAACAAAATATATGGGAGGGATGGTTTGGACAATCACAAGGAAGTACAAATATATGGAACAAGATGGCCCAAGAGATTAGAAAAGTGGCTAAAGAGATGTTAGGTGAATCTAGAGGTTTTAGACTTATGGGTAAATAATCATGGTGGTGGAATGAGTGTCCAGAGAAAAGTTAAAGTAAAAAATGATTGTTTTAAAGAATGGTCTAGGTGTAGAAATTATGAAATTTGGGAAAAGTACAAGATAACTAAAAATGAAATCAAAAAGGCGGTGAGTGAAGCAAGAACCCAAGCTTTTGATGGACTATACCAATCTCTAGGAATTAAGGAGGGAGAAAGATCTACATATAGGCTTGCTAAGGGAAGAGAAAGAAAGACTAGAGATTTGGATCAAGTAAAGTGTGTTAAGGATGAAGAAGGCAAAGTCTTAGTGCAGGAAAAAGATATAAAGGATAGATGGAATGTGTATTTCCACAACTTATTTAATGATAGATATGGGTATGACTCTACCGGACTAGACATAAGAGAAGAGGATCGGAACTATAGTTACTATTGTCGGATTCAGAAACAGAAGGTAAAGGAAGTGTTGAAAAGAATGAGTAACGGTAAGGCGGTGGAGCCAGATAACATACCTATTGAAGTATGGAAAATTCTTGGAGATAGAGATATTGAGTGGCTCACCAAATTATTTAATAAAATTATGAGGTCAAAACACATGTCGGACGAATGAAGGAGAAACACTTCAGTTCCTATCTATAAGAACAAAGGGGATATACAAAATTTTATAAATTATAGGGGAGTCAAGCTTATGAGTCATACCATGAAATTTTGGGAAAGAGTGATCGAATGGAGATTAAGAAAAAAGACTCAAGTTACTTATAATCAATTTGGTTTTATGCTATAAAGGTCAACCATGGAATAATTTATCTATTATGGCGGGTGATGGAGCAATATCGAATGGACCAACAAGACTTGCACTTGATTTTTATTGACTTGGAGAAGGCGTATGATAGATTGCCTATAGAGATTATGTGAAAAGATCTAGAGAATAAATGGGTTAGGGTTGCATATATTCGAGCTATCCAAGATATGTATGAAAGGGTATTGACTAGTGTTAGGACATAGGGTGGAGAGACAGACGATTTCCCCATCACAATTGGTTTACATCAAGGGTCAATCATAAGTCCCTACCTTTTTACCTTAATTTTGGAGGTACTCACGGAACAAATCCAAGAGATAATGCTGAGATGTATGCTTTTTGCAGATGATATAGTCCTCCTTGGAGAGTCAAGGGAGGAGTTAATGAGAGGTTGTAGGCTTGGAGAAGAGCTTTAGAAACACATGATTTTTGCCTAAGCAGAAGTAAGTCGGAGTATATGGAATGTAAGTTTAACAAAAGAAGCATGGTTTCTAACTTATAGGTGAAAGTAGGAGACCATATTATCCCTCAAGTCACGCGGTTTAAATATCTTGGGTCTGTAATACATAATTATGGAGAAATAGAAGGTGATGTAAATCATCGCATTCAAGTTGGATGGATGAAATGGAGAAAGGTCTCGGGTGTTTTATGTGATGCAAAGGTACTGCTCAAGCTAATGGGAAAGTTTTATCGGGCTGCGATAAGACCTGCGATTTTGTATGGAACAAAATGTTGGGCGGTTAAGAACCAGCACGAGAATAAAGTAGGTGTAGCAGAGATGAGGATGTTGTGTGGATGTGTGGTAAGACTCGACATGATAAAACTAGAAATGAAATTATTAGACAGAGTGTTGGAGTAGCGCCTATTGTAGAGAAGATGGTGAAAAATAGACTTAGATGGTTTGAACATGTAGAGAGAAGACATGTAGACTCTGTAGTAAGGAGAGTAGACCAGATGGAGGAAAGACAAACAATTCGAAGGAAAGGAAGACTCAAAAAGACTAAGAGAAATTATCAAGAAATATCTCAAAATTAATAATTTAGATAAAAATATGATTCTTAATAAAACATTATGACGAAAGTTAATTCATGTAGTCAACTCACTTAATAAAATAAAGTGTAATTATTATTGTTGATGATGTTAAATATATTTTGTTCTTGGTTGCGTCATCCTCAGAACTTATATGCAAATAGAAGAACATATACATCTTTCCATAATGAAGATGATTGTTACAAAAATATATTCACCAATCACCCTGATAGATGACTGACCACCAAAATGTAAAAAAAAAAAAAACATCAATTATTTTCATCATTTGATGTAGCTACAAACAAATTTTTACTTTAGCCCAATAATATCAACAATTTATTTGTTTGAGACATGGTAAACCATTTACTCGTATATACTATAATTCAAATAAAATTACATCAAGTGTAGAAAAAATAGTTTTTTATTCTTTTCTATTTAAAGGAATGTTATTCCATGTTGTAAGACATTCTTTTATTTACATATCATAGAGATTCTTAGAGAGTTTTAAGCTATATGGGTCTTCTTTGTAAGCTTTCTTCGATCTTTCTTCAATTTAAATACAATTAATTTATTGAATCTCTCTTTAATAAACTTAATTTGATTCTGATATATTTTTTATCTTCTTTTTATTTTATTTAGAGTTTAATGATTATGTATTGACAGTGTAAAATAGTTTTATAATATCAATTAATAAGATAAATTGTTCAACTATGTTATATCAATAATTTAAAGTTTATAGTCTGATGTAACATGATACGCAATGGTGATTGATTGACAGTGTAAAATAATCATATATTATCGATACATATTTCATTTTCACTTTTATTTATACTTAAATCTATTTATATTTTAATTTAATTACTCTTTATTTAATTGAAGGTTAGCCTCATGTTTATATTTATTTGATTTAAATGTATTTTTAATTTTTATTTTCAAGTTTTTTAACTTTTAATCATTTTTTTTAAATCAGTTATTCTAATTCTTAAACTTTATATCATTTGAGATTTAATTGGTCTCCTTTTACTTTTGCATATGTGGTAGTGCTGATGATTGGAATACAAAAAACATTTTCAACTACGTGACATTGATGATTAAATTAATATATTAATTAATATTTTTTATTAATTAATAAATTAATGAATAATTTTAATTATATTTTTTAGTAAATTAATTAATCAAAATACTTAAATAAATCATAATGGACCAAACCTTACCAAGCCCACTCCAATTAGTCACTAACCTTTGTGTTTGGGAGGCTGTTGTCACTGACACTGATTGTATTAAAAGATAGGATTGCGCTCTGAAAAGCTTCAACTTTTGATGATTTTCAGCACCTTTGCTATCTCAGTATGTTTCATTTCATTCAATTTAATGGAACCTTGGTTGAGTAATTTCATCATATGATGATATTATTTTTCTTTAATAACTCCACGTTGTATGATATATATTAGAAATGCATTTTCGATTTCAGAAATATCTTTAAAATTTCACCGAAGTGCCTAAGAAACACAAAGTACACTAAGAAATTCTTGTTTATAATGTTGTTACTATTAATGAGATATATACACTATTCATATCAACAACAAAAAAAAACGATGTAGGACTCCAATTTTTTCACTAGTCATACTTACTGTCCATACACTGCTAAACCAAGTTATTTGCTGAAATAAACTCATCACAACTAATAACTACCTACCATGAAAGTGCGTTGAAAACATACAAAATATAAAATTATTTATTAACCGTAAACAAAATAAGTACATAAAAGTAAAATATATAAATGTATTAACAAAATAAAAAAATGGTTAAATAAGTTTTTGGTCCCTCTAAATATTTCAAATTTTGTTTTTAGTCCTTCAATTTTTTTTTTTTAAGATTTTGTCTCTTTAAAATTTTCCGTCTGAATAATTGATTCTCAACGTCAAATTCCACTGACGGCTTCCTATGTGGCAAGACAGATGAATTAAATAATTTGTTTTTTCTTTTATGATATGGAATTCATTACTTAAGTGACATAACTCGTGTTTCAAAATCAAAATTCTTCGACAGTGGTCCCTCTCTCCAAAAAAAGTCGTCGTTCTATCTCTATCTTGTGGTCCCAACATTGATGAATTTTGAGTTGGTTGTTGCGGTCCCAACAACGATTAGATAAGTTCAACTTGCTATAGTTTATTCATTTTGAGTATTGATTGTTTGTTGCATGCCCCATTTGCTGGTCTCAAAATCTAGGATTTTTTGGTTTTAATCTCTTGGTAATGTCTGAGTTATCTTTGTTTTTTTTTAAATGTGTAGGCAATGAGATTATTTAAGGTTGTCTTTTATACCAAAGGATCATTTGTAAAGGATGAAGGATTAAAATATGAAGGGGGGAATGTTTGCACTGATATTTGATCATACTTTGAAACATGTGACTTAATTAAGGGTATGGATTCATCATTTAAAACTGAAGATATGAAAATATGGTGGAAGTCTGAGCATGGCTCACTTCAAATATCAATAAGTCGCTTTTTCCAAAAATAAAAAATTTTGATTTTTGCGAAAATCAAAAAGTCGATTTTTTTGAAAAAAAAAAATTGCTTTGTTTGAAAATCAAAAAGTCGTTAATTTCAAAAATCAAAAAATAGATTTTTTTCAAAAATTAAAAAGTCGGTTTTTTCAAAAAATAAAAAAAATAGATTTTTTCAAAAATCAAAAAGTCGATTTTTTCAAAAAATAAAAAAAACTTACTTTTTTTGAAAATCAAAATGTCAATTTTTTCAAAAATCAAAAAGGTGATTTTTTCAAAAATCAAAAGGTCGATTTTTTCAAAAAAAAAATCAATTTTTTCAAAAATAAGAAAGTTAATTTTTTTTCGAATTCAAAGAGGTCGGTTTTTTTCGAAAATAAAAAACTCAATTTTTTCTAAGATCAAAAAGTCAATTTATTTAAAAAATCAAAATCAAATATAATGGTTTAGTTCTTTTAACAAATAGTTAGTTTATAATAAATTGGCTTCTAATGGTTTAGTAAGTTCGGAATTCCAAACCATTATACCAAACCAAAATTTTTGATTCAGTTCGATTTTAAAAAAATTAAAACTTTTTTAAAATCTGTTTGATTCAATTCGGATGAATATATATAATAATTTGATTTTCTATCAAAAGTGTACCACGAACATCACTAATAGACACTAATTTATGGTAAAGGAAATGAAGATGCAACACAAGGCAGCTGGTATGCAAATGTAGTGAAAATAAGATTATTCAAAAAAATGCTAGTGTACGCGCAATTAATCGTTTTTACAATTTCCACTTATTAGAATCCAATTGCTCTATTTAAATTACAATCCCGACGCATGATCATAATAATCATAACGGAAAAATATGAGCCTAGCTCTATGCCAACCACCAAAGTCAAAGCTTATTGTATATGTAACTAAAATAACAACGAATGAATGGCCCTATTATTAAATTAAATCTAAATTACAATGTTCAATCATGTACTGTTATATTTTCCATGTTAGCAGCATACTGTGAGTATATCTTTCTGTACAAGTCACCTTCACACACCAATGATATATCCTCAGGAGATAACATCATTTTACCTCTGCTCAAATAATGTCGAGCACTTCGCCTGCATAAAAACATTAAGCAAATTATTTAAGAATTTTCTGATTAACTTTTTCAATCATTCCAAAGGTTGAAAACAACTGAATTTGATCCCACAAACATGTACCTTCCTTTTCTCATGTTTTTAACACCTTGTGACATGCGGAAACCCTCTGAAATTGAAATTTGGCGTAGTGAAGAAAGAACATCGTTGAATGCAATGCCTTTAATTGTAGATGATGATCTTTTAGGAACAATGGATCGGATCACATTGAACAGAGATGGTCTGCGTTCATTGTATTGCATACTGCTAAATTGATATCAATATTAACAAATAATGAAAAATAATTTTAAGAAACAGGTGTAGACAACTACCAAACTGAAAGGCAGGGCTATATATACCTCTTTTTATCATTTCTTGTGTTGTTCACCTCTAATAGCTCTTTAGTATAGTTACTCATTGTTTTGGTGTGGTCCTGTCTAGACAACTTCCCCAAAGCCATAATATTTGTAGTAGAAGCCAACATCTCTGAAGTTACGTCTACCCTGTTCTCAAAACCGAATTTGGATCCCGCGTCAACTATATGCTTGGCATAAAAGCAGAAACCATGTTCAGCAACAGTTGACATCATCATTTGCTCATCATACCAACTAAATGTGGCATCATCAGCCAGGAAAATTGGAGGTTCCATAATACCCTGCATGTTTAGAGTATTATAACAACGATTAGGATACAATACAGTTGAAAAAAAACAAAATTGTCAAGGTACTTACACACTGTTTTTGCTGGTGATTACGAAACAACAAGTCAGCTTCTGAAATTAGATCGCTCAGCCCACTAGCAAGTTTAGCAACTTCGATAGCACCTATCTGTTCTGAGGTGGCATGCTGTTTTAAATCTGTTTGACAATCACGAAGTTTCCTCCACGAATTTTGCACCATATCTATCTCAATAGATGGACAGTCAACAGACTTTGACTCCAACTTTAAATCAGTTTGACTGCACTCATCCATCGTGTTATAAACAGATGCAGATGTAATTTCCATGTTCACATCAGTAAGATCTTGTGAAGTTGCTCTTGGAGAAGATTTGGGAATTTCAGTATTCACCAACAAATCTGGATCTTTAGGCACTTCGGCCAAGTTCTGACAAACCCTGAAAGAGAATGGTTTCAGTTCATTATCCAGAGAAACATCTACTGGACAGGCAAGCTGCCCAGAAGACACTACTTCAGATTTTGCAGTCTTGGAAACAAAACTTGGTTCTGGAAAACGGGACAGATCAGGTGATTTGTGTGTTTTGTTTAAGCATGCATCATAAGTTGTTTCCAAATATTTACAATGTTCCTCCTCTGAATCTTCCAAACTAGAATGCAGCAGCTCGCAAAAAGACATGTTGGCATAGCTTTGATTCAATAGAAACTTAAAGAAAGATTCAGCGTTGCCTTCATGGGTTTGTCTCGTGTAAGCTTCGTCATGAACATTTACAGAATGCCTATTATTTGGACCCTTATCCATATCAACAGAGGACATCACAAAAAGTTGACCTTGGTCCTTTTGCAAAGAGGATGTTACTGGGGAACCAGAACAATTACTAAGCTCAGTGATAGCACTATATTGACTATCAAACTCACTGCAGTCTGTAATAGGTTCAATTCTCTTCATGACCTCTATCTTGGGCTCTAAATAAACAGTTCCTGTACACTGCACATCTAAGCTATTTTGCTCGTCATTTATGCAAAGCTCTTCGTTAACTAACCCTTCCCATCTTGAGTTATTTTCTGCTATGATTATTGACTTGGAAACTTCATTATCAATTAGTTTGGATAACTCAGAGGAAAAACTCCACGGTATCATCTTTGGTAGTATCTTATGACCAGCCTCAAGATCAAAAGGAAGTGAGCCATATAGTGTCTGCACTTTCTTGTCTGGACAGTGAAAAAAGAAAATTCAAGTTTCAACAAGCCGTTAATAAGATAAAGGGGTAAACTATAATTGTAAGAGAACGATCAAATTATACATTAGTGATCCAAAATTTGAGCAGTTATGGTTTTCTTGTAAGTCATATACATGCATATCTGCAATCTAGTTCTAAACATAAAGCATATAACAACTTGAAGATAAGGAATATATTTAACATAACATATTTCTATCTATTAATCAGATGTATTGGATATATGATTATCAGTCAAACAATTATTAATCAGATGTATTGAATATATGATTATCAATCAAACAATATCTTCATCTTAAAATGGTATGTTATGTCACCTGTGCTATATTTTTTATTCTGCAGCCAGAACTGAAGATGCATAATGGTTTTACGAATATCTCTGTCACAAGACTGGATAAACTTCTCTAGTAAAAGAGGATTGAAGTTAACTTCTTCTGTGCCACAAACCTACAGATCATCCGCAGAAGATATAAATTTCACTTTCAGTCTTTCCCTTCTTTTAAGGGGTTCGAAATTCTAAACCACGTACCATGAACAAATGGCGAAGCAACTCATCCGGCAATGGCAATGAGAAAGAAACACGTTGTCGACAGAGATTAATTGGCAGGCTAGCATTATTACCTAATTGACAAAAATGAACACATCAATATAAACACATAGATAAAAGCTTTATACAGAGAAATAATGCACTATTGAAGCAAGCCATCTCACTGTTGCTGGTCAGTATAATTGGCCCTTTTGCTGTCTCAGCAATGTGTTGTATGGCAGCAATACATCCACGGTCTTCAGGAAAAAGGATGTCAACATCCTCAACTAGAATTAAAGTTTGGACAGTATCAGATGCAAGTTCATCATTAATATCGTGCAACTTCTGAGATGTTCCACCAGGACTATGAGTTCCATCATCAGATATGGCTATCATTTCAATCACATCATCAGCCATCTCTTCAGCTGCTTTCACATTAGGTGAAGCTGGAGCTGGGAGCAATTTCATACTTTTCTTCTCTAAACTGACAGAATGTTTCACTAACCTGAGATATACAGCATATAAAATATGTTACCACAGTATCTTGATAGTAGTGATTTTTAAAACAAGTAACTTGATTTTATTAAAATAAAATTGAAATAAGGAAGGTCTCATCCTCAGTGAAGAATGAATATCGCAACCAGCCCAGTCAATATTAAAAGCTTATTGCTCAAGAGTTAAGACATCTATAGACCCCAAAAGCACTTATTAATGCTTAGCTCATGTTTGTTTTGGTAATTATTATTTGCCAATAAAATGTTGAAGGAAAGTGAAACCACGGGTATCTAACTTTTAAGTACTGTCAAAAATTTTAAAAAAAACTCGGGTACAGATGATTTTAATTGCAATAAGTATTGTTGGAAATAGAAAAACCAATAGTATGTTTCCCACTAAAATAAACATTTAAGTCTTAGGTTCATGTATATTTAGATTCATGCATTTAGGGAGTTGGACTATTATTTATTTCTCCTTGTAAACATAATATGTAATTAATTATATAGTGTGTATAAATATCAAGGTTGCTGAGTGCTTTACTCAAACACATTCAAAAAATTTCTTATTCCTATTTTTCACAGTTATTAGTAAGCATTGACAGGACAAACTAACAAACCCTTTGACACAGTGTGATCCAAGAGCGTCTCCAAAATACTGCTTGACAGCAGCCCCATTTCGCCAGTCTGATGCATTGAGCTGTTGACATGAGAGAAAACCTTTAATAGTTTTGGCCAAATCAATAACGGAAATTACAGATACATAAAAACAAAGAAAGGAATCATTTTTAGAAACTTAAATATATCTTTTTTGAAAGGATGCTCATAGGACTGCCAAGACATGTGCCACATATTTTTCTCAAGTATCCTCCCACCCCCACCCCCCCCAAAAAAAACAGGAAAACAAAACACCTCTGTTGACTATAACAATACAACTATTAGATTATCATTCTCCACATTTTTCATCGAACGACATAGCTCCAAAAAATAGAAATGGCAAGCTTAACATTGTTAATATGTATCCCAATTTGTCTAATTAATTTCTATGCATGCTTGACCTTATATCTGCTTTTAAAAAATTGACTATTTAAGATTTACAGGGGCATGAAATCAATGAATATTATCATTACAAAGGTGGATCAGTTGAAAGCATAAATAACCAAAACAAATTTATAAATGGATACCTCTAAAACTTCAAACCCTTGCTCTCGCGCACAAGCATATACAGCTGCAGACTTGCCACTCTGCAATATCAGACTCATGCTTCAGCAACCAATATGAAGTTATGGACAAGAAATGTATATGCAGAAAACTTGAATTTGGGAGCAGAGAGTGATAATTCTGAATTATCAACAACTACATTCAACTTAACCACGACAATTAACTTATGGCACAAATTGGACATTTTAGATTTTATACCTTTGATCAGAATACCAAACATGCCATGAAAATCATTCCAAATAACTATTATGTTAAATAAGTTTCAAAGACTTATAGAATTTTCCTCGACAGATATTATGCATAACAGAACAGAGGTGCAGCTATGTTACACTAATCCATTGCAAGAAAATTTTATAAAGCACAAATGGAAAAGTTTAGACTTCATCACATATTTCATCAAAATAAAAAATGCCAAGAAAAACAAAGATAGCTGTTCTGTGTATTAATCATTAGAAAGCCAATTAAATCACTAAACTTTTCTGAATATTTTCTGATCATATATAGTTGAATGGGGGTAACCAGATACTCAAAAGTACAAGAGAAGGTGTTATACTATTTAAAAAACAAATAAATAAAAAAAGACTGAGATTTCAATCAAATGATGGGCAGAAGGTCCAAAGAATTCAATTCTGAAATGGTTATATAATCAGTTCATTCATAGCACAACAGCAAGGTTATGTATCCTCATACCCCAACTGGTCCTGTAATTAAAAGAACATTCTTCAGGGAACCCTCATCTTTTGAAGCATGGTTATCACCAGGACAGTTATACTCACTATCAACATTTGGTATGCCAATATGATCCTTGTTAGAGGAACCCTTTCTGTTTTGATAACGTCTTTCATGCCAAAGATGTAACCAGTCACGCAAGAATTTCAGGGATTCATTATTACCGCATACCTAAATAAATATCATAAAACAAGAAATTTATGATTCAGGAAGTATGAAAATTTAGAATCAAAACATGCAACTTGAATATTTACTTTTAAAATAGATTACGCTGTGAACAAGAAATGTCAGACCTCCGAGGCTTTTGTTGGTTTGTACTTGTGTATCCATAAGCTGCTCTCAGCATTATCTTCACAACTATGGCAGAAAGAGTTCATTCTGCAATATGATAGTAGGGAAAACTTCACTATCGGAAAATATATTTGCTAGCAAAGCTTTGCAGAGGGATTAAAAAATAATGGTCTTATTAGAAAACAAGCATCGGTAATACAGCCATTTTCTTTTAAATGATCAATCAATCCCATTGCTAAACTACCGAGGCGATCAGAGTAACCAGACCATACCAACTAGTTTAGGAGAAAGAATGTGGAATAAGGGTAGCAGAAATAAATTGCTGAAACTGATATACCACATATCAAGATGTATACATTAGATACCAAAAAATGATCTCACAACCTTATATTACTTAAAGAAAAAATAACTACAAATCAACCAATTAACTAAGGTGTATATCTTCAAGACATAAGGGTCAACTAATTGAGCCCTAGACAAAAGTTTGGTGACTGTTGTGTCAATGGAAAAGAAAAATGAGGACAAGGAAGTTATGCACAACACATTCGCCAAAAGGTTGGTAGCAGCATCTGCAATATAAATGGGAATGTGCATAACATAAATATGAAATCACCAAAAACAAAAATGTAAAACTAGTCATGTTGGTGACAATGACATAATTGGATATTGTAAAGTTTCCCATAAGACATCAGGTGCGGATCACATTTAACCTTTCTCGAAGAAACATACTCGGTGGCTTGGCATCTGATTTTCCAAAAATGCATGCTTGCCCAGATACAGTACTGTCATCGTTCACCTCCAAGTCCTGGAGACAATTTTTGGAAACAGTAAAAAGTCATTGGCATAGAGCTGAGGTATACTTCCCCCTCTAAACTAGTTTCCACTGATAACCTACAGTAAAGGGGGCTGGTTAATGCAAACAGAAGGTGTTGATCAGATTATACAAAAAAAACTGCGTACCACTATGCCATCTTCCGGCTTTAAAGTGCATGTTGTTTGGTCATTAGCTAGCACAGCTGAGTTTTCTGGTGACATTTCCTTCATATTTTCTGATAGTGTAGATAGCTTATCTGAATAAGACACTGCATTCTGAGAAATTGAAGCGCTTGAGGGTTTCACACCTCTAAGAAAGTTATCAAAATTTAAGGGTTCAACAGAACCCTCCATAACAGATAAATTTGAACTTTCTGGACCACAATCTACAACAGTGGTATTTCCCGAAAATTTCCAGCCACTCCAGTCAAGAGATGAAGTATAATCCTGCATTAGCAAATTTTATGGCTAGCTCAAACAAAAATGAAATAACAAAAGTTAAAACCCAGAGAGCAGGGATACACACAGACACACATAAAGTGAGTGAGCTTTCACTTCTTAGGGTAAAATAAAGAATCTCAACTGTGTTTGTTATGCATGTACATGTAGATATACTATCATCAATTGATTTCCTCATCAACAGATGAGATTCCTAACTTTACCCTCTAAAGTAAATTGTTCCCTTGCACACACACACACACAAAACCCCATAAAAAGGTACGTGCCTGAATAAACGATAAACACCTAATTTAATCTCAAATCAAGCTACCAAATTAAATCATAGACAGATCTACCATACCCGAATCTCTTCAAATACATGAATAGGACCGCAGATAGTTCTTCTACTCTCCCCCTTAGCATCAGACAAACAGCCTTCTGAACCAGCTGAATCCCTAGATTTCTTCTCCACCTTCCACGATGAAAAGAAGGGATGTATTTGCCGTCCCGCAAACATCTTTGAATTTTCCTGATCGAAATGGAGGTAAAAAACTCATAAAAAAACATAGAACACATCATACAAAAGCAACAAATAAACCCAAGTTGCACACACTCGCAGTCATAACTCATAATACGGGTTAAGTTCAATGTAGTAAGAATTAAAATCTCATAAACATTCCTTCAAAAAAATCCATGAAAAGACTTATTGTATAAAGAGGCACACTTATTAAGCAAAACTCCAATAAGCTGAAGGAACACTAACCTCAGCTGACAATTTTGCCTCCAACCGCAAATCAATTTTCCTAAATACATTAGGCAAAGTACTCCCCTTAACACCATCACCCAAAACTTTTTTCCTCGGCGTATTATTCTGCATAAAACAATAAACATGCATTACAAAGCACTCAACCATCCCATCTCAAAACTCAATGCATAACTCAAAACACTAGCAGAAATCCAAACCAAATCATCTCAATTACTCCAATTCACCACATTGCAGTACTAATCAAAACCATAACATGATAAAATTGATGATAATGATAGTGACTATTACCCTTGAGGATTTCTTCACAGGAGTGGTTAATCCTGGTGACTTCCTCTTCTTGTTGGTGGTTTTGGGGGCACATGATGGTTGAAGCTCTTCGGTTTTTTCAGGTACTGATTGGGAATTAGGTGTGGCGAGATCGCAGGGGTTGTTCATGGTGCGAGAATTGGATTCAGTTTTGGGTGAAATTGAGGAATTAGGGTTTTTATGTATCGAGAGTGTAACGGAAAACAGAAAATTAGTTGAGAAAAATATTTTTCTTCTTTTAATTTTTATTTTAAAAAGTGAAGAAAAAATAATTAAATAATGAATTGGAGGGAATGAACTCTGATTATCATGGAGATAGTCATCATTACTTAGGAGTAATCAGATCCTTAATTGAATGGAATGTGCCATAGTCACAAATCACAATCATAAAATTATAAGTGACTTATAGGGTTTTTGTGCTGCAATTTGGACTATTTTAGTTTTAAAAATATTTGAATAGCAAGAGAAAAATATGCGATTTGATTTGACTCAGTTTAATTTGATTGACTTTTAAAAATAAAATTGAATCAAACTAAACTAATACACTTTGAGTTGATTCGATTTCTTAAAAAATATATATTATTGAAAAAAACACACACACACATATATATATATATATATATATATATATATATATATATATATATATATATATATATATATATATATATATAAGAAAATATAATTTTGTATTTAATCATTCATATATTATTATAAAATAAATAAATTTATAATTGTAAAAAAAACAAATTATAATTTGATGTATAAAATTGTGGTCTAAAGAAAAATATATATGAAATTACATTATTAAATAAATATCATACGAAAAATACGATAAAATATATTTGTCAAAATAGTATTTATAAATTAATATTATTTTGTTTTTTGTTGAAATATAAATTAAATAAACTTTATACATATAATATGATAAAATATACATGTAATATTAGTTGATTTTTCTTAAAAAATAAAAAAATATATATATATATAACGATAAATAAGGGTTTGTAACATAATGCGGTTTGATTTGGTTTACAAATTACAAATTGTAAATCGAATCAAACCGCACGATTTTATTAGAAAATGACTCAAATACATCTGAATCAAATACAATTTCGATTTGGTTTGGTTTGGTTTGCAGATTTTCTATTAGATCGATTCGATTTTAAACACCCTTATAAATGATTGTTTAAAGTTAAATTTTAAAAGAATTAAAAATTAAAAATTAATTTACTTTAAAATATTATTTAACTAGAAAATTACATGATTTAAGATACTTGACTATGTCAAAAATATTCTTGATATTTGTGTGATAATTACAATGCTTTCATTGTGAATTAATGTTACTGCCTGACACATCAACCATGGTTTGTAAAATGATGCACTTCAACCATGTTCTGTAGCAGTCATATGCATTATT
Organism: Vicia faba; assembly: GCA_948472305.1. NCBI lineage: Eukaryota > Viridiplantae > Streptophyta > Magnoliopsida > Fabales > Fabaceae > Vicia > Vicia faba. Next base: position 1,297,774,361 of record OX451738.1, read on the forward strand.
AGGGGTGGACAACGGACCAGATTAAGGGGATTTAGATTCAAAACTGTCATCCAATTCAAACCACAGTTTTATTGGAAATGTAATTTAGTTAATGTTTACAATTCCCAATGCTTATTCTTTATTAGGGTCTTTTGGCATTTTCAATTTTAGTATAAATATGCTACCTAGGCTACCAATATTGTAACTCAATTCATTCATCTATTTGAATATACAAAAGTAGTCCTCTTTGTTATCATTCATTGTTCATTCTTCTTCTCCCTTTCATTACCTTGCACCAACAAATTGGTATCTAGAGCTTTTGGTTTTGTTTTTCCTGGGAAACACGAGTGCTTGTGAGCTGTGTGTTTGATTTTAGTTCATTGATTTTCTGTTGAAATCTTGAACAAAATCTGAATAGAATTTGATTATGTGGGTTGGGAAACAGTGTGTTTGAAGATCTGAAAAATCCGTGCAAGGTTTAAAATGAGTGGAGACGGTAGTTTGAACACCAAACTTCCAGTTTTTAATGGCAAAAATTAGAACATATGGATGATACAAATGCGTATACTGTTTGGTACACAAGATGTTCTGGATCTGATTACAGATGGTTATGTACCAGCTGCAGCAGATGTAACTAAAGAATAGAGAACTGCTGAGAGGATGATGAGGAAGAGGGACCAGAAAACTTTGTTCTATATCCATCAGTGTGTGGATGAAAGTGTGTTCGAGAAGATTGCTGACTCAACAACGTCTAAAGGGCATGGGATTTACTGGTGAGATGTTACGGTGGTGACGCATCAGTAAAGAAGGTGAAGTTTCAATCCCTACGAAAGCAATATGAAAACCTGAACATGAAGAGCAGTGAGAAAGTTTCTGAATATATCTCCAGAGTGATTCTAATCACTAACGAGATGAAGGCGTGTGGAGAAACTCTGTCAGAACGGGTAATCATAGAGAAGATTTTGAGGTCGCTTACTCCTCAGTTTGATTACATTGTTGTTTCTATTGAACATTCTAAAAATCTGGAAACCATGAGAATAGAAGAATTGCAAAGCAGCTTAGAAGCACAGGAGTTACGTCTGTCTGAGAGAACTTCTGAGAGAGAAGCTAAGTAAGCTCTGAAGGCTTCTTTTGTCAAGAAAGACCAGAAGCAGAATAGACGTGGTGATAGATTCCAGAAGTCATAAGCCTTAACTTCTGATGATAATAAATATCATAAAGGAAATGAGAAGTCTGACAAAAAGAATGTTCGGTGTTACTGTTGTAAGAACTTTGGTCACTATGCCAGAGATTGTTGGTCCAACAAAGAAAGGAAGTCAGAAGAAGCAAATATAGCAAGAGGAGACTCTGATGATGAACCTGTGCTATTATTGTCTTCTGAACCTGATGATCTGAATTCATCAGAATGGTGGTATATGGACACAGGGTGTTCAAACCATCTTACTAGAAATAAGAAGTGGTTGGTTGACTTTGACTCTGGGAAGAGTATAAAGATCAGATGTGCTGATGACAAATACCTCAATGCAGAAGGTATGGGAAATGTCAGAATCATTCTAAACAATGGAAGAGCAGCTGTGATCCAGAATGTTTGGTATGTACCTGGCATGAAAAGCAATCTGATGAGTGTGGGACAACTGGTTAAGAAAGGTTTTTCAGTTACCATGAAGGACAATCTTCTGAAGTTGTATGATTGTAATCATAAGCTGATTATGGAGTCGGAACAGAGAAGAAACAGAACATTCAAGGTGAATGTTAGAACTGCAGACTCTAAATGTCTTAGTGCAACAAGTGTTGTCAAGGAGAGCGAGTTGTAGCACAGAAGATTTGGTCATCTGAATTTCAGAAGTTTAGGGCATCTGAAATCAAAGAACCTGGTATGTGGAATTCCTACAATCAAGAAGCCTGAAAAGTCATGCAAGGTGTGCATGGAAGGGAAGCAACCAAGATTACCCTTTGCATCAGAATTTGATAAGGAACTAGTGAAATTGTCATTTTCTGATTCTGAAGAGGAAGAAGAATATGACTCTGAATATTCTGATTCTGAAGGAGTGATTTTGTATGAGTCAGAATCAGAATATGATTCTGAGTCAGAATCAGAAGATGACGCTGAAGATTTTGAAGATGAGTCAGAATCTGAGGTTTTTGAAGACGAGTTAGAGTTAGAAGATGACTCTGAAGCTGAAGACAAGTCTGAATCCGAAGGTGATTCTGAGTTTGAAGAAGATGCTGCTTCTGAAGATGAGTCAAAAGAAGATTTTGGAAATGGATCGGATTCTGATCCAGATGCTGATGATGATTCAGGTTTCTGGTGGAAATCATGACTCTAAGGATGTACCTTCTGAAGGAGGAGCCTCTGAAGGAAATTCAGCCTTTGACGACGATCATGATTCTGAAAGTGGAACTTCTGAAGGCAGAGGTGATCCAACTTTTGAAGATGGTATTTCTGAAGGTAGTGGCTCTGACTCTGATGATGATTCAGACCTTGGGAATTTTCAAGACTCTGAAGACAGTCAAGATTTTGAGGAAAGTCAAAACTCTGAAGCAAGATCTTCTGGAGGGGTAAGTTCTGGTGTTCAAAGTTCTGAAGATCCAGTTCAGAGGCAACAAAGAGTCAGAAGCATCCCAAGAAGATTTGCAGAGTTTGACATGTTGCTAGACACTGAAGTAAACTCTGAAGGAGAAGTTATTCTGTGTGCAATGTTAGTAGACTCTGAACCTGTGAGTACGAAAGAGGCTCTTAAGCACCAAGTTTGGTTACAGGCCATGAAAGAAGAACTTGATGCTATAGAGAGAAACAAGGCTTGGAATCTGAAAATTGATTCAGTTTTCAAGAAGAAGAGGTTTCACAAGTGTGAGATGGAATATGAAGTTTATGTACAACACTCTGATAACAATATGATTCTGGTGTGTCTCTATGTTGATGATATTTTGCTAACAGGTAGCTTCCCAGAAGATATAAAGAAGTTCAAAGAAGTTCAGATGACTAGATGTGATACGGTGGGAGAACTGATTTGGGTTTTGCGTTTGTTTTCGCAAATGTTTTGGTTGAGCAAGAGTCACCACCGACTTTTTATTTTATCCTAAGGAAAGGTTAAAAAGCACAGCAAAAACCTTTGAGATGTTTTCTTGGGTTCGGGGAGTAGATTATAGAAAGGGAAGGTATTAGCACCCTTTCTATCCATGGTTATCCATGTGCTCTTGGTTACTTGCTTAGATCACTTGCCTTGCATTTTCAATTGTTTGAAATGGTGCTTTCAATTGTTTGAAATGGTGCTTTGTGTGTGGGTTTAAAAATGTTTTGAAAAAAAGATGCCTTGTCTAGGCAACCCTTGTAACAATTCTTTACTCGAATGTTTTACAAAAGGTGTTTGTCTTTTTGAAAAGGTGTTTCAAGGTTGTTGAAAGTTGTTTTGAAAGTGTAGTGATGTGTGGTTTGAAAAATAGGCAAGTGTCTTTTGGTTTTGCAAGTTGGCAAGTAACCAAGAGCTATCTACCCTAAATTTCTCAAAGATCTTTGCTATGTTTTAACCCTTTTAACAATTTTGTTCCACCATTGTATTTGGTGGACAATCTTGTGTTAGGATGTGAACGGGACGGGCGCGGGTCATCATTTAGACCATGATTGCAATGGTGCCAAGTATCTTTGGGCAATTTTTCTTTAAGGGACTTGATCATTTTTAGGCAACTTTTGAAAGCGTCATCGAGGGACTATGATCATTTGAATTGTTTTGTTTTTGCCAAAGATACCTAACATGCAATATGGCCCATTATTGAAGGCAACAAGTGGAGTAACCCTAGGGGTGCAAGTGTGATTAGTGTTGTCCATTTTCATGCTTGTTTATCTTGAATTTAGGTCAAACTATTTATTGTTTTTGATTTGCATACAAAACCCTAATTCTAACATGGCATCATTAGAAAGCTTTTAAATACGAAAAATAAAAGGTCCTAAGTTATTACAACACAATATATGGGATGGGGGATACAAATGTTCAAATGGGGGTATTTTGACAAGAAAATAAATTCTAACTATTACATCCGAATTGAAATTCTACAAGGGATTTAATTGTACAAGTATTAAATAAAATAAAAATAAATATGCAAAAATGCAAAAAAATAGTTTTCATATGTATGTAAAGAAGTATTTATCATGTGTCAAATAAAAAAAAATAAAAATGAATTAATTTTGGTATTTTTGGTATTTAGGGCAAAACCCTAATTTTATAAATAAAAGGTATTTATTATATAATATATGCAATATTTATTAATTATGTACAAAAAATAAATAAAAGAAGGTATTTTGTAAAAAAAGTATTTTTGAGGTCAAAATATTAATAAAAATAAAATGCATTAATTCTTTATATTTTCCCTAAATATACTAACAAATATATAAGTATTTTACATTATTTATTAAATATATATTATATGTACAAAAATAAAATATTTAGTTTTATAAAAAAAAAGTATATTTTATTATAAAATGTTTTCAAGAGATAACATAAAAAATAAAAATCAGAAATAAAATATGTTTGTATTATTTATTTGTATTTTAAATAAAAGTATCTATATTTATTTATTTACAAAACTAAATAAAGCCAAATAAATATCAAAATAAATGCAAAAAATATGGGAAAAATAATTTTAATATTTTTTATGCTTTGTCAAAAATAAATAAGTCAGAAACAAAAATCAAAAGTCAAAAATAATGAAAATAAAATGCAATGGGCCAAGGAGGTGCAAATGTGAAATCATGGTGTAAAAAGTAAAAATATCACAGGCCCAGCCCATGAAAGGTTGTCTTCAACCTCTGAACAACAAAACAGAGTAACATGTGATCCCTGCCATCTCCTGATTCCTGGACTTTTAGCACAAACTTACAACATGAAAGATGTTAAGCATCAAGCCACGATTCCATACATATAAAAAACTCAACTTAACTCTCAGAAATGAGAGAGAATTTCTCCATCCCTAATTCTTAACCTAAGTTTTTGTCAATATTCAGATTCAAAATACTCTCAGCATATGCAATATAAATGGAAAATGAAGATATGTATAGCTTCAGGGCCATGAGTAGAACATTTTTCATTCATAAACCTAGAGCTAACTCTTCCTATATTGAGAGATAGAAATCCATGAACTTACCTGTTCAGCTTGGATCGTGTCTGGCAATGGAGGCACTTTCAAGGCAAGGTGAGGATTGGTACAGCTTGCTTGAAGTTCAGGGATGTTATTCCAACCTTTTACTTGCTTTGAAACCAACTGAATCAAGCTATAACAATCAACCTGCAAAACAGAAAAAGTGAAAATGGCAAATGGTGTTAGGGATGTTACAGGTCGTGTCCAATGCTTGGGACAACTTCAGTGGGTGGTAGGGAAAGTGTTTGCAAAGATTTTAGCCAAAACGCACGAGGGGAAATGTTTATGGAAGGCAAGTTGCAGGGATGCCCTGTTTTTGTGCAGTACAATGGTGTTTTGAGGTTTGGTGAGGTTTGGAAGGTGTTTTGGTCGTGCCTTAGATCAGTGATGTTGTTTGGAAGGTGTACAACAACTTTGCTTAAGCTTGTGTTGGCTGAAAATGAGAGTTGTCTAAGTTATGCCAAGTTACTTCACACTTAAGCAAGAAATGTCAGCTTGGTTCTCTAGACTTGTACAAGCCCCTCAAGTATGCTGCACGCTTGAGCCTTGATCAGTGTGATATCTCCATGAATCTTGTGTCCAAAGATATGCATTGTACCACTTGGATTGCAAATTTGACATAAAGTGCAACTTTACCAAAATGGATATATTGCTTTTTCTAATTATGGCTCAATCTTGTATGCAATGCTTAAACACACAATATAAGACTTAAACATGAAGGATTGGCATTAAATTTATGAGTGTGAATGAGATAAAGGACCTTTAATCTAGCTTAGAGCATGCTGAGTTCAAAAATGCAAAATTATGAACATGTGAATTGGCCATGAACAAAGTGAGTTTTGCCCATATTGCCAAATTCGATTCTCCCTAACCACAAGGTTGTTTGATGAGTTCTTGGACATTTTGGAAAGCTTGGAATGTGTATTACAATCCATATTTGTAATGCAAATTGAAATTCCAAGTGGAAGCATGTGAAAAGTGGCCATGAAGTTAGGCAAAAATCCTGCCTAGAATAGGTCAAAAATTTTCTAAGTTAAGAAATGTTTTGCACCCTTATTCCAAAAATCATAACTTGAGCTACAAGCTTCTTTTGAGGAAACTTTGTGAATCAAAGTTGTAGATTTTGCCATGGACTACAACTTTCATGTTCTAACTTTTGCTTGAATCAAATTACATCTTGATGAAAAAATGGGACAAAGTTAGGAAAAAATTAGGGATTTTCATAACTTAGAAAAATTCTAAGTTATGAAAATTCTTCATTTCAAACCCTAATTTGCAATTTTTGATTTCTTGATGAACAAGTTTCATGTTTTGACATGTTTTGATGAAAAATGAATCTTGACATTTGACTTTGACCAAAAAGTCAAAGTTTGACTTTTCAGTATACAGTCAAAAATTGATCAATTGACTGGAAAATTCATCTGTCAATCTTGTGCATTTGGGATCTTTTGAACTTGTTGAACATGTCAAGACAATTCCATGGGGTCCTTGAGTCCATATGTGAGCTTGGTTTGCCATTGGCTAGGTCAAACAGTCAAAAATTGCCTTTGTGCAGTCAAAACCCTAAAAATGACCATTTTGCCCTTTTGGTGATCTGATCAAATTTCTTGTGGAATTGTGATCCAAACTTGACCAAATGGTTCATATGAGTTTAAAATGTTGATGTGGGTCAAAAATCATGAGGTTTGACTGTCAATTGACCACAATTGATTTTTTCCCCAATACAGTTGATTTCTAGGTCAACTGTCCAATTGACTGGGCAAAGTTTGGAATCAAGGCTTGAAACTTGGTATGGATAAACTTGGGAGTCCAACATGAAGCATGAAAGTCACTTTAGGAATTTTAGGTCAAAACATCTTTGTGCAAACCCAAACCCTAATTTGGGCCAACAGTGCAAGGAGAAGTCTTGAGCTGAGGAAACCCTAGCTGGATCTTGAGCTCCAAGGGTCTTGTGATGAGAAAATGTTGAGGAAATGGGAGGGCAAATTTTGGGGTACAACAGTTGCCCCTGTTCAATCTTCTTGCACCTGAAGGGTTAGATTGGCAGGTTTGCCTTTCGCGTCTCGAAGGTAAAAGGAGATTGGACACTAGAGTGCCCTTAAATTTGCACTCGTCAGAACAATGGATGTGGGAATGGACTTAGAGATGCCATTCGGAGATGGGCTTAAAGATGCCATCTAGGGGGGTGACAGACTCTTTTCGGGGATGGGCTTAGAGATGCCATCTGGAATGAGTATCAGAAAGATGTCCATGTCTTGGAACATCTCTGAATCGGGGGGTCTTGAATAAGCAAGGGATTGATATCCTTGTTTGGAGAATCCATAAACTGTTTTCAAAAATCTCGAGTCTGAACAAGCGATAGGTTAACATCCGTTACTGGAGAACCCGTGAACTGTTTTCAGAAGTCTTGAGGTTGAATAAGCAATAGAGCAGCATCCGTTGTTGGGAGGCGTCCGTAAACTGTTTTCAAAAGTTGAGAAGAGTCTGAACAAGCGATAGGTTGACATCCGTTACTGGAGAACCCGTGAACTGTTTTCAGAAGTCTTGAGGTTGAATAAGCAATAGAGCAGCATCCGTTGTTGGGAAGCGTCCGTAAACTGTTTTCAAAAGTTGCATCTGAACAAGCGATAAATTAACATCCGTTGTTGGGAAGAATCTGTAAACTGTTTTCAGAGGTTGAGAAGAGTCTGAACAAGCGATAGGTTAACATCCGTTACTGGAGAACCCGTGAACTGTTTTCAGAATTCTTGAGGTTGAATAAGCAATAGAGCAGCATCCGTTGTTGGGAAGCGTCCGTAAACTGTTTTCAAAAGTTGCATCTGAACAAGCGATAGATTAACATCCGTTGTTGGGAAGAATCCGTAAACTGTTTTCAGAGGTCTTAAAGTGGAGGAGGGACCGGTGTAGGGTTTCCTGATGATGAGTTCGTGTAAAACTGCATCTGGATGAATCTGGAATAAGTATCAGAATGTCGCCATGTCTGGGTCATATCTGAACTATTTCTAGAAATAATCTCGGAAGATGATGATCTTTGTCTGTCGACCGATCTTACCTGAAAAGGTAAAGAGTTAGTTGTATGCAATGTCATGATGCATGATGCAATGTATGTTATATCAATGTTTATGATATGAGTGTAAATGAATGTGCATGTAAGCTGAAGAGCTGTCTTGCGGAGGATAGATGAATCCTAGATGGCTGAAGATAAAAGAATCTTGACTGCTGCCGGGGAGAATAATTCCTTGGCTGCTGCTGGGGAGGGCGAGAATCTTTTGATTACTGAGGATGAGACATCCTTGTTGACTACTGCTGGAGATTTAGGAGCTTGGGTTGTATACCAATCTTCTGGGGATTCTTGTCTTGAAGAGATCTTCACTGGAGAATATTCGAATACTCTGTGAGGAACTGAGGATGAGAGTCTTCAATCTGTTTGGGGAATACCAGATCTTCAATCGTTGAGGGACCTTAGGACCACTGCGGGGAATTGGAATTTCTTTAGTGATTTGCAGGGTAAGAGACTTTCTGATGATCTCTACTGGGGAGTTCAGAACCTGATAGACTCATGCTGGAGAGGTAAGACTGAGCATCCTCAACTTGGTGGGAAGTATCTCTGTGGGGAAAAGGTTCACTAGCCTGGTTTGGCTGGGGATATGATGGTTGAGAATTTTAGTTCCGCCGGGGATTAGAATTTCAGATCTTCAAGGCTCCACTGGGGATACTGAAACTTAACTCTGAAGGGGATTGAGCTCGGGGAGACTCTCTGGCTGGAGAAATCAGCATTGGCAAAGCTTTCTCTGATGAGGATCCTGAAGTCTAACTCTGTTTAGGGAATTAAATTCTGACGGAGGAATTTGGATTTCAAATCTGCTCGGGATTTCCTTTGAAAGGGCATCAAGATATCGATCTGCACCTTCAACTTATCAGAAATCATCTTCCTTGATTCATAAGGAAGTGATTATGTTCAAATGCATATGCCTATTTAACAAAACATTGGACGTTTCTCAAATAAAACAATAGTGCAAAAGAAAAGAGAAAAGGAAGACGACGCAAATTTCTGGAAAAGTATTTGTATTAACTTTCTATGAGTATATTTGTACAAAGGAGACAGTCATCCTAGTAAGAGGATGTCGTCGTAAATATTGAAAAATTTATACAAAAGTAAGATGGCTATGTGAAATAATTCCATGGGATTCCCTTCTGCTATAGCCTTCGCAACTCTGAATATCTGTCCATTCAATGCTTCGTCTGCCGATGACTGGATCGATCAGAAGCTTGGAACTGGTTGATGAAGAGATTGTCCTTAAAGTGATCCGACGATACATAGTCATACGCTTTTGTGATACGGTGGGAGAACTGACTAGGGTTTTGCGTTCGTTTTCGCAAATGTTTCGGTTGAGCAAGAGTCGCCACCGACTTTTTATTTTATCCTAAGGAAAGGTTTAAAAAGCACAGCAAAAACCTTTGAGATTTTTCTTGGGTTCGGGGAGTAGATTATAGAAGGGGAAGGTATTAGCACCCCTTCTATCCATGGTTATCCATGGGCTCTTAGGTACTTGCTTAGATCAACTTGCCTTGGTTTTCAATTGTTTGAAATGGTGCTTTGTGTGTGGTTTTGAAAAGGTTTTGAAAAAGATGCCTTGTATAGGCTACCCTTGTAACAATTCTTTACTCGAATGTTTTACAAAAGGTGTTTGTCTTTTTGAAAAGATGTTTCAAGGTTTTTTTGAAAGTTTGTTTTGAAAGTGTTTGTGAAGTGGGTTTTGAAATAAGGCAAGTGTTTTCTTGGAAAGTTGACAAGTACTTAAGAGTTCATCTACCCTAAAGTTTTCTCAAAGATTTTTGTTATGTTTTGAACCTTTTGACAATTTTGTTCCACCATTGCATTTGGTGGACAATCTTGTTTTAGGAGATTAAAGGGACGGGCGCGGGTCATCGTTTAGACCATAGTTGCAATAGTGTTAAATGTCTTTGGGCAATTTTCTTTAAAAGGGACTTGATCATTCATTTAAGCAACATTTTGTGGGACTATGATCATTTGATTGTTTGTTTTTACCCAAAGAAATTCAACATACAATATAGCCCAATTATTTGAAGGCAACAAAGTGGAATACCCTAGGGGTGCAAGGGTGAAATGTGTTGTCCATTTTTCATGCTCATTTATCTTGTATTAGGTCCAACTATTTTGTTCATATTTATTCGCATACAAAACCCTAATTCTAGCATAGTATGTTTAGAAAGCGATAAAGTGCGAAATTTAAAATTGTACGCTATTACAACACAATAAGATGGGGAGGGGGTACAATGTTTCAAATGGGGATATTTAGACAAGAAATTGAATCTAAGCTATTACATCATTTTCTATGAATATTTACAAGATAAATAAATGTATAATTTAAATGGTAAATAAAATAAATATGCAAGAATGCAAAAGGAATTTTTATATGTATGAAAAAAAGTATTATTTATGTAAAATAAGAAAAGAAAATATAAAGGTATTATTTTTGAGGTATTTTCAAATTTAGGGCAAAACCCTAATTTTTTTAATCAAAAGGGACATTAATTAATCAATTCATATAATATTTATTATTTACATACAAAAATAAAATAAAATATGGTATATTTGTAAAAAAGGCCTTTTTTAATATTAAATATTAAAAAATAAAATATGCACATTTTTTGATATTTTCTCTCAAGTATATTAATATACCTATATATTTATATTATTTACAAATAAATATCATATATATATATATATATATATATATATATATAAATGATAATAATTAATATTTATATATAAAAAAAATATGTTTTGTATGAAATATTTTCAAAAGGGAAAATGTAATAAAAATCAGAAAAGAAAATATATTTGCATTATTTTTTCTAGTTTTCTAAATAATAGTGTGTATATATATTTATGTATAAATGTCAACATAATCAAATAAATGCCTAAAAAATAGAAAAATGGTATAAAAAATTATTTTTAGATTTTTAATATCATAAGCAAAAATAAACAAGTCAGACCAAAAAAGAGAAAGTCAAAAAATCATTAAAAATAACAAAATGGGCTCAGGGGGTGCAAAAGTAAATGTATGGTGTGAACAGAAAATGCAACACAAGCCCAGCCCAGATCACTTCTTCTTCAACCTCTGAACAAAAACGCGCGCCTGCAAGCTTCATTTGAATATCCTGATTCTTTGATTTTTTGAACAAACTTCCAACACAAAAGATGTTAAGCATGAAACCACGATTCCAAATATATAAAGAACATCTCCTAACTCTCAAAAATGAGAGAGAATTTTAACAATCCCAAATCCTAACCTAAGTTTTCTGCCATTTTCAAACCTTAAATTCTCTCAACTCAGGCAAAAGAAATGAAAAGTAAAAGAATGTACATGTTCAGTGGCATGAGTAGGACATTGTTTATTCACAAACTTAAGGCTAATGATGCATAATAAGAGAGATACGAGTTCACCAAGATACCTGTTCAGCTGAAGTTCTATCTTGCAATGGGGGAGCTTTCAGTGCAAGGTGATGGTTGGAAAAGCTTCCTTGAGGTCCAGGGATGCTATTCCAATGTTTACTTTGTCTTGAAAGCTTCTGAATCGAGCTAGAGAACTTCACCTGCAAAACAAGAAACTGAAAATGGTGGAAGTGGTTAGAGGGATTACAGGTCGTGCTTTTGCTTTTGGTTAGCTTTCATAGGTGGTATGGAAGGTATGTGAACTGGTTTGGGCAAGAGAGCTTGAGAGAAATGAGAGATAGCACTCAAACTGCAGGGCCTGCCCTGTTTTTGCAGTTTGAGAGTGGTTATGGCAATGGGAGTGTTTGAGAGGTGCAAGGGTCGTGCAAAAGCTTGGTTGTGTTGTGTGGAATGTGTTTGATAACTTTGTCTAAGTGTCCTTTAGCTGATATGGAAGTTGGTATTAGTTATGCAATGTTTCTTCACTCTTAAGCAAACAAAGGCAACTTGTGTTTCTAGGCCAGTAGAGGACCCTTAATCCTGCTGCAAAGCTTCTCTTGATCAGTGTGTTATGCCCATAATCTTGTGCCAATCAGATTTGCAATGTACTTGTTGGATTTTCAATTTGACATAAAGTGCAACTTTTCAAAAATGGCTATTTTGCTTTATCTAAAAATGGATTAAACCTTCATACAATGCTTTAGCTCAAAGAACATGGTCTTGGCACAAAGAATATGCATTAAATTATTGAGTGTAACTTGGTTTAAGGACCTGTAATCTAGCCTAAAGCATGCTGAGTTCAAATTGCAAGGTTATGGACATGTAACTTGGTCATGAACAAAGTGAGTTTTTGCCATATTGTGAAATTCGATTCTCCCTAACCATGAGGTTGTTTGAGAAGTTCTTGGACATTTTGGAAAGCTTGGAATGTGTACAACAATCCATCTTTGAAATGCAATTTGAAATTCCAAGTGGAAGTGTATGGAAAATGGTCTTGAAGTTAGGTAGAAAACCTTGTCAAAATAGGTCAAATTTCACTAAGTTAAGAATGGTTTAGTGCCCTTATTCAAAAATTTGTAACTTGAGATTCAAGCTTCAAATGAGAAAACTTTGTGAATCAAAGTTGTATATTATGCAATAAGTTACAACTTTCATGTTTGGACTTTTGTTTGAATCCAAATGGATCTTGGTGAAAAAGTGGGGCAAAGTTGGGAAAAAATTAGGGTTTTTCATAACTTAGAAAAATTCTAAGTTATGAAAAATTCTAATTTTTAACCCTAATTTGCATTTTGTGATTTCTTGGTGAACAAGTTTCATGATTTGGCATGTTTTGATGAAAAATGAATCTTGACTCTTGATTTTGACCAAAAAGTCAAAGTTTGACTTTTCAGTATACAGTCAAAATTGATCAATTGACTGGGAAATTCAACTGTCAATCTTGTGTATTTGGGATCTTTTGAGTTTGTTGAGCATGTCAAGATAATTCCATGGGGTCCTTGAGTCCATGTGTGAGCTTGGTTTGCCATTGGCTAGGTCAAACAGTCAAAAATTGCCTGTGTGCAGTCAAAACCCTAAAAATGACCATTTTGCCCTTTTGGTGATCTAATCAAATTTCTTGGGGAATTGTGATCCAAACTTGATCAAATGGTTCATATGAGTTCATAATGTTGATGTGGGTCAAATTTCATGAGGTTTGACTGTCAATTGGCCGCAGTTGACTTTTTCCCCAATGTAGTTGATTTCTAGGTCAACTGTCCAATTGACTGGGCAAAACTTGGAATCAAGACTTGAAACTTGATATGGGTAAACTTGGGAGTCCAATATGAAGCATGAAAGTCATATTGGGAATTTTAGGTCAAAGCATCTTTGTGCAAACACAAACCCTAATTTGAGTCAACAGTGCAAGGAGAGGTCTTGAGCAGATGAAACCCTAACTGGATCTTGAGCTTCAAGGGCTTTGTGGTGAGAAATCAATGAGAAATGGGAGGGCAAATTTTGGGGTACAACAGTTGCCCCTGTTCAATCTTCTTGAATCCGAAGAGTTAGATTGGCAAGTTTGCCTTTCGTGACTCGAGGGTAAAAGGAGATTGGACACTAGAGTGCCCGGAAATTTGCACTTGTCAAAGCAATGGATGCGGGAATGGGCTTAGAGATGCCATTTGGAGATGGGCTTAATGATGCCACCTGGGAGAGTGACAGAAATCTTGTCGGGGATGGGCTTAGAGATGCCATCTGGAAGGGAATATCAGGAAGGTGTCCAAGCTTGGGACCATTTCTGAACTGGGGGGTTTGAACAAGCAATAGATTGACATCCGTTGTTGGGAGGAATCTATAAACTGTTTTCAGTGGCTTGGAGAAGAAACTGAACAAGCGATAGGTTAACATCCGGTTACTTGGAGAACCCGTGAACTGTTTTCAGAAACCTTGAAGTTGAATAAGCAATAGAGCAGCATCTGTAAACTGTTTTCAAAAGTTGCATCTGAACAAGTCGATAGATTAACATCCGTTGTTGGGAAGAATCCATAAACTGTTTTCCGAAGTCTTGAAGAAGAATCTGAACAAGTGACAGGTTAGCATCCGTTTACTTGGAGAACCCGTGAACTGTTTTCAGAAACCTTGAAGTTGAATAAGCAATAGAGCAGCATCCGTTGTTGGGAAGCGTCCGTAAACTATTTTCAAAAGTTGCATCTGAACAAGTCGATAGATTAACATCCGTTGTTGGGAAGAATCCATAAACTGTTTTCAGAAGTCTTGAAGAAGAATCTGAACAAGTGACAGGTTAACATCCGTTTACTTGGAGAACCCGTGAACTGTTTTCAGAAATCTTGAAATTGAATAAGCAATAGAGCAGCATCCGTTGCTGGGAAGCGTCCGTAAACTGTTTTCAAAAGTTGCATCTGAACAAGTCGATAGATTAACATCCGTTGTTGGGAAGAATCCATAAACTCTTTTCAGAAGTCTTGAAGAAGAATCTGAACAAGTGACAGGTTAACATCCGTTTACTTGGAGAACCCGTGAACTATTTTCAGAAATCTTGAAGTTGAATGATTTTAGTCTGTCGACTGATCTTTCCTGAAAAGGTAAAGAGTTAGTAGTATGCAATGTTATGATGCATGATGCAATATACGTGACATCAATGTTTATGACATGAATGTGATGAATGCGCATGTAAACTGACGAGCTAACTTGCTGAGGATAAATGAATCTGAGGTGGCTGAAGATAAAAGCATCTTGACTGCTGCCGGGGAAAATAAATCCTTGGCTGTTGCTGGGGAAGAGAATTCCTGATGACCTCTACTGGGGAGTATCAATCTAGTAGACTCATGCTGGGGAGGTAAGACTGAGAATCTTCAGCTTGATGGGAAGTAACTCTGGCGATCTCACTGGGGAACTCAAGATTTCTCTTCCTAAAACTCTGTGGGGAGAAGGCTCATTAGTCGGGCTCCGCTGGGGATATTGAAAATTTGCACTCTGAGGGAAATTGAGCTCTGGAGGACTCTCTGGCTGGTGATAACAAAGATAAACTCCTCTGGGGATCATACTGATAAGTTGTGCTGGGAAACTCTTGATGAACTCCGCTGGGGATAGGAAGAATTCTGGCGAGTGCGATCTTCTGTGGTTGTTAGCTGAGGATAACCCAGTTATAAGCCTTTGTGAGGAATAACTTTGAATAAAACTCGGGAGAGACGTTCGTGCTCTGCGGGGAAATACCTTCCAGAACCTTACTGGGGATAAGCTTCGAGAGTCTGCTGGAGATAAGCCTCAGGGTTTGCTAGGGATGTGGATTCCAAATCTCTTGGGGGGTTTCCTTCGAAAGGGTGTCAAGATATCCATCTGTACCTTCATCATATCAGTAATCCTTTTTCTTAGGTTCCTTTAGGAAGTGATTATGTTTCAAATGCATATGCCTATTTAACAAAACATTGGACGTTTCTCAAAATAAAACAAATA
Organism: Vicia faba; assembly: GCA_948472305.1. NCBI lineage: Eukaryota > Viridiplantae > Streptophyta > Magnoliopsida > Fabales > Fabaceae > Vicia > Vicia faba. Next base: position 1,297,789,884 of record OX451738.1, read on the forward strand.
GTGCAAGAGAAAAAGAAAAGGGAAATGACACAAATTTTTGGGAAGAGTATTTGTATTGATTTTCTTTGAGTATATTTGTACAAAGGAGACAATCATCCTAGTAAGAGGACTTTGTCGTAAATATTGAAAGATTTTATACAAAATAAAGGATGGCCATGTGAAATAATTCCATGGGATTCCGTTCCGCTATAGCTTTCACAACTCTGAATATCTGTCTATTCAATGCTTCGTTTGACGATGACTGGATTGATCAGAAGTCCGGAACTCGTTGATGAAGAGATTGTCTTTGAAGTGATCCGACGAGACATAGTCATACGCTTTAATTCCCTAACTTTTGCCTGAATCTCCCTTTCGGGTTTTCGATCCACCGGGAAACCCCTTTTTGCCCAAGCCGCCCTTTCGGGTTTTCGACTTGCCGGGTGTACAGATTTTTTCGTTTCTATCCCTAATTTTTGCCTGAACCGCCCTTTCGGGTTTTCGGTTCACCGGGATGCCCATTTTTGCCCAAGCCGCCCTTTCGGGTTTTCGACTTGTCGGGTTATTTTATGCGTAGTATCTTTTGACTATGTCTGCGTTCGCAGGGTGCGGCAAATCGTCACCGTCCATGGTGGTCAAAATCATTGCACCACCAGAAAATATGCTCTTGATCACAAATGGTCCTTCATATGTAGGAGTCCATTTTCCCCTGGGATCACTTTGCGGCAAGATAATCCGCTTGATTATGAGATCCCCGACTTGATACACTTGACGTCTGACTTTCTTATTGAAGGCCTTGATCATCCGCTTTTGATACGTCTGACCATGGCATATAGCAGCAAGTCGCTTCTCGTCGATCAGATTGAGTTGATCAAGTCGGGTCTGCATCCAATCATCTTCATTCAAACCTGCATCCTTCATAATCCTTAGAGAAGGGATCTGGACTTCCATAGGCAAAACAGCTTCCATGCCATAAACCAAAGAAAATGGGGTTGCCCCAGTTGAAGTACGTGTCGTCGTACGGTATCCATGCAGAGCAAACAGTAACATCTCATGCCAGTCTTTGTAAGTGACTGTCATTTTCTGAATGATCTTCTTAATGTTTTTGTCCGCAGCTTCAACAGCACCGTTCATCTTCGGCCGATAGGGAGATGAATTGTGATGATAAATCTTGAACTGTTCGCATAATGCAGTAATCATTGTGTTATTCAGATTTGTACCGTTGTCCGTGATGATCCTGTCTGGAACACCATACCGACAAATGAGATTTTGCTTGATAAAGCGGGCAACCACATTTTTGGTGACAGAGGCGAAGGAAGCTACTTCGACCCATTTAGTGAAGTAGTCAATGGCAACCAGGATGAAGCGATGTCCGTTGGAAGCCGTGGGCTTGATCTCTCCAATCATATCAATGCCCCACATTGCAAAGGGCCACGGAGCAGTCAGGACGTTAAGGGGAACCGGAGGAATATGAACTTTGTCAGCGTAGACTTGACACTTGTGGCAAGTACGGGAATGTTGATGGAAGTCAGCCTCCATGGTAGACCAATAATAGCCTGCCCTTAGGATCTTCTTAGCCATTGTATGCCCGCTCAAGTGAGTGCCAAATGTGCCGCTGTGTATATCAGTCATGATCAACTCGGCTTCAGCTTTATCCACACATCAGAGTAATACACAATCATGGCTTCGTTTGTAAAGGATGTCGTTGCTTAGGAAGAACTTAGCAGCGAATTTCCTTAAGAACTTCTTGTCATTTACGGAAGCTCCTTCAGGATAATCTCTAGTCTCGAGATACCTTTTGATTTCATGGAACCAAGGTTGTTCCACTACTTCTTCGGTATTAATCCCGTGGCAATGTGCCGGTTCATCCATTCGCTTGATGGTGATCTGGGGAGCCTCGTTATCCCAGTTGAGTTTAAACATGGAGGACATTGTGGCTAGAGCATCGGCTAGCTGATTCTCTTCTCGCGGGAAATGCTCGAAGGTGATTTGCTCGAAATGAGGCAACAATGTCAGGACATGTTCTTTGTATGGGATAAGATTAGGATGCTTGGTATCCCAGTCTCCTTTGATTTGGCTGATGATCAAAGCCGAGTCCCCAAATACGATCAAAGATTTGATCCCCAAGTCTATAGCAGCCTCGAGACCAAAGATGCAAGCTTCATACTCAGTCATGTTGTTTGTGCAGCTGAAGCAAAGTCGGGCCGTGAAAGGAGTGTGACAACCTTCCGGAGAAATGAGTACTGCGCCAATACCGTTTCCAAGTGCATTTGAAGCACCATCAAAGTACAGGGTCCATCGGGATCCCTTTTCGGGTCCGTCATACGGTCCGTCACTTTCAACGTTGTCCAAATTCATGATGTCCTCGTCTGGGAAGTCAAATCTCATGGGTTGATAGTCTTCGATAGCCTGATGAGCCAGATGGTCAGCTAGTACACTCCCTTTTATAGCTTTTTGGGTGGTGTACTGGATGTCATACTCGGTTAAGATCATTTTCCATCTAGCTATCCTTCCAGATAAAGCGGGCTTCTCGAAGATATACTTGATAGGGTCCATTTTGGATATTAACAAGGTAGTATGAGTCAGCATATACTGTCTTAGTCGGCGAGCAGCCCATACCAAAGCGCAGCAAGTTTTCTCGAGCAGTGAGTAGCGAGTCTCACAGTCGGTAAACTTTTTACTAAGGTAATAAATAGCATGCTCTTTTCGACCAGACTCGTCATGCTGGCCCAAAACACACCCCATTGAGTTATCCAAGACGGTTAAGTACATGATCAATGGTCTTCCTTCGACGGGTGGCATCAGAATAGGAGGTTCTAGCAAATACTCCTTGATTCTATCAAAAGCAGCTTGACAATCGTCGTTCCATTCCACTACCTGGTCTTTTTTCAAGAGTTTGAAAATTGGCTCACAGGTAGAAGTCAGATGTGAGATGAATCTGGCAATATAGTTTATGCGCCCCAAGAATCCTCTAACCTCCTTTTCAGTACGGGGAGCAGGCATCTCTTGTATTGCTTTTACTTTTGCCGGATCGACTTCAATGCCTTTGTTGCTTACAATGAATCCCAGGAGTTTACCAGACCTAACTCCAAAAGTGCATTTACTCGGATTCAGCCTGAGCTTGTATTCTTTCAACCTGGCAAACAGTTTTTCCAGATGTTCAAGGTGATCTTCCTCTGTTTGTGACCGAGCTATCATATCGTCTATGTAAACTTCAATCTCATGATGTATCATGTCATGAAATAAAGCTACCATGGCGCGTTGATAAGTTGCCCCTGCGTTCTTCAGCCCGAACGGCATCACTTTGTAACAAAAAGTGCCCCATTGCGTGACAAAAGTTGTTTTCTCCATATCCTCGGGAGCCATTTTGATTTGATTGTAGCCCGAGAATCCGTCCATGAAGGAAAACACCTTATGCTGAGCTGTATTGTCGATCAAGATGTCAATATGAGGTAGCGGGAAATCATCTTTAGGGCTGGCCCTATTCAAATCCCGGTAGTCCACACACATTCTGACTTTGCCATCTTTCTTCGGTACCGGTACGATGTTAGCGACCCATTGAGGATAGGACGTAACAGCCAGGAAGCCAACATCGAATTGCTTCATTACTTCTGCTTTGATCTTTTCAGACATGTCAGGCCTCATTCGGCGAACTTTTTGCTTGATTGGTGGACAGTCTTCTCTTGTGGGGAGACGGTGAACCACGATGTCTGTGTCTAGACCCGACATGTCTTCATAGGACCAAGCGAAGATTTCAACATACTCATTCAGCAACTGTACCAAGCGCTCCTTGACTTTTGGTTCCAGGTTGGCACCCACTTGCACCTCCTTCCGATCCCCCTCGGTTCCCAAGTTAACAGCTTCCAATGGCTCTTCATGCGGTAAGATGGCCCTTTCCTCTTGTTGCAGAAGTCTGGCTAGTTCCCCGGGTACTTCACAACCTTCGTCATCTTCATACTCGGCTAGATTGACCAGATCTTCAGAGTTATTGAAAGATACAGCAGAATAGTCACCCATGGAATCCGGAGTGGATGGGTACCTGCATTGGTGAGTGTGGGTGTGTGTAAGGGATAGCCATCCTTAAACAAAAAATGAAAAAGGAAAGAAAATGAACATAAGCAGTTTATCAAATGAAAAACGTCCAATGAATCATTAAACATGGCATATGAATATGAAAAATAGTCAAAACCCTTACAAGTGGACCTACATGCCCCGGGCAAGGCAGGAGGTGAAAAGATAGTGTACCGATTGTTTGAAAGTAAAATATTACAGACCAAATAAGAAATGTTTAACAGATAAATTACTGGTGAATAAAAGTGATGGGGACAAAGTCTTTAGCCTCCCAATTGCTCAATCCTCCTCTGACAGTTGGATAAATCCACTCTTCAATGTTGCTTTCCTTGTCTTCATCTTCCAGGGCGTTGATTCTGTAAGGAGAAATTTTGACTGGCGCTCTTTCAATCTTTGACTGGCGCATAGCTTTCTGGCCAGCGGCTGTGAACCCTAATCCAAACTTGTCAGTCTTATGCGGAAAGTCGGGTAACTGCCCCCATGCGGAATTCTTCCCTTCTTTGATTGCGGCTCTTGCATCCTCCAGAGATACCATCCTGGCCATCTGCCTCGGGGTCTCGGCTGTCAACTTTGCTACTGCTATTTCGGGAAGAACTTCTTCGAAATGTTGAAACGGTGTCTCAATGAACTCTCCTTCAATCTCCATATACCGGAAAGAATTTAAGTGGCTAATCATGTACTCTTCTTCGCCGTGGACAGTGATGATCTTTCCCTTGACAGGATATTTCAGCATCTGATGCAAAGAGGAGGTGACTGCCCCAGCATGGTGTATCCAAGGTCTACCCAACAGGCAGGAGTATGATGGACAGATGTCCATTACATAGAAAGTGGATTTAAACACCTCAGTACCTATCTTGATGGGAATTTCAACCTCTCCATGGACCATTCTCTTCGACCCATCGAAAGCTCTGACGATAATATCACTCGGCTTCAATTCCAACCCTTCGCAATCTAGCCGGTCCAAGGCCTTCTTAGGCAAAACATTCAGCGACGAACCGGTATCAACCAAAACATATGCAAGGGTGGTTCCGCGACACTCGATTGAAATATGCAAAGCATCATTGTGGTTTCGGCCTTTAGGGGTTAGGTCGGCATCAGAAAAACCTAATCCATTGTCTGCAGTCAGGCTAGCCACGCAATGTTGAAATTGATCCGCAGAGGTTTCCTGGGGCACATGAGCTGCCTTCAGAAACTTAATCAAAGCTTTAGCGTGCGCTTCTGAGCAAAGCAATAGTGCCAGCATGGAGATCTTGGAGGGGGTTTGCCCCAACTGTTCCACCACATCGTAATCACTTCTCTTGATTATACTCAAGATCTCGTCCATTTCTTTCTTGGAGGTTTCTGGGATCACCAAGGGTTGAGCCCTCGTCCTGACGGGCTCATCTTGTACTCCCTTTCCTTTATCAGCAATGGTAGGAGAGACAGCACTAGGAACAACAACTTCTTCAATCAAAGGAGTTCTAGCGGAGAGTTTTACTGGTGCAGGGATGACTTCTTTAGCTGATGAGGGTCTAAAGACTGCTCTTGGAGGGGCAATCTCTGGAGAAAATATTCTCCCACTCCTGGTGATTTTGCTGGTGCCCGCAATGTTACTAATGCTGGCTTCTTCATCATCCGAACTTTCTTCAATTACTTCGATTTGCTTGATACCATGGTAGTAGATGTCACCACCATAGTTCCAAGGTATCGACTTCTCAGAAACATAGGGAACAAGCCCTGGCATTGTTATCTTTAAAGGAACAGATTTTGCAGCTGGTGTAATCTTAACTGGCTTTTTGACGGCCTTGGAAAGATTGGCGTGAATGGTTATGATTGAGACATTTTCAACATGAACTGGAGCAGCAGAAACTTTTTCGAACAAAATTTGTCAGCTATCCATAAGGCCTTGGATGCCTTTCTTTAATAGCGGACAATCAAACGGCAAAGAGTTGCAACAATAGCAGTCTTCTTTACATCCCAGGAAGATCCCGGCCCTTAACAAATTCAACTTAATGGTTAGCAGTGGAGTAGTCAGATCACTGACGTCAGCAACATACAAATCCTCTTCAATGGCATTGATATTTCGGCCATGCTTCGGAATAGGTGCAGATATCACATTGGGTTTCTCTGGAGCGTCAAACTCTACCTCCTTAGCCTCTATCAGGTCTTGGATTTTATGCTTGAGTGCCCAACAATCATTGGTGTCGTGTCCAACACTGTCTGAATGGTAGGCGCATTTAGCATTGGCATGATAATGCGGGGAGGATGTATTCACATTCTTTGGCGCCTCTTTGATGGTGGCAAGATTCAACTTCAATAGATGGGGAAGCACTTGTGCTGGAGTCATATTAATACGGGTGAACTGCCGTGGTGGCCGTTCCACTCGTTGCTGATTTGGTCTGGACTGGTTATAGCGAGGCTGCTCACTCGGAGTGTTTTGAATCATTACGGCCCCTACAGTTGGCCGACGCTCCATCTTCCCTGCTCTTCTCTGAGAATAGACCATAGCTGTCTCCTTCTTAAAAGGCTTCTTCTCAACACTTGCAGCAACACCCTTCTGAATCTTTCCTGATTTGATGCCAGCCTCTATTCTTTCGCCCGTTAAGATCAAATCGGTAAACCCCGCGGAAGAGTTACCAATTAAATGATTGAAAAATGGCCCAGATAGGGTCCCAAGAAACATATCAACGAGCTCACGATCAGTTAAAGGAGGCTGCACCCTGCCAGCCAAATCCCTCCATTTTTGTGCATATTCTTTGAATCCCTCACTTGTTCCTAGTGACATACCCTGAAGTTGGGTACGAGTAGGAGCAAGATCAGAATTATACTGGTATTGTTTGTAGAAAGCGGTGGCCAAATCTTCCCAATTTCTGACACTGGTTCCTTCTAGCTGATAAAACCACTCCAACTGAGCTCCCGATAGGCTGTCTTGAAAGAAATGAATCCAGAGATTGTTATCTGTCGTATAGGGTTGAATCTTTCTCACGTAGGACCTGAGATGCATTTTGGGACAGGACAACCCATCATACCTCACAAACACTGGCACTTTGAATTTTGGGGGAATCACAATTCCGGCAACCAAGCCCAAGTCTTCAAAATCCAAACCCGGTACTCTTTGCAATTCCACGGCGGCCAATCTGTCTTCTAAACCCTTGTATTTATCATCAGCTGGAGGGTATTGCTGGTCAGAATAATCTTCATCCTCTTCAACCTCTTCCTCCTCCGCATCAGACTCGGAAGGCACCGCAACTCGATCTCTTTTACTAGTCCCTTCATCAGAAGTAGGAGGAAATTCAAGCACTCTCCGAGCTTCTCTGTCAAATCTTCTCCCCAAAGTAGCCACCCCGATCCTCTTTTTCTTCTTCTTCATTGGGTCCTTATTCTCCAAATGAGTCTTGATATCCTCTTGACTTTTAACCAAAGTCATCAGGAGTTGCTGGAACTGTGCATTCTGAGCTTGTAGGTCTTTGACTGTTTGCTCGAGATCCATCCTACTGAAATAAACAGCAGACAAATAAGGAAACCTGGAGTGAGACCTGCTTATGCACATGATGAATGGTATGCTGATGTATGCAATGCATTCAAGGTTTTAGGACATTCAAAATTGTTTCAGACAAAGAAGAACGCACGTCATATTAATAAGAAGAAATTTGTTAGTACATAAATGCCCCATGGGCCAAATGTTACAAAATAAACTTCTTAAGGCAGAAAGACATTGCGCATCCTCTTTGGTGCGATGTAGGTGTTGAAGGCCTCTTGCTCGTGGAGTCGGCGGGTAAGCTCTAGAACCTTCTTTTCACTGGCGTAGTAGCTAGCTTCAAAAGTGTTCCGTTCCTCCTTGAGCTGAATCCAACTTTTCTGCATTTCCTCCCACGATGTAGGCATGTCTGGATGTAGGATGGTGTAGGGAACCTCTCCTTCATTGACGGGCTCTTTAATCATAGGGAGAACATGAGGATAAGGCATCATTAGACTTTGGGCTCGGGCTCGTACCCACTTGAGATAGGGCTCAAGAGGGATGGAGTTCTTGTGTCCCAGAGTCTTGCTATCAACCTTGTTGAGTTTTCCCCAAGCTCTGATGAACCTTTGGCGAAGTCCTTGCGCATCGTTGTCGAAGTCAAAAAATAGGTTAGGAATCAACATATCATGAGGGCCATCCCTCCGTGCATATCCAAATTGCCTCAAAGCTAGGCAAGGGTTGTAGGTGATACCTCCCCTAATTCCAAGTAAAGGAACATTAGGAAATTCTCCGCAACGATCGACGATGATGACATTTTCTCTGGACCGAGAACACCAATGCACATCAGAATGAGTAAGAGTCATCAACCGTTGGGACCACCTTGTACCCTGGTCATTCTTCAAGACAGATTGTGGAAGGTGCGAAATAAACCACCTTGCAAGGAGAGGAGTACAGCACATGAGAACACCCCTCTTTCTTATTGTTCGTGTGTAAAATGAGTGAAGGATGTCCCCAAGCAATGTTGGTATTGGATTTCTAGACAAGAAGATTTTGACGGCGTTGACATCTACCAATTGGTCAGGATTTGGGAACAAGACCAACCCGTAGATGAGGAGTGCCACAATCTCTTCAAAGGCTTGTAGGTCCAATGAGTTCCAACATTCTTGTGCCTTCTCAAACAAGAATTTTGCTAAGAATCCTTTGACGCCACTTCTGGTTTCCCAATGCCCCTTGATGTCGGATGGTTGAAGATGTAATGCTCGAGCAACATCTTCCGGCTTTGGTTCCTTTTCCGTACCGTTGAAGGGTAGTTGATTAAGGATAGGGATTCTTAGGAGTTGAGAAAACTCCTCCAAAGTGGGTACCAACTGATAATCAGGGAAAGTGAAGCAGTGGTGAAGAGGGTCAAAGAACTGGAATAGCACTTTCATCATGTCTTCTTCAATGTTGGTGTTGACTAGGCTGAACAGTCTAACATGTCTTTCACTGAAGGATGAATTTTCCGGAATTCTTGAGGTGATCTCCTTGAGTTGAGGAGAGATTCTCACAAGGTTGACTTGAATGGTATTTCTGCGAGGGATTTCCATGTCCTACAAAACAAGAACAAAGATGAAGATCCAAAACCCTTGAAATGGTTAGTGAATGCATATGATGTTTTATGATGTTTATGATGTATGCACAAAACATATGTACAATCAACCCACACCAAACCCTAATTTCAGGCTTGCACGGGGTTTCATAGGTAAGTACCCTCTTGAGTGTAGTTGGCTTAAAAAACCTGTCCTATAAATAGTAACCGGGTTCTAAGGAGCTCAATATCACTGGATTGTTTTCAATGTTCATTGTTTTGGTTTAGCCACTTAACTAGCGACCAAAATATTCCAAGAAAACAACCCTCCATGAGTGTAGTATCGAGTATCTACCAACTTCGGACTGCACCAAAGCCGGTCATCTCACTACCCCTAAAAAAAGGCCAAGATGGTCAAGTAAGGTTCTAGGTCATTAGTGCTTAGTGACATCACTCAGCGGCCCCGTACTCTCCTTGATTGAACTCAAGGGTTACCGGTACTCACAAATATGTCGCACTAATATAGCTATTGCTTAGACCGTGTCGGTATACCCAGCACAGTTTCCACAACGTATTTCTATCTATGAATGTTTCCCAAAATCCGGGTGGAGGATTGCAAACCCAAACAATAGAGCCAAAGTATAAAGCAAGCAAATCAAACAATTAGTCATGCAAGAGGGTGATCTAAGCCCTAAGGTTACTCCACTTTAAAAATTGTCCCAAGCAGAGTCGCCAGTTCTGTGATACGGTGGGAGAACTGACTAGGGTTTTGCGTTTGTTTTCGCAAATGTTTCGGTTGAGCAAGAGTCGCCACCGACTTTTTATTTTATCCTAAGGAAAGGTTTAAAAAGCACAGCAAAAACCTTTGAGATTTTTCTTGGGTTCGGGGAGTAGATTATAGAAGGGGAAGGTATTAGCACCCCTTCTATCCATGGTTATCCATGGGCTCTTAGGTACTTGCTTATATCAACTTGCCTTGGTTTTCAATTGTTTGAAATGGTGCTTTGTGTGTGGTTTTGAAAAGGTTTTGAAAAAGATGCCTTGTATAGGCTACCCTTATAACAATTCTTTACTCGAATGTTTTACAAAAGGTGTTTGTCTTTTTGAAAAGATGTTTCAAGGTTTTTTTGAAAGTTTGTTTTGAAAGTGTTTGTGATGTGGGTTTTGAAATAAGGCAAGTGTTTCCTTGGAAAGTTGACAAGTACTTAAGAGTTCATCTACCCTAAAGTTTTCTCAAAGATTTTTGTTATGTTTTGAACCTTTTGACAATTTTGTTCCACCATTGCATTTGGTGGACAATCTTGTTTTAGGAGATTAAAGGGACGGGCGCGGGTCATCGTTTAGACCATAGTTGCAATAGTGTTAAATGTCTTTGGGCAATTTTCTTTAAAAGGGACTTGATCATTCATTTAAGCAACATTTTGTGGGACTATGATCATTTGATTGTTTGTTTTTACCCAAAGAAATTCAACATACAATATAGCCCAATTATTTGAAGGCAACAAAGTGGAATACCCTAGGGGTGCAAGGGTGAAATGTGTTGTCCATTTTTCATGCTCATTTATCTTGTATTAGGTCCAACTATTTTGTTCATATTTATTCGCATACAAAACCCTAATTCTAGCATAGTATGTTTAGAAAGCGATAAAGTGCGAAATTTAAAATCCTACGCTATTACAACACAATAAGATGGGGAGGGGGGTACAATGTTTCAAATGGGGATATTTAGACAAGAAATTGAATCTAAGCTATTACATCATTTTCTATGAATATTTACAAGATAAATAAATGTATAATTTAAATGGTAAATAAAACAAATATGCAAGAATGCAAAAGGAATTTTTATATGTATGAAAAAAAGTATTATTTATGTAAAATAAGAAAAGAAAATAAAAAGGTATTATTTTTGAGGTATTTTCAAATTTAGGGCAAAACCCTAATTTTTTTAATCAAAAGGGACATTAATTAATCAATTCATATAATATTTATTATTTACATACAAAAATAAAATAAAATATGGTATATTTGTAAAAAAGGCCTTTTTTAATATTAAATATTAAAAAATAAATATGCACATTTTTTGATATTTTCTCTCAAGTATATTAATATACCTATATATTTATATTATTTACAAATAAATATCATATATATATAAATGATAATAATTAATATTTATATATAAAAAAAATATGTTTTGTATGAAATATTTTCAAAAGGGAAAATGTAATAAAAATCAGAAAAGAAAATATATTTGCATTATTTTTTTCTAGTTTTCTAAATAATAGTGTGTATATATATTTATGTATAAATGTCAACATAATCAAATAAATGCCTAAAAAATAGAAAAATGGTATAAAAAATTATTTTTAGATTTTTAATATCATAAGCAAAAATAAACAAGTCAGACCAAAAAAGAGAACGTCAAAAAATCATTAAAAATAACAAAATGGGCTCAGGGGGTGCAAAAGTAAATGTATGGTGTGAACAGAAAATGCAACACAAGCCCAGCCCAGATCACTTCTTCTTCAACCTCTGAACAAAAACGCGCGCCTGCAAGCTTCATTTGAATATCCTGATTCTTTGATTTTTTGAACAAACTTCCAACACAAAAGATGTTAAGCATGAAACCACCATTCCAAATATATAAAGAACATCTCCTAACTCTAAAAAATGAGAGAGAATTTTAACAATCCCAAATCCTAACCTAAGTTTTCTGCCATTTTCAAACCTTAAATTCTCTCAACTCAGGCAAAAGAAATGAAAAGTAAAAGAATGTACATGTTCAGTGGCATGAGTAGGACATTGTTTATTCACAAACTTAAGGCTAATGATGCATAATAAGAGAGATACGAGTTCACCAAGATACCTGTTCAGCTGAAGTTCTATCTTGCAATGGGGGAGCTTTCAGTGCAAGGTGATGGTTGGAAAAGCTTCCTTGAGGTCCAGGGATGCTATTCCAATGTTTACTTTGTCTTGAAAGCTTCCGAATCGAGCTAGAGAACTTCACCTGCAAAACAAGAAACTGAAAATGGTGGAAGTGGTTAGAGGGATTACAGGTCGTGCTTTTGCTTTTGGTTAGCTTGCATAGGTGGTATGGAAGGTATGTGAACTGGTTTGGGCAAGAGAGCTTGAGAGAAATGAGAGATAGCACTCAAACTGCAGGGCCTGCCCTGTTTTTGCAGTTTGAGAGTGGTTATGGAAATGAGAGTGTTTGAGAGGTGCAAGGGTCGTGCAAAAGCTTGGTTGTGTTGTGTGGAATGTATTTGATAACTTTGTCTAAGTGTCCTTTAGCTGATATGGAAGTTGGTATTAGTTATGCAATGTTTCTTCACTCTTAAGCAAACAAAGGCAACTTGTGTTTCTAGGCCAGTAGAGGACCCTTAATCCTGCTGCAAATCTTCTCTTGATCAGTGTGTTATGCCCATAATCTTGTGCCAATCAGATTTGCAATGTACTTGTTGGATTTTCAATTTGACATAAAGTGCAACTTTTCAAAAATGGCTATTTTGCTTTATCTAAAAATGGATTAAACCTTCATACAATGCTTTAGCTCAAAGAACATGGTCTTGGCACAAAGAATATGCATTAAATTATTGAGTGTAACTTGGTTTAAGGACCTGTAATCTAGCCTAAAGTATGCTGAGTTCAAATTGCAAGGTTATGGACATGTAACTTGGTCATGAACAAAGTGAGTTTTTGCCATATTGTGAAATTCGATTCTCCCTAACCATGAGGTTGTTTGAGAAGTTCTTGGACATTTTGGAAAGCTTGGAATGTGTACAACAATCCATCTTTGAAATGAAATTTGAAATTCCAAGTGGAAGTGTATGGAAAATGGTCTTGAAGTTAGGTAGAAAACCTTGTCAAAATAGGTCAAATTTCACTAAGTTAAGAATGGTTTAGTGCCCTTATTCAAAAATTTGTAACTTGAGATGCAAGCTTCAAATGAGAAAACTTTGTGAATCAAAGTTGTAGATTATGCAACAAGCTACAACTTTCATGTTTGGACTTTTGTTTGAATCCAAATGGATCTTGGTCAAAAAGTGGGGCAAAGTTGGGAAAAAATTAGGGTTTTTCATAACTTAGAAAAATTCTAAGTTATGAAAAATTCTAATTTTTAACCCTAATTTGCATTTTGTGATTTCTTGGTGAACAAGTTTCATGATTTGGCATGTTTTGATGAAAAATGAATCTTGACTCTTGATTTTGACCAAAAAGTCAAAGTTTGACTTTTCAGTATACAGTCAAAATTGATCAATTGACTGGGAAATTCAACTATCAATCTTGTGTATTTGGGATCTTTTGAGTTTGTTGAGCATGTCAAGATAATTCCATGGGGTCCTTGAGTCCATGTGTGAGCTTGGTTTGCCATTGGCTAGGTCAAACAGTCAAAAATTGCCTGTGTGCAGTCAAAACCCTAAAAATGACCATTTTGCCCTTTTGGTGATCTAATCAAATTTCTTGGGGAATTGTGATCCAAACTTGATCAAATGGTTCATATGAGTTCATAATGTTGATGTGGGTCAAATTTCATGAGGTTTGACTGTCAATTGGTCACAGTTGACTTTTCCCCCAATACAGTTGATTTCTAGGTCAACTGTCCAATTGACTGGGCAAAACTTGGAATCAAGACTTGAAACTTGATATGGGTAAACTTGGGAGTCCAATATGAAGCCTGAAAGTCATCTTGGGCATTTTAGGTCAAAGCATTTTTGTGCAAACACAAACCCTAATTTGAGTCAACAGTGCAAGGAGAGGTCTTGAGCAGATGAAACCCTAACTGGATCTTGAGCTTCAAGGGCTTTGTGGTGAGAAATCAATGAGAAATGGGAGGGCAAATTTTGGGGTACAACAGCTTTAATTCCCTAACTTTTGCCTGAATCGCCCTTTCGGGTTTTCGATCCACCGGGAAACCCCTTTTTGCCCAAGCCGCCCTTTCAGGTTTTCAACTTGCCGGGTGTACAGATTTTTTTTGCTTTTATCCCTAATTTTTGCCTGAACCGCCCTTTCGGGTTTTCGATCCACCGGGATACCCATTTTTGCCCAAGCCGCCCTTTCGGGTTTTCAACTTGTCGGGTTATTTATGTGTAGTATCTTTTGACTATGTCTGCGTTCGCAGGGTGCAGCAAATCGTCGCCGTCCATGGTGGTCAAAATCATTGCACCACCAGAAAATATGCTCTTGATCACAAACGGTCCTTCGTATGTAGGAGTCCATTTGCCCCTGGGATCACTTTGTGGTAGGATAATCCGCTTGATCACGAGATCTCCGACTTGATATACTTGACGTCTGACTTTCTTATTGAAAGCCTTGATCATCCGTTTTTGATACGTTTGACCATGGCAGACAACATCGAGTCGCTTCTCATCGATCAAATTGAGTTGATCAAGTCGGGTCTGAATCCAATCATCTTCATTCAAACCTGCGTCCTTCATAATCCTTAGAGAAGGAATATGAACTTCCATGGGCAGGACAACTTCCATGCCGTATACCAAAGAAAATGGGGTTACCCCGGTTGAAGTACGTGCCGTCGTACGGTATCCATGCAGAGCAAACGGTAACATCTCATGCCAGTCTTTGTAAGTGAATGTCATTTTCTGAATGATCTTCTTAATGTTTTTGTTCGCAGCTTCAACAGCACCGTTCATCTTTGGCGGATAGGGAGATGAATTGTGATGATAAATCTTGAACTGTTCGCACAATGCGGTGATCATAGTGTTATTCAGATTTGTACCGTTATCTGTGATGATCCTGTCTGGAACACCATACCGGCATATGAGGTTTTGCTTGATGAAGCAGGCAACCACATTTTTAGTAACAGAGGCGAAGGAAGCTGCTTCGACCCATTTGGTGAAATAGTCAATGGCAACCAGGATGAAACGATGTCCGTTGGATGTCGTGGGCTTGATCTCTCCAATCATGTCAATGCCCCACATTGCAAATGGCCAAGGAGCTGTCAGAACGTTGAGAGGAACCGGAGGGATATGAACCTTGTCAGCGTAGACTTGACACTTGTGGCAAGTACGGGAATGTTGATGGCAGTCAGCTTCCATGGTAGACCAGTAATAGCCTGCCCTTAGGATCTTCTTAGCCATTGTATGCCCGCTCAAGTGTGTGCCAAATGTTCCGTTGTATATCTCGGTCATGATTAACTCTGCTTCAGCTTTGTCTACGCATCAGAGTAAAACACAATCATGGCTTCGTTTGTAGAGGATGTCGTTGCTCAGGAAGAACTTGGCAGCAAATTTCCTTAAGAACTTCTTGTCATTTACGGAAGCTCCTTCGGGATATTCTCTAGTCTGGAGATACCTTTTGATTTCATGGAACCAGGGTTGTTCCGCTACTTCTTCGGTATTAATCTCGTGACAATGTGCAGGTTCATCCATTCGCTCGATGGTGATTTGGGGAGCCTCGTTATCCCAGTTGAGTTTAAACATGGAAGACATTGTAGCCAGAGCATCTGCTAGCTGATTCTCTTCTCGCGGGAAATGCTCGAAGGTAATTTGCTCGAAATGAGGCAACAATGTCAAGACATGTTCTTTGTATGGGATAATATTAGGATGCTTGGTATCCCACTCTCCTTTGATTTGACTGATAACCAAAGCCGAGTCCCCGAATACGATCAAAGATTTGATCCCCAAGTCTATAGCAGCCTTGAAACCAAAGATGCAAGCTTCATATTCAGCCATGTTGTTTGTGCAGCCGAAGCAAAGTCGGGTCGTGAAAGGTGTGTGACAACCTTCCAGGGAAATGAGTACCACACCGATACCGTTTCCAAGTACATTTGAAGCACCATCAAAGTACAGGGTCCATCAGGATCCCTTTTCAGGTCCTTCATACGGTCTGTTACCTTCAATGTTGTTCAAATTCATGATGTCCTCGTCTGGGAAGTCAAATCTCATGGGTTGATAATCTTCGATAGCCTGATGAGCTAGATTATCAGCTAGTACACTCCCTTTTATAACTTTTTGAGTGGTGTACTGGATATCATACTCAGTTAGGATCATTTGCCATCTAGCTATTCTTCCAGATAAAGCGGGCTTCTCGAAGATATACTTGATAGGATCCGTTTTGGAAATCAACAAGGTGGTATGAGTCAACATATACTGCCTTAGTCGGCGAACAGCCCATACCAAAGTGCAGCAAGTTTTCTCGAGCAGTGAGTAGTGAGTCTCACAGTCGGTAAACTTTTTGCTAAGGTAATAAATAGCATGCTCTTTTCGACCAGACTCGTCATGCTGGCCCAAAACACACCCCATTGAGTTATCCAAGACGATCAAATACATGATCAATGGTCTTCCTTCGACAGGTGGCATTAGAATAGGAGGTTCTAGCAAATACTCCTTGATCTTATCAAAAGCAACTTGGCAATCGTCGTTCCATTCGACTACCTGATCTTTCTTTAATAGTTTGAAAATTGGCTCACAGGTAGAAGTCAGATGAGAGATGAATCTGGCAATATAGTTTAAGCGTCCCAAGAACCCTCTAACCTCCTTTTCAGTACGGGGAGCAGGCATTTCTCGTATTGCTTTCAACTTTGCTGGATCGACCTCGATGCCTTTGTTGCTGACAATGAATCCTAGAAGTTTACCAGACCTAACTCCAAAAGTGCACTTACTTGGATTCAGCCTGAGTTTGTATTCTTTCAACCTGGCAAACAGCTTTTCTAGATGTTCAAGGTGTTCCTCCTCTGTTTGTGACTAAGCTATCATATCGTCTACGTAAACTTCGATCTCATGATGATCATATCATGAAATAAAGCTACCATGGCGCGTTGATAAGTTGCCCCTGCGTTCTTCAGTCCGAACGGCATCACCTTGTAACAGAAAGTACCCCATTGTGTGACAAAGGTTGTTTTCTCCATGTCTTCGGGGGCCATTTTGATTTGATTGTAACCCGAGAATCCATCCATGAAGGAAAACAGTTTGTGCTGAGCTGTATTGTCAATCAAAATGTCAATGTGCGGTAGCGGAAAATCATCTTTGGGGCTGACCCTATTCAAATCCCGGTAGTCCACACACATTATGACTTTGCCATCTTTTTTAGGTACTGGCACGATGTTAGCAACCCATTGTGGATAGGATGTAACAGCCAGAAAGCCAGCGTCGAATTGCTTCATTACTTCTGCTTTGATCTTCTCAGACATGTCGGGCCTCATTCAGAGGACTTTTTATTTGATCGGTGGACAATCCTCTCTTGTAGGGAGACGGTGAACCACGATGTCTGTGTCTAAACCCGGCATGTCTTCATAAGACCAGGCGAAGATTTCAACGTACTCATTTAACAGCTGTATCAGGCGCTCCTTGACACCTGGTTCCAGATTGGCACCCACTTGTACCTCCTTCCGGTCTTCCTCCGTTCCTAAGTTGACAGTTTCTAACAACTCTTCGTGAGGTAAGATGGCCCTTTCCTCTTGCTGTAGAAGTCTGGCTAATTCCCCTGGTACTTCACAACCTTCGTCATCTTCATACTCGGCTTGATTGACCAGATCTTCAGAGTTATTGAAGGACATAGCAGAATAGTCACCCATGGAATCCAGAGTGGATGGGTACCTGCATTTGTGAGTGTGGGTGTGTGTAAGGGATAGCCATCCTTAAACAAAAAAATGCAAAAGGAAAGAAAATGAACACATCAGTTTATCAATGAAAAACGTCCAATGAATCATTAAACATGGCATATGGATATGAAGATAATCAGAACCCTTACAAATGGACCTTCATGCCCCGGGCAAGGCATGAGGTGAAAAAGTAGTGTACAGATTGTTCAAAAGTAATTATTACAGACCACAGGAAATGTTTGACAGATAATTACTGATTAATAAAAGTAATGGGGACAAAGTCCTTTGCCTCCCAATTGCATAGTCATCCTTTGATAGTTGGGTAGATCCACTCTTCGATGTTGGCCTCCTCGTCTTCATCCTCTAAAGCGTTGATTCCGTAAGGAGAAATCTTGATGGGCACCCTTTCAATCTTTGAACGGCGCATAGCTTTCTGTCCTGCAGCCGTGAATCCTAAACCAAACTTGTCTATTTTGTGAGGAATATCAGGCAACTGTCCCCATGTTGAATTCTTCCCTTCCTTCATTGCGGCCTTCGCGTCTTTTAGAGATGCCATCTTGGCCATCTGCTTTGGTACCTCAGCTACCATTTTTGCTACTGTTATTTCAGGAGAGACTTCTTCGAAGTGCTGGAATGGTGTCTCAATGAATTCACCCTCTACCTCTACATACCGAAAGGAGTTCAGGTGGCTGATCATATATTCCTCTTCACCGTGGACGGTTATGATCTTTCCCTTGACAGGGTACTTCAACATTTGATGTAAGGAAGAGGTGACTGCCCCGACATTGTGTATCCATGGCCTCCCCAGTAAGCAAGAGTATGACGGACGGATGTCCATCACATAGAAAGTTGAGGGGAACACTTCTGTGCCAACTTTAATGGGAATGTCCACCTCCCCATGTACCATTCTCTTTGACCCGTCAAATGCCCTTACAATGATATTGCTTGGCCTCAACTCCAAGCCTTCACAGTCTAAATGGTCGAGAGCCTTCTTGGGCAGCACGCTCAGAGAAGAACCAGTGTCGACTAGAACATGGGCCAGAGTAGTTCCTTGGCATTCCACTGGCACATGTGATGCGTCGTTGTGCTTTCTTCCTTTTGGGGTCAGGTCGGCATCAGAGAAACCTAAATCGTTGTCTGCAGTAAGACTGGCTACACAGTCCTGGAATTGGTCGGCAGAGGTTTCCTGGGGCACATGGGCTGTCTTCAGGAATTTTATCAGTGGCTTGGTGTGCGCTTCTGAGCAAAGCAGTAATGCTAACATGGAGATCTTCGAGGGGGTTTGCCCCAGTTGTTCTACCACGTCGTAATCACTCTTCTTTATTATCTTCAGGATCTCTTCTATCTCTTTCTTGGAGGTTTCCGGGATGACCAAAGGTTGAGCCCTCGTCCTGACGAGCTCATCTTGGGTTCCTTTACCCTTATCAGCAGAGGTAGGAGGGACAATACCAGGAGTAACAACATCTTCAATCAACGGGGTTCTAGCGGAAAGTCTTATTGGTGCAGGAATAACTTTGGCAGCAGATGAGGGTCCAAAGATTGCCTTTGGGGGGGCAATCTCTGGAGAAAATATTCTCCCACTTTGGGTGATCTTGCTTGTGCCTGCAATGTTTCCAATGCTGGCATCTTCTTCATCAGAGCTTCCTTCGGTTACTTCCACTTGTTTAATACCATGGTAGTAGATGTCTCCACCGTAATTCCATGGTATTGATTTTTCAGAAAGGTAGGGGACAGGCCCTGGCATTGTTATCTTCAGAGGAACAGACTTTGTAGCTGATGTAATCTTAACAGGCTTTTTGACGGCCTTGGAAAGATTGGCGTGAATGGTGATAATTGAAACATCTTTAGTAGGGGTTGGAATAGCAGAAACTTTTTCAAACAGAATTTGTTGACTGTCCATTAAGCCTTGGATGCCTTTCTTCAGTAGCGGACAGTCAAACGGCAGAGAGTAACAACAATAGCAATCTTCTTTGCATCCCGGGAAAATCCCGGCCTTTAACAGATTTAACTTGATGGTTAACAGCGGAGTCCTCAGATCATTGACATCAGAAACATACAAATCTTCTTCAATAGCATGGACATTTTGACCGTGCTTCGGCATCGGAGCAGATATTACGTTTGGCTTCTCTGGAGCGTCGAACTCCACCTCTTTCGCCTCTATCAAGTCTTGAATTTTATGCTTGAGTGCCCAACAATCGTTGGTGTCGTGCCCGACACTGTCAGAATGGTAGGCGCATTTAGCATTGGGATGGTAATGCGGAGAGGATGTATTCACATTTTTTGGTGCCTCTTTGATAGTGGCGAGATTCAATTTTAACAGATGGGGAAGCACTTGCGCTGGCATCATATTAATGCGGGTGAACTGCCGTTGTGGCCATTCCACCCGTTGTTGATTTTCTCTGGACTAGTTATAATGAGGCTGATCACTTGATGGATTTTGGATCATCACGGCTCCCACAGTCGGTCGGCGCTCAGTCTTCCCCGCTCTTCTCTGGGAGTACACAACAACTGTTTCCTTCTTCGCTGGAAATGATTTCTTAACAGTTGCAGATGCAGAGGTATCCTTCTGAATCTTCCCATTCTTGATACCGGCTTCTACCCGCTCGCCAGTCAGAATTAACTCGGTAAACCATGCGGAAGAGCTACCGATCAGATGGTTAAAGAATGGACCAGACAGGGTCCCCAGGAACATATCAACAAGTTCTCTATCAGAAAGAGGTGGTTGCACTCTCCCGGCCAGATCGCGCCACTTTTGGGCATATTCCTTGAATCCTTCTCCTGAGGCCATCCCCATACTCTGTAGCTGAGTACGGGTTGGTGCCAGGTCAGAGTTATACTGATATTGGCGATAAAAAGCAGCTGCCAAATCCTCCCAGCTGTGTACCTCTGATCTCTCAAGATTGTAGAACCAATCCAGCTGAGTACCAGATAGACTATCTTGAAAGAAATGTACCCAAAGGTTTCTGTCAGAAGTGTGAGGTTGGATTCTTCGGACGTACGACCTTAGATGCATCTTCGGGCAAGACAACCCGTCATACCTTGCAAAAATGGGCCCTTTAAACTTCGGGGGGATCACAATTCCAGCAATTAATCCCAAATCTTTGAAATCTAAGCCGGGAACTCTCTGCAGCTCCATGGCTGCCAACCTGTCTTCCAAGTTTTTGTACTTATCATCGGCGGGCGGGTATTGTTGCTCTGAGTAGTCCTCATCTTCTTCAGCCTCTTCTTCTTCAGCTTCGGATTCGGAAGGTACCGCAGCCCCTTTTCCTTTACTGGTTCCCTCCTCAGATGTAGGGGGAAATTCAAGAACTCTTCTGGCCTCACCCTCAAACCTTCTTCCTAGGGTAGCCACCCCGACTCTTTTCTTCTTCTTTTTCACTTGCTCTTTGTTCCCTAGCAAGACTTTTAGATCCTCCTAACCCTTTGCCAAGGTCATCAGGAGGTGTTGAAACTGTGAGTTCTGAGACTGCAAATCCTTGACCGTCTGTTCGAGATCCATCTTACTGAAATAAACAACAGAAAGATAAGGAAACCTGGTGTGGATACCTGCTTATGCGCATGATGAATGATATGCTTATTTATGCAATGCATTCAAGGATTTAGAAATTCAAAATTGTTGCAAACAAAAAGAACACACGTCATATTAATAAGAAGAAATTTTGTCAGTACATAAATGCCCCATGGGCCAAATATTACAAAAAAAAAAACTTCTCAAGGTAAAAAGACGTTGCGCATCCTCTTTGGTGTGATATAGGTGTTGAGGGTCTCTTCCTCATGGAGTCGGCGGGTAAGCTCCAAAACCTTCTTCTCACTGGCGTAGAAGCTGGCTTCAAAAGTGTTCCGCTCCTCCTTAAGTTGGATCCAGCTCTTCTGCATCTCCTCCCACGATGTTGGCATGTCAGGATATAGGATGGTGTAGGGAACCTCTCCTTCCGTAACGGGCTCTTTAATCACAGGGAGAACATGAGGATAAGGCATCATTAGACTCTGGGCTCGGGCTCGCACCCATTTGAGGTAAGGCTCAAGATGGATGGAGTTCTTGTGCCCCAGTGTCTTGCTGTCAACCTTGTTGGGCATCCTCCAAGCTCTGATGAATCTTTGGCGAAGTCCTTGCGCATCATTGTCGAAGTCAAAAACTAGGTCAGGAATCAACATGTCGTGAGGGCCATCCCTCCATGCATATCCAAATTGTCTCAAAGCTAGACAAGGGTTGTAGGTAATGCCTCCCCTAATGCCAAGCAATGGAACATTAGGGAACTCCCCACAACGATCGACGATGATGACATTTTCTCTGGACCGAGAACACCAATGTACATCAGAGTGAGTAAGAGTCATCAACCGTTGGGACCACCTTAAGCCTTGGTCATTCTTCAAGACAGATTGTGGAAGGTGCGAAATAAACCACCTTGAAAGGAGAGGAGTACAACACATGAGAACACCTCTCTTTCTCATTGTTCGTGTGTAAAATGAGTGAAGAATATCCCCAAGCAATGTTGGTATTGGATTTCTGGATAAGAAGACCTTGACGGCGTTGACATCTATAAGCTGGTCAGGATTTGGGAACAAGACTAACCCATAGATAAGGAGGGCCACAATTTCTTCAAAGGCTTGTAGATCAAATGAATTCCAACACTCTTGTGCCTTCTCAAACAAGAATTTGGCTAAGAAACCTTTGACACCGCTTCTAGTTTCCCAATGCCCCTTGATGTCAGATGGCTGTAGATGTAGTGCTCGAGCAACATCTTCAGGCTTTGGTTCCTTTTCCGTACCGTTGTAGGGTAGTTGATTAAGGATAGGAATTCTCAGGAGTTGAGAAAATTCCTCCAAAGTGGGCACCAACTGGTAGTCAGGGAAAGTGAAACAGTGGTGAAGAGGGTCAAAGAACTGGAACAGCACCTTCATCATGTCCTCTTCAATGTTGGTGTTGACTAAGCTGAGCAGTCTACCATGTCTCTCACTGAAGGGAGAGCTTTCCGGAGTTCTTGATGTGAGCTCCTTGAGTTGAGGAGGGATTCTCACAAGGTTGACTTGCATGGTTTTCCTGCGAGGAATTTCCATGACCTACAAAACAAGAACAAAGATGAAGATCTAAACCCTTGAAATGGTTAGTGGATGCATATGATGCTTTATGATGTTCATGATGTATGCACAAACATATGTACAAGCAAATCACACAAAACCCTAGTTTCAGGCTTGCATGGGGTTTCATAGGTAATTACCCTCTTGAGTGTAGTTGGCTTAAAAACCTGTCCTATAAATAGTAACCGGGTTCTAAGGAGCTCAATATCATTGAATTGTTTTCCATGTTCATTGTTTTGGTTTAGCCATTTAACTAGCGACCAAAATATTCCAAGAAAACAACCCTCAATGAGTGTAGTATCGAGTATCTACCAACTTTGGACTGCACCAAAGCCGGTCATCTCACTACCCCTAATAAAAGGCCAAGATGGTCAAGTAAGGTTCTAGGTCATTAGTGCTTAGTGACATCACTCAGCGGCCCCGTACTCTCCTTGATTGGACTCAAGGGTTACCGGTACTCACAAATATGTCGCACTAATATAGTTATTGCTTCAACTGTGTCGGTATACCCCGCACAGTTTCCACAACGTATTGCTATCTATGAATGTTTCCCCAAATCCGGGTGTAGGATTGCAAACCCAAACAAGAGAGCCAAGATGTAAAGCAAACAATTAATCATGCAAGAGGGTGATCTAAGCCCTAAGGTTACTCCACTTTAAAAATATTCCCCAGCAGAGTCGCCAGTTCTGTGATACGGTGGGAGAACTGACTTGGGTTTTGCGTTTGTTTTTGCAAATGTTTTGGTTGAGCAAGAGTCACCACCGACTTTTTATTTTATCCTAAGGAAAGGTTAAAAAGCACAGCAAAAACCTTTGAGATGTTTTCTTGGGTTCGGGGAGTAGATTATAGAAAGGGAAGGTATTAGCACCCTTTCTATCCATGGTTATCCATGGGCTCTTGGTTACTTTCTTAGATCACTTGCCTTGCATTTTCAAATGTTTGAAATGGTGCTTTCAATTGTTTGAAATGGTGCTTTGTGTGTGGGTTTGAAAATGTTTTGAAAAAAAGATGCCTTGTCTAGGCAACCCTTGTAACAATTCTTTACTCGAATGTTTTACAAAAGGTGTTTGTCTTTTTGAAAAGATGTTTCAAGGTTGTTGAAAGTTGTTTTGAAAGTGTAGTGATGTGTGGTTTGAAAAATAGGCAAGTGTCTTTTGGTTTTGCAAGTTGGCAAGTAACCAAGAGCTATCTACCCTAAATTTCTCAAAGATCTTTGCTATGTTTTAACCCTTTTAACAATTTTGTTCCACCATTGTATTTGGTGGACAATCTTGTGTTAGGTTGTGAACAGGACGAGCGCGGGTCATCGTTTAGACCATGATTGCAATGGTGCCAAGTATCTTTGGGCAATTTTTCTTTAAGGGACTTGATCATTTTTAGGCAACTTTTGAAAGCGTCATCGAGGGACTATGATCATTTGAATTGTTTTGTTTTTGCCAAAGATACCTCACATGCAATATGGTCCATTATTGAAGGCAACAAGTGGAGTAACCCTAGGGGTGCAAGTGTGATTAGTGTTGTCCATTTTCATGCTTGTTTATCTTGAATTTAGGTCAAACTATTTGTTGTTTTTTATTTGCATACAAAACCCTAATTCTAACATGGCATAATTAGAAAGCTTTTAAATGCGAAAAATAAAAGGTCCTAAGTTATTACAAAACAATATATGGGATGGGGGATACAAATGTTCAAATGGGGGTATTTTGACAAGAAAATAAATTCTAACTATTACATCCGAATTGAAATTCTACAAGGGATTTAATTGTACAAGTATTAAATAAAATAAAAATAAATATGCAAAAATGCAAAAAATGGTTTTCATATGTATGTAAAGAAGTATTTATCATGTGTCAAATAAACAAAAATAAAAATGAATTAATTTTGGTATTTTTGGTATTTAGGGCAAAACCCTAATTTTATAAATAAAAGGTATTTATTATATAATATATGCAATATTTATTAATTATGTACAAAAAATAAATAAAAGAAGGTATTTTGTAAAAAAAGTATTTTTGAGGTCAAAATATTAATAAAAATAAAATGCATTAATTCTTTATATTTTCCCTAAATATACTAACAAATATATAAGTATTTTACATTATTTATTAAATATATATTATATGTACAAAAATAAAATATTTAGTTTTATAAAAAAAAAGTATATTTTATTATAAAATGTTTTCAAGAGATAACATAAAAAATAAAAATCAGAAATAAAATATGTTTGTATTATTTATTTGTATTTTAAATAAAAGTATCTATATTTATTTATTTACAAAACTAAATAAAGCCAAATAAATATCAAAATAAATGCAAAAATTATGGGAAAAATAATTTTAATATTTTTTATGCTTTGTTAAAAATAAATAAGTCAGAAACAAAAATCAAAAGTCAAAAATAATAAAAATAAGATGCAATGGGCCAAGGAGGTGCAAATGTGAAATCATGGTGTAAAAAATAAAAATATCACAGGCCCAGCCCATGAAAGGTTGTCTTCAACCTCTGAACAACAAAACAGAGTAACACGTGATCCCTGCCATTTCCTGATTCCTGGACTTTTAGCACAAACTTACAACATGAAAGATGTTAAGCATCAAGCCACGATTCCATACATATAAAAAACTCAACTTAACTCTCAGAAATGAGAGAGAATTTCTCCATCCATAATTCTTAACCTAAGTTTTATTCAATATTCAGATTCAAAATACTCTCAGCATATGCAATATAAATGGAAAATGAAGATATGTATAGCTTCAGGGCCATGAGTAGAACATTTTTCATTCATAAACCTAGAGCTAACTCTTCCTATATTGAGAGATAGAAATCCATGAACTTACCTGTTCAGCTTGGATCGTGTCTGGCAATGGAGGCACTTTCAAGGCAAGATGAGGATTGGTACAACTTGCTTGAAGTTCGGGGATGCTATTCCAACCTTTTACTTGCTTTGAAACCAACTGAATCAAGCTATAGCAATCAACCTGCAAAACAGAAAAGTGAAAATGGCAAATGGTGTTAGGGATGTTACAGGTCGTGTCCAATGCTTGGGACAGCTTCAGTGGGTGGTAGGGAAAGTGTTTGCAAAGATTTTAGCCAAAACGCACGAGGGGAAATGTTTATGGAAGGCAAGTTGCAGGGATGCCCTGTTTTTGTGCAGTACAATGGTGTTTTGAGGTTTGATGAGGTTTGGAAGGTGTTTTGGTCGTGCCTTAGCTCAGTGATGTTGTTTGGAAGGTGTACAACAACTTTGCTTAAGCTTGTGTTGGCTGAAAATGAGAGTTGTCTAAGTTATGCCAAGTTACTTCACACTTAAGCAAGAAATGTCAACTTGGTTCTCTAGACTTGTACAGGCCCTTCAAGTATGCTGCACACTTGAGCCTTGATCAGTGTGATATCTCCATGAATCTTGTGTCCAAAGATATGCATTGTACCACTTGGATTGCAAATTTGACATAAAGTGCAACTTTACCAAAATGGATATATTGCTTTTTCTAATTATGGCTCAATCTTGTATGCAATGCTTAAACACACAAGATAAGACTTAAACATGAAGGATTGGCATTAAATTTATGAGTGTGAATGAGATAAAGGACCTGTAATCTAGCTTAGAGCATGCTGAGTTCAAAAATGCAAAATTATGAACATGTGAATTGGCCATGAACAAAGTGAGTTTTGCCCATATTGCCAAATTCGATTCTCCCTAACCACAAGGTTGTTTGATGAGTTCTTGGACATTTTGGAAAGCTTGGAATGTGTAATACAATCCATATTTGTAATGCAAATTGAAATTCCAAGTGGAAGCATGTGAAAAGTGGCCATGAAGTTAGGCAAAAATCCTGCCTAGAATAGGTCAAAAATTTTCTAAGTTAAGAAATGTTTTGCACCCTTATTCCAAAAATCATAACTTGAGCTACAAGCTTCTTTTGAGGAAACTTTGTGAATCAAAGTTGTAGATTTTTCCATGGACTACAACTTTCATGTTCTGACTTTTGCTTGAATCAAATTACATCTTGATGAAAAAATGGGACAAAGTTAGGAAAAAATTAGGGATTTTCATAACTTAGAAAAATTCTAAGTTATGAAAATTCTTCATTTCAAACCCTAATTTGCAATTTTTGATTTCTTGATGAACAAGTTTCATGTTTTGACATGTTTTGATGAAAAATGAATCTTGACATTTGACTTTGACCAAAAAGTCAAAGTTTGACTTTTCAGTATACAGTTAAAAATTGATCAATTGACTGGAAAATTCATCTGTCAATCTTGTGCATTTGGGATCTTTTGAACTTGTTGAACATGTCAAGATAATTCCATGAGGTCCTTGAGTCCATATGTGAGCTTGGTTTTCCATTGGCTATGTCAAACAGTCAAAAATTGCCTTTGTGCAGTCAAAACCCTAAAAATGACCATTTTGCCCTTTTGGTGATCTGATCAAATTACTTGTGGAATTGTGATCCAAACTTGACCAAATGGTTCATATGAGTTCAAAATGTTGATGTGGGTCAAAAATCATGAAGTTTGACTGTCAATTGACCACAATTGACTTTTTCCCCAATACAGCTGATTTCTAGGTCAACTGTCCAATTGACTGGGCAAAGTTTGGAATCAAGGCTTGAAACTTGGTATGGATAAAATTGGGAGTCCAACATGAAGCATGAAAGTCACTTTATTCATTTTAGGTCAAAAAATCTTTGTGCAAACCCAAACCCTAATTTGGGCCAACAGTGCAAGGAGAAGTCTTGAGCCGAGGAAACCCTAGCTGGATCTTGTGCTCCAAGGGTCTTGTGATGAGAAAATGTTGAGGAAATGGGAGGGCAAATTTTGGGGTACAACACTAGATATGACATTTGTTATGCAGTTGGATTGGTCAGCAGATTCATGAGTAATCCCAAGTGGTCTCATTTCCAAGCTAGATATGACAAATTTCCATTCAGTTGAAACAACTCCAGTCACTACATAACCAATATGTTTCCTTACTCCTCCATATATCTTTCTATTATTATGACTCATGAGATAATAACCATGTTATGAGATTAATGACTTTTGGATGCAATTATACAGTATGTTTGTTTACATATATCAAAAGGATAAAAATACACATATAATATAAATGGTGACATACGAAAAAGTTTAAAGTACATAGCAAAGCATTTTAGTTTGTGTCTGAAGAATTCTTCCATGATGCTACTCCTTTCACCCTAGTGCCATTTACTGTAAGGAAGAAGGTTGCACTCAAAATTAAATCATAGTAAGCAAGCATGTCTTTTGATGAAAATTATCATTCTAAATAGCTCCTACCAATTATTTTACATTACTATATTTCAAAAATAACTTATTTGTAGAAGTTATTTCTCTCATTAAGAACTCTCTATCATTAACCATGCAATGAGAGCGGGACTTTTTAATAGATAATGCAACTTTATATAGCAACCAGTAACTTATTGTAATTGGCTCTAATTAGCATAGGTAGAATCTATATTTGATAGATAAGATCTTATTTTTGACAAGAAACTAAATTCAATTATGATACATTCCAGGTATATGGCATCACAGTAAGTATCAAAATTTAGTGTATCTAGCACTTCAGAATATTTGATAGTTCTATTTGACCATATACTTCACATTACTAGGAACATATACTTCTATTTGATACATCAGGTTATACTCTGATATATCACAGTATATAACTAGTAATATTGACCATAGAATTGAAAAACGCCTAAACTGTCATATGCCTAAATAATTCAATTTCAAAAAATACTAATACATAATCCACGGTACAAAACACAATGAATATAAATAACAGAACATCACCAAGAAACACCGTCGACAAGTTAAGTCATCTTACCCTTGTCACAATCCTGCCTCGAGCTATCTAAAAAATAATAAGTGAATTGGGGTGAGATTACTAAATCTCACTGAGCCTCTCTATCTTAGGGATTCACTCGGTTCTAGAGTCATACATAAACGAATCCGCCGAGGATCAGTGGTTTATCTACATGTCAGATACAAACACGAAGATCATCATTGAAGGTCCCTTAATCAATCAATGGGATCACATAGATAGCACACATAACACACAAAACACACAACAGGATGCACACATTTGTGTCAGAAAGTTGCAAGTGCTACTACGTCACAGTGAAGACCCGAGCCCACCAACGAATGACTAGTAAGAATACCTATATGGTACTACTAGGATGAGTAACGAAGTAATGTAGCCTACATGTCATCACGATCCCACTGGACCAATTTTGTCGATGTTTTACTGCCTAAGAAGATGCTTCTAACAATAACACGATGAGTATACAACAGATCATTCCTATCGAGCACTAGCATTTCCCTCGATACGCAATGAGTATATACCATATCATTCTCATTGCGATATCAACATATCCTACACCGATCAATGAGTATACACCAAATCATTTCCATTGAGAGCGGTGCTGTTGTACCCTAAAATTTGCCCTCCCATATTCTTCAAGAATTGCAAAGAGCAAGCTTCAAAAATTCCCCAAGGGTTGCACAGTTCAAGGGCCTCCTAACAGTCAAAAATTAGGGTTTTGGTTCTGACAAAGTAAATGAAGTTTCCAAGGGTCCAATCAAGTCCCACATGCCTATAAACATGGTCAAGCATCCTCATACCAAGTTTCAATACTTACAGCACAAAATTGCACAGTCAAAAACCCTAATTGCACTACAGTCAACTGTAGGGGGAAAATGGTCATTTGACAGTCAAAAGTTCAAATTTTTGGTCAACATCTCATTTTGAAGCCACAAACATCATTTGATCAATGCTTGGTCATGATTCTCAAGGCTTGGCTCAAAAAGTCTCAAGATGCAAAAGTTTCCATATTTGGACAGTTGAAAAAGTCAACTGTAACTTGACCAAGGCATAACTTTCACATGGATTATCAGAAAAATTCCCTCCAAAGCTCATTTTGAAGATAAAGACATTTCCTACAACTCCTCTTCACACTTCAAGTCCAAGAAATGCTCTCACAAAAAGTTATCAATTTCAACATTATAGGTCATTTTCAAAAGTCAACAAAAAGGGACTTTAAGTCAAAGGCCATAACTTGAGATTGGTAAATAAAAATGACATGGGACCAAAGACATTGGTTATAGGACTAAAAGACCTTTCCAAAATGTCCAAGAACATGAGCAAAGCTTAAAAATTGAGCAAGTTATTCTTTGTGGAAGTTGGGAAATTTTTGGATATTTTGAAAAGTCAACATTGCTTCAAATGTCCTAAAATTGCTAATGGGCCTCTTTTTCTTCCAAGAATCATTATCCAAAGCATGTGCACGACCATTTGGCACAAAGGGAAGTTTTCTATCATTTTTATTTATTTATTTGGATTTTTAATTATTAATAATTCATTTAATTAAAATAAATATGTGGAAAATACTAAACCTAACTTTTTAAATCTTTTTGTGCATGAAATAGTCTCAAGATTTTGTGTATAATCAGATTTGGAAAGAATCTTGATAATTGGACATGATTTGAACCAAGCTTGCATGAAAAAGATTTGAAAACTTATGCCATAAAAATCAAATATCTCTTCATCAATTCATGGATTTTTTTGATCAATTTCTCAACCCTAATCACTCACATACATATACATATGCTAACCCTCGTGCCCATAACCAGAAAGCTGCGCCAGAAATCCATTATCAAGTTTGAGTTTTTTTGACAAATTTTCCAAAACTGAAAACTAGGTTCTAGGGCGATTCAAGCCAAAATACTTGTTCCATTACCTTCCTGAGGCTTCAAGGAAGGTTTTCAAATCAAAACCATCCATCCTAACACCAAGAAACGTGAGAATAATCGTGTCCCGTACAGAATTTTTTTCACATTCTTGCATCATGATTCATGCATCTTTATTCATTTTTAATGTTTGATTTATGTTCCTTGATTAATTCTAAAGCTAACTGTTTGCTTTGATTGAGTTTTCATGCGTTATATGATGAATCACCATTAAAGGATTCTAGGGTTACCAAGCTTTTAAATTAGGCGTTTCTGGAGGCTGTAAAATTAGGACATGCCAATACCATGGTTGAAATCAGCATGCTTGGACGAAAACAACACACACCTCGTGCTCAATTTATGAGCTACCATGAGCTATTCGCTATTCTTGGATAAAGCATATTTTGGGGGGGTTTAAAACCCCCGCTAACCTTTTCATGTTTCAGGAAAAAAACAAAACAAGGAGGAAGATGATGAAGTGTCAGGACATGATAGGGTGATTTGAATTCTCGCGCCAATCTGTCCACTAACTTTTGTTTTATTTCATATTATTTATTTCCTATTATATAACCAAAACGCGTTGATGGTTCAGTGGCAAGCATAGCATTAGTAACCAACAGGACCTGGGTTCGATCCCAGGTCCCCCTCCCTTTCCTTATATTTTTCTCTTAATCATGTTCTCGTGTAGCTTCCGTTCAAGGCGTCTACCATACGCTCCTCAATCAAACGCGCCACATGTCCCAATGCACTCAACCAAGGGCCAGGATTCAAAGCATATGGTGTGCCTCAGTCAACACACATGCATGCCAGCGCAAAAGTCAACCAGGCCAAAGACAAGTGGGCCTGAATTACTGGACTTTACCTCCCAATTGGGGACAGAACCCCCCAAGGTATTGTATTTTTTTCTTTTCTTTATTT
This sequence comes from Vicia faba, assembly GCA_948472305.1. Taxonomy (NCBI): domain Eukaryota; kingdom Viridiplantae; phylum Streptophyta; class Magnoliopsida; order Fabales; family Fabaceae; genus Vicia; species Vicia faba. The sequence goes on from OX451738.1 coordinate 1,297,821,237, forward strand.
GATTTATTTCAATTATTTCTTTTTTAGTTAATTCTTTAATTTAATTATTTTCATAAAAATATAAAAATAACAAAAAACCAGAAAAGACAAAATTAAAAATAGATTTTATTTTAATGTTTTGTAAATAAATATCATTAATTGATTTTAGTTTTTAATTTAGGTTTAAATCTTAATATTTTTCTAATAAACTTAAAATTTGTAGAACTAGGGTTTTAATCAATTTTTATCCTTTTTTCTTTTCTTTTCACTAATAATTAATAATTTATTTTTATAAATCAAATTGTATGTAAATAATTAGAGTAATTTTAGGTTTAATTTTAACATGTTTTTCTTAATAAATAAAAATTTAGGATTAGGGTTAATTTCTCAATTTCATTTAATTTTCTTATTAAAGATTCATAAATACAAAAATCTCAAAAAACAATTTCTTTTCATTTTAATTTAATTAATTTAATAATTTAATTTAATTTCATTAAAAAGGGTCCAACGCCCTCGTTTCCAATTTAAATTCAATTCGCGCATTTATTTTGTTTCTTTTAATTATTTATGTAATTCTCCCAAAGCCTTGTAAACTCGGACATTTAATTTCTCGCACTTTCCTTTATTTCTTTATTTTCTGTCAAATCGGGTCCTGGATTAAATTTTGGCGATGTGGACCCGCGCCTTTGTAATAGTTTAGGAACTTTACATTTCTCGCAACTTTTTTAACTGTTAAATAAATGCATGCAAGAATGAATGATTAAATAAAAACAAACGCATAGATCACTTTGACATGAACAAGATAAATGCAAATGAACATGACACACAAAATCACACACCACCCCTAGGGTACGCCTCACTGTTGCCTTGCCTCGAAAGGTGATCGTCGAGTAGAGGATGTCTTAGTAAGTCCTCATGATTCGGGAACCTGGCATGAGGGTAGCTTCTAAGGTGTCTTCCCATTGCTCTGGTGATCACCATGTCCCGAACCTCGAATTGACCCGAACACCTCCAACGGTGGTGCTACCTACCTCTCAATGGTGGGATGGCACTACTTTAAAGGACATTTACACAGACGAATTCCTTAGGGTAGGTAGACAACTCTAGATACTTGCTCTAATTTCAAAACAAATCAAAAAAATACTTTTCACACCGACACCTTTTCAAAAAGCTTTCGAAAGCAATTTTTCAAACACTCTTGAGGACCGATACAAGAGTCGAACTGGAATTTTCAAAGAAACCTTTTTTAAACCCACAGTTGAAAAGCAAACAAACCAATTTTGAAAACACAAATGAGCAAGTATCTAAGAGCCCATGGATAACCATGGATAGAAAGGGTGCTAACACCTTCCCTTTCTATAATCTACCTCCCGAACCGAGAGCAATCTCTTTAAGGAATTTTTCTGTGCTTTTGTCCTTTCCATTTGGAGAAAATAAAAGACGGTGGCGACTCTTGCTTCCGCGACATTTCGCGAACCAGCTTTAAAACAGTCAGTTCCAGATCCACCGATCACAGAACTGGCGACTCTGCTGGGGAGGTCTTATAAAGTGAGGTGTACCTTAGGGTTAGTTCATAACTGTGTTTTCAATTGTATTGACTTGTCTGCTTTAAATTTGTGGGTTGCATGGGAGTTACATAGATCCTAACCCGGATCTGGGGATACCCTGTTAGGTAGCATAAGCTGTGAGGGACCTGTCCGGCGTAGACCGACATGGGTGAAGCAGTGGCTACGTTGGTGTGGAACCTTGGTCTGTACCGATATCCCTTGTGTTGCAACGAGGAGAATATGGGTCTTCTGAGGAGTCATTAAGCACCAACAACCTTAGAACCTTAATTGACACAACTTGGCCATTAGAACAGTAGCAGTATGCTACGCCCATTGAGGCTAAACTCTCGTGATGGTTCTGGCTGCAAGAAAAGATTGCGACGCTGGAGTTATGATCGATTGAGGGTAGTCAATGATATTGGGATCCTCTAAGAACCCGATTACTTTGATAGGACAGGTATGAACCAACAAACTGAAAGAGGGTAGTACCTAGACCTCATGCTGGCCTAAACTTTAGGGGCTTGCCTTGTGTGACTTGTGTGCCTTACCATGTTTGCCTTTGTATCTATTTGTGGTGTGCTTTATCATAACATCATAACATCATGAGCATTGCATGCATCCTGCATAAGGACTGACCATTTCAAAGACAAGAGGGTTTCACCTTTGCTCTGTTTTGTAGGACATCATGATGACTGTGCGAAGGAATACTATCCGGTTCAACTTTGTTCACTCACCTGAGTTGCTTGAAGAGTTGGTTAGCAGAATTCCAAATACCACTTCCTTCATTCAGAGGCATGGTTCTCTTCTCAGTTTAGTCACTGCAAAGCGGGATCAACAGTTGATGAGTGTTCTGACCCAGTGCTATGACCCTCTGTACCAGTGCTTCACCTTTCAAGACTTCCAGCTGGTCCCTACCCTGGAAGAGTTCTCTGATTTGCTTGGTATCCCTATCTTGGATCAGACTCCCTTCACTGGTTGGGAAAAGACCCTCAGGCTTGAGGATGTTGCTGCAGCTCTTCCCTTGACACATCAAGAGGTAATGGACAACTGGGTAACTAGAAGCGGAGTTAAGGGTTTCTTGGCCAAGTTTCTGATTGGTAAGGCTAACAGCTTCTGGAATGACCTGGACTTTAGGGCATATGAAGACATCTTGGCTCTCTTAATCTATGGGTTAGTCTTGTTTCCTAATCCTGACAACTTCATCAATGTCACTGCCATAAGGATCTTTATGTCTCAGAATCCGGTGCCCACTCTCTTGGGTGACATCTTGCAACAACTTCATGCTCGTACTACCCGAAGACGAGGAACCCTATGGTGTTGTATCCCTTTGTTGGTGAGGTGGTTTATTTTGCACCTCCCTAAGTTCGTGCTGAAGAACCAAGAAGGAAGAGGTTGGGCTCATAGGTTAATGTCTCTCACCGATAAATACATCATTTGGACTTGCAGAGGTTTGGATGAGATAGTTATTATTGATCGATGCGGGGAATACCCTAATGTTCCTCTGATTGGTACCCAAGGAGGGATCTCTTACAATCCATGTCTAGCGCTCCGTCAGTTTGGAAGAGCCAGAAGAGCAGGCCCCCATGAGATGTTGGTGCCTCACATCAGTTTTGAGTTTCAGGTGGATAGTGACGAGCTGCGTCGTAGGTTCATCAAGGCTTGGGACAAAGTTCATAAAGCTGACCCACAAGAGTTGGGGCCAAAGACTTCTTTACCTATGGAAGCCTACTACAAATGGGTTCGCATCCGTGCTCAGAAGTTAGGTATGCCATACGAAGCCGTCAGACCTATCATTCTTGAGTCTCCTGACAAAGATGGTGTTCCTCCAACTGTCCTGCCTCCTCAGATACCTACTGATTATGAGACATTAAAGAGGTCTTGGTCGCAACTGCGAGAAGAACGGGATTCTTACCGGGAAAAGTTCAACGAGCAGGAATTGAAGATCCATAAGCTGACAAAGCAGTTGGAGAATGAGCGAGCTCTGAATGACTACATCCGTACTGAGAAGAGGAGACCATGGGATCAATAAGGAGCTCTGGATGTTCTTTTATAGTTTTACTTCCCTTTTCAGTATTTCCTTTCATGTAACGCCTAAGGGCAATCTGTTGAACAATTTAAGTTTCAAAGTTGAATCTAATGAAGTGTGTTCCTTTTTGTTTACAAAGTTGATTCCCGATTGTCTTTGAAAACATAAATCATACACATTCCATTCATCATGTGCATAACAGGTTTTATTCTTTTCAGGTTGCTTACAGTTCTTCGCTGTTTATTTCAGCATCATGAATCCTGACTCATCATCAACTGAGATGTCCATCAAGGCTCTTCAGGCGCAGAATGCGCAATTTCAGGAATTAATCATGGGTTTGGCTCAGGGCCAAGAAGAGCTGAAGGCTCTGCTCCTGAAGAAGGAAAAGAAGAAGAAGAGAAGGACTGTTCTTTTCAACTCGGGCCGAAGGTTTGGCAACACTCTGCAGAATGAAGAGGCTGGTTCTTCCATAGGCAAGGGTACTCCTCAAGAGGGAAAAGGTCCAAGTCCGGTAGTCTCCGACAACGAGACTGATTTTGATGAAGAGCAATATCCTCCGGCTGAGGACCGTTACAAGCAGTTGGAAGACATGTTGAATGCTATGGAGATCCAACAGGTGCCTGGGCTGGATTTTGGAGATTTGGGTTTGTCTACTGGTGTGATTATCCCTCATAAGTTCAAAGCTACACCTCAGGTCATATGTGCGGAAGATTCAACCGTACTCAGCGGATAAGAATTTATGGATCCACTTCTTCCAGGAGAGTCTTTCAGGGACTCATCTCGAATGGTTCTATCAGTTGGATGGGACCAAGGTTCGTAACTGGGAGGAGTTGGCTACTGCTTTCTATAAGCAGTATCAGTATAATGCCGACCTTGCCCCTACACGTACCCAACTCCAGGGTATGTCGTTAGGTTCAAGTGAAGGTTTTAAAGAGTACGCTCAGAAGTGGAGGGATCTGGCTGGCAGGGTGCAGCCTCCATTGACTGATCGGGAGTTGGTAGACATGTTCTTGGGGACCCTATCTGGGCCATTTTTCAACCATCTTATCGGTAACTCGTCTGCAGGGTTTACTGATCTTATTCTGACTGGAGAGAGAATTGAGGCTGGGTTGAAGTATGGTAAGATTCCGAAGGGTGCATCTACAAGTTCAGAAAAGAAACCCTTCAAGAAGGAGGCTAGTGCTGTATATGGCTCCAGGAGACAAGAGAAATCTGAGCGCCGCCAATCTGTCAGTGCGGTAATGATTGCTAAGCCTGCTGCCGCTCCTCGGCAAACCAATCCTCATAGGGCTGAAAGACCTAGAAGAGAATTCACCCGTTTGAGTATGACTTTGTCGCAGATCTTGCCACAGTTGCTATCCACCAACCTAGTGACTGTCAGAGAGGCCCCAAAAGTTGTGAACACTGCCTCCCCCAAATACAATCCAAATGCTCGCTGTGCTTATCACTCCGATAGCCCGGGGCATTCCACTGATGACTGTTGGGCCTTAAGGAATAAGGTGCAAGACCTTATTGATGCAAAAGAGATACAGTTTGAAGCGCCCGAGAGGCCAAATGTGGTAACTGCTCCTATGCCCCAGCATGGAGTAAATGCGGTTGATGAAGATGTTTATGCTGTTTCTGTGAATGATCTAGCCACTCCCTTAATGACTGTCAAGAGGAACCTACTGCTGGCCGGTTTATTTCCGGGTTGCAGTGAGGGTTGCCTGTTCTGTGCTGTTTCTCTCTCTGGTTGTCCTTTGCTGAAGTTGGGCATCCAAAGCCTAATGGAAAGTAAAGAGATTCTATTCAAGAAGTCCGCTGTTCAGTTGGTTCCGGTAGAAGAAGTTGTTGTGGTTACAATCTTTAATAATCCAATCAAGGCTCTCCCAAGGAAGCATGTTCAAATCATGACGGTCGCACCTGTTGTTATTACTGTTCCGGGGCCTCTCCCCTACGAATCGGATAAAGCTGTCCCCTGGCACTATGGGGAAGATGTGTATGTGAATGGAATCAAGCAAGAGTTCAACACTGGCACCAGTATCAGCAATATCACTGGTCCAACAAAGGTTACCCGCAGTGGCAGGCTTTTCTCGCCTGACATTGCACCGCCCGCTATTCGAAGACCCCTTACAATAATACCTACAAGTGTACCTGTTCCTGTTTCTGATCAAGTTGTTTCCCCTGCTGCCGAGTCATCCAATGCTCGGGGCAAAGGGATTGAAGACGAGCCTTCCCGGATGGAGGCACCAATACCTATAAATGCTGAGGCCTCCCAACAAGAGATGGAGGAAATCCTGAAAATAATAAAGAAGAGTGACTTTAACGTTGTCGAGCAGCTGGGGCATACGCCTTCCAAGATCTCCATGCTCTCCTTATTGCTATGTTCTGAGGCCCATGCTAAGGCCTTAATCTCATTCCTCAAGACGGCCCATGTGCCATAGGAAACATCTGCAGTTCAGTTCACTGATTGCGTAGCAAATCTGACAGCGGATAACGGTTTGGGTTTCTCAGATGCTGACCTGACTGCAAAAGGAAGGGACCACAATGATGCCCTGCATGTCTCTATTGAATGCAGGGGCACTACTCTGGCGCACATGTTAGTGGACACTGGTTCTTCCTTGAATGTGCTACCCAAGAAGGCCTTAGACCGTTTGGATTATGAAGGCCTGGAACTAAAACCTAGCAATATTATCGTCCGAGCCTTTAACGGTTCCAAGAGGATGGTTCATGGAGAGGTTGACATTCCTATTCGTGTGGGATCTCAGGTGTTTGACTCTACTTTCTATGTGATGGATATCCGTCCATCGTATTCTTGTCTACTGGGTCGACCTTGGATCCATAAAGCTGAGGAAGTGACCTCTACCTTGCACCAGAAGCTGAAATACCCTGTCAGAGGGAAGATTGTCACTGTGCAGGGAGAGGAGGAGTATATGGTGAGCCATTTGAATTCCTTCAGATATATTGAGATGGACGGGGAGTTTATCGAAACCCCCTTTCAGCATTTCGAGGAGGTACTTCCAATTTCAGCAGCAGCAGAAACAGCGGTCGAAGAGGATGTTCCTTTGAAGATGGCTTCCCTGAAGGATGCCCGGACTGTGGTTCAGAAAGGTGAATGTGCTAACTGGGGCAGGCTTCCCGACTTTACACAGAAAACTGACAAATTTGGACTGGGTTTTACTGCAGAAGGACAGAAAGCCATGCGGGAGGCAAAGACCAGAAGACCTCCTGTGCTCATTACCAATCCAGGAGTGAATGCTGTTGGGGAAGATAATGAAGTGGATGAAGCAGAGTTCAATAGCTGGATCTACCCGACAACTGATGGCGGATTGACCAATTGGATTGCGAAGGATCATACTCCTGTTACTTTTGTTACGCAGTAATAAACTTCTTTGTTTTGTTATTTGTAATAAACAATAAATTGAACTCTATGGCCCGGTGTCTTACCCGAGGCACCGTGGTTTTATTTGTGAGGGCATATAAATTGTCATTTCATATATCATAAATAAAAATCTTGGACGTTTTCTCGCATTTCAAATCTTATGCTCCTTTTCTGTCTTTCCTTCCTTTATACATATTTCAAAACAGCTGTATTTACACACACTCACTCATACAGGTTTCAATCCACTCTGGATCTCACTGGTAACGACTCTGCTACTGCCAGTTATGACTTCGAAAATCCGATCAACTTAGCCGAAGACGAAGGTGAAGATGATTGCGAAGTGCCTGGCGAGCTTGCAAGACTGTTACTCCAGGAAGAGAGGGCAATTCAACCACATGAAGAGCCAGTGGAAACAATAAACTTGGGTACTGAGGCAGACAGGAAGGAGGTAAAGATTGGTGCCAACCTAGAGCTCAGCGTGAAGCAACGGTTGACTAAGATGCTACATGATTATATGGAGATCTTTGCCTGGTCCTACGAAGACATGCCCGGGTTGGATACCGATATTGTGGTCCATCACTTGCCTACTAAGGAAGACTGCCCTCCGGTTAAGCAAAAGGTCCGCCGTATGCGTCCAGAAATGTCAGAGAAGATTAAAGCTGAGGTTATGAAACAGTTTGATGCCGGGTTTCTCGCAGTGACTTCTTACCCTCAGTGGGTTGCTAACGTGGTGCTGGTACCAAAGAAGGATGGTAAGGTCAGAATGTGTGTCGACTACAGGGATCTGAACAGGGCCAACTCCAAAGATGACTTCCCCCTACCTCACATTGATGTCCTTGTTGACAATACTGCTCAGCACAAGGTGTTCTCTTTCATGGATGGTTTTTTAGGTTACAATCAGATCAAGATGGCACCTGAAGACATGGAAAAAACTACTTTTGTTACTCAGTGGGGCACCTTCTGCTACAAGGTCATGCCTTTTGGACTGAAGAACTCTGGGGCAACCTACCAACGTGCCATGGTTGCCTTATTTCATGACATGATACATCATGAGATAGAAGTGTATGTTGACGACATGATCGCAAGGTCCCAGACTGAAGAAGAGCACCTGGATCATCTGCAGAAGTTGTTCGACCGTCTGAAACTGTACAAGCTGAGGTTGAACCCGAACAAGTGCACCTTCGGGGTAAGATCTGTAAAGTTGCTAGGCTTTGTTGTAAGTGATAAAGGTATTCAAGTGGACCCTGCCAAGGTTAAAGCTATTCAAGAGATGCCAGTTCCTAAGACAGAGAAGGAGGTCAGAGGCTTTTTAGGACGCCTGAATTACATTGCTCGGTTCATCTCGCATCTGACTGCTACCTGTGAGCCAATCTTCAAGCTGCTGAAGAAAGATCAGGTAGTACGTTGGAATGATGAATGTCAGGCTGCTTTTGACAGAATCAAAGAGTATCTCCAAGAACCACCCATCCTTATGCCACCGGTTGAAGGAAGACCTCTGATACTATACCTGACAGTACTTGACAATTCAATGGGGTGTGTGCTGGGGCAGCATGACGAGTCTGGCCGAAAAGAGCATGCCATTTATTACCTTAGCAAAAAGTTTACCGACTGTGAGACCCGATACTCACTGCTTGAGAAAACTTGCTGCGCTTTGGTATGGGCTGCTCGCAGGCTGAGACAGTATATGCTGACTCACACTACCTTGTTGATCTCAAAGATGGATCCTATAAAGTACATATTTGAAAAGCCTGCTCTGTCCGGGAGAATTGCAAGATGGCAAATGATCTTGACGGAATACGACATTCTGTACACAACCCAGAAAGCCATCAAGGGAAGTGTATTGGCAGACCACTTGGCACATCAGGCAGTAGACGACTATCAGTCAATGAACTTCGAGTTTCCGGACGAAAGCATCATGATAGTGACTGATTGTGAAGTACCTAGACCGGATGAAGGACCTGAGGAAGGATCCCGATGGTCTATGCACTTTGACGGAGCCTCCAATGCTTTGGGTAACGGCATCGGCGCTGTAATCATATCACCTCAAGGCACTCATACTCCACTCACTGCCCGGCTATGTTTCAACTGTACCAACAACATGGCAGAGTATGAGGCATGCATCATGGGTCTTCAAGCTGCGATCGATCTAAGGATCAAGTTTCTGAGTGTCTTCGGAGATTCCGCTCTTGTGATCAATCAGATCAAAGGAGAGTGGGATACGAAACATCCGAATCTTATTCCTTACAGAGAATGTGTATTGACCTTGATCCCTCACTTCACGAAGATAACCTTTGAACATTTCCCAAGAGAGGAGAATCAGTTAGCGGACGCGTTAGCTACAATGTCCTCCATGTTCAAAGTCAAATGGGACAATGAGGCCCCCCAGATCATCATCTGGAAACTGGATGAACCGACATACTGTTGTGATCTCGAGACTGAATTGGTGACTGAGAAGCCTTGGTACCATGAGGTGAAGAGATATCTGGAAGCTCAGGAATACCCTGAAGGTGCATCTATCAATGATAAAAAGTTTCTGAGGAGGTTCGTAGCAAAGTTCTTCCTTAGCAATGGCATCTTGTACAAACGAAACCATGATTCGACCTTACTGCGTTGTGTGGATAAGACTGAAGCAGAAAGGATCATGGAAGAGCTACATGAAGGGACCTTTGGTACACACTCCAGTGGACACACTATGGCTAAGAAGATCCTTCGGGCAGGGTATTTCTGGTCCACCATGGAAGCTGACTGCTACCAACACTCTCGGACATGCCATAAATGCCAGATTTATGCAGACAAGGTCCATGTTCCTCTAGTTCCTCTGAATGTTCTGACAGCGCCTTGGCCGTTTGCAATGTGGGGTATAGACATGATCAGTGAGATTAAACCTACGGCATCTAATGGACATCGCTTCATCCTGGTGGCGATTGATTATTTCACGAAGTGGGTTGAAGCGGCTTCCTACGCTACGGTAACCAAGACTGTTGTGGCACGGTTCATTCGGCATAATCTGATCTGTCGATACGGCGTCCCTGAAAGAATTATTACAGATAACGGTACCAATCTGAATAACAAGATGATCACTGAGCTCTGCGAGCAGTTTAAGATACAGCACCACAACTCTTCTCCTTATAGACCGAAGATGAATGGGGCTGTAGAAGCAGCAAATAAAAATATCAAGAAGATTGTGCAGAAGATGACAGTGACCTATAAAGATTGGCACGAGATGTTACCGTTCGCTCTACATGGGTACCGTACCTCAGCCAGGACGTCAACCGGGGCAACTCCTTTCTCCTTGGTCTACGGTATGGAGGCAGTCTTACCGATCGAAGTGCAAATACCCTCTCTCCGGATAATGAAGGATGCAAATCTGAACGAAGATGATTGGATCCAGACACGACTTGATCAGTTAAACCTTATTGATGAAAAGAGACTTGCTGCTATCTGTCATGGTCAGACGTATCAAAAACGGATGATCAGGGCATTTAACAAAAAGGTCAGACCACAGGAATATCAAGTTGGGGATCTGGTAATCAAGCGAATCATCCTTCCTCAGAGTGATCCAAGGGGAAAATGGACCCCTACGTACGAAAGGCCATTTGTGGTTAAACATGTGTTCTCAGGAGGAGCCATGATTCTAACCAACATGGATGGTGACGACCTTCCTCACCCCGCCAATGCAGACATAGTAAAAAGACACTACGCATGAAAAGAGACCCGCTAGGCTGACATGCCTAGGAAAAAATTAGGGCTTCCCGGCGAACCAAAAGGGTTCGGGCAAAATGAAGGGATGAAATGGAAAAAATCTGTACACCCGACAAGTCGAAAACCTGAAAAGGCGGCTTGGGCAAAAATGGGTATCCCGGTGGACTGAAAACCCGAAAGGGCGGTCCAGGAAAAAGTTAGGGATAAAAGCGTAATACTATGTCTCATTGGATCACTTTGCATCCGGAATCCGGCATCTACATCAAGTTCAGACGGCATCGATCAGTCAGCTTCACTTTCAACTAAGGTCATCAAGTGATGAGACGCTCGGAGATATAAAGGCAATAGCAGAGTTGAAACCCAGTGGGATCATTCATTTCACACAGCTGTTTTATTTTCCCTTGTACAAATTTGTATAAACTCTTTTGTTCGGCGGCGTTCTCTTACTAGGACGTCAGCCTCTTGTACATAAAACGCCTATTTACAGGCCATTCAAAAATCAATACAAATATACTTTTCAGTAAAAAGTGCCAATTGTTTTTCCTTTTTTCTGTTCTATTTTGCGAAGAACGTCCAAGGTTCAATTTGTGATATACGCATTGACAATAATTTGCTAACTCATAAATATTTGCATACGAAACAAAGGATTAATTACAAGTAACATTAGAAACAGGGGCAATAAAGAGTTGTCTAAGCAGTCTAATTATTCTGTCTTCCAAGGTACCAAGGCAGGTTCAGCTAAAGAGCATAACCAGTATATCATAATTCCCCAGAGAGTGAAACAGCAAATCAGTTCACTCTCCCCAAGCAAAGTTATCAAACCTTAAGGAAGTTGGGTATCCTCCAGCAGATCTCAACATTCCCTAGCAGCACATACATTCTTAACAAGCATCCCCGGCAGTCTTGGCCTAAAGATTGTTCCTCGGCGGTATATCAAACATTCAAAGGAGTCATTTCCCCGGTACAGTTCAAAACTTCCCCAGGAGAGTCCAATCCAGTTTCCCCAGGAAAGTCGGAATCCATCTCCCCAAGCAGTAAGCTTATCCCCAGTAGATTCTGGAAGCTTATCCCTCGCAGAGCACGAACGCGTCTCCCGGTTTTATTCAAGAGTTATTTCCTTACCAGGATATAACTGGGTTATCCTCAGCCAAAAGACACGGAAAGAGCGTCCTCGACGAAGTCTTCTTATCCCCAGCGAAGTCTATTAACACTTCCAACACAACAAGGGTATCCCCAGCAAGTTATTATCAACAACTCAACAAAGTACCTCTCTCCCCACAGAGTATTGCTTCCCAGCAAGATCGCTAGAGTACTTTTCTCCCCACAGAGTATTGCTTCCCAGCAAGATCGCTAGAGTACTTTTCTCCCCGCAGAGTAATCCATTCGCCTAGTTCATTCCCCAACGGAGTCATCTTCTCCTACCGGTATTCTTGCAACTACCATCCCTAGCGGAGGCAAAAATCTATTCTTCAAACATCAGCCCAGGAGTGACTTCCCGGCACCCGTCAAGGATTTATTTTCCTAAGACGAAAACGTACATTCATAAACATCGCATTTTCATACATCGTAGCACGCATATACGCATCATATCTTACAGATCTCATTTATGTTGAGAACATCATTGCTTGATCCATATCATGCATTGAGTATAACTGACCTTTACCTTTCAGGAAGAATTCAGTTAAGTTCTCAGCTATATTTCAAGACCTTGACCGGTTCAGTTAAATCGACCCTAAGATTTTTCTGTTTCTTATCCAGTCAAAGGCCTTCTCTGGTTCAGTTAGATCGACCCTAAGATCTCCCTATTTCTTATCCAGTTGAAGATTTCAAGACCTAGACCGGTTCAGTTAAATCGACCCTAAGATTTTTCTGTTTCTTATCCCGTCAAAGGCCTTCTCTGGTTCAGTCAGATCGACCCTAAGATCTCCCTGTTTCTTATCCAGTTGAAGATTTCAAGACCTTGACCGGTTCAGTTAAATCGACCCTAAGATTTTTCTGTTTCTTATCCCGTCAAAGGCCTTCTCTGGTTCAGTCAGATCGACCCTAAGATCTCCCTGTTTCTTACCCAGTTGAAGACATTTCAAGACCTAGACCGGTTCAGTTAAATCGACCCTAAGATTTTTTCTGTTTCTTATCCAGTCCAAGGCCTTCTCTAGTCCAGCTAAATCGACCCCAAACATATTTTCCTGATAAAGACTCAGTAGAAGTTATCCAAGATTCTCTCAATGATTGCTATTGAGGTTGTAGTCGCCTATGGTTCTCTCCCCGATACTGCGGAGGTAGTAATCATCCCAAGACTCGCTCAGCGTTACTGTTGAAGTCGAAGTCGCCCAAGATTCTCTCAATGATTGCTGTTGAGGTTGTAGTCGCCTGTGGTTCTCTCCCCGATACTGCGGAGGTAGTAATCATCCCCAGATTCGCTCAGCGTTACTGTTGAAGTTGAAGTCGTCCAAGATTCTCTCAATGATACTGTTGAGGTTGTAGTCGCCTATGGTTCTCTCCCCGATACTGTGGAGGTAGTAATCATCCCAAGATTCTCTCAATGATTACTGTTGAGGTTGGAGTCACCCAAGATTCTCTCAGCGTTACTGTTGAGGTTGAAATCGTCCAAGGTTCTCTCGGCGTTTCTGTTGAGGTAGTAACCATCCCTGGTTCATTCATCACCTTTTGAGGATCCAGATCCAGCTCCTGTAACCAGTCATGACACCCCCACACAAAGAGTTTTAAGACCAACTCCAGTAACAGGCCAGGTAATCATTTTCTTTTGCAGGTACGCAAGTTCTCGCTAAGGAATCTCTTACGCGATCGACATCCAGATGGCATCTATAAGCCCATCCACCTATCCATCACCTCTTAGCATGGCATCTATAAGCCCATCATCCTATCCATCAATCTCCAAATGGCATCTATAAGCCCATTCCGCCATCACACTGCTACTATGTGAGCGCAAATTTCTGGGCACTCTAGTGTTCAATCATCTTCCACCTTCGGATTACGAAAGGCATGTCAGCCAATCTGCATCCTCAGGTTTAAGAAGATTGAACAGGGGCAACTGTTGTACCCCAAAATTTTCCCTCCCATATTCTTCAAGAATTGCAAAGAGCAAGCTTCAAAAATTCCCCAAGGGTTGCACAGTTCAAGGGCCTCCTAACAGTCAAAAATTAGGGTTTTGGTTCTGACAAAGTAAATGAAGTTTCCAAGGGTCCAATCAAGTCCCACATGCCTATAAACATGGTCAAGCATCCTCATACCAAGTTTCAAGACTTACAGCACAAAATTGCACAGTCAAAAACCCTAATTGCACTACAGTCAACTGTAGGGGCAAAATGGTCATTTGACAGTCAAAAGTTCAAATTTTTGGTCAACATCTCATTTTGAAGCCACAAACATCATTTGATCAATGCTTGGTCATGATTCTCAAGGCTTGGCTCAAAAAGTCTCAAGATGCAAAAGTTTCCATATTTGGACAGTTGAAAAAGTCAACTGTAACTTGACCAAGGCATAACTTTCACATGGATTATCAGAAAAATTCCCTCCAAATCTCATTTTGAAGATAAAGACATTTACTACAACTCCTCTTCACACTTCAAGTCCAAGAAATGCTCTCACAAAAAGTTATCAATTTCAACATTATAGGTCATTTTCAAAAGTCAACAAAAAGGGACTTTAAGTCAAAGGCCATAACTTGAGATTGGTAAATAAAAATGACATGGGACCAAAGACATTGGTTAGAGGACTCAAAGAACTTTCCAAAATGTCCAAGAACATGAGCAAAGCTTAAAAATTGAGCAAGTTATTCCTTGTGGAAGTTGGGAAATTTTTGGATATTTTGAAAAGTCAACATTGCTTCAAATGTCCTAAAATTGCTAATGGGCCTCTTTTTCTTCCAAGAATCATTATCCAAAGCATGTGCACGACCATTTGGCCCAAAGGGAAGTTTTCTATCATTTTTATTTATTTATTTGGATTTTTAATTATTAATAATTCATTTAATTAAAATAAATATGTGGAAAATACTAAACCTAACTTTTTAAATCTTTTTGTGCATGAAATAGTCTCAAGATTTTGTGTATAATCAGATTTGGAAAGAATCTTGATAATTGGACATGATTTGAACCAAGCTTGCATGAAAAAGATTTGAAAACTTATGCCATAAAAATCAAATATCTCTTCATCAATTCATGGATTTTTTTGATCAATTTCTCAACCCTAATCACTCACATACATATACATATGCTAACCCTTATGCCCATAACCAGAAAGCTACGCCAGAAATCCATTATCAAGTTTGAGTTTTTTTGACAAATTTTCCAAAACTGAAAACTAGGTTCTAGGGCGATTCAAGCCAAAATACTTGTTCCATTACCTTCCTGAGGCTTCAAGGAAGGTTTTCAAATCAAAACCATCCATCCTAACACCAAGAAACGTGAGAATAATCGTGTCCCGTACAGAATTTTTTTCACATTCTTGCATCATGATTCATGCGTCTTTATTCATTTTTAATGTTTGATTTGTGTTCCTTGATTAATTCTAAAGCTAACTGTGTGCTTTGATTGAGTTTTCATGCGTTATATGATGAATCACCATTAAAGGATGCTAGGGTTACCAAGCTTTTAAATTAGGCGTTTCTGGAGGCTATAAAATTAGGACATGCCAATACCATGGTTCAAATCAGCATGCTTGGACGAAAACAACACACACCTCGCGCTCAATTTATGAGCTACCATGAGCTATTCGCTATTCTTGGATAAAGCATATTTTGGGGGGGTTTAAAACCCCCGCTAACCTTTTCATGTTTCAGGAAAAAAACAAAACAAGGAGGAAGATGATGAAGTGTCAGGACATGATAGGGTGATTTGAATTCTCGCGCCAATCTGTCCACTAACTTTTGTTTTATTTCATATTATTTATTTCCTATTATATAACCAAAACGCGTTGATGGTTCAGTGGCAAGCATATCATTAGTAACCAACAGGACCTGGGTTCGATCCTAGGTCCCCCTCCCTTTCCTTATATTTTTCTCTTAATCATGTTCTCGTGTAGCTTCCGTTCAAGGCGTCTACCATACGCTCCTCAATCAAACGCGCCACACGTCGCAATGCACTCAACCAAGGGCCAGGATTCAAAGCATATGGTGTGCCTCAGTCAACACACATGCATGCCAGCGCAAAAGTCAACCAGGCCAAAGACAAGTGGGCCTGAATTACTGGACTTTACCTCCCAATTGGGGACAGAACCCCCCAAGGTATTGTATTTTTTTTCTTTTCTTTATTTGATTTATTTCAATTATTTCTTTTTTAGTTAATTCTTTAATTTAATTATTTTCATAAAAATATAAAAATAACAAAAAACCAGAAAAGACAAAATTAAAAATATATTTTATTTTAATGTTTTGTAAATAAATATCATTAATTGATTTTAGTTTTTAATTTAGGTTTAAATCTTAATATTTTTCTAATAAACTTAAAATTTGTAGAACTAGGGTTTTAATCAATTTCTATCATTTTTTATTTTCTTTTCACTAATAATTAATAATTTATTTTTACAAATCAAATTGTATGTAAATAATTAGAGTAATTTTAGGTTTAATTTTAACATGTTTTTCTTAATAAATAAAAATTTAGGATTAGGGTTAATTTCTCAATTTCATTTAATTTTCTTATTAAAGATTCATAAATACAAAAATCTAAAAAAAAAATTTCTTTTCATTTTAATTTAATTAATTTAATAATTTAATTTAATTTCATTAAAAAGGGTCCAACGCCCTTGTTTCCAATTTAAATTTAATTCGCGCATTTATTTTGTTTCTTTTAATTATTTATGTAATTCTCCCAAAGCCTTGTAAACTCGGACATTTAATTTCTCGCACTTTCCTTTATTTCTTTATTTTCTGTCAAATCGGGTCCTGGATTAAATTTTGGCGATGTGGACCCGCGCCTTTGTAATAGTTTAGGAACTTTACGTTTCTCGCAACTTTTTTAACTGTTAAATAAATGCATGCAAGAATGAATGATTAAATAAAAACAAACGCATAGATCACTTTGACATGAACAAGATAAATGCAAATGAACATGACACACAAAATCACACACCACCCCTAGGGTACGCCTCACTGTTGCCTTGCCTCGAAAGGTGATCGTCGAGTAGAGGATGTCTTAGTAAGTCCTCATGATCCGGGAACCTGGCATGAGGGTAGCTTCTAAGGTGTCTTCCCATTGCTCTGGTGATCACCATGTCCCGAACCTCGAATTGACCCGAACACCTCCAACGGTGGTGCTACCTACCTCTCAATGGTGGGATGGCACTACTTTAAAGGACATTTACACAGACGAATTCCTTAGGGTAGGTAGACGACTCTAGATACTTGCTCTAATTTCAAAACAAATCAAAAAAATACTTTTCACACCGACACCTTTTCAAAAAGCTTTCGAAAGCAATTTTTCAAACACTCTTGAGGACCGATACAAGAGTCGAACTGGAATTTTCAAAGAAACCTTTTTTAAACCCACAGTTGAAAAGCAAACAAACCAATTTTGAAAACACAAATGAGCAAGTATCTAAGAGCCCATGGATAACCATGGATAGAAAGGGTGCTAACACCTTCCCTTTCTATAATCTACCTCCCGAACCGAGAGCAATCTCTTTAAGGAATTTTTCTGTGCTTTTGTCCTTTCCATTTGGAGAAAATAAAAGACGGTGGCGACTCTTGCTTCCGCGACATTTCGCGAACCAGCTTTAAAACAGTCAGTTCCAGATCCACCGATCACAGGTGCTAATATTCGGTTGTCCGTTCCCACCAATGAGTATACACCAGATCATTCTCATAGGGGAAGGACAACAAGATGCACAGATGGTAAGACATGCACGATGAGTATACACCAGATCGTGCATGTCTAGAATTGCTTGGTACCATGATGAGTATACACCAGATCATTCCAATCAAGTACCGGCACAAAAATCATGATAAAGCCACAAAGAATCAAACATGTCTAAAAATTGAACCAGAATAACAGAATCATCATATAATGCATTTCCACATAAACATGCATTGTCATATGAAATATCCATGAACATATTAGAGAAGCATACATAGATGCAACATATGATAATACCACAAAATAACAGATAAGGCATCTCATTCCCGAACTCGGAACGGATCTGCACTCGGGGAAAAGTTCATGGTTCTGTCAGGACAGGTTTGCTGAGCGAACTGCTAGTGAACACCTGATTCACTAAGCGAAGTCCTAGCGAACAAAGTCAAAAGCTTCATCCAATTCTAGAAGTCACGGTTCGCTAAGCGAACTTCCAGTGAAGTCCCAATTCGCTAAGAAAACTTGCAGCGAGCAATTTATTTAATTCTTTACATTCAGTCTCAGACCGTCGCTATGCAAACTCAGTAGCAAAGGCTACTTCGCTAAGTGAACCATATTTCGCTAAGCGAATGCTGTTACACACAACTTCTTGATAAACCAGAAAGCTCTCTAAGGGAACACAGAGTTTGCTAAGCGAACCTCACTGCATAGAGAAAAATCAGAAATGGAAGTAATACGATTTTGGGTCCCAAACCCCAAAATCTTCACATGCAAATGGTATTTTGTGACATATATATTAGAGAGAGTATACATATGCATAGTATTATAGATTTTATGCTAAAACAAGCATAGGTCACTCCAAAAATCTCTTATTCCCATTTCCCCAAAACATATTTTACCCAAGTCTCTAAACTATGAGACTCACCTTGATGGAGGGAAGAAGCAGCAGCTGGAACAGAGGTGGGAGAGGATGAATCAGCAGAAATGGAACTGGTCTTGTAGCATGCAAGTGGGAGGATGGGGGTTTGAAATTTTCCTTCTTCTTCTTCTTCTTCCTTTTTAACGGTTCCCTCCCTCTTGCTCTTCTATCCAACAAAATATGATTTTTGTGACAAGGAATGGAATGAGAACACACCAAACAAACCCTTAAGTCTCATTTAATTAGAATCGACTAAAATGCCCTCTAACTATGTCTTAATGACCATAATTATTATGGTTAGAGAAAATAGAGTATTACATTCTCCCCCCTTAAAATAGAATTCATCCTCGAATTCGAAAACTTACCAGAACAGATAAGGGTACAACTCTCGCATCTCTGACTCAAGTTCCCAAGTGGCTTCATCAGAATGGGACTCTTCCCACAATACATTCACAAGAGGTATCTCTTTGCTTCTTAATGACTTACTAGCATGCTCCAGAATACATACGGGTTGCGGTTGATAGGAAAGATCTGGCTCTATCTTAACAACATCAAGAAGAATGAGATGAAATGAATATAGTGTGAACTTTCAGATTTGAGATACATGGAATACATCATGTAGCCCGGATAGTGAAGGAGGAAACACTAACTTGTATGCAACTTCACCTACTCGTCTCATGATCTGGTAAGGTTCCACATATCTCGGGCTAAGCTTTCGCGTCTTGAATAGTCCTTTCAATCTTAGCCTCAGAGTCACTTTCAGAAACACATGATCACGTTCATCAAATTCCAAAGGTCTTCTCCTTTTATCCGCATAGCTCTTTTGGTAATCCTGTGCTTTCTTCATCTTCTCCTGAATCACTTTGATCTTTTCCATTATTTCTTGAATTATTTTCGGTCTAAGAATCCCTCTATCACCAACTTCCAACCAACACAAGGGTGATCGACATCTTCTCCCATATAAGGCTTCATATGGTGACATACTGATGCTTGAGTGATAGTTGTTGTTGTAAGCAAATTCTATCAGAGGCAAAAGATCCTTCCAATTTCCACCATTTTCTAACACACAAGCTCTTAACATGTCTTCAATGGTTTGGATGGTCCTTTCCATTTGCCCATCGGTTTGAGGATGATTAAAAGTACTCAGGTTCAAATCCATCCCTATCTCGTGGTGAAACGCTCTCCAAAACCGTGAAGTAAACTTTGGATCTCTATTTGATACGATGCTAGACGACACTCCATACAGCCTAACAATTTCAGATACAAAAAGTCTTTCCAGGTAAGGAGCTTTGTGCTTTGTCTTAACCGGTAAGAAATGTGCAGACTTAGTCAACCGGTCTACAATCACCCATATGGAATCATGCCCATCCAAAGCACATGATAATCCTACAATGAAATCCATAAATATGTTGTCCCATTTCCATATTGAAACATCCCATGGTTGTAACATACCACCAGGCCTTTGGTGCTCTATCTTCACTTGTTGACAAATCGCATATTGTGCCACATAGTTCACAACGTCTACTTTCATGCCAGGACACCAAAAATGTTTCTTCAGGTCTTGGTACATTTTGGTCGATCCAGGATGAGTGGTAAACTTGCTCTTATGAGATTCGTCCAAGATCTCTCTTCTTAATTCTGTATCATCGGGTACACACACCCTTTCTCTAAAAAGGAGAACTCTATCTGATGCTTAGAAGAAATCTGAAAGATTCTTCTTAGCTTGCAGTTCGGCGTCAGACTATTGTGCTTGATGAATTCTTTCTTTCAACATATTCTTAACATCCATATTACTAAGTAACACACTCGTAGGTGCCCAAGAAAATTGTAGGTCAAGATCTCTAAACCTTTCCAACATATCAAACTCCAACATCATGAGTTATGTGACATGAAACTCTTTCTTACTCAGTGCATTTGCCACTTTATTTGATTTTCTGGGGTGATACTTCAAATCAAAGTCATAATCCTTAAGATATTACATTTATCTTCTCTGGCGCATATTGAGTTCTTTCTGGTCAAAGAGATACTTCAGGCTCTTATTGTCACTATACATCTCAAGGTGGACTCCATACAAGTAATGTCATCACACTTTAAGTGCAAAAACAATTACAGCCATTTCAAGATCACGAGTGGGATAATTCTCCTCATGCTTTCTTAGTTTCGTGATGCATAAGCCACAACTTGACTATGTTGCATCAAGACTCCACCTAAACCTTTATTGGAAGCATCACAGAAGACTTCATAAGGTTGCTCTAGATCAGGAATCACTAATACTGGGGCAGTTTTCAATTTATCCTTCACTTTTAGAAAGCTTAGTTCACACTCGGAATTCCAACAGAAAGGGACTTCTTTCCTAGTAAGCTTTGTCAAAGGTAGAGCCAATTTATAAAATCCCATAATGAACCTTCGGTAGTAACCTGTCAGGCCAAGAAAACTACGAGTTTCAGTTTCATTCTTAGGATGTTCCCAATTCATCACAACCTCCGCCTTAGATGATCCACGGTTACACCGCCACAAGATATAACATGTCCAATATACTTGACCCCTGACATCCAAAATTCACACTTACTAAGCTTCACGGACAATTGCTTCTCACAAAGAACAAATAGTATGATTCTCAAATGTTCCATATGTTCCTTAACACTTCAGGAATAAACCAGAATGTCATCTATGAAAACTACCACGAACAGATCCAAGTATGGATGGAACACACGGTTCATGTAATCCATAAAGACAGCTGGAGCATTAGTCACTCCGAACGGCATAACCAAGAATTCATAATGACCATATCATGTTCGGAACCCAGTATTTGACACATCGAAATTCTTAACCCGAATATAATGATACCCAGACCTAAGATCAATCTTCGAGAACACACATGCTCCTTTAAACTGATCCAGAGGGTCATCAATTCGCGGTAAAGGATACTTGTTCTTTATGGTTACCTTGTTCAACGGACGACAGTAGATGCACAAACAAATACTACCATCCTTCTTTTTTACTAACAGAATATGAGCTCCCCATTGAGACACGTTAGGCTGAATAAACTGCTTCACTAGTAATTCCTCTAGCCGAGCCTTCAATTCTCACAACTCTAAGGGAGACATCTGATAAGGAGAAATAGAAACATGAGCAGTTCCTGGAACAAGGTTGATATAGAATTCTACTTCCCTTTCTGGAGGAAGATAAGTGACATCCTCCGAGAATACATCAGGAAATTCACACACTAAAGGAATCTCAGATACATGCTTCTTGTCCCCATAATCAACAGAAAGAGCCAACAGAAAGTTCGTCTCTTGAGCAAACAAATGATTAACGATGTTAAATGTACCTTCTATCAGGTTGCCAATAGCATCCACAAGAGTAGTCTCTCTAGTAGTAATGAAAATAGCCTTCTCTTTACAACAAATGTATATTGAGTTGGCTTCTAACCAGTCCATGCCTAGAATCACATCAATCTTCTTATGCGGAAGACAAATAAGGTCGATCAAGAAGTTCTGACCATCAAAAGTGACAAAATAGTTTTCACAGGTTTTTTGAGCTTCTATGACATCATCAGTAGCATAAGTAATAACCATCAAAATAGGAAGGTAACTCATTTCAAAACTGATTCGTTGAGCACACTGATTGGACACAAAGGAATGTGTCGCTCTATAATCAACTAAAACAAATAAAGGCTGACTATTAACATAACACGTACCAACAACCAGATTTGTGTTTCCCTGGGATTTCCTTGCATCCAAGGTATAAACACGACCTGCAGTCCTCTCACGAGTATTTGGAATGGGGCAATCCCTCACCAAGTGGTCCACCGATCCACACCTCAAACACTTTCGTGAATCCTTCTTGCAATCCCAACATGTCTTTTCTTGCATTTGTCACACGGAGGGAGTTGGGTTGATCGTTCCCCATAAGATTGCTTCCTTGCAGACTGAAGTTATCGAGTCTTCAGATATTGGCCTGATTTTCCTTGATCCTTGTGCACCGGCTTGTTTTTCTCTTTCTCATCTTGAATTCTTTTCAGACTATTTTCAGCAACATATCATTGCCTTAAACATTCAGCATAGGTAGTAAACTTTGAACCACACTGAGTACAATATAAGAATTCAACCCAAAAATAAACTGGTTTAACTTCTACCACTCATCAGGCACATAAACAGCTTATTTGGAATAGGCAACCATGTCTTCAAATTTTTTAGCAAATTCATACACCGACATGTTACCTTGCTTGAATAACTGAAACCCACATTCTTTCTGAGCGTACAAGCTGTTAGGATAATACTTCTCCAAGAAATCAGTCTTAAAGTGTTTCCAGTCCTTAGGAATCATTTAAGAGGTGAAATAAGTCGATGCAGTATCCCACCACCTACCAGCAGGACCCTTCAACATCTGGGAAGCAAACAACACCTTATCCTCATCAGTACACTGGATGGCCTGGAATACTCTATCCATTCCATAGAGCCAGTCACAGGTAGCCACATGATCCAAGCCACCCATAAACTCTGGTGGTTTCATTCTGAAGAAGGCATAAAAATTAGGACCTACTTCAGCTTGCGGAGTAGGAGCGAGAGCGATTGGTTTTCGCCCGTGTATGCCTCACATCATTTGCATCATCATTTGATTCTGCTATTGCATTTGTTGCATCATCTGCAACCAGGCTCAATGCCATAAGTAGAATATAAGGAATCATACCGATAATTACACATATGAGGCAAAATTAAGCTGACTTATGATGTTTCATGGAAAAGCTGAGAATCGACCTTCTCTTATACCAATTGTAACACCCCACATATCATTTCCTAGGATGATACCTGTATGGTATTAATACTGAAATTCTGGCTGCAGATACTCAATGTCACGTTCAATGTTATGACACCGTATCTGACTTTCTATAAGACAGTAAATACAAAAACAGTAAAGAACACAGTCAATTGTTTACCCAGTTCAGTGTGCAACAACACCTACTCTGGGGGCTACCAAGCCAGGATGGAAATCCACTATAAGAGATGTTAATTCAGGAATAAACCAACCAGTTTATCTCCTTCACTTAAGACCTACCCAATGCAATTTCAATCTAAGTACAACTTAAACCTGAGTTCCTACTCACTCCCCCTCAATCACAGCAGTGATACATAAAACAATTTGACTAATGAATTGATGAAGACACTCTTCAAAACATACACTTGATTAAGCTTCACAACTTTTTAATCAAGCAACACAACCACTCTTGCTTCACAGCTTTGAGTGATACACAAACCTAACTTGACTTTGCTTCACAGCTTTAGTCAAGAGACATACAAACACTCTTGCTTCAAAGCTTTGAGTGTTACACAACCCTTACAATTAAAACCTATTCCAAGTCACTTATCACAATGATAATTGCTTGGATTACAATAGTTAAAACTATACAGCTTCTAAATGAACTTTTGTCAAAAAGGGATTGCTTTCAAAACAGCAGCTCTGTTGAATATATAGCAGCTACATCTTCAGTTAGGGTTTCCCCAAAAAGCTAGGGTTAATTCCGTTTGACCTTAAGACTAGGTCATAGGACTTTATCAACCAGGTTAGGGTTGAGCTAGGTTAACCCAAAGAAAACGCAGGATTCTGTTCTGGAAAGACTGAGTCATTTTCCTGAAAAAACTCAGAATTAACCAAACTGTAAACCTGTTAGTTCAGAACAGGATGTCTTAACATTTGTTATGACATCTGAATTCCTGCTTACTGATTTTGGTAAATGTGATCATTTTGCAAAATGCTCAGATACACACTTATAAACATCAGTACCTGTATGACAATATTTTTCTGCAAAGGTACCTAATAAATCTGTACCCAATAAACTAGAATGTTATGACATCAGTCATGACATTCATACACCTGGTTTTGCCAAAAATGCATGCCAATACCTAAACAACTACAAACTCCCCCTTTGGCAGATTTTTGGCTAAAGCCCCTAAGCAATCAGAGATAGATAGCAGCAGAATAAAAATGACTGCAGAAAAATGGAATGTCAAATAAAGTATCACAATATATCTCCCCCTCTTTAGCCACAAATGGGCCAAAGATACATGTTCTTAAAAGTTATACAGTCATCCAGAAAAAAATAATAAGAGCAGCAGCTAAAAACTGAACACACTTCCAAACTCCACCAGGGACCAGCATCAACTCCACCAAACAGCAACCAACCTTTAAGCACTGTCATCAGACTCAGAGGAGCTAGTTTCTTCAGTATTGAGACGACCTTCAGCTTCTACACCCTCTTCCCTTCTGTTTCCTTCAGCTTCCTCCTTTTCTAACCTGGCAATTAGGATTTCTAGGGTCTTTTTCCTAGATTCCAGTTCTTTGCAGGTCTCTTTTAATACAGCTATGACATCAGATGTCTTGAACTGGGTCTTCACAGACGATGTCTCAGCTGATGTTATGACAATATCAGGAGCATGAGATCCCTGAAACAGTTTGTAGTGCAACCCAAGGGAAGGAGCTCTTTTGCAAGCAGTATCTCTTGCCACCAGGATATCAGGGTATTGTGCAAGGATAATTCCACAAAGGAGGGAGGGAAAGGCAATTGGTCCTTTGACAGCATAACTACCAGCATGTTTTAAAGTTTGTTCAAAAATATACCTGCCATAGTCAAAAGCAGTCTTGGTTCCCACATCATAAATAAATCTCCCCAATCCTGTAGAGATAGTTGATTTATGATTTGTAGGCACCCAGTTGGCTGCACCAATCTTGTGCAGAATGGAAAATTTCATGCTAAGTTTGCTGGCATTCAGCTTGCCTTTCAAGGGCCAGCACTTCACTTGCCTTGCTGTGATGGTTTGACAAACTTCATTGTCAGTGACTTCCAGATCAGGACAATCCTCATTTGTTCTTCCAAGAAATTTGTTAATTTCTGATGGAGAGAAATTCACCCTTCTTCCTCTAACAAAAACACTTTCAAAGTCAGCTGACCTTCCATCAGCACAATCATTAGACAAGTTAACTATGAACTCCTTGACCAGATTTTCATAACACTTGTTAAATTTTATCACTGTTTTCATCAGTCCAGTATTCTTGATCAGGTCCATGATGTCTTTGCACTCCATGGAATCATTGTTGAGTTCTCTTTCTAAAGCTATTCTCTTTAAGCAAACATACTTCCATCTGTTTGCATTGTCAGGATGATGAAAAGAGATGTTGTCTGTTGGGACTTCAGGAACTCTAGCAATTTTGCTGGAGGGGAGCTTCCTTCTGATAGGAATTTCTTCAGCATCAATCTCAAACTCTGATTCCTCATCAGAATCAGAAGATTCAGGTTCTTTTTTCTTCTTTGAAATTGGTTGTCTAGCAGTATGCACCTGGGCTTTCACCTTCCCTTTGGACTGAATAGTTTTCACAGATTCTACCCCAGCCATGCCTTCAGCCTTGGATTTCTTAACAGCAGGTTTATCTTTGGACACACATTTTGCATCATTCTGATTACCCTTTCTTTTCATCAATCTCCTAGCTATGCTAGGGTTTACATTGGCAATCAGATCATTATCTGAGTAATCCTCATCCACATCAATGATAGGTGGATCAGCAGTCTTTTCTGAAGGGTTCTGAATGTTGTCATTTTGTGTCACAACATTCTCAGAGACATCTACATTCTCAGAGACGTCCACATTTTGGCTTCCTGATTGATTTAAAGGGACAGAAATCCTCGGTACAGGTTGGTTTCCGCTTAGTATACTAGTAACAAGCCTAGCAATAGCTTGATGAACTTGAACTGATCCTTCTCTATTTGGTACAGAAGAAGAAGGATGAGAAGGATTATGAAGTCGCCTTGGTTGAAGATGATGTCTGAGACATTTTGATTGACTTAGAGCACCAGTAGCAATTTGAGAGAAAATTTTGATTGAGAGAAGGGAACAGGTTGCAAAGACGAGAGAGGTAGGAGGCAAAAGAGAGTCTTTTCAACTTCTTAAGTATATTGAAAGAATTTGGAAAACATATGATTAACCCACTAAAAATAGACTTAACAAAATTAACTCCTTCAACCCTTGTTTTAAGCAAAATTAATTGCTATAATTTCTCATGTTGGCAAATACCCAACCTGCCCCTCAAGTTTTCAAGTTTATTTCCAACAAGAGCCTTGGTAGAAGAATCGGCCAGCTGAAGCTTAATGATACCATGTTCCAGTTTAATTGACTTCTTCTCTACAAAGTCAATGTGCTTGGTCCTGCTATGCTGAATAGGGTTCATGGAAATATTGATTGTATTCAGATTGTCACAATATAATGTCACAACATCTTGTGAGACATTAGACTCAGTGAGCATCTGTTTTATCCAGATATTTTGAGAACAGTTATTCCTAGCTGCAACCATTTCCGCACAGAGTTGGGAAGGCATTCTTTTGACATGAATCATAGTTCTGGTTGATTCTTGAATGATTTTCTTTTTGTCCACTCCATTTTGATAGAGAGTTATAGGAGAAGAGACTTCACGACTCATTTCTTCAGGGAAACAGAATTTATTAGACTTGTTGTTTCCAACATCCTTGTCATGATTACTTCTGGTTCTGACAACACATCCTTCTTCAAGTTTATTCACCACATCATAGACATGTTTCTTTTTACCAAGCCTTTCAATTTTAAGTTCACCACAAACCCTTCTTTTATCAACCTGTAGTTTTGGAGTCCTTCTGACTGCTTCCATAGAGATAGCTCTTTTCATTCTTCTTAGATGAAGATGACCAAGCTTATGATGCCACAGTTTCATCTCTTTTTCTTCTTTGGTAATTGGACACATAGTGGAGTTATTAGTGTTCTCAGGCTGCCACAAGTAACAGTTATCTTTGGATCTGATTCCTTTCATTACAACTTCTAGTTTTTCATTAATTACTAGACATTCAGATTTTGAGAAGTTGACCTTGAATCCTAGATCACATAATTGACTGATACTAATGAGATTAGCAGTCAGCCCTTTTACCAGCAAGACTTCACTCAGACTTGGAACTTCAGGGCAGTCCAAATTACCAACTCCTTTGATTTCACCTTTAGCACCATCTCCAAAGGTCACATAACTAGTGTTGTGAGGTTTAACATGATTGAGAATGTTCTTTATTCCAGTCATGTGTTTAGAACACCCACTGTCAAAGTACCAGCCTTCCTTTGCAGACACTCTCAGGGAAGTATGGGCTATCAGGGCAGTAGCCTTTTTCTTCCATTGAGGAGTATGTGGTACCTTTTTAGACTTAGGTTTGACACCTGAGTTTTGATTGGGGTATCCATGCAATATGAAGCAGAAGGGCTTTATGTGGCCATATCTCCCACAATGATGACATCTCCATCTTTGGTACCTTTTCTTCATATGTTTCTGTTTCTGATGTTGAGAGTTGTGTTGAGACATCTGCTTTGACAATTGTTTAACAGGCCTGATCTTCTTGTCTGCACCAGATTTCTTAGCTTCCACAAATCCTAGTCCAGATTTGTTTCCCACATTTTGTCCAACTTGAAGAATCTCTTCCAATTTATCTGTTCCATTGGTCAGCATCTTGACAGATTTGGTCATATGGTTCAGTTGTGAGTTCAGCAATTGAACTTCCCCTTCTAGATGACTTATAGTTTCAAGATCTGCCCTTTTTTCAGCCTCCAGCTTTATAATGAGTTTTGATTGTTTCTCATTCTGCACACAGACTTCAGCACTTCTGATACACAATTTCTTGTAGGTATCAGCCAGTTCTTCAAATGTCACTTCTTCATCACTGGTGTCACTTTCAGAAGTACAAACACCAGTTAGAGCAGTAACTAGTTTGGCAGATTCTTCTTCAGAATTACTTTCTGAATCACAGCCAGACCAAGTCGCAGTCATTCCTTTCTTTTGTTTCTTAAGAAAGGTTGGACATTCAACTCGAATATGCCCATATCCTTCACAACCATGGCATTGAATTCCTCTGCCTTGGTTTCCCTTCTCTTCTGACCTTGGTCTTCTGCTGGAACTGTCAATGTCAGAGGGAATGTTATGAACATTAGACCTTGACTTTGGATCCATTCTTTTGATGAGCTTGTTGAACTGTCTTCCAAGCATGGCTATAGCTTCTGAAATATTTTCTTCTTCATCCTCCTTGTTTTCAACATCAGTGTTGGATACAAGTGTTATGCTCTTGTTCTTCTTGTCACCATTATCAGTGATCCCCATCTCAAAAGTCTGAAGAGACCCAATAAGTTCATCCACTTTCAACTTGCTGATGTCCTGGGCTTCCTCTATGGCAGTTACCTTCATTGCAAATCTTTTAGGCAAGGATCTGAGAATCTTTCTCACCAGTTTTTCTTCTGACATCTTTTCTCCCAGTGCTCCTGAGGTGTTGGCAATCTCCAAGATGTTCATGTGAAACTCATGAATGGTTTCATCTTCCATCATTTTTAGATTCTCAAACTTGGTAGTCAACATCTGAAGCCTTGACATTTTTACTTTGGAAGTGCCCTCATGAGTAGTTTTAAGAGTGTCCCAAACTTCCTTGGCCAGTTCATATTGATGTACTAGTATGAAAATGTTTCTATCAATTCCATTGAACAAGGCATTTAAAGCTTTGGAATTTCCCAGGGCTAATTCATCTTCTTC
Organism: Vicia faba; assembly: GCA_948472305.1. NCBI lineage: Eukaryota > Viridiplantae > Streptophyta > Magnoliopsida > Fabales > Fabaceae > Vicia > Vicia faba. The sequence goes on from OX451738.1 coordinate 1,297,850,161, forward strand.
TTTACTCCAATCTTCCTCAGGCTTCAGACTGATTGTCCCATCTTTCTCAGTTATGGTGGGATGGTTCCATCCTTTGTCAGCAACTCTCCAAGCCTTTTTGTCCAGAGATTTTAAGAAGGCAATCATACGAGGTTTCCAGTAGTCATAATTAGTTCCATCCAGAATGGGTGGTCTATTTCCAAAAACTCCTTCTTTGTCCATAGTGCCAGAAAGTAATATCCCTAGATCTCACCCAGTAATACAGGCAGGGTGCCTACTCTGATACCAATTGAAATTCTGGCTGCAGATACTCAATGTCACGTTCAATGTTATGACACCGTATCTGACTTTCTATAAGACAGTAAATACAAAAACAGTAAAGAACACATTCAATTGTTTACCCAGTTCAGTGTGCAACAACACCTACTCTGGGGGCTACCAAGCCAGGATGGAAATCCACTATAAGAGATGTTAATTCAGGAATAAACCAACCAGTTTATCTCCTTCACTTAAGACCTACCCAATGTAATTTCAATCTAAGTACAACTTAAACCTGAGTTCCTACTCACTCCCCCTCAATCACAGCAGTGATACATAAAACAATTTGACTAATGAATTGATGAAGACACTCTTCAAAACATACACTTGATTAAGCTTCACAGCTTTTTAATCAAGCAACACAACCACTCTTGCTTCACAGCTTTGAGTGATACACAAACCTAACTTGACTTTGCTTCACAGCTTTAGTCAAGAGACATACAAACACTCTTGCTTCAAAGCTTTGAGTGTTACACAACCCTTACAATTAAAACCTATTCCAAGTCACTTATCACAATGATAATTGCTTGGATTACAATAGTTAAAACTATACAGATTCTAAATGAACTTCTGTCAAAAAGGGATTGCTTTCAAAACAGCAGCTCTGTTGAATATATAGCAGCTGCATCTTCAGTTAGGGTTTCCCCAAAAAGCTAGGGTTAATTCCGTTTGACCTTAAGACTAGGTCACAGGACTTTATCAACCAGGTTAGGGTTGAGCTAGGTTAACCCAAAGAAAACGCAGGATTCTGTTCTGGAAAGACTGAGTCATTTTCCTGAAAAAACTCAGAATTAACCAAACTGCAAACCTGTTAGTTCAGAACAGGATGTCTTAACATTTGTTATGACATCTGAATTCTTGCTTACTGATTTTGGTAAATGTGATCATTTTGCAAAATGCTCAGATACACACTTATAAACATCAGTACCTGTATGACAATATTTTTCTGCAAAGGTACCTAATAAATATGTACCCAATAAACTAGAATGTTATGACATCAGTCATGACATTCATACACCTGGTTTTGCCAAAAATGCATGCCAATACCTAAACAACTACAAATACGGTAACTGAATTCATACATAAGCAGCAAAAATAAGGATAAAAGTATTTGTATAAGATATAAAACACAAAAATAGTCATGGCCTGAATAATACAATTCCAAAAAGTACTAATACATAATCCACGGTACAAAATAGAATGAACAAAAATAACAGAACATAGCCAAGAAGGATCGTCGACAAGCTAAGCCATCTTACCCTTGCCTCAAGCTACCTGAAAAATAATAAGTGGATTGGGGTGAGATTACTAAATCTTAGTGAGCCTCTCTATCTTAGGGGTTTGCTCGATTCTACAGGGTCATACATAAACGAATCTGTCGAGGATCTGTGGTGTATCTACAGGTCGGGTACAAACACACATATGGGGAAGATCATCATTTAAGGTCCCTTGACCAATAAATGGGATCATATAGATAACATATAGAACATACAAAACACATAAGAGTATGTACACATCTGTTCCAGAAAGTTGCAAGTGCTACCACATCACAGTGAAGACACAAGTCCACCAACGAAGGACTAGTAAGAATACCTATATGGTACTATTAGGGTGAGTAACAAAGTGATCTAGCCTACGTGTCATCACGGCCCTACCGAACCAATATTGTCGATGTTTTACTACCTAAGGAGATGCTTCTAGCAGTGACACGATGAGTATACACTAGATCATTCCCATCGTGCACTAGCATTTCCTCTCCAATACGCAATGAGTATACATCAGATCATTCTCATTGTGATATCAGCACATCTTACACCAGTCAATGAGTATACGCCATATCATTCCATTGAAAGTGGTGATAATGCTCAGTCGTCTGTTCCCATCAATGAGTATACACCAGATCATCCCCATGGGGGGAGGACAACAGGATGCACAGATGGTACGTGTTGCACCCCAAAATTTTCCCTCCTAATTTCTTTTATTTGGCTTAGGCTTAGCATCGCATTCACATCTTTTCATTAGGTTATTTGCATAACATGACATTGCATTCAATGAAGTTATTTGGTTCAAAGTTAAGTGGTTGTGTGATATTAGGGTTTTGCGGTGGTTAAGGCATTCGTATCCAATAAAGGTTGGTTTCTTATTCAAGCAGAGAGCAGTGGAATTAGGGTGTTGATCTGGGTCATTGAGAATTTATTTCTTCATCAAGCTGCGAGGCTATCAGGGTTTATTTTCCTATGTGTGATCAAAGCCACGTTTTCGACAGTTGTTCTTCAATCGAGTTTTTCTTCAAAGATCATGAGATTAGGGTTTGTTTTTCATCAAGGGACTTTCTCAGAGAGCCTTATATTGTGCATCAGGAATTATCTTCTTAAAGGGAATTTCTTAAGGATTTTAGGCTTACGTTTTCAAGTGGACATGTTTGTGACTTGAATTACAAAAGTTGAAGCACAATACAAGATATGATGCGAGGGAGCATTAAGTGAGTCAGAACAATATGAATAAAGGCTTTGATTTTGGGAAAGGCAATATGGAGAAGTTGTTTTCTTGACTAAGTTCATGCATGAACATTATTGATTCGATTGGATGCTATGTCATATCTTAAGTTCAAGACTTATTCATTGAATATGCAAGTTGGTTGGAATTCATTCATTAAGTCTTGAAGTGAAATGTTGTGAGAATAATCAAATTGAATTAAGAAATTTAAGCATTGGTTTGTTTTCAAGAGTTTGATTCAAGCAAGATTGTAAACCTTATTCATAAGAGTTTCTTGGAATGTAAGTTACAAGTTACAAATTGCTAAGTTCACAAGAAAAATGTTTCTCTCACAAGACTAAGGCATCATGACCTAACACTTCGACATATCATCATTCCATCAAACACTATTTCAATTAGAAGAAAGAATGAAAACCTAGAAAAATGTTTTGAATAGAGTCTTATTTAAATTTACAAAAAAGTCATTCTTAATGCCATGTTCATCAAGGCTTCAAGAGACACAAAACTATTTCCATTACGAGGTCTCAAAATCCATGACCATTACAAAGGTACATCACATATTCATTACAATTGTACTTGTGAGTTTACGAGACCATTTCACATAAAAAAATAAAAAAAAATAAATCTATCCTAATCTTCGTGCCCATGGTATGCTTTCAACCTCATCTTTCAACATTCCTTGTGTTTGAAAGCCAACCTAAGTTTGTACATGTGTCGTAATAAAAATTCAAAACCCACAACTTTTTTCGAAATAAACAATGATTAGTTCAACCATTAAAGCCAGCCATGCAATGCAAGTTCAGTCCAGAAAACAATCATTAACACTCGTACATCCGTGGTTCGAATCAAAGACAAATCCATGCTAATTGCAAGCCTACCTCAAATCAGTACTAGGCTTGCTGTTGGAACATATTGTTTCCCTCGTGCTATAGTTGAAACCTGTTATGTCCTACAACATCACAAAATATCATCCCTGCACTCAAGCAAACTAAACTAATTCCCCTGCTCAAAATCAGAAGCAAAAACTCAGAACAAAAAATATAAAAGAGGATGGAAGATTAAATTAGGAAACATCAGAAAAAACCGCATACTAAATCGTTTGAGAAATCAGAAAAGTCAGAAGCAGAATTATTGGGGGAATAAAAAAGGAAACTGTGGGAATTCATGAACTCAGAAAAACCAATAAACCAGTTCAGTAGAAATACAAAAAAAGAATCCCTAACAGAATCCAAACTAACTATAACCGAATCAAAACAGATTCCTAACAAGCTCTAACTGTTATAACAGAATAAAACATAAAAACTCACCTTACACATTCATTCTTCCTGCTGCAGAAGGATCGTATAAAACTTCTCTCTGCTCCTCTCACTTTCATTCTTCATCAGCAGAAGAATCACCACCAAGAATACTCTCTAAAATCCTCTCTTCTTCCTCTCTTTATCTTCTTTCTCCATCACAAAAATACCAGAAAAACTCAAGCCATTTCTCCCTCTGCAACGGAGTTTCATCATCACCTTCAATTATCATTTGTAACTCCTACTTCTTCAATCCAAATCCTTAACATCTTCAACGCATCTTTTTCATAGCATCACAACAAATACGACTTTAACTACCATAAAAAATCATCTTTCATCTTCGTCTATAATCATCACCATTAATCCCACGTTCTTCACAGAATTTTCATTCCACACGTTGCAATACAAAGTTCCACAATTTCCACTTCGACGAAACTGCGAAAATTGCACGCAGAGCTTCAGTATCACAAAATCAAGAACAAAATTCCACAGAAGATAGAAGAAGAAGAGGTGTGAATCAAAGAGAAGAAGCGAAAGGTTAAAGCATACTGTGATACGATGGGAGAACTGACATGGTTGTTTTGCGTTTGATAGCAAATGTTGCGGTTAGCAAGAGTCGCCACCGACTTTTCTTTTATCCAAAAGGAAAGGTGAAAAATCACAGGAAAGACCTTTGTGATTGTTTCTTCAGTTAGGGGGTAGATTATGAAAAGGGGAGGTATTAGAACCCTTTTCATCCATGGTTTTCCATGGGCTCTTAGTTACTTGCTAGATCACTTGCTTTTGTTTGAAAATGTGCTTTGAGTGTTTTTTGAAAGTATTTTGTAAAGATTCCATTATTTAGGCAAACTTTGTAATAATTCTAGTTCGTAAGAATGTATACAAAGTGTTTGATCTTTTTGAAAATGTTTTCAAGTTTGTAAGATGTTTTGAAAGTGTTGGTGTTTGTTTTGAAAATAGCAAGGATGTTTTTGTTTTGAAATGGAGCAAGTAACTAGGAACAATCTACCTACTCAAAAGTCTTTCATGTTTATTTCTCTTTCCCTTGACATTGTTATCTTACCATTGATTTGGTAAGTAACCCTATCTTTGGATGTAAAAGTGACGGGCGTGGGTCATCGTATAACCATGATTAGCAATGTTGCAAGATATCTTAGCATTTTTCTTTAGGGACTAAGATCATTTTGAAAGGCAACATAGATAGCGTCATCGAGGGACTATGATCTTGTATTTTGCTTGTTTTTTGCTAAGATATCTCACATGCATAATATGGCCATTTTTATAAGACAACCAAGTGGATTTACCATAGGGCTGCATGTGTGAATAGTGCATTTGATTACATGCATTTTAGTCTTTGATTTTTGGGTTGTGTATTTGTTATTTTCATCTTGCCATACACACCCTAATTACTAACGATATATGAAAGTAATAAAAATGCGGGAAAAATAAAAATCCTACACTATTACATCATTAAGGGGATGAAGGTACAAATTTATGAATGGGGGATTGCAAGAATTTAAATCCTATTCAACTATTACAACCATATTGAAATGTACAATATAAGAAAAAAAAGACTTATTTTGAAAGTGGTTTTTTGTCTTAATGAATAAAAAAGAAATAAATTAATTAATAAAAAGGAAATATTTTTTTGTCTTTTTTATATTAATAAAAAAAGTATTAATATTGAAAATGATAAAAAGGGAAATAATGAGAGATAGAATTAGCATGCTGCTGAAAGCAAAACAAATGGGACCAGAAGTTCTGATGCCGAGCGTGCTGTGGTTCAGGAAGAAGCGTCAGAAGATCTGGATTGATACACTCTAAGGTCCTGCAAGAAATGTTAGAGGGAAGACACAGAAGTTTTGGGTTTCTATGTGTGATCGGTGGATCTGGAACTGACTGTTTAACGCTGGTTCGCGAAATGTCGCGGAAGCAAGAGTCGCCACCGTCTTTTATTTTCTCCAAATGGAAAGGACAAAAGCACAGAAAAATTCCTTATAGAGATTGCTCTCGGTTCGGGAGGTAGATTTATAGAAAGGGAAGGTGTTACCCTTTCTATCCATGGTTATCCATGGGCTCTTAGATACTTGCTCATTGTGTTTTCAAAATTGTTTGTTTGCTTTTCAACTGTGGGTTTAAAAAGTTTCTTTGAAAATTTCAGTTCGACTCTTGTATCGGTCCTCAAGAGTGTTTGAAAAGTTGCTTTCGAAAGCTTTTTGAAAAGTGTCGGTGTGAAAAGTATTTTTTGATTTGTTTTGAAATTAGAGCAAGTATCTAGAGTCGTCTACCTACCCTAAGGAATTCGTCTGTGTAAATGTCCTTGGAGTAGTGCCATCCCACCATTGAGAGGTAGGTAGCACCACCGTTGGAGGTGTTCGGGTCAATTCGAGGGTTCGGGTCATGGTGATCACCGGAGCAATAGGAAGACACCTTAGAAGCTACCCTCATGCCATGTTCATGGACATGAGGACTTACTAAAACATCCTCTACTCGACGACCACCTTTCGAGGGGCAAGGCAACAATGAGGTGTACCCTAGGGGTGGTGTGTGATTTGTGTGTCATGTTCATTTATGTTTATCTTGTTCATACATTGGTGATCTACGAGTTGCTTTTATTTTAGCATTCATTCTTTCATGCAAATTAATTAACAGTTAAAAAGATGCGAGAATTAAAAGTCCTACGCTATTACAAAGGCGCGGGTCTACATCGCCAAACTAATCCAAGACCCGATTTGAAAAATAAAGCGGAAAGATAAATATCTAATTAGTCTATTACACGGCTTTGGGGTAATTACATGAAATTCATAAGAAAAGATAAAAATAAAATGCGAGAAGAAGTAAAGTCGGGGATGCGAGGGCGTTGGACCCTTTTAAGGAAATTAAATTGCAATGAATAAATTAATCAAGTTAAATGGGAAAAAGAAATTATTTTTTTTGGTATTTATGGAGTTTAATGAGAATTAATGGAATTAAAACCTAATTCTAACTATTTTTAATTTATTAAAAAAATGTTAAAATTAAACCTAAAATTAACCTAATTATTTACATGGCAATTTATTTACAAAATAAATAATTAATTATTAAATATGGTGAAAAGAAAAGAAAAAGGATAAAAATATTCAAAACCCTAATTCTACATTTTTTTAGTTTATTAAGAAAAATATTAGAATTAAACCTAGAATTAAAAACTAAATTAATCATTAAATTTATTTACAAAAATGTTAGTGAATTAAACATAAAAAAACATATTTTTTATTTTATAGTTTCTGAATTTTTTTTGGGTATTTTTAAGTTATGGAAATATTAATTGATGAATTAAAAGGAAATAATTAAATTAAAACAAATAATAAAAAAAAATAGGAAAAAGTAAAGAAATACAAACACTTGGGGGGTGTTGACCCCAATTTGGAGGTATTTTGCCAGCAATTAGGCCCAATCATTGGAGGCCTGGTTGACTTTCCTGAGAGGCGCGTGTGGCTCTATTGACCAAGGCATATGGTGTTCTTCAGATCATGGCCGTTGGATGGATGTTATGGGACATGTGGCATGCTGGGGCGTAGAGTGCATGGTAGTCTTTTGATAAGAAGCTGCATGGAATTATGTTAGCAAGTAAAATATTGAAATAATATGGGGGGACCTGGGAATCGAACCCAGGTCTCAGAGTTTACCAAACCAATGCCCTGCCAATTGTGCTGTTGATCTTCTTTGTTATTATAACGAAACGCAATTATTATAATAAAAAGTAAGTGCAAGTGGTCTGAAGCAAAAAGAAGCGCGCCAAGCTTTGAATCAGCCAACCACAGCCTTCCAACTCATCTTCTTCCTCATTTGTGCGTTTTGACCTGGAAAAAGAACATCAAATAGCGGGGGTTTTGAGAATTTTTTTTATTAATAACCAAGTATTAAAAAAATATTTCGCGAATAACCGGGTTTCGGAAAAAATTACGCAAATAACCATGTTTGAGATGGCTCCACAAAGGAGGAGCCATCTCATTTGGCGCATCCTCCTCTTTTTATAAGGGAGGCGCCATCTCATTTGGCGCCTAAGGGCAAATGGCAAGCCCTAAGCCAAATGAGATGGCGCCTATGTGCAAAATTAGGTTAAAAAAAATTTTTTTTTTCCTTTCCTGCGCGTTGCGTATTAGACAGAGATAAACAAAATTGATTTTTTATTTGAAAAAAAATAATTACATTCAACTGTTTTACATTTAAATAACAGTAAAAAAATAGATACAAAAAATACTGGAAAAAAAAAAGATACATCAATGATCCCCAGGAACCCGGTAATGACCCCCAGTTCCGCATCCCCGTCCTCGCCTTTCTCTTGCTGGGTGCCGTCTCGTTTCCTGTTGCGGCAAGGTCGATGGCCCAGCGAAGTCAATGCGATCTGAATCCATAAAATCAGTAAGATCTCCATATCTCGAAGATCCGCTCTGGTACAGTCGGTTACCCATACCCTCGAAGTTTGGTCGTGTTGGCGGTGGGTGGGGTTCCATGGTTGGTCGGTAGCATTGGTCGTCTGAGTATGGGGGGTAGAAAGGAAATGGATCTTGGGGTGTTTGGTACTGTGGATGTTGGGTTGTTTGGTGATATGGTGGTTGATGGTAGGTTTGGTCGGGTTGGTCATAATCTTCAGACATTCCCATATCAGGGCTAAGGCTGGATGTTGAGGGCCCCATATTGGGATATGTGGAAGACTGAAATTGTGTATGGGGTATGTGGGTTTGCTGGTATTGGGGTTGGTATTGTGGTTGGGTTTGAGGCATATCTGGGTATTGGTAGTTTGGCGGTGATTGTGGTTGGTAGTACGGCATTTGGTTGTAGTTGTGTTGTGGTGGGGAATGTGGTTGTGTGTTTGTTGGTCTGTTTCTTCTTGGGGGTTGGTTTGAGGTTGATGGATTTTGGGTTTGTTGGTGGGGAATCGAGGGTTGTGCCCATTGTGTGCGTGGGTCAACCAAGTATCTCGGATGAGACACGTGCATATCTGGGTTACAAACCGACCTGTACCACGACATATATTGATCGGTGTGTCGCATGTTACCTTGAGTAAGGAAAATAGGGGATTGCAAGATGTAGCGGTGACGCCTTTGCCACATTTTACACCATTCTGGAGCAAAGTCTTTCCAGTTGGTTAGATTCCACTAGGCGTCGACCCTTTTTAGATGCCATGGGGACAAATCTGTTGGGTCACTTGGTATCTCTTGGATCATTCCGAACTGCATCTTCACACGGTCGCTGTGGTGCATCTCCACAATGTTGAACCGAATGAGTGCAGTCTTTGCAGTCCAAGTTGCTGCATCCTCTGGATTTGGAGAATGGTCCAAACCCAAATATGGTCTCCAGACGAACTGCGATAAAATTTAAATCAGGTAAGCGCAAAAGTAATGTATAAATAATTAAAATGAACAAAAGTTAAAAGCTACGACTTACGTCATCTGGGCCTAAGTGATCCAACAGATTCCGGTAGAGTGCGACATTGAATCTGGGATTCTTGCCGTAATCCATACCCCTCACGCAGTACCTATAGGAAATGAGAAACATGTTATTTTTAGCATATATTTTGGAAAGAGAAGAATAGTTATAAATGCTATAACTTAATGACTTACTTTGTTGCGTAAGGGAAACCAAAAGTGTTGTTGTTGATGGGGTTTAAGGACTCCATCCTCCACCAACCCCAGGCTTGTAGTAAAAATGCGCACCCGTAAAATGTACATTTTTCCTTGACCGCGTTTTTGCACAAGGAACTGTACAGGTGGGCTAATACTGCAGAACCCCAACTAAATTTTCTAGTTTTATCAAAATTTGTTAGTAAATGTAAGTACATGAAATTTACACTATTTCCCGTACTTTCGGGAAATAAAAAAGTACCAAAAAGTATCATAATATACGTTCTGGCTTTTACTACTCGGTCATTTTCTGAGGAATTTTCATTTAATTCCATACTTGCATAATGCCGTTTCAGGTCAGTGAGTAGTATTCCCCGCCCTCTTGCTCCACCACCTTCTACCATGTCCCTACCCAACAGTTCTTCACATTGTGAGTTGGGTTGTTGAACCGACCCGTTCACCGCTTTACCGTCAATAGGGAGGCCCAGTAGCATGTACACATCTTCGAGAGTGATGGTACATTCACCTATTGGTAGGTGAAATGTATGGGTCTCCGGTCTCCACCTCTCCAACATTGCAAGGATGAATTTGGAGTCAATGGTGCAGTTGGAGATCTTTATCACGTGTCCAAAACCTGCATATTCCAGATAAGGGACGATGAAAGGGTCGGGAGCCAGGTATTTGTGCGAACGGATTCTGAATCGTTGTGTATCCTGAGATCATAATTAAACAAGAGTAAGATTAATTAAGATGAACAACACGTTTTTTAAAGTATGAAAAATGTATAACCAAAGAAGAGACTTACAAATGCAGCAATGTTTTCCCTTGTGCCTCTGTGAGTATCTCCCATTGTTAGAAGGGCCATTCTTCAGAACGCTTGAGAGAATGAAAGACTTAGGAAGAAATAAAGAGTATGATAGACTTAAGAAATATTTCGTAGCAGAGAGTGAGAGAGTGAGAGTTGTGTGGGTGTGAGAGATGTTTCATAAGGTATGTATTTATAGGCAAATAATTTTGATGTAGTGGTTGCATGCCTGCGAGGTGTCACATTTGCATGCTTAGGGAGTTACACATATGCATGCATGCATTTACAAATAATGTAAGGTGTCACTCTTGCAGGCTAGGTGGCAGCATAAGCCCATGCATGTATCACGATTGGACAGTAAGGGAGGCGCCATCTCACTTGGCGAAATAGTACAAAAATGAATGTTGTCGCCACCCCATTTGGCGAATAAGAGGTGTCACGTTTTACAGCATTGGCTCAGGCTACGTGACAGCCTTTGGGATTCCTTTCTCTGTTGCATGCAAGGCCATTGGAGCTGATGGGTGGCAGGCTTACACAAAACATTTATGTGTGTAGAATAGGGCCAGGCTAGGTGGCAGCATAAGCCCATGCATGTATCACGATTGGACAGTAAGGGAGGCGCCATCTCACTTGGCGAAATAGTACAAAAATGAATGTTGTCGCCACCCCATTTGGCGAATAAGAGGTGTCACGTTTTACAGCATTGGCTCAGGCTACGTGACAGCCTTTGGGATTCCTTTCTCTGTTGCATGCAAGGCCATTGGAGCTGATGGGTGGCAGGCTTACACAAAACATTTATGTGTGTAGAATAGGGCCAGGCTAGGTGGCAGCATAAGCCCATGCATGTATCACGATTGGACAGTAAGGGAGGCGCCATCTCACTTGGCGAAATAGTACAAAAATGAATGTTGTCGCCACCCCATTTGGCGAATAAGAGGTGTCACGTTTTACAGCATTGGCTCAGGCTACGTGACAGCCTTTGGGATTTCTTTCTCTGTTGCATGCAAGGCCATTGGAGCTGATGGGTGGCAGGCTTACACAAAACATTTATGTGTGTAGAATAGGGCCAGGCGAGGTGGCAGCATAAGCCCATGCATGTAATATTATTGGCAGCCTTGGGGGGTTGCATCACTTACTTAATTGAAATATTTTGCCTTAGGTTGAACATAACATTCATTCACATAAACTGTAAAATTTTCCAACCTTCGAATCAGTCATCTAACCTTCAAACATTCCAGCATTCATACCTTCATATAATCAATAAACCCAAAACATTCCCACCTTCATACCTAAAACAATTCTACACAATGGCCTCTTCACCACAATTTGTTGTCAAAGCACATTTCAACGGTGAGACATACATGTGTCCCACAGTTGGGTTTTTGTTTAGAAACACCGACAATGTTCGATTTCTCTTAAACGGGAAAGCAAATTTCTCCTACTTTAAGAAAAGATTGGAGGCCAAACTTGAACGAGGCCCGGTATCCCAGATATTTTATCAGAGTCCAGTCTTTTTTGGAAACAATCAAGTCATATTTTATAAGGTTGCAATTCAAGATGACGAGGATTTCCAGAACATGATTTCCAGCCATGTCTATTCTGGAAACGACTCTATTGAGTTGTACGTTCTGTTTCAAGAGCCTCCGGTGACACAGGAGGTAGAGCCTCCGGTGACACAGGAGGTTGATCCTTTGGAGAATGAGCAAGATGAGGTGGATGCAGTTGATGATGAAGAAGAAGATAACGAGTTAGAGTTCGATGAAATGGTGAACGACGATTCTGACGATGATGGCATCCCAAGTATTCCTACCGACAAAATCTACACACCACCTACGCACATGACAAACTTCAACATGGGCGGAGATGAACCTTCTACGGACTTGTTTTTCCAACCGTATATGCAATCAGATGAAAATTTAAAAGAGAAGGACAAGTTTCGTAATAGAGAGGAATGCATAAGGGCCATCAAAAAATTTCACATGCTCAACTCGGTTGATTATAAGGTGGATCGTGTAAACCCGGAAAGGTACAAGATCAAGTGTGTCCACCCTGACTGCATGTTCAAGCTGACCGCTTCATACAGACTAAGGGGTGACTGCTGGGTCATAGGTTCCATGACTACCCATACTTGTGTAAGTTCCACTCAATCACAAGACCACCGAAAACTCAACCATGATCTAATCTGTCAAGAAATCCTACCCCTGGTCAGCAACGACCCTTCTTTGAAGGTGAAAACAATCATCTCCCACATCACCACGGTTTTTAACTACACTCCGTCTTACCGTAAGGCGTGGTTAGCAAAGACTAAGGCGATTGAAAGGGTGTACGGAAACTGGGAGGAGTCATACCGAGAACTTCCCCGCTACCTAAATGCACTCAAGACATATTCTCCAGGTAGTGTTTATGTTCTGGAAACATTGCCAGCGTACGCTCAAGATGGTAGTCTACTACATGGCAACGGAATATTCAGTCGCGTCTTTTGGGCATTTCAACCATGCATCTCAGGGTTTGCATCATGCAAACCAATTCTACAAATAGACGGGACTTGGTTGTATGGGAAGTACAAAGGCACGCTTTTGATGGCAGTTGCGCAAGATGGCAACAATAACATTTTCCCCGTTGCGTTTGCCCTTGTCGAGGGGGAGACCGGTGGTGCTTGGAGCTTTTTCCTGAAAAATCTTCGTACACACGTGGCTCCTCAACCAGATCTCTGTTTGATCTCGGACAGACATGCCTCCATTGAAAGTGCCTATAATAATCCGGCAAATGGTTGACATGACCCTCCTTCTACGCATGTCTATTGCGTCAGGCATATCGTCCAGAATTTATCGAGGGAGGTCAAGGACCAAACATTGAGGAAAGCGGTGATGAATGCGGGATACGCACTGACACAGCCCACATTCAAATATTACCGCAACGAGATCCGTTTGTCTAACCTAGAAGCCGGTACGTGGATCGACAATATACCGGTCGAAAAATGGACTAGGTCATACGACAATGGCCAAAGATGGGGGCATATGACTACAAATCTTATTGAATCAATGAATGGGGTATTCAAGGGCATACGAAACCTCCCCATCACTGCCTTGGTGAAATCCACGTATTTTAGGATGGCTGCGTTATTTGCCAAAAGAGGTGAAATGTGGTATGCGGTCTTGCAATCAGGACAACTATGGAGTGAAAGCTGTATGAAATACATTAAGGCTGAAAGTGCTAAAGCCAACACTCACATGGTTACACGGTTTGACCGCCATAGCCACAACTTCATTGTGAAAGAGACAATTGACCACAATGAAGGCCTGGCAAGACAAGAATACAGGGTCATTTTACCTTCTCAATGGTGCGATTGTGGCAGGTTTCAAGCTTTTCGTATGCCTTGCTCTCATGTCATTGCCGCTTGTGCGCATACCCATCAAGACGCGCTTCAACTGCTCTCAAACGTTTATAAATCTGAAACGTTGCTCACTGTTTACAACAACAACTTTCCTTTGGTGGCAAAACCGGACTATTGGCCTGAATACAACGGTGATATAGTTTGGCACAATGACCAAATGCGAAGGAACAAGAAGGGTCGTCCCAAAAGCAGGCGCATAACAACAGAAATGGACGATCTTGACAGGTTGGAAAGAAAGTGTGGTTTATGCCGTCAGGTCGGACACAATCGCAAAAACTGTCCGAATCGGGCGTCTGGCTCGACCACATAAATTTTGTAATACAATAAATCTTTTCAATATTTGTGTTGTAAACATTATGGGTTTTCCGTTAATAAAACTGTTCACACAATTTAAGAAATTCAATATAGGAAATTACATTAGGGTTTTCGCGTACAACAATGATTAACGATAATCAATCTAGGAAATTACAACTGTTAACACAATTTCATCTGACCCATGCATCATCAGCATTACATCACTGTCTGTTTTGACTTCCTCCAACCTCACATTAGGTCTTCCTGTCGCATGCAAGGTTGTTGTTCGTTTTCGCTGGATCCTTCGAATTTTTTCCCCCTCGGCGATGTCTCCATCTAGCCACCGCATCAACTCCCGCTTCAGACGCTCCATGGAGTGAATGTGCCAGAATTTCATTTTCATCGCGGGTTTCGTGGCGGAGAATATAACGTAACCATCTCTGCTAAAAATCATAGGCGACGTCATTACGTAAATAAGGGAGTACAAAATAAAAATACAGTGCGAGAAAGTGTGAGAAATTTCAAAGAAACGGACGAATTATTTATAAAACAGCAAAAAACCCTAGTTTTGCCCTAGGCGCCAAGTGAGATGGCGCCTCCTCTCCTTTTTAAGGAGCATGCGCCATCTCACTTGGCTAAAAGCCAATGGAGGCGCCAAGTGAGATGGCGCCTAGGGCAAAACCCTAGGTGCATGCGCCAAATGACTTGGCTCCTCCTTTGTGGAGCCATCTCAAACATGGTTATTTGCGTAATTTTTTCCGAAACCCGGTTATTCGCGAAATATTTTTTAATACTTGGTTATTAATAAAAAAAATTCGGGTTTTGAACCCCCACTAGCTACAGTATAGGAAAATAGCGATTAGGAATTGGCCCATGATAAATTGAGCGCGAGCATGCCATGTTAATCGTTATGAGCTTCTGATTCTGATGGCATGGGTCTTGTAGGCTGATTTTTCTAGAATAAGGAAACCCTCTTTTTAAGCTCCTGAAACCCTAACGCGTGTTCATGGTAGTTTTGCATACAGGCGTCCAAAACTTAATTGAATAATACCAATGGCTTTAGAAACATCATATTAGTATAAATCACATGTTAAAAGTCATGAATAACGTATGGAAATGCAAACACGATTATCAAATTTTTTCAGAAAAGTTAGACTCCTATCTACCAATTCTTTGCGCTTGGAGAGTGGAGAACGATTGGGTTCTGTTCAGAGGAGTTCCATGAAGCTTTTGAGATCTTTTTCACGCCTTGAAACGCCTTCAAACTTTGAAAACATGTTTTGGATTTTTTAAGAAAAAGTGAGTTTTGGTCCTTGAGTTCTAGCGTAGCATTCAGGTCCTTGGCATTAGGTTTGCATTCTGACTTATGTATGGGATGAATTAGGGTTGAATTTTGAGCCAAAAGATCAATGCATTGATGTCTCAAATATTTGATTATAAATGAATATTTTTTCAATCTTTTTCATGTGTTTTTTATTCCAATCATGGCCAAATCCTTCCTTTTTTGATGTGCACGAATCTTGAGTAACCAATGAGAGCAAATGCTGCATAAAAAGATTCACATACATTTGTTTTAGTATTTTTTCATATTTTATTTAATTAAATGAATTAATGGTGATTAAAAATTCAAATAAATAATAAAAAATGATGAAATAAATCCCCTTTGGGCCAAATGGTCGTGCATAGCCTTTGGATGATGAATCTTGGAAGAAAATGTGGCCCATTAGCAATTTTGAGGCCTTTGAAGTAAAATTGACTTTTCAAAATTCCCAAAAATTTCCCAACTTCCACAAGGCATATCTTGCTCAATTTTTAAGCTTTGATCATGTTCTTGGGCATTTTGGAAAGGTCTTGAAGTCCTCTAACCAATGCCTTTTGTCCCATGTCATTTTGATTTACCAATCTCAAGTTATGGTCTTTGACTTAAAGTGCCTTTTTGTTGACTTTTGAAAATGACCTATAATGTTGAGATTGATAACTTTTTGTGAGAGCATTTCTTGGACTTGAAGTGTGAAGAGGAGTTGTAGGAAATGTCATTCTCTTCAAAATGAGCTTTGGATGGAAATTTTCTGATGAACCATATGGAAGTTATGCCTTGGTCAAGTTACAGTTGACTTTTTCAACTGTCCAAATATGGAAACTTTTACATCTTGAGACTTTTTGAGCCATACCTTGAAAATCATGATCAAGATTTGATCAAATGATGTTTGTGGCTTCAAAATGAGATGTTGACCAAAAATTTGAACTTTTGACTGTCAAATGACCATTTTGCCCCTGCAGTTGACTGTTGAGCAATTAGGGTTTTTGACTGTGCAATTTTGTGCTGTAAGTCTTGAAACTTGGTATGAGGATGCTTGACCATGTTTATAGGTATGTGGGACTTGATTGGACCCTTGGAAACTTCCATTTCTTTGTCAGAACCAAAACCCTAGTTTTTTTTACTGTTAGGAGGCCCTTGAACTGTGCAACCCTTGGGGAGATTTTGAAGCATGCTCTTTGCAAATCTTGAAGAATATGGGAGGGAAAATTTTGGGGTACAACAGTTGCCCCTGTTCAATCTTCTTAGACCTGAGGATGTAGATTGGCTGACGTGCCTTTCGTAATCCGAGGGTGGAAGATGATTGAACACTAGAGTGCCCAGAAATTTGCGCTCACATAGTAGTGTGATGGTGGGAATGGGCTTATAGATGCCATTTGGAGATTGATGGATAGGATGATGGGCTTATAGATGCCATGCTAAGAGATGATGGATGCGTGGATGGGCTTATAGATGCCATCTGGGTGTCGATCGCGTAAGAGATTCCTTAGCGAGAACTTGCGTACCTGAAAAAGAAAATGATTACCTGGCCTGTTGCAGGAGCTGGTCTTCAAACTCTTTGTATAGATGTGTCCTGACTGGTTACAGGAATTGAATATGGAGCTTCAAAAAGGTGATGAATGAACCAGGGATGGTTACTACCTCAACGGGACGGTGAGAGAACCTTGGACGATTACTACCTCAACAGGATCGCTGAGAGAACCTTGGACGATTTCAACCTCAACAGTAACGCTGAGAGAATCTTGGGCGACTTCAACCTCAACAGTAACGCTGAGAGAATCATAGGCGACTTCAACCTCAACAGTAACGCTGAGAGAATCTTGGGCGACTTCAACCTCAACAGTAACGCTGAGAGAATCTTGGGCGACTTCAACCTCAACAGTAACGCTGAGAGAATCTTGGGCGACTTCAACCTCAACAGTAACGCTGAGACAATCTTGGATGTCTTCAACTGGATAAGAAACAGGGAGATCTTAGGGGCGATCTGACTGAACCAGAGAAGGCCTTTGACTGGATAAGAAACAAAAAAATCTTAGGGTCGATTTAACTGAACCGGTCTAGGTCTTGGAATCTTCAACTGGATAAGAATCAGGGAGATCTTAGGGTCGATCTGACTGAACCAGAGATGGCCTTTGACTGGATAAGAATCAGGAAAATCTTAGGGTCGATTTAACTGAACCAGGCTAGGTCTTGGAATCTTCAACTGGATAAGAATCAGGGAGATCTTAGGGTCGATCTGACTGAACCAGAGAAGGCCTTTGACTGGATAAGAATCAGGAAAATCTTAGGGTCGATTTAACTGAACCGGTCTAGGTCTTGGAATCTTCAACTGGGTAAGAATCAGGGAGATCTTAGGGTCGATCTGACTGAACCAGAGAAGGCCTTTGACCGGATAAGACTCAGGAAAATCTTAGGGTCGATTTAACTGAACCGGACAAGGTCTTGAAATATTCAACTGGATAAGAATCAGGGAGATCTTAGGGTCGATCTGACTGAACCAGAGAAGGCCTTTGACTGGATAAGAATCAGGAAAATCTTAGGGTCGATTTAACTGAACCAGACTAAAGTCTTGAAATATAGCTGAGAACTTGACTGGATCTTTCCTGAAAGGTAAAGGTCAGTCATATGCAAGGCATGATATGAATCAAGCGATGATGTTCTCAACATAAATGAGATTTGTAAGATATGATGCGTATATGCATGCTATAATGTATGGAAATGTGATGTTTATGAACGTATGTTTTTGTCTAGGAAAGTGAATCCTTAACGGGTTCCGGGAAGTCACATCATGGGCTGATGTTGGAGAACAATGCTTTGTTGTTTCCGCTGTGGATGATAGCTGCAAGAATACCGGTAGGAGAAGATAACTCCGTCGGGGAATAAACTTGATGAAGAGATTACTCTGCGGGGAATAACTACTCTAGCTACCTTGCTAGGGAGTAATACTCTGTGGGGAGAGAGGTGCTTTGCTGAAATGTTGATGGTAACTTCGCTGGGGATACCATTGTTATGTTGGAAGTGTTAATAGACTTCGCTGGGGATAAGAAGACTTCGCCGAGGACGATCTTTCCGTGGCTTTTGGCTGAGGATAACCCAGTTATATCCTGGTAGGGAAATAACCTTTGAATAAAGCCGGGAGACGCGTTCGTGCTCTGCGGGGATAAGCTTCCAGAATCTACTGGGGATAAGCTTACTGCTTGGGGAGATGATTCAACCTTTCCTGGGGAAATCTTGATTTGGACTCTCCTGGGGATATTTTGAACTATATTGGGGAAGTGGCTCCGCTGGATGTTTGGTATACCGCCGGGGAACAATCTTTAGGTCAAGACTGTCGGGGATGCTTGTTAAGAATGCCTGTATATCGTGCTGGGGAATGTTGAGATCTGCTGGAGGATACCCAACTTCCTTAAGGCTGATAATAGCTTTGCTTGGGGAGAGTACACTGACTTGCTGACGCACTCTCTGGGGAATTAAGATATACTGGTTATGTTCTTCAGCCGAACTCACCTTGGTACCTTGGTGGACAGAACAATTAGATTGCTTAGACAACTCTTTATTGCCCCTGTTTCTAATGTTACCTATAATTAATCCTTTGTTTCGTATGCAAATATTTATGAGTTAGCAATTAGTGTCAATGCATATATCACAAATTGAACCTTGGACGTTCTTCGCAAAACAAAACAGAAAAGAAAAAGAAAAAGACAAATGGCAATTTGAGCTGAAAAGTGTATTTGTATTGATTTTTTGAATTTGCCTGTAAAATAGGCGTTTATGTACAAGAGGCTGACGTCCTAGTAAGAGAACGTCGCTGAACCAAAAGAGTTTATACAAATTTGTACAAGAGAAAATAAAACAGCTGTGTAAAATGAATGATCCACTGGGTTTCAACTCTGCTATTGCCTTTATGTCTTTGAGCGTCTCATCACTTGATGACCTTATTTGAAGATGAAGCTGATTGATCAATGTCGTCTGAACTTGATGTAGATACCGGATTCTGGATGCAAAGTGATCCAATGAGACATAGTATTACGCTTTATCCCTAACTTTTTCCTGGACCGCCCTTTCGGGTTTTCAGTCCACCGGGATACCCATTTTTGCCCAAGCCGCCTTTTCAGGTTTTCGACTTGCCGGGTGTACAGATTTTTCATTTCATCCCTTCATTTTGCCCGAACCCTTTTGGTTCGCCGGGAAGCCCTAATTTTTGCCTAGGCATGTCAGCCTAGCGGGTCTTTATTATGCGTAGTATCTTTTTACTATGTCTGCATTGGCGGGGTGAGGAAGGTCGTCACCATCCATGTTGGTTAGAATCATGGCTCCTCCTGAGAACACATGTTTAACCACAAACGGCCCTTCGTACGTAGGGGTCCATTTGCCCCTTGGATCACTCTGAGTAAGGATGATTCGCTTGATTACCAGATCCCTAACTTGATATTCTTGTGGTCTGACCTTTTTTGTTAAATGCCCTGATCATCCGTTTCTGGTACGTCTGACCATGATAAATAGCAGCAAGTCTCTTTTCGTCAATTAAGTTTAGCTGATCAAGTCGTGTCTGGATCCAATCATCTTCGCTTAGATCTGCATCCTTCATTATCCGGAGAGAGGGTATCTGTACTTCGATCGGTAAGACTGCCTCCATACCGTAGACCAAGGAGAAAGGTGTTGCCCCGGTTGACGTCCTGGCTGAGGTACGGTACCCATGTAGAGCGAACGGTAACATCTCGTGCCAATCTTTATAAGTCACTGTCATCTTCTGCACGATTTTCTTAATGTTCTTATTTGCTGCTTCTACAGCCCCATTCATCTTCGGTCTGTAAGGATAAGAGTTGTGGTGCTGTATCTTAAACTGCTCGCAGAGCTCAGTGATCATCTTGTTATTGAGATTGGTACCGTTGTCTGTAATGATTCTTTCTGGGACACCGTATCGACAAATCAGGTTGTGCCGAATGAACCGTGCCACAACAGTCTTGGTTACCGTAGCGTAGGATGCTGCTTCAACCCACTTCGTGAAGTAATCAATCGCTACCAGGATGAAGCGATGTCCATTGGATGCCGTAGGTTTAATCTCACCGATCATATCTATGCCCCACATTGCAAACGGCTAAGGTGTTGTCAGAACATTTAAGGGAACTGGAGGAACATGCACCTTGTTTGCATATATCTGGCATTTATGGCATGTCCGAGAATGTTGGTAGCAGTCAGCTTCCACTGTGGACCAGAAATACCCTGCCCGAAGGATTTCCTTTGCCATAGTGTGTCCACTGGAATGTGTTCCGAAGGTCCCTTCATGTAGCTCTTCCATGATCCTTTCTGCTTCAGTTTTATCCACACAACGCAGTAAGGTCGAATCATGGTTTCGCTTATACAGAATGCCGTTACTAAGGAAGAACTTGGCTGCGAATCTTCTCAGAAACTTCTTGTCATTGACAGATGCACCTTCAGGGTATTCCTGAGCTTCCAAGTATCTCTTCACCTCATGGTACCAAGGCTTCTCAGTTACCAATTCAGTCTCGAGATCACAACAGTATGCCGGTTCGTCCAGTTTCCAGATGATGATCCGGGGAGCCTCATTGTCCCATTTGACCTTGAACATAGAAAACATTGTAGCTAACGCGTCCGCCAACTGATTCTCCTCTCTCGGAAAGTGTTCAAAGGTTATCTCTGTGAAGTGGGGGATCAAGGTCAACACATATTCTCTGTAAGGAATAAGATTCGGATGTTTCGTATCCCACTCTCCTTTGATCTGATTGATCACAAGAGCGGAATCTACGAAGACACTCAGAAACTTGATCCTTAAGTCGATCGCAGCTTGGAGACCCATGATGCATGCCTCATACTCCGCCATGTTGTTGGTGCAATTGAAACATAGTCGGGCAGTGAGTGGAGTATGAGTGCCTTGAGGGGATATGATCACAGCGCCAATACCATTACCCAAAGCGTTGGAGGCTCCGTCAAAGTGCATAGACCATCGGGATCCTTCCTCAGGTCCTTCATCCGGTCCAGGTACTTCACAATCAGTCACTATCATGATGCTCTCATCCGGAAACTCAAAGTTCATTGACTGATAATCGTCTACTGCCTGATGTGCCAAGTGGTCTGCCAATACACTTCCTTTGATGGCTTTCTGGGTCGTATACTGAATGTCGTATTCTGTCAAGATCATTTGCCATCTTGCTATTCTCCCAGACAGAGCAGGCTTTTCAAATATGTACTTTATAGGATCCATCTTTGAGATCAACAAGGTAGTGTGAGTCAGCATATACTGTCTCAGCCGGCGAGCAGCCCATACCAAAGCGCAGCAAGTTTTCTCAAGCAGTGAGTATCGGGTCTCACAGTCGGTAAACTTTTTGCTAAGGTAATAAATGGCATGTTCTTTTCGGCCAGACTCGTCATGCTGCCCCAGCACACACCCCATTGAGTTGTCAGGTATAGTATCAGAGGTCTCCCCTCAACCGGTGGCATAAGGATGGGTGGTTCTTGGAGATACTCCTTGATTCTGTCAAAAGCGGCCTGACATTCATCATTCCAACGTACTACCTGATCTTTCTTCAGCAGCTTGAAGATTGGTTCACAAGTAGCAGTTAGGTGCGAGATGAAGCGAGCAATGTAATTCAGGCGTCCTAGAAAGCCTCTGACCTCTTTCTCTGTCTTAGGAACTGGCATCTCTTGAATGGCTTTAACCTTGGCAGGGTCCACTTGAATACCCTTATCACTTACAACGAAGCCTAGCAACTTTCCAGATCTTACCCGGAAGGTGCACTTGTTCGGGTTCAACCTCAGTTTGTACAACTTCAGACGGTCAAACAGTTTCTGCAGATGATCCAGGTGTTCTTCCTCAGTCTGGGACCTTGCGATCATGTCATCAACATACACCTCAATCTCATGATGGATCATGTCATGAAATAAAGCAACCATGGCACGTTGGTAGGTTGCCCCAGCATTTTTCAGTCCAAAAGGCATGACCTTATAGCAGAAGGTGCCCCACTGAGTAACAAAGGTAGTCTTTTCCATGTCTTCAGGTGCCATCTTGATCTGATTGTAACCTGAGAAACCATCCATGAAAGAGAACACCTTATGCTGAGCAGTATTGTCAACCAGGACATCAATGTGAGGTAGAGGGAAGTCATCCTTGGGGCTGGCCCTGTTCATATCCCTGTAGTCAACACACATTCTGACTTTCCCATCTTTCTTAGGTACTGGCACCACATTAGCAACCCAATGAGGGTAAGAAGTCACTGCAAGGAACCCGGCATCAAACTGTTTCATAACCTCGGCTTTGATCTTCTCAGACATCTCTGGACGCATACGGCGGACCTTTTGCTTAACCGGAGGGCAGTCTTCCTTGGTAGGCAGATGATGGACCACAATGTCAGTATCCAAACCAGGCATGTCTTCGTAAGACCAGGCAAAGATCTCCCCATAATCATGCAGCATTTGAGTCAACCGTTGCTTCACGCTGAGCTCTAGGTTGGCCCCAATCTTAACCTCCTTCCTGTCCGTCTCAGTACCCAGATTTTATTGTCTCCACCGGCTCTTCATGTGGTTGAATTGCCCTCTCTTCCTGAAGTAACAGTCTTGCAAGCTCGCCAGGCACTTCGCAATCATCTTCACCTTCGTCTTCGGCTAAGTTGATCGGATTTTCGAAGTCATAACTGGCAGTAGCAGAGTCGTTACCAGTGAGATCCAGAGTGGATTGAAACCTGTATGAGTGAGTGTGTGTAAATACAACTGTTTTGCAATATATAAAGAAAGGAAAGAAAGAAAAGTAGCATAAGATTTGAAATGCGAGAA
This sequence comes from Vicia faba, assembly GCA_948472305.1. Lineage (NCBI taxonomy): Eukaryota > Viridiplantae > Streptophyta > Magnoliopsida > Fabales > Fabaceae > Vicia > Vicia faba. The sequence continues at coordinate 1,297,873,454 of OX451738.1, forward strand.
AACGTCCAAGATCTTTATTCATGATATATGAAATGACAATTAATATACCCTCACAAATGAAGCCACGGTGCCCCGGGTAAGACACCGGGCCATAGAGTTTTAATTGTTTATTACAAATAACAAAATCAAAGGAATTCATTACTCAGTAACAAGAGAAACAAGTAGGTTGTCCTTTGCAATCCAATTGGTAGGTTCACTGTCGGTCGCCGGGTAAATCCAGTTGTCGAACTCAGCTTCATCCACTTCATCATCCTACCTGATAGCATTTACTCCATGGTTAGGAATGGGAGCAGTCACCATATTGGGTTTCTCAGGTGCCTCAAATTGTACCTCCTTGGCATCAATAAGATCCTGCACTTTGTTCCTTAAGGCCCAACAGTCATCAGTGGAGTGCCCCGGGCTATCAGAGTGATAAGCACAGCGGGCATTTGGATTGTACTTGGGAGAGGCAGTGTTTACAACCTTCGGGGCCTCTCTGACAGTCACTAGGTTGGTGGACAGCAACTGCGACAAGATTTGTGATAGAGTCATACTCAGCCGGGTAAACTCTCTCCTGGGTCTTTCAGCCCTTTGAGGATTGGTTTGCCGAGGAGCGGCAGCAGGTTTAGCAATCATCACCGCGTTGACAGATTGGTGGCGCTCAGGTTTCTCTTGTCTTCTAGACCCATATACAACACTGGCCTCCTTTTTAAAGGGTTTCTTCTCAGATCTTGCAGATGCACCTTTCTGAATTTTGCCGGACTTCATTCCAGCCTCTATTCTCTCTCCAGTCAGAATGAGATCAGTGAACCCTGCAGACGAGTTACTGATAAGATGGTTGAAAAATGGCCCATATAGGGTCCCCAAGAACATGTCTACCAACTCCCGGTCAGTTAACGGAGGCTGCACCCTGCCAACCAGATCCCTCCACTTCTGTGCATACTCTTTAAAACCTTCGCTTGACCCTAGCGACATACCCTGGAGTTGGGTACGTGTAGGAGCAAGGTCGGCATTATATTGATACTGCTTGTAAAAAGCAGTAGCCAACTCCTCCCAGTTATGAACTTTGGTCCCATCCAGCTGATAGAACCATTCGAGATAAGTCCCTGAAAGACTCTCCTGGAAGAAGTGGATCCACAAGTTCTTGTCCACTGAGTACGGTTGAATCTTCCGCACATAAGATCTGAGGTGTAGCTTGGGACAAGACGCCCCGTCATACTTGGTGAAAGATGGCGCCTTAAACTTGTGAGGAATGATCACACCAGTAGATAAGCCCAAGTCTCCGAAATCCAGCCCAGGCACTTGTTGGATCTCCATTGCATTCAGTCTGTCCTCCAACTGCTTATACCGGTCTTCAGCCGGAGGATACTGTTCCTCATTAAAGTCAGTCTCGTTGTCAGAGACTACTGGACTAGGACCTTTTCCCCCTTGGGGACTGCTCTTGCCTATAGAAGAACCAGCCTCTTCATTCTGCAGAGTGTTGCCAAACCTTCGGCCCGAGTTGAAAAGAACAGTTCTCTTCTTCTTCTTCTTCTTCTCCTTCTTCAGGAGCAAAGCCTTCAGCTCTTCTTGGCCCTGAGCCAAACCCATGATCAGCTCCTGAAATTGCGCATTTTGCGCCTGAAGAGCCTTGATAGACATCTCAGTTGATGATGAGTCAGGATTCATGATGCTGAAATAAACAGCGAAGAACAGTAAGCAACCTGAAAAGAAGAAAACCTGCTATGCACATGATGAATGGAATGCGTATGATTTATGTTTTCAAAGACAATCGGGAATCAACTTTGTAAACAAAAAGGAACACACTTCATTAGATTCAACTTTGAAACTTAAATTGTTCAACAGGTTGCCCTTAGGCGTTACATAAAAGGGAAATACTGAAAAGGGAAATAAAACTGTAAAAGAACATCCTGAGCTCCTTATTGATCCCATGGTCTCCTCTTCTCAGTACGGATATAGTCATTCAGAGCTCGCTCATTCTCCAACTGCTTTGTCAGCTTCTGGATCTTCAATTCCTGCTCATTGAACTTTTCCCAGTAAGAATCCCGCTCTTCTCGCAGTTGCGACCAAGACCTCTTTAATGTCTCATAATCAGTAGGTATCTGAGGAGGGAGGACAGTTGGAGGAACCCCATCTTTGTCAGGATACTCAAGAATGACTGATCTGACAGCTTCATATGGCATACCTAACTTCTGAGCACGGATGTGAACCCATTTGTAGTAGGCTTCCATAGGTAGAGAAGTCTTTGGCCCCAACTCTTGTGGGTCAGCTTTATGAACTTTGTCCCAAGCCTTGATGAACCTACGACGCAGCTCGTCACTATCCACCTGAAACTCAAAACTGATGTGAGGCACCAACATTTCATGAGGCCCTGCTCTTCTGGCTCTTCCAAACTGACGGAGCGCTAGACATGGATTGTAAGAGATTCCTCCTTGAGTACCAATCAAAGGAACATTAGGATATTCTCCGCAACGATCAATAACAGCTACCTCATCCAAACCTCTGAAAGTCCAAATGATGTCTTTATCAGTGAGAGACATTAACCTGTGAGCCCAACCTCTTCCCTCTTGGTTCTTCAGCACGAACTTAGGGAGGTGCGAAATAAACCACCTCACCAACAAAGGGATACAACACCATAGGGTTCCTCGTCTTCGGGCAGTACGGGCATAAAGTTGTTGCAGGATGTAACCCAAGAGAGTGGGCACAGGATTCTGAGACATGAAGATCCTTATGGCAGTGACATTGATGAAGTTGTCAGGATTAGGAAACAAGACTAGCCCATAGATTAAGAGAGCCAAGATGTCTTCATATGCCCTAAAGTCCAAGTCATTCCAGAAACTGTTAGCTTTACCAATCAGAAACTTGGCCAGGAAACCCTTAACTCCGCTTCTAGTCGCCCAGTTGTCTATTACTTCTTGATGTGTCAAGGGAAGAGCTGCAGCAACCTCCTCAAGCCTGAGGGTCTTTTCCCAACCAGTGAAGGGAGTCTGATCCAGGATAGGGATACCAAGCAAATCAGAGAACTCTTCCAGGGTAGGGACCAGCTGGAAGTCTTGAAAGGTGAAGCACTGGTACAGAGGGTCATAGAACTGGGTCAGGACACTCATCAACTGTTGATCCCGCTTTGCAGTGACTAAACTGAGAAGAGAACCATGCCTCTGAATGAAGGAAGTGGTGTTTGGAATTCTGCTAACCAACTCTTCAAGCAACTCAGATGGGTGAACAAAGTTGAACCGGATAGTATTCCTTTGCACAGGCATCATGATGTCCTACAAAACAGAGCAAAGGTGAAACCCTCTTGTCTTTGAAATGGTCAGTTCTTATGCAGGATGCATGCAATGCTCATGATGTTATGATGTTATGGTAAAACACACCACAAATATTTACGAAGGCAAACATGGTAAGGCACACAAGTCACACCAGACAAGCCCTTAAAGTTTAGGCCAGCATGAGGTCTAGGTATTACCCTCTTTCAATTTGTTGGTTCATACCTGTCCTACCAAAAGTAACCAGGTTCTTAGAGGATCCCAATATCATTGACTATCCTCAATCGGTCATAACTCCAGCATCACAATCTTTTCTTGCGGCCAGAACCATCACGAGAGTTTAGCCTCAACGGGCGTAGCATACTGCTATTGTTCTAATGGCCAAGTTGTGTCATTTAAGGTTCTAAGGTTTGTTGGTGCTTAATGACTCCTCAGAAGACCCATATTCTCCTCGTTGCAACACAAGGGATATCGGTACAGACCAAGGTGCCACACCAACGTAGCCACTGCTTCACCCATGTCGGTCTACGCCGGACAGGTCCCTCACAGCTTATGCAACCTAAACAGGGTATCCCCAGATCCGGGTTAGGATCTATGTAACTCCCATGCAACCCACAATTTAAAGCAAGCAAATCAATACAATTGAAAACACAGTTATGAACTATCCTAAGGTACACCTCACTTCAAAAAGAGTCCCCAGCAGAGTCGCCAGTTCTGTGATCGGTGGATCTGGAACTGACTGTTTAACGCTGGTTCGCGAAATGTCGCGGAAGCAAGAGTCGCCACCGTCTTTTATTTTCTCCAAATGGAAAGGACAAAAGCACAGAAAAATTCCTTATAGAGATTGCTCTCGGTTCGGGAGGTAGATTTATAGAAAGGGAAGGTGTTAGCACCCTTTCTATCCATGGTTATCCATGGGCTCTTAGATACTTGCTCATTGTGTTTTCAAAATTGTTTGTTTGCTTTTCAACTGTGGGTTTAAAAAGTTTCTTTGAAAATTTCAGTTCGACTCTTGTATCGGTCCTCAAGAGTGTTTGAAAAGTTGCTTTCGAAAGCTTTTTGAAAAGTGTCGGTGTGAAAAGTATTTTTTGATTTGTTTTGAAATTAGAGCAAGTATCTAGAGTCGTCTACCTACCCTAAGGAATTCGTCTGTGTAAATGTCCTTGGAGTAGTGCCATCCCACCATTGAGAGGTAGGTAGCACCACCGTTGGAGGTGTTCGGGTCAATTCGAGGGTTCGGGTCATGGTGATCACCGGAGCAATAGGAAGACACCTTAGAAGCTACCCTCATGCCATGTTCATGGACATGAGGACTTACTAAAACATCCTCTACTCGACGACCACCTTTCGAGGGGCAAGGCAACAGTGAGGCGTACCCTAGGGGTAGTGTGTGATTTGTGTGTCATGTTCATTTATGTTTATCTTGTTCATACATTGGTGATCTACGAGTTGCTTTTATTTTAGCATTCATTCTTTCATGCAAATTAATTAACAGTTAAAAAGATGCGAGAATTAAAAGTCCTACGCTATTACAAAGGCGCGGGTCTACATCGCCAAACTAATCCAAGACCCGATTTGAAAAATAAAGCGGAAAGATAAATATCTAATTAGTCTATTACACGGCTTTGGGGTAATTACATGAAATTCATAAGAAAAGATAAAAATAAAATGCGAGAAGAAGTAAAGTCAGGGATGCGAGGGCGTTGAACCCTTTTAAGGAAATTAAATTGCAATGAATAAATTAATCAAGTTAAATGGGAAAAAGAAATTTTTTTTTTTGGTATTTATGGAGTTTAATGAGAATTAATGGAATTAAAACCTAATTCTAACTATTTTTAATTTATTAAAAAAATGTTAAAATTAAACCTAAAATTAACCTAATTATTTACATGGCAATTTATTTACAAAATAAATAATTAATTATTAAATATGGTGAAAAGAAAAGAAAAAGGATAAAAATATTCAAAACCCTAATTCTACATTTTTTTAGTTTATTAAGAAAAATATTAGAATTAAACCTAGAATTAAAAACTAAATTAATCATTAAATTTATTTACAAAAATGTTAGTGAATTAAACATAAAAAAACATATTTTTTATTTTATAGTTTCTGAATTTTTTTTGGGTATTTTTAAGTTATGGAAATATTAATTGATGAATTAAAAGGAAATAATTAAATTAAAACAAATAATAAAAAAAAATAGGAAAAAGTAAAGAAATACAAACACTTGGGGGGTGTTGACCCCAATTTGGAGGTATTTTGCCAGCAATTAGGCCCAATCATTGGAGGCCTGGTTGACTTTCCTGAGAGGCGCGTGTGGCTCTATTGACCAAGGCATATGGTGTTCTTCAAATCATGGCCGTTGGATGGATGTTATGGGACATGTGGCATGCTGGGGCGTAGAGTGCATGGTAGTCTTTTGATAAGAAGCTGCATGGAATTCTGTTAGCAAGCAAAATATTGAAATAATATGGGGGGACCTGGGAATCGAACCCAGGTCCCAGAGTTTACCAAACCAATGCCCTGCCAATTGTGCTGTTGATCTTCTTTGTTATTATAACGAAACGCAATTATTATAATAAAAAGTAAGTGCAAGTGGTCTGAAGCAAAAAGAAGCGCGCCAAGCTTTGAATCAGCCAAACACAGCCTTCCAACTCATCTTCTTCCTCGTTTGTGCGTTTTGACCTGGAAAAAGAACATCAAATAGCGGGGGTTTTGAACCCCCACTAGCTACAGTATAGGAAAATAGCGATTAGGAATTGGCCCATGATAAATTGAGCGCGAGCATGCCATGTTAATCGTTATGAGCTTCTGATTCTGATGGCATGGGTCTTGTAGGCTGATTTTTCCAGAATAAGGAAACCCTCTTTTTAAGCTCCTGAAACCCTAACGCGTGTTCATGGTAGTTTTGCATACAGGCGTCCAAAACTCAATTGAATAATACCAATGTCTTTAGAAACATCATATTAGTATAAATCACATGTTAAAAGTCATGAATAACGTATGGAAATGCAAACACGATTATCAAATTTTTTCAGAAAAGTTAGACTCCTATCTACCAATTCTTTGCGCTTGGAGAGTGGAGAACGATTGGGTTCTGTTCAGAGGAGTTCCAGGAAGCTTTTGAGATCTTTTTCACGCCTTTAAACGCCTTCAAAATATGAAAACAGGTTTTGGATTTTTTAAGAAAAAGTGAGTTTTGGTCCTTGAGTTCTAGCGCAGCATTCAGGTCCTTGGCATTAGGTTTGCATTCTGACTTATGTATGGGATGAATTAGGGTTGAATTTTGAGCCAAAAGATCAATGCATTGATGTCTCAAATATTTGATTTTCAATGAATATTTTTTCAATCTTTTTCATGTGTTTTTGATTCCAATCATGGCCAAATCCTTCCTTTTTTGATGTGCACGAATCTTGAGTAACCAATGAGAGCAAATGCTGCATAAAAAGATTCACATACATTTGTTTTAGTATTTTTTCATATTTTATTTAATTAAATGAATTAATGGTGATTAAAAATTCAAATAAATAATAAAAAATGATGAAATAAATCCCCTTTGGGCCAAATGGTCGTGCATAGCCTTTGGATGATGAATCTTGGAAGAAAATGTGGCCCATTAGCAATTTTGAGGCATTTGAAGTAAAGTTGACTTTTCAAAATTCCAAAAAATTTCCCAACTTCCACAAGGCATATCTTGCTCAATTTTTAAGCTTTGATCATGTTCTTGGACATTTTGGAAAGGTCTTGAAGTCCTATAACCAATGCCTTTGGTCCCATGTCATTTTGATTTACCAATCTCAAGTTATGGTCTTTGACTTAAAGTGCCTTTTTGTTGACTTTTGAAAATGACCTATAATGTTGAGATTGATAACTTTTTGTGAGAGCATTTCTTGGACTTGAAGTGTGAAGAGGAGTTGTAGGAAATGTCATTCTCTTCAAAATGAGCTTTGGATGGAAATTTTCTGATGAACCATGTGGAAGTTATGCCTTGGTCAAGTTACAGTTGACTTTTTCAACTGTCCAAATATGGAAACTTTTGCATCTTGAGACTTTTTGAGCCATACCTTGAAAATCATGATCAAGATTTGATCAAATGATGTTTGTGGCTTCAAAATGAGATGTTGACCAAAAATTTTTAAATTTTGACTGTCAAATGACCATTTTGCCCCTGCAGTTGACTGTTGAGCAATTAGGGTTTTTGACTGTGCAATTTTATGCTGTAAGTCTTGAAACTTGGTATGAGGATGCTTGACCATGTTTATAGGCATGTGGGACTTGATTGGACCCTTGGAAACTTCCATTTCTTTGTCAGAACCAAAACCCTAGTTTTTTTTACTGTTAGGAGGCCCTTGAACTGTGCAACCCTTGAGGAGATTTTGAAGCATGCTCTTTGCAAATCTTGAAGAATATGGGAGGGCAAATTTTGGGGTACAACACTATGTGCTGAACTTCTGAGTGTTAGAACAGTGAGAAAGTCTTAGAAGTTCTATGTATTAAAACAATGAAGAGAACTTAGAAGTTCAGTATGTGCTAAGACAGTGAGTGAACATCAGAAATTCAGTGTGTGTTAACAGCGAGTGAACATCAGAAATTCAGTGTGTTGTGCTAAAATAGTGAGTGAACATCAGAAGTTCAATGTGTTTAAACAGTGAGAAAATCATAGAAGTTGTGTGTGTTAAAACAGTGAAGAGAACTCAGAAGTTTCGTGTTATGCTAAAACAATGAGTGAAAATCAGATGTTCTGTGCCACATTTCAACTCTTTCCTCATATTAATCAGAACATCAGTAATTTATAGTTCTTAAAAAAGAGCAAATCAGAAGGATTAAAGCACAACAGTTTATAGAAGTTCTAATCCTAATTTTGAGTCTAGCCTTATTCAAGAAGTTCTAATCCACAGTTTTTCTACTTATGCAATGATATGGATAACATCAGTACTATGATATTTATATATTTAATGATGTTCAGAATGAAAAGATGCAAAGTCAGGAGGACTTACCTTGAATCTGGAGTGTGTGCTTAGAACTTGAGTTGTTGCCTTCAGATGTTATGGAATCAACGAGAGCAACGGAACAAAGGTTAAGTTCTTTGATTCAAAGGGAAGAACAAATGTTTTGTTTAGGATTTGCGAAGGTTTTTACTGTTTCCTTTTCTCTCTTTGATAATTCTCTCCCTCTCCAAAAGCCAGCCTCCTGAAAGTGTGATGGAGCAACTTATTTATAGGTGAGTTTGTTGTGGTTTTGGGGGGAAAACAAATGGGATTTAAACCTTTTTGGTATACTGTTCCATTGCTTTTTAATCACATCTTTTGTATGCTAATTTGGTGAAAATATGGGGTTTGAGAAAGTGCAAGCGTGGACTGGATCAGCAGCTGGTTGCAGGACTGTGTTATAGCAGGGCAGCAGGCTGCTTAAACGAGGTTTTGGGATTTGGTGATGTTCTGATCATAGAAGATCAGAAACGTAACCTCCATATGCTGAAGAGTCATGTTCTGACCGAAGAACATTGCTTCCATATGTTCTGATTGAAGCATCATGTTATGAACCGTGTTTACAAATTCTGATTGCACTCGCGTGAAGGCTGGCCCAAAAGTTCTGAAGTATCATCTTCTCCTAACACTTAGAAAATTTTCCAAATGTTTAGAAATTTGATTTTCTCAAAGTGATTTCTGACTTCTAATTTTGATGAACTAATTTCATGTCTTGATGAAATATGATTGTTGAAACTTGATTTTACTCAAAAAGTCAAAGTTTGACTTTTCACTGTATTAATTGACTTTCATTTGTTGATTGAATTTTGACTATCAATCAATTGATCTTGAGAATTTTTTTGAGTCATGCCATTAGGTCAAAATGATGCATTTGAATCCTTGATAACATGTCACAAACCATCAAGTCATGTTTTAGGTCAAAACTCAAAAATTGAGCCTTCTCAATAAAAACCCTAATTTTGACCATTTTGCCCCTTTGTTGATCTGATCAAATTTCTTGAGGAATTGTGATCCAAATTTGAGCAAATGACATATATATAGGTTCATGATGTTGATATGGATAAAAAGTTATGAAGTTTGAATGAAAATTGGCCACAAATGACCTTTTTTTCTTTCAATACAGCTGATTTTAGGTCAATTGATCAATTGACTGGGAAAAAATATGATCCAAGACTTGAAACTTGACATGAGCAATCTTGAGGGTCCAAAGTGATCCATGAAAGTCATATGGGGAATTAAAAGTCCATTTATACTTGTGCAATTTCAAACCCTAATTTCCAGTCATCAATGCTTGAAGAGGTGTCTTGAGCTGATTAACCCTAGTGCAGTCTTGAATCAAAGGAGATCTTATGAGAAAATACTTGATAAATGAGAGGGTAAATTTTGGGGTACAACAGCTGCCCCTGTTCAATCTTCTTAAATCTGAAGAGTTAGATTGGCGGATCCGCCATTCGCGACTTGAAGGTGGATGATGATTGAACACTAGAGTGTCCAGAAATTTGCACTCGAAGGTGAGTTGTGAATGGGCTTATAGATGCAATTTGGAGGAATGGTGGTAAACACTGGAAGAAATATCAGTACAAATCTCTTGTTGATTCATACTAAAACTTGATGTTTTACCTGTGAGAAAAAGAGTTAGTAAAATGCAGATGTATGCGGGATGTTCACTAGAGGTGGTATTATGCTAAATGCATATTGTATGTACATGCTATGATGTATGAATGTGAGATATATGTTTTTGTTCAGGAAAATAAATCCATGACTGTTGTTGAGGAGTTTGGGAAGTTGACTCTCGGATTGCTGTTGGGGATGAAGAATATACATATCTTCAAACTCTGTTGAAAGGATGTTTCCGCTGGGGAATATCTCTTGAACATCAGCTGTTATCTGGTCGGATCCAGGCTTCATAACTCTCTGAGAATGAGGAAGTCTAATGCTATCTGGTCGGATCCAGGCTTCACGGTAACTTCTTTTTTTTGGGGGGGGGGGGGGGGGGGGGGGGAATAAATTAACTGTTATCTGGTCGGATTCCAGGCTTTGCAGAAAATTTCTTGAAATTGAACTGTCATCTGGTCGGGTCCAGGCTTTACAACAACTTGTTAGGGATAAGGAAGTCAATTGTTATCTGGTCGGATCCAGGCTTTCCAGTAATTTTGAAGTGGTAACTACTATCTGGTCGGGTCCAGGTTTCATGGTTTTTGGAAAGTCGCATTATTATCTGGTCGGGTCCAAGCTTCACAACATCTCTATGGGTATCACAGTTGATTGTTATCTGGTTGGGCTCCAGGTTTCACAATAACTTGCTCGAAAACTTATATCTGGTCGGCTCCAAGCTTTGCAGACTTCTAAGGTTGGTGAGATTAATTGTTATATGTTCGGGTCCAGGTTTCACAATAAACTATTTGGGAATTAAATTGTTATCTGGTCGGGTTCCAGGTTTCACAATAAATTTCTGAAGGCAATTCCTATCTGGTCGGATTCAGGCTTCACAATAACTTGTTTGGGTAGAGGCAAACTCTACTGGGGAAAAGAAGTTAAACCTTGGTCTGGTTGAGTCCAGGTTCTTCTATATTTTGAAGAGTTAAACTATTATCTGGTCGGGTCCAGGCTTTATAGTATCTTAGATTAACTGTTATCTGGTCGGGTCCAGGTTTCAGAAACTCAAACTGTTATCTGGTCGGGTCTAGGTTTCAGCAATTTATAAGTTACACCATTATCTGGTCGGGTCCAGGCTTCCTAGTGTTTGGAAAGTTGTACTAATATCTGGTCGGGTCCAGGCTTCATAGTATCTTTTGGAGATGGTAAAGGTTTTATTGACGACTTTACCGGGGATTAGGGATTGTGGCCCTATGATTTGTAATAATCTGAAAGGCAAACTCGAACTGGAGAGTGTAGATTCATTCGGGGAGGACAGACCCAGCTTGGGGAGGTATACTCAATTGGGGGTAACAGGCTTAGCTGGAGAAGATAGACCAAAGCTGGGGAACTTTGTACTTAGCTGGGGAGTTATGTTATCCATTGTTTGTTGGGGAAATAAACCATGTTGGGGAAATAAACCATGTCGATAAACTGCTGAAGTGGTGAGTTCTTTTAGGAAGATATCCACAAGGCCTCTACTTGTAAGACTCGACTTGGCTGGGGAAGAGCTGCCAAGAGATTGAGACTCTGGTTAGAGATTATCCTATGCAAAGAGACTTTGTGAGTAACTTCGTTGAGGAGGATGTTAATGAAATAACTTTGTGGGGGTATTCCATATTCACTAAAGAGGTACTTGTTACTACTTAGGTCGTAGGTATCAAACAGTTTTAATTATGTTCATATGCATATGTTCATTCAATTTTAGTTATTGGACAAATTTGCATTCAAAACAAAGACAGGAAGTTTATACTTCAAAGTATATTTGTATTGGTATTTTGCCTATGAATAGGCGTTTTTGTGCAAAGAGACGGAGATCCTAGTAAGAGGAAATCCTCGAAAAGGAAGACAAAATTGAAAACAAAAATAAATAGCCATGTGAAATGATCTTATCGCCTTCCAACTCTACTATTGCCCCAATGTCTTCGAATGCCCCTTGCCGTTGACAGAAGTTGATTGGATTGATATTGAACCATTTAAACTCGGACCTTGGTGATAAAGTTGATTGTGGTGAATCCATAGGACATAGTCATACGCTTTTAATCCTTAACTTTTGCCTGGACCGCCCTTTCGGGTTTTCAGTCCACCAGGATACCCATTTTTTCCCAAGTCGCCCTTTCGGGTTTTCAACTTGTCGGGTGTACAATCTTTGCATATATCCATAATTTTTGCCCGGACCTTTTGGTTTGTCGGGATGCCCTTATTTTTCCTAGGTGTGTCAACCTAGCGGATCTCTTATGCATAGTATTTTTAAACTATGTATGCGTTGATAGGATGTGGGAAGTCTTCACCATCCATGGTAGTCAGCATCATGGCATCGCCAGAGAACACTCTTTTGACAACAAATGGCCCTTCATAATTGGGAGTTCATTTGCCTCTGGGGTCGCCTTGTGGCAGAATGATGCGCTTTATCACCAAGTCACCAGCTTGATATACTCGAGGCTTGATCTTTTTGTTGAACGCCTTGATCATACGTTTTTGGTACGTCTGACCATGACAAACAGCAGCTAATCGTTTTTTTGTCGATCAAGTTCAGCTGATCCAATCTCGTTTGATTCCACTCGTCTTTGCTTAAGCCTACTTCAATTATAATCCTCGATAAGGGAATCTGAACCTCCACTGGAAAAACAACTTCCATGCCATATACTAGAGAAAAGGGAGTTTCCTCTGTTGATATTCTAGCTGAAGTGCGATAGCCATGTAGAGCAAACGACAACGTCTCATACCAATCCTTATAGGTTACTACCATCTTCTACATAATCTTCTTGATGTTTTTGTTGGCCGCTTTGACTGCCCCATTCATTTTCGGTCTATATGGAGAAGAATTGTGATGCTTGATCTTAAACTAAGTGCAAAGCTCAGTAATCATAGCATTGTTGAGGTTAGTCCCATTGTCAGTAATAATCCTTTCGGGGATTCCATAGTGACAGATGAGGTTGTGTCTGATGAATCTGGCTACCATATTCTTGGAGGCAAAAGAGGCGGCTTCGACCCACTTGGTGAAATAGTCGATAGCGACAAGAATGAAGCGATGTTCGTTGGAAGTGGTGGGCTTGATTTCTCCAATCATATCAATATCCCACATTGCAAATGACCACGGAGCGGTCACGACATTCAGAGGGATAGGAGGCACATGGACCTTGTCAGCATAGATTTGGCATTTGTGACAAGTCCTAGAGTGTTGATGGCCATCAGCCTTCATCGTTGACCAATAATAGCTAGCTCTTAAGATTTCCTTAGCCATTGTATGTCCACTTGAGTAAGTACCAAAGATTCCATCTTGCATGTCTTCCATGATTTCCTCTGCCTCCTTCTTGTCCACACATCGGAGTAGAGTGGATTCATGCTTGCGCTTGTACAATATTTCGTTGCTTAGGAAGAATTTGGCTGCAAATCTTCATAAAAATTTTCTGTCATTAATGGATGTTCTCTCTGGATATTCTTGTGCTTCAAGGTATCTCATCACCTCGTGGTACCATGGCTTTTCCGCGTCAGTGTCAACTTCACAGCAATGTGCGAGTTCATCGAATTGTTCAATTTTTATCATAGGGGCTTCATTGTCCCATTTGACCTTGAACATTGAAGACATGGTTGCCAAAGTGTCAGCCAACTGATTTTCTTCCCTAGGGAAGTGCTCAAAGGTGATCTCTTCAAAGTAAGGGATCAGGGATAACACAAGTTCCTTGTAAGGGATGAGATTGGGGTGCTTATTATCCCAATCTCCTTTTACTTGGCTAATCATTAGAGAAGAATCCCCAAACACATTCAAAATCTTGATCCTCAAGTCAATAGCAGCTTTCAGACCCAAGATGCATGCTTCATATTCAGCCATATTATTCGTGCAATCAAAGCATAGTCTAGCAGTGAATGGAGTGTGGCAACCTTCAGGAGAGATGATCACAACACCAATTCTGTTACCTAAGGCGTTGGAAGCCTCATCGAAGACCATAATCCATCGGGATCCTCGTTCAGGTCCGTCATACGGTCCAAGTCTCGCGCAATCGGTTACCAGCATGATATTCTCATCAGGGAAGTAGAAGTTCATTGACTAATAATCATCCACAGCTTGATGGGCCAAATGATCTGCTAGGACGATTCCTTTGATGGCTTTATGTGTAGTGCATTGAATGTCGTACTCAGTCAAGATCATTTTCCACCTGGTTATCCCTTCGGAAAGGGAAGGTTTCTCGAAGATGTACTTGATTGGATCCATCTTAGAAATCAACAAAGGGGTATGAGTCAACATATATTGTCTTAGTCGGCGAGAAGCCCATGCCAGAGCGCAGCAAGTTTTCTCGAGCAGTGAATATCTGGTTTCACAGTCGGTAAATTTTTTGCTCAGGTAATAAATAGCATGCTCTTTTCGGCCAGACTCGTCATGTTGTCCCAAAACACACCCCATAGAATTCTCTAGTACTGCCAAGTACATGATCAAAGGTCTTCCTTCAACTGGAGGCATGAGAATAGGAGGCGCTTGTAGATATTCTTTGATTTTGTCGAAGGCAGATTGGCATTCATTGTTCCATCTTACTACCTGGTCTTTCTTCAAGAGTTTGAAGATTGGCTCACAAGTAGCAGTCAAGTGTGATATGAAGCGAGCAATGTAATTGAGACGACCCAAGAATCCCCTGACTTCTTTTTCATAATGAAGGACCGACATTTCTTGGATGGCCTTTACCTTGGCAGGATCAACTTCAATGCCTTTATTGCTGACAACAAAACCCAGAAGCTTTCCAGATCGTACTCCAAACATACACTTGTTAGGGTTCAACCTCAACTTGTACTTCTTCAGCCTCTCGAATAATTTGTACAGGTGATCGAGATGTTCCTCTTCAGTTTGTGATCTAGCAATCATATCATCCACATAGACCTCTATTTCACGATGAATCATGTCATGAAACAAAGCTACCATAGCTCTTTGATATGTTTCCCCTACATTCTTCAATCCGAACGACATGACTTTGTAGCAGAAGGTGCCCCACTGTGTAACAAAAGTAGTCTTCTCCATGTCTTCGGGAGCCATCTTTATTTGATTATAGCCTGAGAAGCCATCCATGAATGAGAAGACTTTATGCTGAGCAGTACTATCGACCAAGACGTCAATGTGTGGTAGAGGGAAATCATCCTTGGGGCTTGCCCTATTTAGATCCCTATAGTCTACGCACATGCGGACTTTTCCGTCCTTTTTTGGCACTGGTACTACATTAGCAACCCATTGGGGATAAGATGTCACAGCTAGGAACCCTGCATCAAATTGTTTCCTCACTTCAGCTTTGATCTTCTCAGACATATCGGGCCTCATGCGATGAACCTTTTGTTTAATAGGAGGGCAGTCTTCTTTTGTCGGCAGACGGTGAACTACGATGTCGGTATCCAACCCAGGCATATCTTTATAAGACCAAGCAAATACTTCTACATAATCATGCAGCATCTGAACCAACCTGCTCTTGACACTACTTTCCAAATTGGCACCGATGTTGATTTCCTTCTTATGTGCCTCAGTACCCAGATTGATGACTTTAACTAACTCTTTGTGCGGTTGAATAGCTTTTTCCTCTTGTAATAGAAGTCTGGCTAGTTCTCCCGGTATTTCGCAATCTTCCTCTCCTTCGTCTTCGACTTGGTTAATTGGGAATTCAAAGTCATAGTCGGCAATAGTAGAGTCATTGGCCATAGGATCCAGAGTGGATTAGGACCTACAAGAGTGTGTGTGTGCATGTAAGATACATGGTTATTTTTGAAAATGTATTTGAAAGAGAGGAAAGACAATAAATACAAATATTTGAATGCAAAAGAGTCTAATATACTGAATGATCATATGATTAGATGAACATAAATAAAACCCTTGACAAATGGACCAAAGTGCCACGGGCCAGACACATGGATTAAAAGTCATTTGTTAAAATATTACAGACAACATGTTCTTGAATTGAAAGAAAGACAATAACAGGTAGGTTACTCCTCAATGAAGGAGATGGGCACGAAGTCCTTTGCATGCCAATTCTTCAGCTCTGTTGTAGTTGGATACTCCCAATCTTCAAATGCAGCTTCTTCATTAGAATTACCCACAACGTTGACTTTGTAGCTTCCAATGCAGAGAGGTGGCTTTCCAACATGAGCACGCCTCACTTCCTTCTGAGCTTTGATGGTGAAGCCCAAACCGAACTTGTCTACTTTAAATGGGATATCAAGGAGTTGTCCCCAAGTATCACAATTTCCTTCTTCAATTGTCGCACGAGCATCTTTGACTAAAACCGTCTTTGGTGTGGCCTTAACAGCTTTAGACTCATCAGAAGAATATTTGGTAGCAGCAACCATTGGTGGCACGACTTCAAAGGCTTGACACGAGGTCTCAATGAATTCTCCACCCATCTCTACGTATTTGAACGAGTTAAGGTGGCTAACCATAAACTCTTCTTCTCCGTAGACGGTGACTATTCTTCCCTTGACTGGATATTTGAGTTTCTGATGGAGAGTTGAGGTTACTGCCCCAGCTTTATGGATCTACGGGCGACCCAACAGACAAGAATAGGCAGGACGAATATCCATAATGTAGAAGGTGAAGTTGAAGATTTGGGAGCCCACTTTGATTGGAAGATCTACTTCCCCATAAATAATCCTCTTTGATCCGTCAAATGCCCTTACAATGATATCGCTTGGCTTCAAGACTAAACCCTCACAGTCTAAACGGTCTAATGCCCCCTTGGGTAATACATTTAGAGAAGAACCATTTTCGACTAGCACATGTGCTAAGGTAGTCCCTTTACACTCGACAGAAACATGTAAAGCTTTATTGTGATTCTTCCTCGGAGGTGTTAAGTTGGCATATGAAAATCTCAAACCAATATCAGCTGTCAGGCTAGCCACACAATTCTCAAATTGGTTTGTTGTTGTCTCATGGGGGACATGAGCCTTTTTCAGGAACTTGATTAATGTCTGAGCATGGGCATCAGAATAAAGCAGCAATGACAACATTAAAATCTTAGAAGGGGTTTGCCCCAATTGTTCTACAATCTTGAAGTCGCTTCTTTTTATGATCTTCAAGATCTCGTCCATCTCGCGAGCAGAGGGCTCTCCATCCTTTGCGGGTACTTCAATCACATCAGGCTCAACAACCTTCTCCTTCCCTCTTGTATCGGTACTTGGCTTAGCAGTAATAATGCGGATAAGCGTCTTTGTAATAACTGGTGGTGAGATATTGGGTGAAAATATTCTCCTAATTCTAGTTACTTTGCTTGATCCAGCTATGTTTCCAACATTTTCATCTTTTTCTTCTTCGATCCAGGCATCTTGTTTAATCCCATGATAGAACACCTCAGCACCATAATTCCATGGTACCGCTTTGTTTGAAGAGTAGGGAATCAGTCCGGGATTGGTAGTTATTAAGGGAGATGTGATACGGTGGCAGAACCGACTGTTTGAAATGCTGTTTTGCGTTTTGCGTTTTTTGTTTGCAAAATGTCGCGGTAAGCAAGAGTCGCCACCAACTTTTATTTCATCCAATCGGAAAGGAAAAAAGTACAGAAAAAAAAATCCTTTTTCGAGATATTCTGAGTACAGGGGGTATATTATAGAAAAGGAAGGTGTTAACACCCTTTCTATCCATGGTTTTCCATGGGCTCTTAGGTACTTTCTCATCTTTTAAAATTGCTTGTGTATGTGCTTTATTTTGAAAAGTTTGACTTCGTGATAACCCTTGTATCAATCCTCAAAGGTGTGACGAAGTTGTTTTAAATTTTTTTTTGAAATGTGTAAGTGTGAAAAGTTTTGTTTTGAGCAAGTACCTACTAGCATCTACCTACTCGAAAAAAAGATCGTTTCTATTCTCGTTTCCTTTAGACAGCTCTATCCTACTATTAAGAAATAGGTAGCACCGTCGTTGGAGTTATAAGGGTCAATTCGAAAGGGACGTACGATCACCAAAGCAGTGTTAGGACACCTTAGTAATAACCCTAGAGTCTTAAGATCATATTCGAGGCAACATTTCTGAGGCAACATTCGAATGAGACATTTGATCTTTGTTAGACAGGAGGGAAACCACTAAGACACCCTATACTTAATGATCGTTTAACGAAGGCAACCGAAGTGAGAGTATACCTTAAGAGTGATATGTGCGGGTGATTGGTTTCAATTATTTATCTTTGCACATTAGGGTTTTCTAACTGGATTAATTTGTCATGCATTTTTGTTATACAATCCTATTAGCATACATCTAAACAGTCAAATATTTGCGAGAATTAAAATGCGAGAAAGTAAATCTATGCTATTACAAGGCTTCGGGGAGGGGGATGAATTACATAGCCAAAAACCGGGAAAAACGATAAGTAAAAAGTCCTATATTAAACTATTACAAACCATGAGCATTTACAGAAATATTGGTAAAAATAATAATACGCGCGATGAATCAAACACGAAGAGACTAGGGTTTTGACCCTTGACTAGACCTAATTGCGACTCGTTAAGAAAATGTTTTTACTATTTTAGAAAGTAATGAAATAGCTAAATTAAAGGAAAATCCCAAGTCTAATTAATTTTAAGTTGAGAGAAAAATAAATTAGTTTAATCTAAAATCTATTTTTGTATTTTTATTTATTCGAGAAAAAGAGCAAAATAGAATTAAATCAAAAGCTTAACCTAATTTCTATTTTGTTTTTATTTATGAAAACAAATTACAATTTCCCTAAATTAAACTAAGTTAAATTAATTTTGATAATAAAAATATAAAAAAACTAATCCTAATTTTGTGAATTATTGATTTTATGTTTTTTTTGTGAAAAATAAATTAATTTGTGAATTAAATAAATAAAGGAAATTAAAAGAATAAAAAATAAGGAAAAGAAATAAAACAAAGGTTAGTAAATGGGCCTGTATTAGTAATTATGGGGGGGTGTTGTTTGAGATTCTGAGCCCAAAAGATCCATGCCCGTTTGACTTTGCTTGATCCAATGTGGCTGTTGAATGGAGGCGTATGGTGGTCCTCCATTGATGAGTTGAATGGCTAGATCCTGATGGTACATGGTGAGCCTCTTGATTTTCAAAACGCTGGATTGCCTGTTGAAAAATATTATGAATAAAGGTTGGGACCTGGGAATCGAACCCAGGTCCTTAGGCACTCTTCCCCTGCACGCTTGCCAACTGAGCTAACTAATTCATTTGTATATACAATAAAAACAAAAGATAATATATGGACAATAATGAAAAGCGCGCTAAATTAAAATTTCCCACCAGGGGGCGCCACACCTCATCTTCTTCCTCCCATCCGTCGTGTTAGCCCAGGATGTTTTTACCTACGGACATCGTGTTGTAGCTAGAACCCTGTGTGTTTCAAAAATTGTCCATAGGCCACATAAATGACCATGGCTGGTACCAATAAACTTGTCTCATCCTCACGAGTCTCATGGTACCAGAATCAATGTCCAATTTTACCTATCTTGTAAAGCCCTAAAACTGAACAAGAAACCCTAGCCATGGCAGTTTGTCATACAATCACCAAAAACGCAATTGAATATAATGATTAGCTTGCAAACATGTTAAGGAATACGAATATGCAATCAAAACGTGCAAATGGTGTATAAATTGATGAAAACGAAAACGAAAATTTTGGCTAACCGTGTGACTTCTACAACGGGTTACAGGACCTGGAGAGGCTTGCTAATGATTGGAATATGATCCTGAGACCTCCAGCAATCAATTGGCAAAGGAAAGATCACCACTTTTTCTTGAATTTTTTGAGTTTTGTTCTAGCTCTACACGACTGCTCTAACTTCTCTCATGCCCTGGATTGCTTCTGTATATGTACTACAACATGTTAGGTCAACAAAAACGAAATCAATCTTGCCCATTATGAAGATTTGATTTGGTCTTTCATGGCATATGATATCTTTCCAAATTTGCTCAAATCCAATCTTTTTCCAACCAAATTGGCCTTGCACGAATTGATTCTCAATTGACAGCATATAAGATCTTCTTTCAATGCAAAAATCATCTCTAAAACACATTATATGATATATTTAGATTTATTTGATTTTATTTGAATTTTAAATGAATAAAAATCAAAATAAATAAAAAAAGACTAAATAAAGCATGGAGGGTCCCATAGGTCGTGGACTATGTTATCATTGAAGTGCAAGCATAAAAAGTTGGGCCCATTTAGCAAAAAATGCAAATTTAAGCACATTTGACTTTTGGCAATTTTGCAAAAAAGGTCAACTTGGCCAATGTATAACTCTCTCAATTTTGACCCTAGAGAGGTGTTCTTGGACTTTTTAGAAAGATTAGGATGTCCCCTAAACAACCCTTTTGGTCTCATATCAATTGAGTCTTCCATGTTCATGTATGAAGCTTTGACCAAAATGGTGTTTTTGTTGACTTTTCAAAATGACCTATAATGTCCAAATTCATATCTTTTTGTGAGTGCATATTTTGAACTTGGGAGCTGAAGATGAATTGTATGGAATTGCATCCTATTCAAAATGAGTTTTGGATGGTTCATTTCTAATAAAGTATAAGAAAGTTATGTTTGGTCAAAGTTGAGTTGACTTTTCCTGCAAAACCCTAATTTAGCAACTTTTGGGTTTTTATGAATTGTGAGCAATCCTTGATGAATCATGACCAACCCTTTATCAAATAATGAATGATACTTCAAAATGAGTATGTTGACCAAAAATCTTGAAGTTTGACTATATGTGGGCCACAATTGACTTTTGACCTAGCTAAGTCGATTTGCAGGCCTTTGAGCAATTGACTGAGCAAACTTCCTCTGCAAGGCTTGAAACTTGACATGGATGATCTTGAGAACATATTAGGACAATGGCAAGCATTTGGGATCCTTTGGAATCAAGAATCTTTATGCAAAATGAAACCCTAATTTGAGGTAGACTGCCTTAGGAGAGAGTTTGTCTGGTCAACTCTTGGACTTCCTTGAGCAATTTGAGGACCTCACTTGACATGTATTGAGAAATATGGGAGGGAAAATGTTTGGGTACAACAGCTGCCCCTGTTCAATCTTCTTAAACCTGAGGATGTAGAATGGCTCGTCTGCCTTTCGTGATCTGAAGGTGGAAGATGATTAAACACTAGAGTGCCCAGAAATTTGCACTCGCCTGAAGTGATACTTGATTTGTGACATCGGGAATGGGCTTATAGATTCCATTTGGAGGTTGCTAGAGAATTGTCGGAGATTGGCTTAAAGATGCCATCCGAAGGAGTGTCGATCGCGTAAGAGATTCCTTTGTGAGAACCCTTATACCTATTATCTGAGGAGGACTCCGCTGGGAAATGTTGGTCTCTGTTTTGAGAGAAATAGAGTTTTAGGAGATTTAGTTGTCTGTTACTCTACTGGTGGAATAATTTCGGTTTGGAAAGCGGAAGTGAACTACATGTTTGGTCGGGGTATATGCTACACCGCGACTTTCTGGGGAAATGTGAAATCAATTATGTTTGATCGGGTCCCGGTCTTACAGTGTTGTGGACTGTTGTCTGGGGATAAGAGAGGCAGGACCCGGATAGTAAGGTTTTGAGAAGGAACCTGGATAGTAGGGTTACTTAGATATGAAAGCCTGGATAGTAGGGTTTCGAGAAGGAACCTAGATAGTAGGGTTGCTTCGATATGAAAGCCTGGATAGTATGGATGTGAGAAGGAACCTGGATAGTAGGGTTACTTCGATATGAAAGCCTAGATAGTAGGGCTGTGAGAAGGAACCTGGATAGTAGGGTTACTTCGAGACGAAAGCCTGGATAGTAGGGCTGTGGGAAGGAAACTGGATAGTAGGGTTGCTTCGAGACGAAAGCCTGGATAGTATGGCTGTGAGAAAGAACCTGGATAATAGGGTTACTTCGAGACCAAAGCCTGGATATTAGGGCTGTGAGAAGGAACCTGGATAGTAGGGTTACTTTGAGACAAAAGCCTGGATAGTAGGGCTGTAAGAAGGAACTTGGATAGTAGGGTTGCTTCGATATGAAATCCTGGATAGTAGGGCTGTGAGAAGGAACCTGGATAGTAGGGTTGCTTCGATATGAAAGCCTGGATAGTAGGGCTGTGAGAAGAAACCTGGATAGTAGGGTTGCTTCGATATGAAAGCATGGATAGTAGGGCTGTGAGAAGGAACCTGGATAGTAGGGTTGCTTCGATATGAAAGCCTGGATAGTAGGGCTGTGAGAAGGAACCTGGATAGTAGGGTTGCTTCGAGACGAAAGCCTGGATAGTAGGGCTGTGAGAAGGATCCTGGATAATAGGGTTGCTTCGATATGAAAGCCTGGATAGTAGGGCGGTGAGAAGGAACCTGGATAGTAGGGTTGCTTCAATATGAAAGCCTGGATAGTAGGGCTTCTTCGAAATGAGTTTGGGTATGTTGTACCCTAAAATTTTCCCTCCCATATTTCTCAATACATTTCAAGTGAGGTCCTCAAATTGCTCAAGGAAGTCCAAGGGTTGACTAGACAAACTCTCTCCTAAGGCAGTCTACCTAAAATTAGGGTTTCAATTTGCATCAAGGTACTTGAGCCCAAAGGATCCCAAATTCTAACCATTGTCTTAATATGTTCTCAAAATCATCCATGTCAAGTTTCAAGCCTTGCAGAGGAAGTTTGCTCAGTCAATAGCTCAAAGGCCTGAAAATCGACTGTGCTAGGGAAAAAGTCAACTGTGGCCCACATACAGTCAAACTTCAAAATTTTTGGTCAACATCCTCATTTTTAAGTATTATTCATAATTTTATCAAGGGTTGATCATGATTGCTCAAGGATTGCTCACAATTCATCAAAACCTAAAAGTTGTTAAATTAGGGTTTTGTAGGAAAAGTCAACTCAACTTTGACCAAGCATAACTTTCTCATACTTTATCAAAAATGACCCATCCAAAGCTCATTTTGAAGAGGATGAAATTACCTACAATTCATCTTTAGCTCCCAAGTTCAAAATATACACTCACAAAAAGATATAAATTTGGACATTATAGGTCATTTTGGAAAGTCAACAAAAACACCTTTTTTGTCAAAGCTTCATACATGAATATGGAAGACTCAATTGAGATGAGACCAAAATGGTTGCTTAGAGGACATCTTAAGATTTCTAAAAAGTCCAAGAACACATCTCTAGGATCAAAATTGAAGGAGTTATGCATGGGCAAAGTTGACCTTTTTTGCAAAATTGCCAAAAGTCAAATGTGTCTCAAATTGCAATTTTTATCAAATGGGCCCAACTTTTTATGCTTGCTTTGAGTTTGTAACATGATCCACGACCCATGATCTCCACCACTCGTCTTTATTTTATTTTTGTCATTTATTTTGATTTTATTTCAAATAAATCAAATAAAATCAAAATAAAATCATGAAAATATCAAAACTAATCAAAGCTTGAGATTTTGTGCATGTTTAGGCCTCTTATACAACTGGAAGGAGAATAAAATCGTGTAAGCTTCATTTGGACACAAAAAGATTGGTTTGGCTTGATTTGTAAATATTTGCATAAGGATCAAATCTTGAATCAATGATCTTAATTGAGGAAAATTTGAAACAAGTTTGTAACCCTAATTCGTTCTAGGGTACATAAAGAACATGTGCAGACCAAAAGCAAAGGGATTGGAGGCGTGAAAAGAAGAGAACAAATCTCAAAATTTCAAGGAAAAGTTGAAATCTGATTTCCTAGTTCCAGGCTTCCTCAAGCCATTCCAGGAACACCAATTATTTGTTGGACATCTAAGGATCACGTTGCAACCCTTAGAAAGCTCCCTCAAGCCCAGAAATGCGCTGTAAGTACCCCACGACTTCCATGTTTTTTTGAAATCGTATATCATAATTCTGGAATTGTTAGCATGTTTTATGGACATATTCTTAATCTTTGAATAATTTGCAAGCTAATGGATATGTTTAATTGCATTTTCATTAACTATAGAGCAAGATGCCATAATTAGGGTTCTTGGTTCATTTTTGGGGTTTTTTCTTTACAGGTACAATTGGCCATGGATAAGGGTACCATGATGCTCGTGAGGTTACCACGAGTTGATTGGTACCATTGCTTTGTATTTACCACGCTTGTACGGGATTTTGGAGAAGCCCAGGGTTATACCTACACCCCTTGACCGTAGGTAAAAGTTGCAGAACTTTTAGCAACGGTGGGAGGAAGAAGAATGGTAGTGTGGCATCCTGGGACTGACCAATTCAAAATTCCGCGCGTTTGTAATATTATTATTTTGTTTTTACATATAACGTTCATTTGTTGTTCCATATACAAGAAAACAAGCCAGCTCATATGGTCAACGTGTGTTGTGAAAATGCCAAAGGGCCTGGGTTCGATTCCCAGGTCCCCCATATTTGTTTAATATTATTTTGCTTTGTCTGATCAAGTGTGCAGGCTTCTCATATGACCACCATATGCCCTCAATATCCAGCCAATCTGATCATCAACAGGCTAGATCCAAAGGCCATCCCTTGGAGGTCCATCATACGGCCAGTCAAGCTAGCAACACAGGATCTAGAAAGTCAACATAGGCTAGGCGTTTTTGGGCTCAGAAAATGCAATTAACACCCCCTCCTTTGCTATAACACCAGGCCCATTCTAATTTCTTCTCTATTTTTTCTTTTATTTAATTTATTTTGTTTATTTATTTTCTAACACAAATTAATTCTTTTTTTTTTACAAAAATCATAAAATCAATTTTCACAAATTTAGATTTAGGTTTTTTTTAATCAAATTTAATTTAATATTAGTTAAATTTAATTTTAGGGTAATTCTAACCTTTTTGTAAATAATTAAAATCAAATTAGAAAAATTAGGTTTGCTCGTAATTTAAATTTTATTTCTTTTCTCAATAAAATAAAAATACAAAAAATAGGTTGATCTAATTATTTTTCTTAATTTAAATTAATTAGTAATTAGTTTTTTTTTATTCAATTAAACCTTATTTTCTCAAATAATCAAAAAACCAAAAATATGATTTTTCTTTCAATTAGGTTTAGACGGGGTCAAAACCCTAATTTCTCTCGTTCTCGATTCATCGCGCACATTTATATTTTTTACAATATTAATGTAACTGCTCATGGTATGTAATAGTTTAATTAGGATTTTCTTTTATTTATCGTTTTACGGGTTTTTTGGTTATGTAATCCCTTACCCCGAAGCCTTGTAATAGCGTAGCTTTATTTCTCGCATTTTAATTTTCGCAAATATTAACTGTTAGATGTATGATAATAGGATTGTATGACAAGACTGTATGATAATTTAAAATGACTAGCAAACCCTAAATGTGCAAAGATAATAACTGAAATCAAATCACTTGCACATGCACACTCCTAGGGTATACTCTCACTTTGGTTGCTGTTGTACCCCAAAATTTTCCCTCTCATATTTCCCAAGACATTGCAAGAAAAAATCTCCAAATGGCTCAACTTTGCTCAAGAGTTGGACAGTCAAGCTATCTCCTAAGGCAGTCAACCTCAAATTAGGGTTTTGTGTTGCATCAAGGTCCTTGCATAAAAATGACCTCAAGTTCTCCCCAATGTCCTAATATGTTCTCAAGTTCATCCATGTCAAATTTCAAGCCTTGCAGAGGAAGTTTGGTCAGTCAATTGCTCAAAGGGTCCAAAAATCGACTATGCTAGGGCAAAAGCCAACTGTGACCCAAATACAGTTAAACTTCAAGATTTTTTGCAAACATTCTCATTTTGAAGGATATTTCATCATTTGATCAAGGGTTGATCATGATTCATCAAGGATTGCTCAAAATTCATCAAGACTCAAAAGTTGCTAAATTAGGGTTTTGCAGGAAAAGTCAACTCAAATTTGACCAAGCATAAATTTATCATACTTTATGATAAATGACCCATCCAAAGCTCATTTTTAAGAGGATGAAATTTCCTACAATCCATATTCACACCCCAAGATCAAGAAATGCACTCATAAAAAGTTACAAATTTGGACATTTATAGGTCATTTTTGAAAGTCAACAAAAACACCTTTTTTGCCAAAGCTTATAACTTGAGCATGGAATATCAAAATGATATGAGACCAAAAGGGTTGGTTATAGGACATCTCAATATTTCTAAAAAGTCCAAGAACACTTCAAAAAGATCAAAATTGAAGAATTTATGCATTGTTGAAGTTGGGCATTTTTGCAAAATTGCCAAAAGTCAACTATCCCGAAAACTTCAAATTTTGTCAAATGGGCCCATTCTTTTCCACTTGATTTGATCTTGTCACACTACACACGTGTCCTAGATTCATCCTTGTGTCCATTTATTAATTTTTCTATTTTATTTGATTTTTTATTGAATTAATTCATTTTAAATCAATTTAAATCAAATAAAATCCAAATATTGATGACTTAGGATCTTTTTGGTTGTTATAGGTCTTAATTATCATCATGATCATGATCAAATCCGTATCAAGCTTTTCATGTACACAAATATTAGATTTTGGACCAAATTGGAAGGTTATCAATGGTGAATGAAATCATATCTCCAAGCATTGATTTACAAAGATTCAAGACCCAAAACTTGACTTAATCCAATGCAGCATACATATACAATGCAAAGGCATACGAGTTGGAGGTTAGAGGCTGCAAAATCACAAAAAGCAAACTTAAGAAAACTTGAAAAAAGATTGAAACTGAAATCCTTCTTAGAGGCGCTTTCAAGAGCAAATCTCAACGCCAATCACTTGCTGGACATCCACTGAGTCAGAAGCAATCAAAAGCACACTCTCATACCCTCTCAATCACACTGTAAGCTTCGCGTTTTACCGCCTTTCAGTTGAATTCGTAACTCCATATTCCTGCATTTTCTTGACAAATCATTAACATATTCTTGATCCTTGTTCAATTTATAAACTTTCTGCATTATTTGATTGCATTTATATAGCTTGTAACCCCCTATCCGAATCTAGGGTTCTTGGTTCGTTTTTTTGGGAATTTTTTCTACAGGTAAAATTGGAGCCATTGATGGATATAGACGTGCTCAGGAGACCTAGACGAGCATGACTATGGTCTTGGAATTAATTTCTATGGCCTAGGATAAATTTTAGGATGCAGCTACGGATTTAAATGTGGATGTAAATCCGCAGGTAAATATCCAGGTCTCAACGAGGAAGAGGAAGACGTGGCCCTCCCCCATTGGACAATTCATACTTCACGCGTTTTTTGTTTTAATTCTGGCATAATTAATTTGTTTCCTATATTATAATATTTGTCCACTAGGTATACAAATGAAGCGCAATGGTTGAGTGGCAACGCGTGCATCCAATAACTCACAGGACCTGGGCTCGAATCCCAGGTCCCCATATGCTTTGTATTATTTTTTCACAGATATTCCAGCGCATTTCAAGGATTATGGACTACCATACACCATCAAATATCAAAGCACCAGATGGTCCAAGGCCAGATCTGGTGACTCAGATTGGAGGTCCATCATAAGACCAAGTCAAAGGCGTACAGGGAACCAGGAAAGTCAACCAGGCCAGTGGACAAATGGGCCTTGGAATTGCTGAATGAACCCCCTATACAGGCTCAAACCCTCACTCTCTCTATTTTTATTATTTTCTTTTAATTAATTAATTGTTATTATTTTTATTATTTAACTAACCAATTGAACTTTTTTCTTAATAAAATTAAAAACCAAAAAAAATTTTCATTATTAAAATTAAAATTCAGCATTTTTTATTTTTGTTAATAAAATTAATTTAATTGATTTAGTTTAATTAGGAATTAACTTTAATATCTTTTGCAATAATTAAAATTGATTTAGATAATTAGGTTTTACTAACTTTGATTAATTTATTTTTATTTCCTTAAATATCAAAAACTCCAAAAATATTTTTATTAATTAATTAATTTATTAATTTAATGCTTAATTTAGATCAAATTTCTTTTTAATTCAAAAATAAACCAAAAAATCACTTTGTTTCAAAAAAGGGTCAAAACCCTAAAAACCCGCATTCGATTTAATTTTCTCGCACATGATCCATTTTATCATATTATTGTATCTGTTTCCCGGAATGTAATAGTTTAATAGGACTTTAATTATTTTATCGCTTTATTTATTTTCCGCATTTTAATTTCAAGGGTTGTTTTTTGGCGATGTAAATACCCGACGCCATGTAATAGTTAGTTTTAATTTCTGCAATTTAATTTCCGCAACTTATAAACTGTTAGATGTTTGATAATAGGGAATGCATGACAAGATCAAATGGTTGAACCTAAAATCAACATAGATAACCATTGACATGTACAAAGATAAAATTAACCGAAACAACACACTCGCACATGCGCACTCTTAGGGTACACCTCACTTGGTTGCCTTCGAACGTGGTCATTGAGTATAGGAAGTTTTAGAGGTCGCCCTCTTGTCCAAAGATCATAGTTGCCTTGAAACGGTTGCCTCGGAAAAATAATCTAAGACATTAGGGTTACCGCTAAGACGTCCTAACATTGCTTTAGTGACCACACGTCCCTTAATCGAATTGACCCTTAAAACTCCAACGACGATACTACCTACTCATCAATAGTGGGATA
This sequence comes from Vicia faba, assembly GCA_948472305.1. NCBI lineage: Eukaryota > Viridiplantae > Streptophyta > Magnoliopsida > Fabales > Fabaceae > Vicia > Vicia faba. Next base: position 1,297,901,824 of record OX451738.1, read on the forward strand.
GCATTATCTAAAGGACATTAGCACAGATTGATTCCCTTTTCGAATAGGTAGATGGTTCTTAAATACTTGCTCTCTTCAAAACAAAATGAAAACTTTTCGCACTTACACCTTTCAAACAAAAACTTCTTTCAAACCCACAAACACAAAGAAAAGCAAATTTTGAAAACACTTTGAGCAAGTACCTAAGAGACCGTAGATAACCACAGATAGAAAAGGTGCTAACACCTTCCCTTTCTATAATCTACCCCCCGGACCCGAGAAACATCTCGAAAAAGGAATTTTTCTATGCTTTTTTCCTTTCCTTGTTGGATAAAATAAAAGACGGTGGCGACTCTTGCTTACCGTGACATTTTGCGAACACAAACGCAAAACACGAACCAACATTCAAAAACAGTCAGTTCTCTCCCACCGTATCACAGAACTGGCGACTATGCTGGGGAAATCTAATAAGTGGGGTGTACCTTAGGATTAGATCATTGTGTTTTCAATTGCTTGCTTTGTATGATTTATATTTGTGGGCTTGTATCGGAGTTTCTATAGATCCTAACCTGGATCTGGGGGGTACCCTTTAGGTAAGTAGCAATAAACTGTGAGGGAATTGTACGGCGTAGACCGATACGGTTGAAGAAGTAGCTACGTTGGTGTGGCACTTTAGATTGTACCGATATCCCTTGTGTTGGAACGAGGAGAATATGGGTCATCTAAGGGGTCATTAAGCACCAACTGACCTTAGAACCTTTAAATTGACCAACTTGGCCATAGAACAGTAGCAATATGCTACACTTATTGAGACTAAACTCTCGCGATGATTCCGGCCGCAAGAAAAGGTTGCTAAACTGGAATTATGACTGATCGAGGGTAGTCATTGATATTAAGATCCTCTAGAATCCGGTTACTATTTTTAGGACAGGTTTAAACCAACTAAACTGAAAGAGGGTAGTACCTAAGCTCCTTGCCATCCTGAAATCTAAGGGCTCTCTGTGTGACTTGTGTGCCTTTACCATGTTTGCTATTTGTGGATACTTGTGGTGTGCCTTCTATCATGACATCATGACATCATAACATTGCATACATCTTGCATATGACTAACCTATTTCAAAGACAAGAGGGATTCATCTTTGTTCTATTTTGTAGGTCATGATGCCTATGCATAAGTGTTGTACCCCAAAATTTTCCCTCCCATATTCTTCAAGATTTGTCAAGAATGATCCTCAAATTGCTCAAGATTACTCAAGGATTGTACAGTCAAACCACTTCCTAGGACAGCTGAAATTAGGGTTTTGGTCCTTTCAAGGAATTTGGGGTTCTCAATGGTTCAATCAAGTCTCATAGGCCTATATGCATTCTCTAGCACCTACATGCCAAGTTTCAAGACTCACAGTGCCAATTTGCACAGTCAAAAGCTCTATTTGATCCACAGTCAACTGCAAGGGCAAAATGGTCATTTTGCAGTCAAAAGTCAGAATTTTTGGTCAACATCTTATTTGGAGTTCACAATCATCATTTGATCAAGTCTTGATCATGATTCCACAAGAATAGCTCAAAATCATCAAGATGCAAAAGTTACTATTTTTGGACAGTAGAAAAGTCAACTGTATTTTGACAAGGGCATAACTTTTTCATGGTTTATCAGAAAAATTCCATCCAAGGCTCATTTTGAAGAGGATGAAATCTCCTACAATCCATCTTCATACTCCAAGATCAGAAAATTCTCTCACAAGAAGTTACCAATTTTTACATTATAGGTCAAATTCAAAAGTCAACAAAAGTACACTTTGAGTCAAAGGCCATAACTTGAGATTGGTAAATCCAAATGACATGGGACCAAAGGAATTGGTTAGAGGACTTCAAGAGCTTTCCAAAATGTCCAAGAACATGGTCATATGATCAAAATTGAGTAAGTTGTGCATTGGAGAAGTTGGGAAATTTTCATGAATTTGCAAAAGTCAACTATCCTCAAAACTCCAATTTTTGACAAAAGGGCCCACTTTTTTCCACTTGATTAAGCCTTGTCATGCCACACACGTGTCCCATGCTTGATTTCATGACCAAACATTTATTTTTCTATTTTATTTAATTTTTATTGATTTAATTCATTTTAAATCTATAATAATTCAAATAAAATCTAAAAATCAATGGAATAGTATCTTTGTGATTTGTACAGCTTTCATATATCATGTGACAACTAACCAATTCGTGCTAGGGCTTATTTGTGCACAAAATCTCAGATTTGGCCATATTTAGAAAGTTTGTCAATGGTGAAAAAGTGCAAACCTAATTCTCCCATATACATGGATAAAAGCCCAAATTTTGACCTAGACTGATTGCCATATATGCAAGCAAGCCTCCTAAACCTAAGACACGACCTAAAGCTGCCTAAAATCAAGAAACCAAAACTGAAAAAAAAAGGTGAAAAAGAGAGGAATCGAATTCTTGGTTAGAGCTTGTTTCAATCAAGAAACTCAACATAGAGTGCTTGACTGCCATCCCCTGAAGCGATTGGAAGAAAAATCAGGCCTTTTCATCACCTACACAACGCTGTAAGTCATCACGAGGTCAGCCCTGGACATGGAATCGTGATCTTCAATTCTTGCACTTTTTCTTCAAAACATTAGCATATTCATGTTTATTGTTTGATTTCTAACATAACTACAATAGCCAATTTGGTTTTTATGCCCTGTATCGTGATGCCCGATTCTAGGGTTTATATGCTTGCTTTTTAGGCGTTTTTGATGTAGGGAAAATTGGCCACAATAATTGGTATATGAATGATCAGGAGATGGAGACGAGATCAACCATGGTTTTGGAATGAATTTTTGCAGCCTAGGGACGATTTTAGGAAGAACCTATGAAACTTCCTGTGGATAAAAATCTGCAGGTAAAAAACCAGTGCTCAACGAAGAAGACGCTGACGCGTCTCCCCCCCATTCGCCCTTTTAAAAATCGCGCGCTTTTTATTTTTTTCCAGGCATATGCGTTTGTTTGATATATGTTGTTTATTGTTTATTATTATTACAAATATGCAGCGTGGCTCAGTGGTGGAAGCGTGAGTGGGATGTCCATTGGGACCTGGGTTCGAATCCCAGGTCCCCCAAAATTCTTATTATTATTTTCTTGTGCATATTCCAATAGATTTCCAAGTATGAAGACCACCATATGCTTCAAATCTCAGCACGCCATGTGTCTCCAAACTCAGATCCAATGGCCATGAGTGGGAGATCACCATACTCCCTAGTCAACACGCGTATGGACAAACCAGAAAGTCAAACAGGCTGGAGAGTTAGTGGGCCTGGAAATTGCCAAAGACGCCTCCTCTTGGGCCCATCACCCCCTAGGTTTATTCTTTTTTCTTCTTTTATATTTTTCATTTAATTGTTTTATTATTAATTATTATTATTATTACTTAATTAACCAAATTAATTTTTTCATAATAAAATCAGAAAACTAAAATATAGTATTTTTTATTATTATTTATTAAAATTAATTTCACCCTTTCATTATTTTTGTAAATAAATAAATAATTAATTAGTTTAGTTTTAATTAGGTCAATTTTAATATTTTTGCAATAATTTAAAATTAATATAGAACTAGGGTTTTAATAACTTTTGACCATCTTTTATTTTTTTTCCTTAAAAAACATAAAAAAACTCAAAAAATATCTTTCTTTTATTTAATTAATTAATTAGTCTAGGTTTAATTTGATTAAATGCAAAATAATAAAAAAATCTCTTTCTTTCTCAAAAAAGGGGTCAAAACCCTAAAAAAATCTCCGATCCAATTTTTCTCGCGCGTGTTATTATTCTTGATTCATATTTTGATCCATATAATTGTATTTGCTCTGAGGATGTAATAGATTTAATTAGGATTATTTATCGCTTTTATTTAATTTCCCGCAATTTACTTTTTCAAGAGTTTGTTTTTGGCGATGTAAATACCCGACGCCTTGTAATAGCTTAGTTTATTTTCCGCAACTATTAATTGCTAGATGTATGCTAAATAGGCTATGCATGACAAGATCTCTCTTAAATTAAAATCAATCGTAGCTCACCATAATATGTACAAAGATAACATAACTGAAACCTGACACACTCGCACATGCCACTCCTAGGGTACGCCTCACTTGGTTGCCTCGACGTGGTCATTGAGTATGGGGTGTTTTAGAGGTCGCCCTCCTGTCTAAAGATCAAAGTTGCCTCGAAACGGTTGCCTCGATAAAAATGATCTAGGACATTAGGGTTACCGCTAAGGTGTCCTATCATTGCTTTAGTGACCACATGTCCCTAAAATCGAATTGACCCGAAAACTCCAACGGCGGTGCTACCTACTTCTCAATAGTGGGATAGCACTGTCTAAAGGACATTTACACAGCTTAATTTCTTTGAGTAGGTAGAGGTTCTTAAGTACTTGCTCTTTCAAAACAAAACAACTTTTCGCACTTACACTTTTCTGACGAAAGTTTTCAAACAAACACTTCATACACTCTTGAGGACAGATACAAGAGTTAAATCGAAGTTTTCAAACAAACTTTTTCAAAACCCACAAACACAAGAAAAGCAAAAAACATTTTGAAAACATAGTGAGCAAGTACCTAAGAGCCCGTGGATAACCACAGATAGAAAGGGTGCTAACACCTTCCCTTTCTATAATCTACCTCCCGAACCCGAGAAACATCTCGAAAAGGAATTTTGCTGTGCTTTTGTCCTTTCCTTGTTGGAGAAAATAAAATACGGTGGCGACTCTTGCTTACCGCGACATTTTGCGAAACGTAAACGCAAACTAGCATTTCAAAACAGTCAGTTCTATTTCCACCGATCACAGAACTGGCGACTCTGCTGGGGATTTTTTATAAGTGAGGTGTACCTTAGGATAAGATCACTTATGTTTTCAATTGTATGCCTTGTATGCTTTAATTTTGTAGGCTTGTATCGGAGTTTTATAGATCCTAACCCGGATCTGGGGTACCCTTTTTAGGTAAGTAGCAATAAACTATGAGGGATCTGTCCGGCATAGACCGACACGGATGAAGCAGTAGCTACGTTGGTGTGGCACCTTGGTCTGTACCGATATCCCTTGTGTTGAAACGAGGAGAATATGGGTCTTCTGAGGAGTCATTAAGCACCAACTGACCTTAGAACCTTAAATTGACCAACTTGGCCATAGAACAGTAGCAGTATGCTACACTCATTGAGGCTAAACTCTCACGATGGTTCCGGCCGCAAGAAAAGGTTGCCAAACTGGAATTATGACCGATTGAGGGTAGTCAATGATATTGAGATCCTCTAGAACCCGGTTACTATTTTTAGGACAGGTCTTAACCAACTGAAACTGAAAGAGGGTAGTACCTAAAACTTCATGCCAGCCTGAAATCTAAGGGCTCTTTTGTGTGACTTGTGTGCCTTACCATGTTTGCCTTTTGTAAATACTTGTGGTGTGCCTTTATCATAACATCATAACATCATAACGTTGCATACATCCTGCATAAGGACTAACCCATTTCAAAGACAAGAGGGTTTCATCTTTGCTCTGTTTTGTAGGACATCATGATGCCCATGCGTAGGAATACTATCCGGCTCAACTTTGTTCAACCACCTGCTTTGCTTAAGGAATTGGTTGACAGGATTCCAGACACTACTACCTTCCTCAAGAGGCATGGTTCTCTTCTCGGTTTAGTCACCTCAAAGTGGGACCAACAGTTGATGAGTGTTCTGGTCCAGTTTTATGATCCGCTATACCATTGCTTCACCTTTCAAGACTTCCAGCTGGTCCCTACCCTGGAAGAATTCTCTGATTTGCTTGGTATCCCTGTTTTGGAGCAGACTCCATTCACTGGTTGGGAAAGGACTCTTAGGCCTGAAGAGATTGCCGCACCCCTTCACTTGACCAAAGAGGAAGTAATGGCTAACTGGGAGACTAGAAGTGGAGTTAAGGGATTTTTGGCTAAGTTTCTGGTTGGCAAAGCTAATGGTTTCTGGAATGACTTAGACTTCCAAGCGTACGAGGACATTCTAGCTCTCTTAATCTATGGTCTAGTATTGTTTCCAAATCCCGACACCTTTGTTGATGTTAACGCCATACAGATCTTCATCTCTCGGAATCCTGTACCCACTCTCTTGGGTGATATCCTTTATCAGCTCTATACTCGTACTGCCCGAAGACGGGGAACTTTGCTGTGTTGTGCTCCTTTATTGGCGAGGTGGTTTATTTCGCACCTCCCTAAGTTCGTACTAAAGAACAAAGAAGGAAGGGGCTGGGCTCATAGGATAATGTCTCTTACTGATAAAGACATTATTTGGACTCTCAGAGGCTTAGATGAGGTGGCCGTCATTGATCGTTGTGGAGAGTATCCTAATGTTCCATTGATCGGAACCCATGGAGGAATCTCTTATAACCCATGTTTAGCTCTCCGTCAGTTTGGAAGATCCAGAAGAGAAGGGCCTCAGGAGATGTTGATACCTCATATCGTCTTTGATTTTCAGGTAGATAGCGACGAGCTGCGTCGTAGATTCATCAGGGCTTGGGATAGAGTTCACAAAGCTGACCCACATGAGTTGGGACCAAAAACTTCTCTGCCAATGGAGTCATATATCAGATGGGTCCGCATCCATGCCCAGAAGTTAGGTATGCCATACGAAGCTGTCAGGCCTATTACTCTTGAAGCTGCTGATAAAGAAGGGGTTCCTCCTACTATTCTCCATCCTCACCTGCTCACTGATGTTGGCACTCTGAAGAGGTCTTGGGCGCAACTGCAGGAAGAACGGGATTCTTATCGGGAAAGGTTCAATGAACAGGAACAGAAGATCCAAAAGCTGACAAAGCAATTGGAGAATGAGCGGATCCTAAATGACTATATCCACACTGAGAAGAAGAGGCCATGGGAACATTGATGAACCTTTGAGGATTTCTTTTACAGTTTTTATTTAATTTTCCGTATTTCCATTCTTATAACGCCTAAGGGCAATTTGTTGAACAATTTAAATCCTGAAGTTAAATCTAATAAAGTGTGTTCCCTTGTTTGTCTACAAATTTGAATCCCGATTGTCTTTGAAAACATAAATCATACGCATTTCATTTCATCATATGCATAACAGGTACCCTTTTTACAGGTCACTTATCTTCTTCGCTGTTTATTTCAGCAATTATCATGTCTACCGAACCTTCCACTGAACAAGCTATCAAGGCCCTCCAGGCCCAGAATGCCCAGTTCCAAGAGTTGGTTATGAGCCTAGCCCAGGGTTAACAGGATTTGAAGACTCTAATTCTGAAAGAGAGGAAGAAGAAGAAGAAGAGGACCGTCTTGTTCAACACTGGACGCAGATTTGGGAATGGATTACAGAATGAGGTTGAGCTGACTACCTCATCTGTAGGAAACGACAGTCCACCAGAGAGAAGGGTTCCTAGTCCCGTGGTCTTCGACAACGAGACGGATTATGATGAAGAGCAGTACCCTCCTGCTGAGGATAGGTACAAACAGTTGGAGGACCGCTTGAGCGCCATGGAGATACAAAATGTGCCCGGGTTAGACTTTGGAGACCTAGGCTTATCCTCTGGGGTGGTGATTCCCCATAAGTTCAAGGCACCTGCCTTTGCCAAATATGACGGAGCCTCCTGCCCAAAGCTGCACCTCCAGTCATATGTAAGGAAGATCCAACCTTACACTGCTGACAAGAATTTGTGGATTCATTTCTTTCAGGATAGTCTTTCAGGGACTTAACTCGAGTGGTTCTATCAGCTGGATGGAGCCAGTATCCGTAACTGGGAGGATTTTGCTACTGCGTTCTATAAGCAGTATCGGTATAATTCCGACCTCGCTCCTATGCGTACCCAACTCCAGGGTATGTCAATAGGGATGGGTGAAGGATTTAAAGAGTACGCCCAAAAATGGAGAGACCTTGCCGGAAGGGTGCAGCCACCTTTGACTGATCGTGAGCTGGTTGATATGTTTCTGGGGACCCTGTCTGGTCCGTTCTTCAACCATTTGATTGGAAATTCTTCAGCCGGGTTTACAGACCTCATCTTGACTGGTGAGAGAATTGAAGCTGGTATCAAGTCTGGGAAGATACATAAGGGTTCCTCCTCGAGCACTGAGAAGAAACCATTCAAGAAGGAATCTAGTGTTGTCTATGGTTCAAGGAGACCAAACAGATCTGAACACCGCCAAGCTGTCAATGTGGTGGTTATTTTAAAACCTGCCAGTGCTCCTCAGCATCACAACCAACAAAGGGGGTGAGAGACCTAGAAGGCAGTTCACTCGACTCAGCATGACCTTGTCCCAGATATTGCCGCAGTTGCTGACAACCAATTTGGTGACTCTAAGGGAAGCTCCTAAGAATCCCAACACTACATCCCCAAAGTATAACCCCAACGCCCGCTGCGCTTATCATTCTGAGAGCCAGGGGCATAATACGGATGATTGTTGGACTTTGAAGAATAAGATCCAGGACTTGATTGATGCAAAAGAGATTGAGTTCGAGGCGCCCGAGAGGCCTAACATTGTGACTGCTCCCATGCCCAAACATGGAGTAAATGCTGTAGAGGAAGACTTGTTTATAGCCTCTGTGGATGATATTGTCACCCCGCTGATGACCGTCAAGAAGAACCTGTTGCTGGCCGGTTTATTTCCGGGATGTAGTGAAGGTTGCCATCTGTGTTCCGTTTCACCTACTGGTTGCCCATCTTTGAAGTCAGGTATCCAAAACCTGATGGATAATAAAGAAATCCTGTTTGAGAAGATTGTTGTTCCTGCCACCCCCACTGAAGAAGTTTCCATTGTGACCATTTTCAACAATTCTCCCAAGGCTCCCTCAAGGAAGCCTGTCAAAATTATGCCTGCTCAGAAGATTGCACCTATAATCATCATTGTTCTGGGGCCCATCCCCTATACATCCGACAAATTTGTCCCTTGGCACTATGGGGCAGATGTTTATGTCCTGGGAGTTAAGCAAGAGTTTGATACTATTACCGGCGTCAGCAACATCACCGGGCCTGCCAAAGTCACCTGCAGCGGTAGACTTTTCTCACCAGATATTATGCCACCAACTATCCAGAGACCTATTGTCATCACACCTGCAAGTGTGCCTACTTCCCTTCCTGATCAAGTCCCTATTTCTACCCCTGTTACCGAGTCATCTGACGCTCGGGGCAAAGGGATCACCATAGACATGCCTGCCCAGACGGAGGCACCAAAGACCATCAATGTTGAAGCTTCTAAACAGGAGATGGAAGAGATTCTGAAGATCATCAAGAAGAGTGATTATAATGTAGTTGAGCAGCTGGGGCAAACCCCCTCCAAGATTTCTATGTTATCACTATTGTTGTGTTCAGAGGCCCATGCCAAGGCTCTGATTACCTTCCTGAAGACGGCCCACGTGCCACAAGAGACATCAGCTGATCAGTTTACCGATTGTATGGCCAATCTAACTGTCGATAATGGTTTGGGTTTCTCCGATGCTGATCCTGACTGCTAAAGGGAAGAACCATAACGATGCCCTGCATGTCTCCATTGAATGCAGGGGCACTACTCTTGCACATGTGTTGGTTGACACTGGTTCCTCACTGAACATCTTGCCCAAGAAAGCTCTAGACAGGTTGGATTGCGAAGGTTTGGAGCTGAAGCCCAGTAACATTGTTGTCTGGGCCTTTGATGGGTCTAAAAGGATGGTGCAGGGTGAAGTCGATATTCCAATCAGAGTTGGTTCTCAGGTCTTTGATTCTATGTTCTACGTAATGGACATTCGACCATCCTACTCTTGTTTGCTGGGTCGTCCATGGATCCACAAGGCCGGAGCTGTGACCTCCACACTACATCAGAAGCTGAAGTACCCGGTCAAAGGGAAGATCGTGACAGTTCAAGGGGAGGAGGAATACATGGTCAGCCACCTCAACTCGTTCCGGTACATAGAGATGGATGGGGAGTTCATTGAGACTCCATTTCAACACTTTGAAGAGGTTCCTCAGACACTGGCATCAGCCGAGACTGTGGTTGAAGATTCTCCGTTGAAGATGGCTTCCTTAAAGGATGCCCGGGCTGTTATTGAGAAGGGTGAGTGTGCAAACTGGGGCCGACTTCCTGATTTCACTCAGAAGACTGATAAGTTTGGTTTGGGTTTCACTGCAGCAGCTCAAAGGGCTGTTCGTAGTTCAAGGATTGGAAGACCTCATGTGTTCATCAGCAACTCGGGAGTAAATGCTATTGAGGATGACGGGGAGGAATATGAATTCGACAGCTGGATCTACCCTACGACCAACGGTGGACCAAGCAACTGGACGGTGAAAGACTTCGTCCCTATTACTTTTGTCACTCAGTAATGAACTCCTTTGTTTTGAATTTGTAACAGACAATATTGTGAAACTTTTTGGCCCGGTGTCTTACCCGGGGCACCGTGGCTTCATTTGTGAGGGCTTTTGTGCATCATTTTCATATATCATTAATAAAAGCATTGGACGTTTTTTCATTTCAAATCTTGTGCTCCTTGTCTTTCTTTATTCTATATTGCAAAACAGCTATTTACACACACTCACATATACAGGTCTCAATCCACTCTGGATCTCACTGGTAACGACTCTGCTACTGCCAGTTATGACTTTGAAAATTCGATCAACTTAGCCGAAGATGAAGGTGAAGATGATTGTGAAGTGCCTGGTGAGCTTGCAAGACTGCTACTCCAGGAAGAGAGGGCCATTCAGCCACATGAAGAGCCAGTGGAAACGGTAAATATGGGTACTGAGACAGACAAAAAGGAAGTTAAGATTGGTGCCAATCTGGAGCTTAGTGTGTAACAACGGTTGATTCAGATGCTGCATGACTACGTGGAAATATTTGCCTGGTCTTACGAAGATATGTCTGGGTTGGATACCGACATTGTGGTTCATCACCTGCCTACCAAGGAAGACTGCCCTCCGGTAAAACAGAAGGTTCGCCGTATGCGCCTAAAGATGTCCGAGAAAATCAAAGCTGAGGTTATGAAACAATTTGATGCCGGGTTTCTAGCAGTGACTTCTTACCCTCAGTGGGTTGCCAATGTGGTTCCAGTGCCGAAGAAAGATGGTAAGGTCAGAATGTGTGTTGACTACAGGGATTTGAACAGGGCGAGCCCTAAGGATGACTTCCCTCAGCCTCACATCAACGTTCTAGTTGACAACATTGCTCAGCATAAGGTATTCTCCTTCATGGACGGTTTCTCCGGTTATAATCAGATAAAGATGGCTCCCGAAGACATGGAGAAGACCACTTTTGTTACTCATTGGGGCACCTTTTGTTACAAGGTCATGCCTTTTGGGTTGAAAAATGCTGGGGCAACGTACCAACGTGCCATGGTTGCTCTGTTCCATGATATGATCCATCATGAGATTGAAGTATATGTCGACGATATGATTGCAAGGTCCCAAACTGAGGAGGAACACCTTAACCATCTATAGAAGTTGTTTGACCGGTTGAAGTTGTACAAGCTGAGATTAAACCCGAACAAGTGCACCTTCGGGGTGAGATCTGGAAAGCTACTAGGATTCATCGTAAGCGACAAAGGTATTCCAGTGGACCCTGCCAAAGTGGAAGCCATACAAGAGATGCCAACTCCCAAGACAGAAAAAGAAGTCAGAGGCTTTCTAGGATGGCTGAACTACATTTCCCAATTCATCTCGCACCTAACTGCTACTTGTGAACCAATCTTCAAGCTACTGAAGAAAGATCAAGTAGTACATTGGAACGATGAATGTCAGGCCGCTTTCGAAAGAATCAAAGAGTATCTCCAAGAGCCACCCATTCTTATGCCACAGATTGAAGGGAGACCTCTAATCTTATACTTGACGGTACTTGACAACTCAATGGGATGTGTGATAGGTCAGCATGACGAGTCTGGCCGAAAAGAGCACGCTATTTATTACCTTAGCAAAAAGTTTACCGACTGTGAGACCTGATACTCACTGCTCGAGAAAACTTGCTGCGCTTTGGTATGGGCTGCTCGCCGGCTGAGACAATATATGTTGACTCACACTACTCCGTTGATTTCAAAGATGGATCCAATCAAGTATATCTTCGAAAAGCCTGCCTTGTCCGGAAGAATAGCAAGATGGCAGATGATCTTGACTGAATATGACATCCAGTACACGACTCAAAAAGCAATCAAGGGAAGTGTGTTGGCAGACCATTTGGCACATCAGGCAGTGGATGATTACCAGTCCATGAACTTTGAATTTCCAGACGAGAATATCATGGTAGTAACTGATTGCGAGATACCTGGACCGGATGAAGGACCTGAGGAAGGATCCCGATGGTCTATGCACTTTGACGGAGCCTCAAATGCTTTGGGTAATGGCATTGGCGCTGTGATCATATCTTCTAAAGGCTCACATACTCCACTTACTGCCCGACTATGTTTCAACTGCACCAACAACACGGCGGAGTATGAAGCATGCATCATGGGTCTTCGAGCTGCAATTGACCTAGGGATCAAGTTTCTGAGTGTCTTCGGAGATTCCACTCTCGTGATCAGTCAGATCAAAGGAGAGTGGGATACGAAACACCCAAATCTTATTCCTTACAAGGAGTACGTATTGACGTTGCTTCCCCATTTCGAGGAGATAACCTTTGAACACTTCCCAAGAGAGGAGAATCAGTTGGTGGACGCGTTGGCTACGATGTCTTCTATGTTCAAAGTCAATTGGGACAACGAAGCTCCCCGGATTATCATTGAAAGATTGGACGAACCTGCACATTGCTGTGATATTGAGACTGAAGAGGTAGTGAATAAACCCTGGTTTCATGAGGTGAAGAGGTATCTTGAAGCTCAGGAATACCCCGAGGGTGCATCTGTTAACGACAAGAAGTTTTTGAGGAGGTTCGCAGCGAAGTTCTTCATCAGCAATGGCATTCTTTACAAGCGTAACCATGATTCGACCTTACTGCGTTGTGTGGATAAGAATGAAGCAGAAAGGATCATGACGGAGTTACATGAAGGTACTTTCGAAACTCATTCCAGTGGACACACCATGGCAAAGAAAATCCTTCGGGAAGGATATTATTGGTCCACAATGGAAGCCGACTGTTATCAGCATTCTCGGACATGTCACAAGTGCCAAGTCTATGCTGATAAGGTGCACGTACCTCCAGTTCCTTTGAACGTCTTGACGGCACCTTGGCCTTTTGCAATGTGGGGCATTGATATGATCGGCGAGATCATACCTACAGCATCCAACGTGCATCATTTCATCCTGATGGCTATTGATTACTTTACGAAGTGGGTTGAAGCAACTTCCTTTGCTACAGTAACTAAGAACGTCGTGGCACGGTTCATTCGGCACAATCTGATTTGTCGATACGGTGTACCAGAGAGGATCATTACGGACAATGGTACCAATCTCAACAACAAGATGATCACCGAGCTCTGCGAGCAATTCAAGATACAACATCACAACTCTTCTCCCTACCGGCCGAAGATGAATGGGGTTGTCGAAGCGGCTAATAAGAACATTAAGAAGATTGTGCAGAAGATGACAGTGACATACAAAGACTGGCACGAGATGCTACCGTTTGCTCTTCATGGGTACCGTACCTCATCACGTACGTCAACAGGGGCAACACCCTACTCCTTGGTATATGGCATGGAGGCAGTCTCGCCCATTGAAGTTCAGATACCCTCTCTCTGAATCATGAAGGATGCAAGTTTGAGTGAAGATGACTGGATTCAGACCCGACTTGATCAGCTGAACCTAATCGACAAAAAGAGACTTACTGTTATTTGTCATGGTCAGACGTACCAAAAACGGATGATCAAGGCATTTAACAAGAAAGTCAGACGACAAGAGTATCAAGCTGGGGACCTGGTATTCAAGCGCATTGTCTTACCTCAAGGTGATCCCAGGGGCAAATGGACCCCTACTTACGAAGGGCCATTTGTGGTTAAGAACATTTTCTCAGGAGGAGCTATGATTCTAACCATCATGGACGGTGACGACCTTCTTCACCCCGTCAATGCAGACATAGTGAAAAGATACTACGCCTAAACAAAGACCCGCTAGGTTGACTGGCCTAGGCAAAAATAAGGGCTTCCCGGCGAACCAAAAGGGTTCGGGCAAAAATAAGGGATGAAAATGAAAAATCTGTACACCCGACAAGTCGAAAACCTGAAAAGGCGGCTTGGGCAAAAAAGGGTATCCCGGTGGACTGAAAACCCGAAAGGGCGGTCCAGGAAAAAATTAGGGATCAAAGCGTAACACTATGTCTCATTGGATCACCTTGCATCCAGACTACGGTATCGACTATTAAGCTCAGACGGCACTAATCAATCTGATCTACCTTCAACCAATAGCAAAGTGATGAGATGCTCGAGGACATAAAGACGGTAGTAGAGTTGGAACCCAGTGGGATTGTTCACATAGCTGTTTTGTTTTCTTTTCACTAATTGTGTAAATTCTATTATTCGGCGGCGTTCTCTTACTAGGACGTCAACCTCTTGTACAAAAATGCCTATTTACAGGCCAAACTTCAAAATAAATACAATTCATTTTCAAAGAAATTTCGAACTGTTTATCCTTTATCTGTTTTGCTTTGCAAAGAACGTCCAATGTTCATTTTTGATATATGCATTTGACATTAATTGCTGCTCATAAATATTCACATGAGAAACAAAAGACAAATTACTGGTAATATCAGAAGCAGGGGCAATAAGAATTGTCCGAACTGTACAGTTGCTCTATCCACCGGGTACAAAGGTATATTTAGCTGAAGAATATGACTAAGATACTTTCACTCCCCGCAGAGTAAGACAGTAATGGTAGCTCCCCTCTAGCTGAGACTTACGACAACGAGCAAATCGGCAATGCTCTCCCCAAGCAGAGTTTATCTACCATTAGCACTAAAAAGACTTGATATCCCCTCTAGTCTTAATATTCCCCAACGGAGTATAAGAATGCTCCCAGGCAAAATACAAGATACCCCCAGTGGAGTCAATATTTCCCCAGTACGGTCTAAAAAGCTTCCCCAATGGAATTATCCCCAGTAGACTCTGGAAGTTTATCCCCGGCGGAGTACAAAATAACTCTCCCCAGCCAAGTTCAAAGGATCATTCCCAGCGAATTCAGAGGATTATCCCCACAAAAGTCTAACAGGGTTATCCCCAACAAGTCACAACTGAAAGATCATCCCCAACGAAGTTCTTTCCTTGCACAAACAGGAATTCAATCCTCAACAGATTCAATATCACCAGCAACGATAATTCATCCCCAGCGGAATTTATCAGTGGAATCCTCAGCAGAACATCTCTTCCCCACAGAGTAATCTCCTCATCAATTTATTCCCAAACGGAGTTGTCTTCTCCTGCAGGTTTATTGTTGCAGTCACCTTCGTTCACCATCCCCAGCGGAAACGAAGAATTCAACTCTATTCTCCAGCAGCTATCCGGGATTTATTTTCCCCCAGCTAAAAAACATTACATTTCCATACATCATGATACATGCATATACGCATCATACCATACAATCTCATTTATGTTGAGAACATCATTGCTTGATCCATATCATGCATTGCATATGACTGACCTTTACCTTTCACGAAAGATGCAGTTAAATTCTCAGCTATGTCAAAAGACCTTGCCTGGTCCAGTTAAATTGATTCCTAAAGATTTTCCTGATGCCGATCCAGTCAAAGTTATTCCAAGACCTTGTCTGGTCCAGTTAAATCGATTCCTAAAGATTTTCCTAATGTCGATCCAGTCAAAGTTAATCCAAGACTCTTGTCTGGTCCAGCTAAATCGATTCCTAAAGATTTTTCTGATACCGATCCAGTCAAAGTTAATCCAAGACCTCCTCTGGTTCAGTCAGATCGCCGATAAGATCTCCCTGATTCATATTCCAGTTGAAGTTATTCCAAGACCTTGTCTGGTCCAGTTAAATCGATTCCTAAAGATTTTCCTGATGCCGATCCAGTTAAAGTTAATCCAAGACCTCCTCTGGTTCAGTCAGATCGCCGATAAGATCTCCCTGATTCGTATTCCAGTTGAAGTTATTCCAAGACCTTGTCGGGTCCAGTTAAATCAGTTCCTAAAGATTTTTCTGATGCCGATCCAATCAAAGTTAATCCAAGACCTTCCCTGGTTCAGTCGGATCAACGATAAGATCTCCCTGATTCGTATTCCAGTTGAAGTTCATACCACCTGTCAACAGTCTCCAAATGGCATCTGTAAGCCCATTCCCGACATCCCAATGCTGATACCACTTCATGCGAGTGCAAATTTCTGGGCACTCTAGTGTTCAATCATCTTCCACCTTCGGATCACGAAAGGCCCGAAAGCCAATCTATATCCTCAGGTTTAAGAAAATTGAACAGGGACAACTGTTGTACCCCAAAATTTTCCCTCTCATATTTCCCAAGACATTGCAAGAAAAAATCTCCAAATGGCTCAAGATTGCTCAAGAGTTGGACAGTCAAGCTATCTCCTAAGGCAGTCAACCTCAAATTAGGGTTTTGTGTTGCATAAAGGTTCTTGCATCCAAATGACCTCAAGTGATACCCAATGTCCTAATATGTTCTCAAGTTCATCCATGTCAAATTTCAAGCCTTGCAGAGGAAGTTTGGTCAGTCAATTGCTCAAAGGGTCCAAAAATTGACTGTGCTAGGGCAAAAGCCAACTGTGACCCAAATACAGTCAAACTTCAAGAATTTTTGTCAACATTCTCATTTTGAAGTATATTTCATCATTTGATCAAGGGTTGATCATGATTCATCAAGGATTGCTCAAAATTCATCAAGACTCAGAAGTTGCTAAATTAGGTTTTGTAGGAAAAGTCAACTCAACTTTGACCAAGCATAACTTTCTGATACTTTAGGAGAAATGACCCATCAAAATCTAATTTTGAAGAGGATGCAATTTCCTACAATCCATCTTCACACCCCAAGATCAAGAAATGCACTCATAAAAAGTTACAAATTTGGACATTTATAGGTCATTTTTGAAAGTCAACAAAAACACCTTTTTTGCCAAAGCTTATAACTTGAGAATGGAATATCAAAATGAGATTAGGCCAAAAGGGTTGGTTAGAGGACATATCAAGATTTCTAAAAAGTCCAAGAAAACTTCCAAAAGATCAAAATTGAAGAAGTTATGCATTGTTGAAGTTGGGTTTTTTTGCAAAATTGCCAAAAGTCAACTATCCCCAAAACTTCAGATTTTGTCAAATGGGCCCATTCTTTTCCACTTGATTTGATCTTGTTACACTGCACACGTGTCCTAGCTTCAACCTTGTGTCCATTTATTAATTTTTCTATTTTATTTGATTTTTTATTGAATTAATTCATTTTAAATCAATTTAAATCAAATAAAATCCAAATATTGATGACTTAGGATCTTTTTGGTTGTTATAGGTCTTAATTATAATCATGATCATGATCAAATTCGTATCAAGCTTTTCATGTACAAAAATATTGGATTTTGGACCAAATTGGAAGGTTATCAATGGTGAATCAAATCATATCTCCAAGCATTGATTTACAAAGATTGAAGACCCAAAACTTGACCTAATCCAATGTAGCATACATATACAATGCAAAGGCACACAAATTGGATGTTAGAGGCTGCAAAATCACAAAAAGCAAACTTGAGAAAACTTGAAAAAAGCTTGAAACTGAAATCCTTCTTAGAGGCACTTTCAAGAGCAAATCTCAACGCCAATCACTTGCTGGACATCCACTGAGTCAGAAGCAATCAAAAGCACACTCTCATACCCTCTCAATCGCATTGTAAGCTTCGCATTTTACCGCCTTTCAGTTGAATTCGTAACTCCACATTCCTGCATTTTCTTGACAAATCATTAACATATTCTTGATCCTTGTTCAATTTATAAACTTTCTACATTATTTGATTGCATTTATATAGCTTGTAACCCCCTAGCCGAATCTATGGTTCTTGGTTCGTGTTTTTGGGAATTTTTGCTACAGGTAAAATTGGAGCCATTGATGGATATAGACGTGCTCAGGAGACCTAGACGAGCATGACCATGGTCTTGGAATTAATTTCTATGGCCTAGGATAGATTTTAGGATGCAGCTACGGATTTAGCTGCAGATGTAAATCCATAAGCAAATATCCAGGTCTCAACGAGGAAGATGAAGACGTGGCCCTCCCCCATTGGACAATTCATACTTCGCGCGTTTTTTGTTTTAATTCTGGCATAATTAATTTGTTTCCCATATTATAATATTTGTCCACTAGGTATACAAATGAAGCGCAGTGGTTGAGTGGCAACGCGTGCATCCAATAACTCACAGGACCTGGGTTCGAATCCCAGGTCCCCATATGCTTTGTATTATTTTTTCACAAATATTCCAGCGCATTTCAAGGATTGTGGACTACTATACACCATCAAATATCAAAGCACCAGATGGCCCAAGGTCAGATCTGGTGACTCAGATTGGAGGTCCATCATAAGACCAAGTCAAAGGCGTACAGGGAACCAGGAAAGTCAACCAGGCCAGTGGACAAATGGGCCTTGGAATTGCTGAATGAACCCCCTATACAGGCCAAAACCCTCACTCTCTCTATTTTTATTATTTTCTTTTAATTAATTAATTGTTATTATTTTTATTATTTAACTAACCAATTGAACTTTTTTCTTAATAAAATTAAAAACCAAAAAACATTTTCATTATTAAAATTAAAATTCAGCATTTTTTATTTTTGTTAATAAAATTAATTTAATTGATTTAGTTTAATTAGGAATTAACTTTAATATCTTTTGCAATAATTAAAATTGATTTAGATAATTAGGTTTTACTAACTTTGATTAATTTATTTTTATTTCCTTAAATATCAAAAACTCCAAAAATATTTTTATTAATTAATTTATTTATTAATTTAATGCTTAATTTAGATCAAATTTCTTTTTAATTCAAAAATAAACCAAAAAATCACTTTCTTTCAAAAAAGGGTCAAAACCCTAAAAACCCGCATTCGATTTAATATTCCCGCACGTGATCCATTTTATCATATTATTGTATCTGTTTCCCAGAATGTAATAGTTTAATAGGACTTTAATTATTTTATCGCTTTATTTATTTTCTGCATTTTAATTTCAAGGGTTGTTTTTTGGCGATGTAAATACCTGACGCCTTGTAATAGTTAGTTTTAATTTCCGCAATTTAATTTCCGTAACTTATAAACTGTTAGATGTTTGATAATAGGGAATGCATGACAAGATCAAATGTTTGAACCTAAAATCAACATAGATAACCATTGACATGTACAAAGATAAAATTAACCGAAACAACACACTCACACATGCGCACTCTTAGGGTACACCTCACTTGGTTGCCTTCGAACATGGTCATTGAGTATATGAAGTTTTAGAGGTCACCCTCTTGTCCAAAGATCATAGTTGCCTCGAAATGGTTGCCTCGGAAAAATGATCTAAGACATTAGGGTTACCGCTAAGGCGTCCTAACATTGCTTTAGTGACCACACGTCCCTTAATCGGATTGACCCTTAAAACTCCAACGACGATACTACCTACTCATCAATAGTGGGATAGCATTATCTAAAGGACATTAGCACAGATTGATTCCCTTTTCGAGTAGGTAGATGGTTCTTAAATACTTGCTCTCTTCAAAACAAAATGAAAACTTTTCGCACTTACACCTTTCAAACAAAAACTTCTTTCAAACCCACAAACACAAAGAAAAGCAAATTTTGAAAACACTTTGAGCAAGTACCTAAGAGCCCGTAGATAACCAGAGATAGAAAGGGTGCTAACACCTTCCCTTTCTATAATCTACCCCCCGGACCCGAGAAACATCTCGAAAAAGGAATTTTTCTGTGCTTTTTTCCTTTCCTTGTTGGATAAAATAAAAGACGGTGGAGACTCTTGCTTACCGTGACATTTTGCAAACACAGACGCAAAACGCGAACCAGCATTCAAAAATAGTCAGTTCTCTCCCACCGTATCACAGTTGCCTTCGGTAAACGATCATTAAGTATAGGGTGTTTTAGTGGTTAACCTCTTGTCCAACAAAGATCAAAAGTCCCATTCAGAAATGTTTCCTCGGAAATGGTTCCTCGAAAAGGTTGCCTCGGAAATGTTGCCTCGAATATGATCTTAAGACATTAGGGTTATTACTAAGACGTCCTAACATTGCTTTTGTGATCATACGTCCCTTACGAATTGACCCTTACAATTCCAACGACGGTGCTACATACTCTTTAATAGTGGGATAGCGCTGTCTAAAGGAAACAAGAACATAAACATTCATTTTTCGAGTAGGTAGATGCTGGTAGGTACTTGCTCAAAACAATAAACTTTTTCACACTTACACCTTTTTCAAACAAAGTTTTCAAAAACACTTTGTAACACTCTTGAAGACAAAAGCAAGGGTTAAAACAAAGTAAAACAAACACACACAAGAAATTTTTAAAATGATGAGCAAGTACATAAGAGCCTGTGGAAAACCACGGATAGAAAGGGTGCTAATACCTTCGCTTTCTATAATCTACCCCCGTACTCAAAATATTGAAAAAGGAATTTTTCTGTGCTTTTGTCCTTTCCATTTGGATAAAATAAAAGTCGGTGGCGACTCTTGCTTACCGCGACATTTTGCAAACACAAACGCAAAAAGCAAACCAGCATTTTCTCAAAACAGTCCGGTTCTGCCACCGTATCACAGAACTGGCGACTCTGCTGGGGAATTAATAAAGAGGGGTATACCTTAGGATTAATTCATAATATTTGCTTCTCTTGTTTGTTTTGGTTGCTTTACTTTTAAGGGTTTTGTATTGGAGTTACTATAGATCCTAACCCGGATCTGGGGGACACCTTTTAGGTAAGTAGCAATAAACTGTGAGGGAACTGTACGGCATAGACCGATACGGTTGAAGCAGTAGCTACGTTGATGTGGCACATTGGTTGGTACCGGTATCCCTTGTGGAGAAACGAGGAGAATACGTGGCTGCTATGTGTGTCGTTAAGCATCAACTGACCTTAGAACCCTTAATAGACCAACTTGTCCATTAGGAAGTAGTGAGATAACCGGCCTCAGTGTAAAGCTGAGAACTGGTTGATACTCGATACTACACTCTTTGAGACCATACTCTCGAGATAGTTCCTTCCGCAAGAAAAGATTGCGTGAGCTGAAACCATGACCGATGGAGGATGGTCAGTGATATTGGGATCCCCTAGAACCCGGTTACTTTTGCTAGGACAGGTTGAAACCAACTGAACTTCAAGAGGGTAATACCTAGACCTCATGCAAGCCTTAAACTTAAGGGCTTTTATGTGACTTATTTGCCTTTGCCATGCCTGTTATCTGCTATACCTGTTGTTTGTTTTACCATGACATCACGCATCATAACATAGCATGCATACTTCACTATACTAACCATTTCAAATACCGAGGGGATTTATCTTTGTCTTGTTTTGCAGATTATGGCTTCCATGCGCAGAAATACCATCCGAGTTAACATTGTACAAATATATGTCCAACTCAAAGAGTTATCCTCGAGAGTTTCTGAGACTTCTTCGTTCATTAAAAGACATGGTGAGCTTCTTAGCTTGGTTACCTCAAAGTTTGATGAGCAGATGATGAGTGTGCTTTTCCAGTTCTTCGATCCTGTGCATCATTGTTTCACTTTCCAAGATTATCAGCTGGTTCCCACTTTGGAAGAGTTTTCTCACTTATTGGGTATATCCATCCTGGAGCAGATTCCCTTCACAGGTTTGGAAGAGACTCCTAGACCATAAGACATTGCTTCAGCTCTGCATCTGAAACAGGCTGATGTAGTATCCAATTGGGAGACACGAAGCAAGGTTGAAGGTTTCTTAGCCAAGTTTCTTATGGATCAAGCTCAATTATTCTGGGATAGTTTGGATTTTCAGGCTTTCGAAGACATCTTGGCTCTCGTTATCTACGGTTTGGTTCTCTTCCCGAATCCCGATTCCTTTATAGATGTGAATGCGGTTAAGATCTTCCTGTCTCGCAATCCAGTTCCTACTATATTTGGTGATATCTTGCATGCCCTCTACACTCGTACTGTGCGTAGAAGAGGGACCCTTATGTGTTGCATGCCGCTGTTGGCGAGGTGGATTATTTCACACCTCCCCAAGTCTGTGTTGAAGAATGAGGAAGGTTTGGGATGGTCCTACAGGATAATGTCACTTGCCCATACATACATTCTTTGGAGTTCTAAGGCTATGGAAAGCACTGCTGTCATTGATCATTGTGGGGGATACCCTAATGTGCCGTTTCTTGGAATCAGAGGGGGTATAACCTACAGTCCTTGTTTAGCTTTGCGACAATTTGGTCGTGCTCGGAGAGACGATCCTTATGAGCTACTTCTTACAAATATTGCATTTGACTACAAGGAGGACATAGACGAGCATTGCCAAAGGTTTATAGGAGCTTAGGGCATGGTGAATAGATCTTATCCCCAAGATCTAGGACCAAGGACTTATCTCCTTATGCAGCCTTATCTCCAGTGGGTCCGAGCTCGAGCCCAGAAGCTTGGGATGCCCTATGAAGCTGTATTACTGGTGATTGTGGAGCCTACCAATGAAGATGGCATTCCTTACACAGTCCTTTATCCCTACATGCCCACTGATCTTGGGGCATTGAAGAGATCCTGGATTCAGCTAAAAGAGGAGAGGGATACCTACCGGGAAAAGTACCATGAGCAAGAAAGGAAGATCTTGAAGCTTTCCAGGCAACTCGTGAATGAAAGAACGATCAATGACTACGTCAACACCAAGGGGAAGCGTCCAGGGGATTTTTGATTTTGCTTTTCTAGTTTTAGATTTGTTTTTCATTTATATCTTTGTAAACGCCTCAAAGGCATTGTTGAACATTTTTATAAGTTAATCTAATAAAGTTTATTTATTTTTAGTTTGCAAATTTAAATCTCCCAAAGTCTTTGAAATCATTGCATACGCATCCAATTATCATGCACACCATTACAGGTACCATTACAGGTTTCTCATCTTCTTCGCTATTTATTTCAGCAGTTATGTCTTCTGATCAAGCTATGAAAGATCTTCAGGCACAAAATTCCCAATTCCAAGAGATGTTCTTGAGCTTGGCTAAAGGGCAAGAGGATTTGAAAGCTCTCGTTCTGAATGAGAAAGAGAAGAAGAAGAAGAAGAAGAAGAAGGTCGTTCTTCTGAGTATGGGTAAAAGGTTTGGGGATAGGTTGAAACAACAAGCTGATTTGTCCTTTTCATCCAAGGAAGGAGATATCCAAGAAGAAGAAAAAGGCCCCAGCCCTGCAGTCTCTGATGATGATACAGATTATGACGAGGAGCAATATCCTCATGCGTAGGATAGGTACAAACAACTAGAAGACCGTCTAAGTGCTATGGAGATTCAGAGGATCCATGGTCTGGATTTCGGAGAGCTGAGATTGGTATCGGGGGTGGTGATCCCTCATAAGTTCAAAGCTCCAGTTTTTGCTAAATACGATGGGGTATCCTGTCCAAAACTCCATCTCCGCTCGTATATCCGGAAAATCCAACCCCACACTGCTAATAGAAATTTGTGGGTACATTTCTTTCAAGATAGACTGTCAGGGACTCAACTTGAATGGTTTTATCAGTTGGAAGGAGCCAATGTCCAAAACTAGGAAGACCTTACTGCTGCTTTTTACAAGAAGTATCAGTATAACGCCGACCTTGCTCCCACTCGTACTCAGCTTCAGGGTATGTCTATGGGTACAAGCGAAGGTTTTAAGGACTATGCTCAAAAGTGGAGAGATTTGGGTGGAAGAGTCCAACCCCCTTTGTCTGATAGGGAATTGGTTGACATGTTTCTGGGGACGCTATCTGGTCCATTTTTCAATCATCTGATCGGTAGTTCATCATCTGGGTTTACTGAGTTGATCTTGATTGGGGAGAGAGTAGAAGCTGGTATCTGAAGTGGTAAGATACAAAATGATACTTCATCAAGTGCAGTAAAGAAGAATTTCACTAGTAAGAAAGAAGTTAGTGCAGTCTATGGCTCGAGGAGCCAAAGCAGGCCTGAACACAGTCAAGTAGTAAATGCGGTAGTGATATCAAGACCCACTGTTGCTCCACATCGCAACAATCAGCAAAGGGTGGAAAGACCACAAAGACAGTACACTCGGCTCAATATGACCTTGTCTCAAATGCTACCATAATTTTTAAAGACCAACCTGGTAACTCTGAGGGAAGCCCCAAAGAACCCTAACACCATTTCTCCGCTATATAACCTGAATGCCCGCTGCGCCTATCACTTCGATGCCCCAGGTCATGATACAAACAACTGTTGGGCCTTGAAGAACAAGGTGCAAGACTTGATCAAAGCCAAAGAGATTGAGTTTGACGCTCCGGAGAAACCCAACATCATAACTGCTCCCATGCCCAAGCATGGCTCGGGGATCAATGCTATTGAGGTTGTCTCCGCCACAGAAGATGCTGATGATGAGAATCCAGACATTGACAGCTGGATCTACCCTACAACCAATGGTGGATTGAACAACTGAACGACGAAGGATTTCATACATGTTTCCTTTATTTCACAGTAATTGAATTTTATTTTGAAGTTTGTAATAAACAGTTTGAAACTTTATGGCCTGGTGCCTTGCCCGAGGCACCTTGGCTTTGCTTGTGAGGGCTTATTATTTGTCATTTTCATATATCATCAATAAAACATTGGATGTTTCTTGCATTACAAATTTTGCGCTCTTTGTTTTTCTTTCCTGTCTCGCACTTTATCAAAACATCTATGCTCTTACACACACTCACGTATTATAATACAGATCCATATCCACTATGGATCCCATTGATAACAACTCTGCTACTGCCAGTTATGACTACGAAAATCTGATCAACCAAGCCGAGGATGAAGGTGAGGATGATTGTAAGGTGCCTGGGGAACTTTCTAGACTGTTACTACAGGAAGAGAGGACCATACAGCCTCACAAAGAGCCAGTCGAATCGGTAAATTTGGGTACATAGGAAGACAGGAAAGAGGTCAAGATAGGTACGAATCTGGAGCCTAGTGTCAAGGAACGGTTGACATAGATGCTACGGGACTATGTTGAGATCTTCGCTTGGTCTTATGAAGATATGCCTGGGTTGGACACCGATATTATGGTTCGTTACTTGCCAACTAAAGAAGATTTCCCTCTGGTAAAACATAAGGTGTGCCGTATGCGCCCTGAGATGTCTGAGAAAATCAAAGGTGAAGTCATGAAACAGTTCGACGCAGGATTTTTGGCTGTCACTTCTTATCCGCAGTGGGTTGCCAACGTTGTTCTGGTGCCTAAGAAGGATGGTAAGGTACGAATGTGTGTGGACTATAGATATCTGAATAGGGCGAGCCCCAAAGATGATTTCCCACTTCCTCACATCGATGTTCTGGTTGACAACACCGCACAACACAAGATCTTCTCCTTTATGGATGGTTTTTCTGGTTACAATCAAATCAAGATGGCCCCAGAAGACATGGAGAAGACAACCTTCGTTACACAGTGGGGCACCTTCTGTTACAAGGTAATGCCTTTCGGGTTGAAGATTATTGGGGCAACTTATCAGCGCACCATGGTCGCTTTGTTTCACGACATGATTCACCATGATATTGAGGTCTATGTTGATGACATGATCGCAAGGTCCCAGACTGAGGAAGAACACCTTGACCGTCTCCAGAAACTGTTCGACAAGTTGAAAACGTATAAGCTAAGATTGAACCCAAACAAGTGCACATTCGGGGTAAGGTCTGGTAAGCTGCTAGGTTTCGTCGTTAGTGTATTCAGGTGGATCCTGCCAAGGTAAAAGCCATACAGGAGATGCCGGCTCCCCGAACAGAAAAGGAAGTTAGAGGATTTTTGGGACATCTGAACTACATCGCCTGATTCATTTCACATCTGACCGCTACTTGTGAGCCAATCTTCAAGCTGCTGAAGAAAGATCAAGTGGTAAAATGGAATGATGAATGTTAGACCGCTTCCAAAAGGATCAAGGAATACCTACAAGAGCCACCTATTCTGATGCCTCCAGTTGAAGGAAGACCTTTGATCTTATACTTGACAGTACTGGATAATTCAATGAGGGTACGTGCTGGGGAAGCATGACGAGTCTGGCCGAAAAGAGCATGCTATTTACTACCTTAGCAAAAAGTTTACCGACTATGAGACTCGATACTCACTGCTCGAGAAAACTTGATGCGCTTTGGCATGGGCTGCTCGCCGGATGAGACAGTATATGCTGACTCACACTACCTTATTGATATCAAAAATGGATCCAATCAAGTATATCTTCGAAAAGCCTGCCTTGTCCGGAAGAATAGAAAGATGGCAGATGATCTTAACTGAGTATGATATCCAGTACACAATCCAAAAAGAAATCAAGGGGAGTGTATTGGCGGATCATTTGGCGCATCAGGCCGTGGATGACTACCAATCCATGAATTTCGAGTTCCCAGATGAGAACATCATGTTGGTGACCGACTGTGAAGAACCTGGACCGGATGAAGGACCCGAGGAAGGATCCTGATGGTCTATGTATTTTGACGGAGCCTCAAATGCGTTGGGTAATGGCATTGGCACTGTGATTATATTTCCTAAGGGCTGTCATACTCCGCTCACCGCTCGTTTATGTTTTAACAACACCAACAATATGGCGGAGTATGAAGCATGTATCATGGGTCTTCGAGCTGCTATTGACCTAAGGATTAAGTTTTTGAGTGTGTTCGGAGATTCCACTCTGGTGATCAGTCAGATCAAAGGCGAGTGGGATATGAAGCATCCAAATCTTATTCCTTACAAAGAGTATGTATTGACATTGCTCCCACATTTTGAGGAGATAACCTTTGAACATTTCCCAATAGAGGAGAATTAGTTAGCGGACGCGTTAGCTACCATGTCTTTTATGTTCAAGGTCAGGTGGGAAAATGAAGCTCCCCAGATTACCATCGAGGGGTTGGACGAACCCGCACATTGCTGTGACATCGAAGATAAATGGGGCTGTTGAAGCAGTAAATAAGAACATCAAGAAGATTGTGCAGAAGATGACAATGACATACAAAGACTGGCACGAGATGTTACCATTCACTCTTCATGGGTATCACACCTCAGCACGAACATCAACATGGGCAACACCCTATTCTCTGGTGTATGGCATAGAGACAGTCTTACCCATCAAAGTCTAGATACCTTCTCTCCAGATTAAGAAGGATGCATGTTTGAGCAAAGGCGACTGGATCCAGACCCGGATTGATCAGCTGAACTTAATCGAGGAAAAGAGACTCATTGCTATTTATCATGGTCAGACGTATCAAAAGCGAATGATCAATGCTTTTAACAAGAAAGTCAGACGACAAGAGTATCAAGTCGGGGATCTGGTGATCAAACGCATTATATTACCGCAAGGTGATCCCAGGGGCAAATGGACCCCTACGTACGAAGGGCCATTTGTGGTTAAGAACATTTTCTTGGGAGGAGCTATGATTCTAACTACCATGGATGGTGACTGTGATATGGTGGGAAGAACTGACTATTTTTGGAATGCTGGTTTGTGTTTTGCGTTTGTTTTCGCAAAATGTCGCGGTAAGCAAGAGACTCCACCGAATTTTATTTTATCTAACAAGGAAAGGAAAAAAGCACAGAAAAATTCCTTTTTTGAGATATTTCTGAGTACGGGGGGGTAGATTATAGAAAGGGAAGGTATTAGCACCCTTTCTATCTGTAATTATCTACGGGCTCTTAGGTACTTGCTCATCATTTTCAAAAATTTTTTCTTTGTGTTTGTGGGTTTGAAAAAGTTTTTGTTTTAACTTCGATTTAACTCTTGTTTCTGTCCTCAAGAGTGTAATGAAGTGTTTTTGAAAACTTTGTTTGAAAAGGAGTGTAAGTGTGAAAAATTTATTTTCTTTTGGATGAGCAAGTATCTAAGAACTATCTACCTACTCGAAAAAGGAATCGTTCTATGCTAATTTCTTTTAGACAATGTTATCCCACTATTAGTGAGTAGGTAGCACCGTCGTTGGAGTTTTGGGGTCAATTCGAATGAGGGACATACGGTCACTAAAGCAATGTTAGGACGCCTTAGCGGTAACCCTAATGTCTTAGATTATTTGTTTGAGGCAACAATATCCGAGGCAACCGTTTCGAGGCGACTATGATCTTTTAGACAAGAGGAGGACCTCTAAAGCGACCTATACTCAATGATCGTGTACGAAGGCAACTAAGTGGGATGTATCCTAGGAGTGCG
The DNA here is from genome assembly GCA_948472305.1 of Vicia faba. Lineage (NCBI taxonomy): Eukaryota > Viridiplantae > Streptophyta > Magnoliopsida > Fabales > Fabaceae > Vicia > Vicia faba. The sequence continues at coordinate 1,297,930,017 of OX451738.1, forward strand.
CATGTGCGAGTGTGTCGTTTTCAGTTATTTTTTATCTTTATACATGTTAAAGGTGATCTAATTTGATTTTAAGATTAACATTCAGTCTTGACATGCAAACCCTATTATCAAACATCTAGCAGTTATAATTTGCGGAATTAAAATGCGGAAATTTAACTAACTATTACAAGGCGTCGGGTATTTACATCGCCAAAAGCAACCCTTTGAAAATAAAAGCGATAAATATAGAATAAACGTCCTAATTAAACTATTACATCCCATGAGCAGTTACATTAAATATCGTAAAAACTAAATAAATAAAAGCGGTAAAGGTAAATAAACGTCCTAACTAAATTATTACAAATTGTGAGCAGATACAATAATTGGGCAAAATAATAATAAAGCGCGCGATTAAAAATTAGATCAACGAGAAATTAGGGTTTTGACCCTTCTATCCTAATTAAAAAAAGAAAATGTTTTTTGTTGTTTTTTTAATATTTTTTAAGAAAAGAAATTAGATTTTTAAATTAAATGAAAAATTGATTGGTTATTAAATTAATTAATGAAAATAATTAAATGACATATTTTTGGGTTTTTGTTATTTTAGGAAAGAAATAAAATAATTAAGTTAGTAATAAAACCTATTTATTCTAATTAATTTTAATTATGTAAAAAAGAAATTAAAGTTGTCTAATAATTAATAACCTAATTAAATTAATTACTTTTTTATAATAAAAATAAATATCTTGAATTTAATTGGATAGAAAAATGTTTTGTGATTTTTTGATAAAAAAGAAAATAATTTGATGTGTTAGTAAAATAAATAAATGAAATAATATAAATATAAAAGAATTAGAGAAAAGCAAACTGGGCCTGCAATGTGGGGGTGCAATCATCAGAAATCTCTAGGCCTGAATCTTCGAAAGCTTCATGCTCTAACTATGGTATTTTTTTATTCTTGCGTGGAACCTATGATTCAAACATCCACAACTGTTCTATATAAACTCAAGCAAACGTTAGCATACCATAAAACATGATTAAAATTAGAGATTCGAAATTTAAAATTTTACCAAACCGGTGTCGTCAAATGGGGGCGTGCTAGGCGTGTGATGGATTGATCTTGGGCCTTGTAAGACTCTTTAGTACTTCAAGAGGATAGTTTGAGGCTTGATGTCAATTGAGAGAGATCGGAACCTCGAGATATGACTTACACCAATTCTTTGATTTCTGGAGCGCTTTTTGAAGAGAATTTAGAGAGCTTTTTGAAGAGCTTTTTGAGAGCTTTTTAGAGAGGATTTTTGTCCCTTTCAAGCTTGTATGGATCTATATTTATAGAGGAGAATGAGGAGACAAGAAAACATGGAAAGAATCTCCCTCATAATGTTGTGTTTTAAGACCATGATCAAGATTTGAAAAAAATGCCATATTTGATGATTTTATGCCATTTTTACATGTGAATGAACCTGGATATATTTGAAAAGTTATTTCACGAAATCAATTGACATAAAACAGCATAAAACTTTCCCAAAATGGATTCACATCAAAATTTACATTATTTCTATTATTTATTTATTTAATTCTGAATTTTAATGAATAAAATATCAAAATAAATAGCATAAATAGTAGAAAAATGTATGGGTGGGCTTAGAGATCGTGGACCATGTTAGGAATGAGTTTCAAACTTGAAAAGATAGGCCCATTTGGAAAAATCCAAGTTTGGTCAATATTTGCTTCATGCATTTTTTCAAAAAATTGTCTAACTTTGACAATGCATAACTCCCTCAATTTTAATTCTTTGGAGGTGTTCTTCGACTTTTTAGAAATATTAAAATGTCCTATAACCAACCCTTTTGTTCTCATCTCATTTTGATATTCCATTCTCAAGTTAGAAGCTTTGACAAAAAAGGTGTTTTTGGTGACTTTCAAAAATGACATATAATGTCAAAATTCATAACTTCTTGTGAGTGCATAATTTGATCTTGGGGTGTGAAGATGGATTGTGGGGAATTGCATCCTATTCAAAATGAGCTTTGTATTGGTCATTTCTAATAAAGTATGAGAAAGTTATGCTTCGTCAAAGTTGAGTTGACTTTTCCTACAAAACCCTAATTTAGCAACTTTTGAATCTTGATGAATTTTGAGCAATCCTTGATGAATCATGATCAAACCTTGATCAAATGATTAAATAACATTCAAAATGAGAATGTTGACAAAAAATTTGAAGTTTGACTGTATGTAGGTCACAGTTGACTTTTGTCTTAGCATAGTCGATTTTTGGACCTTTGAGCAATTGACTGAGCAAACTTTCTCTGCAGGGCTTGAAATTTGACATGGATGATCTTGAAGATATATTAGGATATTGGTGAGAACTTGAGGTCATTTGTATTCAAGGATATTTATGCAACACAAAACCCTAATTTTGGGTTGACTGTCTTAGGAGATAACTTGTCTGACCAACTCTTGAGCAACCTTGAGCAACTTGGAGATTTTTCTTGCCATGTCTTGAGGAATATAGGAGGGAAAATTGTGGGGTACAACAGCTGCCCCTGTTCAATCTTCTTAAACCTGAGGATGTATATTGGCTTTCATGCCTTTCGTGATCCGAAGGTGGAAGATGATTGAACACTAGAGTGCCCAGAAATTTGCACTCGCATGAAGTGGTATCAGCCTTGTGATGTCGGGAACGGGATTTCAGATGCCATTTGGAGATTGCTGACGGGAGGATGGGCTTAAAGATGACATCTGCAAGAATGTCGATCGCATAAGAGATTCCTTAGCAAGAGCTTGTATACCTGTTGTTGTAGAAGATTCCGCTGGGGAAGTCTAATTTTATTGAGATTTAGGAACTTGCCTGTACTTCAACTGAGAGAACATCTCTGCTGAGTTTTAAGAACTTGTCCGTAATTCAACTGGGGGGAAACATCTTCATCGAGATTTAAGAACTCGTCTTTAATTCAACTGAGAAAACTCTGCTGAGATTTAGGCACTGTCTGTACTTCGACGGAGGAGAATTATCGAGATTTAGAACCTTATCTGTAATTCAACTGAGGATAATTCGGTTGAGTTTTAAGAACCGGTCAGTAGTTCGACTGAGGGAAACATCTTCATAGAGATTTAAGACTTGTCTGTAATTCAACCGAGGATAATTTTGTTGAGATTTAAGAACTGTCAGTAATTCGACGGAGGAGATTGTCGAGATTTAGGACCTTATCTGTAATTCAACTGAGGATAATTCTGTTGAGATTTAAGAACCGGTCAGTACATCGACTGAGGGAAACATCTTCATCGAGATTTAGGACTTGTATGTAATTCAACTGAGGATAATTCTGTTGAGATTTAAGAACTGTCAGTAATTCGACGGAGGAAATTGTCGAGATTTAGGACCTTATCTGTAATTCAATTGAGGATAATTCTGTTGAGATTTAAGAACCGGTCAGTACTTCGACTGAGGGAAACATCTTCATCGAGATTTTAGGAACTGTCTGTAATTCAACCGAGGATAATTCAGTTGAGATTTAAGAACTCGTCCACACTTCGACGGAGGAAAATTGTCGAGATTTAGAACCTTATTTGTAATTCAACCGAGGATAATTCAGTTGAGATTTAAGAACCGGCCAGTACTTCGACTGAGGGAAACATCTTCATCGAGATTTAAGAACTTGCCCGTAATTCAACTGAGAAACTCTGCTGAGATTTAGGAACTCGTCTATAATTCGACGGAGGAAAAAGCTTCATAGCTTTGAATTTTGTGAGAATTTAACCGCATCTTTCCTGAAAGATGAAAGTTAGTTGTATGTAATGCATGATATGTATTAGGCAAATGATGTTCTCAAAATAAATGAGATTGTGTTGTATGATGCATATATGCATGGGTCGTGATGTATGAAAATGTAATGTTTGTAGCTGGGGGAAATAAATCACGGATAGCTGCTGGAGAAAAGAGTAGAATTCTTCGTTTCCGCTGGGGATGGCGAGCGAAGATGATTATGATAATAAACCTGCAGGAGAGGATAACTCCGTTGGGGAATAAACTGATGAGGAGATTACTCTGTGGGGAAGAGATGTTCTGTAGAGGATTCCACTGATAAATTCCGCCGGGGATGAATTATCGTTGCTGGTGATACTGAATCCTGTTGGGGATTGACTTCTTGTTTGTGAAAGGAAAGAACTCCGCTGGGGATGACCTTTCAGTTGCGATTTCACTGGGGATAACCTTTTAGACTCTTATGGGGATAATCCTTTGAACTTTATGGGGACAATCTTCCAAAGTCTACTGGGGATAATTCTCCAAACTCCACTGGGGAAGCTTTTTTCAGACTGCGCTGGGAAAAATTTTAAACTCCACTGGGGATATTTTGTATTTTTCCGTGGAATGTTCTTATACTCCGCTGGGGAATATTAAGATCTTTTAGTGCCGATGGTAGATAAATTCTGCTTGGGGAGAAGATTACCGATTCATTAACAGTTGCGAGTCTCAGCTGGGGAGAGCTAACATTACTGTCTTTTTCTTACTCTGCGAGAAGTGAATGTTACTAGGACGCATGCTAAGAATATGACGATGGCTTTGCCTCGAGACTTTTCTGCCCCAGTATCCGCGGGAGAAGGTTCATGCAGAGGCCTTGTGGATCGAGTAATATCCCAACCTATGAGGTGATTGGTATCTTTCGATTAAAATGACAAGTCTTCTTCTGGTAGGCAAGTGATGAGATGACAGGACATAGTCGTACGCTTTAATCCCCAACTTTTACCTGGACTTCCCTTTCGGGTTTTCAGTCCACCGGATACCCTTTTTTGCCCAAGCCGCCTTTTTAGGTTTTCAGCTTGCCGGGTGTACAAATCTTCTTTTGTTTTCATCCCTTATTTTTGCCCGAACCCTTTTGGTTCACTGGGAAGCACTTATTTTTGCCTAGGCCAGTCAACCTAGCGGGTCTTTATTCATGCGCGGTATTTTCTGACTATGTCCACGCTCTCAGAGTGTAGGGAGCTGTCATTGTCAGCAACGTTGTGTTGTCATACTACCAGAAGATGTTCGTTTGATCATGCAAGATTTGTTGCTGGAATTTATGTCCAATGCCCCAACTGATTCAGATGGAGATTTGCCCCTGGCTATTTGGCATCTTTGAGAGATTCCCTGAATCTTGACTTGATTGCCCCAGATGATAGACGATAATCATGTCGTGCCCCTTGGTTGGAAGTGTTTTTTCCACTTGAGGTGATCCTTTTATTGAGAAGGTTTTTTGTTCACTAGATATTTGTCGTGCGAATTTCTCTGCTGTTTGAACAAATAGTCATATGCAAACAATGTTATTTTAAGAATGCAAAGCTTATGTCTGTTTTGAAGTTCTTTGAAAATGCAGTTTTCAATAAAACAAGCGAATTTTTGTAAAATGTGATGTCAACTCAGGATTTTACAGCAAGCCCTACAGGAGTTAGAATACCTTTTGTAACAGTATGCTTTCAAACTAACCCATGCCTCAGCTAGGACTATTAAGGGTTATAACGTGGCCTGGTTCACGGTTCAAGAAACAAAGGATAAAGGCTCAAAATGTATTTGTACCCACCCGTTCTTCGTGATGTTCTTCAATCCTAAACTCAGCTAATCGTTCATTAGACCCCGTTTGAGTCTTTGCTCTGATATTCCAGTGATGGTTCGGATACTGACAATTTATTTTTAACAGGCACTCATTTTTGTTGAGAGTTTGTAGGACCTCTTTCTTTTTTATTTTATTATCCCTGTCTTTTGCCTGAACTGTTTCTTTTGTGATTACAGTCAGCGGGATGCCCCAGTTTTGTAAGTCTCCTTTGTAACACCCCAGTTTCAATTATTTGATTTATTTAATTGAGAAATTATTTTATTAGAATTAATAAAATGAAAAGGAATTATTTATTTTGGAATATTGGAAGAAAATAAAAGAAATAAGAAATATGGGTTTCTTTTAAGTTATTGGGCTTGGAGGTTGTTAGTAAAGAGTGGGGGTGCAAGAGAAATAAAGATATGTTTTGGAACTTAAGCTATTTTTCTCATTATTCACGATAACACAGAGTTTGGGAAATTTGGGGAAATAGAGCTCTGAAGGTGAGAAGAACGAAGAACATCGCTCAAGAACTCAAGCTGCAATTTGATAAGGTAAGGGGGGCTACTACTCGATTTACTTTTGCTTATGGGTTTATGTACGGTTGATTCGGGTAATCGTAGGAAGAAACCCCAATTATTAGATGTTATTAGGGATCGATACCCTTAGGATTGAACCTTGTTAGAAAAGGTTTAGGTTCCCAATTTTATGAATCAATTAGGGATTTTAGGTTCCTATGGTGGATTGGATGTCTTTGTACTGTATTGCACTACCGTAGAGAGGTATTTTCGTGCAAAAATATGGGTATATGAGCTGCTGCAAGAACAGAAAATTTGGGTTCGCACTCATCAACACGGGCGCGTTGATTTACGCGGGCACCCGTGTTGATTCACTGTAATGCTGATGAAAATGTGTTTTCTGGCCATAATTCAACACGGGCACCCGTGTTGATTCACTGTGTTGGCATAAAAATGTGTTTTCTGGGCACAATTCAACACGGGCCGTGTTGATTCACACGGGCGCCCGTGTTGATCCCCTGTTTTGTCAGAAAAAACGTGTTTTCTGGACACATTTCCACACGGGCAGTGTTGTTTTACACGGGCACCCGTGTTAAACCTCCTGTGTTGGTTTTTAAACTATGTTTTCTGTGCATGCTGTTAAGTACGGATTGATCCGGTTTTGATGTGCAGTGTTTGACATGTTTTGAATATGTGTTTATTGATTTCCTAGTGTTGATTGATGCGTGTATCGAATAACGATTGTATGTTATGATACCAACACTATGTGGATTTTATTGTCATGCTTTTAGATGATGTTATCAAGCATGAATTATGATATAACTTGATATGATTGATGTTTAATAGTATGCTGAGTGATTACATGCTATTCATATCATGTTATATTTGATATTGTTGATGTTGCATGATATGTCGATTGATGTTAATAGTATGCTGAGTGTTACATACTTTACATATCATGTTGCATTTGTTAATTCCCATTGTGTGGAATTAACATGGTGGCCAATATACGTGTCCGCGATTTAATGGAACGTTGAGGTGGTAGCCGTGTCCGCGATATAATGGAACGGTGAGTTATCCGTGACCCGAGATTTAATGGGGCGGTAAAATGGTACCACATGCATGGGTGTGTTGCATTACATTGAATATGACATGAATGGATGATTTTTCCAATGTTGTATTTGATTGATTGTATGCATGTATTGAGACTAAGTTGTTAACGATGTTTGATGTTAATAAGTAAGCATGAAAAGTATGATATTATGAATATATGGATTGTAAAGGTTTTTGTAATCTATGAAACATGCTAATTGTTGGGTGATGCTTATGGTTTCCGGAATGGATTGTTATGAACGTATAATCAAATGTATAGTTGAGATGCTCACCCTTACTGTTGAATATTTCAGATTGAGGAGCTTCGTTCAGGTGCTTGGCGAAGGCTTGTCATTTCTAGTTTATTTCCGTTTTAGTATTGTCCGGGTCATGCTCTGGTAGTTGTAACTCCGGGAACGTTTGTTTGTCGAGCTGCTTTAGTCAGACTCGTTTATTTCCCTTTGTTTGTTATAATATGAGGTTGACATTTTCCAGGTGTTAATCCCTGATGATTTTGAAAATATTATAACATTGGTTTTATTAATTAAATTATTCCGCTGTGTAAACATGTATGAGTTACTACTATGATTATGCATGACAGGAACTTGTTTTTATTAAAAGAGAATTGTGACATCCTCGTTGATACATGTACTCTGAAATTATAATTTTAATTATTCGCGAAAATTTATTCGGGGTTTTTAGAGGGTGTTACAATAGTGGTATCAGAGCATAGTCGATCGTTGCGACCAGAGTCTTGAGTCAGTCATTCCTTTTGTATGCGACTAGTGCAAGGTAACACTGTCGATACTGTATTCTGATGTGGAGTATGTTTTAATTCTCAGGAATATGGCTGGAAGAGGTAACGGACGAAATGATGCTGCACTCGCTGAGGCCTTGGGGATGTTAGCTGGTGTACTTGCTGGAAACCCAACTAGAGGCGTGATTGGTGCTGATAGGCAATTGGGGAACTTCCAAAGGAACAATCCTCCGTTGTTCAAAGGTACATATGACCCTGAAGGTGCTCAGAAGTGGCTGAAGGAAATCGAAAGGATTTTCCGTGTAATTGATTGTGCTGAAGATCTGAAAGTCAGATATGGTACGCATATGTTGGCAGAAGAAGCCGACGACTGGTGGGTTGCAACAAGGACTGAAATGGTTCAGGATGGAGAGGCACTGACTTGGGCTAACTTCAGAAGGGCTTTTCTGAGGAGGTACTTTCCTGAAGATGTTCGGGGAAGAAAGGAAATTGAGTTTTTGGAGCTTAAGCAGGGCAATCTGACTGTTAGTGAGTATGCTACTAAGTTCACTGAGCTGGCAAAGTATTATGCTCACTACAACAATGATGAGGCTGGAGAATTCTCTAAATGTATCAAATTTGAGAATGGTCTCCGAGATGAGATTAAGCAGGGAATCAGGTACCAGCGTATTCGTAGATTTTCTGATCTGGTGGATTGTAGCAGAATCTTGGAAGAAGATATTACCAAGAATAGGTCGTCTCACTCTCGTGGGGCTGTTGATAAAAGAGGAAAGCAACATATGGACCATGGCAAGCCATATGGTAGAGATAACCAGAAATCAGGTGGATGGAAAAGGCCTAGTGGGGGAGATTCTAAGGCTCCTATCAGATGCTACAGGTGTGGTGAGTCTGGTCATCACATTCGAGATTGCAAGAGTGATGAGAAGAAGTGCTATAAATGTGGAAAGGCTGGTCATTTGTCTATTGATTGCAAAGGGAAGTCTGTTACTTGTTACAATTGTGGCGAAGAAGGTCACATTCGTCCGCAGTGTCCTAAGCCTAAGAAGGATCAGTCAGGTGGAAAAGTGTTCGCTTTGTCTGGATCTGAGACTACTCCAGAGGATCGATTGATTAAAGGTACGTGTTTTATTCATGGCACACCTTTAGTTGCAATTATTGATACTGGTGCAACTCATTCTTTCATTTCTTTGGATTGTGCTGAGAGGTTGAAACTGGACATATCTGATATGCGAGGTAGCATGGTTGTTGATACTCCTGCATCGGGTTCAGTGACAACTTCACTTGTATGTAGGAATTGTCCTATTGAGATTTTTGGTAGAGGTTTCGGTATAGATTTAGTGTGCCTACCGCTTGAACAAATTGATATTATCCTTGGGATGAACTGGTTGGAATTCAACCGGGTTCATCTGAACTGTTTTGCTAAGACGGTGATTTTTCCAGAAGCAGTTGGTGTCGAGAATTTGACTATGACTGCTAGGCAGGTACAAGAAGCAATGGAAGACGGTGCTAATGTGTTTATGTTACTTGCTTCGTTAGATGCAACAGGAAAGGTCAGGAGTGGTGAATTGCCAGTGGTGTGTGATTTTCCAGAAGTCTTTCCTGATGATGTTGGTGAGTTACCTCCTGAGAGAGAAGTGGAATTTTCTATAGATTTGATTCCTGGTACGAGACCGGTGTCGATGGCGCCATATCGTATGTCTGCGTCTGAGTTGGCTGAATTGAAGAGTCAGTTGGAAGATTTACTGGAGAAGAAGTTTATTCGTCCAAGTGTTTCGCCTTGGGGTGCTCCGGTATTGTTGGTCAAGAAGAAAGAAGGTTCTATGAGACTGTGTGTTGATTACAGGCAATTGAACAAGGTAACCATTAAGAATCGGTATCCGTTACCGAGGATTGATGATTTAATGGATCAGCTAATTGGAGCCAGTGTATTCAGTAAGATTGACTTGAGATCTGGATATCACCAGATTCGTGTGAAAGCGGAAGATATTCAAAAGACTGCTTTTCGAACGAGGTATGGGCATTATGAATATTCTGTTATTCCGTTCGGAGTTACTAATGCACCTGGTGTTTTCATGGAATATATGAACAGGATTTTTCACCCGTACCTGGATAAGTTTGTTGTGGTTTTTATTGATGACATTCTGATTTATTCCAAGAATGACGAAGAGCATGCGGAACATCTCAGAATTGTGTTAGAGTTGTTGAAAGATAAGAAGTTGTATGCAAAGTTGTCCAAATGTGAGTTCTGGCTGAATGAAGTTAGTTTTCTTGGACATGTGATTTCTAAAAATGGTATTGCAGTGGATCCTACAAAAGTAGAAGCAGTATCTCAGTGGGAAGCGCCGAAGACTGTTTCTGAAATCAGAAGTTTCCTTGGTCTTGCAGGTTATTACAGAAAGTTTATCGAAGGATTCTCAAAGTTAGCATTGCCGTTGACGAAGTTGACTCGTAAAGGACAAGCGTTTATTTGGGATTCTGATTGTGAGAAAGGTTTCCAAGAATTGAAGCGGAGATTGACTAGTGCTCCTATTCTGATTTTGCCGAATCCGGTGGAATCTTTTGTGGTCTATTGTGATGCATCTCTGTTGGGTCTAGGTGGTGTTTTAATGCAGAATCAACAGGTAGTTGCGTATGCTTCGAGACAGTTGAAGGTTCATGAAAGGAACTATCCTACTCATGACTTAGAGTTGGCAGCAGTTGTGTTTGTCTTGAAATTGTGGAGACATTATCTGTATGGTTCGAGATTTGAAGTGTATAGTGATCATAAGAGTTTGAAGTATCTTTTCGATCAGAAAGAGCTCAATATGAGGCAAAGAAGGTGGTTGGAATTTCTCAAAGATTATGATTTTGGTTTGAATTACCATCCTGGTAAGGCAAATGTGGTTGCAGATGCTTTGAGCAGGAAATCCTTGCATATGTCTATGATGATGGTTCGTGAATTGGATTTAATTGAACAATTCCGAGATTTGAGTTTAATTTGTGAAAGTACTCCGAAGTGTGTTCGTTTGGGTATGTTGAAACTTACTAGTGGTATTCTAGAAGAGATCAGGATCGGGCAGAAATCTGATGTTAATTTAGTTGATAAATTGACATTGATCAACCAAGGTCAAGGTGGTGAGTTTAGAATTGATGAAAATGATGTTATGAGATTTGGCGATAGAGTTTGTGTTCCTGATGTCGCAGAAATCAAGAAGAGTATATTAGAGGAAGGACATCGCAGTGGGATGAGCATTCATCCGGGTGCCACGAAAATGTATCATGATTTGAAGAAATTGTTTTGGTGGCCGGGAATGAAAAAGGAAATAGCTGAATTTGTGTATGCATGTTTAATCTGTCAGAAATCGAAGATTGAGCATCAGAAGCCGTCTGGAGTTATGCAGCCGATGTTTATTCCAGAATGGAAGTGGGATAGTATTTCTATGGATTTTGTATCCGGGTTGCCGAGGACTCCTAAGAATTGTGAAGCGATATGGGTTGTTGTGGATAGACTGACTAAGTCTGCTCATTTTATACCGGTGCGAATGGATTACTCAATGGAGAGATTGGCACAGTTATATATTGAGAAAATAGTGAGTTTGCATGGAGTTCCTTCTAGTATTGTGTCAGATAGAGATCCGAGATTTACTTCGAAATTTTGGGAAGGATTGCAGAAGGCTTTGGGTACTAAATTGAGGTTGAGTTCAGCTTACCATCCTCAGACTGATGGACAGACGGAGAGGACGATTCAATCGTTAGAAGATTTATTGCGTGCTTGTGTTTTAGAGAAGGGTGGAGCTTGGGATAGCTATTTGCCATTGATTGAATTTACTTATAACAATAGTTACCATTCGAGTATTGGTATGGCTCCGTTTGAGGCATTGTATGGTAGACGGTGTAGAACGCCTTTGTGTTGGTATGAATCTGGAGAGAGTTCAGTAATTGGGCCAGAGATTGTTCAGCAGACTACTGAAAAGATCAAATTGATTCAAGAGAAGATGAGAGCTTCTCAGAGTCGTCAGAAAAGTTATCATGATAAGAGGAGAAAGAATTTAGAATTCAGTGCTGGAGATCATGTGTTTATGAGAGTTACTCCGATGACGGGTATTGGTCGAGCGTTGAAATCTAAGAAGTTGACTCCGCGTTTTATTGGTCCGTTTCAGATTACGGAAAGAGTTGGAGAAGTTGCTTATCGTATTGCTTTACCTCCGAGACTTGCGAATTTGCACGATGTTTTTCATGTTTCTCAGTTGAGGAGATACATTCCAGACCCATCTCATGTAATCCAAATAGATGATGTACAGGTGAGAGATAACCTGACAGTAAAAACATTGCCTATGAGGATAGAAGATCGGGAAGTGAAACAGTTAAGAGGTAAAGAGATAGCATTAGTGAAGGTTGCTTGGGGAGGTCCAGCAGATGGAAATATCACTTGGGAGCTGGAGAGCCAGATGAAAGAGGCTTATCCGGAACTGTTCGTCTAAGGTATGTTTTCGAGGACGAAAACTCTTTTAGTGGGGGAGAGTTGTAACACCCCAGTTTCAATTATTTGATTTATTTAATTGAGAAATTATTTTATTAGAATTAATAAAATGAAAAGGAATTATTTATTTTGGAATATTGGAAGAAAATAAAAGAAATAAGAAATATGGGTTTCTTTTAAGTTATTGGGCTTGGAGGTTGTTAGTAAAGAGTGAGGGTGCAAGAGAAATAAAGATATGTTTTGGAACTTAAGCTATTTTTCTCATTATTCACGATAACACAGAGTTTGGGAAATTTGGGGAAATAGAGCTCTGAAGGTGAGAAGAACGAAGAACATCGCTCAAGAACTCAAGCTGCAATTTGATAAGGTAAGGGGGGCTACTACTCGATTTACTTTTGCTTATGGGTTTATGTACGATTGATTCGGGTAATCGTAGGAAGAAACCCCAATTATTAGATGTTATTAGGGATCGATACCCTTAGGATTGAACCTTGTTAGAAAAGGTTTAGGTTCCCAATTTTATGAATCAATTAGGGATTTTAGGTTCCTATGGTGGATTGGATGTCTTTGTACTGTATTGCACTGCCGTAGAGAGGTATTTTCATGCAAAAATATGGGTATATGAGCTGCTGCAAGAACAGAAAATTTGGGTTCGCACTCATCAACACGGGCGCGTTGATTTACGCGGGCACCCGTGTTGATTCACTGTAATGCTGATGAAAATGTGTTTTCTGGCCATAATTCAACACGGGCGTGTTGATTAACACGGGCACCCGTGTTGATTCATTGTGTTGGCATAAAAATGTGTTTTCTGGGCACAATTCAACACGGGCCGTGTTGATTCACACGGGCGCCCGTGTTGATCCCCTGTTTTGTCAAAAAAACGTGTTTTCTGGACACATTTCCACACGGGCAGTGTTGTTTTACACGGGCACCCGTGTTAAACCTCCTGTGTTGGTTTTTAAACTATGTTTTCTGTGCATGCTGTTAAGTACGGATTGATCCGGTTTTGATGTGCAGTGTTTGACATGTTTTGAATATGTGTTTATTAATTTCCTAGTGTTGATTGATGCGTGTATCGAATAACGATTGTATGTTATGATACCAACACTATGTGGATTTTATTGTCATGCTTTTAGATGATGTTATCAAGCATGAATTATGATATAACTTGATATGATTGATGTTTAATAGTATGCTGAGTGATTACATGCTATTCATATCATGTTATATTTGATATTGTTGATGTTGCATGATATGTCGATTGATGTTAATAGTATGCTGAGTGTTACATACTTTACATATCATGTTGCATTTGTTAATTCCCATTGTGTGGAATTAACATGGTGGCCAATATACGTGTCCGCGATTTAATGGAACGTTGAGGTGGTAGCCGTGTCCGCGATATAATGGAACGGTGAGTTATCCGTGACCCGAGATTTAATGGGGCGGTAAAATGGTACCACATGCATGGGTGTGTTGCATTACATTGAATATGACATGAATGGATGATTTTTCCAATGTTGTATTTGATTGATTGTATGCATGTATTGAGACTAAGTTGTTAACGATGTTTGATGTTAATAAGTAAGCATGAAAAGTATGATATTATGAATATATGGATTGTAAAGGTTTTTGTAATCTATGAAACATGCTAATTGTTGGGTGATGCTTATGGTTTCCGGAATGGATTGTTATGAACGTATAATCAAATGTATAGTTGAGATGCTCACCCTTACTGTTGAATATTTCAGATTGAGGAGCTTCGTTCAGGTGCTTGGCGAAGGCTTGTCATTTCTAGTTTATTTCCATTTTAGTATTGTCCGGGTCATGCTCTGGTAGTTGTAACTCCGGGAACGTTTGTTTGTCGAGCTGCTTTAGTCAGACTCGTTTATTTCCCTTTGTTTGTTATAATATGAGGTTGACATTTTCCAGGTGTTAATCCCTGATGATTTTGAAAATATTATAACATTGGTTTTATTAATTAAATTATTCCGCTGTGTAAACATGTATGAGTTACTACTATGATTATGCATGACAGGAACTTGTTTTTATTAAAAGAGAATTGTGACATCCTCGTTGATACATGTACTCTGAAATTATAATTTTAATTATTCGCGAAAATTTATTCGGGATTTTTAGAGGGTGTTACATCCTTCATAGGTTTTGACTTAATGGGCTTTTATTTCTGAAAGATAATGACTGCCTGTGTTGACGATTATAAGGAACCATCACCATCTTTTATTTTGGAAGGACCTCTTTGATGCCATTCATTGTGGACCCGAATTAACTGAGAAACTACCCTGCCCCAGGTTATAATTAAGGGTTTTAATTTGTGAAAAGAAAAACTCCAACTTCTTTGGCTCAAAGGGGTTGACTAGGGATTATCTTCCTTATAACTCCACTGTTTAGGATTTGAAACAATGCCTGTACATCGTCAGCGGGGTCTGTTCAAAAGCATACTGTAGAGATTTTGGTATCATTTTTGTCATCCTCCCTCTAAAGGCTTAGAATTTTTAAATTGAGAGTTGATCATCACAAAAATGAAAGCTATTTGAATATAGTGAATACAAATGGATTGATTCAAAACAGACGTATGCGATGCATTGATAAAGTAACAAAGTTTGACATGAATATATGTTTGAACAATCAAAAGAAAATTACAAATTGAAAATTCTAATGAACAAAAAGTCTTCTCGTCTCGGGACTCGTCACTTCAAATGGTGAGCCTTGGAGGGATGGTAGAAGAACTCAGCCTGACCATCTTGCATGAATTACAATGCTCCTTCATCAATTAGGTTTTGAATTTTGTACTTCAACTTCCAACAGTCGTCAGTGTCATGCCCTGGGCTGTTAGAATGGTATGCACACCTTGCATCAGGATTGTAGTTGGGTGAAGAAGTCTTAGGATTCAGATGAGGTCCTACCAACGTCACCAGATTCAATCTCAACAGGTGTTGCAAAGCTTGGGACAACGGCATGTTGAGCTTGGTAAACGACCTCTGATTAACCCGTTGTTTATGGCAAGGTTGTTGTTGGACCCGTGAGGTAGTATCAACTTGGAGATTTCTATTCTTCATTAAACCAAACCTTTGACTTCTCGGAAGTTGATTAATGACTTGGTCCCCAGCCTTGACTGTTTGCTTCATGCTGTTGTATTTGTCTTGATGAAGCTAGTTGATAATGGTTCTCAGCTCTTCTTGTTCCCGAGCTAAGCCTTGGATAAGAGCCGTCTGCCCTAGCATCTGGGTTTTCATGGCACTGAACTCAGCTTGCAGTTGTTCCAGCCGTTCGTCCTTATTGTCTTCAGGACTTTTCTTGACCAAGTTCCCAACGAGGAGTGTTTTCAACTCTTCCTGCCCCTTAGACAGGTTTAGGAATATTTCCCTGAACTGAGTTTCTTGAATATCTCTGGTGTCTTGTTGGAGAGCCATTGCTGAAATAAAAACGAGAACATGAGAGACCTGTACTGGGAGACCTTTTATGCAATGATATGTATGATATATGTATGCAATGTTTTCAAGGATCTCGCGGGGTAAACAAGAAACTGTTAGAATTTGAATTTTGCAGCTTTGATTGAATAAACTTCGTGTCATCAAGAGTCCTTTTTCAAGAGTCAAGCTCACCATATCAAGTGGGTCATAGCCACCGACTCAAATTATCGTGTTTTGATCTCTAGATGACATTGGCTAGAGGAAAATAAATCCCCTTTGCCCCTTTCTAGATGTTTGATTTACCATAACCTGCATCACAAAACTTTGAGATCCTTGAAATGGTTAAGGAAATGTCAAGGCATGATGTTATGATGTGTATGTTATGCGTTTAAGCAAAAGTACGAGGTAATGTAAACAAGTAAATCTGGAAAGAAATCCAAGGTATTGGATAAGGACTGTAAACAAAATCTGCAAGGAACTCATGTTGTTAGATAACAAGAATGTGCAAGTAGTTCAAGTTTGAAAGCACACAAGTCACACAATAGCCCTTAAATTTCAGGCTGACATGGAGTTTAGGTATTACCCTCTTTCAGTTTAGTTGGTTCAACCTGTCCTAGTAATAGTAACCGGGTTCTAGAGGATCTCAATATCACTGACCACCCTCGATCGGTCATAATTCCAGTTTAGCAACCTTTTCTTGCGGCCGAAATCATCGCGAGAGTTTGGTCTCAATGAGTGTAGCATACTGCTACTGTTCTATGGCCGAGTTGGTCAATTATAGGTTCTAAGGTCAGTTTGTGCTTAATGACCCCTTAGAAGACCCATATTCTCCTCGTTGCGCCACAAGGGATATCGGTACAAACTAAAGTGTCACACCAACGTAGCTACTGCTTCAACTGTATCGGTCTATGCCGTACAGTTCCCTCAGAGTTTATTGCTACTTACCTAAAGGGTATCCCCCAGACCCGGGTTAGGATCTATAGTAACTCCGATTCAAACCCACAAAGATAAAGCATATAAATCAAGCAATTGAAAACATTATGATGAACTATTCCTAAGGTACACCCCACTTATAAATGTCCCCAGCAGAGTTGCCAGTTCTGTGATACGGTGGGAAGAACTGACAGTTTTTGGAATGCTGGTTTGTGTTTTGTGTTTGTTTTCACAAAATGTCGCGGTAAGCAAGAGTCGCCACCGACTTTTATTTTATCCAACAAGGAAAGGAAAAAAGCACAGAAAAATTCCTTTTTTGATATATTTCTGAGTACGGGGGGTAGATTATAGAAAGGGAAGGTATTAACATCCTTTCTATCCGTAGTTATCTACGGGCTCTTAGGTACTTGCTCATCATTTTCAAAATTGTTTTCTTTTGTTTGTGGGTTTGAAAAAGTTTTTGTTTCAACTTCGATTTAACGCTTGCTTCTGTCCTCAAGAGTGTAATGAAGTGTTTTTGAAAACTTTGTTTGAAAAGGAGTGTAAGTGTGAAAAATTTGTTTTATTTTGGATGAGCAAGTATCTAAGAACTATCTACCTACTCAAAAAAGGAATTGTTCTATGCTAATTTCTTTTAGACAATGCTATCCCACTATTAGTGAGTAGGTAGCACCGTCGTTGGAGTTTGGGGGTCAATTCGAATGAGGGACATACGATCACTAAAGCAATGTTAGGACGCCTTAGAGGTAACCCTAATGTCTTAGATCATTTGTTTGAGGCAACAATATCCGAGGCAACCGTTTCTAGGCGACTATGATCTTTTAGACAAGAGGACGACCTCTAAAGCGACCTATACTCAATGACCGTGTACAAAGGCAACCAAGTGGGATGTACCCTAGGAGTGCGCATGTGCGAGTGTGTCGTTTTCAGTTATTTTTTTATCTTTGTACATGTTAAAGGTGATCTAATTTGATTTTAAGATTAACATTCAGTCTTGACATGCAAACCCTATTATCAAACATCTAGCAGTTATAATTTGTGGAATTAAAATGTGGAAATTTAACTAACTATTACAAGGCGTCGGATATTTACATTGCCAAAAGCAACCCTTTGAAAATAAAAGCGATAAATGTAGAATGAACGTCCTAATTAAACTATTACATCCCATGAGCAGTTACATTAAATATCGTAAAATAAAATAAAATAAAAGCGGTAAAGGTAAATAAATGTCCAAACTAAATTATTACAAACTGTGAGCAGATACAATAATTGGGCAAAATAATAATAAAGCGCGCGATTAAAAATTAGATCGACGAGAAATTAGGGTTTTGACCCTTCTATCCTAATTAAAAAAAGAAAATGTTTTTTGTTGTTTTTTAATATTTTTTAAGAAAAAAAATTAGATTTTTAAATTAAATGAAAAATTGATTGGTTATTAAATTAATTAATGAAAATAATTAAATGACATATTTTTGGGTTTTTGTTATTTTAGGAAAGAAATAAAATAATTAAGTTAGTAATAAAACCTATTTATTCTAATTAATTTTAATTATGTAAAAAAGAAATTAAAGTTTTCTAATAATTAATAACCTAATTAAATTAATTACTTTTTTATAATAAAAATAAATATCTTGAATTTAATTGGATAGAAAAATGTTTTGTGATTTTTTGATAAAAAAGAAAATAATTTGATGGGTTAGTAAAATAAATAAATGAAATAATATAAATATAAAAGAATTAGAGAAAAGCAAACTGGGCCTGCAATGTGGGGGTGCAATCATCAGAAATCTCTAGGCCCGAATCTTCGAAAGCTTCATGCTCTAACTATGGTGTTTTTTTTATTCTTGCATGGAACCTATGATTCAAACATCCATAATTGTTCTATATAAACTCAAGCAAACGTTAGCATACCATAAAATATGATTAAAATTAGAGATTCGAAATTTAAAATTTTACCAAACCGGTGTCGTCAAATGGGGGCGTGCTAGGCGTGTGATGGATTTCTCTTAGGCCTTGTAATACTCTTTAGGACTTCAAGAGGATGGTTTGAGGCTTGATGTCAATTGAGAGAGACCGGAACCTCGAGATATGACTTGCACCAATTCTTTGATTTCTGGAGTGCTTTTTGAAGAGCATTTAGAGAGCTTTTTGAAGAGCTTTTTGAAGAGCTTTTTGAGAGCTTTTTAGAGAGGATTTTCGTCCCTTTCAAGCTTGTATGGCTCTATATTTATAGAGGAGAATGAGGAGACAAGAAAGCATGGAAAGAATCTCCCTCATAATGTTGTGTTTTAACACCATGATCAAGATTTGAAAAAATGCCATATTTGATGATTTTATGCCATTTTCACATGTGAATGAACCTGGACATATTTGAAAATTTATTGCACGAAATCAATTGACATAAACCAGCATAAAACTTTCCCAAAATGGATTCACATCAAAATTTACATTATTTCTATTATTTTTTTATTTAATTCTGAATTTTAATGAATAAAATATAAAAATAAATAGCACAAATAGTAGAAAAATGTATGGGTGGGCTTAGAGGTCGTGGACCATGTTAGGAATGAGTTTCAAACTTGAAAATATAGGCACATTTGGAAAAAATCCAAGTTTGGTCAATATTTGCTTCATGCATTTTTTCAAAAAATTGTCCAACTTTGACAATGCATAACTCCCTAAATTTTGACTCTTTGTAGGTGTTCTTGGACTTTTTAGAAATCTTGAAATGTTCTCTAACCAACCCTTTTGGTCTCATCTCATTTTGATATTCCATTCTCAAGTTAGAAGCTTTGACAAAAAAGGTGTTTTTGGTGACTTTCAAAAATGACATATAATGTCAAAATTCATAGCTTCTTGTGAGTGCGTAATTTGATCTTGGGGTGTGAATATGGATTGTTGGGAATTTCATCCTATTAAAAATGAGCTTTGGATGGGTCATTTCTCATAAAGTATGAGAAAGTTATGCTTCGTCAAAGTTGAGTTGACTTTTCCTACAAAACCCTAATTTAGCAACTTTTGAATCTTGATGAATTTTGAGCAATCCTTGATGAATCATGATCAAACCTTGATCAAATGATTAAATAACATTCAAAATGAGAATGTTGACAAAAAATTTTGAAGTTTGACTGTATGTAGGTCACAGTTGACTTTTGCCCTAGCACAATCAATTTTTGGACCTTTGAGAAATTGACTAAGCAAACTTTCTCTGCAGGGCTTGAAATTTGACATGGATGATCTTGACAATATATTAGGATATTGGTTAGAACTTGAGGTCATTTGGATTCAAGGATCTTTATGCAACACAAAACCCTAATTTGGGGTTGACTGTCTTAGGAGATAGCTTGTCTGACCAACTCTTGAGCAACCTTGAGCAACTTGGAGATTTTTCATGCCATGTCTTGAGGAATATGAGAGGTAAAATTTTGGGGTACAACAGCTGCCGCTGTTCAATCTTCTTAAACATGAGGATGTATATTGGCTTTCATGCCTTTCGTGATCCGAAGGTGGAAGATGATTGAACACTAGAGTGCCCAAAAATTTGCACTCGCATGAAGTGGTATTAGCCTTGTGATGTCGGGAATGGGCTTTCAGATGCCATTTGGAGATTGCTGACGGGAGGATGGGCTTAAAGATGCCATCTGCAGGAATGTCGATCGCATAAGAGATTCCTTAGCGAGAGCTTGTATACCTGTTGTTGTAGAAGATTCCGCTGGGGAAGTCTAATTTTATTGAGATTTAGGAACTTGCCTGTACTTCAACTGAGAGAACATCTCTGCTGAGTTTTTAGAATTTGTCCGTAATTCAACTGGGGGGAAACATCTCCATCGAGATTTAAGAACTCGTCTGTAATTCAACTGAGAAAACTCTGCTGAGATTTAGGCACTGTCTGTACTTCGACAGAGGAGAATTGTCGAGATTTAGAACCTTACCTGTAATTTAACTGAGGATAATTCGGTTGAGATTTGAGAACGGGTCAGTAGTTCGACTGAGGGAAACATCTTCATCGAGATTTAGGACTTGTCTGTAATTCAACCAAGGATAATTTTGTTGAGATTCAAGAACTGTCAGTAATTCGACGTAGGAGATTGTCGAGATTTAGGACCTTATCTGTAATTCAATTGAGGATAATTCTGTTGAGATTTAAGAACCGGTCAGTACTTCGGCTGAGGGAAACATCTTCATCGAGATTTAGGACTTGTCTGTAATTCAACCGAGGATAATTCTGTTGAGATTTAAGAACTGTCAGTAATTCGACGGAGGAAATTGTCGAGATTTAGGACCTTATCTGTAATTCAACTGAGGATAATTCTGTTGAGATTTAAGAACCGGTCAGTACTTCGACTGAGGGAAACATCTTCATTGAGGTTTAGGACTTGTCTGTAATTCAACCGAGGATAATTTTGTTGAGATTTAAGAACTGTCAGTAATTCGACGGAGGAAATTGTCGAGATTTAGGACCTTATATGTAATTCAGCTGAGGATAATTCTGTTGAGATTTAAGAACCGGTCAGTACTTCGACTGAGGGAAACATCTTCATCGAGATTTTAGAAACTGTCTGTAATTCAATCGAGGATAATTCAGTTGAGATTTAAGAACTCATCCACACTTCGACGGAGGAAAATTGTCGAGATTTAGAACCTTATCTGTAATTCAACCGAGGATAATTCAGTTGAGATTTAAGAACCGGTCAGTACTTCGACTGAGGGAAATATCTTCGTCGAGATTTAAGAACTTTCCCGTAATTCAACTGAGAAACTCTGCTGAGGTTTAGGAACTCGTCTATAATTCGACGGAGGAAAAAGCTTCATAGCTTTGAATTTTGTGAGAATTTAACCGCATCTTTCCTGAAAGATGAAAGTTAGTTGTATGTAATGTGTGATACGGTGGGAGAACTGACTGTGGTTTTGCGTTTGTTTTCGCAAATGTTTCGATTGAGCAAGAGTCGCCACCGACTTTTTATTTTATCCTAAGGAAAGGTTTAAAAAGCACAGCAAAAACCTTTGAGATTTTTCTTGGGTTCGGGGAGTAGATTATAGAAAGGGAAGGTATTAGCACCCTTTCTATCCATGGTTATCCATGGGCTCTTAGGTACTTTCTTAGATCAACTTGCCTTGGTTTTCAATTGTTTGAAATGGTGCTTTGTGCGTGGCTTTGAAAATGTTTCGAAAAAGATGCCTTGTCTAGGCTACCCTTGTAACAATTCTTTACTCGAATGTTTTACAAAAGGTGTTTGTCTTTTTGAAAAGATGTTTCAAGGTTTTTGAAAGTTTGTTTTGAAAGTGTTTGTGAAGTGTGGTTTGAAAAAATAGGCAAGTGTTTTTGTTTCGCAAGTTGACAAGTACTTAAGAGCGATCTACCCTAAAGTTCTCAAAGATTTTTGTTATGTTTTAACTCTTTTAACAATTTTGTTCCACCATTGAATTTGGTGGACAATCTTGTGTTTAGGATGTGAAAGGGACGGCCGCGGGTCATCGCTTAGACCATAATTGCAATGGTACCAAGTATCTTTGGGCAATTTTCCTTTAAGGGACTTGATCATTTTTTAGGCAACTTTTCGAAAGCGTCATCGAGGGACTATGATCATTTTGAATTGTTTGCTTTGCCCAAAGAGACCTAACATGCAATATGGCCTAATTTTGAAAGGCAACAAGTGGATGTAACCCTAGGGGTGTTAGTGTGCAAGTGTGTTTTATTGCATACAAGAGTTTTTTTCTTTGAATTAGGTTTTTCTATTTCATTGATTTTATCTTTCCATACACGTCCTAATTACTAGCAATAAGAAGCGGAAATGTAAAATCCTACGCTATTACAACAATTAGGGGAGGGGGATACACATTTGTACATGGGGGGTTCAACGAGAAAAATAGACAAAAAAGAAAATAGCAAAAAACAAGATATAGAGAGAGAGAGAGAGAGAGAGCCCACGCGCTGCTGGGAGGTCATCAGAAGTTCTGACTCAGCTCCGCTGCCAGATGATCAACCTCTTGGTTAAACTGTATGAGTCAGAACTTCTGACTCTGGCACCTGCAAAACAGAACCTTGTTAGTGGGGAAACCAGAAATTCTGATTCCCCTGCGCTGCAAGACAGAAGTTTGTTAGTGGAGAAACCAGAAGTTCTGATTCTGCTGAAAAGGCAATAACTCTCAGAGGTTCTGATATCATTGACAGCAAAACAGGCTTCAGATGTGCTAACGTCAAAGTCAGCACTTAGCTTTTCCCTGTACTAATCAGAACATCTGCAATTCTGTTGTTACTCCACAAAACAGGAAACATATTTGGAACAGATCCAGCAAATACAAAAATGTTTCAGAGGTCAGAACCACCAAGGTCACAAGCAAGTCCTATACTGGCTCAGAACGTTCTGAGGTATGAAAATCCTCAGAACATAAACAACAACAACATGATATTTACATTATGTTTATTTGAGTATGCACAGCTGATGATGCTTAACAGCGTGATGAGGGTCAGCAGGTGCTTACCTGACTGTTGGAAAAGTTTGTGGGTGAAAGTTAGCTTTTGGCTCTGGTGGTGTTCTGGACAGATTCTCTTTGAAAGGGTAGGTAATGGTGTATACGTATGTAGGGTCAGAAGTTTGGAAAGGGTGTTTTTGGTTCACAAAGAAAACTGGATATTTGATGAAGTTTGAAGGTGAGAAACTCAAAGTTATGAAACAAACTGGAGATTTTGGCAGAGTTTCAGAACGCTATGTTGCTAAGAGTTATGTTTCTCACTTAGCAATTTTTCTGTTTCTTTTCTGAACGCCTTTTGCAGTGGACAATGACTCACTATTTATAGGCAAAGTTATTGTGGGTGTTTTGAACATTAAGGCGCCAACAGAGTTTGAATTACTCTTTGACAGAAATTCCTGGGAAGTTGTGATAACAGATAGCCTTCAGCCTAGGCTGCAGCAGCAGGCGTAGATTGGGGAGAAGTGACCTCTGAAGTGGGCGGTGGCGCGTAGACCCATGCCAGAATCTGCACAAAAGCGTTTTCCAAGCCACACGTGAATGTTCATGAGTGGTTGGAAGCATTAATGGGCATTAAATGGTGATAAGACCTATCAACATCAATATTCTGGTAATGGAAACCAACGTTGAATCAGCAGTTCTGTTTTAAAAAGAACAGCGTAAACCATGCTCTGGCCTTGGCTTCCTGTTGTCTTAGTAAGCTCTGGAGATTCTCCTGATTTTCTGATACGTTCCTTGGATTTACTTCTGGACCTCCTGGGCTTAGAGATTCTGTATCAGTGTAACACCCACTCTTCTGATCTTTCATCTTCTGATTTCAGCATGTTCTGAAAGAACCTTCAGACTTCCCTGCTTCTCTTGTATTCCTTTAGCAAATTCTGACTGAGCTTGTGTAACTGCTGAAGGGGCATGTTCTGTCTGAGGCTTACATACTGAACCATGTTTACAACTTCTGATTGAACTGATGTAGCTGCTGAAAAGCCAACTTCTGACCACGCTGAGCCAAGCTTGCAACTTCTGACCGTTTTTATCTGGAATGGGTCCAGAAGTTCTGAAGCGCTGATTTTTCTTAAACACTCATTTTTTTTAGAGAAACGTTCTAAGTACTTAGAACTTGATTTTTCTCAAGATAAAAGTGTTGTTTTTGGAGTTCGTGGGATCATCTTGCTCTTGTAAGTGGCTTGCTTGGGCAAAAGGATAACTCAGGACTTGGATTTGTTTCAGAGGGACCTTGAAAATCCAAGATGGTTTCCTGAAGAAAGGGAGGGAAAATTTTGGGGTACAACAGTTGCCCCTGTTCAATCTTCTTGAACCTGAAGAGTTCGATTGGCAATCTTGCCTTTCGTGACTCGAAGGTAAAAGGAGATTGGACACTAGAGTGCCCTTAAATTTGCACTCGTCAAAGCAATGGATGCGGAAATGGGCTTAAAGATGCCATTTGGGGATGGGCTTAAAGATGCCATCTGGAAGGGTGACAGAATCTCGTCGGGGATGGGCTTAAAGATGCCATCTGGAATGAAGATCAGAAAGGTGTCCATGTTTTGAACCATCTCTGGACTGGGGCTTGAATAAGCAATAGATTGACATCCGTTGTTGGGAAGAATCCGTAAACTGCTCTCAAAAGTTGCATCTGAACAAGCGATAGATTAACATCCGTTGTTGGGAAGAATCCATAAACTGTTTTCAGAAGTCTTGAGGTTGAATAAGCAATAGAGCAGCATCCGTTGTTGGGAAGCATCCGTAAACTGTTTTCAAAGGTTGCATCTGAACAAGTTGGTAGATTAGCATCCGTTGTTGGGAAGAATCCATAAACTGTTTTCAGAAGTCTTGAGGTTGAATAAGCAATAGAGCAGCATCCGTTGTTGGGAAGCGTCCGTAAACTGTTTTCAAAGGTTGCATCTGAACAAGTTGGTAGATTAGCATCCGTTGTTGGGAAGAATCCATAAACTGTTTTCAGAAGTCTTGAGGTTGAATAAGCAATAGAGCAGCATCCGTTGTTGGGAAGCGTCCGTAAACTGTTTTCAAAGGTTGCATCTGAAAAAGTTGGTAGATTAGCATCCGTTGTTGGGAAGAATCCATAAACTGTTTTCAGAAGTCTTGAGGTTGAATAAGCAATAGAGCAGCATCCGTTGTTGGGAAGCGTCCGTAAACTGTTTTCAAAGGTTGCATCTGAACAAGTTGGTAGATTAGCATCCGTTGTTGGGAAGAATCCATAAACTGTTTTCAGAAGTCTTGAGGTTGAATAAGCAATAGAGCAGCATCCGTTGTTGGGAAGCGTCCGTAAACTGTTTTCAAAGGTTGCATCTGAACAAGTTGGTAGATTAGCATCCGTTGTTGGGAAGAATCCATAAACTGTTTTCAGAAGTCTTGAATTTGGAAGAAGAACCGGTGTAGGGTTCCCTGATGATGAGCTCGCGTAGAACTACATCTGGATAAATCTGGGATAAGCATTAGAATGTTGCCATGTCTAGGTCAGATCTGAAATATTTCTGGAAAGAATTTCGGGAGATAATGATTTTTGTCTGTCGACTGATCTTACCTGAAAAGGTAAAGGGTTAGTTATATGCAATGTCATGATTCATGATGCAATGTATGTTATATGATATGAATGTAAATGGACGTGCATGTAAGCTGGAGGGCTGTCTTGCAAAGGATAGATGAATCCGAGATGGCTGAAGATAAAAGTATCTTGAATGCTGCCGGGAAGAATAATTCCTTGGCTGTTGCTGGGGAAGAGGGTTCCTGATGACTTCTACTGGGGAGCTTCGATCCAATAGACTCATGTTGGGGATGCAAGACTGAGAATCTTCAGTTTGGTGGGAAGCATTTCTGGCGACTTCGCTGGGGAACTCAAAATTTGCCCTCCCAAAACTCCGTGGGGAGAAGGTTCATTAATTTGGCTCCGCTGGGGATTGATAATTTTGAAGCCTTGGCTCAGCTGGGGATTGATAATTTTGAAGCCTTGGCTCAGCTGGGGATTGATAATTTTGAAGCCTTGGCTCAGCTGGGGATACTGAAACTTAAACTCTGAGGGGAATTGAATTCCGGAGGATTCTCTGGTTGGGGATTGTATTGGTAAGTTATGCTGGGGAATTTTGATGAACTCCGCTGGGGATAGGAATAAATTTGGCGAGTGCGATCTTCCGTGGTACTAAGCTGAGGATAACCCAGTTATAAGCCCTTGTGAGGAACAATTTTGAATAAAACTCGGGTGAGACGTCCGTACTCTGCAGGGGATAAGCCTCCAGAATCTATTGGGGATAAGCTTCAGGGTTTGCTGGGGATATGGATTCCAAATCTCTTGGAGGTTTCCTTTGAAAGGGTATCAAGATATCCAAATGTATCCTCAACCTATCAGTAATCCTCTTTCTTGATTCATAAGGAAATGATTATGTTCAAATGCATATGCCTATTTAACAAAACATTGGACGTTTCTCAAAATAAACAATTAGTGCAAAAGAACGGAAAAGACACAAATTTCTGGGAAAAGTATTTGTATTGACTTTTTATGAGTATATTTGTACAAAGGAAACAACCATCCTAGTAAGAGGATTTTGTCGTAAATATTGAAAGATTTATAAAAAATAAAGATGGCTATGTGAAATAATTCCATGGGATTCCATTCCGCTATAGCCTTCACAACTCTGAATATCTGTCCATTCAATGCTTCGTCTGCCGATGACTGGATTGATCAGAAGCCTGGAACTGGTTGATGAAGAGATTGTCTTTGAAGTGATCCGACGAGACATATTCATACGCTTTAATTCCCTAACTTTTGCCTGAATCGCCCTTTCGGGTTTTCGATCCACCGGGAAACCCCTTTTTGCCCAAGCCGCCCTTTCGGGTTTTCGACTTGCTGGGTGTGATCGGTGGATCTGGAACTGACTGTTTAACGTTGGTTCGCGAAATGTCGCGGAAGCAAGAGTCGCCACCGTCTTTTATTTTCTCCAATTGGAAAGGACAAAAGCACATAAAAATTCCTTAAAGAGATTGCTCTCGGTTCGGGAGGTAGGTTATAGAAAGGGAAGGTGTTAGCACCCTTTCTATCCATGGTTATCCATGGGCTCTTAGATACTTGCTCATTGTGTTTTCAAAAGTGTTTGCTTTTCAATTGTGAGTGGGTTTGAAAAAGTTTCTTTGAAAATTCCAGTTCGACTCTTGTATCGGTCCTCAAGAGTGTTTGAAAAATTGCTTTCGAAAGCTTTTTGAAAATGTGTTGGTGTGAAAAGTATTTTTTTGATTTGTTTTGAAGTTTAGAGAAAGTATCTAGAGTCGTCTACCTACCCTAAGGAATTCGTCTGTGTAGATGTCCTTTAAAGTAGTGCCATCCCACCATTGAGAGGTAGGTAGCACCACCATGGGAGGTGTTCGGGTCAATTCGAGGTTCGGGACATGGTGATCACCAGAGCAATGGGAAGACACCTTAGAAGCTACCCTCATGCCAGGTTCCCGGATCATGAGGACTTACTAAGACATCCTCTACTCGACGATCACCTTTCGAAGGGCAAGGCAACAGTGAGGCGTACCCTAGGGGTGGTGTGTGCGATTTGTGTGTCGTTTTCATTTGCATTTATCTTGTCATGTTATTGGTGTTCTACGCTTGTTTTTATTTTTGTCCATACATTCTTTCATGCCATTTGTTAACAGTTAAAAATATTGCGGGAGAGTAAAAATTCTAAGCTATTACAAAAGGCGCGGGTCCACATCGCCAAAATTAAACCAGGACCCGATTTGACAGAAAAATAAAGAAAGTAAATAAAGAATTAAAAGTGCGAGAAATAAAGATTACATGGCCTTGGGAGAGATACATAAATATTATAAAGAAATAAAATAAATATGCGCATAAGAATTAAATCGAAACGAGGGCGTTGGACCCTTTTTTGCAAAATTAAAATTACATGGGATTAATTAATTAAGAAAAAGAAATGTTTTTGGTATTTTTTAATATTTTAGGATTTAAATGAAAAGAGAGAGTTAATTAAAATTAAAATAAGATGCTAACCCTAATTCTAATTATTTTTAATTTATTAAGAAAAATATTGAAGTTTTTAACCTAAAATTAATCCTAATTTTTATATGCAAATTTAATTACAAAAATAAATATTTAATTATTTAATTATTTATGAAAGAAAAATAAAAAGGGTGAAAAATTATTAATTAAACCCTATTTCTACATTTTTTTAGATTTTTATTATGAAAATATTAAATTAAACCCTAATTTAAAACTAATTAATTAAAATTATTTATTTACAAAATGCTATTAAATAAATATTTATGATTTTTATTTTTATCTTTCTGATTTTTTTTGTATGTTTTTTATATTTATGAAAATAATAAATTAATTAAACATAATAATTAAAATAAGAAAAAATAGAAATAAGGCAAAAGAAAACATTTAAAATGGCAAACCTAGGGGGGTATCAGTCCCCAAAGTGGAGGTTAATCTTGAGAAATCTGGCCCAATAACCTTGGCCTGTTTGGACTTTTGCTGGACACGTGTATGTGCGCTGACCAGGGTGCATTGTGTTCTCCAATCCATGGCCTTCTGATTGATCTTGAGATGGACGTGGCAAGCTTGATTTGGAAGTGTATGGTGCGCTTCAGCATAGGCACTACATGTGAATGTTAATTGGAAAAAAACAAATGGAAAGAGTGAAGACCTGGGGCTCGAACCCAGGTCATGTACTTTACCAACCACTATGCTTGCCAACCGTGCCAGTTTGCTTTTCTGTAATTAATATGACAAACAAATATAATAAAATAAATATGCGTTAGTGTTTCGTTTTCCGCGCGAAATTTAAACCAACCAATCATTGGCAGCCACGATATCATCTTCTTCGTTGGATTTCGTTTTCCTGAAAATACAAAAGAAACAGGCAACGGTTTTCATGATGTTCTCTTAGGCCGGTTTTGGGAAAATAGCGACTAGCCCTATGATGCTCATAAATTGAGCGCGAGGGTAGCTCCTTCTTCGTCCAGACATGCTCGTGTCAATGGTGGTACTTAGGGGTTCTAATTTTTCCTCATTCAAAAACCCCTAATTCCAAGTCCTGTAAACCCTAGAAAACAATAATGGCATCTTTGCGTATAATGCATAAAAATACAATCAAACATATGGGTTAGCTTCAGAATTGCATAAGGAGTATGAATCAAGCATCAAAAATTATTAAAAGTGCATGAATCGAGATGCAAGATTATGAGATTTTCTCTGTACAGGGCGAGGTCGCGTTACCAATTTAGGGTGTTAAAACGATTGGTTTTGATTGGAAAATTCTCCTTGAAGCTTCAGGAAGCTAATGAGATGATTCTTTTGGCTTAAAACAACCTCCAACCATGTTTTCAGATTTGAATTTTTTCCACAAAAAGTCAACTTTGCCAATGGGGTTTTCTGCGCAGCTTTTTGGTCTATGGCATTAGGGTTGTGTTCCTTGTATATGTAGTAATGATTTAGGTCAAATAAAACACTCCAAATCCTTGGCATTCATGGTTTTTGAAATTTGATTTTCAAAGATCTTTTTCAATCTTTTTCCATGTGTTTTTGTACAAATCATGATCAATTCTCTCCAAATCTTTCCATATTGGATCATGCACGAATTATTGAGTAGATTTCATGCACAAAAAGATTGTAAAGCTTAGGTTAAATATTTTTCATGTATTTAATTTGATTTAAATGAATTATTATTAATAAAAATTCAAATAAATAAATAAAAAATGAAGAAATACTTCCCTTTGGGCCAAGTGGTCGTGCACCTGCCATGGATGATGAATTATGGAAGAAAAATGGGCCCATTAGCAATTTTAGGTCATTTGAACCAATGTTGACTTTTCAAAATATCCAAAAATTTCCCAACTTCCACAAGGTATAACTTGCTCAATTTTTAAGCTTTTCTCATGTTCTTGGACATTTTGGAAAGGTCTTTTAGTCCTCTAACTAATGCCTTTGGTCCCATGTCATTTTGATTTACCAATCTCAAGTTATGGCCTTTGACTTAAAGTCCCTTTTTGTTGACTTTTGAAAATGACCTATAATGTTGAAATTGATAACTTTTTGTGAGAGCATTTCTTGGACTTGAAGTATGAAGATGAGTTGTAGGAAATGTCTTTCTCTTCAAAATGAGCTTTGGATGGAATTTTTCTGATAATCCATGTGAAAGTTATGCCCTGGTCAATTTACAGTTGACTTTTTCAACTGTCCAAATAAGGAAACTTTTGCATCTTGATGATTTTTGAGCCAAGCTTTGAGAATCATGATCAAGCATTGATCAAATGATGTTTGTGGCTTCAAAATGAGATGTTGACCAAAAATTTGAACTTTTGACTGCCAAATGACCATTTTGCCCCTACAGTTGACTGTAGTGCAATTTAGGGTTTTGACTGTGCAATTTTGTGCTGAAAGTCTTGAAACTTTGTATGAGGATGCTTGACCATATTTGTAGGCATGTGAGACTTGATTGGACCTTTGGAAACTTCATTTTCTTGATCAGAACACAAACCCTAATTTTGACTGCTTAGGAGGCCCTTACACTGTGCAACCCTTGGGGAATTTTGAAGCTTGACTTGGCAATTTCTTGAAAAATATGGGAGGGAAAATTTTGGGGTACAACAGTTGCCCCTGTTCAATCTTCTTAGACCTGAGGATGCAGATTGGCTGACGTGCCTTTCGTAATCCGAGGGTAGAAGATGATTGAACACTAGAGTGCCCAGAAATTTGCGCTCACATAGTAGCAGTGTGATGATGGGAATGGGCTTATAGATGCCATTTGGAGATTGATGGATAGGATGATGGGCTTATAGATGCCATCTGGATGTTGATCGCGTAAGAGATTCCTTAGCGAGAACCTACATACCTGCAAAAGAAAAATGAGTACCTGACATGTTGCAGGAGCTGGTTTTCAGATGCTTGGTATAGATGTGTCCTGACTGGTTACAGGAGTTGAATCTGGAGCTTCACAAGATGGTGAATGAACCAGGGGTGGTTACTACCTCAGCAGGAACGGTGAGAGAACCTTGGGTGACTTTAACTTCAACAACGCTCGTTGAGAAAATCTTGGTGGGAATTACCATCTTCGTAGTATCGGGAAGAGAACCAATAGGCAATTATAATCTCGAAAGCAGACGTCTGAGAAAAACCTGGAATAGAATTATCACCTCACGCACCGTCGGGGAGGGAACCATAGGAAATTATAATCTCAAAATCGAACGTCTGAGAAAAACCTAAAATGGAATTATCACCTCACGCACCGTCGGGGAGGGAACCATAGGAAATTATAACCTGAAATGGAATTATCATCTCACGCACCGTCGGGGAGAGAACCATAGGAAATTATAACCTGGAATGGAATTATCACCTCACGCACCGTCGGGGAGGGAACCATAGGAAATTATAACCTGAAATGGAATTATCATCTCACGCACCATCGGGGAGAGAACCATAGGAAATTATAACCTGGAATGGAATTATCACCTCACGCACCGTCGGGGAGGGAACCATAGGAAATTATAACCTGAAATGGAATTATCATCTCACGCACCGTCGGGGAGAGAACCATAGGAAATTATAACCTGGAATGGAATTATCACCTCACGCACCGTCGAGGAGGGAACCATAGGAAATTATAACCTGAAATGGAATTATCACCTCACGCACCGTCGGGGAGGGAACCATAGGAAATTATAACCTGAAATGGAATTATCACCTCACGCACCGTCGGGGAGGGAACCATAGGAAATTATAACCTGAAATGGAATTATCACCTCACGCACCGTCGGGGAGGGAACCATAGGAAATTATAACCCGAAAGCGGGCGTCTGAGAAAAACCTGATAACTTCTACTGAGTCTTCATCAGAAAAATCTGTTGGGAGTCGATTTAGCTGGACTAGAGAAGGCCTTGGACTGGATAAGAAATCTTTGGAGTCGATTAACTGAACCGGTCTAGGTCTTGAAAGATGATTGAGAATTTAACTGAATCTTTCCTGAAAGGTAAAAGTCAGTCATATGCAATGCATGATATGGATCAAGCAATGATGTTCTCAACATAAATGAGATTTGTATGATGTGATGCGTCTATGCATGCTATAATGATGTATGTGATGTTTATGTATGCTTTCGTCTAGGAATGTAAATCCTTGACGGGTGCCGGGAAGTCACTCCTGGGCTGATATTTGAAGAATAAGCTTTTACTCCTGCTGGGGATGATAACTGCAAGAATACCGGTAGGAGAAAATGACTCCGTTGAGGAATGAACTTGGCAAATGGAAGATTCTGCGGGGAGAAAAATACTCTAGCGACCATGCTGGGAAGCGATACTCTGTGGGGAGAGAGATACTTTGTTGAATTGTTGATAATAACTTGCTGGGGATACCCTTGTTGTGTTGGAAGTATTGATAGACTTCGCTGGGGGTAAGAGAATTTCGTCGAGGACGCTCTTTCCATGGCTTTTGGCTGAGGATAACCCAGTTATATCCTGTTAAGGAAATAACTCTTTAAATAAAGTCGGGCGACGCGTTCGTGCTCTGCGAGGGATAAGCTTCCAGAATCTACTGGGGATAAGCTTATTGCTTGGGGAGATAGATTCCAACTTCCCTGGGGAACTGGATTGGACTCTCTTGGAGAAGTTTTGAACTGCGGGGGAAGTGATTCCTTTGAATGTTCGATATGCCGCCGGGGAACAATCTTTAGACCAAGACTGCCGGGGATGCTTGTTGAGAATATATGTGCTGCTGGGGAATGTTGAGATCTACTGGAGGATACTCAACTTTCTTAAGCTTGATAGTTCTGCTTGGAGAAGAATGCACTGACTGCTGACTTACTCTCTGGGGAATTAGGATATCTGGTTATGTTCTTTAGCTGAACCTACCTTGGTACCTTGGAGGACAGAACAATTGGATTGCTAGACAACTCTTTATTGCCCCTGTTTCTAGCGTCACCTGTAATTAATCCTTTGTTTCGTATGCAAATATTTATGAGTTAGCAAATTATTGTCAATGCATATATCACAAATTGAACCTTGGACGTTCTTCGCAAAACAAAACAGAAAAAGAAAAACAATTGGCACTTTTAACTGAAAAGTATATTTGTATTGATTTTTGAATGGCCTGAAAATAGGCGTTTTGTGTACAAGAGGCTGACGTCCTAGTAAGAGAACGCCACCGAGCAAAAGAGTTTATACAAATTTTGTACAAGAGAAAATAAAACAGCTGTGTGAAATGAATGATCCCACTGGGTTTCAACTCTGCTATTGCCTTTATAACTCCGAGCGTCTCATCACTTGATGACCTTGGTTGAAGGTGAAGCTGACTGATTGATGCTGTCTGAACTTGGTGTAGATACCGGATTCTGGATGCGAAGTGATCCAATGAGACATAGTATTACGCTTTTATCCCTAACTTTTGCCTGGACCGCCCTTTCAGGTTTTCAGTCCACCGGGATACCCTTTTTTGCCCAAGCCGCCTTTTCAGGTTTTCGACTTGCCGGGTGTACAGATTTTTCATTTCATCCCTTGTTTTTGCCCGAACCCTTTTGGTTCACCGGGAAACCCTTACTTTTGCCTAGGTATGTCAACCTAGCGGGTCTTTGATTTTGCGTAGTACTTTTTCGACTATGTCCGTTCTTTCAGAATGTAGGGAGTTGCCCCTGTTAGAAGTGTTTTGTCATGCCTACCAGAAGGTGCTTGATCAGGCAAGATTCGTTGTTGGAATGCCCTAAATGACTCAGGCGGGGATTTGCCCCAAGCCATTTTTGCCTTTGAGAGATTCTCCGAATCTTGACTGGATTTCCTCAGATGATGGACCATGATCATGTCTGCCCCTTGATTAGAGGTGCTTCCGTTCATTAGGCATTCGTCGTGCGAATTTCCCTGCTGTTCAAACAAAAAGTCATACGTAAACAAAGTTATGTTAAAAATGCAAAGCCTATGTCTGTCTTGAAAGTTTTGAAAATGCATTCTTTTTCATAAAACAAGTGAATGTTTGTAAAACGTGATGTCAACTCCGTATTTTAACGTGAGCCTTAAGGAGTCAGGATACCTTTCGTAACAGTATGCTTTCGAACTAACCCATGCTTCAGCTAGGACTTTTAAGGGTTATAACATGGCCTGGTTCACGGTTTAAGAAACAAAGGATAAAGGCTCAAATTATTTGTACCCACCCGCTCTTCACGATGTTCTTCAAACCTAAACTCAGCTGATCGTGCGCTAGACCTTGTTCGAGTCTTTGCTTTGATGCTACAGTGATGGTTCGGATGTTGATAACTTATTTTGAATAGGCAGTCATTCCTTTTTTGTTGAGGGTTTGTAAGACCTCTTTCTTGATTTTTGTTATCCCTTTCTTTTTTTGCCTGAACTGTTTCCTTTTTTGGAATTACAGTCAGCGGGATACCCCAGTTTTGTAAGTCTCCTTCATGGGTTTTGACTTAATGGGTTTTTTGTTTTTTGAGATAATGACTGCCTTTCTTTATTGATTATTCGGAACCATCACTGTCTTTCTTCGTTTTGTAAGGACCTCTTTGGTGCCATTCGTTATGCACTTGGATCAACTGAGAGAACTACCCTGCCCCAGGTTATAATTAAGGGTTTTAATTTTCGAAAAGAAAAACTCCTACTTCTTTGGCTCAGAGGGGTTGACGAGGGATTATCATCCTTATAACTCCAGTGTTTAGGAATTGAAACAATGCCTGTACCTCATCAGCGGGGTCTGTTCAAAAGCATACTGTAAAGATCGTGGTATCGTTTTCGTCATCCTCCCTCAAGAGGCTTAGAATTATTAATCGAGAGTTGACATCAGAAAAATATGAAAATAATTTGCGTATAGTGAATACAAATATATTGCTTCAAAACAGACATATGCGATGCATTAATGGAATAACAATGTTTAATATGAATAAATGTTTGAACAATCAAAGCACAACACAACTTGAACATTCGAATGAACAAAAGTTTCCTAGTCTCAGAGCTTGTGACTTCAAAAGGTGAGCCTTGGAGGGATGGTAGAAAAATTCAGCCTGACCATCTTGTGTGAATTCCAGTGCTCCTTCATCAATCAGGTCCTGAATCTTATTCTTCAAAGTCCAACAATCCTCTGTAGCATGCCCCGGGCTATCAGAATGATAAGCGCAGCGAGCGTTGGGGTTATACTTTGGTGACGTTGTATTTTGAAACTTCGGAGCCTCTTTTAGAGTTACCAGCTTGGTCTCTAGCAACTGTGGCAATATCTGGGATAAGGTCATGCTGAGCCGAGTGAACTGCCTTCTCTCGCTCTTTTGTTGGTTGCGATGTTGAATTTGTGACACTGGAGCCGTTTGGGGAGCTCTCTCCTTGCCTCTTTGTCTCAAAGGTGGTCGAACAATGACTGGCTTTTTACCCTTAGACTTTTGCCCCAGCTGGTTACCCTGAAGCAGTTGGTTGACGAGAAACCAGAGCTCGTCTTGTCTTTGAGCTAACCCTTGAATAGCAGTCACCTGCCCCAGCATCTGGGATTTCAATGCATCCACCTCATCTTGTAGGTGTTTCAGCCTTTCACCCTCAGCACTGTTTCTAACAAAGGTCTCCATGAGAAGTGTCCTTAGCTCCTCCTGCCCCTTGGATAGATTCAGGAGGATTTCCCCGAACCGAGTCTCTTGAGCAAGACAGTCCTGGTTATCTGGTTGGAAGGCCATTGCTGAAATAAACAGCGAGAAAGGTAAGTGACCTGCAACAAAGATACCTGTTATGTAATGATGTGTATGACATGCATGCAATGTTTTCAAGGATCCCGCGGCGTAAACAAGAAAATTTGTTAGAACTCGGGTCCAGTAGTTTGATTGAAGGAACTGCATGTTGTTGAGAGTCCTTCTTCAAGGGTCAAAGGCTCACCATATCCAGTGGGTCATAACCCCTGACTTTAGTCATCATGTCTGGTTTTGGTTTCCAAACAACCTTGGTTAGGGGAACCTTTTTCAAGAGTCAGAGGTCACCATATCAAGTGGGTCATAGCCCCTGACAACTTTGTCTAGAGGAAAATAAATCCTCTTTGCCCCTTGCTGGGATAGTTGATTCACCATGACCTGCATCACAAGCCCTTGAGATCCTTGAAGTGGGTTAGGATGTATGCAATGGTATGATGGTATGCTATGCATGGGGAAATATGGATAAACCCTGTTATGAGTCCCCATCAAGGACTGCAAACCAAAACCTGCAAGAAACTCAAGTAAAACCTGTCATGAGTCCCAGTTAAGGACTAAAAACAAAACCTGCAAGAAACTCGGTAAACCCTGTTAGGAGTCCTAATTAAGGACTGCAAACCAAAACCTGTAAGAAACTTAGGTACCCTGTTATGAGTCCCTATTAAGGACTATAAACAAAACCTGCAAGTAGTTCATGTGTCAGATAACAAGCATGCAAGTAGTCAAGTACGAAGGCACGCAAGTCACACAAGAGAAACCCTTAGAGTTTAGGCCAGCATGAGGTCTGGGTATTACCCTCTTGAAGTTGGTGGGCTCAACCTGTCCTATCAGAAGTAACCGGGTTCTAAGGGTCCCAATATCACGGGATTGCTTTCATTGTTCATCGTTTCGATTTAGCCACTGAACTGGCGACCGAAATATTCCAGGAAAGCAACCCTCAATTGAGTGTAGTATCGAGTATCAACCAACCTCGGACTGCACCAAAGACAGTTATCTCACTACCCTAAAGAGGCCAAGATAGTTCAATTAAGGTTCCTAAGGTCTGTTGATGCTTCACGACACCACGCAGAGGCCCCGTACTCTCCTTGACTGAACTCAAGGGTTACCGGTACACACCAAAGTGCCACATCAACGTAGCAGACTGTTTCAACCATGTCGGTATACCCCGCACAGTTCCCTCACAGCCTTGTTGCTACTTTCTAAGAAGGTATCCCCCGATCCGGATTAGGATCTATAGAATTCCCAAGCAACCCACAATTTAAAGCAAGCAAGGAAAACAATTGAAAACCCAGTTATGAACTAGCCCTAAGGTACACCTCACTTTATAAGGATATCCCCTGCAGAGTCGCCAGTTCTGTGATCGGTGGATCTGGAACTGACTGTTTAACGCTGGTTCGCGAAATGTCGCGGAAGCAAGAGTCGCCACCGTCTTTTATTTTCTCCAATTGGAAAGGACAAAAGCACAGAAAAATTCCTTAAAGAGATTGCTCTCGGTTCGGGAGGTAGGTTATAGAAAGGGAAGGTGTTAGCACCCTTTCTATCCATGGTTATCCATGGGCTCTTAGATACTTGCTCATTGTGTTTTCAAAAGTGTTTGCTTTTCAATTGTGAGTGGGTTTGAAAAAGTTTCTTTGAAAATTCCAGTTCGACTCTTGTATCGGTCCTCAAGAGTGTTTGAAAAATTGCTTTCGAAAGCTTTTTGAAAATGTGTTGGTGTGAAAAGTATTTTTTTGATTTGTTTTGAAGTTTAGAGAAAGTATCTAGAGTCGTCTACCTACCCTAAGGAATTCGTCTGTGTAGATGTCCTTTAAAGTAGTGCCATCCCACCATTGAGAGGTAGGTAGCACCACCATGGGAGGTGTTCGGGTCAATTCGAGGTTCGGGACATGGTGATCACCAGAGCAATGGGAAGACACCTTAGAAGCTACCCTCATGCCAGGTTCCCGGATCATGAGGACTTACTAAGACATTCTCTACTCGACGATCACCTTTCGAAGGGCAAGGCAACAGTGAGGCGTACCCTAGGGGTGGTGTGTGCGATTTGTGTGTCGTTTTCATTTGCATTTATCTTGTCATGTTATTGGTGTTCTACGCTTGTTTTTATTTTTGTCCATACATTCTTTCATGCCATTTGTTAACAGTTAAAAATATTGCGGGAGAGTAAAAATTCTAAGCTATTACAAAAGGCGCGGGTCCACATCGCCAAAATTAAACCAGGACCCGATTTGACAGAAAAATAAAGAAAGTAAATAAAGAATTAAAAGTGCGAGAAATAAAGATTACATGGCCTTGGGAGAGATACATAAATATTATAAAGAAATAAAATAAATATGCGCATAAGAATTAAATCGAAACGAGGGCGTTGGACCCTTTTTTGCAAAATTAAAATTACATGGGATTAATTAATTAAGAAAAAGAAATGTTTTTGGTATTTTTTAATATTTTAGGATTTAAATGAAAAGAGAGAGTTAATTAAAATTAAAATAAGATGCTAACCCTAATTCTAATTATTATTAATTTATTAAGAAAAATATTGAAGTTTTTAACCTAAAATTAATCCTAATTTTTATATGCAAATTTAATTACAAAAATAAATATTTAATTATTTAATTATTTATGAAAGAAAAATAAAAAGGGTGAAAAATTATTAATTAAACCCTATTTCTACATTTTTTTAGATTTTTATTATGAAAATATTAAATTAAACCCTAATTTAAAACTAATTAATTAAAATTATTTATTTACAAAATGCTATTAAATAAATATTTATGATTTTTATTTTTATCTTTCTGATTTTTTTTGTATGTTTTTTATATTTATGAAAATAATAAATTAATTAAACATAATAATTAAAATAAGAAAAAATAAAAATAAGGCAAAAGAAAACATTTAAAATGGCAAACCTAGGGGGGTATCAGTCCCCAAAGTGGAGGTTAATCTTGAGAAATCTGGCCCAATAACCTTGGCCTGTTTGGACTTTTGCTGGACACGTGTATGTGCGCTGACCAGGGTGCATTGTGTTCTCCAATCCATGGCCTTCTGATTGATCTTGAGATGGACGTGGCAAGCTTGATTTGGAAGTGTATGGTGCGCTTCAGCATAGGCACTACATGTGAATGTTAATTGGAAAAAAACAAATGGAAAGAGTGAAGACCTGGGGCTCGAACCCAGGTCATGTACTTTACCAACCACTATGCTTGCCAACCGTGTCAGTTTGCTTTTCTGTAATTAATATGACAAACAAATATAATAAAATAAATATGCGTTAGTGTTTCGTTTTCCGCGCGAAATTTAAACCAACCAATCATTGGCAGCCACGATATCATCTTCTTCGTTGGATTTCGTTTTCCTGAAAATACAAAAGAAACAGGCAACGGTTTTCATGATGTTCTCTTAGGCCGGTTTTGGGAAAATAACGACTAGCCCTATGATGCTCATAAATTGAGCGCGAGGGTAGCTCCTTCTTCGTCCAGACATGCTCGTGTCAATGGTGGTACTTAGGGGTTCTAATTTTTCCTCATTCAAAAACCCCTAATTCCAAGTCCTGTAAACCCTAGAAAACAATAATGGCATCTTTGCGTATAATGCATAAAAATACAATCAAACATATGGGTTAGCTTCAGAATTGCATAAGGAGTATGAATCAAGCATCAAAAATTATTAAAAGTGCATGAATCGAGATGCAAGATTATGAGATTTTCTCTGTACAGGGCGAGGTCGCGTTACCAATTTAGGGTGTTAAAACGATTGGTTTTGATTGGAAAATTCTCCTTGAAGCTTCAGGAAGCTAATGAGATGATTCTTTTGGCTTAAAACAACCTCCAACCTTGTTTTCAGATTTGAATTTTTTCCACAAAAAGTCAACTTTGCCAATGGGGTTTTCTGCGCAGCTTTTTGGTCTATGGCATTAGGGTTGTGTTCCTTGTATATGTAGTAATGATTTAGGTCAAATAAAACACTCCAAATCCTTGGCATTCATGGTTTTTGAAATTTGATTTTCAAAGATCTTTTTCAATCTTTTTCCATGTGTTTTTGTACAAATCATGATCAATTCTCTCCAAATCTTTCCATATTGGATCATGCACGAATTATTGAGTAGATTTCATGCACAAAAAGATTGTAAAGCTTAGGTTAAATATTTTTCATGTATTTAATTTGATTTAAATGAATTATTATTAATAAAAATTCAAATAAATAAATAAAAAGTGAAGAAATACTTCCCTTTGGGCCAAGTGGTCGTGCACCTGCCATGGATGATGAATTATGGAAGAAAAATGGGCCCATTAGCAATTTTAGGTCATTTGAACCAATGTTGACTTTTCAAAATATCCAAAAATTTCCCAACTTCCACAAGGCATAACTTGCTCAATTTTTAAGCTTTTCTCATGTTCTTGGACATTTTGGAAAGGTATTTGAGTTCTCTAACTAATGCCTTTGGTCCCATGTCATTTTGATTTACCAATCTCAAGTTATGGCCTTTGACTTAAAGTCCCTTTTTGTTGACTTTTGAAAATGACCTATAATGTTGAAATTGATAACTTTTTGTGAGAGAATTTCTTGGACTTGAAGTATGAAGATGAGTTGTAGGAAATGTCTTTATCTTCAAAATGAGCTTTGGATGGAATTTTTCTGATAATCCATGTGAAAGTTATGCCCTGGTCAATTTACAGTTGACTTTTTCAGCTGTCCAAATAAGGAAACTTTTGCATCTTGATGATTTTTGAGCCAAGCTTTGAGAATCATGATCAAGCATTGATAAAATGATGTTTGTGGCTTCAAAATGAGATGTTGACCAAAAATTTGAACTTTTGACTGCCAAATGACCATTTTGCCCCTACAGTTGACTGTAGTGCAATTTAGGGTTTTGACTGTGCAATTTTGTGCTGAAAGTCTTGAAACTTTGTATGAGGATGCTTGACCATATTTATAGGCATGTGAGACTTGATTGGACCTTTGGAAACTTCATTTTCTTGATCAGAACACAAACCCTAATTTTGACTGCTTAGGAGGCCCTTACACTGTGCAACCCTTGGGGAATTTTGAAGCTTGACTTGGCAATTTCTTGAAAAATATGGGAGGGTAAATTTTGGGGTACAACACTTGGTGTACAGATTTTTTTGTTTTTATCCCTAATTTTTGCCTGAACCGCCCTTTCGGGTTTTCGGTTCACCGGGATGCCCATTTTTGCCGAAGCCGCCCTTTCGGGTTTTCGACTTGTCGGGTTATTTTATGCGTAGTATCTTTTGACTATGTCTGCGTTCGCAGGGTGCAGCAAATCGTCACCGTCCATGGTGGTCAGAATCATTGCACCACCAGAAAATATGCTCTTGATCACAAATGGTCCTTCATATGTAGGAGTCCATTTGCCCCTGGGATCACTTTGCGGTAAGATAATCCGCTTGATTACGAGATCTCCAACTTGATACACTTGACGTCCGACTTTCTTATTGAAGGCCTTGATCATCCGTTTTTGATACGCTTGACCATGGCATATAGCAGCGAGTCTCTTTTCGTCGATCAGATTGAGTTGATCAAGTCGGGTCTGCATCCAATCATCTTCATTCAAACCTGCATCCTTCATAATCCTTAGAGAAGGAATCTGGACTTCCATAGGAAAAACAGCTTCCATGCCATAAACCAAAGAAAATGGGGTTGCCCCAGTTGAAGTACGTGTCGTCGTACGGTATCCATGCAGAGCAAACGGTAACATCTCATGCCAGTCTTTGTAAGTGACCGTCATTTTCTGAATGATCTTCTTAATGTTTTTGTTCGCAGCTTCAACAGCATCGTTCATCTTCGGCCGATAGGGAGATGAATTGTGATGATAAATCTTGAACTGTTCGCACAATGCGATGATCATCGTGTTATTTAGATTTGTACCGTTGTCTGTGATGATCTTGTTCGGAACACCATACCAACATATGAGATTTTGCTTGATAAAGCGGGCAACCACATTTTTAGTAACAGAGGCGAAGGAAGCTGCTTCGACCCATTTGGTGAAATAGTCAATGGCAACCAGGATAAAGCGATGTCCGTTGGAAGCCGTGGGCTTGATCTCTCCAATCATATCAATGCCCCACATTGCAAAGGGCCACGGAGCAGTCAGAACATTGAGGGGAACCGTAGGGATATGAACTTTATCAGCATAAACTTGGCATTTGTGGCAAGTACGGGAATGTTGATGGAAGTCAGCTTCCATGGTAGACCAGTAATAGCCTGCCCTTAGGATCTTCTTAGCCATTGTATGCCCGCTCAGGTGAGTGCCAAATGTGCCGCTGTGTATATCAGTCATGATCAACTCTACTTCAGCTTTGTCTACGCATCGGAGTAATACACAATCATGGCTTCGTTTGTAAAGGATGTCGTTGCTCAGGAAGAATTTAGCAGCGAATTTCCTTAAGAACTTCTTGTTGTTTACGGAAGCTCCTTCGGGATAATCTCTAGTCTCGAGATACCTTTTGATTTCATGGAACCAGGGTTGTTCCACTACTTCTTCGGTATTAATCTCATGACAATGCACAGGTTCATCCATTCGCTTGATGGTGATTTGGGGAGCCTCGTTATCCCAGTTGAGTTTAAACATGGAGGACATTGTGGCTAGAGCATCTGCTAGCTGATTCTCTTCTCGCGGGAAATGCTCGAAGGTAATTTGCTCGAAATGAGGCAACAACGTCAAGACATGTTCTTTGTATGGGATAAGATTAGGATGCTTAGTATCCCACTCTCCTTTGATTTGACTGATAACCAAAGCTGAGTCCCCAAATACGATCAAAGATTTGATCCCCAAGTCTATAGCAGCCTTGAGACCAAAGATGCAAGCTTCATACTC
Organism: Vicia faba; assembly: GCA_948472305.1. Lineage (NCBI taxonomy): Eukaryota > Viridiplantae > Streptophyta > Magnoliopsida > Fabales > Fabaceae > Vicia > Vicia faba. The sequence goes on from OX451738.1 coordinate 1,297,972,721, forward strand.
AGCCATGTTGTTTGTGCAGCTGAAGCAAAGTCGGGCCGTGAAAGGTGTGTGACAGCCTTCCGGAGAAATGAGTAATGTGCCGATACCATTTCCAAGTGCATTTGAAGCACCATCAAAGTACAGGGTCCATCGGGATCCCTTTTCGGGTCCGTCATATGGTCTGTTACCTTCAATGTTGTCCAAATTCATGATGTCCTCGTCTGGGAAGTCAAATCTCATGGGTTGATAATCTTCGATAGCTTGATGAGCCAGATGGTCAGCTAGTACACTCCCTTTTATAGATTTTTGGGTGGTGTACTGTATGTCATACTCAGTCAGGATCATTTGCCATCTAGCTATCCTTCCAGATAAAGCGGGCTTTTCGAAGATATACTTGATAGGATCCATTTTGGAAATCAACAAGGTAGTATGAGTCAACATATACTGTCTTAGTCAGCGAGCAGCCCATACCAAAGCGCAACAAGTTTTCTCGAGCAGTGAGTAGCGAGTCTCACAGTCGGTAAACTTTTTGCTAAGGTAATAAATAGCATGCTCTTTTCGACCAGACTCGTCATGCTGGCCCAAAACACACCCCATTGAGTTATCCAAAACGGTCAGATACATGATCAATGGTCTTCCTTCGACGGGTGGCATCAGAATAGGAGGTTCAAGCAAATACTCCTTGATCTTATCGAAAGCAGCTTGGCAATCGTCGTTCCATTCAATTACCTGATCCTTCTTCAAGAGTTTGAAAATTGGCTCACAGGTAGAAGTTAGATGGGAGATGAATCTGGCAATATAATTCAAACGCCCCAAGAATCCTCTAACCTCCTTTTCAGTACGGGGAACAGGCATCTCTTGTATTGCTTTTACTTTTGCTGGATCGACTTCAATGCCTTTGTTGCTTACAATGAATCCCAGAAGTTTACCAGACCTAATTCCAAAAGTGCACTTGCTTGGATTCAGCCTGAGTTTGTATTCTTTCAACCTGGCGAACAGCTTTTCTAGATGTTCAAGGTGCTCTTCCTCTGTTTGTGACCGAGCTATCATATCGTCTACGTAAACTTCAATCTCATGATGTATCATATCATGAAACAAAGCTACCATGGCGCGTTGATAAGTTGCCCCTGCGTTCTTCAGCCCGAACGGCATCACCTTGTAACAGAAAGTGCCCCATTGTGTGACAAAAGTTGTTTTCTCCATATCCTCGGGGGCCATTTTAATTTGATTGTAGCCCGTGAACCCATCCATGAAGGAAAACACTTTGTGTTGAGCTGTATTGTCGATTAAAATGTCAATGTGTGGAAGTGGAAAATCATCTTTGGGGCTGGCCCTATTCAAATCCCGGTAGTCCACACACATCCTGACTTTGCCATCTTTCTTAGGTACTGGCACGATGTTAGCGACCCATTGAGGATAGGACGTAACAGCCAGGAAGCCAGCGTCGAATTGTTTCATTACTTCTGCCTTGATCTTTTTAGACATGTCAGGCCTCATTCGGCGGACTTTTTGCTTGATCGATGGATAATCCTCTCTTGTGGGGAGACGGTGAACCACGATGTCTGTGTCTAAACCCGGCATGTCTTCATAAGACCAAGCGAAGATTTCAACATACTCATTCAACAACTGTATCAGGCGTTCCTTGATATTTGGTTCTAGATTGGAACCCACTTGCACTTCCTTCTGGTCTTCCTCGGTTCCCAAGTTGATAGTTTCCAATGACTCTTCATGCGGTAAGATGGCCCTTTCCTCTTGCTGTACAAGTCTGGCTAGTTCCCCTGGTACTTCACAACCTTCATCATCTTCATACTCGGCTTGATTGACCAGATCTTCAGAGTTATTGAAGGATATAGCAGAATTGTCACCCATGGAATCCGGAGTGGATGGGTACCTGCATTTGTGAGTGTGGGTGTGTGTAAGGGATAGCCATCCTTAAACAAAAAATGCAAAAGGAACACAAGCAGTTTATCAAATGAAAAACGTCCAATGAATCATTAAACATGGCATATGGATATGAAAGATAATCAAAACCCTTACAAATGGACCTACATGCCCCGGGCAAGACATGAGGTGAAAAGATAGTGTACGGATTGTTTGAAAATAAATATTACAGACCAAATAGGAAATGTTTAACAGATAAATTACTGATGAATAAAAGTGATGGGGACAAAGTCTTTTGCCTCCCAGTTGCTCAATCCTCCTTTGACAGTTGGGTAAATCCACTCTTCGATGTTGCTCTCCTTGTCTTCATCCTCCAAGGCGTTGATTCTGTAGGGAGAAATTTTGACTGGCGCTCTTTCAATCTTCGAACGACGCATAGCTTTCTGGCCAGCGGCTGTGAACCCTAATCCAAATTTGTCTGTCTTATGTGGGATATCAGGCAACTTCCCCCATGCTGAATTCTTCCCTTCCTTTATTACGGCCCTCGCGTCCTCCAGAGATGCCATCTTGGCCATCTGCCTCGGTGTCTCAGCTGCCAACTTTGCTACTGTTAACTCAGGAAGGACTTCTTCGAAATGCTGAAAAGGCGTCTCAATGAATTCCCCTTCAACCTCCACATACCGGAAAGAATTCAAGTGGCTAATCATGTACTCCTCTTCACCGTGGACAGTAATGATCTTTCCCTTAACAGGATACTTCAACATCTGATGTAAGGAGGAGGTGACTGCCCCAGCATGGTGTATCCAAGGCCTACCCAGCAAGCAAGAGTATGACGGACGGATGTCCATCACATAGAAAGTAGACTTAAACACCTCAGTGCCTATCTTGATGGGAATTTCAACCTCTCCATGGACCATTCTCTTCGAACCATCGAAAGCTCTGACAACAATATCACTCGGCTTCAATTCCAACCCTTCACAATCTAGTCGGTCCAAGGCCTTCTTAGGCAAAACATTCAGCGACGAACCAGTGTCGATCAAGACATGTGCGAGAGTAGCTCCTCGACACTCGACTGAAATGTGCAAAGCATCATTGTGGTTTCTACCTTTAGGAGTTAGGTCGGCATCAGAGAAACCTAATCCATTGTCCGCAGTCAGGCTAGCCACGCAATTTTGGAATTGATCCGCAGAGGTTTCTTGGGGCACATGGGCTGCCTTCAGGAATTATATCAGGGCTTTAGTGTGCGCTTATGAGCAAAGTTGCAGTGCCAGCATGGAGATCTTTGAGGGGGTTTTCCCCAGCTGTTCTACCACATCGTAATCACTCCTTTTGATTATCCTCAAGATCTCATCCATTTCCTTCTTGGAGGTCTCCGGGATGACTAAGGGTTGAGCCCTCGTCCTGACGAGCTCATCTTGGATTCCCTTACCTTTGTCAGCAGTGGTAGGAGGGACAGTACTAGGAACAACAACATCCTCAATCAAAGGGGTTCTAGCATAGAGTTTTATTGGTGCAGGGATGACCTTATCAGCTGATGAGGGTCCAAAGATTGCTCTTGGAGGGGCAATCTCTGGAGAAAATATTCTCCCGCTCCTGGTGATTTTACTCGTGCCTGCAATGTTACCAATGCTGACTTTTTCATCATCCGAACTTTCTTCAGTTATTTCGATTTGTTTGATACCATGGTAGTAAACGTCACCGCCATAGTTCCATGGTATGGACTTCTCAGAAACATAGGGGACCGGCCCTGGCATTGTTATCTTCAAAGGAACAGATTTCGTAGCTGGTGTAATCTTAACAGGCTTTTTGACGGCCTTGGAAAGATTGGCGTGAATGGTTATGATCGAGACATCTTCAGTATGGGTTGGAGTAGCAGAAACTTTTTCAAACAAAATTTGTCGACTATCCACAAGGCCTTGGATGCCTTTCTTCAGTAACGGACAATCAAACGGCAGAGAGTAACAACAATAGCAGTCTTCTTTACATCCCGGGAAGATCCCGGCCCTTAACAGATTCAACTTGATGGTTAACAATGGAGTTATCAGATCATTGACATCAGCAACATACAAATCTTCTTCAATGGCATTGACATTTCGGCCGTGCTTCGGCATGGGTGCAGATATCACATTAGGCTTCTCCGGAGCGTCAAACTCCACCTCCTTCGCCTCTATCAGGTCTTGGATTTTATGCTTGAGTGCCCAACAATCATTGGTGTCGTGCCCAACACTATCTGAATGGTAGGTGCATTTATCATTAGCATGATAATGCGGAGAGGACGTATTCACATTCTTTGGTGCCTCCTTGATGGTGGCGAGATTCAACTTCAACAGATGGGGAAGCACTTGCACTGGAGTCATATTAATACGGGTGAACTGTCGTTGTGGCCGTTCCACTCGTTGTTGATTTGGTCTGGACTGGTTATAGCGAGGTTGCTCACTTGCAGAGTTTTGAATCATTACGGCCCCCAAGGTCGGCCGACGCTCCGTCTTCCCTGCTCTTCTCTGAGAATATACCACAGCTGTTTCCTTCTTAAAAGGTTTCTTCTCAACACTTGCAGCAACACCCTTTTGAATCTTTCCTGACTTGATGCCAGCTTCTATTCTTTCGCCTGTTAAGATCAAATCGGTAAACCCCGCGGAAGAGTTACCAATCAGATGATTGAAAAATGGCCCAGATAGGGTCTCTAGAAACATATCAACAAGTTCACGGTCGATTAGAGGAGGCTGCACCCTGCCAGCCAAATCCCTCCATTTTTGTGCGTATTCTTTGAATCCTTCGCCTGTTCCTAACGACATACCCTGAAGTTGGGTACGAGTAGGAGCAAGGTCAGAATTATACTGGTATTTTTTGTAAAAAGCGGTGGCCAAGTCTTCCCAATTGCGGACGCTGGTTCCCTCTAGCTGATAAAACCACTCCAATTGAGCTCCAGAAAGGCTGTCTTGAAAGAAATGAATCCAAAGGTTTTTATCTTCCGTATAGGGTTGAATCTTTCTCACGTAGGATCTGAGATGCATTTTTGGACAAGACAGCCCATCATACCTCACAAACACCGGCACTTTGAATTTTGGGGGAATCACAATCCCGGCGACCAAACCAAAGTCTTCAAAATCCAAACCTGGTACTCTTTGTAGCTCCATGGCGGCCAACCTGTCTTCTAAACCTTTGTATTTATCATCGACTGGAGGGTATTGCTGATTAGAATAGTCTTCATTCTATTCGACCTCTTCTTCTTCCACATCGAACTCGGTAGGTACCGCAGCCCCACCTCCTTTGCTGGTTCCTTCATCAGAAGTAGGAGGAAATTCAAGCACTCTCCGAGCTTCTCCGTCAAATCTTCTCCCTAAAGTAGCCACCCCAAGTCTCTTTTTCTTCTTTTTCACTGGGTCTTTGTTCCCCAATTGAGTCTTGATATCCTCCTGACCCTTAGCCAAGGTCATCAGGAGTTGCTGGAACTGTGCATTCTGAGCTTGTAGGTCTTTAACTGTTTGCTCGAGATCCATCCTACTGACTTAAACAGCAGACAGATAAGGAAACCTGGAGTGAGACTTGCTTATGAACATGATGAATGATATGCTTATGTATGCAATGCATTCAAGGATTTAGAACATTCAAAATTGTTGCAGACAAAGAAGAACGCACGTCATATTGATAAGAAGAAATTTGTTAGTACATAAATGCCCCATGGGCCAAATATTACAAAATGACTTCTCAAGGCAGAAAGACATTGCGCATCCTCTTTGGTGCGATGTAGGTGTTGAGGGCCTCTTGCTCATGGAGTCGGCGGGTAAGCTCTAGAAGCTTCTTCTCACTAGCGTAGAAGCTGGCTTCAAAAGTGTTCCGTTCCTCCTTGAGCTGAATCCAACTTTTCTGCATTTCCTCCCACGATGTAGGCATGTCAGGATGTAGGATGGTGTAGGGAACCTCTCCTTCCTTGACGGGCTCTTTAATCACCGGGAGTACGTGAAGATAAGGCATCATCAGACTTTGGTCTCGGGCTCGTACCCACTTGAGATAAGGCTCAAGAGGGATGGAGTTCTTGTGTCCCAGAGTCTTGCTATCAACCTTGTTGGGTCTTCCCCACGCTCTGATGAATCTTTGGCGAAGTCCTTGTGCATCGTTGTCGAAGTCAAAAACTAGGTCAGGAATCAACATGTCGTGAGGGCCATCCCTCCGTGCATATCCAAATTGCCTCAAAGCTAAGCAAAGGTTGTAGGTGATACCTCCTCTAATTCCGAGTAAAGGAACATTAGGAAACTCTCCACAACGATCGACGATGATGACATTTTCTCTGGACCGAGAACACCAATGTACATCAGAGTGAGTAAGAGTCATCAACCGTTGGGACCACCTTGAGCCTTGGTCGTTCTTCAAGACAGATTGTGGAAGGTACGAAATAAACCACCTTTCAAGGAGAGGAGTACAGCACATGAGAACACCCCTCTTTCTCATTGTTCGTGTGTAAAATGAGTGAAGAATGTCCCCAAGCAATGTTGGTATTGGGTTTCTGGATAAGAAGATTTTGACGGCGTTGACATCTACCAATTGGTCAGGATTTGGGAACAAGACCAACCCATAGATAAGGAGTGCCACAATCTCTTCAAAGGCCTGTAGGTCCAATGAATTCCAACGTTCTTGTGCCTTCTCAAACAAGAATTTTGCTAAGAATCCTTTGACGCCGCTTCTGGTTTCCCAATGCCCCTTGATGTCGGAAGGTTGTAGATGTAATGCTCGAGCAACATCTTCCGGCTTTGGTTCCTTTTCCATACCGTTGAAGGGTAGTTGATTAAGGATAGGAATTCTCAGGAGTTGAGAAAACTCCTCCAAAGTGGGCACTGAAGTGGTGAAAAACACAAGAAGGGGGGGTTGAATTGTAAAACTGAAATCTAATGCAATGAACAAGATATTTTTATCCTGGTTCGTTTGATCTCAAACTACTCCAGTCCACCCGTCAAGGTGATTTCACCTCTCTCCAACGAGGTCTTAATCCACTATATTCAACTGAATATTACAGACTGCTTTAACAACTGCTAAAGCCTTCTTGATCCAAACCACAACCCGGTTTGTCAAGGTAACACTTTCTTACAAAGAGATAAAACTAAGTGTGTGGATGTTTTCTACAAAACTGTATCACAACTGTGATGTATACACAAATTGAAGCTTAGAAACTAGATTGCTAAACAATGATAGAATATCAGAGTGTGTGGTTTAGCAAGACTGAGAGAAAGAAGATTATAATTAGCTTTTGTGCGTGTAGAGATTTGGAGAGCATTAGCCATTTCAATCTTCAAAGTCTTGTTTATATAGCACTGAGATGATGAACGTTGGATGCAATATTCTTGATTCAATGCTAATAACAAACTTTCCTTATTGAGCAGATCTTGTCTGGAATGAGGCCGTTGGAATTAATTTGCTTTCAATGCATAGTAACGTTGCTTACTTAATGTAAGTTCTGGCTTGGCTCATTCTGACTCTGCTTCGCTGCTGATGAACTGTTGTGTTTCTTTATCAGAGTGTTGAGCGCAGTCTTGTTCATCAGGCTTCAGCATGTACGTGAGTTGATCATCTAATTTTGACATTCTGATATGGCAACTTCTGATGCTTGTGTCTGAAATCAAGTTCTGATGCTGAATAGATGTGATCTTGCTTATATCAATCAGAGTATCTGCAAGTCAGAACATAATAATTTTAGGCAGCAGATAGTTCATACATGAAACTTATAAATACTATATCTTTTCACTTTGTTATCATCAAAACTTAAATATAGGGTAGTAGATTCAAACTTTGTTCTAACAATCTCCCCCTTTTTTATGATGTCAAAAACTAGATATTTTAAATGAAAATAACGTGAAAAGGTATCTGGAATATGTATCAGAATAAGAAGTAAAAGGATAAGGAGTAAAGAGATATCAGAGTTGAGAGATACTCCCCCTGAGTTTATTACTTCCCTTTGATTACACGTGTTCTTCAGGATCAGATCTTTTTGCCTTTCTTTGAACATCAGAGTATCAGAGTCTTTGACTTATCAGAAGCTTTATGTCAGAGCAGAGCTTTAGAGTTTTTTCTTGTCAGAGCTTTGCTTTGGATCAGAATATCAGAGCAGATCAGAACTTCATAGTGATCAGAGCTTCAGAGCTTCTAGTCTTCAGAGTGTCCAGGAGCTTCCTTTTACCTGTAGACTTTAAGCAAAACAGAAAAACATTTTCAAGTAATAGAGTTAGAATGTTTGAGAATTTCTGTCTAGTTAGCCGTTATTGATTAAAATATCATTCTTGTTCTCCCCCTTTTTGTCAGCAATCAAAAAGTGTAGGTGATTTTCTAAAACAATTAAGATCAGAAAAACTAATCATATTGAGAGAGTTCAGAATCAAAACAAGAAAATATTACAAAACAAATTCAAACAGTACATCAGAAAATCAAGGAAAACATGAAAAAGGTCATGAATGAAAAAAGAGACTAAGGTTGAGGAGGCAAGCGTGTGAACAGGTTCTCCAGCATGGCTTGGATCTTTTCAGCAGTCTCATTCTGCTTGTGCACCATGCTGACAACAGTGTCAATCTTGCTATCCTGCACATCCATTCTCTCTTTCATCTTTTGATCGCTTTCATCCATCCGCTGCTGCAGACGCATGTCATTCAGCCTTAGTTCTTCCAGAGTCTGCCTGTCCAAGGCAGCTTGAGAAGCATCAGAAGCAGGAGGCTTCTGAGAACTTTCAGCAACATCCTCTGCTTGACTTTCTTCAGCTTGAATGGTCTTGTCTTCTTCTGATTGCACCTTTGCAGCTTGCTGTTTCTCAGACCAAGGTTCACTATCCAGAGGGAGCACGTCCTCTTTCAGAAGCTGACTTCCAACTTCATTCAGAAGCTTGCTGAAATTTTGTTGTGCCTTCTCATAGTTGATATCCTGCAACTTGAGGGCTTCAGCACGTACCCAAAGTCTGAATTATGACCAGAGCTGATCAGAAGCAGCTGGGTCAATCATTCCAGGACAGACTTGCTTCAAAGAAGCAATCCATTGCAGCACACCTGTTTCAAAATTCATAATACCAGAGCCAACATCTGGTTGCTTTGGTTTTGGGATGGCAATTTTGTGTTTCAGATCAGCAAGACGGTCAAGACTGGTTAAGTCTATGAAAGTCCTGCTGGGGTTTTCGGAGGTTTTCTGAGCAGCTGTTTGTTTTGGAGATGGAGTATCAGTATCAGAAATTATGATTGGACTGGGTGGTGTTTTAGGAGTATTTGGTGGTGTAGATTCTGGTGAGGATGGTAACTGGGGCATGATAACAGTTGTTCCACATGGCAGCTGGATTGCCAGAGGTGATGGTTGAGGTGAATGAGGTTCAGATGGTTGAGGAGAAGGAGACGGAATTTCTGATTGTTCAGGGATAAGGGGTTCTTCTGGAATTGATGAGAGTGGTTGTTGTTGTTCTGGTTCTTCAGCAGATTGTTGTTGTTCTGGTTGTGGAGGAGGAACAGTTTATGGTTCAGAGATTGGTTGATCAGAGGTGTGTTGATCAATGTCAGACAGCACTTGGTCAATTACTGATGTTGTTGAGATTGTTGGTTGTTTAGGATGTTTGGTTCTGGGTCTTCTGAGTTTTAATGCCTCAGAAGGGTCCTCTTCTTGTACAGTTTCATCTATGGTAGGGATGGGGATTGAGATTCTATGAGAGGTTTGAGGAGGAATAGATGCTGGAATAGTAGAAGAATTTAAAACAGGAGCAGCAGATGAATTACCTCTTTTCCTGGGTGTCTGCTAGGATGATCCTTCTGATGGTGCCTTCCTCTTCTTCGTCTTCTTCAGAGTCACTTCTGGTTGAGGTTGATGCAGATCTTTGATATTCAGATTTGGATCTGTACCATCTGCCTTGCACGCATCCAAGTACCTGAGAATCACCTCTGGTTTGGATTCAATTTCAGAAAATAACGGAAAGTCACTCAGAGGCACTCTTCTGCTGGAGATATCAGCAATAGAAGTGGCTCTGGGTTCCTTCTGAATATTCTCTATCAGCTTCATCTTTTTCAAGTTCTTTGTATTCAGAGGTTTCCCAATTGTTGGTTCAATAGTGCTTAGCTCTTGAGCTTCTATCAGATGTTCAATCAGCCTATTCTCTGTCAGAATATCTGATATCAACCTTCCAAAAGGTATCCAATCCCTCTTGGTTCTTTCTTCTTCCCTAGTTTCCTTCACACTTGTTCTGAGGTGGTTGAACAGGAAGTGAGCCAGATTGATCTTTACCTTCTGATCAATAAAGTAGATCAAAAACTGCTGATCCACATTTATGTAATCAGGAGAACTGGTTGGTTTCCTGTGGTTGAAGCACCCCAGAATTATCTTAGCCCACACTCTATAATGATCCTTCAGATCTTTAATCTTGCTGCTGGGCACCCCAAGAGTGAAAATCCTTGCAGCTATCACACCCACATCAGCACATCTTTCAGCCATGTCCACACAACGGACGCCACCGCCACTGTAACCGGTTAGCCTTGCAATGTGATCCTCAGTGATCACAATCTTCTTCCCCATAACAAAGGAGGTGACTAGATGTGTTGAAGCCTTGGCGTGAATCCAAAATTCCTTGACTAGCATTGGGAATGTTGGTCCAACCAACCTGTCGAAATACCTTTCCCACTTTTGAGCCCTAACTTCTTCAGTTAGGTCAAAACCGTTCTCCTTCAAGCTTTCAAAATCAATGATTAATTCAGAAAGCACTTCAAGATTCTTCACAGGAGTGAGGAGAGTTCTGAATGGCACTTGATATTGCTCAGATGATGCTTTCTTCTGAGGACCTGCAGAAGCGCTGCTGGAGGTTGCCATGTTCACACTAAAAGGGTTTTGAGAATGAACTGAGGAAAATAGGTTGCAAGAGATGAACACAGAAATATGCAGAAAATGCTTGAGTATTAGTGAGAAAACGTAAAGAATGAGAATGAGAGATTAATGTGCTTAAATAGAGTTTTCAAAACTGTTTTGAAAAGATAAACGTTTTTTAAGAGAGAGAGAAAAATCATGATTGCATTTTAAAAGCATGATTACTTTTCATTAAATGCTTGCTGATTTTGGGGGATTTGAGAAAGATACTTAAAAACGGTTACCAGACATGTGTCTCAATGCACCCAATCAGCGCTTTGTCTTCTCAGAAGCGTGCACGCGTTCTGCTTCAGAGATATGCTGATGATTGGATGACACTTGTTTGATGTAGTGATCAACACGTCTGTCTTGAGCTTAGACTCTCAGATCTTTAGACTTGCATCTGATACAATCTGCATGTTCTATCTTTCTGAAAGGAGATTGATCAGAAGTTCACAGTAAAACAATTACATTCTGAAGGTAAATATATGGAATTAAAACATTTTCACTCTGGACACACTTTCATGCTGAGATGTTTCAGAATGAAATTAAACCTATCTTCTGAAAGGGGTTTAGTAAAGATATTAGCCCATTGATGGTCTGTATCTATAAATTTTAAGTTCAAAATACCTTTCTGAATATAGTCCCTAATGAAGTGATGTTTTATTTCTATATGCGTAGCTCTAGAATGTAAAATGGGATTCTTACTTAAGCAAATAGCAGAAGTATTATCACAAAGTATAGGAATGTTACTCTAAAAAATCTGGAAGTCTTCAAGCTGACTTTTCATCCAGAGCATTTGTGTGCTACATCCTGCTGCTGCTATGTACTCAGCTTCAGCTGTTGACAGAGCAATTGTTGATTGCCTTTTGCTGGACCAAGAGATCAGATTTTCTCCTAGAAACTGGCAGCTTCCAGAAGTACTTTTACGTTCCACTCTGTCTCCAGCAAAATCAGCATCACAGTAGCCTACTAAGCTGTAATCACTAGATTTTCTATAAAACAAACCCAGATTAGTAGTACCTTTCAGATATTTGAAAATTCGCTTAACAGCTGTTAAGTGAGATTCTCTAGGATCTGATTGGAATCTAGCACAGATACAAACACTGAATAATATGTCAGGTCTTGAAGCAATCAGATAGAGGAGAGAACCAATCATACCTCTGTAGACTTTCTGTTCTACATTTTTGCTCACCTCTTCTCTTTCCAGAATGCACGTGGGATACATTGGAATCTTTGATGGCTTACATTCTGATAGGTCAAATTTCTTCAGAAGATCTCTGATGTATTTGCTGATGAATGTAAGTTCCTTCTGGATTTTGATTGATCTGAATTCCTAGAAAGAATTTCAGTTCCCCCATGAGGCTCATCTCAAATTCTGCCTGCATACACTTAGCAAATTTTCTTCCAAGAGAAGGATTAGTAGAACCAAAAATAATATCATCAACATAAATTTGACAGACTAAGATGTCACTCTTAACTGATTTACAGAATAGAGTAGTGTCCACCTTCCCTCTGGTGAATTCATTTTCCAGCAGAAAGTTACTTAGCCTTTCATACCAAGCTCTGGGAGCTTGTTTCAGACCATACAGTGACTTCTTTAGTTTGAAAACATGTTCTGGATGTTTTGTATTTTCAAAACCTGGGGGTTGGTGTACATACACTTCTTCTTCTATATAACCATTTAAGAATGCACTTTTGACATCCATCTGATACAGAGTGATGCCTCTATTAACAGCAAATGAAATTAAAAGTCTGATAGATTCTAACCTGGCGACTGGGGTAAAGGTTTCTGTATAGTCTATCCCCTCTTGCTGACTATAACCTTGTGCAACCAGTCGTGCCTTATTTCTGATGACTTCACCTTGTTCATTTAGCTTGTTTCTGAACACCCATCTTGTTCCAATGATGTTGAATCCTTTTGGTCTAGGAATGAGATCCCATACGTCGTTTCTGGTGAATTGATTCAGCTCTTCTTGCATTGCCAGAATCCAGTCATTATCCAGAAGTGCTTCATCAATAGAAGAAGGTTCAATCAGAGACACAAGTCCCATAAGTGTTTCTTCAAAGTTTCTGAAGCTTGCTCTTGTTCTGATTAGATCTTCCTTTCTTCCTAGGATAGTCTCTTCTGGGTGATCCAAGCTTCTTCTGGGTAATCTCTTCTGAGGTTGATCAGCAGCTGTTGTAGGATTGCTAGCAGTGCTCCTTTCAGACGTTGAAGGAATGTCTATGTTGAGAGCTTCTGATGACTTGTCTTCAGAACCTGCAAATTCAATTTCTATACCTGCAAAAACTTCATTCTGCTTTGACTTTTCAGAGTCAAGCTTATCATCAAAATGAACACTGATTGATTCTTCCACAATCTGTGTTTCTGTATTGTATACTCTGTACCCTCTTGAGCGTTCAGAGTATCCTAACATAATACACTTCTGTGCTTTAGAGTCAAACTTGTTCAAATAATTCTTTGTATTTAATATAAAGCAAGTACATCCAAATGGATGAAAATATGAAATGTTGGGCTTTCTGTTCTTCCATAATTCATATGGAGTCTTTTCCAGAATAGGTCTTATTGAGATTCTATTCTGAATGTAGCACGCTGTGTTTATTGCCTCTGCCCAGAAGGTCTTAGCAATGTTTGTCTCATTGATCATGGTTCTGGCCATTTCTTGCAATGTTCTGTTCTTTCGTTCTACAACTCCATTTTGTTGGGGAGTTCTAGGACAAGAGAAATCATGCAGAATGCCTCTGTCATTAAAGAATGACTCAAAATCTTTGTTTTCAAACTCTCCACCATGATCACTTATGACTTTAACGATTCTAAGATCGTTTTCATTCTGAACTTGGTTACAGAAGGTAACAAACACAGAGTGTGACTCGTCCTTGTGTCTTAAGAACTTTACCCATGTCCATCTGCTATAGTCATCTATGATTACTAACCCATACTTCTTACCACTGACTGAAGCAGTTTTAACTGGTCCAAATAAGTCAATGTGCAGAAGTTCTAATGGCTTAGAGGTAGAAACAACATTTTTGGATTTAAAAGAAGGTTTTGCAAATTTGCCTTTCTGACATGCTTCACACAGAGCATCTGAATTGAACTTCAAATTAGGAAGTCCTCTGACCAGATTGAGTTTGTTAATCTGAGATATTCTTCTCATACTAACATGTCCCAATCTTCTGTGCCAGATCCACTGCTCGTTGTTAACAGACAGAATACATTTTACATTCTGACTCTTTAGTTCAGAAAGTTTGATTTTGTAAATGTTGTTTTTCCTCTTACCATTAAACAGGATAGTCCCATCTTTCTGACTAACAGCTTTACATGATTTTTGATTAAAGATTATATCATAACCGTTATCACTTAATTGACTTATGGATAACAGATTATGCATCAATCCATCTACTAGCAGAACATTATTAATAGAGGGAAGATTTCCATTACCTACAGTTCCAGAGCCAATTATCTTTCCCCTCTGATTGCCTCCAAAGCCAACGTGGCATCCAGGCTTAAGTTCCAGGCTTTGGAACATATGCCTTCTTCCCGTCATGTGTCGTGAGCAGCCAGAGTCCAGGTACCATGACTGGTGTTTCTGACTTGCTGCTAAAGATATCTGCAACATGTATTATTTTATCCTTAGGTACCCAGATTTTCTTGGGTCTTGATTTGTTAGTTTTACCAAAACTCTGGTTGAATTTTGGTTTCACAGAGTGCTTACTGCTAGTGTATTTGATATCATGTGTGTGACCATATACAAAATGTGAATTCAGAGGAGTGTGTTTAATGGTTAAGTCCATGACATTCTTTGGTGTAGGAACCTTACCTTGGTATCCTATTCCTTTCTTGCCGTTTCTGCTAACTCCATAGATCATTGAAGCCATTCTGCTTCTATCTATGCTTTTAGCTAGGAACTTCTGGAAACTGTGATCATACTCCTTGATGATCTCATCAGCGTTGCTGGGAGTTTCAGAAATTGGTTCCTTCTGAGAGTTTTTTAAAGTGTTTTCTAATTTTGAAATCTTATTTCTCAGCTCAGAATTTTCCAATTTGAGACTCTCAGTCTTATTAGAGTCAGATTCAAGATTCCTTTTCAAGTCTCTGAATTTAGCTCTAATTTGCTGATAACGTTCCAGAATCTCATTAAGGCTTTCAGCAAGTTCAGCCTTTGTAAAGTTAGCAGCAAAGTTAGGAAATACCTCTTCAGTGTCTGATTCTGAGTCTGATTCAGAAGCTTCACTATCTTCTGAAATGTTAGCCACGAGAGTTATGTTTGCCCTTTCATCATCTAATTCTGAGTCAGCTTCAGACGAGTCAGAGTCATCCCATGTAGCCATGAGACTTTTCTTCTTCTCTCTTCCAAACTTCTTTTTGGGATTTTCCCTCTGAAGCTTTGGGCAGTCACTCTTATAGTGTCCTTGCTCATTGCACTCATAGCAGATGATGTCTTTGGTGTTTGGCTTTTTGCTACTGGAGGAGCCTTCAGATCTTCTGTATCTAGAGGAAGAATCTGTCCTTATGTATCTGGAAGAAGACTCGTTCTGATCAGATCTTCTGGGATTCCTGAACTTCCTTTGTCTTTGCTTCCACAATTGATTTACTCTTCTGGAGAGAAGGGAGAGTTCGTCTTCTTCTGATGAGGATCCATCAGATGTTTCTTCAACTGCCTGCAAAACTTTAGACTCAAATTTTCTGTTAGATTTTAATGCTAAAGGCTTACCTTGCTTCTGAGGCTCATCAGCTTCTAGCTCTATCTCATGACTTCTGAGGGAGCTGATAAGTTCCTCCAGAGTGATTTTGTTGAGATCTTTAGCTAGCTTCAGAGCTGTAACCATAGGTCTCCACTGCTTGGGTAAACTTCTGATGATTTTCTTGACATGGTCAGCAGTAGAGTATCCTTTGTCCAGAACTTTGAGACCGGCTACCAGAATCTGGAATCTAGAGAACATGGTTTCAATGGATTCAGATTCTTCCATTTTGAACGCCTCATACTTCTGAATGAGCGCCAGAGCTTTTGTTTCTTTGACCTGAACGTTGCCCTCATGCATCATTCTGAGTGAGTCAAAAATATTCTTTGCTGTGTCTCTGTTGGAGATCTTTTCATACTCAGTATAGGAGATGGCGCTGAGGAGGATGGTTCTGGCCTTGTGGTGATTCTTGAAGTCACGCTTTTGTTGATCAGACATTGTTTTTCTATCAATCTTCTGACCACTTGCATTCACAGGGTGCGTGTATCGATCTGTCACCATATCCCACAGATCAGCATCATGAGCCAGAAAGAAGCTTTCAATTCTGTCTTTCCAGTAATCAAAGTTTTCTCCATCAAAGACTGGAGGTTTGCCACTGAATCTGCCTCTGTCCTCATTGTTGTCATTGCTGATGTGAGAATTGTTTCCTGCCATTGTGTTTTTCTGACGCTGGATCTTGTACTGACACGGTTAAGTGTTTTAGCTCAGAACCAGGAGCTCTGATGCCAATTGAAGTGTTGAAAAACACAAGAAGGGGGGGGGGGGGGGGGGGTTGAATTGTAAAACTGAAATCTAATGCAATGAACAAGATATTTTTATCCTGGTTCGTTTGATCTCAAACTACTCCAGTCCACCCGTCAAGGTGATTTCGCGTCTCTCCAACGAGGTCTTAATCCACTATATTCAACTGAATATTACAGACTGCTTTAACAACTGCTAAAGCCTTCTTGATCCAAACCACAACCCGGTTTGTCAAGGTAACACTTTCTTACAAAGAGATAAAACTAAGTGTGTGGATGTTTTCTACAAAACTGTATCACAACTGTGATGTATACACAAATTTAAGCTTAGAAACTAGATTGCTAAACAATGATAGAATATCAGAGTGTGTGGTTTAGCAAGACTGAGAGAAAGAAGATTATAATTAGCTTTTGTGCGTGTAGAGATTTGGAGAGCATTAGCCATTTCAATCTTCAAAGTCTTGTTTATATAGCATTGAGATGATGAACGTTGGATGCAATATTCTTGATTCAATGCTAATAACAAACTTTCCTTATTGAGCAGATCTTGTCTGGAATGAGGCCGTTGGAATTAATTTGCTTTCAATGCACAGTACCGTTGCTTACTTAATGCAAGTTCTAGCTTGGCTCATTCTGACTCTGCTTCGCTGCTGATGAACTGTTGTGTTTCTTTATCAGAGTGTTGAGCGCAGTCTTGTTCATCAGGCTTCAGCATGTACGTGAGTTGATCATCTGATTTTGACATTCTGATATGGCAACTTTTGATGCTTGTGTCTGAAATGAAGTTCTGATGCTGAATAGATGTGATCTTGCTTATATCAATCAGAGTATCTGCAAGTCAGAACATAATAATTTTAGGCAGCAGATAGTTCATACATGAAACTTATAAATACTATATCTTTTCACTTTGTTATCATCAAAACTTAAATATAGGGTAGTATATTCAAACTTTGTTGTAACAGGCACCAACTGGTAATCAGGGAAAGTGAAACAGTGGTGAAGAGGGTCAAAGAACTGGAATAACACTTTCATCATGTCTTCTTCAATGTTGGTGTTGACTAGGCCGAGCAGTCTACCATGTCTTTCACTGAAGGATGAGCTTTCTGGAATTCTTGAAGTGAGCTCCTTGAGTTGAGGAGAAACTCTCACAAGGTTTACTTGAATGGTGTTTCTGCGAGGCATTTCCATGACCTACAAAACAGG
This sequence comes from Vicia faba, assembly GCA_948472305.1. NCBI lineage: Eukaryota > Viridiplantae > Streptophyta > Magnoliopsida > Fabales > Fabaceae > Vicia > Vicia faba. The sequence continues at coordinate 1,297,990,114 of OX451738.1, forward strand.
AACAAAGATGAAGATCCAAACCCTTGAAATGGTTAGTGAATGCATATGATGTTTTATGATGTTTATGATGTATGCACAAAACATATGTGCAAGCAAATCACACCAAACCCTAGTTTCAGGCTTGCATGGGGTTTCATAGGTAAGTACCCTCTTGAGTGTAGTTGGCTTAAAAACCTGTCCTATAAATAGTAACCGGGTTCTAAGGAGCTCAATATCATTGGATTGTTTTCATTGTTCATTGTTTTGGTTTAGCCACTTAACTAGCGACCAAAATATTCCAAGAAAACAACCCTTAATGAGTGTAGTATCGAGTATCTACCAACTTCAGACTGCACCAAAGCCGGTCATCTCACTACCCCTAATAAAAGGCCAAGATGGTCAAGTAAGGTTCTAGGTCATTAGTGCTTAGTGACATCACTCAGCGGCCCCGTACTCTCCTTGATTGAACTCAAGAGTTACCGGTACTCACAAATATGTCGCACTAATATAGCTATTGCTTCGACCGTGTTGGTATACCCCGCACAGTTTCCACAACGTATTGCTATCTATGAAATGTTTCCCAAAATCCAGGTGTAGGATTGCAAACCCAAACAAGAGAGCCAAAGTATAAAGCAAACAATTCAAACAATCAGTCATGCAAGAGGGTGATCTAAGCCCTAAGGTTACTCCACTTTTAAAGTACTCCCCAACAGAGTCGCCAGTTCTGTGATACGGTGGGAGAACTGACTGTGGTTTTGCGTTTGTTTTCGCAAATGTTTCGGTTGAGCAAGAGTCGCCACCGACTTTTTATTTTATCCTAAGGAAAGGTTTAAAAAGCACAGCAAAAACCTTTGAGATTTTTCTTGGGTTCGGGGAGTAGATTATAGAAAGGGAAGGTATTAGCACCCTTTCTATCCATGGTTATCCATGGGCTCTTAGGTACTTGCTTAGATCAACTTACCTTGGTTTTCAATTGTTTGAAATGGTGCTTTGTGCGTGGCTTTGAAAATGTTTTGAAAAAGATGCCTTGTCTAGGCTACCCTTGTAACAATTCTTTACTCGAATGTTTTACAAAAGGTGTTTGTCTTTTTGAAAAGATGTTTCAAGGTTTTTGAAAGTTTGTTTTGAAAGTATTTGTGAAGTGTGGTTTGAAAAAATAGGCAAGTGTTTTTGTTTCACAAGTTGACAAGTACTTAAGAGCGATCTACCCTAAAGTTCTCAAAGATTTTTGTTATGTTTTAACTCTTTTAACAATTTTGTTCCACCATTGAATTTGGTGCACAATCTTGTGTTTAGGATGTGAAAGGGACGGGCGCGGGTCATCGCTTAGACCATAATTGCAATGGTGCCAAGTATCTTTGGGCAATTTTCCTTTAAGGGACTTGATCATTTTTTAGGCAACTTTTCGAAAGCGTCATCGAGGGACTATGATCATTTTGAATTGTTTGCTTTGCCCAAAGAGACCTAACATGCAATATGGCCTAATTTTGAAAGGCAACAAGTGGATGTAACCCTAGGGGTGTTAGTGTGCAAGTGTGTTTTATTGCATACAAGAGTTTTTTTCTTTGAATTAGGTTTTTTTGTTTCATTTATTTTATCTTGCCATACACGTCCTAATTACTAGCAATAAGAAGCGGAAATGTAAAATCCTACGCTATTACAACAATTAGGGGAGGGGGATACACATTTGTACATGGGGGGTTCAACGAGAAAAATAGACAAAAAAGAAAATAGAAAAAAACAAGATATATATATATATATATATAGAGAGAGAGAGAGAGAGAGCCCGCACGCTGCTGGGAGGTCATCAGAAGTTCTGACTCAGCTCCGCTGCCAGATGATCAACCTCTTGGTTAAACTGTATGAGTCAGAACTTCTGACTCTGGCACCTGCAAAACAGAACCTTGTTAGTGGGGAAACTAGAAATTCTGATTCCCCTGCGCTGCAAGACAGAAGTTTGTTAGTGGAGAAACCAGAAGTTCTGATTCTGCTGAAAAGGCAATAACTCTCAGAGGTTCTGATATCATTGACAGCAAAACAGGCTTCAGATGTGCTAACGTCAAAGTCAGCACTTGGCTTTTCCCTGTACTAATCAGAACATCTGCAATTCTGTTGTTACTCCACAAAACAGGAAACATATTTGGAACAGATCCAGCAAATACAAAAATGTTTCAGAGGTCAGAACCACCAAGGTCACAGGCAAGTCCTATACTGGCTCAAAACGTTCTGAGGTATGAAAATCCTCAGAACATAAACAGCAACAACATGATATTTACATTGTGTTTATTTGAGTATGCACAGCTGATGATGCTTAACAGCGTGATGAGGGTCAGCAAGTGCTTACCTGACTGTTGGAAAAGTTTGTGGGTGAAAGTTAGCTTTTGGCTCTGGTGGTGTTCTGGACAGATTCTCTTTGAAAGGGTAGGTAAAGGTGTATACGTATGTAGGGTCAAAAGTTTGAAAGGGTGTTTTTGGTTCACAAAGAAAACTGGATATTTGATGAAGTTTGAAGGTGAGAAACTCAAAGTTATGAAACAAACTGGAGATTTTGGCAGAGTTTCAGAACGCTATGTTGCTAAGAGTTATGTTTCTCACTTAGCAATTTTTCTGTTTCTTTTCTGAACGCCTTTTGCAGTGGACAATGACTCTCTATTTATAGGCAAAGTTCTTGTGGGTGTTTTGAACATTAAGGCGCCAACAGAGTTTGAATTACTCTTTGACAGAAATTCCTGGGAAGTTGTGATAACAGATAGCCTTCAGCCTAGGCTGCAGCAGCAGGCGTAGATTGGGGAGAAGTGACCTCTGAAGTGGGCGGTGGCACGTAGACCCATGCCAGAATCTGCACAAAAGCGTTTTCCAAGCCACACGTGAATGTTCAGGAGTGGTTGGAAGCATTAATGGGAATTAAATGGTGATAAGACCTATCAACATCAATATTCTGGTAATGGAAACCAACATTGAATCAGCAGTTCTGTTTTAAAAAGAACAGCGTAAACCATGCTCTGGCCTTGGCTTCCTGTTGTCTTAGTAAGCTCTGGAGATTCTCTTGATTTTCTGATACGTTCCTTGGATTTACTTCTGGACCTCCTGGGCTTAGAGATTTTGTATCAGTGTAACACCCACTCTTCTGATCTTTCATCTTCTGATTTCAGCATGTTCTGAAAGAACCTTCAGACTTCCCTGCTTCTCTTGTATTCCTTTAGCAAATTCTGACTGAGCTTGTGTAACTGCTGAAGGGGCATGTTCTGTCTGAGGCTTACATACTGAACCACGTTTACAACTTCTGATTGAACTGATGTAGCTGCTGAAAAGCCAACTTCTGACCACGCTGAGCCAAGATTGCAACTTCTGACCGTTTTTATCTGGAATGGGTCCAGAAGTTCTGAAGCGCTGATTTTTTCTTAAACACTCAATTTTTTTAGAGAAACGTTCTAAGTACTTAGAACTTGATTTTTCTCAAGATAAAAGCGTTGTTTTTGGAGTTCGTGGGATCATCTTGCTCTTGTAAGTGGCTTGCTTGGGCAAAAGGATAACTCAGGACTTGGATTTGTTTCAGAGGGACCTTGAAAATCCAAGATGGTTTCCTGAAGAAAGGGAGGGCAAATTTTGGGGTACAACATAATGCATGATATGTATCAGGAAAATGATGTTCTCAAAATAAATGAGATTGTGTTGTATGATGCATATATGCATGTGTCGTGATGTATGAAAATGTAATGTTTGTAGCTGGGGGAAATAAATCTCGGATAGATGCTGGAGAAAAGAGTAGAATTCTTCGTTTCCGCTGGGGATGGAGAGCGAAGATGATTGTGATAATAAACCTGCAGGAGAGGATAACTCCGTTGGGGAATAAACTGATGAGGAGATTACTATGTGGGGAAGAGATGTTTTGTAGAGGATTCCACTGATAAATTCCGCCGGGGATGAATTACCGTTGCTGGTGATACTGAATCCTGTTGGGGATTGACTTCTTGTTTGTGAAAGGAAAGAACTCCTCCGGGGATGACCTTTCAGTTGTGACTTCACTGGGGATAACCTTTTAGACTCTTATGGGGATAATCCTTTGAACTTGATGGGGACAATATTCCAAAGTCTATTGGGGATAATTATCCAAACTCCACTGGGGAAGCTTTTTTCAGACTGCGCTGGGAAAAATTTTAAACTCCACTGGGGATATTTTGTATTCTGCCGGGGAATGTTTTTATACTCCACTGAGGAATATTAAGATCTTTTAGTGCCGATGGTAGATAAACTCTGCTTGGGGAGAAGATTACCGATTCATTCACAATTGCGAGTCTCAGCTGGGGAGAGCTAACATTACTGTCTTTTTCTTACTCTGCGGGGAGTGAATGTTACTAGGACGCATGCTAAGAATATGATGATGGCTTTGCCTCGAGACTTTTCTGCCCCAGTATCTGCGGGAGAAGGTTCCTGCGGAGGCCTTGTGGATCGAGTATTATCCCAACCTATGAGGTGATTGGTATCTTTCGATCAAAATGACAATCTTCTTCTGGTAGGCAAGTGACGAGATAACGAGATATAGTCGTATGCTTTAATCCCTAACTTTTGCCTGGACTGCCCTTTCGGGTTTTCAGTCCACCGGGATACCCTTTTTTGCCCAAGCCGCCTTTTTAGGTTTTCAGCTTGCCGGGTGTACAAATCTTCTTTTGTTTTCATCCCTTATTTTTGCCCGAACCCTTTTGGTTCACTGGGAAGCACTTATTTTTGCCTAGGCCAGTCAACCTAGCGGGTCTTTATTCATGCGCGGTATTTTTTGACTATGTCCACGCTCTCAGAGTGTAGGGAGCTGTCATTGTCGGCATCATTGTGTTGTCATACTACCAGAAGATGTTCGTTTGATCATGCAAGATTTGTTGCTGGAATTTATGTCCAATGCCCCAAGTGATTCAGATGGAGATTTGCCCCTGGCTATTTGGCATCTTTGAGAGATTCCCTGAATCTTGACTTGATTGCCCCAGATGATAGACGATGATCATGTCGTGCCCCTTGGTTGGAAGTGTTTTTTCCACTTGAGGTGATCCTTTTATTGAGAAGGTTTTTTGTTCACTAGATATTCGTCGTGCGAATTTCTGTTGTTTGAACAAATAGTCATATGCAAACAATGTTATTTTAAGAATGCAAAGCTTATGTCTGTTTTGAAGTTCTTTGAAAATGCAGTTTTCAATAAAACAAGTAATTTTTTGTAAAATGTGATGTCAACTCAGGATTTTACAGCAAGCCCTACAGGAGTTAGAATACCTTTTGTAACAGTATGCTTTCAAACTAACCCATGCCTCAGCTAGGACTTTTAAGGGTTATAACGTGGTCTGGTTCACGGTTCAAGAAACAGAGGATAAAGGCTCAAAATGTATTTGTACCCACCCGTTCTTCATGATGTTCTTCGATCCTAAACTCAGCTAATCGTGCATTAGATCCCGTTTGAGTCTTTGCTCTGATATTCCAGTGATGGTTCGGATACTGACAATTTATTTTGAACAGACAGTCATTTTTGTTGAGCGTTTGTAGGACCTCTTTCTTTTTTATTTTATTATCCCTGTCTTTTGCCTGAATTGTTTCTTTTGTGATTACAGTCAGCTGGATGCCCCAGTTTTGTAAGTCTCCTTCATAGGTTTTGACTTAATGAGCTTTTATTTCTGAAAGATAATGACTTCCTGTCTTGATGATTATAAGGAACCATCACCATCTTTTATTTTTGAAGGACCTCTTTGATGCCATTCATTGTGCACCCGAATTAACTGAGAAACTACCCTGCCCCGGGTTATAATTAAGGGTTTTAATTTGTAAAAAGAAAAACTCCAACTTCTTTGGCTCAAAGGGGTTGACTAGGGATTATCTTCCTTATAACTCCACTGTTTAGGATTTGAAACAATGCCTGTACATCGTCAGCGGGGTCTGTTCAAAAGCATACTGTAGAGATTTTGGTATCATTTTCGTCATCCTTCCTCTAAAGGCTTAGAATTTTTAAATCGAGAGTTGATCATCACAAAAATGAAAGCTATTTGAATATAGTGAATACAAATGGATTGATTCAAAACAGACGTATGCGATGCATTGATAAAGTAACCAAGTTTGACATGAATATATGTTTGAACAATCAAAAGAAAATTACAAATTGAAAATTCTAATGAACAAAAAGTTTTCTCGTCTCAGGACTTGTCACTTCAAATGGTGAGCCTTGGAGGGATAGTAGAAGAACTCAGCCTGACCATCTTGCGTGAATTACAATGCTCCTTCATCAATTAGGTTTTGAATTTTGTACTTCAACTTCCAACAGTCATCAGTGTCATGCCCTGGGCTGTTAGAATGGTATGCACACCTTGCATCAGGATTGTAGTTGGGTGAAGAAGTCTTAGGATTCAGATGAGATCCTACCAACGTCACCAGATTCAATCTCAACAGGCGTTGCAAAGCTTGGGACAACGGCATGTTGAGCTTGGTAAACGGCCTCTGATTAACCCGTTGTTTATAGCAAGGTTGTTGTTGGACCCGTGAGGTAGTAGCAACTTGGAGAGGTCTATTCTTCATCAAACCAAACCTTTGACTTCTCGGAATTTGATTAATGACTTGGTCCCCGGCCTTGACTGTTTGCTTCATGCTGTTGTATCTGTCTTGATGAAGTTGGTTGATAATGGTTCTCAGCTCTTCTTGTTCCCGAGCTAAGCCTTGGATAAGAGCTGTCTGCCCTAGCATCTGGGTTTTCATGGCACTGGACTCAACTTGCAGTTGTTCCAGCCGTTCGTCCTTATTGTCTTCAGAACTTTTCTTGACCAAGTTCCCAACGAGGAGTGTTTTCAACTCTGAAGGGGTGAAAAACACAAGAAGGGGGGGTTGAATTGTAAAACTGGAAACTTAAAGCAAATGACAAGATATTTTTATCCTGGTTCGTTTGATCTCAAACTACTCCAGTCCACCCGTCAAGGTGATTTCGCCTCTCTCCAACGAGGTCTTAATTCACTATATTCAACTGAATACAAATCTGCTTTAACAACTGCTAAAGCCTTCTTGATTCAAACCACAATCCGGTTTGTCAAGGCAACACTTTCTTACAAAGGTATAAAATAATGTGTGTGAATGTTTTCTACAAAACTATATCACAACTGTGATGTTTACACAAATTAAGCTTAGAATACTAGGATGCTAAACACTAATGGAGTATCAGAGTTTGTTGGTTTAGCAAAACTGGTAGATGAAGATTATTGATTAACTTTGTGTGTGTAGAGAGTTTTGAAGCATTAGCCATGATAATCTTCGAAGCTTGGTTTATATAGCACTTTGAGAAGATGAACGTTGAAGCAAATATTCTTGATTCAATGCTAATAACAAGCTTTCCTTTTTGAGCAGATCTTGTCTAGAATGAAGCCGTTGGAATTAATTAGCGTTCAATGCACAGTACCGTTGCTTCTTCAATGCACGTTCTGGCTTGGCTCATTCTGATTCTGCTTCGCTGCTGATGAACTATTGTTTCTGTATCAGAGTGTTTACGCGCAGTTCTGTTCATCAAGCTTCAGCATGTGCGTGAGTTAATCATCTGGTCTTCACGTTCTGATTCAGCAACTTCTGATGCTGGTGTATCAAATCAAGTTCTGATGCTGAATAAGTGATCTTGCTTATTTTAATCAGCATATCTGCAAGTCAGAGCATAGTATTTTTAGGCAGCATATAATTCAATCATGAAACATTTTAAATACTATATCTTTTCACTTTGTTATCATCAAAACTTAAATATAGGGTACTAGATTCAAACATTGTTCTAACAATCTCCCCCTTTTTGATGATGACAAAAACTAGATATTTTGAATAAATAATAACGTGAAAAGGTATCTAGGAAATGTTTCAGAGTTAAGAAGTAAAGAGAAATCAGAGTTTAAGAGATACTCCCCCTGAGTTTGTTACTTCCCTTTGATATGCGTGTTCTTCAGGATCAGATCTTTTTCTATCTTTGAGCATCAGATTATAGGTCTTTGACATATCAGAGAGCAGAGCTTCAGAGCTTTTCCTGTCAGAGCTTTGCTTCGGATCAGAGTGTTAGGACGATCAGAGCTTCATATATCAGAACTCCATATTTGATCAGAGCAACATGAGCTCCTACATTTTGATCAGAGCATCTAGCTTCTAGTCTTCATAGTGTTCAAGAGCTTCCTTGTGCCTGTAGACTTAAAAACAAAACAGAAAAACATTTCAAGTAATAGAGTTAGAATGTTTGAGAATTTCTGTCTAGTTAGCCGTTATTGATTTTAAATATCATTCTTGTTCTCCCCCTTTTTGTCAACAATCAAAAAGTGCTGGTGATGTGCTAAAACAATTTGGATCAGAAAAACAAATTATATTAAAATAGTTCAGAGCAAAAGAACGTTACACAAACACAAACAAAACAGTACATCAGAAAATGAAGAAAACATAGAGAATGTCATGCATAAAAAAATTTTAAGGTTGTGGGGGCATGCGTGAGAACAGGCTTTCCAGCATTGCTTGAATCTTTTCAGAAGTTTCATTCTGCTTCTGAACCATGGTGACAACAGTGTCAATCTTGCTGTCCTGTACATTCATTCTTGCTTCCATCTTCTGATCATTCTCTTCCATCCGCTGCTGGAGACGCAAGTCATTCAGCCTGAGTTCTTCCAGAGCCTGCCTGTCCAAGGCAGCTTGAGAACTTTCAGTAGGAGGAAGCTTCTCAGAACTTTCAGCTACATCTTCTGCTGGATTTTCTTCAGCCTGAATGGTCTTGTCCTCTGATGGTTGCACCTGTGCAGCTTGCTCTTTCTCAGACCAAGATTCACTGTCCAGAGGGAGCACAACTTCTTGAGGCAGCTGACTCTCAACTTCCTTCAGCAGCTTGCTAAAGTTCTGTTGAGCCTGCTCGTAGTTGACGTCCTGCAGCTTAAGTGCTTCAGCACGAACCCATACTCTGAACTGTGACCAGAGCTGATCAGAGGCAGCTGGGTCGATCATCCCCGGACAGACTTGCTTCAAAGAAGCAATCCATTGCAGCATACCTGTTTCAAAATTCAAAATACCAGAGCCAACATCTGGTTGCTTTGGTATGGGTATGGCAATTTTGTGTCTAAGGTCAGCAAGACGTTCAAGACTTGTTAAGTCAATGAAAGTTCTGCTGGGGTTTTCAGCGGATTGGTTTTCAGAGGTTGTTTGTTTTGTAGGAGGGTTATCAGAGTCAGAGGATATTTCTATTGGAGTGGTTGGAGTTTTTGGAGGTGTTGATTCCTCTGATGATGGCAACTGGGGCCTGACAATGGTGGTTCCACATGGCAACTGGATTGCCAGCGGTGAAGGTTGAGGTGAGTGGGGATCAGAATGATGAGGAGAAGGGGTTTCATAGCGTTGAAACTCTGGTTGAGGCGAAGGTGGATTATTTTCTGGTTGAGGAGGTGGAATCTCTGATTGCTCAGGGATCAGAGGTTCTTCTGTGAGTGGTTGTTGTTGTTGTGGTTCTGATTCTGGTTGAACTTCTGGTTCAGGTTGTTGTTGTATTTCTGGTTCAGGTTGTGGAGGAGGAATATTTGGTGGTTCAGAATTTGGTTGAGCAGCATGTTCACGCTCAATATCAGCTAGCACTCTATCAAGTGCTGGTGTTGTTGAAACAGTTGGTTGTTTGGTAATTTTGATTCTGGGTCTTATGAGTAGTAAGGCCTCAGAAGGGTCTTCTGGTATGGTTTCATCAATAGTAGGGATTGGGATGGATATTCTGTGAGATGTTTGAGGAGGGGCAGCAGATGTTGGAATAGTAGATGAAATTGAAATAGGGGCAGCAGATGAATTACCTCGTTTCTTTGGAGTCTGATGAGATGATCCTTCTGCTTTCCTCTTCTTAGTCTTCTTCTGAGTCACTTCAGGTTGAACTTGACTCAGATCTTTGATCTTCAGCTTTGAACCTGCATCTTCTTCCTTGTATGAATCTGGATACTTGAGAAACATATCAGGTTGGGATTCCATTTCAGAAAATCTTGGGAAATTACTCAGAGGCACTCTTCTTCTGGAGATATCAGCAGTTGAAGAAGCTCTGGGTTCCTTCCTAATATTTTCTATCAGCTTCATCTTTTTCAGGTTCTTAGCATTCAGCGGTTTTCCAACAGTTGGTTCCATAGTGCCCAGCACTTGAGCTTCGCTCAGATAATCTATCAGCTTATTCTCTGTCAGAATATCTGATATGAGCCTTCCAAACGGTATCCAGTCCCTTTTGGTCCTTTCTTCTTCTCTAGTCTCTTTCACACTAGTCTTCAGATGGTTGAACAGGAAGTGTGCCAGATTGATCTTCACCCTCTGATCAATAAAGTAGATCAGAAATTGCTGATCCACGTTTATATAATCAGGAGAGCTGGTTGGCTTCCTGTGATTGAAACAGCCCAGAACAATCTTGGCCCATACTCTGCAGTGATCCTTCAGATCCTTAATTTTGCTGCTGGGAAAACCAAGAGTGAAAATGCAGTTGGCTACCACACCTATATCAGGGCATCTGTCAGCCATGTCCACACAACGGACTCCACCACCACTTTGACCAATTAACCTAGCAATGAGGTCTTCAGAAATTACTATCTTCTTTCCCATGACAGAAGAGATGACTAGATGTTTATGAATCTTGGCGTGAATCCAAAATTCCTTGACAAGCTCTGGGAAAGTTGGTCCAACCAACCTATCGAAATACCTCTCCCACTTTTGAGCCTTGATTTCATCAGTTAGGTCAAATCCATTATCCTTCAAACTTTCGAAATCGACGATTAACTCAGAGAGAACCTCAAGATTCTTTACCGGTGTGAGAAGAGTTCTGGTAGGCACCTGATATTGCTCAGAAGTTTCTTTCTTCTGATTCCCTGCAGAAATGCTGGAGGATGCCATTGTTCTCACACAACAAAGCTTTGAGAATGATTTGAGAAAAAGGTTTGAAGGAGATAAACTCAGAAATATGCAGAAAAAGTTTCAGAGATTATGAGAAAGCGTAAAGAGTAAGAATGAAGAATAATGTGCTTAAATAGGTTTTCAAAAATTATTTTGAAAAATTAAACGTTTTTAAGAGAGAGAAAAAAATAATGATTGCCATTAACAAGCGTGATTACTCTGCATTAAATGCTTGCTGATTTTGGGGGATTTGAGAAAGATACTTAAAACGGTTACCAGACATGTGTCTCAATGCACCCAATCAGCGCTTTCCTTTCTCAGAAGCGTGCATGCGTTCTGCTTCAGGGATTTGCTGATGATTGGATGACACTTGTTTGATGTAGTGATCAACACGTCTGTATTTCAGATTAGACTCTCAGATCTTTAGACTTGCATCTGATACAATCTGCATGTTCTAACTTTCTGAAAGAAGATTGATCAGAAGTTCACAGTAATATAATTACATTCTGAAGATAAATACATGGAATTAAAACATTTTCATTATGGGCATACTTTCATGCTGAGATGTTTCAGAATGAAATTAAACCTATCTTCTGAAAGGGGTTTAGTAAAGATATCAGCCCATTGATGGTCTGTATCTATAAATTTCAAGTTTAAAATACCTTTCTGAATATAGTCCCTAATGAAATGATGTTTTATTTCTATATGCTTAGCTCTAGAATGTAAAATAGGATTCTTACTTAAGCAAATAGCAGAAGTATTATCACAAAGAATAGGAATGTTACTCTCAAAAATCTGGAAGTCTTCAAGCTGACTTTTCATCCAGAGCATTTGTGTGCTACATCCAGCTGCTGCTATGTACTCAGCTTCTACTGTTGACAGAGCAATTGTTGATTGCCTTTTGCTGGACCACGAGATCAGATTTTCTCCCAGAAACTGGCAGCTTCCAGAAGTACTTTTACGTTCCACTCTGTCTCCAGCAAAATCAGCATCACAGTAGCCTACTAAGCTGTAATCACTAGATTTTCTATAAAACAAACCCAGATTAGTAGTACCTTTCAGATACTTGAAAATTCGCTTAACAGCTGTTAAGTGAGATTCTCTAGGATCTGATTGGAATCTAGCACAAATACATACGCTGAATAAGATATCAGGTCTTGAAGCAGTCAGATAAAGGAGAGAACCAATCATACCTCTGTAGACTTTCTGTTCTACGCTTTTGCTTACCTCTTCTCTTTCCAGAATGCACGTGGGATGCATTGGAATCTTTGATGGCTTACATTCTGAGAGGTCAAATTTCTTCAGAAGATCTCTGATGTATTTGCTCTGATGAATGTAAGTTCCCTCTGGAGTTTGATTGATCTGAATTCCTAGAAAGAACTTCAGTTCCCCCATGAGGCTCATCTCAAATTCTGCCTGCATACACTTAGCAAATTTTCTTCCAAGAGAAGGATTAGTAGAACCAAAAATAATATCATCAACATAAATTTGACAGACTAAAATGTCACTCTTAACTGTTTTACAGAATAGAGTAGTGTCCACTTTCCCTCTGGTGAATTCATTTTCAAGCAGAAAGTTACTTAGCCTTTCATACCAAGCTCTGGGAGCTTGTTTCAGACCATACATCGACTTTTTCAGTTTGAAAACATGTTCTGGATGTTTTGTATTTTCAAAACCTGGGGGTTGGTGAACATAAACTTCTTCTTCTATATAACCATTTAAGAATGCACTTTTGACATCCATCTGATACAGAGTGATGCCTCTATTAACAGCAAATGAAATTAAAAGTCTGATAGATTCTAACCTGGCGACTGGGGCAAAGGTTTCTGTATAGTCTATCCCCTCTTGCTGACTATAACCTTGTGCAACCAGTCGTGCCTTGTTTCTGACGACTTCACCTTGTTCATTAAGCTTGTTTCTGAACACCCATCTTGTTCCAATGACGTTGAATCCTTTTGGTCTGGGAACGAGATCCCATACGTCGTTTCTGGTGAATTGATTCAGCTCTTCTTGCATTGCTAGAATCCAGTCATTGTCCAGAAGTGCTTCATCAATAGAAGAAGGTTCAATCAGAGACACAAGTCCCATAAGAGTTTCTTCAGAGTTTCTGAAGCTTGCTCTTGTTCTGATTGGATCTTCCTTTCTTCCTAGAATAGTCTCTTCTGGGTGATCCAAACTGCTTCTGGGTAATCTCTTCTGAGGTTGATCAGCAGCAGTTGTAGGATTTCTAGCATTGCTTCTTTCAGACGTTGAAGGAATGTCTGTGTTGAGAGCTTCTGATGACTTGTCTTCAGAACCTGCAAATTCAATTTCTATACCTGCAAGATTTTCATTCTGCTTTGACTTTTCAGAGTCAAGCTTGTCATCAAAACGAACACTGATTGATTCTTCCACAATCTGTGTTTCTGTATTGTATACTCTATACCCTCTTGAGCGTTCAGAGTATCCTAACATAATACACTTCTGTGCCTTAGAATCAAACTTGTTCAAATAATTCTTAGTATTTAACATATAGCAAGTACATCCAAATGGATGAAAATAGTAAATGTTGGGCTTTCTGTTCTTCCACAATTCATATGGAGTCTTTTCCAGAATAGGTCTTATTGAGATTCTATTCTGAATGTAGCACGCTGTGTTTATTGCCTCTGCCCAGAAAGTCTTAGCAACGTTTGTCTCATTGATCATGGTTCTGGCCATTTCTTGCAATGTTCTGTTCTTTCGTTCTACAACTCCATTTTGTTGGGGAGTTCTAGGACAAGAGAAATCATGCAGAATGCCTTTGTCATTAAAGAATGACTCAAAATCTTTATTTTCAAATTCTCCACCATGATCACTTCTGACTTTAACGATTCTGAGATCTTTTTCATTCTGAACTTGGTTACAGAAGGTAACAAACACAGAGTGTGACTCGTCCTTGTGTCTTAAGAACTTTACCCATGTCCATCTGCTATAGTCATCTACGATTACTAACCCATACTTCTTGCCACTGACTGAAGCAGTTTTAACTGGTCCAAATAAGTCAATGTGCAGAAGTTCTAATGGCTTAGAGGTAGAAACAACATTTTTGGATTTAAAAGAAGGTTTTGCAAATTTGCCTTTCTGACATGCTTCACACAGAGCATCTGAATTGAACTTCAAATTTGGAAGTCCTCTGACCAGATTGAGTTTGTTAATCTGAGATATTCTTCTCATACTAACATGCCCCAATCATCTGTGCCAGATCCACTGCTCGTTGTTAACAGACAGAAGACATTTTACGTTCTGACTCTTTAGTTCAGAAAGTTTGATTTTGTAAATGTTGTTTTTCCTCTTTCCATTAAACAGGATAGTCCCATCTTTCTGACTAACAGCTTTACATGATTTTTGATTAAAGATTATATCATAACCGTTATCAATTAATTGACTTATGGATAACAGGTTATGCATCAATCCATCAACAAGCAGAACATTATTAATAGAGGGAAGATTTCCGTTACCTACAGTTCCAGAGCCAATTATCTTTCCCCTCTGATTGCCTCCAAAGCCAACGTGGCCTCCAAGCTTAAGTTCCAGGCTTTGGAACATATGCCTTCTTCCCGTCATGTGTCGTGAGCAGCCAGAGTCCAGGTACCATGACTGGTGTTTCTGATTTGCTGCTAAAGATATCTGCAACATGTATTATTTTATCCTTAGGTACCCAGATTTTCTTGGGTCCTGACTTGTTAGTTTTACCAAAACTCTGGTTGAATTTTGGTTTCACAGAGTGATTCCTACTAGTATATTTGATGTCATGTGTGTGACCATACACAAAGTGTGAATTTAGAGGAGTGTGTTTAATGGTTAAATCCATGACATTTTTAGGTGTAGGAACCTTACCTAGGTATCCTATTCCTTTCCTGCCGTTTCTGCTAACTCCATAGATCATTGAAGCCATTCTGCTTCTATCTATGCTTTTAGCAAGGAACTTCTGGAAACTATGATCATACTCCTTGATGATCTCATCAGCGTTGCTGGGAGTTTCAGGAATTGGTTCCTTCTGAGAGTTTTGTAAAGAGTTTTCTAATTTTAAAATTTTATCTCTCAGCTCAGAGTTTTCCAATTTGAGACTCTCAGACTTATTAGAGTCAGATTCAAGAGTCCTTTTTAGGTCTCTGAATTTAGCTCTAATCTGCTGATAACGTTCCAGAATTTCATTGAGGCTTTCAGCAAGTTCAGCCTTTGTAAAATTAACAGCGAAGTTAGGGAATACCTCTTCTGTGTCTGATTCTGAATCTGATTCAGAAGCTTCACTGTCATCTGGAATGTTAGCCATGAGCGCTATGTTTGCTCTTTCATCATCTGATTCTGAGTCAGCTTCAGACGAGTCAGAGTCATCCCATGTGGCCATGAGACTCTTCTTCTTTTCTCTTCCAAACTTCTTTTTGGGCTTTTCCCTCTGAAGCTTTGGGCAGTCACTCTTGTAGTGTCCTTGCTCATTGCACTCGTAGCAGATGATGTCTTTTGTATTTGGCTTCTTGCTACCTGAGGAGCCTTCAGATCTTCTGTATCCAGAGGAAGAATCTGTCCTTCTGTATCTGGAAGAAGACTCGTTCTGATCAGATCTTCTGGGATTCCTGAACTTCCTTTGTCTTTGCTTCCACAGTTGATTTACTCTTCTGGAGAGAAGGGAAAGTTTGTCTTCTTCTGATGAGGATCCATCAGATGTTTCTTCAACTGCCTGCAAAACTTTAGATTCAGATTTTCTGTTAGATTTTAAAGCTAAAGGCTTACCTTGCTTCTGAGGCTCGTCAGCTTCTAGCTCTATCTCGTGACTTCTGAGGGAGCTTATAAGTTCCTCCAGAGTGATTTTGTTGAGATCTTTCACCAGCTTCAGAGCAGTAACCATAGGCCTCCACTGCTTGGGTAAACTTCTGATTATCTTCTTGACATGGTCAGCAGTAGAGTATCCTTTGTCCAGAACTTTGAGACCAGCTACCAGAATCTGGAATCTAGAGAACATAGTTTCAATGGATTCAGAATCTTCCATTTTAAACGCCTCATACTTCTGAATGAGCGCCAGAGCTTTTGTTTCTTTGACTTGAACGTTGCCCTCATGCGTCATTCTGAGAGAATCAAGATGTTCTTAGCTGTGTCTCTGTTGGAGATCTTCTCATACTCAGTATAGGAGATGGCACTGAGGAGGATGGTTCTGGCCTTATGGTGATTCTTGAAATCACGCTTTTGTTGATCAGTCATTGATTTTCTTTCAATCTTCTGACCAGTTGCATTCACAGGGTGCGTGTATCCATCTGTCACCATATCCCACAGATCAGCATCATGTGCTAGAAAGAAGCTTTCAATTCTGTCTTTCCAGTAATCAAAGTTTTCTCCATCAAAGACTGGAGGTTTGCCGCTGAATCTGTCTCTATCCTCATTGTTGTCATTGCTGAAATGAGAGTTGTTTCCTGCCATTGTGTTTTTCTGACGCTGGATCTTGTACTGACACGGTTAAGTGTTTTAGCTCAGAACCAGGCGCTCTGATGCCAATTGAAGGGGTGAAAAACACAAGAAGGGGGGGTTGAATTGTAAAACTGGAAACTTAAAGCAAATGACAAGATATTTTTATCCTGGTTCGTTTGATCTCAAACTACTCCAGTCCACCCGTCAAGGTGATTTCGCCTCTCTCCAACGAGGTCTTAATTCACTATATTCAACTGAATACAAATCTGCTTTAACAACTGCTAAAGCCTTCTTGATTCAAACCATAATCCGGTTTGTCAAGGCAACACTTTCTTACAAAGGTATAAAATAATGTGTGTGAATGTTTTCTACAAAACTATATCACAACTGTGATGTTTACACAAATTAAGCTTAGAATACTAGGATGCTAAACACTAATGGAGTATCAGAGTTTGTTGGTTTAGCAAAACTGGTAGATGAAGATTATTGATCAGCTTTGTGCGTGTAGAGAGTTTTGAAGCATTAGCCATGATAATCTTCGAAGCTTGGTTTATATAGCACTTTGAGAAGATGAACGTTGAAGCAAATATTCTTGATTCAATGCTAATAACAAGCTTTCCTTTTTGAGCAGATCTTGTCTAGAATGAAGCCGTTGGAATTAATTAGCGTTCAATGCACAATACCGTTGCTTCTTCAATGCACGTTCTGGCTTGGCTCATTCTGATTCTGCTTCGCTGCTGATGAACTATTGTTTCTGTATCAGAGTGTTTACGCGCAGTTCTGTTCATCAAGCTTCAGCATGTGCGTGAGTTGATCATCTGGTCTTCACGTTCTGATTCAGCAACTTCTGATGCTGGTGTATCAAATCAAGTTCTGATGCTAAATAAGTGATCTTGCTTATTTTAATCAGCATATCTGCAAGTCAGAGCATAGTATTTTTAGGCAGCATATAATTCAATCATGAAACATTTTAAATACTATATCTTTTCACTTTGTTATCATCAAAACTTAAATATAGGGTACTAGATTCAAACATTGTTCAAACAAACTCTTCCTGCCCCTTGGACAGGTTTAGGAATATTTCCCTGAACTGAGTTTCTTGAAGAACTCTGGTGTCTTGTTGGAGAGCCATTGCTGAAATAAACAGCGAGAACATGAGAGACCTGTACTGGGAGACCTGTTATGCAATGATATGTATGATATATGTATGCAATGTTTTCAAGGATCTCGCGGGGGTAAACAAGAAATTGTTAGAATTTGAATTTTGCAGCTTTGATTGAAGAAACTTCGTGTCATCAAGAGTCCTTTTTCAAGAGTCAAGCTCACCATATCAAGTGGATCATAGCCACCGACTCAAATTATCGTGTTTTGATCTCTAGATGACATTGGCTAGAGGAAAATAAATCCCCTTTGCCCCTTGCTAGACGTTTGATTTACCATAACCTGCATCACAAAACTTTGAGATCCTTGAAATGGTTAAGGAAATGTTAAGGCATGATGTTATGATGTGTATGTTATACGTTTAAGCAAAAGTACGAGGTAATGTAAACAAGTAAATTCGGCAAGAAATCCAAGGTATTGGATAAGGACTGTAAACAAAACCTGCAAGGAACTCATGTTATCAGATAACAAGAATGTGCAAGTAGTTCAAGTTTGAAAGCACACAAGTCACATAATAGCCCTTAAATTTCAGGCTGGCATGGAGTTTAGGTATTACCCTCTTTAAGTTTAGTTGGTTCAACTTGTCCTAGTAATAGTAACCGGGTTCTAGAGGAACTCAATATCACTGACCACCCTCGATCGGTCATAATTCTAGTTTAGCAACCTTTTCTTGCAGCCGGAATCATCGCGAGAGTTTGGTCTCAATGAGTGTAGCATACTGCTACTGTTCTATGGCCGAGTTGGTCAATTATAGGTTCTAAGGTCAGTTGGTGCTTAATGACCCCTTAGAAGACCCATATTCTCCTCGTTGCGCCACAAGGGATATCGGTACAAACTAAAGTGCCACACCAACGTAGCTACTGCTTCAACCGTATCGGTCTACGTCGTACAGTTCCCTCACAGTTTATTGCTACTTACCTAAAGGGTATCCCCCAGATCCGGGTTAGGATCTATAGTAACTCTGATTCAAACCCACAAAGATAAAGCATATAAATTAAGCAATTGAAAACATTATGATGAACTATTCCTAAGGTACACCCCACTTATAAATGTCCCCAGCAGAGTCGCGAGTTCTGTGATACGGTGGGAAGAACTGACTGTTTTTGGAATGCTGGTTTGTGTTTTGCGTTTGTTTTTCCAAAATGTCGCGGTAAGCAAGAGTCGCCACCGACTTTTATTTTATCCAACAAGGAAAGGAAAAAAGCACAGAAAAATTCCTTTTTTGAGATATTTCTGAGTACGGGGGGGGGGGGGGGGGGGGGGGGGGGGGGGGTAGATTATAGAAAGGGAAGGTATTAGCACCCTTTCTATCCGTAGTTATCTACGGGCTCTTAGGTACTTGCTCATCATTTTCAAAATTGTTTTCTTTGTGTTTGTGGGTTTGAAAAAGTTTTTGTTTTAACTTAGATTTAACTCTTGCTTCTGTCCTCAAGAGTGTAATGAAGTGTTTTTGAAAACTTTGTTTGAAAAGGAGTGTAAGTGTGAAAAATTTGTTTTGTTTTGGATGAGCAAGTATCTAAGAACTATCTACCTACTCGAAAAAGTAATCGTTCTATGCTAATTTCTTTTAGACAATGTTATCCCACTATTAGTGAGTAGGTAGCACCGTCGTTGGAGTTTGGGGGTCAATTCGAATGAGGGACATAAAGTCACTAAAGCAATGTTAGGATGCCTTAGAGGTAACCCTAATGTCTTAGATCATTTGTGTAAGGCAACAATATCTGAGGCAACCGTTTCGAGGCGACTATGATCTTTTAGACAAGAGGACGACCTCTAAAGCGACCTATACTCAATGACCGTGTACGAAGGAAACCAAGTGGGATGTACCCTAGGAGTGCGCATGTGCGAGTGTGTCGTTTTCAGTTATTTTTTATCTTTGTACATGTTAAAGGTGATCTAATTTGATTTTAAGATTAACATTCAGTCTTGACATGCAAACCCTATTATCAAACATCTAGCAGTTATAATTTGCGGAATTAAAATGCGGAAATTTAACTAACTATTACAAGGCGTCGGATATTTACATCGCCAAAAGCAACCCTTTGAAAATAAAAGCGATAAATGTAGAATAAACGTCCTAATTAAACTATTACATCCCATGAGCAGTTACATTAAATATCGTAAAATAAAATAAAATAAAAGCGGTAAAGGTAAATAAACGTCCTAACTAAATTATTACAAACTGTGAGCAGATACAATAATTGGGCAAAATAATAATAAAGCGCGCGATTAAAAATTAGATCGACGAGAAATTAGGGTTTTGACCCTTCTATCCTAATTAAAAAATGAAAATGTTTTTTGTTGCTTTTTAATATTTTTTAAGAAAAGAAATTAGATTTTTAAATTAAATGCAAAATTGATTGGTTATTAAATTAATTAATGAAAATAATTAAATGACATATTTTTGGGTTTTTGTTATTTTAGGAAAGAAATAAAATAATTAAGTTAGTAATAAAACATATTTATTCTAATTAATTTTAATTATGTAAAAAAGAAATTAAAGTTGTCTAATAATTAATAACCTAATTAAATTAATTACTTTTTTTATAATAAAAATAAATATCTTGAATTTAATTGGATAGAAAAATGTTTTGTGATTTTTTGATAAAAAAGAAAATAATTTGATGGGTTAGTAAAATAAATAAATGAAATAATATAAATATAAAAGAAATAGAGAAAAGCAAACTGAGCCTGCAATGTGGGGGTGCAATCATTAGAAATCTCTAGGCCCAAATCCTCGAAAGCTTCATGCTCTAACTATGGTGTTTTTTTTTATTCTTGCATGGAACCTATGATTCAATCATCCATAACTGTTCTATATAAACTCAAGCAAACGTTAGCATACCATAAATATGATTAAAATTAGAGATTCAAAATTTAAAATTTTACTAAACCAGTGTCGTCAAATGGGGGTGTGCTAGGCGTGTGATGGATTGCTCTTGGGCCTTGTAAGACTCTTGAGGACTTCAAGAGGATGGTTTGAAGCTTGATGTCAATTGAGAGAGACCGGAACCTCGAGATATGACTTGCACCAATTCTTTGATTTCTGGAGCGCTTTTTGAAGAGCTTTTAGAGAGCTTTTTGAATAGCTTTTTGAGAGATTTTTAGAGAGGATTTTCGTCCCTTTCAAGCTTGTATGGCTCTATATTTATAGAGGAGAATGAGGAGACAAGAAAGCATGGAAATAATCTCCCTCATAATGTTGTGTTTTAAGACCATGATCAAGATTTTAAAAAAATGCCATATTTGATGATTTTATGCCATTTTCACATGTGAATGAACCTGAACATATTTGAAAAGTTATTGCACGAAATCAATTGACATAAACCAGCATAAAACTTTCCCAAAATGGATTCACATCAAAATTTATATTATTTCTATTATTTATTTAATTCTGAATTTTAATGAATAAAATATCAAAATAAATAGCATAAATAGTAGAAAAATGTATGGGTGGGCTTAGAGGTCGTGGGCCATGTTAGGAATGAGTTTCAAACTTGAAAAGATAGGCCCATTTGGAAAAAAATTCAACTTTGGTCAATATTTGCTTCATGCATTTTTTCAAAAAATTGTCCAACTTTGACAATGCATAACTCCCTCAATTTTGACTCTTTGGAGGTGTTCTTTGACTTTTTAGAAAGCTTGAAATGTCCTATAACCAACCCTTGTGGTATCATCACATTTAGATATTCCATGCTCAAGTTAGAAGCTTTGACAAAAAAGGTGTTTTTGGTGACTTTCAAAAATGACATATAATGTCAAAATTCATAACTTCTTGTGAGTGCATAATTTGATCTTGGGGTGTGAAGATGGATTGTGGATAATTGCATCCTATTCAAAATGAGCTTTGGATGGGTCATTTCTCATAAAGTATGAGAAAGTTATGCTCGGTCAAAGTTGAGTTGACTTTTCTTGATGAATCATGATCAACCATTGATCAAATGATTAAATAACATTAAAAATGAGAATGTTGACAATTTTTATTGAAGTTTGACTGTATGTAGGTCACAGTTGACTTTTTCCCAAACCAGTCGATTTTTGGACCTTTGAGCAATTGAGTGAGCAAACTTTCTCTGCAGGGCTTGAAATTTGACATGGATGATCTTGACAATTTATTAGGACATTGGGGAGCACTTAAGGTCATTTGGATTCAAGGATCTTGATGCAACACAAAACCCTAATTTGGGGTTGACTGTCTTAGGAGATAGCTTGTCTGACCAACTCTTGAGCAACCTTGAGCAACTTGGAGATTTTTCTTGCCATGTCTTGAGGAATATGAGAGGGAAAATTTTGGGGTACAATAGTGACAACCTTCCTCACCCCGTCAATGCAGACATAGTGAAAAGATACTACGCATAATCAAAGACCCGCTAGGTTGACACACCTAGGAAAAAATAAGGGCTTCCCGGTGAACCAAAAGCGTTCTGGAAAAAGTAAGGGATGAAAATGATAAAACTGTACACCCGGCAAGTCGAAAACCTGAAAAGGCGGCTTGGGCAAAAAATGGTATCCCGGTGGACCGAAAACCCGAAAGGGTGGTTCAGGCAAAAATTAGGGATTGAAGCGTAACACTATGTCTACTTGGATCATCTTGCAACCAGACTTCGGTATCGACTATCAAGCTCGGACGACACCAATAAATTTGATCTACCTTCAACCAAGTAGCAAAGTGATGAGACGCTCGAAGATATAAAGGAAATAGCAGAGTTGGAACCCAATGGGATCATTCACATAGCTGTTTTTCTTTTACATAAATTGTATAAATTCTGTTCTTTCAGCGGCGATCTCTTACTAGGAAGTCAACCTCTTTGTACAAAACGCCTATTACAGGCCAACCTCAAAATCAATACAATTCATTTTCACAAGAAATTTCAACTTGTTTTTTCTTTTCTGTTTTGTTTTGCAAGAACGTCCAATGAACCATTTTTGATATATGCATTTGACAATAATTGTTGCTCATAAATATTTACATGCGAAACAAAAGACAATTACTCGTAATTCCAAGAACAGGGGCAAAAAAGAAGTGTCCAAACCTTACAATTGCTCTATCCGCCAGGTACAGGGATAAAGCCAGTTTAAAAATATAACTGAAGGTACATACATTCCCCGCAGAGTAGGAAGTATCTGAAGATAGTGATGTTAATTCTCCCCAAGCAGAGTTTATCTATCACCAACAATAGAAGTTCACCATCAGCTGAGTTTAGTTCTACCACAGGCAGAAACTCAATCCCCGGCAGGGCTCTTCTCACCAACAACGACAATTCATCCCCAGCTGAGGTTATTTCTCCAAATCAGCAGATCTTCTAGCAGAGTATTTCTCTTCCCCACAGAGTCATTCTCTCGCCAATTTATTCTCCAGCAGAGTCTCTCCCGGCGGGATATTCTCAAACAAAACGGACGCAAGTCTCCGACTAATCATCTTCGGTCGTTATCCCCAGTGAGCACGAAGAACTCAACTCCTTGAACTCTTCAACAACAGTCTAGGATTTATTTTCCCCAGCCGGAGAATATCACAAGAACATTACATATACATACATCATGGCATACGCATATGCGTCACACAACACAATCTCATTTATTTTGGGAACATCATTAATCAATACATTTCATACATCATGGCATTACATACGACTAACTCTTTACCTTTCAGGAAAAGGTACAATCAAGTTCTCACAAGTTTCCTCTGGTTCAGTCAAATTAGTGCTAAGATTTCTGTTCCAATTCAAGTTATGAAGCCCGGATTCGACCGGATAATATCTTGATTTCTCCAAAATACTACGAAGCCTGGAGTCGACCAGATAGTGGTATAACATAAATAAAAGTTATAAAGCTCGAATCCGACCGGATAATATCTTGATTTCTCCATCATACTGTGAAGCCCGGAGAACAACCGAATAACAGTACCAAAATACTACGAAGCCTGGAATCGACCAGATAGTGGTATATCCCAAATTCAAAGCTATGAAGCCCAGACATCGACCAAAAAATAGTTGAATCCCCAGCAAGTTACTATGAAGCTTGGAAATCGACCAGATAGAAGTACAAGACACCATGAAGCCTGGAAACGACCAGATAGTGGTGTATCATAAACACAAGCTGTGAAGCTTGGAAATCGACCGGAAAACAGCTTAACAAGGTATTATGAAGCCTGGAAATCGACCGGATAGCAATACAAGATACCATGAAGCCTGGACTCGACCAGATAATGGTATAAGACACCATGAAGCCTGGACCACGACCAGATAGTGGCAAAGGATACTGAAGCCTGGACACGACCAGATAACAGTATAAGACACTGCCAAGCTTGGATTTCGACCAAATAGCAGTTTACCTGGCCAATTACTAAGAAACCCAGAATCGACCGGATATTAGTAAAGCCTTAAAGTCAAGTTGAAGCCCGGGTACCGACCGGATAACAACTTGATTCCTTCTGAAGCATGGAGTATGACCAGATAAGAAGTGAGAAATTGAGAAGCCTGGATTACGACCAGATAGCAAGTTTAATCTCATCCCCCAGTAAGTCACTGTGAAGCCTGGAGCACGACCAGATAGCAGCCGGTCTTATTTTTCTCAGCAAATCACTGTGAAGCCTGGAGCACGACCAGATAGCAGTTCATTTTCACCTCTTCGACTAAGAGAGGATTCCCCAGTAGAGGTAACGAACAACTGAAGTTCCTAAAACTCTATTTCTCTCAAGACGGAGACCAGTATTCCCTAGCATAGTCCTCCTCAACAACAGGTATGCGGTCTCTCGCAAAGGAATCTCTTATGCGATCCACACTTCTTATGATGTCATCTTTAACCCCATATTCTGAAATCAACCTCCAAATGGCATCTATAAGCCCATTCCTGACATTGCAATACAAATACCACTTCATACGAGTGCAAATTTCTGGGCACTCTAGTGTTCAATCATCTTCCACCTTCGGATCACGAAAGGCAGACAAGCCAATCTACATCCTCAGGTTTAAGAAGATTGAACAGGGGAAGCTGTTGTACCCCAAAATTAACCCTCCCATATTTCTCAATACATTTCAAGTGAGGTCCTCAAATTGCTCAAGGAAGTCCAAGGGTTGACCAGACAAACTCTCTCCTAAGGCAGTCTACCTAAAATTAGGGTTTCAATTTGCATCAAGGTACTTGAGTCCAAAGGATCCCAAATGCTCACAATTGTCCTAATATGTTCTCAAAATCATCCATGTCAAGTTTCAAGCCTTGCAGAGGAAGTTTGCTCAGTCAATTGCTCAAAGGCCTGAAAATCGACTATGCTAGGGCAAAAGTTAACTGTGATCCACATACAGTCAAACTTCAATATTTTTGGTAAAAATCCTTATTTTGAAGTATTATTCATCATTTGATCAAGGGTTGATCATGATTCCTCAAGGATTTCTCACAATTCATCAAAACCTAAAAGTTGCTAAATTAGGGTTTTGCAGGAAAAGTCAACTCAACTTTGACCAAGCATAACTTTCTCATACTTTATCAAAAATCACCCATCCAAAGCTCATTTTTAAGAGTATGCAATTCCCTACAATTCATCTTCATCTCCCAAGTTAAAAATATGCACTCAAAAGAAGATATAAATTTGGACATTATAGGTCATTTTGGAAAGTCAACAAAAACACCTTTTTTTGTCAAAGCTTCATACATGAACATGGAAGAATTAATTGAGATGAGACAAAAAGGGTTGCTTAGAGGACATCTTAAGCTTTATAAAAAGTCCAAGAACACATCTCTAGGATCAAAATTGAAGGAGTTATGCATGGGCAAAGTTGACCTTTTTTGCAAAATCGCCAAAAGTCAAATGTGTCTCAAATTGAAATTTTTGTCAAATGGGCCCAACTTTTTATGCTTGCATTGAGTTTGTAACATGACACATGACCCATGATCTCTCCCACTTGTCTTTATTTTATTTTTGTCATTTATTTTGATTTTATTTCAAATAAATCAAATAAAATCAAAATAAAATCATGAAAATATCAAAACTAATCAAAGCTTGAGATTTTGTGCATGTTTAGGTCTCTTATACAGCTGGAAAGAGAATCAAATCGTGAAAGCTTCATTTGGATACAAAAAGATTGGATTTGGCTTGATTTGGAAATATTTGCATAAGGATCAAATCTTGAATCAATGATCTTAATTGAGGAAGATTTGAAACAAGTTTGTAACCCTAATTCGTTCTAGGGTACATAAAGAACATGTGCAGACAAAAGCAAAGGGATTGGAGGCGCGAAAAGAAGAAAAAAAATCTCAAAATTTCAAGGAAAAGTTGCAATCTGATTTCCTAGTTCCAGGCTTCCTCAAGCCATTCTAAGCACACCATTCATTTGCTGGACATCCAAGGATCACATTGCAACCCTTAGCAAGCTCCCTCAAGCCCAAAAATGCGCTGTAAGTACCCCACGACTTCCATGTTTTTTGAAATCGTATATCATAATTCTGGCATTGTTAGCATGTTTTATGGACATATTCTTAATCCTTGAATCATTTGCAAGCTAATGGATATGTTTAATTGCATTTTCATTAACTGTAGAGCAAGATACCATAGTTAGGGTTCTTGGTTCGTTTTTGGGGTTGTTTCTTTACAAGTATAATTGGCCATAGATAAGGGTACCATGATGCTCGTGAGGTTGCCACGAGTTGATTGGTACCATTGCTTTGTATTTACCACGCTTGTACGAGATTTTGGAGAAGCCCAGGGTTATACCTATACCCCTTGACCGTAGGTAAAAGTTGCAGAACTTTTAGCAACGATGGGAGGAAGCAGAAGGGTAGTGTGGCATCCTGGGACTGGCCAATTCAAAATTTCGCGCGTTTGTATTATTATTATTTTGTTTTTACATATAACGTTCGTTTGTTGTTCCATATACAAGAAAAAAAGCCAGCTCAATTGGTCAGCGTGTGTTGTGAAAATGCCAAAGGGCATGGGTTCGATTCCCAGGTCCCCCATATTTGTTCAATATTATTTTGGTTTGTCTGATCAAGTCTGCAGGCTTCTCATATGACCACCATACGCCCTAAATATCCAGCCAATCTGATCATCAACAGACTAGATCCAAAGACCATCCCTTGGAGGTCCATCATACGCCCAGTCAAGTTAGCAACACAGGATCTGGAAAGTCAACATGGGCTAGGCGTTTTTGGGCTCAGAAAAAGCAATTAACACCCCCTCCTTTGTTATAACACTAGGCCCATTCTAATTTCTTCTCTATTTTTTCTTTTATTTAATTTATTTTGTTTATTTATTTTCTAACACAAATTAATTATTTTTTTACAAAAATTAAAAAATCAATTTTCACAAATTTAGATTTTATTTTTATCAAATTTAATTTAATATTAGTTAAATTTAATTTTAGGGTAATTCTAACCTTTTTTTAAATAATTAAAATCAAATTAGAAAAATTAGGTTTGCTCGTAATTTAAATTTTATTTCTTTTCTCAATAAAATAAAAATACAAAAAATAGGTTGATCTAATTATTTTTCTTAATTTAAATTAATTAGTAATTAAGTTTTATTTTATTTTATTCAATTAAACCTTATTTTCTCAAATAATCAAAAAACCAAAAATATGATTTTTCTTCCAATTAGGTTTAGACGGGGTCAAAACCCTAATTTCTCTCGTTCTCGATTCATCGCGCGCATTTATATGTTTTACAATATTAATGTAACTGCTCATGGTATGTAATAGTTTAATTAGGATTTTCTTTTATTTATCGTTTTACGGGTTTTTTAGCTATGTAATCCCCTACCCCGAAGCCTTGTAATAGCGTAGCTTTATTTCTCGCATTTTAATTTTCACAAATATTAACTGTTAGATGTATGATAATAAGATTGTATGACAAGACTATATGACAATTTAAAATGACTAGCAAACCCTAAATATGCAAAGATAATAACTGAAATCAAATCATTCGCACATGCGCACTCCTAGGGTATACTCTCACTTCGGTTGCCTTCGGTAAACGATCATTAAGTATAGGGTGTTTTAGTGGTTACCCTCTTATCCAACAAAGATCAAAAGTCCCATTCGGAAATGTTGCCTCAGAAATGTTACCTCGAAAAGGTCGCCTCAGAAATGTTGCCTCGAATATGATCTTAAGACATTAGGGTTATTACTAAGACGTCCTAACATTGCTTTAGTGATCATACGTCCCTTACGAATTGACCCTTACAATTCCAATGACGGTGCTACCTACTCTTTAATAGTGGGATAACACTGTCTAAAGGAAACAAGAACAGAAACATTATTTTTTCGAGTAGGTAGATGCTGGTAGGTACTTGCTCAAAACAATAAACTTTTTCACACTTACACCTTTTTCAAACAAAGTTTTCAAAAACACTTCGTAACACTCTTGAAGACAGAAGTAAGGGTTAAAACGAAGTAAAACAAAACTTTTCAAAACAAACACACACAAGAAATTTTTAAAATGATGAGCAAGTATCTAAGAGCCCATGGAAAACCACTGATAGAAATGGTGCTAATACCTTCCCTTTCTATAATCTACCCCCCGTACTCAAAATCTCGAAAAAGAAATTTTCTATGCTTTTGTCCTTTCCAGTTGAATAAAATAAAAGTCGGCGGCGACTCTTGCTTACCGCGACATTTTGCAAACACAAACACAAAACACAAATCAACATTTTCTCAAAACAGTCTGGTTCTGCCACCGTATCACAGGGTAAAACTGCAGAGGGAACCTGGGTAAGGTTGTTCTTGTCGCACCGATGATTACTCTGTTTAGCTTCGAGTGTTGAGCATGGACCTGCTGGAAGTTGTTGATAATAACTGTCTTTCCTGAAAGGAATATAGGGTTAGTTATGTGTGATGCATGAGATGCATTGTATGATGACGTTTCTCAAAATAAATGAGACTATGCTATATGTAATGTATGCACATGTCATGATGTATGAACATGAAATGCTGACGTAATAATCTGAGTCCGGGAAAATAAATCCCTGACTGCTATTTAGGGAGTATGAGAAATGGTATTCTTGACTGCTATAACAAACCATAGTTCCTCTGCTTCTGTTGGGGGATGGTGAACAAAGATGACTGTGCTGGGGATTTGCCCCTTGGCTGGTAAACATTCTGCCAGACGAGACTTTGTCTGAAGACAACTCTGCGGGGAATAACTCTGTTGGAGCGGAGACACTCTATTGATAGATCTTCCGACTTGGAGAAACCCCTCAGTTGGGGGTGAATTATCGTTGCTGGTGATAAGGAATCCTATTGGAGATTGAATTTCTGCTTGTGAGAGAAATAAACTCTGCTTGGGGAAAAATTTACCAACTCACATGCGATCGTGAAACTTCAGTAAGGGAGAGTTATGTCCTATTTGGGAAAGCTTACACCACTGTCTTTGGATACTTTTTACTCTATGGGGAATATAGGTACCACTGCTCGCATTCTCAAGCTGACTCTATCCCAATACCTGATGGGCAGAGTAACTGTAAGGTTTGGGCACTTCTTGTTTGTCCCTGTTCCTGGAATTATGAGTAATCGTCTTTTGTTTCTTATGTAAATATTTATGAGTGACAATTATTTTCAAATGCATATATAAAAAATGAATCATTGGACGTTCTTGCAAAACAAAATAGAAAAAGAAAAACAATTGTAATTTCTTGTAAAAATGAATTGTATTGATTTTTGAAGTTGGCCCGTAAAAGGCATTTTGTACAAGGAGGCTGACGTCCTAGTAAGAGAACTCCGCTGAAAGATAGAAATTACAATTTTGTGTAAAAGAAAGGAAAAAAAACAGCTATGTGGAATGATCCCATCGGGTTTCAACTCTGCTATTGCCTTTATATCTTCAAGCGTCTCATCACTTTGCTGCTTGGTCGAAGGTGGATCAGATTGATTGGCGCCGTCTGAGCTTGATAGTCGATACCGATGTCTGGTTGCAAGATGATCCAATGAGACATAGTGTTACGCTTTAATCCCTAACTTTTGCCTGGACCTCCCTTTTGGGTTTTCAGTCCACCGGGATACCCCTTTTTGCCCAAGTTGCCTTTTCAGGTTTTCGACTTGCCGAGTGTACAGTTTTTTCCATTTTCATCCCTTACTTTTTCCCGAACCCTTTTGGTTCACTGGGAAGCCCTTATTTTTGCCTAGGTCGGTCAACCTAGCGGGTCTTTTGATTATGCATAGTATCTTTTCACTATGTCTGCATTGACGGGGTGAGGAAGGTCGTCACCATCCATGGTGGTTAGAATCATGGCTCCTTCCGAGAAAATGTTCTTAACCATAAATGGTCCCTCGTATGTGGCGGTCCATTTGCCCCTGGGATCACCTTATGGTAGTATGATGCGTTTGACCACTAGATCCCCGACCTGATATTCTTGACGTTTTACTTTTTTGTTAAAGGCCTTGATAATTCACTTTTGATACGTCTGACCATGAAAGGTAGCAGTAAGTCTCTTTTCATCGATTAAATTCAGCTGATCAAGTCGGGTTTTGATCTAGTCGTCTTCGTTCAAACCTGCATCCTTCATAATCCTGAGAGAGGGTATCTTGACTTTGATGGTTAGGACTGCCTCCATGCCGTACACGAAAGAGTAGGGTGTTTCCCCTATCGACGTCAGTGCTGAGGTACGGTACCCATGAAGAGAGAATGGTAACATCTCGTGCCAGTCTTTGTATGTCACCGTCATCTTCTGCACAATCTTCTTGATGTTCTTGTTAGCTGCTTCAACAGACCCATTCATCTTTGGCCGATAGGGACAAGAGTTATGATGTTGAATCTTAAACTGCTTGCAGAGCTCGGTGATCATCATATTGTTGAGATTTGTACCATTGTCAGTAATAATCCTCTCTGGTACACCATATCGACAGATCAAATTGTGTCAGATGAACCGCGCCACGAAGTTCTTGGTTACTGTAGCAAAGGAAGCTGCCTCAACCCACTTCGTGAAATAATCAATAGCCACCAGAATGAAATGATGCCCGTTAGATGCAGTAGGACTGATCTCGCTGATCATGTTGATGCCCCACATCACAAAAGGCCAGGGAGCCGTCAAAACATTTAGGGGAATCAGAGGTACACGCACCTTATCAGCATAGACTTGGCACTTATGACAGGTTCGAGAGTGCTGATAACAATCGGCTTTCATAGTGGACCAGTAATATCCTGCCCGTAGGATTTTCTTCGTCATGGTATGTCCACTGGAATGAGTTCCGAAGGTACCTTCGTGTAGCTCTGCCATGATCCTTTCTGCCTCGCTCTTGTCCACACATCGTAGTAAGGTTTAATCATGGTTATGCTTATAGATAATCCCATTGCTGATGAAGAACTTCGCAGCGAACCTTCTCAGAAACTTCTTATCATTAACAGATGCCACCTCACGGTATTATTGAGCCTCAAGATACCTCTTCACCTCATGAAACCAAGGTTTATCTGCTACCTCTTCAGCCTCAATGTCACAACAATGTGCGGGTTCGTTTAACCTCTCAATGGTAATCTAGGGAGCTTTATTGTCCCACCTGACTTTGAACATAGAATACATGGTAGCTAGCGCGTCCGCTAACTGGTTCTCCTCTCTTGGGAAATGTTCAAAGGTTATCTCCTCAAAGTGTGGGAGCAATGTCAGCACATAATCTTTGTAAGGAATAATATTCGGGTGCCTTGTATCCCACTCGCCTTTAATCTGACTTATCACCAGAGCGGAATCTCCGAATACACACAAGAACTTAATCCTCAGGTCAATAGCAGCACGAAGACCCATGATACACGCTTCATACTCCGCCATGTTGTTGGAGCAGTTAAAATATAATCGGGCGGTGAACGGAGTATGACAGCCCTCAGGAGATATAATTACAATGCCAATGCCATTACCCAACGCGTTCGAGGCTCCATCAAAATACATAGACCATCGGGATCTCTCCTTGGGTCCTTCATTCGGTCCAGGTTCTTCGCAGTCGGTTACCAACATGATATTCTCATCCGGGAACTCGAAATTCATGGACTGGTAGTCATCCATGGCCTGATGCGCCAAATGATCCTCCAATACACTCCCCTTGATTGCTTTTTGGGTTGTGTATTGGATGTCGTACTCGGTTAAGATCATCTGCCATCTTGCTATTCTTCTGGACAAGGCAGGCTTCTCCAAAATATACTTGATTGGATCCATTTTTTATATCAACAAAGTGGTGTGAGTCAGCATATACCGTCTCAGTTAACGAGCAGCCCATGCCAAAACGTAGCAAGTTTTCTCGAGCAATGAGTATCGGGTCTCACAGTCGGTAAACTTTTTTCTAAGGTAGTAAATCGCATGCTCTTTTCGGCCAGACTCGTCATGCTGCCCCATCACACACCCCATTGAATTGTCTAGCACTGTCAAGTATAATATCAAAGGTCTTCCTTTAACTGGAGGCATCAAAATTGGTGCTTCTTGAAGGTATTCTTTGATTCTTTCAAAAGCAGTCTGGAACTCATCATTCCACTTTACCACTTGATCTTTCTTCAGCAGCTTGAAGATTGGCTCACAAGTAACAGTCAGATGTGAAATGAACCTGGCGATGTAATTCAGACGTCCCAAGAAACCTCTAACTTCTTTTTTATGCGGGGAACCGACATCTCTTGTATGGCTTTTACCTTTGCAGGGTCTACCTGAATTCCTTTGTCACTGACAACGAAACCCAAAAGCTTTCCAGACCTTACCCCGAAGGTACACTTGTTCGGGTTTAACCTCAGCTTGTACGTATTTAACCTGTCAAACAATTTCTGGAGATGATCAAGGCGCTCTTCCTCAGTCTGGGACCTGGCTATCATGTCGTCAACATAAACCTCGATCTCGTGGTGAATCATGTAGTGGAACAAAGCGACCATGGCGTGCTGATACGTTGCCCCAACATTTTTCAATCCAAAAGGCATTACCTTGTAACAGAAGGTGCCCCACTGCGTAACAAAGGTTGTCTTCTCGATGTCTTCAGGAGCCATCTTGATCTGGTTGTAGTCGGAAAAACCATCCATGAAGGAGAAGATCTTATGTTGCGCGGTGTTGTCGACCAAAACATCGATGTGAGGAAGTGGGAAATCATCCTTGGGGCTTGCCCTGTTCAAATCTCTATAGTCCATACACATCCGTACCTTACCGTCCTTCTTAGGTACTGAAACAACATTGGCAACCCACTATGGATAAGAAGTGACAACTAAGAACCCTACATCGAACTGTTTCATGACCTCTGCTTTGATTTTCTATGACATTTTAAGGCGCATACGGCGAGCCTTCTGCTTCACTAGAGGGCAGTCTTCTTTAGTCGGCAGGCGATGTACCACAATATCAGTGTCCAAACCAGGCATGTCTTTATAGGACCAGGCGAAGATCTCAACATAGTCGTGTAGCATCTGTATTAACCGTTTCTTGACACTAGGCTCCAGATTCACACTTATCTTAACCTCTTTTCTGTCTTCCCCTGTACCCAAATTCACTGATTCAACTGGCTCTTCATGAGGCTGTATGTCCCTCTCTTCCTGCTGCAATAGTCTAGCAAGTTCTCCAGGAACCTCACAATCATCCTCACCTTCGTCCTCGGCTTGGTTGATCAGATTTTTGAAGTCATAACTGGCAGTAACAGAGTTGTTATCAATGGGATCCAGAGTGGATATGGATCTGTAGCATGATACGTGAGTGTGTGTAAGAGAATATCTATTTTGATAAAGTGAGAGATAGAAAAGAAAAACAAGGAGCACAAAATTTGTATGTAAGAAATGTCCAATGTTTTATTAATGATATATGAAATGACAAATAATAACCCTCACAAGCTAAGCCAAGGTGCCTCGGGCAAGGCACCGGGCCGTAAAGTTTGAAACTGTTTATTACAAATCTTAAAAACAAAAGTCAATTACTGCGGAATAAAAGAAATAGGTATGAAGTCCTTCGCCCTCCAGTTATTCATTCCACCATTGGTTGTTGGGTAAATCCAACTGTCAATGTCTGAATCCTCTTCACTGTCCTCAATTGCATTAACTCCCCGATTGCTGATGTGTAGAGGAGGTCTTCCAATCCGTGCACTCCTAACAGCCATTTGAGCCCCTATAGTAAAGCCCAAACCAAATTTGTCAGTTTTGTGAGTAAAATCAGGGAGCCGACCCCAATTGGTATACCCACCTTCTTCAACTACAACCCTGACATCCTTGAGAGAAGCCATCTTCAGTGCAGGTTTGCCGGTAGTAACTTCAGTTGACGCCAAAATCTGAAGGACCTCTTCGAAATTCTGACAAGGAGTTTCTATGAATTCTCCGTCCATTTATACATAGCAGAAGGAATTGAGATGACTCACCATATACTCTTCTTCACCTCGCACCGTGACAATCTTCCCCTTCACCGGATATTTTAACATTTGATAGAGCGTGGAAGTAACTGCCCCAGCCCTATGGATCCAAGGACGACCCAACAAGCAAGAATACGATGGTATGATATCCATTACGTAGAAGGTGGACCCAAAGGTCTGAGAACCTACCTTGAAAGGGATGTCCACCTCCCCGTGCACCATTCTTTTTTATCCATCAAAAGCCTTTACCACAATGTTACTCGGCTTTAGAATCAACCCTTCACAATCCAGACAGTCTAATGCTTTCTTTGGCAGAACATTTAGTGAGGATCCGGTATCTACCAGCACATGGGCCATAGTGGTGCCCCTGCACTCGATCGAGACGTGCAGAGCATCATTATGATTTCTCCCTTTCGGTGTCAGACCCGCATCTGAAAAACCCAGCCCATTGTCAGCAGTCAGACTGGCCATGCAATCTTTGAACTGATCGGCTGAATTTTCCTACGGCACATGTGCAGTTTTGAGAAATGAAATTAAAGCCTTTGCATGGGCTTCAGAACACAACAGTAGAGACAACATGGAGATCTTTGATGGGGTCTTCCCCAGTTGCTCGACCATATTGTAGTCGCTCTTCTTGATAATTTTCAAAATTTCCTATATTTCTTGTTTAGAGGTTTCTACAACGATTTTCTTAGGTGCCTCCGTCCGGGCAGGTTCACCTATAATTTATTTGCCCCGAGTCCCAGATGGCTCGGCGATAGGGGTGATAACTAGATTGAGAACTGGAACAGTAGTTGATGTACTAGCAGATGGAATGACAATAGGTTTGTGGACGATCGGAGGGGAAATCTCGGGAGAAAAGAGTCTTCCACTTCTGGTAACCTTACTAGTCACGACAATATTACTGACATCAGTATCAGCTTCTTCAACTTTAGATTTTTCTTAACGCCATGGTAATATACATCAGCACTATAATTCCATGGGACAACCTTGTCTGAGGTGTACGGAATGGGACCAGGAACAATGATTATTAGTGGAGCAATTCTCGGAACAGGTGTAATCCTAATAGGTTTTCTCGAGGAAACCTTGGAAGGATTGGCGGAAATGGTTATAATGGCAACATCTTCATTGGGAACAACAAGAGTCGTAGTCTTCTCAAAAAAAATTCTTTATTATCCATCAGGCGCTGAACACCTGGCTTCAACAAACAGCAACCAGTAGGTATAATTGAACACATGTGGCAACCTTTACCACAACCCGAAAACAAACCGGCCAACAACAAATTCTTCTTAACCGTCATCAGAGGAGTAGAAATTTCTTCAACAGAGCTCACAAACAAATCAGTGTCAACAACATTAACTCCATGACCATGTTTGGGCATGGGAGCAGTTATAACATTCGACTTTTCTGGAGCATCAAACTCAATTTCTTTGGCTTCGAGCAAATCTTATACTTTGTTTCTCAGGTGTTGTACCCCAAAATTTGCCCTCCCATATTTCTCAAGACATGTCAAGAATCATCTCCAAGTTGTTCAAGATGGCTCAAGAGTTGGAAAGTCAAATCATCTCCTAAGGCAGTCAATTCAAAATTAGGGTTTTGTGTTGCATCAAGGTCCTTACATCCAAATGACCTTAAGTTCTCCTTAATGTCCTAACGTATGCTCAAATTCAGAAGGTATCCGACTGTGTGAGTTTTCTCGAAAAAAGTGTGCTGAAAGTGCAGTTTTTACGCACTAAAAAATTCATAACTTGAAGATCGTGGCTCGTTTTGAACTCGTTCCGATGGCCAAAATTCTGTCTTGACATTATCTACGTTTTTATCTCTCACGGCTGGAAGCCAATTTCGATCAGAAGGTCTTCAAAAATGTGGATTTATCAAGTATTTTCGTACAGAAAATTTGTGACAAGTTTATTTGCGTCATGTTCAGAAAATCATAACTTGATCGATTTTCATCGTATCGAGCTGGTTCCGGCGCCAAAATTTCACAAATTGAGTTGGCTAGATTTTCACATAAGGTATTGAGTTAAAAAGGTATTCAAAAGACCTTCGTTTTTTTGCTAAGAGTGCGTGACGCGCCAAAAATCCTGAATGCTGAATAATATTTCATCTGGGCCGAAACTTCGAAAATTCATAACTCGGTCAATTTTTATCGGATTGGGCTCATATTTTTACACAAGGTCACTGACTCATAGATCTAGAACTTTGCTTCAAAAGTCGAGACCGGATTATGCTCCGATCAATACCAGTTTTTTATTGAAGAACGTGTCAGAGTCGACACTGGAGCCCAAAATAAGTTTGTCTGAGCTGAAACTTAAAAAATTCATAACTAATTCACCGTTTATCCGATTGAGCCGATTTTCAGACAGGAGTTAGTTCTCGATATCGGCTACATTTTGTTTTCACATTTCAACTTCAAAAATTGCACTTAAGTCCCTGCGATTTAGCCTGGAAAGTGACGAACTCAAGTGAACATTGGAGGCGCAATTACACATTCAAAGCCCATTTTCTTTACCCTAATTTCCATTATATAATCACATTCTTTTCACACAAACAACCAGAGAAGAGAGAAAAAAAACCTTGCCACAACACTGTCAGAATATCAAATTCTTTCAAGAACCCTAAAACCTTGAAATCCTTATTACAAATCCCTCTCTCACTACAAACAAGTCATCCCAGTTACAAACCAACATCTCCCTACAAACAAGTCATCTCAGTTACAAACCAACATCTCACTACTTCTTCAGTAAGGGTAAGACTGGCTTGATCTCCATGATCAAAAGGGCATAAAAGTATTCATGTCACTACTTTTCCAGTAAGGGTAAGGTTGATTTGATCTCTATGATCAAAAGGGTATAATCATTCATACATGCCATATTGGCCTAAACATTAAATTTCTTCATATATTGACTTTATTTGTATTTTATGATATATAGTAATTTATTTAATGTGTTCATGAGATTTAACACTGCAGATTTAGATAGGATCCCATGCAGGTTCATTAAGGAACGTTGAGTCCAAAACACAAATGGCCAAAAGCCAAAAGTCAAATGGCCAAAACAGAACAGCTTACACATGACACCAATACATGGCGAGACAGACATCCTGAGAAGGTTAAGGAACATTGAGGCCAGAACACAAATGACCAAAAGCCAAAACACAAATGGCCAAAATAAAACAGTTTACACATGACGCCAATAGCTGTTTCACCCCTCCAATCAGGCTCGTATACTCCTAAACTCTCTCTCTATTTTTATTATTTTCCTTTAATTAATTAATCGTTATTCTTTTTATTAATCACTAACCAATTAACATTTTTTTCTAATAAAATCAAAAACACAAAAAATATTTTATTTATTAAAATTAACTTCATCACTTTTATTTTTGTAAATAAATTAATTTAATCAATTTAGCTTTAATTAGATTTAACTTTTAATATTTTTTGCAATATTTAAAATCAACTTAGAATATTAGGTTTTTATTAGCATTAATTCAATTTATTTTATTTCTTTAAAAACTCAAAAATCCAAAAATATTTTCATTATTTAATTTAATTTAATTATTCATTTAATTTAATTCCATTTAATTCAAAAATAAACAAAAATCCTTTCTTTAATAAAAAAGGGTCAAAACCCCAAAAAACTCGCATCCGATTTAATTTCTCGCACGCGATCCATTTTATCATATTATTGTATCTGTTTCCCGGAATGTAATAGCTTTTAATTAGGACTTTAATTATTTATCGCTTTATTTTACTTTCCGCATTTTAATTTCAAGGGTTGTTTTTGGCGATGTAAATACCCGACGCCTTGTAATAGTTTAGATTTAATTTCCGCAATTTAAATTTTGCAACTATTAACTACTAGATGTATGAATAAAAGGCTATGCATGAAAAGATCTATCTTAACTTAAAATCAACCGTAGCTCACCATAACATGTACAAAGATAACATAACTGAAAATTGACACATTTGCACATGCCACTCCTAGGGTACGCCTCACTTGATTGCCCCGAACGTGGTCATTGAGTATAGGAAGTTTTAGAGGTCGCCCTCTTGTCCAAAGATCATAAGTTGCCTCGAAACGGTTGCCTCAGATAAAATGATCTAAGACATTAGGGTTACCGCTAAGGCGTCCTAACATTGCTTTAGTGACCACATGTCCCTATAATCGAATTGACCCGAAACTCCAACAACGGTGCTACCTACTTCTCAATAGTGGGATGGTACTGTCTAAAGGACATTTACACAACTTAATTTCTTTTGAGTAGGTAGAGGTTATCAGGTACTTGCTCTTTCAAAAAACAAAAATACTTTTCGCACCTACACTTTTTTGACAAAAGTTTTCAAACAACACTTCATACACTCTTGAGGACTGACACAAGAGTTAAATTGAAGTTTTCAAACAAACTTTTTCAAAACCCACAAACACAAGAAAAACAAACTTTTTTTGAAAACATAGTGAGTAAGTACCTAAGAGCCCGTGGATAACCACGGATAGAAAGGGTGCTAACACCTTCCCTTTCTATAATCTACCTCCCGAACCGAGAGACATCTCGAAAAGGAATTTTGCTGTGCTTTTTTCCTTTCCTCGTTGGAGAAAATAAAAGACGGTGGCGACTCTTGCATACCGCGACATTTTGCAAAACGCAAATGCGAACCAGCATTCCAAAATAGTCAGTTCTATTTCCACCGATCACAGAACTGGCGACTCTGTTGGGGATATTAATAAGTGAGGTGTACCTTAGGATTAGATCACTTGTGTTTTCAATTGTGTGCCTTGAATGCTTTAATATTGTGGGCTTGTATCGGAGTTTTATAGATCCTAACCCGGATTTGGGGATACCCTTTAGAAGTAGCAACAAACTGTGAGGGAACTGTGCGGGGTATACCGACATGGTTGAAGCAGTTGCTACGTTGATGTGGCACTTTAGTGAGTACCGGTAACCCTTGAGTCAAGTCAAGGAGAGTACGAGGCCGTCGCGTGGTGTCGTGAAGCATTAACTGACCTTAGAACATTACTTGACCATCCTTGCCTCTTTAGGTGTAGTGAGATGACCGACTTTGGTGCAGTCCGAAGTTGGTAGATACTCGATACTACACTCATTGAGGGTTGTTTTCTTGGAATATTTTGGTCGCCAGTTGAGTGGCTAAATCAAAAAAATGAACATAGAAAACAATCCAATGATATTGAGTTCCTTAGAACCCGGTTACTATTCATAGGACAGGTTTTAAGCCAACCAACTTCAAGAGGGTAGTACCTAAACTTCATGCTAGCCTGAAATCTAAGGGCTCTTTTGTGTGACTTGTGTGCCTTCAAATTTGAACTACTTGCACATTCTTGTTATCTGACATGTGAGTTCCTTGCAGGTTTTGTTTACAGTCCTTAATCTGGACTTATTACAGGGCTTACTTACACCTCACACCTTTGCATCCACGTACATAACATCATACGCATCATAACATCATACCATAGCATTTCCTTAACCATTTCAAGGATCTCAAGGGTTTGTGATGCAGGTCATGATGAACCAACTGTCTAGCAAGGGGAAAAGGGGATTTATTTTCCTCTAGCCAAGGTTGTTGGAGATCAAAACATGATAACTTGAGTCAGGGGCTATGACCCACTCGATATGGTGAGCCTTAACTCTTGAAGAAGGACTCTCAGCAACATGAAGTTCCTTCAATCAAGCTACCAAATTCAAATTCTAACAATTTTCTTGTTTACCCTGCGAAATCCTTGAAAACATTGCATGCATACATATCATTACATAACAGGTTACCCTCTACAGGTCTCTCATATTCTCGCTGTTTATTTCAGCAATGGCTCTCCAACAAGACAACCAGGATCTTCATACTCAAGAGATTCAGTTCAGGGAAATCTTCCTAAGCCTATCCAAGGGGCAGGAAGAGTTGAGAACACTCCTCATGGGGAATTTGGTCAAGAAGAGTCTTGAAGACAGTAAGGAAG
Source organism: Vicia faba (assembly GCA_948472305.1). Lineage (NCBI taxonomy): Eukaryota > Viridiplantae > Streptophyta > Magnoliopsida > Fabales > Fabaceae > Vicia > Vicia faba. The sequence continues at coordinate 1,298,029,775 of OX451738.1, forward strand.
AATGGCTGAAACATCTGCAAGCTGAGGTAGATGCAATGAGAACCCAGATGCTGGGGCAGACGGCTCTTATCCAAGGCTTAGCTCGGGAACAAGAAGAGTTGCGAGCCATGATCAACCAGCTTCATCAAGACAAATACAATAGTATGAAGCAAACAGTCAAGGCTGGGGATCAAACCAGTAATCAGCCTCCAAGAAGACAAGAGTTTGGTATGGTGAAGAATGGACCTCTCCAAGTTGCTACTACCTCAAGGGTTCGACAACAACCTCACCAAGAACAACAGGTTGATCAGAGCAAGCCAAACAAGCCCAGGAGGAAATTTACCAAGATCAACATGTCACCAACTCAAGCGCTACAACACATGTTGAAGACAGGGCTTATTACATTAAAGGATCCTCCCTGGAACCCAAATACTTCCGCTCCTACCTATCATCCCTATGAAAGGTGTGCATACCACTCTGACGGTCCAGGACATGACACCGACAACTGTTGGACTCTGAAGAACAAGATCCAAGACTTGATTGACAGGAGGGTGCTGGAGTTCATGCCGGATGGTGAGATGAAGATCTTCCGCTGAGCCTTCTCCGTCTGAGATGACTAGTTCAAATTAAGAGAATTTTGTTCATTTGAATTCTCAAGTTGTATTTTTCTTTGCTTATTCAAACAATTATTGTCATGACAAACTCTTTTATTTCATTAATGCATCGCATATGTCTGTTTTGAATCAATCCATTTGTATTCACTATATTCAAATTACTTTCATATTTGTGATGATTAACTCTCGATTAAAAAATTTTAAGCCTTTTGAGGGAGGATGACGAAAACGATACCACGATCTTTACAGTATGCTTTTGAACAGACCCTGCTGATGAGGTACAGACATTATTTCAAATCCTAAACAGTGGAGTTATAAGGAAGATAATCCCTAGTCAACCCCTTTGAGCCAAATAAGTCGGAGTTTTTCTTGTCAAAAATTAAAACCCTTAATCATAACCTGGGGCAGGATAGTTTTCTCAGTTGATCCAGATGCACAATGAACAGCATCAAAGGAGTCCTTCCAAAACAAAAGATGGGGATGGTTCTGTATAATCATAAGGACAGGCAGTCGTTATCTTTCAAAATAAAAGCCCAATAAGTCAAAACCTATGAAGGAGACTTACAAAAACTAGGGCATCCCGCTGACTGTAATCACAAAAGAAACAGTTCAGGCAAAAGGACAGGGATAATAAAATCGAAAAGAAAGAGGCCTTACAAACCCTCAACAAAAATAAAGAAGAATTGACTGCCTATTCAAAATAAACTATAAGTATCCGAACCATCACCGGAATATCAGAGCAAAGATTCAAACAAGATCTAACGCACGATTAGCTGAGTTTAGGGTCGAAAAACATCACGAAAAACGGGTGGGTACAGATAAATTTTGAGCCTTTATCCTTTGTTTTTTAAACCGTGAACCAGGCCACGTTATAACCCTTAAAAGTACTAGCTGAAGCATGGGTTAGTTCGAAAGCATATTGTTACCAAAGGTATCCTGACTCCTGTAGGGCTCGCTGTAAAATCCTGAGTTGACATCACATTTTCCAAAAAAAAATTGCTTGTTTTACAAAAAAATTCATTTTCAAAAATTTCAAGACAAACATAAGCTTTGCATTCTTAAAATAACATTGTTTGCATATGACTATTTGTTCAAACAGCAGAGAAATTCACACGACGAATATCTAGTGAACAAAAACCTTTTCAATAAAAAGGGTCATCTCAAGTGGGAGAAACACTTCCAACCCAGGGGCACAACATAATCATTGTCTATCATCTGGGACAGTCGAGTCAAGATTCAACGAATCTCTCAAAAATGCCAAATAGTCAGGGGCAAATCTCCGCCTGAGTCACTTGGGGCATTGGACATGAATTCCAGCAACGAATCTTGCCTAATCAAACATCTTCTGGTAGTATGGCAACACTACGCCACTGACAGTGACAACTCCCTACATCCTGAGAGCATGGGCATAGTCGAAAAAATACTACGCATAATCAAAGACCCGCTAGGTCGACTGGCCTAGGCAAAAATAAGGGCTTCCCGGCGAACCAAAAGGGTTCGGGCAAAATGAGGGATGAAAATGAAAAAATCTATACACCCGGCAAGTTGAAAACCTGAAAAGGCGGCTTGGGCAAAAAGGGGTATCCCGGTGGACTGAAAACCCGAAAGGGCGGTCCAGGCAAAAGTTAGGGATCACAGCGTATGACTATGTCCCGTCATCTCGTCACTTGCCTACCAGAAGAAGATTTGTCAATCGGCAGTTATCAAGACCTCCACAGATACCTTCTCCCATAAAAGCTGGGGCAATAAGAGTTGTCCGAACTGTACAAACCGCTCTGTCCACTAAGGTACCAAGGTAAATTCAGCTGAAGAATTTGACAAAGATACCTTCTTTCCCCGCAGAGTAAGGCAAGATTCAGCAATACTCTCCCCAAGCAGAGTTGATCTCCCATCAGCCCTAAGAAGGCACAGTATCCCCAGCAAGTCAGCAATACTCACCTCCCCAAGCAGAGTTAGTCTACCATCAGTCCTGAAGAAGTTGGGTATCCCCAGGAGATCTTAATATCCTCCAGCAGAGTATACAGATATTCCTCAGCAAGCATCCCCGGCGGTCTTAACATTCCTCAACGGAAATATAAGATTGTTCCCCGGCGGAATACAAGACACCCCCCAGTGGAGCCAGTTCCTCAAAAGTTTGCCCAGGAGAGTTGAATCATCTCCCCAGTAGATTCTAGAAGCTTATCCCCTGCAGAGTACAAAAATATCTCCCCAGCCAAATTCAAAGGTTATCCCCACAAGAGTCTAACTGGGTTATCCTCAGCAAATTGCAATGGAAAGATCGTCCTCAGCGAAGTTCTTCCTATCCCCAGCGGAGTTCATCAAAATCCCCAACGGAGCTTATCAACGGAATCCCCAGCGGAGTTATCGTTAAAATCTCGACGAAGCATCTCTTCTCCACAGAGTAGTTCCCCGCCGAGTAATATCTTCACCAGGTTTATTCCTCAACGGAGTCATCTTCTCCTACCGGTTTATTCTTGCAATCATCTTCATTCATCATCCCCAGCGGAAACGAAGAACTATACTCCTCAACATCAGCCCAGGATTCAACAAACTCCCGGCATTCGTCAAGGATTTATTTTCCCAGACGAAAATACATTTATAAACATTTCACATTCCATATCTCCTATTTACATACATGATAAAGTGCATACGACACGATCTCGTTTTGAGAACATCATGACATCATGCATTTCATATATCATGACATTGCATACAACTAATGTTTTTCCTTTTCAGGAAAAGGTCAATCAAAAGATATTACAATCAACTTTTGAGGTTCCAGATTCGATACCTGTATCTAGCCAGGGCATATCCGTGAGCGATTGATTATAGATCTACACCTGTATCTAGCCAGGAAAGTTATCTACATGAAGAGTTTGAAGATCAACACCTGTAACAGGCCAGGAAATTATCTTTCATTCTCAGGTCAGAGGTCTACACCTGTATCCAGCCAGGAAAGCTATCTCGACCAACCTTTTGAAGTTCCAGATTCGATACTTGTATCTAGCCAGGGCACATCTGTGAGCGTTTGATTGTAGGTCTATACCTGTATCTAGCCAGGAAAGTATCTGCATGAAGAGATTGAAGATCAATACCTGTATCTAGCCAGGAAGTCATCTTTCATTCTCAGGTCAGAGTTCTACACCTGTATCCAGCCATGAAAGCTATCTCGACCAACCTTTTGAAGTTCCAGATTCGATACCTGTATCTAGCCAGGGCATATCTGTGAGCGACTGATTGTGGATCCATACCTGTATCTAGCTAGGAAAGTATCTACATGAGGAGATTGAAGATCAATACATGTATCTAGCCAGGAAGTTATCTTTCATTCTCAGGTCAGAGGTCTACACCTGTATCCAGCCAGGAAAGCTATATCGACCAACCTTTTTGAAGTTCCAGATTCGATACCTGTATCTAGCCAGGGCATATCTGTGAGCGATTGATTGTAGATTTACACTTGTATCTAGCCAGGAAAGTATCTACATGAAGAGATTGAAGATCAATACCTGTAGCAAGCCAGGAAGTTATCTTTCATTCTCAGGTCAGAGGTCTACACCTTTATCCAGCCAGGAAAGCTATCTTGACCAACCTTTTGAAGTTCCAGATTCGATACCTGTATCTAGCCAGGGCATATCTGTGAGCGATTGATTGTAGATCTATACCTGTAACTAGCCAGGAAAGTATATGCATTAAGAGATTGAAGATCAATACCTGTATCTAGCCAGGAAGTCATCTTTCATTCTTAGGTCAGAGGTCTACACCTGTATACAGCCAGGAAAGCTATCTCTACCAACCTTTTGAAGTTCCAGATTCGATACCTGTATCTAGCCAGGGCATATCTGTGAGCGACTGATTGTAGATCTATACCTGAAACCAGACAGGAAAGTTATCTACATTGAAGAGATTGAAGATCAATACATGTATCTAGCCAGGAAATTATCTTTTAATCTCAGGTTAGAGGTCTACACCTGTATCCATCCAGGAAAGCTATCTCGACCAACCTTTTTGAAGTTCCAGATTCGATACCTGTATCTAGCCAGGGCATATCTGTGAGCGATTGATTATAGATCTATACCTGTATCTAGCCAGGAAAGTATCTGCATGAAGAGTTTGAAGATCAACACCTGTAACAGGCCAGGAAATTATCTTTCATTCTCAGGTCAGAGGTCTACACCTATATCCATCCAGGAAAGCTATCTCTACCAACCTTTTAAAGTTCCAGATTCGATACCTGTATCTAGCCAGGGCATATCTGTGAGCGATTGATTGTAGATCTATACCTGTATCTAGCCAAGAAAGTTATCTACATGAAGAGTTTGAAGATCAACACCTGTAACAGGCCAGGAAACTATCTTTCTTTCTCAAGTATGCAAGTTCTCGCTAAGGAATCTCTTACGCGATCAACATCTCCGGATGGCATCTTTAAGCCCATCTCCACAACTATCCATTACATCTCCAAATGGCATCGATAAGCCCATTCCCGACAAGACTCTGTCACACCTCCAGATGGCATCTATAAGCCCATCCTCCTATCCATCATTTTTCCAAATGGCATCTGTAAGCCCATTCCCGACATCACATTGCTGATACCATACTATGCGAGTGCAAATTTCTGGGCACTCTAGTGTTCAATCATCTTCCACCTTCGGATCACGAAAGGCACGCAAGCCAATCTACCTCCTCAGGTTTAAGAAGATTAAACAGGGGCAACTGTTGTACCCCAAAATTTGCCCTCCCATATTTCTCAAGACATGTCAAGAATTATCTCCAAGTTATTCAAGATGGCTCAAGAGTTGGACAGTCAAATCATCTCCTAAGGCAGTCAATTCAAAATTAGGGTTTTGTGTTGAATCAAGGTCCTTACATACAAATGACCTTAAGTGCTCCTTAATGTCCTAACGTATGCTCAAATTCAGAAGGTATCCGACTGTGTGAGTTTTCTCGAAGAAATATGGTGAAAAAAGTGTGTTGAAAGTGCAGTTTTTACGCACTAAAAAATTCATAACTTGAAGATCGTGGCTCGTCTTGAACCCGTTCTGATGGCCAAAATTCCCTCTTGACATCATCTATTTTTCATCTCTCACGGCTGGAAGCCAATTTTGATCAGAAGGTCTTCAAAAATGTGGATTTATCAAGTATTTTCATACAGATAATTTGTGACAGAAGTTTATTTGTGTCATATTCAGAAAATCATAACTTGGTCGATTTTCATCGTATCGAGCTGGTTCCGGCGCCAAAATTTCAAAAATTGAGTTGGCTACATTTTCACAGAAGGTATTGAGTTAAAAAGGTATTCAAAAGACCTTCGTTTTTTGCTCAGAGTGCATGATGCGCCGAAAATCCTGAATGCTGAATATTATTTCATCTGGGCCGAAACTTCGAAAATTCATAACTCGGTCAATTTTTATCGGATTGGGCTCATATTTTTACACAAGGTCACTGACTCATAGATCTAGAACTTTGCTTCAAAAGTAGAGACGGGATTATGCTCCGATCAATAACAGTTTTTTATTGAAGAACGTGTCAGAATCGACACTGGAGCCCAAAATAAGTTTGTCTGAGCTGAAACTTCAAAAATTCATAACTAATTCACCATTTATCCGATTGAGCCGATTTTCGGACAGGAGTTAGTTCTTGATATCAGCTACATTTTGTTTTCACATTTCAACTTCAAAAATTGCACTTAAGTCCCTGCGATTTAGCCTGGAAAGTGATGAACTCAAGTGAACATTGGAGGCCCAATTGCACATTCAAAGCCCATTTTCTTTACCCTAATTTCCATTATATAATCACATTCTTTTCACACAAACAACCAGAGAAGAGAGGGAAAAAAAACATTGCCACAACACTGTCAGAATATCAAATTCTTTCAAGAACCCTAAAACCTTGAAATCCTTATTACAAATCCCTCTCTCACTACAAACAAGCCATCCCAGTTAAAAACCAACATCTTCCTACAAACAAGCCATCTCAGTTACAAACCAACATCTCACTACTTCTTCAGTAAGGGTAAGACTGGCTTGATCTCCATGATCAAAAGGGCATAAAATCATTCATGTCACTACTTTTCCAGTAAGGGTAAGGTTGATTTGATCTCCATGATCAAAAGGGTATAATCATTCATACATGCCATATTGGCCTAAACATTAAATTTCTTCATATATTGGCTTTATTTGTATTTTATGATATATAGTAATTTATTTAATGTGTTCACGAGATTCAACACTGCAGATTTAGACAGGATCCCATGCAGGTTCATTAAGGAACTTTGAGGCCAAAACATAAATGGCCAAAAGCCAAAAGTCAAATGGCCAAAACAGAACAGCTTACACATGACACCAATACATGGCGAGACAAACATCCTGAGAAGGTTAAGGTACATTGAGGCCAGAACACAAATGGCCAAAAGCCAAAACACAAATGGCCAAAATAAAACAGTTTACACATGACGCCAATAGTTGTTTCACCCCTCCAATCAGGCTCGTATACTCCTAAACTCTCTCTCTATTTTTATTATTTTCCTTTAATTAATTAATCGTTATTCTTTTTATTAATCACTAACCAATTAACATTTTTTTCTAATAAAATCAAAAACACAAAAAATATTTTATTTATTAAAATTAACTTCATCACTTTTATTTTTGTAAATAAATTAATTTAATCAATTTAGCTGTAATTAGATTTAACTTTTAATATTTTTTGCAATATTTAAAATCAATTTAGAATATTAGGTTTTTATTAACATTAATTCAATTTATTTTATTTCTTTAAAAACTCAAAAATCCAAAAATATTTTCATTATTTAATTTTATTTAATTGTTCATTTAATTTAATTCCATTTAATTCAAAAATAAACAAAAATCCTTTCTTTAATAAAAAAGGGTCAAAACCCCAAAAAACTCGCATCCGATTTAATTTCTCGCACGCGATCCATTTTATCATATTATTGTATCTGTTTCCCGGAATGTAATAGCTTTTAATACGGACTTTAATTATTTATCGCTTTATTTTACTTTCCGCATTTTAATTTCAAGGGTTGTTTTTGGCGATGTAAATACCCGACGCATTGTAATAGTTTAGATTTAATTTCCGCAATTTAAATTTCACAACTATTAACTGCTAGATGTATGTATAAAAGGCTATGCATGAAAAGATCTATCTTAACTTAAAATCAACCGTATCTCACCATAACATGTACAAAGATGACATAACTGAAAATTGACACATTTGCACATGCCACTCCTAGGGTATGCCTCACTTGATTGCCTCGAACGTGGTCATTGAGTATAAGAAGTTTTAGAGGTCGCCCTCTTGTCCAAAGATCATAAGTTGCCTCGAAACGGTTGTCTCGGATAAAATGATCTAAAACATTAGGGTTACCGCTAAGGCGTCCTAACATTGCTTTAGTGACCACATGTCCCTATAATCGAATTGACCAGAAACTCCAACAACGGTGCTAGCTACTTCTCAATAGTGGGATGGTACTGTCTAAAGGACATTTACACAGCTTAATTTCTTTTGAGTAGGTAGAGGTTCTCAGGTACTTGCTCTTTCAAAAAACAAAAATACTTTTCGCACCTACACTTTTTTGACAAAAGTTTTCAAACAACACTTCATACACTCTTGAGGACTGATACAAGAGTTAAATTGAAGTTTCCAAACAAACTTTTTCAAAACCCACAAACACAAGAAAATCAAACTTTTTTTGAAAACATAGTGAGCAAGTACCTAAGAGCCCGTGGATAACCACGGATAGAAAGGGTGCTAACACCTTCCCTTTCTATAATCTATCTCCCGAACCGAGAGACATCTCGAAAAGGAATTTTGTTGTGCTTTTGTCCTTTCCTCGTTGGAGAAAATAAAAGACGGTGGCGACTCTTGCTTACCGCGACATTTTGCAAAACGCAAACGCGAACCAGCATTCCAAAACAGTCAGTTCTATTTCCACCGATCACAGAACTGGTGACTCTGCTGGGGATATTAATAAGTGAGGTGTACCTTAGGATTAGATCACTTGTGTTTTCAATTGTGTGCCTTGAATGCTTTAATATTGTGGGCTTGTATCGGAGTTTTATAGATCCTAACCCGGATCTGGGGATACCCTTTAGAAGTAGCAACAAACTGTGAGGGAACTGTGCAGGGTATACCGACATGGTTGAAGCAGTTGCTACATTGATGTGGCACTTAGGTGAGTACCGGTAACCCTTTAGTCAAGTCAAGGAGAGTACGAGGCCTCCGCGTGGTGTCGTGAAGCATCAACTGACCTTAGAACATTACTTGACCATCCTGGCCTCTTTAGGGGTAGTGAGATGACCGACTTTGGTGCAGTCCGAAGTTGGTAGATACTCGATACTACACTCATTGAGGATTGTTTTCTTGGAATATTTTGGTCACCAGTTCAGTGGCTAAATCAAAACAATGAACATAGAAAACAATCCAATGATATTGAGCTCCTTAGAACCCGGTTACTATTCATAGGACAGGTTTTGAGCCAACCAACTTCAAGAGGGTAGTACCTAAACTTCATGCTAGCCTGAAATCTAAGGGCTCTTTTGTGTGACTTGTGTGCCTTCAAATTTGAACTACTTGCACATTCTTGTTATCTGACACGTGAGTTCCTTGTAGGTTTTGTTTACAGTCCTTAATCTGGACTTATTACAGGGCTTACTTACACCTCACACCTTTGTATCCACGTACATAACATCATACGCATCATAACATCATACCATAGCATTTCCTTAACCATTTCAAGGATCTCAAGGGTTTGTGATGCAGGTCATGATGAACCAACTGTCTAGCAAGGGGAAAAGGGGATTTATTTTCCTCTAGCCAAGGTTGTTGAAGATCAAAACATGATAACTTGAGTCAGGGGCTATGACCCACTCGATATGGTGAGCCTTAACTCTTGAAGAAGGACTCTCAGCAACATGAAGTTCCTTCAATCAAGCTACCAGATTCAAATTCTAACAATTTTCTTGTTTACCCCGCGAGATCCTTGAAAACATTGCATGCATACATATCATTACATAACAGGTTACCCTCTACAGGTCTCTCATATTCTCGTTGTTTATTTCAACAATGGCTCTCCAACAAGACAACCAGGATCTTCATACTCAAGAGATTCAGTTCAGGGAAATCTTCCTAAGCCTATCCAAGGGGCAGGAAGAGTTGAGAACACTCCTCATGGGGAATTTGGTCAAGAAGAGTCCTGAAGACAGTAAGGAAGAACGGCTGAAACATCTGCAAGCTGAGGTAGATGCAATGAGAACCCAGATGCTGGGGCAGACGGCTCTTATCCAAGGCTTAGCTCTGGAACAAGAAGAGTTGCGAGCCATGATCAACCAGCTTCATCAAGACAAATACAATAGTATGAAGCAAACGGTCAAGGATGGGGATTAAACCAGTAATCAGCCTCCAAGAAGACAAGATTTTGGTATGGTGAAGAATGGACCTCTCCAAGTTGCTACTACCTCAAGGGTCCGACAACAACCTCACCAAGAACAACAGGTTGATCAGAGCAAGCCAAACAAGCCCAGGAGGCAATTTACCAAGATCAACATGTCACCAACTCAAGCGTTACAACACATGTTGAAGACAAGGTTGATTACATTAAAGGCTCCTCCCCGGAACCCAAATACTTCCGCACCTACCTAACATCCCTATGAAAGGTGTGCATACCACTCTGACGGTCCAGGACATGACACCGACAACTGTTGGACTCTGAAGAACAAGATCCAAGACTTGATTGACGGGAGGGTGCTGGAGTTCATGCCGGATGGTGAGATGAAAATCTTCCGCTGAGCCTTCTCCATCTGAGATGACTAGTTCAAATTAAGAGACTTTTGTTCATTTGAATTCTCAAGTTGTATTTTTCTTTGCTTATTCAAACAATTATTGTCATGGCAAACTCTTTTATTTCATTAATGCATCGCATATGTCTGTTTTGAATCAATCCATTCGTATTCACTATATTCAAATTACTTTCATATTTGTGATGATTAACTCTCGATTAAAAAATTCTAAGCCTTTTGAGGGAGGATGACGAAAACGATACCACGATCTTTATAGTATGCTTTTGAACAGACCCCGCTGATGAGGTACAGGCATTATTTCAAATCCTAAACAGTGGAGTTATAAGGAAGATAATCCCTAGTCAACCCCTTTGAGCCAAAGAAGTCGAAGTTTTTCTTGTCAAAAATTAAAACCCTTAATCATAACCTGGGGCAGGTTAGTTTTCTCAGTTGATCCAGATGCACAATGAACAACATCAAAGGAGTCCTTCCAAAACAAAAGATGGGGATGGTTCTGTATAATCATAAGGACAGCCAATCGTTATCTTTCAAAATAAAAGCCCAATAAGTCAAAACCTATGAAGGAGACTTACAAAAACTGGGGCATCTCGCTGACTGTAATCACAAAAGAAACAGTTCAGGCAAAAGGACAGGGATAATAAAATCGAAAAGAAAGAGGCCCTACAAACCCTCAACAAAAAAAAAGAAGAATTGACTGCCTATTCAAAATAAACTATCAGTATCCGAACCATCACCGGAATATTAGAGCAAAGATTCAAACAAGATCTAACGCACGATTAGCTGAGTTTAGGGTCGAAGAACATCACGAAGAATGGGTGGGTACAGATAAATTTTGAGCCTTTATCCTTTGTTTCTTAAACCGTGAACCAGGCCATGTTATAACCCTTAAAAGTCCTAGTTGAAGCATGGGTTAGTTCGAAAGCATACTGTTACCAAAGGTATCCTGACTTCTGTAGGGCTCGCTGTAAAATCCTGAGTTGACATCACATTTTCCAAAAAAAAATTGCTTGTTTTACAAAAAAATGCATTTTCAAAAATTTCAAGACAGACATAAGCTTTGCATTCTTAAAATAACATTGTTTGCATATGACTATTTGTTCAAACAGCAGAGAAATTCACACGACGAATATCTAGTGAACAAAAACCTTTTCAATAAAAAGGGTCATCTCAAGTGGGAGAAACACTTCCAACCCAGGGGCACAACATAATCATTGTCTATCATCTGGGACAGTCGAGTCAAGATTCAACGAATCTCTCAAAAATGCCAAATAGTCAGGGGCAAATCTCCACCTGAGTCACTTGGGGCATTGGACATGAATTCCAGCAACGAATCTTGCCTAATCAAACATCTTCTGGTAGTATGGCAACACTACGCTACTGACAGTGACAACTCCCTACATCCTGAGAGCATGGGCATAGTCGAAAAAATACTACGCATAATCAAAGACCCGCTAGGTCGACTGGCCTAGGCAAAAATAAGGGCTTCCCGGTGAACCAAAAGGGTTCGGGGCAAAATGAGGGATGAAAATGAAAAAATCTGTACACCCGGCAAGTCGAAAACCTGAAAAGGCGGCTTGGGAAAAAAGGGGTATCCCGGTGGACTAAAAACCCGAAAGGGCGGTCCAGGAAAAAGTTAGGGATCACAGCGTACGACTATGTCCCGTCATCTCGTCACTTGCCTAACAGAAGAAGATTTGTCAATCGGCAGTTATCAAGACCTCCACAGGTACCTTCTCCCATAAAAGCTGGGGCAATAAGAGTTGCCCGAACTGTACAAACCGCTCTGTCCACTAAGGTACCAAGGTAAATTAAGCTGAAGAATTTGACCAAGATACCTTCATTCCCCGCAGAGTAAGGCAAGATTCAACAATACTCTCCCCAAGCAGAGTTGATCTCCCATCAGCCCTAAGAAGGCACAGTATCCCCAGCAAGTTAGCAATACTCACCTCCCCAAGCAGAGTTGGTCTACCATCAGTCCTGAAGAAGTTGGGTATCCCCAGGAGATCTTAATATCCTCCAGCAGAGTATACAGATATTCCTCAGCAAGCATCCCCGGCGGTCTTAACATTCCTCAACGAAAATATAAGATTGTTCCCCGGCGGAATACAAGACACCCCCCAGTGGAGCCAGTTCCTCAAAAGTTTCCCCAGGAGAGTTGAATCATCTCCCTAGTAGATTCTAGAAGCTTATCCCCTGCAGAGTACAAAAATCTCTCCCCAGCCAAATTCAGAGGTTATCCCCACAAGAGTCTAACTGGGTTATCCTCAGCAAATTGCAATGGAAAGATTGTCCTCAGCGAAGTTCTTCCTATCCCCAACGGAGTTCATCAAAATCCCCAATGGAGCTTATCAACGGAATCCCCAGCGGAGTTATCGTTAAAATCTCGGCGAAGCATCTCTTCTCCACAGAGTAGTTCCCCGCGGAGTAATATCTTCACCAAGTTTATTCCCCAACGGAGTCATCTTCTCCTACCGGTTTATTCTGGCAATCATCTTCGTTCATCATCTCCAGTGGAAACGAAGAACTCTACTCCTCAACATCAGCCCAGGATTTAACAAACTCCAGACATTCGTCAAGGATTTATTTTCCCAGACGAAAATACATTCATAAACATTTCACATTCCATATCTCCTATTTACATACATGATAAAGTGCATACGACACGATCTCGTTTTGAGAACATCATGACATCATGCATTTCATATATCATGACATTGCATACAACTAATGTTTTGCCTTTTCAGGAAAAGGTCAATCAAAAGATATTACCATCAACTTTTGAGGTTCCAGATTCGATACCTGTATCAAGCCAGGGCATATCCGTGAGCGATTGATTGTAGATCTACACCTGTATCTAGCCAGGAAAGTTATCTACATGAAGAGTTTGAAGATCAACACCTGTAACAGGCCAGGAAATTATCTTTCATTCTCAGGTCAGAGGTCTACACCTGTATCCAGCCAGGAAAGCTATCTCGACCAACCTTTTGAAGTTCCAGATTCGATACCTGTATCTAGCCAGGGCACATCTGTAAGCGTTTGATTGTAGGTCTATACCTGTATCTAGCCAGGAAAGTATCTGCATGAAGAGATTGAAGATCAATACCTGTATCTAGCCAGGAAGTCATCTTTCATTCTCAGGTCAGAGGTCTACACCTGTATCCAGCCAGGAAAGCTATCTCGACCAACCTTTTGAAGTTCCAGATTCGATACCTGTATCTAGCCAGGGCATATCTGTGAGCGACTGATTGTGGATCTATACCTGTATCTAGCCAGGAAAGTATCTACATGAGGAGATTGAAGATCAATACCTGTATCTAGCCAGGAAGTTATCTTTCATTCTCAGGTCAGAGGTCTACACCTGTATCCAGCCAGGAAAGCTATATCGACCAACCTTTTTGAAGTTCCAGATTCGATACCTGTATCTAGCCAGGGCATATCTGTGAGCGATTGATTATAGATTTACACCTGTATCTAGCCAGGAAAGTATCTACATGAAGAGATTGAAGATCAATACCTGTAGCAAGCCAGGAAGTTATCTTTCATTCTCAGGTCAGAGGTCTACACCTGTATCCAGCCAGGAAAGCTATCTCGACCAACCTTTTGAAGTTCCAGATTCGATACATGTATCTAGCCAGGGCATATCTGTGAGCGATTGATTGTAGATCTATACCTGTAACTAGCCAGGAAAGTATCTGCATGAAGAGATTGAAGATCAATACCTGTATCTAGCAGGGAAGTCATCTTTCATTCTTAGGTCAGAGGTCTACACCTGTATCTAGCCAGGAAAGCTATCTCTACCAACCTTTTGAAGTTCCAGATTCGATACCTGTATCTAGCCAGGGCATATCTGTGAGCGACTGATTGTAGATCTATACCTGAAACCAGACAGGAAAGTTATCTACATTGAAGAGATTGAAGATCAATACATGTATCTAGCCAGGAAATTATCTTTCATTCTCAGGTCAGAGGTCTACACCTATATCCAGCCAGGAAATCTATCTCGACCAACCTTTTTGAAGTTCCAGATTCGATACCTGTATCTAGCCAGGGCATATCTGTGAGTGATTGATTGTAGATCTATACATGTATCTAGCCAGGAAAGTATCTGCATGAAGAGTTTGAAGATCAACACCTGTAACAGGCCAGGAAATTATCTTTCATTCTCAGGTCAGAGGTCTACACCTGTATCCAGCCAGGAAAGCTATCTCGACCAACCTTTTAAAGTTCCAGATTCGATACATGTATCTAGCCAGGGCATATCTGTGAGCGATTAATTGTAGATCTATACCTGTATCTAGCCAGGAAAATTATCTACATGAAGAGTTTGAAGATCAACACTTGTAACAGGCCAGGAAACTATCTTTCTTTCTCAAGTATGCAAGTTCTCGCTAAGGAATCTCTTACGCGATCAACATCTCTGGATGGCATCTTTAAGCCCATCTCCACAACTATCCATTACATCTCCAAATGGCATCCATAAGCCCATTCCCGACAAGACTCTTTCATACCTCCAGATGGCATCTATAATCCCATCCTCCTATCCATCATTTTTCCAAATGGCATTTGTAAGCCCATTCCCGACATCACATTGCTGATACCATACTATGCGAGTGCAAATTTCTGGGCACTCTAGTGTTCAATCATCTTCCACCTTCGGATCACGAAAGGCACGCAAGCCAATCTACCTCCCCAGGTTTAAGAAGATTGAACAGAGGCAACTGTTGTACCCCAAAATTTGCCCTCCCATATTTCTCAAGACATGTCAAGAATTATCTCCAAGTTGTTCAAGATGGCTCAAGAGTTGGACAGTCAAATCATCTCCTAAGGCAGTCAATTCAAAATTAGGGTTTTGTGTTGCATCAAGGTCCTTACATCCAAATGACCTTAAGTGCTCCTTAATGTCCTAACGTATGCTCAAATTCAGAAGGTATCCGACTGTGTGAGTTTTCTCAAAGAAATATGGTGAAAAAAGTGTGCTGAAAGTGCAGTTTTTACGCACTAAAAAATTCATAACTTGAAGATCGTGGCTCGTTTTAAACCCGTTCCGATGGCCAAAATTCTGTATTGACATTATCTATGTTTTCATC
The DNA here is from genome assembly GCA_948472305.1 of Vicia faba. NCBI lineage: Eukaryota > Viridiplantae > Streptophyta > Magnoliopsida > Fabales > Fabaceae > Vicia > Vicia faba. The sequence goes on from OX451738.1 coordinate 1,298,045,267, forward strand.
TCTCACGGCTGGAAGCCAATTTTGATCAGAAGGTCTTCAAAAATGTGGATTTATCAAGTATGTTTGTACAGAAAATTTGTGACAGAAGTTTATTTGCGTCATGTTCAGAAAATCATGACTTGGTCGATTTTCATCGTATCGAGCTGGTTCTGGCGCCAGAATTTCAAAAATTGAGTTGGCTACATTTTCACAGAAGGTATTGAGTTAAAACGGTATTCAAAAGACCTCCGTTTTTGGCTCAGAGTGCGTGACGCGCCGAAAATCCTGAATGCTGAATATTATTTCATCTGGGCCGAAACTTCGAAAATTCATAACTCGGTCAATTTTTATCGGATTGGGCTCATATTTTTACACAAGGTCACTGACTCATAGATCTATAACTTTGCTTCAAAAGTCGAGACTGGATTATGCTCCGATCAATACCATTTTTTTATTGAAGAACGTGTCAGAGTCGACACTGGAGCCCAAAATAAGTTTGTCTGAGCTGAAACTTCAAAAATTCATAACTAATTTACTGTTTATCCGATTGAGCCGATTTTCGGACAGGAGTTAGTTCTCGATGTCGGCTACATTTTGTTTTCACATTTCAACTTCAAAAATTTCACTTAAGTCCCTGCGATTTAGCCTGAAAAGTGATGAACTCAAGTGAACATTGGAGGCCCAATTGCACATTCAAAGCCCATTTTCTTTACCCTAATTTCCATTATATAATCACATTCTTTTCACACAAACAACCAGAGAAGAGAGGGAAAAAAACCTTGCCACAACACTGTCAGAATATCAAATTCTTTCAAGAACCCTAAAACCTTGAAATCCTTATTACAAATCCCTCTCTCACTACAAACAAGCCATCCCAGTTACAAACCAACATCTCCCTACAAACAAGTCATCTCAGTTACAAACCAACATCTCACTACTTCTTCAGTAAGGGTAAGACTGGCTTGATCTCCATGATCAAAAGGGCATAAAAGCATTCATGTCACTACTTTTCCAGTAAGGGTAAGGTTGATTTGATCTCCATGATCAAAAGGATATAATCATTCATACATGCCATATTGGCCTAAACATTAAATTTCTTCATATATTGGCTTTATTTGTATTTTATGATATATAGTAATTTATTTAATGTGTTCATGAGATTCAACACTGCAGATTTAGACAGGATCCCATGCAGGTTCATTAAGGAATGTTGAGGCCAAAATACAAATGGCCAAAAGCCAAAAGTCAAATGGCCAAAACAGAATAGCTTACACATGACACCAATACATGGCGAGACAGACATCCTGAGAAGGTTAAGGAACATTGACGCCAGAATACAAATGGCCAAAAGCCAAAACACAAATGGCCAAAATAAAACAGTTTACACATGACGCCAATAGCTGTTTCACCCCTCCAATCAGGCTCGTATACTCCTAAACTCTCTCTCTATTTTTATTCTTTTCCTTTAATTAATTAATAGTTATTCTTTTTATTAATCACTAACCAATTAACATTTTTTTCTAATAAAATCAAAAACACAAAAAATATTTTATTTATTAAAATTAACTTCATCACTTTTATTTTTGTAAATAAATTAATTTAATCAATTTAGCTTTAATTAGATTTAACTTTTAATATTTTTTGCAATATTTAAAATCAATTTAGAATATTAGATTTTTATTAGCATTAATTCAATTTATTTTATTTCTTTAAAAACTCAAAAATCCAAAAATATTTTCATTATTTAATTTAATTTAATTGTTCATTTAATTTAATTCCATTTAATTCAAAAATAAACAAAAATCCTTTCTTTAATAAAAAAGGGTCAAAACCCCAAAAAACTCGCATCCGATTTAATTTCTCGCACGCGATCCATTTTATCATATTATTGTATCTGTTTCCCGGAATGTAATAGCTTTTAATTAGGACTTTAATTATTTATCGCTTTATTTTAGTTTCCGCATTTTAATTTCAAGGGTTGTTTTTGGCGATGTAAATACCCGACGCATTGTAATAGTTTAGATTTAATTTCCGCAATTTAAATTTCGCAACTATTAACTGCTAGATGTATGAATAAAAGGCTATGCATGAAAAGATCTATCTTAACTTAAAATCAACCGTAGCTCACCATAACATGTACAAAGATAACATAACTGAAAATTGACACATTTGCACATGCCACTCCTAGGGTACGCCTCACTTGATTGCCTCGAACGTGGTCATTAAGTATAGGAAGTTTTAGAGGTCGCCCTCTTGTCCAAAGTTCATAAGTTGCCTCGAAACGGTTGCCTCGGATAAAATGATCTAAGACATTAGGGTTACCGCTAAGGCGTCCTAACATTGCTTTAGTGACCACATGTCCCTATAATCGAATTGACCCGAAACTCCAACAACGGTGCTACCTACTTCTCAATAGTGGGATGGTACTGTCTAAAGGACATTTACACAGCTTAATTTCTTTTGAGTAGGTAGAGGTTCTCAGGTACTTGCTCTTTCAAAAAACAAAAATACTTTTCGCACCTACACTTTTTTGACAAAAGTTTTCAAACAACACTTCATACACTCTTGAGGACTGATACACGAGTTAAATTGAAGTTTTCAAACAAACTTTTTCAAAACCCACAAACACAAGAAAAGCAAACTTTTTTTGAAAACATAGTGAGCAAGTACCTAAGAGCCCGTGGATAACCACTGATAGAAAGGGTGCTAACACCTTCCCTTTCTATAATCTACCTCCCGAACCGAGAGACATCTCGAAAAGGAATTTTGATGTGCTTTTGTCCTTTCCTCGTTGGAGAAAATAAAAGACGGTGGCGACTCTTGCTTACCGCGACATTTTGCAAAATGCAAACGCGAACCAGCATTCCAAAACAGTCAGTTCTATTTCCACCGATCACAGAACTGGCGACTCTGCTGGGGATATTAATAAGTGAGGTGTACCTTAGGATTAGATCACTTGTGTTTTCAATTGTGTGCCTTGAATGCTTTAATATTGTGGGCTTGTATCGGAGTTTTATAGATCCTAACCCGAATCTGGGGATACCCTTTAGAAGTAGCAACAAACTGTGAGGGAACTGTGCAGGGTATACCGACATGGTTGAAGCAGTTGCTACATTGATGTGGCACTTTGGTGAGTACCGGTAACCCTTGAGTCAAGTCAAGGAGAGTACGAGGCCGCCGTGTGGTGTTGTGAAGCATCAACTGACCTTAGAACAATACTTGACCATCCTGGCCTCTTTAGGGGTAGTGAGATGACCGACTTTGGTGCAGTCCGAAGTTGGTAGATACTCGATACTACACTCATTGAGGGTTGTTTTCTTGGAATATTTTGGTCGCCAGTTCAGTGGTTAAATCAAAACAATGAACATAGAAAACAATCCAATGATATTGAGCTCCTTAGAACCCGATTACTATTCATAGGACAGGTTTTGAGCCAACCAACTTCAAGAGGGTAGTACCTAAACTTCATGCTAGCCTGAAATCTAAGGGCTCTTTTGTGTGACTTGTGTGCCTTCAAATTTGAACTACTTACACATTCTTGTTATCTGACACGTGAGTTCCTTGCAGGTTTTGTTTACAGTCCTTAATCTGGACTTATTACAGGGCTTACTTACACCTTACACCTTTGTATCCACGTACATAACATCATACACATCATAACATCATACCATAGCATTTCCTTAACCATTTCAAGGATCTCAAGGGTTTATGATGCAGGTCATGATGAACCAACTGTCTAGCAAGGGGAAAAGGGGATTTATTTTCCTCTAGCCAAGGTTGTTGGAGATCAAAACATGATAACTTGAGTCAGTGGCTATGACCCACTCGATATGGTGAGCCTTAACTCTTGAAGAAGGACTCTCAGCAACATGAAGTTCCTTCAATCAAGCTACCAGATTCAAATTCTAACAATTTTCTTGTTTACCCCGCGAGATCCTTGAAAACATTGCATGCATACATATCATTACATAACAGGTTACCCTCTACAAATCTCTCATATTCTCGCTGTTTATTTCAACAATGGCTCTCCAACAAGACAACCAGGATCTTCATACTCAAGAGATTCAGTTCAGGGAAATCTTCCTAAGCCTATCCAAGGGGCAGGAAGAGTTGAGAACACTCCTCATGGGGAATTTGGTCAAGAAGAGTCCTGAAGACAGTAAGGAAGAACGGCTGAAACATCTGCAAGCTGAGGTAGATGCAATGAGAACCCAGATGCAGGGGCAGACGACTCTTATCCAAGGCTTAGCTCGGGAACAAGAAAAGTTGCGAGCCATGATCAACCAGCTTCATCAAGACAGATACAATAGTATGAAGCAAACGGTCAAGGCTGGGGATCAAACCAGTAATCAGCCTCCAAGAAGACAAGAGTTTGGTATGGTGAAGAATGGACCTCTCCAAGTTGCTACTACCTCAAGGGTCCGACAACAACCTCACCAAGAACAACAGGTTGATCAGAGCAAGCCAAACAAGCCCAGGAGGCAATTTACCATTATCAACATGTCACCAACTCAAGCGCTACAACACATGTTGAAGACAGGGATGATTACATTAAAGGCTCCTCCCCGGAACCCAAATAATTCCGCTCCTACCTATCATCCCTATAAAAGGTGTACATACCACTCTGACGGTCCAGGACATGACACCGACAACTGTTGGACTCTGAAGAACAAGATCCAAGACTTGATTGACGGGAGGGTGCTGGAGTTCATGCCGGATGGTGAGATGAAAATCTTTCGCTGAGCCTTCTCCATCTGAGATGACTAGTTCAAATTAAGAGACTTTTGTTCATTTGAATTCTCAAGTTGTATTTTTCTTTGCTTATTCAAACAATTATTGTCATGGCAAACTCTTTTATTTCATTAATGCATCGCATATGTCTGTTTTGAATCAATCCATTCGTATTCACTATATTCAAATTACTTTCATATTTGTGATGATTAACTCTCGATTAAAAAATTTTAAGCCTTTTGAGGGAGGATGACGAAAACGATACCACGATCTTTACAATATGCTTTTGAACAGACCCCACTGATGAGGTACAGGCATTATTTCAAATCCTAAACAGTGGAGTTATAAGGAAGATAATCCCGAGTCAACCCCTTTGAGCCAAAGAAGTCGGAGTTTTTCTTGTCAAAAATTAAAACCCTTAATCATAACCTGGGGCAGGTTAGTTTTCTCAGTTGATCCAGATGCACAATAAACAATATCAAAGGAGTCCTACCAAAACAAAAGATGGGGATGGTTATGTATAATCATAAGGACAGGCAGTCGTTATCTTTCAAAATAAAAGCCCAATAAGTCAAAACCAATGAAGGAGACTTACAAAAACTGGGGCATCCCGCTGACTGTAATCACAAAAGAAACAGTTCAGGCAAAAGGACAGGGATAATAAAATCGAAAAGAAAGAGGCCCTACAAACCCTCAAAAAAAAAAAAGAAGAATTGACTGCCTATTCAAAATAAACTATCAGTATCCGAACCATCACCGGAATATCAGAGCAAAGATTCAAACAAGATCTAACGCACGATTAGCTGAGTTTAGGGTCGAAGAACATCACGAAGAACGGGTGGGTACAGATAAATTTTGAGCCTTTATCCTTTGTTTCTTAAATCGTGAACCAGACCACGTTATAACCCTTAAAAGTCCTAGCCGGAGCATGGGTTAGTTCGAAAGCATACTGTTACCAAAGGTATCCTGACTCCTGTAGGGCTCGCTGTAAAATCCTGAGTTGACATCACATTTTCCAAAAAAAAATTGCTTGTTTTACAAAAAAATGCATTTTCAAAAATTTCAAGACAGACATAAGCTTTGCATTCTTAAAATAACATTGTTTGCATATGACTATTTGTTCAAACAGCAGATAAATTCACACGACGAATATCTAGTGAACAAAAACCTTTTCAATAAAAAGGGTCATCTCAAGTGGGAGAAACACTTCCAACCCAGGGGCACGACATAATCATTGTCTATCATCTGGGACAGTCGAGTCAAGATTCAACGAATCTCTCAAAAATGCCAAATAGTCAGGGGCAAATCTCTGCCTGAGTCACTTGGAGCATTGGACATGAATTCCAGCAACGAATCTTGCCTAATCAAACATCTTCTGGTAGTATGGCAACACTACACTACTGACAGTGACAACTCCCTACATCCTGAGAGCATGGGCATAGTCGAAAAAATACTACGCATAATCATAGACCCGCTAGGTCGACTGGCCTAGGCAAAAATAAGGGCTTCCCGGTGAACCAAAAGGGTTCGGGCAAAATGAGGGATGAAAATGAAAAAATTTGTACACCCGACAAGTCGAAAACCTGAAAAGGCGGCTTGGGAAAAAAGGGGTATCCCGGTGGACTGAAAACCTGAAAGGGCGGTCCAGGCAAAAGTTAGGGATCACAGCGTACGACTATGTCTCGTCATCTCGTCACTTGCCTACCAGAAGAAGATTTGTCAATCGGCAGTTATCAAGACCTCCACAGGTACCTTCTCCCATAAAAGCTGGGGAAATAAGAGTTGTCTGAACTGTACAAACCGCTCTGTCCACTAAGGTACCAAGGTAAATTCAGCTGAAGAATTTGACCAAGATACCTTCATTCCCCGTAGAGTAAGGCAAGATTCAGCAATACTCTCCCCAAGCAGAGTTGATCTCCCATCAGCCCTAATAAGGCACAATATCCCCAGCAAGTCAGCAATACTCACCTCCCCAAGCAGAGTTGGTCTACCATCAGTCCTGAAGAAGTTGGGTATCCCCAGGAGATCTTAATATCCTCCAGCAGAGTATACATATATTCCTCAGCAAGCATCCCCGACGGTCTTAACATTCCTCAACGGAAATATAAGATTGTTCCCCGGCGGAATACAAGACACCCCCCAGTGGAGCCATTTCCTCAAAAGTTTCCCCAGGAGAGTTGAATCATCTCCCCAGTAGATTCTAGAAGCTTATCCCCTGCATAGTACAAAAATATCTCACCAACCAAATTCAGAGGTTATCCCCACAAGAGCCTAACTGGGTTATCCTCAGCAAATTGCAATGGAAAGATTATCCTCAGCGAAGTTATTCCTATCCCCAGCGGAGTTCATCAAAATCCCCAACAGAGCTTATCAACGAAATCCCCAGCGGAGTTATCGTTAAAATCTCGGCGAAGCATCTCTTCTCCACAGAGTAGTTCCCCGCAGAGTAATACCTTCACCAGGTTTATTCCCCAACGGAGTCATCTTCTCCTACCGGTTTATTCTTGCAATCATCTTCGTTCATCATCCCCAGCAGAAACGAAGAACTCTACTCCTCAACATCAGCCCAGGATTCAACAAACTCCCGGCATTCGTACAGGATTTATTTTCCCAGACGAAAATACATTCATAAACATTTCACATTCCATATCTCCTATTTACATACATGATAAAGTGCATACGACACGATCTCGTTTTGAGAACATCATGACATCATGCATTTCATATATCATGACATTGCATACAACTAATGTTTTGCCTTTTCAGGAAAAGGTCAATCAAAAGATATTACCATCAACTTTTGAGGTTCCAGATTCGATACCTGTATCTAGCCAGGGCATATCCGTGAGCGATTGATTGTAGATCTACACCTGTATCTAGCCAGGAAAGTTATCTACATGAAGAGTTTGAAGATTAACACCTATAACAGGCCAGGAAATTATCTTTCATTCTCAGGTCAGAGGTCTACACCTGTATCCAGCCAGGAAAGCTATCTCGACCAACCTTTTGAAGTTCCAGATTCGATACATGTATCTAGCCAGGGCACATCTGTGAGCGTTTGATTGTAGGTCTATACCTGTATCTAGCCAGGAAAGTATCTGCATGAAGAGATTGAAGATCAATACATGTATCTAGCCAGGAAGTCATCTTTCATTCTCAGGTCAGAGGTCTACACCTGTATCCAGCCAGGAAAGCTATCTCGACCAACCTTTTGAAGTTCCCGATTTGATACCTGTATCTAGCCAGGGCATATCTGTGAGCGACTGATTGTGGATCTATACCTGTATCTAGCCAGGAAAGTATCTACATGAGGAGATTGAAGATCAATACCTGTATCTAGCCAGGAAGTTATCTTTCATTCTCAGGTCAGAGGTCTACACTTGTATCCAGCCAGGAAAGCTATCTCGACCAACCTTTTTGACTTCCAGATTCAATACCTGTATCTAGCCAGGGCATATCTATGAGCGATTGATTGTAGATCTACACCTGTATCTAGCCAGGAAAGTATCTACATGAAGAGATTGAAGATCAATACCTGTAGCAAGCCAGGAAGTTATCTTTCATTCTCAGGTTAGAGGTCTACACCTGTATCCAGCCAGGAAAGCTATCTCGACCAACCTTTTGAAGTTCCAGATTCGATACCTGTATCTAGCCAGGGCATATCTGTGAGCGATTGATTGTAGATCTATACCTGTAACTAGCCAGGAAAGTATCTGCATGAAGAGATTGAAGATCAATACCTGTATCTAGCCAAGAAGTCATCTTTCATTCTTAGGTCAGAGGTCTACACCTGTATCCAGCCAGGAAAGCTATCTCTACCAACCTTTTGAAGTTCCAGATTCGATACCTGTATCTAGCCAGGGCATATGTGTGAGCGACTGATTGTAGATCTATACCTGAAACCAGACAAGAAAGTTATCTACATTGAAGAGATTGAAGATCAATACCTGCATCTAGCCAGGAAATTATCTTTCATTCTCAGGTCAGAGGCCTACACCTGTATCCAGCCAGGAAAGCTATCTCGACCAACCTTTTTGAAGTTCCAGATTCGATACATGTATCTAGCCAGGGCATATCTGTGAGCGATTGATTATAGATCTATACCTGTATCTAGCCAGGAAAGTATCTGCATGAAGAGTTTGAAGATCAACACCTGTAACAGGCCAGGAAATTATCTTTCATTCTCAGGTCAAAGGTCTACACCTGTATCCAGCCAGGAAAGCTATCTAGACCAACCTTTTAAAGTTCCAGATTCGATACCTGTATCTAGCCAGGGCATATCTGTGAGCGATTGATTGTAGATCTATACCTGTATCTAGCCAGGAAAGTTATCTACATGAAGAGTTTGAAGATCAACACCTGTAACAGGCCAGGAAACTATCTTTCTTTCTCAAGTATGCAAGTTCTCGCTAAGGAATCTCTTACGCGATCAACATCTCTGGATGACATCTTTAAGCCCATCTCCACAACTATCCATTACATCTCCAAATGGAATCCATAAGCCCATTCCCGACAAGACTCTGTCACACCTCCAGATGGCATCTATAAGTCCATCCTCCTATCCATCATTTTTCCAAATGGCATCTGTAAGCCCATTCCCGACATCACATTGCTGATACCATACTATACGAGTGCAAATTTATGGGCACTCTAGTGTTTAATCATCTTCCACCTTCGGATCACGAAAGGAATGCAAGCCAATCTACCTCCTCAGGTTTAAGAAGATTGAACAGGGGCAACTGTTGTACCCCAAAATTTGCCCTCCCATATTTCTCAAGACATGTCAAGAATCATCTCCAAGTTGTTCAAGATGGCTCAAGAGTTGGACAGTCAAATCATCTCCTAAGGCAGTCAATTCAAAATTAGGGTTTTGTGTTGCATCAAGGTCCTTAAATCCAAATGACCTTAAGTGCTCCTTAATGTCCTAACGTATGCTAACATTCAGAAGGTATCCGACTGTGTGAGTTTTCTCGAAGAAATATGGTGAAAAAAGTGTGCTGAAAGTGCAGTTTTTACGCACTAAAAAATTCATAACTTGAAGATCGTGGCTCGTTTTGAACCCGTTCCGATGGCCAAAATTCCGTCTTGACATTATCTATGTTTTCATCTCTCACGGCTAGAAGCCAATTTTGATCAGAAGGTCTTCAAAAATGTGGATTTATCAAGTATTTTCGTACAGAAAATTTGTGACAGAAGTTTATTTGCGTCATGTTCAGAAAATCATAACTTGGTCGATTTTCATCGTATCGAGCTAGTTCCGGCGCCAAAATTTCAAAAATTGAGTTGGCTACATTTTCACAGAAGGTATTGAGTTAAAACGGTATTCAAAAGACCTTCATTATTTGCTCAGAGTGCGTGACACGCCGAAAATCCTGAATGCTGAATATTATTTCATCTGGGCCGAAACTTCGAAAATTCATAACTCGGTCAATTTTTATCAAATTGGGCTCATATTTTTACACAAGGTCACTGACTCATAGATCTACAACTTTGCTTCAAAAGTCGAGACCGGATTATGCTCCGATCAATACCAGTTTTTTATTGAAGAATGTGTCAGAGTCGACACTGGAGCCTAAAATAAGTTTGTCTGAGCTGAAACTTCAAAAATTCATAACTAATTCACCGTTTATCCGATTGAGCCGATTTTCGGACATGAGTTAGTTCTTGATATCGGCTACATTTTGTTTTCACATTTCAACTTCAAAAATTGCACTTAAGTCCCTGTGATTTAGCCTGGAAAGTGACGAACTCAAGTGAACATTGGAGGCCCAATTGCACATTCAAAGCCCATTTTCTTTACCCTAATTTCCATTATATAATCACATTCTTTTCACACAAACAACCAGAGAAGAGAGGAAAAAAAACCTTGCCACAACACTGTCAGAATATCAAATTCTTTCAAGAACCCTAAAATCTTGAAATCCTTATTACAAATCCCTCTCTCACTACAAACAAGCCATCCCAGTTACAAACCAACATCTCTCTACAAACAAGCCATCTCAGTTACAAACCAACATCTCACTACTTCTTCAGTAAGGGTAAGACTGGCTTGATCTCCATGATCAAAAGGGCATAAAAGCATTCATGTCACTACTTTTCCAGTAAGGGTAAGGTTGATTTGATCTCCATGATCAAAAGGGTATAATCATTCATACATGCCATATTGGCCTAAACATTAAATTTCTTCAAATATTGGCTTTATTTGTATTTTATGATATATAGTATTTTATTTAATGTGTTCATGAGATTCAACACTGCAGATTTAGACAGGATCCCATGCAGGTTCATTAAGGAACGTTGAGGCCAAAATACAAACGGCCAAAAGCCAAATGGCCAAAACAGAACAGCTTACACATGACACCAATACATGGCGAGACAGACATCCTGAGAAGGTTAAGGAACATTGAGGCCAGAACACAAATGGCCAAAAGCCAAAACACAAATGGCCAAAACAAAACAGTTTTCACATGACGCCAATAGCTGTTTCACCCCTCCAATCAGGCTCGTATACTCCTAAACACTCTCTCTATTTTTATTATTTTCCTTTAATTAATTAATCGTTATTCTTTTTATTAATCACTAACCAATTAATATTTTTTCCTAATAAAATCAAAAACACAAAAAATATTTTATTTATTAAAATTAACTTCATCACTTTTATTTTTGTAAATAAATTAATTTAATCAATTTAGCTTTAATTAGATTTAACTTTTAATATTTTTTGCAATATTTAAAATCAATTTAGAATATTAGGTTTTTATTAACATTAATTCAATTTATTTTATTTCTTTAAAAACTCAAAAATCCAAAAATATTTTCATTATTTAATTTAATTTAATTGTTCATTTAATTTAATTCCATTTAATTCAAAAATAAACAAAAATCCTTTCTTTAATAAAAAAGGGTCAAAACCCCAAAAAACTCGCATCCGATTTAATTTCCAGCACGCGATCTATTTTATCATATTATTGTATCTGTTTCTCGGAATGTAATAGCTTTTAATTAGGACTTTAATTATTTATCGCTTTATTTTACTTTCCGCATTTTAATTTCAAGGGTTGTTTTTGGCGATGTAAATACCTGACGCCTTGTAATAGTTTAGATTTAATTTCCGCAATTTAAATTCCACAACTATTAATTGCTAGATGTATGAATAAAAGGCTATGCATGACAAGATCTATCTTAACTTAAAATCAACCGTAGCTCACCATAACATGTACAAAGATAACATAACTGAAAATTGACACATTTGCACATGCCACTCCTAGGGTACGCCTTACTTGGTTGCCTCGAACGTGGTCATTGAGTATAGGAAGTTTTAGAGGTCGCCCTCTTGTCCAAAGATCATAAGTTGCCTCGAAACGGTTGCCTCGGATAAAATGATCTAAGACATTAGGGTTACCGCTAAGGCGTCCTAACATTGCTTTAGTGACCACATGTCCCTATAATCGAATTGACCCGAAACTCCAACGACGGGGCTACCTACTTCTCAATAGTGAGATGGTATTGTCTAAAGGACATTTACACAGCTTAATTTCTTTTGAGTAGGTAGAGGTTCTCAGGTACTTGCTCTTTCAAAAAACAAAAATACTTTTCGCACCTACACTTTTCTGACAAAAGTTTTCAAACAACACTTCATACACTCTTGAGGACTGATACAAGAGTTAAATTGAAGTTTTCAAACAAACTTTTTCAAAACCCACAAACACAAGAAAAGAAAACTTTTTTTGAAAACATAGTGAGCAAGTACCTAAGAGCCCGTTGTTGTACCCCAAAATTTGCCCTCCCATATTCTTCAAGAAATTGCCAAGTCAAGTCACAAAATTCCCCAAGGGTTGTGCAGTGCAACTGTCTCCTATACAGTCAAAACTAGGGTTTGGGTTCTGATCAAGAAAATGAAGTTTTCAAAGACCCAATCAAGTCTCATATGCCTACAAAGATGGTCAAGCATCCTCATATCAAGTTTCAAGGCATTCAGCTCAAAATTGCACAGTCAAAACCCTAGATTGCACTACAGTCAACTGTAGGGGAAAAATGGTCATTTGGCAGTCAAAAGTTCAAATTTTTGGTCAACATATCATTTTGAAGCCACAAACATCATTTGATCAATGCTTGATCATGATTTTCAAAATTTGGCTCAGAAATCATCAAAGATGCAAAAGTTACTATATTTGGACAGCTGAAAAAGTCAACTGAAATTGGCCAGGGCATAACTTTCACATGGATTATCAGAAAAATTCCATCCAAAGCTCATTTTGAAGAGAAAGACATTTCCTACAATTCATCTTCATATTCCAAGTCCAAGAAATGCTCTCACAAAAAGTTATCAATTTCAACATTATAGGTCATTTTCAAAAGTCAACAAAAAGGGACTTTAAGTCAAAAGCCATAACTTGAGATTGGTAAATCAAAATGACATGGGACCAAAGGCATTGGTTAAAGTACTCAAAGACCTTTCCAAAATGTCCAAGAACATGTGAAAAGCTTAAAAATTGAGCAAGTTATGCCTTGTGGAAGTTGGGAAATATTTGGATGTTTTGAAAAGTCAACTTTGTTTCAAATGGTCTAAAAATGCAAATGGGCCCATTTTTCTTCCATGATTCATCATTCTAAGCCTATGCACGACCACTTGGCCCAAAGGGAAGTATTTTCTCATTTTTTTAATTATTTATTTGAATTTATATTAATATTAATTCATTTAAATCATTTAAATATGAAAAAAATATAAATTTGACCTAAAAAAATCTTTTTATGCACATTCTATGCTCAAGATCTCGTGCACATGCTAACTAGGCAAGATTTGGTTTGATTTGGCATGATTGAACAAAATTGTACATGAAAAAGATTCAAAAAGGATCCTTAACAAATCAAATCCGTAATCCATAATTGCAAGAGATTTGTGCTAATTTTGTTAACCTAAAATGCTCACTATATGATCAGGAATCAAAACCTAATGCAAAAGGAGGCTAAGCTGCGCAGAAAAAGACATTGCCAACTTGAAAAATTGTCCAAAAAACTCAAAACTGATTTCAAGGTTACAAGGCGATTCAAAGCACCATTCTTGTCTCAATAGCTTCCTGAGACCTCCTTGATCATATTCCAATCAATATCAACCACCAAAACGCCCTGAATTGGTAGATAGAACTCAGACTGTATCTCAAAATTTTTGGAGTCGTACATCATGATTCATACATCCCTTGCCATTTTTATTTATTGATTCATGTTTGTTGTGAGTTTTTGAAGCTAACTAACACCTTTAATTGCGTTTTTCTGTGCCATACGAGATTATACCATGATTGAATATTAGGGTTTCTTGAGCTTCAAATTAGGGGTTCTTACTAGAGGAAAAATTGGACGTCCCCAGTACCACCATTGCAATCAGTACATCTGGACGAAGAAATTGAGATAGTCGCGCCTAATTTATGTTTAGAATTGAGCTATTCGCTATTTTTCTAAAAGCTACCTTAGACCACGCGCTTAAAACTGTTGCCTTTGAGTTTATGTTTCAGGAAAATTGAAGAAGACAACGTCGTGTCAGTTGGTGATTCGGTGGTTTGAATTGCGCGCATTTTCCTCCACTACGCGTTGGTTTTGCTTTTTGTTATTTATTAACTATAATATATTAAATATGATTCACATGGCTCAGTGGCAGGTACCTATGCATACAACTTCCAAGACCTGGGTTCGAGTCCCAGGTCTGTGCAATTTCGCATATTATTTTTAATTACAGATTCCTGTGTAACGCTAGCGTTAAGGACTACCATATCCCATCATCATCAAGCCATACACGTGCCCAACGTCCACAATCACAAGGCTGAGGATGGAGGAACACGCTACTCTCAGGTCAACATATCCATGCGCTATGCAAAAAAGTCAAAGGAGGCTTCAGAATTGGGCCAGACTATTCCAAGTCACACCTCACTTTGGGGCCTGAACCCCCCCCTGGTTTGCTTTTCTTTTCATATTTTATTTTTTTAATTGTTATGTTATTTATTTTTTTATTTGTTTTAATTAATTAATTATTTTTACAAAAGATGAAAAATATCATAAAAATCAGAAAAAGGCAAAAAATATAATATTTATTTTATTTTAATTATTTCCATAAATAAATTACATGTAAATATTTAGTTTAATTAGGTTATAATTTTAATCCTTTTAATAACTAAAATCCAAAAATAGAATTAGGTTTAATTTTTATTCTTCTTAATTTCCCTTTTTACAATAATATTGCTTATTTTATTTATTTTCATAAATTAAATTTTTGCATGTAAATTAACTTAGATTTAAATTAGGTTAAAACTTAATATTTTTACAATAAACTTAAAAAACATTAGAATTAGGGTTTGACATTTTATTTTAATTTCAATCAATTCTTCTCCTTTTAAATCTTAAAAAATACAAAAATACCAAAAACATTTAATTTTTAATTTTAATTTCCTATTAATTTTAATTTTACAAGAGGGTCCAACGCCCATTGTTTCATTTATTTAATTTCGCGCATTTATTTTATGTCGTTTACTATAATTATGTAACTCTCCCAAAGCATTGTAACATTTAACTTCTCGCACTTTTATTCGCTTTCTTTATTTTCCGCTAAATCGGGTCCGGTTTAATTTTGGCGATGTGGACCCGCGCCATTTGTAATAGTTGTAGATTTATTTTCCCGCAAATATTTTAACTGTTAACAAAAAAGCATGAAAGAATGTATGGACTTAAATAAAATCAAGCGTAGATCACAATGAACATGACAAGACAAATATCTGAAAACGACACCTGAATCGCACACACCACCCCTAGGGTACGCCTCATTGTTGCCTTGCCTCGAAAGGTGATCGTCGAGTAGAGGATGTCTTAGTAAGTCCTCATGATCCGGGAACCTGGCATGAGGGTAGCTTCTAAGGTGTCTTCCCATTGCTCTGGTGATCACCATGTCCCGAACCTCGAATTGACCCGAATACCTCCAACGGTGGTGCTACCTACCTCTCAATGGTGGGATGACACTACTTTAAAGGACATTTACACAGACGAATTCCTTAGGGTAGGTAGGTTCTCGTAGATACTTGCTCTAAATTTCAAAACAAATCAAAAATACTTTTCACACCAACACATTTTCAAAAAGCTTTCGAAAGCAATTTTTCAAACACTCTGACGTACGAGTCGAACTGAAATTTTTCAAAGAAACTTTTTAAAACCCACAGTTGAAAAGCAAACAAATCATTTTTGAAAACACAAATGAGCAAGTATCTAAGAGCCCGTGGATAACCATGGATAGAAAGGGTGCTAACACCTTCCCTTTCTATAACCTACCTCCCGAACCGAGAGCAATCTCTTTAAGGAATTTTTCTGTGCTTTTGTCCTTTCCATTTGGAGAAAATAAAAGACGGTGGCGACTCTTGCTTCCGCGACATTTCGCGAACCAGCTTTAAACAGTCAGTTCCATATCCACCGATCACAGAACTGGCGACTCTGCTGGGGACTTAACTTAAAGTGAGGTGTACCTTAGGCTTAAGATCACTGTGTTTTCAATTGTCTTCTTTGCTTGCTTTACTATTGTGGGCTGTATCGGAGTTACATAGATCCTAACCCGGATCTGGGGATACCCTGTTTAGGTAGCATAAGCTGTGAGGGACCTGTCCGGCGTATACCGACATGGGTGAAGCAGTGGCTACGTTGGTGTGGCGCTTTGGTCTGTACCGATATCCCTCGTGTTGAAACGGGGAGAATATGGGTCTTCCAAGGAGTCATTAAGCACCAACAGACCTTAGAACCGTAATTGACACAACTTGGCCAATAGAACAGTAGCAGTATGCTACGCCCATTGAGGCTAAACTCTCGTGATGGTTCTGGCCGCAAGAAAAGATTGCGATGCTGGAGTTATGACCGATTGAGAGTAGTCAATGATATTGGGATCCTCTAAGAACCCAGTTACTTTTGATTAGGACAGGTGGAACCCACCAACTTCAAGAGGGTAATACCTAGACCCCATGCTGGCCTAAACCCTAAGGGCTTCTCTTGTGTGACTTGCGTGCCTTCGTACTTGACTACTTGCATGCTTGTTATCTGACCCTTGATGTCTTGCAGGTTTTGTTCATAGTCCTTAATTGGGACTTATAACAGGGTGTACTAACTACTTGCAGGTCCTGTTTATAGTCCTTAATCAGGACTCATAACAAGTTTATCAAGTTTCTTGCAGGTTTCGGTTTATAGTCCTTAATTGGGACTCATAACAGGGTTTACCTACATCACCCCATGCATAGCATAACATCATACCATTGCATACCATTGCATACATCCTAACCCATTTCAAGGATCTCAAGGGCTTGTGATGCAGGTCATGATAAATCAAACATCTAGCAAGGGGCAAAGAGGATTTATTTTCCTCTAGCTAAGGTTGTCAGGGGCTATGACCCACTGGATATGGTGAGCCTTTGACCCTTGACGAAGGACTCTCAACAAAATGAAGTTCTTACAATCAAGCTACCGGTTCCAAATGCTAACAAATCTTCTGTTTACCCCGCGAGGTCCTTGAAAACATTACATGCATGTCATACATCTCATTGCATTGCAGGTATCCCTTTGACAGGTTGCTTACCCTTCTCCGCTGTTTATTTCAGCCGCTCGTCATGAATCCTGAATCATCAGCCGAGCAGACTATCAAGGATCTCCAGGCTCAGAACGCCCAGTTCCAAGAGCTGATCATGAATCTGACCCAGGGGTAGCAAGATCTGAAGGCTCTGCTCTTGAAGAAGGACAAGAAGAAGAAGAGGAGTGTTTTGTTCAGCCCTAGACGCAGATCTGGGAATGCACCGCAGATTGAAACTGAGAGGACAACTCTATCTGTGAGGGAAAGTAGTCATCAGGGGGAAAGGGTTCCCAATCCAGGGGTCTCTGACAATGAAACAGATTTCGACGATGAACAGTACCCTCCGGCTGAGGACAAGTACAAACAGTTGGAGGATAGGCTGAATGCTATGGAGACCCAACAGGTACCTGGGCTGGATCTTGGAGATCTGGGTTTGTCAACTGGTGTGGTTATTCCTCGGAAGTTCAAAGCACCATCCTTTGCTAAGTATGATGGGGCGTCTTGCCCCAAGCTGCATCTAAGGTCCTATGTTCGGAAGATTCAACCATATACGGTGGACAAAAACTTGTGGATCCACTTCTTCCAGGAGAGTCTTTCAGGGACTCACCTCGAATGGTTCTATCAACTGGATGGGACCAAAGTTCGTAACTGGGAGGAGTTGGCAACTGCTTTCTATAAGCAGTACCAGTACAATGCCGACCTTGCTCCCACCCGTACCCAACTCCAGGGTATGTCGTTGGGGTCAGGCGAAGGCTTCAAAGAGTATGCTCAAAAATGGAGGGACCTTGCTGGAAGGGTACAACCACCTCTGACTGACCGCGAGCTCGTCGACATGTTCTTGGGGACCCTGTCTGGTCCATTCTTCAACCACCTAATTGGGAATTCTGCTGCTGGGTTTACAGATCTTGTCTTGACTGGGGAGAGAATCGAAGCTGGTATCAAGTCGGGGAAGATTCAAGAAACCGCACCTGCTGATACTCAGAAAAAGCCCCACAGTGGAAAGAAAGAGTCCAATGCCATACATGGTAAAAAGGGTCGTCATGATGCAGGGGCAATCCAGATTTCTGATCCCACGCCCGTTCAACCAAGAAAGAGCAATAGGCGTAGGATAAAGCATCAAGATAGGAAGTATACTGACATCAACATGTCTTTGTCTCAGGCATTACAGCAATTGCTGAAGGCGAAAATGATCACATTTAAGGATCCTCCTCAAAATCCTGACACTTCCTCTCCCAAGTACAACCCGGGTGTGAGATGTGCCTACCATTCTGACAGTCCTGGACATGACACCGACGACTGTTGGACCTTGAAGAACAAGATCCAGGATTTGATTGACGCCAAGGAGGTCGAGTTTGAACACTGATCCCACACCGAATCATCGAGAATGTCTTTTGTTCATTCAAATATTCAAGTTGTATTTTTCTTTGATTGTTCAGACATTTATTCATGTTAAACATTGTTATCACATTAATGCATCGCTTATGTCTATTTTGAATCAATATATTCGCATTCACTATATGCAAATTGTTTTCATATTTTTTCTGATGACAACTCTCGTTAATTCTAAGCTTCTTGAGGGAGGATGACGAAAACGATACCACGATCTTTACAGTATGCTTTTGAACAGACCCCGCTGATGAGGTACAGGCATTGTTTCAATTCCTAAACACTGGAGTTATAAGGATGATAATCCCTTGTCAACCCCTCTGAGCCAAAGAAGTAGGAGTTTTTCTTTTCGAAATTTAAAACCCTTAATCATAACCTGGGGCAGGGTAGTTCTCTCAGTTGGTCCAAGTGCACAATGAATGGCACCAAATGAGTCCTTACAAAACAAAAGACAGTGATGGTTCAGAATAATCATAAGGATAGGCAGTCATTATCAAAAAATCATAAACGAAAAGCCCAAGAAGTCAAAACCAATAAAGAAGACTTACCAAACTGGGGCATCCCGCTGACTGTAATTCCAAAAAGGAAACAGTTCAGGCAAAAAAAGAAAGGGATAACAAAATCAAAAAGAAAGAGGTCCCACAAACCCTCAACAAAAAAAGGAAATGACTGCCTATTCCAAATAAATCATCAATATCTGAACCATCACCGAAAAATCAGAGCAAAGACTCGAACAAGGTCTAACGTATGATCAACTGAGTTTAGGTTTGAAGAACATCACGAAGAGCGGGTGGGTACAAATAATTTGAGCCTTTATTCTTTGTTTCTTAAACCGTGAACCAGGCCACGTTATAACCCCTAAAAGTCCTAGCTGAAGCATGGGTTAGTTCGAAAGCATACTGTACGAAAGGTATCCTGACTCCTTAAGGCTTACTATAAAGAAGGAGTTGACATCACGTTTTACAAACATTCATTTGTTTTATGAAAAAAGAATGCATTTTCAAAATCTTCAAGACAAACATAAGCTTTGCATTTTTAACATAACTTTGTTTGCATATGAATTTTTGTTTGAACAGCAGGGAAATTCGCACGATGAATACCTAGTGAACAAAAGCACTTCCAAACAAGGGGCACGACATGATCATGGTCCACCATCTGGGGCAATCCAATCAAGATTCGGAGAATCTCTCAAAGGCCAAATAGCCTGGGGAAAATCTCCGCCTAAGTCACTTGGGGGCATTCCAGCAACAAATTTGGCACGATCAGACATCTTCTGGTAGCGTGGCAACACAATAACAGGGGCACCTCCCTACATCCGGAGAGCATCGACATAGTCGAAAAAAAATACTACGCGTAATCAAAGACCCGCTAGGTTGACACACCTAGGCAAAAATAAGGGCTTCCCGGCGAACCAAAAGGGTTCGGGCAAAATGAAGGGATGAAATGAAGAATCTGTACACCCGGCAAGTCGAAAACCTGAAAAGGCGGCTTGGGCAAAAATGGGTATCCCGGTGGACTGAAAACCCGAAAGGGCGGTCCAGGCAAAGTTAGGGATCAAAGCGTACGACTATGTCCCGGCATCTTGTCACTTGCCTACCAGAAGAAGGTTTGTCCATCAACCACTATCAGCGCCTCGCAGGTCTTCCCCTCCATAGAAACTGGGGCAATAAGGAGTGGTCTAAGCAATCTGATTGTTCTATCCTCCAAGGCGTCAGGGTAGGTTCCGTTGAAGAACATGACCAATACAGTTCAATACTTCCCCAGAAGAGTCCAACCCCGTTTCCCCAGGAAAGTTGGAATTCATATCCCCAGGCAGTAAGCTTATCCCCAGACGATTCGGGAAGCTTATCCTCACGGAGCACGAACGCGTCTCCCGGCTTTATCTAAAGAGTTATTTCCTCAACAGGATATAACTGGGTTATCCTCAGCCAAAAGCCACGGAAAGGGCGTCGTTAACGTAGTTCTTTCCTATCCCCAGCGAAGTCCATTCATACGTCCTATACAGCAAGACATTCTCAGCAAGTTATCAACAATTCAGCAAAGCATCTCTATCCCCACAGAGTATTGCTTCCCAGCATGGTCGTCAGAGTACCTTCTCTCCCCGCAGAATCTTCCATTTGCCAAGTTTATTCCGCAACAGAGTCATCTTCTCCCACCGGTATTCTTGCAGTTATCATCCCTAGCGGAAGCAAAATCCATTCTTCAACATCAGCCCAGGATACGACTTCCCGGCGCCCGTCAAGGATTTACTTTTCTAGACGAAAAACACATTCATAAAACGTCACATACATCATTATAGCATGCATAGACGCATCATGTCACCCCAATCTCATTTATTTTTGAGAACATCTTAAAATCATGCAATTCACGCATTATGACATTGCATACAACTAATTCGTTACTTTTTCAGGAAAGAACGATCAACAGATAAAAGTCTTTTCCCGTTGAGGTAGTAATCGTCCCAGATTCCTTCATCATCCCGCTGGAGTAGTAATCGTCCCAGATTCCTTCATCATCCCGCTGGAGTAGTAATCGTCCCAGATTCCTTCATCATCCCGCTGAGGTAGTAATCGTCCCAGATTCCTTCATCATATATTTAGAGTAGCAATCGTCCCAGATTCCTTCATCGTCCTGCTGAGGTAGCAATCGTCCCAGATTCCTTCATCATATATTTGGAGTAGCAATCGTCTCAGATTCCTTCATCATTCTGCTGAGGTAGTAATCGTCCCAGATTCCTTCATCGTCCTGCTGAGGTAGTAATCGTCCCAGATTCCTTCATCATATATTTGGAGTAGCAATCGTCCCAGATTCCTTCATCGTCCTGCTGAGGTAGCAATCGTCCCAGATTCCTTCATCATATATTTGGAGTAGCAATCGTCTCAGATTCCTTCATCATTCTGCTGAGGTAGTAATCATCCCAGATTCCTTCATCGTCCTGCTGAGGTAGTAATCGTCCCAGATTCCTTCATCATATATTTGGAGTAGCAATCGTCCCAGATTCCTTCATCGTCCTGCTGAGGTAGCAATCGTCCCAGATTCCTTCATCATATATTTGGAGTAGCAATCGTCCCAGATTCCTTCATCGTCCTGCTGAGGTAGTAATCGTCCCAGATTCCTTCATCATATATTTGGAGTAGCAATCGTCTCAGATTCCTTCAATCACATCCTTATCAAAAACCTCTCTAGTCCAGCTAAATCAACTCCCAACAGATTTTTCTGATAAAGACTCAGCAGAAGCTATGGTTCCCTCTCCGACGGTGTGTGAGGTAGTAATCCCTTTTTTAGATGTTTCCCTCTCCGACGATGAGTGTGAGGTGATAGTCTCTTATGGTTCCCTCTCCGACGGTGTGTGAGGTAGTAATCCCTTTTTTAGATGTTTCCCTCTCCGACGATGAGTGTGAGGTGATAGTCTCCTATGGTTCCCTCTCCGACGGTGTGTGAGGTAGTAATCCCTTTTTTAGATGTTTCCCTCTCCGACGATGAGTGTGAGGTGATAGTCTCTTATGATCCCCTCTCCGACGGTGTGTGAGGTAGTAATCCCTTTTTTAGATGTTTCCCTCTCCGACGATGAGTGTGAGGTGATAATCTCTTATGTTTCCCTCTCCGACGGTGTGTGAGGTGACAATTCCTTTTCCTATGATTCCCTCTCCGACGGCGAGTGAGGCGATTCCCTTTCAGATTATAATAGCTTATGGTTTTTTTCCCGATATTGCAAAAATGGTAATTCCCGCCAAGATTTTTCTCAACGAGCGTTGTTGAAGCTAAAGTCACCCAAGGTTCTCTTATCATTCAGGCTAAGGCAGTAACCATCCCTGGTTCTTTCATCGCTGTTTGAAGCTCCAGATTCAGCTCCTGTAACCAGTCCGGACACATCTATACCAAGCATCTGAAAATCAAGTCCTGCAACGTGTCAGGTACTCATTTTTCTGTTGTAGGTATGCAGGTTCTCGCTAAGGAATCTCCTACGCGATCAACATCCAGATGGCATCTATAAGCCCATCATCCTGTCCAGCAATCTCCTAAATGGCATCTATAAGCCCATTCTCCACCATCACTGCTACTATGTGAGCGCAAATTTCTGGGCACTCTAGTGTTCAATCATCTTCTACCCTCGGATTACGAAAGGCACGTCAGCCAATCTGCATCCTCAGGTCTAAGAAGATTGAACAGGGGCAACTGTTGTACCCCAAAATTTGCCCTCCCATATTCTTCAAGAAATTGCCAAGTCAAGTCACAAAATTCCCCAAGGGTTGTGCAGTGCAACTGTCTCCTATACAGTCAAAACTAGGGTTTGGGTTCTGATCAAGAAAATGAAGTTTTCAAAGACCCAATCAAGTCTCATATGCCTACAAAGATGGTCAAGCATCCTCATATCAAGTTTCAAGGCATTCAGCTCAAAATTGCACAGTCAAAACCCTAGATTGCACTACAGTCAACTGTAGGGGCAAAATGGTCATTTGGCAGTCAAAAGTTCAAATTTTTGGTCAACAAATCATTTTGAAGCCACAAACATCATTTGATCAATGCTTGATCATGATTTTCAAAATTTGGCTCAGAAATCATCAAAGATGCAAAAGTTACTATATTTGGACAGCTGAAAAAGTCAACTGAAATTGGCCAGGGCATAACTTTCACATGGATTATCAGAAAAATTTCATCCAAAGCTCATTTTGAAGAGAAAGACATTTCCTACAATTCATCTTCATATTCCAAGTCCAAGAAATGCTCTCACAAAAAGTTATCAATTTCAACATTATAGGTCATTTTCAAAAGTCAACAAAAAGGGACTTTAAGTCAAAAGCCATAACTTGAGATTGGTAAATCAACATGACATGGGACCAAAGGCATTGGTTAAAGGACTCAAATACCTTTCCAAAATGTCCAAGAACATGTGAAAAGATTAAAAATTGAGCAAGTTATGCCTTGTGGAAGTTGGGAAATTTTTGGATGTTTTGAAAAGTCAACTTTGTTTCAAATGGTCTAAAAATGCAAATGGGCCCATTTTTCTTCCATGATTCATCATTCTAAGCCTATGCACGACCACTTGGCCCAAAGGGAAGTATTTTCTCATTTTTTAATTATTTATTTGAATTTATATTAATATTAATTCATTTAAATCATTTAAATATGAAAAAAATATAAATTTGACCTAAAAAAATCTTTTTATGCACATTCTATACTCAAGATCTCGTGCACATGCTAACTAGGCAAGATTTGGTTTGATTTGGCATGATTGAACAAAATTGTACATGAAAAAGATTCAAAAAGGATCCTTAACAAATCAAATCCTTAATCCATAATTGCAAGAGATTTGTGCTAATTTTGTTAACCTAAAATGCTCACTATATGATCAGGAATCAAAACCTAATGCAAAAGGAGGCTAAGCTGCGCAGAAAAAGACATTGCCAACTTGAAAAATTGTCCAAAAAACTCAAAACTGATTTCAAGGTTACAAGGCGATTCAAAGCACCATTCTTGTCTCAATAGCTTCCTGAGACCTCCTTGATCATATTCCAATCAATATCAACCACCAAAACGCCCTGAATTGGTAGATAGAACTCAGACTGTATCTCAAAATTTTTGGAGTCGTACATCATGATTCATACATCCCTTGCCATTTTTATTTATTGATTCATGTTTGTTGTGAGTTTTTGAAGCTAACTAACACCTTTAATTGCGTTTTTCTGTGCCATACGAGATTATACCATGATTGAATATTAGGGTTTCTTGAGCTTCAAATTAGGGGTTCTTACTAGAGGAAAAATTGGACGTCCCCAGTACCACCATTGCAATCAGTACATCTGGACGAAGAAATTGAGATAGTCGCGCCTAATTTATGTTTAGAATTGAGCTATTCGCTATTTTTCTAAAAGCTACCTTAGACCACGCGCTTAAAACTGTTGCCTTTGAGTTTATGTTTCAGGAAAATTGAAGAAGACAACGTCGTGTCAGTTGGTGATTCGGTGGTTTGAATTGCACGCGTTTTCCTCCACTACGCGTTGGTTTTGCTTTTTGTTATTTATTAACTATAATATATTAAATATGATTCACATGGCTCAGTGGCAGGTACCTATGCATACAACTTCCAAGACCTGGGTTCGAGTCCCAGGTCTGTGCAATTTCGCATATTATTTTTCAATACAGATTCCTGTGCAACGCTAGCGTTAAGGACTACCATATCCCATCATCATCAAGCCATACACGTGCCCAACGTCCACAATCACAAGGCTGAGGATGGAGGAACACGCTACTCTCAGGTCAACATATCCATGCGCTATGCAAAAAAGTCAAAGGAGGCTTCAGAATTGGGCCAGACTATTCCAAGTCACACCTCACTTTGGGGCCTGAACCCCCCCCTGGTTTGCTTTTCTTTTCATATTTTATTTTTTTAATTGTTATGTTATTTATTTTTTTATTTGTTTTAATTAATTAATTATTTTTACAAAAGATGAAAAATATCATAAAAATCAGAAAAAGGCAAAAAATATAATATTTATTTTATTTTAATTATTTCCATAAATAAATTACATGTAAATATTTAGTTTAATTAGGTTATAATTTTAATCCTTTTAATAACTAAAATCCAAAAATAGAATTAGGTTTAATTTTTATTCTTCTTAATTTCCCTTTTTACAATAATATTGCTTATTTTATTTATTTTCATAAATTAAATTTTTGCATGTAAATTAACTTAGATTTAAATTAGGTTAAAACTTAATATTTTTACAATAAACTTAAAAAACATTAGAATTAGGGTTTGACATTTTATTTTAATTTCAATCAATTCTTCTCCTTTTAAATCTTAAAAAATACAAAAATACCAAAAACATTTAATTTTTAATTTTAATTTCCTATTAATTTTAATTTTACAAGAGGGTCCAACGCCCATTGTTTCATTTATTTAATTTCGCGCATTTATTTTATGTCGTTTACTATAATTATGTAACTCTCCCAAAGCATTGTAACATTTAACTTCTCGCACTTTTATTCGCTTTCTTTATTTTCCGCTAAATCGGGTCCGGTTTAATTTTGGCGATGTGGACCCGCGCCATTTGTAATAGTTGTAGATTTATTTTCCCGCAAATATTTTAACTGTTAACAAAAAAGCATGAAAGAATGTATGGACTTAAATAAAATCAAGCGTAGATCACAATGAACATGACAAGACAAATATCTGAAAACGACACCCGAATCGCACACACCACCCCTAGGGTACGCCTCACTGTTGCCTTGCCTCGAAAGGTGATCGTCGAGTAGAGGATGTCTTAGTAAGTCCTCATGATCCGGGAACCTGGCATGAGGGTAGCTTCTAAGGTGTCTTCCCATTGCTCTGGTGATCACCATGTCCCGAACCTCGAATTGACCCGAATACCTCCAACGGTGGTGCTACCTACCTCTCAATGGTGGGATGACACTACTTTAAAGGACATTTACACAGACGAATTCCTTAGGGTAGGTAGGTTCTCGTAGATACTTGCTCTAAATTTCAAAACAAATCAAAAATACTTTTCACACCAACACATTTTCAAAAAGCTTTCGAAAGCAATTTTTCAAACACTCTGACGTACGAGTCGAACTGAAATTTTTCAAAGAAACTTTTTAAAACCCACAGTTGAAAAGCAAACAAATCATTTTTGAAAACACAAATGAGCAAGTATCTAAGAGCCCGTGGATAACCATGGATAGAAAGGGTGCTAACACCTTCCCTTTCTATAACCTACCTCCCGAACCGAGAGCAATCTCTTTAAGGAATTTTTCTGTGCTTTTGTCCTTTCCATTTGGAGAAAATAAAAGACGGTGGCGACTCTTGCTTCCGCGACATTTCGCGAACCAGCTTTAAACAGTCAGTTCCAGATCCACCGATCACACCCGTGGATAACCACGGATAGAAAGTGTGCTAACATCTTCCCTTTCTATAATCTACCTCCCGAACCGAGAGACATCTCGAAAAGGAATTTTGTTGTGCTTTTGTCCTTTCCTCGTTGGAGAAAATAAAAGACGGTGGTGACTCTTGCTTACCGCGACATTTTGTAAAACGCAAACGCGAACAAGCATTCCAAAACAGTCAGTTCTATTTCCACCGATCACATCAGGGCCCAGCAATCATTTGTATCATGGCCCGGACTCTCAGAATGGTAAGCGCACCACGCGTTAGGATTGTATCTGGGAGAAGCACTATTTGGATTCTTGGGAGCCTCTCTCAAGGTTGCCAAGTTGGATTTTAACAGATGAGGCAGAATTTCAGCCAACGTCATGTTGATGCGGGTAAACTGGCGTTGCGGTATTTCCACCCTTTGTTGATTTTTGCATTGTGGAGCAACTGTGGGTGTTGATATCACTACAGCATTCACCGCTTGACGGTGTTCAGCTCTGCTTTGGCCCCTTGGGCCATAGACTGCACTAGCTTCCTTCTTATCGATGAAAGGCTTCTTTGCTAAATTTGACGAAGCATCCTTCAGAATTTTACCACTTCGAATGCCCACCTCCACTCTTTCTCCAGTCAAAACCAACTCAGTGAAACTAGATGACGAGCTGCCGATCAAGTGATTAAAAAATGGACCAGATAGCGTCCCCAGGAACATGTCAACCAACTCCCTATCAGACAAAGGGGGTTGGACTCATCCAGCCAAGTCTCTCCACTTTTGAGCATAGTCCTTAAATCCTTCACCTGCACCCATGGACATACCCTGGAGCTGAGTACGAGTGGGAGCAAGGTCGGTGTTGTGCTGATACTGCTTGTAGAAAGCAGCAATAAGATCTTCCCAGTTTCGGACATTGGCTCCTTCCAACTGGTAGAACCATTCAAGCTAAGTCCCTGATAGACTATCTTGAAAGAAATGCACCCACAAATTTCTATCAGCAGTGTGGGGTTGGATTTCCCTGACATACGAGCGGAGATGGAGTTTTGGACAGGACACTCCATCGTACTTGGAAAAAACTGGAGCTTTGAACTTATGAGGGATGACCGCTCCTGATACCAGTCCCAATTCTCCGAAATCCAAACCAGGTATTCTCTGAATCTCCATAGCGCTCAGATGGTCTTCTAGCTTCTTGTACCTATCCTCAGCAGGAGGATATTGCTCATCGTCGTAATTAGTATCGTTGTCAGAAACTGCAGGACTAGGGTCATTCTCCCTTTCTTGGTTCTCCCCCTCTTTGGATGAGGAGGTTATATCAGCTGGTGGCCTCAACCTTTCTCTGAATCTTCTACCCATATTTAGAATACCGACCTTCTTCTTCTTCTTCTTCTTCTTCTCTTTCAGAATAAGGGTCTTCAGGTCCTCTTGCCCTTTATCCAGACTTACGAACATCTGTTAGAATTGGGCGTTCTGTGCCTGAAGATCTTTGATGGCTTGATCGAAAGATATTTCTGCATGTGACATAAACATCGAAGAAGATGAGAAACCTGTAGTGGTACCTGTAATGATGTGCATGATAATGGGATGCGCATGTAATGATTTCAAAGACTTTGGGAGATTTAAATTTGTAAACAAAAAATGAACAAAACTTTATTAACTTAACTTTGAAAGGTTCAACAATGCCTTTAAGGCGTTACAAAGAAATAAATGAAACAAAACCTAAAACTAGAAAAAGCAAAGTCAAAAGTCCCAAGGTCGTTTCCTCTTTGTGCTGATGTAGTTATTGACCACTCTTTCTTCCTCGAGCTGCCTGGCGAGCTTCAGAATCTTCCTTTCCTGCTCATGGTACTGCTCCCGGTAAGTATCCCGCTCATTCTTCAGCTGAATCTAAGACCTCTACAGCTCCCCAGGATCACTAGACATGTAAGGATAGAGAACCGTGTAAGGAACACCTTCTTCATTAGTGGGCTCTACAATCACTGGTAATATGGCCTCATAGGGCATCCCAAGATTTTGGGCACGAGCTCGAATCCATTGGAGGTAAGGCTGCATAGGAAGAGAAGTCTTTGGTCCCAACTCTTGGTGGTCAGATCTGTTCACCATTCCCCAAGATCGTATAAACCTCCGGCGGTGCTCCTTAACGTCCTCCTTGTAGTAAAATACAATGTCCTCAAGAAGTAGCTCATGGGGACCATCTCTCCGAGCACGACCAAATTGTCGCAAATCTAGACAAGGATTGTAAGTTATACCCCCTCTGATTCCAAGTAACGGGACATTAGGGTATCCCCCACAACGGTCAATAACAGCAGTGTCTTTCATAGCCCGGGAACACCAAAGAATATCTGTATGAGCAAGTGACATTATCCTGTAGGACCAACCCAAACCTTCTTTGTTCTTTAGCACAGACTTAGGGAAGTGAGAAATAAACCACCTCGACAGTAACGACATGCAATACAAAAGAGTCCCTCTTCTCCTCACGGTACGAGTATAGAGGGTATGCAAGATATCTCCAAGCAAGGTAGGTACAGGGTTGCGAGAAAGGAAAATCTTGACAGCATTCACATCTACAAAGGAATCCAGATTCGGGAAGAGGACCAAACCATAAATAAGGAGAGCCAAGATATCTTCAAAAGCCTGAAAATCCAAATTATCCCAGAATAGTTGAGCCTGGTCTATCAGAAATTTGGCAAGAAAACCTTCGACCCCGCTTCGTGTTTCCCAATTGGATACTACATCATCCCGTTTCAAATGCAGAGCTGAGGCAATGTCTTCTGGTCTAGGAACTTCTTCCATACCTGTGAAGTGTACCTGTTCGAGGATGGATATGCCCAATAGGTGAGAGAACTCTTCCAAGGTGGGTACCAGCTGGTAATCTGGAAAGGTGAAGCAATGATGCACGGGATCAAAGAACTGAAATAGTACGTTCATCATCTGCTCATCAAGATTTGAAGTAATCAGGCTGAGAAGTTGACCATGTCTCTTAATGAACATAGAAGTCTCAGGAACTCTTGAGGCTAGCTCTTTAAGTTGGGCAGGTATTTGCACAAAGTTGACTTGGATGGTATTTCTAAGCACGGAAGACATAATCTGCAAAACAGAACAGAGAAAAATTCCCTTGGTCTTTGAAATGGTTATTGTAATGAAACATTAATGCCATGTTATGATGCACGATGTCATGATAAACCACAGGTATAGCAAACAACAAGTATTACAAATACAGTCAAATTACACAAAGCTATGAGGTTTAAGGCTTGCATGAGGTCAAAGGTAGTACCCTCTTGAAGTTAAGTTGGTTTCAACCTGTCCTAGAAAAGTAACAGAGTTCTAGAGGATCTCAATATCATTGACCATCCTCCATCGGTCATGGTTTCAGCTCACGCAATCTTTTCTTACGGTCGGAACTATCTCGAGAGTATGGTCTCAATGAGTGTAGCATCGAGTATCAACCAGTTCTCAGCTTTATACTGAGGCCGACTATCTCACTACTTTCTAATGGCCAAGTTGGTCGATTAAAGGTTCTAAGGTCAGTTGATGCTTAATGACACCATGCAGCGGCCCTGTATTCTCCTCGTTTCTCCACAAGGGATACCGGTACCAACCAATGTGCCACATCAACGTAGCTACTGCTTCAACTGTATCGGTCTACGCCGTACAACTCCCTCACAGTCTATTGCTACTTACCTATAAGGTATCCCCAGATCCGGGTTAGGATCTATAGTAACCCCAAACAGAACCCTCAAAAATAAAGCAAACAAGGCAATCAAGAGAAGCAAATATGATAAACTAGATCCTAAGGTATACCCCACTTATCTTTCCCTAGCAGAGTCGACAGTTCTGTGATACGGTGGCAGAACCGACTGTTTGAAATACTGGTTTGCGTTTTGCGTTTTTTGTTCGCAAAATATCGCGGTAAGCAAGAGTCGCCACTGACTTTTATTTCATCCAATCGGAAAGGAAAAGAGTACAGAAAAAATCCTTTTTCGAGATATTCTGAGTACGGGGGGTAGATTACAGAAAGGGAAGGTGTTAGCACCCTTTCTATCCATGGTTTTCCATGGGCTCTTAGGTATTGCTCATCTTTTAAAATTGCTTGTGTATGTGCTTTGTTTTGAAAAGTTTGACTTCGTGATAACCCTTGTACCAGTCCTCAAAGGTGTGACGAAGTTGTTTTGAAATTTGTTTTGAAATGTGTAAGTGTGAAAAGTTTTGTTTTGAGCAAGTACCTACTAGCATCTACCTACTCGAAAAAAAGATCGTTTCTATTCTCGTTTCCTTTAGACAACGTTATCCTACTATTGAGAAATAGGTAGCACCGTCGTTGGATTTGTAAGGGTCAATTCGAAAGGGACGTACGATCACTAAAGCAGTGTTAGGACACCTTAGTAATAACCCTAGAGTCTTAAGATCATATTCGAGGCAACATTTCCGAGGCAACATTCAAATGGGACATTTGATCTTTGTTAGACAGGAGTACAACCACTAAGACACCTTATACTTAATGATCATTTACCGAAGGCAACCGAAGTGAGAGTATACCCTAAGAGTGATATGTGCAGGTGATTGGTTTCAATTATTTATCTTTGCACATTAGGGTTTTCTAACTAGATTAATTTGTCATGCATTCTTGTCATACAATCCTATTAGCATACATCTAAACAGTCAAATATTTGCAAAAATGCGAGAAAGCAAATCTACGCTATTATAAGGTTTCAGGGAGGGGGATTAATTACATAGCCAAAAACCGGGAAAAACGATAAGTAAAAAGTCCTAGATTAAACTATTACAAACCATGAGCATTTACAGAAATATTGGTAAAAATAATAATACGCGCGATGAATCAAACACGAAGCGACTAGGGTTTTGACCCTTGACTAGACCTAATTGCGACTGGTTAAGAAAATGTTTTTACTATTTTAGAAAGTAATGAAATAGATAAATTAAAGGAAAATCCTAAGTCTAATTAATTTTAAGTTGAGAGAAAAATAAATTAATTTAATCTAAAACCTATTTTTGTATTTTTATTTATTCGAGAAAAAGAGCAAAATAGAATTAAATCAAAAGCTTAACCTAATTTCTATTTTTTTTTATTTATGAAAACAAATTACAATTTCCCTAAATTAAACTAAGTTAAATTAATTTTGATAATAAAGATAAAAAAAAACTAATCCTAATTTTGTGAATTATTGATTTTATGTTTTTTTTTTGTGAAAAATAAATTAATTTGTGAATTAAATAAATAAAGGAAATTAAAAGAATAAAAAATAAGGAAAAGAAATAAAACAAAGGTTAGTAAATGGGCCTGTATTAGCAATTATGGGGGGTGCTGTTTGAGATTCTGAGCCCAAAAGATCCAGGCCCATTTGACTTTGCTTGATCCAATGTGGCTGTTGACTGGAGGTGTATAGTGGTCCTCCAAAGGAAAGGCATTGGATCTGGAGCGCTGATGAGTTGAATGGCCAGACCCTGATGGTACATGGTGAGCCTCTTGATTTGCAAAGCACTGGATTGCCTGTTGAAAAATATTATGAATAAAGGTTGGGACCTAGGAATCAAACCCAGATCCTTAGGCACTCTTCCCTTGCATGCTTGCCAACTGAGCTAACTGATTCATTTGTATATATAATAAAAACAAAAGATAATATGTGGACAATAATGAAAAGCGCACTAAATTCAAATTGCCCAACCAGGGGGCGCCACGCCTCATCTTCTTCCTCCCATCCGTCGTGTTAGCCCATGATGTTTTTACCTACCGACATCACGTTGTAGCTACAACCCAGTGTGTTTCAAAAATTGTCCATAGGCCACTGTGATACGGCGGCAGAACCGAACTAAATTAGGAAAATGCTGGTTTGCGTTTTGCATTTGTGTTTGCAAAATGTCGCGGTAAGCAAGAGTCGCCACCGACTTTTATTTTATCCAACTGGAAAGGACAAAAGCACAGAAAAATTCCTTTTTCAAGATTTTGAGTACGGGGGTAGATTATAGAAAGGGAAGGTATTCGCACCCTTTCTATCTGTGGTTTTCCACGGGCTCTTAGGTACTTGCTCATCATTTTAAAATTGCTTGTGTGTGTTTGTTTTGAAAAGTTTTGTTTTACTTCGTTTTAACCCTTGCTTCTGACTTCAAGAGTGTTACAAAGTATTTTTGAAAACTTTGTTTGAATAGAGTGTAAGTGTGGAAAAGCTTTATTTTGAGCAAGTACCTACTAGCATCTACCTACTCGAAAAAAGAATGTTTTTGTTCTTGTTTCCTTTAGACAGCGCTATCCTACTTATTTGAGAAATAGGAAGCACCACCGTTAGATTTGTAAGGGTCAATTCGAAAGGGACGTACGATCACTAAAGCAATGTTAGGACGTCTTAGTAATAACCCTAATGTCTTAAGATCATATTCGAGGCAACATTTCCGAGGAAACCTTTCTGAGGCAACATTTCCGAGGCAACATTTCCGAATGGGACATTTGATCTTTGTTTAGACAAGAGAGCGACCACTAAAACACCCTATACTTAATGATCGTTTACCGAAGGCAACCAAAGCGAGAGTATACCCTAGGAGTGCGCATGTGCGAGTGATTTGATTTCAAGTTATTATCTTTGCACATTTAGAGTTTGCTAACCATTTTAAAATTAACATACAGTCTTGTCATGCAATCCTATTATCATACATCTACCAGTTAATATTTGCGAAAATTAAAATGCGAGAAATAAAGCTACGCTATTACAAGGCTTCCCGGGAGGGGGATTAATTACATATCCAAAAACCCGTAAAATGATAAATAAAAGAAAAGTCCTAATTAAACTATTACATCCCATGAGCAGTTACATTAATATCATAAAAATAAATAAACGCGCGCGATGAATCGAGAACGAGAGAAAATTAGGGTTTTGACCCCGTCTAAACCTAATTGAAAGAAAAATCATATTTTTGTGTTTTTGATTATTTTGAGAAAATAAGGTTTTATTTAAATAAATACAAACCTAATTACTAATTAATTTAAATTAAGAAAATAATTAATTTGACCTGTTTTTGCATTTTTGTTATTTTAAGAAAAGAAAAAATAGAAATTAAATCAAATAAACCCTAATTCCTAATTTGTTTTAAATTATTTACAAAATGGTTAAAAATTAAATTATCCTAAAATTAAATTAAACTAATTATTAAATTAAATTTGACAAAAATAAAACCTAAATCTAAATTGTTGA
Source organism: Vicia faba (assembly GCA_948472305.1). NCBI lineage: Eukaryota > Viridiplantae > Streptophyta > Magnoliopsida > Fabales > Fabaceae > Vicia > Vicia faba. The sequence continues at coordinate 1,298,079,007 of OX451738.1, forward strand.
AAATTGATTTTATGAGTTTTTTGTAAAAAAGAATTAATTTTATGTTAGAAAATAATTAATCAAAATAAATTAAATAAAGAAATAGAAAAGAAAAATGAAGAAATAGGCCTGATGTTAGTAGCAATGGAAGGGGTGTCAATTGCATTTCTGAGCCCAATAAGCCTTGGTCCATGTTGACTTTCCAGATCCAATGCATTGTCTTGACTAGGGTGCATCATGGACCTCCCAAGGATGAGCGTTAGATCTGGCATTCTGGAGATCTGGTGGTTGAAGGATAATGGCATATGATGGACTCAATCAGAAGCCTGCACATGGAATTATGCAAAGCAAAATAATGTTGAATAAATAAGGGGACCTGGGAATCAAACCCAGGCCCTTTGGCTTTTTCCAACGCATGACAACCACCTGAGCTGGCTTGTTTTTGTGTTAGTACAATAATAAATAAGCATTATATGATAAAGACCAAAAGTGGATTCTGGAAACGCGCGAAATTTGAATAGGCCATTCACACCATGCCATGTCATCATCTTCTACCTCCTTCTGTTGCTAAAAGTTGGAAACTTTTACCTACGGACAAAAGGGCGTAGGTACAGCCCCTGTGATTTTCCAAAATTCACTGCAAGCATCATAAATCAATTCTAATGGTACCAATCAACTCATGGCAGTCTCACGAGCATCATGGTACCACTCTTCATGGCTAATTGTACCTGTAATGAAAAACCCCAAAAATGAGCCAAGAACCCTAACTATGGCATCTTGCTCTACAGCTAATAAAAATGCAATTGAATGTTACCATTAGCTTGCAAATATTTCAAGGATTCAGAATATATAAACAAATCATGCTAAGAGTGCTAGGATTATAAGATGCAATTTCAAGAAAGTATCAATGTCGTGAGATACTTACAGCGTGTTTTAGGATGCTATGAAGCTTGCTAGTGATTGGAATAAGGTCCCTGGATGTCCAGCAAGTGAATGGCGTGCTTGTAATGGCTTGAGGAAGCTTGGAACTATGAGATCAGATTACCACTTTTCCTTTGAAAACTTGAGATTTATTTCCACCTTTGCACGCCTCCAATCCTTGTTCTTTTGCTTTGGATTTATTCAATATATATATATATATATATATATATATATATATATATATATCATAAAGTGCATTAGGGTTACAAGTTTACATCAAATCCTTGCAATTATGAAGATTTGATCATTGATTCACCCTTGCATCAAATCTTTCCAAAACAAGAAAAATTCAATCTTTTTCTGTCCAAACAAGCCTTGCACGATTTGATTCTCTTCCCAACTTTATAAGAGACCTAAGCATGCACAAAATCTCAAGCTTTGATTAGTTTTGATATTTTCATGATTTTATTTTGATTTAAATTAAATTAATTGAAATAAAAATAAAAATAAATGACAAAAATAAAATAAAGGCAAGTGGGAAGGATCATGGGTCGTGGATCATGTTACAAACTCAATACAAGCACAAAAAGTTGGGCCCATTTGACAAAAATTGCAATTTTGGCCACTTTTGACTTTTGGCAATTTTGCAAAAAGGGTCAAGTTCACCAATGCATAACTCCTTAAATTTTGACCCTAGAGATGTGTTCTTGGACTTTTTAGAAATATTGGGATGTCCTCTAAGCAACCCTTTTGGTCTCATCTCAATTGAGTCTTCCATGTTCATGTATGAAGCTTTGACAAAAAAGGTGTTTTTGTTTACTTTTCAAAATGACCTATAATGTCCAAATTCATATATTCTTGTGAGTGCATATTTTGAACTTAGGAGATGAATATGAATTGTAGGGAATCACATCCTATTCAAAATGAGCTTTGGATGGGTCATTTTTGATAAAGTATGAGAAAGTTATGCTTGGTCAAAGTTGAATTGACTTTTCCTGCAAAACCCTAATTTAGCAACTTTTAGGTTTTGATGAATTGTGAGCAATCCTTGAGAAATCATGATTAACCCTTGATCAAATGATGAATAATACTTAAAAATGCGGATGCTGACCAAAAACCTTGAAGTTTGACTGTATGTGGGCCACAGTTGACTTTTGCCCTAGCACATTCGATTTTCAGGCCTTTGAGCAATTGACTGAGAAAACTTCCTATGCAAGGCTTGAGACTTGACATGGATGATCTTGAGAACATATTAGGATAATAGTGAGCACTTGGGACCCTTTGGACTCAAACATCTTGATGCAAACTAAAACCCTAATTTGAGGTAGACAACCTTAGGAGAGAGTTTGTCAGGTCAACCCTTGGACTTCCTTGAGCAATTTGAGGACCTCACTTGAAATGTATTGAGAAATATAGGAGGGAAAATTTTTGGGTACAACAGCTGCCCCTGTTCAAATTTCTTAAACCTGAGGATGTAGATTGGCTTGTCTGCCTTTCGTGATCCGAGGGTGGAAGATGGTTGAACACTAGAGTGCCCAGAAATTTGCACTCGCATGAAGTGGTATTGGCCTTGTAATGTCAGGAATGGGCTTATAGATGCCATTTGGAGATTGATGATGGAGGATGGGCTTAAAGATTCCATCCGAAGGAGTGTCGATCGCATAAGAGATCCCTTTGCGAGAGCTTGTATACCTGTTGTTGAGGAGGATTTCGCTGGGGAATGCTGGTCTCTGTCTTGGGAAAAATAGAATTTTAGGAGCTTCATTCGTCCGTTATTCTACTGGGGAATTGTCTCTTGGTCGAAGAGGTGAAAATGAGCTACTATCTGGTCGTGATTCAGGCTTCATAGTAATAAGATCGACTGCTATCTAGTCGTGCTCCAGGCTTTATAGTGACTTAACGGGGAGATGAGATTAAACTTGCTATCCGGTCATTCTCCAGGCTTCGCAATTTCTCAATTTTTATCTGGTCGTACTCCAAGCTTCAGAAGGAATTAAGTTGTTATCCGATCGCATTCGGGCTTTAACTTGAATTTAGGGCACACTAATATCCGGTCGATTCTGGGCTTCTTAGTAATTGTCCAGGTAAACTGCTATTTGGTCAAAATCTAAGCTTTGCAGTGTCTTATACTGTTATCTGGTCGATTCCAGGCTTCAGTGTCTTTTGCCGCTATCTGGTCGTAATCCAGGCTTCGCAACTTCTTACTTCTTATATTGTCGTGTTTTAGGCTTCAGAAGAAATCAAGTGGTTATCCAGTCGCATCTGGGCTTCCATTTGATTTTTAGGCCTACTAATATCCGGTCAATTTCCGGGCTTCATAGTAATTGGCCGGGTAGAATGCTATTTGGTCGAAATCCAAGCTTCACAGTGTCCCTTACTGTTATCTTGTCGTAGTCCTAGGATTCAGTGTCTTTTACCGCTATCTGGTCATAATCCAGGCTTCACGATGTCTTATACCATTATCTGGTCGAATCCAGGCTTCATGGTGTCCTGTACCATTATCTGGTCATTTCCAGGCTTCATGGTATCTTGTATTGCTATCTGGTCGATTTCCAGGCTTCACAATAACTTGCTGAGGGTTAAGCCATTTTTCGGTCGATTTCCAGGCTTCATAGCTTAAATTTAAGATATACCACTATCTGGTCGATTCCAGGCTTCATAGTATTTTGGAGAAATCAAGATATTATCCGGTTGATTTCTGGGCTTCATAGCTTGAATTTAAGATATACCACTATCTGGTCGATTCCAGGCTTCGTAGTATTTTGGAGAAATCAAGATATTATCCGGTCGATTTCCGGGCTTCATTGCTTGAATTTAAGATATACCACTATTTGGTCGATTCCAGGCTTCATGGTATCTTGTATTGCTATATGGTCGATTTCCAGGCTTCACAATAACTTGTTGGGGATTAAGCTATTTTTCGGTCGATTTCCAGGCTTCATAGCTTGAACTTGACATATACGACTATCTGGTCGATTCCAGGCTTCGCGGTATTTTAGTACTATTATCCAGTCGTTCTCCGGGCTTCACAGTATGATGGAGAAATCAAGATATTATCCGGTCGGATCCGGGCTTCATCGCTTGAATTGGAATAGAAATCTTAGCATCGATTTGACTGAACCAGAGAAAACTTGTGAGAATTTGATTGTACCTTTCCCTGAAAGGTAAAGAGTTAGTCGTATGTAATGTCACGATGCATGACATGTATCAAATAATGATGTTCTCAAAATAAATGAGATTGTGTTGTATGATGCATATGCGCATGCCACGATGTATGGATATGCAATGTTTTTATGATATTCTTTAGTTGGGGAAAATAAATCCCATACTGCTATTGGAGAATATAAAGAGTTGAGTTCTTCATTCTCGCTGGGGATAACAATCGAAGATGATTTGAGAATAAATTGGAGGGAGAATAACTCTGTTGGAGAATAAACTGGCGAGAGAATGACTCTGTGGGGAAGAGAGATACTCTGCCAGAAGATCTGCTGATTTGGAGAAATAACCTCGGCTGGGGATGAATTACCATTGCTGGCGATAATGAACCTTGTTGGGGATTGAGTTTCTACTTGCAGAAAAAATAAACTCCATTGGGGATAATCTTCTATTGCTGGTGATAGATAAATCCTGCTTGGGGAGAATCAACACCACTGTTTTGGGTATTTCTTACTCTGCGAGGAGTGTATGTCCCTTTAGTCATTTTCTCAAGCTGACTCCATTCCTGTACCTGGTAGGTTGAGCAACTGTAAGGTTTGTACACTTCTTGTTTGTCCCTGTTCCTGAAATTACCAGTAATCGTCTTTTGTTTCGCATATAAATATTTGTGAGCAACAACTATTTTCAAATGCATATATCAAAAATGAATCATTGGACGTTCTTGCAAAACAAAATAGAAAAGGAAAAAACAATTTTGAAATTTGTTGTAAAATGAATTGTATTGATTCTTGATGTTAGCCTGTGATAGGCGTTTTGTACAAGAGGCTGACGTCTTAGTAAGAGAACGCCGCTGAAAGATAGAAATTATACAATTTGTGTAAAAGAAAGAAAAACAGCTATGTGAACAATCCCATCGGGTTCCAACTCTGCTATTGCCCTTATATCTTTGAGCGTCTCATCACCTTGATACTTGGTTGAAGGTAGATCAGATTGATTGGCGCCGTCCGAGCTTGATAGTCGATACCGAAGTCAGGTTGCAAGATGATCCAATGAGATATAGTGTTACGCTTTGATCCCTAATTTTTTCCTGGACCGCATGTTGTACCCCAAAATTTGCCCTCTCATTTCATCAACATTTTCTCACCACAAGACCCTTGGAGCTCAAGATCAAGTTAGGGTTTGCTCTGCTCAAGACTCCTCCTTGCACTGTTGACCCAAATTAGGGTTTGAGTTTGCATAAAGATGTTTTGACCTAAAATGCCCAAAGTGACTTTCATGCTTCATGTTGGACTCACAAGTTTATCCATACCAAGTTTCAAGTCTGGATTCCAATTTTTGCCCAGTCAATTGGACAGTTGACCTAAAATCAGCTGTATTGGGGAAAAAGTCAACTGTGGCCAAATTGACAGTCAAACCTCATGAAATTTGACCCACATCAACATAATGGACTCATATGAACCATTTGGTCAAGTTTGGATCACAATTCCACAAGAAATTTGATCAGATCACCAAAAGGGCAAAATGGTCATTTTTAGGGTTTTGACTGCACAAAAGTAACTTTTGACTGTTTGACCTAACCAATGGCAAACCAAGCTCACATATGGACTCAAGGACTCAATGGCATTGTCTTGACACATTCAACAAGTTCAAAAGATCTCAAATGCACAGGATTGACAAATGAATTTTCCAGTCAACTGATCAAAATTTGACTGTATACTAAAAAGTCAAACTTTGACTTTTTGGTCAAAATCAAGTGCCAAGATTCATTTTTCATCAAGACATGTCAAATTATGAAACTTGTTCATCAAGAAATCCAAAATTGCAAATTAGGGTTTAAAATGAAGAAATTTCATAACTTAGAAATTTTCTAAGTTATGAAATTCCCTTATTTTTCCCTAACTTTGTCCCATTTTTTCATCAAGATACAAATGGATTCAAACAAAACTCAAAACATGAAAGTTATAGTCCATTGCAAAATCTACAACTTTGATGCACAAAGTTTTCTCAAAGGAAGCTTGTAACTCAAGTTATGATTTTTGGAACAAGGGTGCAAAACATTTTTAACTTAGAAACTTTTTGACCTATTCTAGGCAGGATTTTTGTCCAACTTCTTGGCCATTTTTCACATGCTTCCACTTGGAGTTTCAATTTGCATTACAAAGATGGATTGTAGTAAACATTCCAAGCTTTCCAAATTATCCAAGAACTTCTCAAACACCCTTGTGGTTAGGGAGAATCGAATTTGCAAAGTTGGGCAAAATTCACTTTTGTTCTTGACCAAAGCATGTTCATAACATTGGCATTTTTCAAATCAGCTTGTACAAAGCTAGCTTGCAGGCCTCAAAACCAGTTTTACACGCCTTAATTAAATGCCAAACCATTGTATTATTGCATTATTTCATCCATTTGGACATTACATGCTAAACTAATCCTTAATTAGAAAAAGCAAGTTTGCCATTTTGGAAAAGTAATGCTTTATGTCAAATTCTGAATCTTTGAAGTACAAGCCAAATCTTTGAGGCAAAGTTGGGTAGACAAATCCCACTGATCAAGAGCAAAGTGTGCAGCATGCTTGAGGACATTGGACAGGCCTATATCACAAGTTGACATTCCCTTGCTTACAAGAGAAGAAAGCTTGCAAAAACTCTCAATCTCTCATTCCTGTCAACACAGCCAAACACAAACTTTGCAAACATCTTTCATACATCCAAGCAAGCCTAAAGCATGACCAAACCACCCCTCATCCCTCCTCATACAGAAAATCACAGTTTTTCTGCAAAACAGGGCATCTGTTGCAGTTTGACTTCCACAATCCATTCCACTCGTGCACTTTGGCTAAAACCAGTTCAAATACATTCTATATCATCCATTGGAACTATCCCAAGCCCTAGATACAAACTGTAACACCCTTAACATCACTTGCCATTTTCACTTTTCAGTTTTGCAGGTGAACTTCCATAGCACGATTCAGAGAGTATCAAAGAAAGCTAGGTGTTGGAGAAGCATCCTTGGACTTCAGGCAAGCTGTACAAAAGCTCAAACTCCATTGAAGTTGGCCACATTGCTGTACACGACTCAAGCTGAAACAGGTAAAAACATGAACTTCTTCTCTCAATCTAGGAAGAGTTAGGCTTAGGTTTGTGAATGAAACATGCTCTACTCATAGCCCTGAAGCCATCCATGTATTTACTTTTCATTTATATTGAGTATGCTGTGAGAATTTTGGCCATGAACATTGAAGAAAAATTAGGTCAGGAATTGGGGATGAAGAAATTCTCCCTCGTTTCTTAGAGTTAGGTCAAGTATTTTATATGTCTGAATTCGTCTCTTAATGCTCTACATTATTGGTGTTATGAGTTTTGCATGAAAGTCCAGGAATCAGGAGTTAGGAAACGCGCGTTTTTGCTTGTTCAAACAAAGCTGGAGGTTGAAGATCACTGTCTTGGGCTGGGCCTGAGTCAGTCCTGCTTTTTGCACCCCCTTTTTCAATTTACACCCCCTGGCCCATTGTGTGATATATTTATCATTTTTTATTTTTTCTTTTTGATTCTGACTTATTATTTTTTGCTCAAATATAAAAAATATCAAAAATATTTTTCCATACATTTTTGCATTTATTTGGTATTTATTTATTTTATTTAGCATATACATGTAAATAAATATATTTTCTTTTCATTCAAAACACTAGAAAATAATACAAAAATATATATTTTTTAGTTATTATTTATTATTTACATTTTGAAAACATTTTCTAAAATATACTTTTTTTTGTAAATAATTAATATTTTATTCTTGTATATATTTAGTATATTTAATATATAATATATAAATACTTGTATATTTTATTAGATAATTAGGGTAAAAATATAAAAATAATACATTTTTATTTTTATTAATATATGACACTAAAAAATACTTTTTTTTTACAATATGCTTTTTTATTTTATTTTTTTGTATAAATTAATATATGAATATTGTATATAATTAATAAATAAGTACCATTTATTTTAAAACTAGGGTTTTGCACTAAACCATAAAAATATTCAAAATTTGACCTTTTTATTTTTGTTTATATTTTACATTGAAAAACACTTTCACATACATAAAAAATCATTTTTGTGCATAATACATTTTGCATATTTATTATATTTATTTAAATATTGTACAATTAAATATTTGTATATTCAATATGGATGTAATAGCTTTAGATTTAATTTCTTATCAAATATCCCCCCATTCAAACATTTGTACCCCCATCCCTATAATCATGTTGTAATAATTTAGGACTTTAAATTTCCGCATTTAAAAGCTTTCAAATTATACCATGATAGACCTAGGGTTTGTATGCAAATCAAATAACAAATAGCTTGACTAATACAAAGACAAAAAAGCATGAAAATGGACAACACCATGCACACTTGCACCCTTAGGGTTACTCCACTTGTTGCCTTCAAAAATGGGCCATGTTGCATGTTGAGTGTCTTTGGCAAAACAAAATCAAATCAAATGATCATAGTCCCTCGATGACGCTTTCTCAAGTTACCTAAAAAATGATCAAGTCCCTTAAAGAAAAAATTGCCAAAGACACTTGGCACTATTGCATTCATGGTCTAAACGATGACCCGTGCCCGTCCCGTTAACATCCTAACACAAGATTGTCCACCAAATACAATGGTGGAACAATACTGTTAAAAGGGTTAAAACATAGGAAAGATCTTTGAGAAATTTAGGGTAGATAGCTCTTGGTTACTTGACCAACTTGCAAAACAAATCCTTGCCATTTTTCAAAACACACTCCACAACACAACTTTCAAAACAACTTTCAAAAACATTGAAACATCTTTTCAAAAAGACAAACACCTTTGTAAAACATTCGAGTAAAGAATTATTACAACGGTTGCCTAGACAAGGCATCTTTTTCAAAACATTTTCAAAACCACACACACAAAGCACCATTTCAAACAATTGAAAAGCAAAGGCAAGTGATCTAAGCAAGTAACTAAGAGCCCATGGATAACCATGGATAGAAAGGGTGCTAATACCTTCCCTTTCTATAATCTACTCCCCGAACCCAAGAAAACATCTCAAAGGTTTTTCCTGTGCTTTTTGACCTTTACTTAGGATAAAATAAAAAGTCGGTGGCGACTCTTTCTAAACCGAAACATTTGCGAAAACAAACGCAAAACCTAAGTCAGTTCTCCCACTGTATCACATAACTGGCGACTCTGATGGGGAGAAAATTAAAAGTGGAGTAACCTTAGGGCTTAGATCACCCTTTTGCATGACTAATTGTTTGCTTTGATTGCTTTACATTTTGGTTCTCTTGTTTGGGCTTGAAATCCTACACCCGGATTTGGGGAAACATTCATAGATAGCAATACGTTGTGGAAACTGTGCGGGGTATACCGACACAGTTGAAGCAATAGCTATATTAGTGCGACATATTTGTGAGTACCGGTAACCCTTGAGTTCAATCAAGGAGAGTACGGGGCCGCTGAGTGATGTCACTAAGCACTAATGACCTAGAACCTTACTTGACCATCTTGGCCTTTTATTAGGGGTAGTGAGATGACCGGCTTTGGTGCAGTCTGAAGTTGGTAAATACTCGATACTACACTCATTGAGGGTTGTTTTCTTGGAATATTTTGGTCGCTAGTTAAGTGGCTAAACTAAAACAATGAACATAGAAAACAATTCAATGATATTGAGCTCCTTAGAACCCGGTTACTATTTATAGGACAGGTTTTAAAGCCAACTTCACTCAAGAGGGTACTTACCTATGAAACCTCATGCAAGCCTGAAACTAGGGTTTTGTGTGACTTAGTTGTACATATGTTTGTGCATACATCATGAACATCATAAAGCATCATATGCATCCACTAACCATTTCAAGGGTTTGGATCTTCATCTTTGTTCTTGTTTTGTAGGTCATGGAAATTCTTCGCAGGAAAACCATCAAAGTCAACCTTGTGAGAATCCCTCCTCAACTCAAGGAGCTTATATCCAGAATTCCAGAAAGCTCTCTCTTCAGTGAAAGACATGGTAGACTGCTCAGCCTAGTCAACACCAACATTGAAGAAGACATGATGAAAGTGTTGTTCCAATTCTTTGACCCCCTTCACCACTGTTTCACATTTCCCGATTATCAATTGGTGCCTACTTTGGAGGAATTTTCTCAACTCCTGAGAGATCCTATTCTTAATCAACTACCTTTCAACGGTACGAAAAAAGAACCAAAGCCTGAAGATGTTGCTCAAGAACTACACTTGCAACCATATGACATCAAGGGGCATTGGGAGACTAGAAGTGGTATCAAGGGCTTCTTGGTAAAATTCTTGTTTGAGAAGGCACAAGAGTGTTGGAATTCCCTGGATCTGCAAGCCTTTGAAGAGATTGTGGCACTCCTTATTTATGGGTTGGTCTTTTTCCCAAATCCTGACCAACTTATAGATGTCAATGCTGTCAAGATTTTCCTATCCAGGAATCCCATACCTACATTGCTTGGGGACATCCTCCACTCATTTTACACACGAACAATGAGAAAGAGAGGTGTTCTCATGTGCTGTACTCCTCTCCTTGCAAGGTGGTTTATTTCTCACCTTCCACAATCTGTTTTGAAGAACGAACAAGGCTTAAGGTGGTCACAACGGTTGATGACTCTCACACATTCTGATGTACATTGGTGTTCTCGGTCCAGAGAAAATGTCATCATCATCGATCATTGTGGTGAGTTCCCTAATGTTCCTTTACTTGGCATTAGGGGAGGCATTACCTACAACCCTTGTCTAGCTTTGAGACAATTTGGATATGCACGGAGGGATGGCCCTCATGACATGTTGATTCCTGACCTAGTTTTTGACTTCGACAACGATGCGCAAGGACTTCGCCAAAGATTCATCAGAGCTTGGAGGATGCCTAACAAGGTAGATAGCAAGACACTGGGGCACAAGAACTCCATCCCTCTTGAGCCTTACCTCAAGTGGGTATGAACCCGAGCCCAGAGTCTTATGATGCCTTACCCTCATATTCTCCCTTTGATTAAAGAGCTCGTTAAGGAAGGAGAGATTCCTTACACCATCCTACATCCTGACATGCCAACATCATGGGAGGAGATGCAGAAGAGTTAGATCCAACTCAAGGAAGAAAGGGATACTTTTGAAGCCAGCTTCTACGCCAGTGAGAAGAAGGTTTTAGAGCTTACCCGCCGACTTCACGAGGAGGAGACCCTTAACACTTACATCGCACCAAAGAGGATGCGCAACGTCTTTTTACCTTGAGAAGTTTTTGTAATATTTGGCCCATGGGGCATTTATGTACTGACAAAATTTCTTCTTATTAATATGACGTGTGTTCTTTTTGTTTGCAACAATTTTGAATTTCTAAATCCTTGAATGCATTGCATGAATAAACATATCATTCATCATATGCATAAGCAGGTCTTCACACCAGGTTTCCTTATCTTTCTGCTGTTTATTTCAGTAAGATGGATCTCGAACAGACGGTCAAAGATCTACAGGCACAAAACTCGCAGTTTCAACAGCTCCTTATTACCTTGGCCAAGGGTCAGGAGGATCTTAAAGCACTGTTAGGGAATAAAGATCAAGAAAAAGGAAAAAGAAGAAGAAAAGAGTTGGGGTAGCTACACTGGGAAGAAGATTTGAGAATGAAGCTAGGAGAGTTCTTGAATTTCCCTCCACATCTGATGAGGGAACCGGTAAAGGAAAAGGAGCTGCATTACCTTCTGTGTCCGAGGCTGAAGAGGAAGAGGTTGAGGAAGATGAAGACTACTCAGGGCAGTAATACCCGCCAGCGGACGACAAATACAAAAACCTGGAGGATAGACTGGCAGCTATGGAGCTGCAAAGGGTTCCTGGGTTAGATTTTGAAGAATTGGGATTGATTGCTGGGATTGTGATCCCTCCAAAGTTTAAGGTGCCAATTTTTGCAAAATATGACGGGCTGTCTTTCCCGAAGATGCACCTAAGGTCATATGTCAGAAGGATTCAACCTCATACATCCGACAGAAATCTTTGGGTACACTTCTTTCAGGACAGCTTGTCCGGTACACAGCTAGACTGGTTTTACCAGCTTGAGAGGTCAGAAGTGCATAACTGGGAAGACTTGGCAGCTGCTTTTGATCGCCAGTATCAATATAACGCTGACTTGGCGCCAACCCGTACTCAACTACAAAGTATGGGGATGGCCTCAAATGAGGGATTCAAAGAATACGCCCAGAAATGGCGCGACTTGGCCGGAAGAGTGAAGCCACCTCTTTCAGATAGGGAACTAGTTGATATGTTCTTGGGGACCCTATCTGGCCCTTTCTTCAACCATTTGATCGGGAGCTCTTCCGCAGGGTTTACTGAACTAATTCTGACTGGCGAACGGGTAGAAGCTGGTATTAAGAATGGGAAGATTCAAAGGGATGCCTCTGCCTCCATAATTGTTAAGAAATCATTTCCGGCCAAGAAGGAGGCAACTGTTATATACTCTCAGAAAAGATTGGGAAGAACGGAGCGCCGGCCAACTGTAGGGGCCGTAATGATTCAAAATTCGTCAAATGATCAGCCTCGTAACAATCAGTCCAGGCCTAACCAGCAACGGGTAGAACGGCCACAATGGAAGTTCACCCACATCAACATGACACCTGCACAAGTTCTTCCCCATTTGTTGAAGCTAAATCTTACCACTATTAAAGAGGCACCAAAAAATGTGAATACAACTTCCCCGCATTATCATCCCAATGCTAAATGCGCCTATCATTCTGACAGCATCGGGCATGACACCAACGATTGTTGGGCGCTTAAGCATAAAATTCAAGACTTGATAGATGCAAAAGAGGTTGAGTTCGATGCTCCAGAGAAGCCGAATGTAATATCCGCTCCGATGCCAAAGCATGGTCACAATATCCATGCTATTGAAGAAGATCTGTATGTTGCTGCTGTTGATGATCTGGTAACTCCACTACTAACAATCAAGTTGAATCTGTTGAAAGCTGGGATTTTCCCAGGATGTAAAGAAGACTGCTACTGTTGTTCCTCCCTACCAATCGACTGTCCGTTATTGAAGATAGGCATCCAAGGCCTAATGGACAGCCAACAAATTCTTTTCGAAAAGATTCCTGCTACTCCAACCCCTATCGAAGATGTTTCAATAATCACCATTTCCACCAATCTTTCCAAGGTCCCTAAAAATCCTGTTAAGATTACATCCGCTATGAAGATTGCACCTCTGAAAATAACCATGCCTGGGCCTGTCCCCTACAAATCTGACAAATCGATACCGTGGAATTATGGTGGAGAAATCTACTACCACGGTGTTAAACAAATTGAGATAACTGAAGAGAGCTCTGACGAAGAAAATGCCGACATTGGAAACATTGCCGGTATGAGCAAGATTACCCGAAGTGGGAGAATTTTCTCTCCAGAGATTGCCCCTCCAAAAGCGATCTTTGGACCCTCAGCTGCTGCCAAGGTTACTCCTACACCGATAAAACTTTCTGCAAGAACTCCATTGATTGTAGAAGTTGTTACTCATGTGGTTGTCCCTCCTATTTTTGCTGATAAGGGGAAAGGGATCCAAGAAGAGCTCATCAGGACGAGGGCTCAACCCTTGGTCATCCCCGAAACCTCTAAGAAAGAGATGGAGGAGATTCTGAAAATAATTAAGAAGAGTGATTATGATGTGGTAGAGCAACTGGGGCAAACCCCCTCGAAGATCTCCATGTTAGCATTGTTGCTTTGTTCGGAGGCTCATGCCAAAGCATTGATAATATTTCTGAAGACAGCCCATGTTCCCCAGGAAACCTCAGCCGATCAATTCCAGGATTCTGTAGCCAGCCTTACCACCGACAACGGCTTGGGATTCTCTGATGCTGACCTGACTCCGAAAGGAAGAAAGCACAATGACGCATTGCATGTGTCAGTCGAATGCCGAGGAACTACTCTCGCCCATGTCTTGGTCGACACTGGTTCTTCCCTAAATGTGATGCCTAAGAAGGCTCTCGACCGGTTGGATTGTGAAGGCTTGGAGCTGAAACCAAGTAATATCATTGTCAGGGCATTTGACGGGTCTAAAAGAATGGTGCATGGGGAGGTCGACATTCCCATCAAGGTAGGCACTGAAGTGTTCCACTTAACTTTCTATGTGATGGACATCCGCCCATCATACTCTTGCTTGCTAGGGAGACCTTGGATACATAATTCTGGCGCAGTCACTTCCTCCCTACATCAGATGTTGAAGTACCCTGTCAAGGGTAAGATCATAACCGTACACGGTGAGGAGGAATATATGATCAGTCACCTGAACTCCTTTCGGTATGTGGAAGTGGATGGCGAATTCATTGAAACACCGTTTCAACACTTTGAGGAGGTTTCTCCCGAGGTGGCAGTAGCGAAGGCAGTAGCTGAGGTACCCAAGCAGGTGGCCAGGATGGCATCTCTGAAAGACACAAAGGCTGCAATGAAGGAGGGGAAAAGCACAGTGTGGGGTCAGTTGCCTGACTTTCCCCACAAGACAGACAAGTTTGGGTTGGGATTTACCGCTGCGGGGCAAAAAGCTATGCGTCGCTCAAAAATTGAAAGAACACCCATCAAGATTTCTCCTCATGGAATCAATGCTTTGGAAGACGAAGACGAAGAGGGTAACATTGAAGACTGGATCTTCCCAACCATTGAAGGGGGACTGCATAACTGGGAGGCGAAGGACTTCGTCCCCATTACTTTCATTAATCAGTAACTTACCTTTCGAACATTTCCTGTTGGTCTGTAATAATTACTTTTAAACAATCTGCACACTATTTTTCACCTCATGCCTTGCCCGGGGCATGTAGGTCCATTTGTAAGGGTTTTGATTCTCTTCATATTCATATGCCATGTTTAATGAATCATTGGACGTTTTTCATTTATAAACTGTTGTGTTCATTTTCTTTCCTTTTGCATTTTTGTTTGTTTAAGGATGGCTATCCCTTACACACACCCACACTCACAAATGCAGGTACCCATCCACTCTGGATTATATGGGTGACTATTCGGCTGTATCCTTCAATAACTCTGAAGATTTGGTCAACCAGGCTGAATACGAAGATGACGAAGATTGTGAAGTACCAGGAGAGCTAGCCAGACTTCTACAACAAGAAGAGAGGGCCATCTTGCCTCATGAAGATTTGTTGGAAACAGTCAACTTAGGAACAGAGGAATACCGGAAGGAAGTACAAGTGGGTGCCAATCTGGAACCAAGTGTCAAGGAGCGCTTAATACAACTGTTGAATGAATACGTTGAAATCTTCGCCTGGTCTTATGAAGACATGTCGGGTTTAGACACAGATATCGTGGTTCACCGTCTCCCTACAAGAGAGGACTGTCCACCGATCAAACAAAAAGTCCGTCGAATGAGGCCCGACATGTCTGAGAAGATTAAAGCTGAAGTAATGAAGCAATTCAACGTTGGCTTTCTGGCTGTTACATCCTACCCACAATGGGTTGCTAACATTGTGCCAGTACCTAAAAAAGAAGGCAAGGTCAGAATGTGCGTGGACTACCGGGATTTGAACAGGGCCAGCCCTAAAGATGATTTTCCGCTACCACATATCGACATTTTGATTGACAACACGGCTCAGCATAAGGTGTTTTCCTTCATGGACGGATTCTCGGGCTACAACCAGATCAAAATGGCCCCCGACGACATGGAGAAAACAACCTTTGTTACACAGTGGGGTACCTTCTGCTACAAGGTGATGTCGTTCGGACTGAAGAACGCAGGGGCAACTTATCAGCGCGCCATGGTAGCTTTATTTCATGATATGATACATCATGAGATCTAAGTTTACGTAGACGACATGATAGCTCGATCACAAACAGAGGAGGAACACCTTGAACATTTGCAAAAGCTGTTTGCCAGATTGAAGGAGTACAAACTCAGGCTGAATCCAAGTAAGTGCACTTTTAGAGTTAGGTCTGGTAAACTTCTGGGATTTATTGTCAGCAACAAAGGCATTAAGGTCGATCCAGCAAAAGTAAAAGCTATACAAGAAATGCCTGCCCCCCGTACTGAAAAGGAGGTTAGAGGGTTCTTGGGGTGCTTGAACTATATTTCCAGATTCATCTCTCATCTGACGTCTACCTGTGAGCCAATCTTCAAGTTATTAAAGAAAGATTAGGAAGTCGAATGGAATGATGATTGCCAAGCTGCTTTTGATAAGATCAAGGAGTATTTGCTAGAACCTCCTATTCTGATGCCACCCATCGAAAGAAGGCCGCTGATCATGTATCTGACCATTTTGGATAACTCAATGGGGTGCGTACTGGGCCAGCATGACCAGACTGGTCGAAAAGAGCATGCCATTTATTACCTTAGCAAAAAGTTTACCGACTGTGAGACTCGTTACTCACTGCTCGAGAAAACTTGTTGCGCTTTGGTATGGGCTGCTCGCCGACTAAGACAGTATATGTTGACTCATACCACTCTGTTGATTTCCAAAATGGATCATATCAAGTATATCTTCGAGAAACCTGCTCTATCTGGAAGAATCGTTAGATGGCAAATGATCCTGACTGAGTATGACATCCAGTACACTACCCAAAAAGCTATAAAAGGGAGTGTACTAGCTGACCATCTAGCTCATCAAGCTATCGAAGATTATCAATCCATGAGATTCGACTTCCTGGACGAGGACATCATGACTTTGGACAACATTGAAGGTAACGGACCGTATGACGGACCTGAAAATGGATCCCGATGGACCCTGTACTTTGATGGTGCTTCAAATGCACTTGGAAACGGTATCGGTGCGGTACTCATTTCCCTGAAAGGTTTCCATACACCTTTCACGGCCCGACTTTGTTTCAGCTGTACCAACAACATGGCCGAATATGAAGCTTGCATCTTTGGTCTCTAGGCTGCTATAGACTTGGGGATCAAATCTTTGGTCGTATTTGGGGACTCGGCTTTGGTTATCAGTCAAATCAAAGGAGAGTGGGAGACCAAACATCCTAATCTTATCCCATATAGAGAACATGTTTTGACATTACTGCCTCATTTCGAGCAGATCACCTTTGAGCATTTCCCGCGAGAAGAGAATTAGCTAGCAGATGCTCTGGCTACAATGTCTTCCATGTTTAAACTCAACTGGGATAATGAGGCTCCCCAAATCACCATCGAGCGAATGGATGAACCTGCGCATTGTCATGATATTAATACCGAAGAAGTAGTGGAACAACCCTGGTTTCACGAAATCAAAAGGTATCTCCAGACTAGAGAATATACCGAAGGAGCTTCCGTAAATGACAAAAAGTTCCTAAGGAAATTTGCTGCCAAGTTCTTCCTGAGCAACGGAATCCTCTATAAGCGCAGCCATGATTATGTTTTACTCCGATGTGTAGACAAAGCTGAAGCAGAGTTGATCATGACTAAGATACACAGCAGCACATTTGGCACCCACTTGAGCGGACATACGATGGCTAAGAAGATTCTAAGGGCAGGCTATTACTGGTCTACCATGGAAGCTGATTGCAATCAACATTCCCGTACTTGCCACAAATGTCAAGTCTACACCGACAAGATTCATATTCCTCCCGTTCCTCTCAACGTTTTAACAGCTCCTTGGCCATTTCCAATGTGGGGCATTGACATGATTAGAGAGATCAAGCCCACAGTGTCCAATGGACATCGCTTCATCCTGGTCGCCATTGACTATTTTACCAAATGGGTCGAAGCAGCTTCCTTCGCCTCTGTTACAAAGAATGTGGTTGCCCGCTTCATCAAGCAGAACCTCATATGCCAGTATGGTGTCCCCGACAGGATCATTACAGACAACGGTACAAACCTGAATAATACTATGATCACTGCTCTATACGAACAGTTCAAGATTTATCATCACAATTCATCTCCCTATCGGCCGAAGATGAACGATGTTGTTGAAGCTGCGAACAAAAACATCAAGAAGATCATTCAGAAAATGACAGTTACCTACAAGGACTGGCATGAGATGTTACCGTTTGCTCTGCATGGATACCGTACCACGACACGTACTTCGACAGGGGAAACCCCATTTTCTTTGGTATATGGCATGGAAGTTGTCCTACCCATGGAAGTTCAGATTCCTTCTTTAAGGATTATGAAGGACGCTGGTTTGAGTGAAGACGATTGGATTCAGACCCGACTTGATCAACTCAATTTGATCGACGAGAAGCGACTCACTACTGTTTGCCATGGTCAGACGTACCAAAAACGGATGATCAAGGCTTTCAACAAGAAAGTCAGACGTCAAGTATATCAAGTCGGAGATCTTGTGATCAAGCGGATCATCTTGCCGCAAAGTGATCCCAGGGGCAAATGGAATCCTACTTACGAAGGACCATTTGTAATCAAGAGCATCTTTTCTGGTGGTGCAATGATTCTGACCACCATGGACGGCGACGATTTGCCACACCCTGCGAACGCAGACATAGTCAAAAAATACTACGCATGAAACAACCCGACAAGTCGAAAACCCGAAAGGGTGACTTGGGCAAAAAGGGGCATCCCGGTGAACCGAAAACCCGAAAGGGCGGTTCAGGCAAAAATTAGGGATAAAACAAAAAAATCTGTACACCCGGCAAGTCGAAAACCCGAAAAGGCGGCTTGGGTAAAAAGGGGTTTCCCGGTGGGTTGAAAATCCGAAAGGGCGATTGTGATCGGTGGATCTGGAACTGACTGTTTAACGCTGGTTCGCGAAATGTCGCGGAAGCAAGAGTCGCCACCGTCTTTTATTTTCTCCAAAGGGAAAGGACAAAAGCACAGAAAAATTCCTTAAAGAGATTGCTCTCGGTTCGGGAGGTAGGTTATAGAAAGGGAAGGTGTTAGCACCCTTTCTATCCATGGTTATCCATGGGCTCTTAGATACTTGCTCATTTGTGTTTTCAAAAATGGTTTGTTTGCTTTTCAACTGTGGGTTTTAAAAAAGTTTCTTTGAAAATTTCAGTTCGACTCTGGTATCGGTCCTCAAGAGTGTTTGAAAAGTTGCTTTCGAAAGCTTTTTGAAAATGTGTTGGTGTGAAAAGTATTTTTGAATTTGTTTTGAAATTAGAGCAAGTATCTACGAGAACCTACCTACCCTAAGAAATTCGTCTGTGTAAATGTCCTTTAAAGTAGTGCCATCCCACCATTGAGAGGTAGGTAGCACCACCGTTGGAGGTGTTCGGGTCAATTCGAAGGTTCGGGACATGGTGATCACCAGAGCAATGGGAAGATACCTTAGAAGCTACCCTCATGCCAGGTTCCCGGATCATGAGGACTTACTAAGACATCCTCTACTCGACGATCACCTTTCGAGGCAAGGCAACAGTGAGGCGTACCCTAAGAGTGGTGTGTGAATTTGTGTGTTATTTTCATGTTAATATTTGTCTTTGATCATGCATTTGGTGAGCTACGCATTATTTTTAATTTAGGCCATTCATTCTTTCATGCAAAATTTAGAATTTAAAAGTGCGGAAATTAAAGTGTGGAAAGTAAAATCCTACGCTATTACAAGGCGCGGGTCTATACATCGCCAAATTAACAAAGACCCGTTTTAAATAAAAAATGCGGAAAGTAAATAAATTCCTAATTACTATTACAAGGCTTGAGAAATTACATAATATTCAAAAAGGAAAATAAAATAACATGCGAAACGAAATAAAAATTAAACGTTCGAGGGCGTTGGACCCTTTTGAAATTAAATTGAACTAAAAGTTAATTGATTATTAAATTAAAAGAAAAGAAATGTTTTTTAGTTTTTTGTATTTATGAAATAAATAAAATTAAAATTAAAAGAAACTCTAATTCTAAGTTTTTTTAATTATTAATGAAAATGTTAAAGTTTAACCTAATTTACTAAATATTTAATGTACATGTTTATTTACAAAAATATTTAATAATTAATAACAATAATAATAAGAAAAAAATTATTTATTAAAAAGATGATGAAAAGTTAAAAACCCTAATTTCTACATATTTTAATTTGTTAAGAAAAAGACTTAAGTTTTAAAACCTAATTTAACTAAATTAATTATTTAACATTTATTTACAAAAATATTTAATAAGTAAATTAATTAACATATTTTTAGTTTTTGATTTTCTGGTTTTATATTATAAAAAATTAATTTATGAAATTAAAGAAAACAATTAAAACAATTAAAAGAATGAAAAGGAAAATCAAATAAAAAATAAAAATGATGCAAACCATGGGGGGTGTCTGGCCCTTTTTGAAGGTGAATTGGAGTGGTTTGGCCATTTGTGTTCTGGCTGTTGGCCATTTGTGTTCTGGCCTCATCATGCATAAGTTGTTCTACTTTGGCCATTTGGCTTTTGGCTTTTGGCCATTTGCGTTTTGGCCTCAACGTTTCTTAATCTTCTCAGGATGTCTGTCTCGCCATGTATTAGTGTCATGCATAAGTTGTTCTTTTGGCCATTTGGCTTTTGGCTTTTGGCCATTTGTGTTTTGGCCTCAACGTTCCTTAATGAACCTGCATGGAATCCTGTCTAAATCTGCAGTGTTGAATCTCATGAACACATTAAATAAAATCATAAAATGCAAATAAAGTTAATATATGAAGAAATTTAATGTTTAGGCACAATATGACATGTATGAATGATTATACCCTTTTGATCATGGAGATCAAATCAATCTTACCCTTACTGGAAAATTAGTGACCTGAATGCTTTTATGCCTTACTGGAAAATTAGGATCATGGAGATCAAGCCAGCCTTATCCTTACTGAAGAAGTAGTGAGGTGTTGGTTTGTAACTGTGATGGCTTGTTTGTAGTGAGAGAGGGATTTGTAATAAGGATTTCAAGGTTTTAGGGTTCTTGAAAGAATTTGATATTCTAACAGTGTTGTGGTAAGGTTTTTTCTCTCTTTTCCTCCTCTCTGGTTTGTGTGAAAAGAAGGTGTTTATATAATGGAAATTAGGGTAAAGAAAATGGGCTTTGAATGTGCAATTGGGCCTCCAATGTTCACTTGAGTTCGTCACTTTCCAGGCTAAATCGCAGGGACTTAAGTGCAACTTTTGAAGTTGAAATGTGAAAAAAAAATGTAGCCGACATTGATAACTAACTCATGTCCGAAAATCGGCTCAATCGGATAAACGGTGAATTAGTTATGAATTTTTGAAGTTTCAGCTCAGACAAACTTATTTTGGGCTCCAGTATCGACTCTGACACGTTCTTCAATAAAAAACTGGTATTGATCGGTGTATAATTTGGTCTCGACTTTTGAAGCAAAGTTGTAGATCTATGAGTCAGTGACCTTGTGTAAAAATATGAGCCCAATCCGATAAAAATTGACCGAGTTATGAATTTTCGAAGTTTCGGCCCAGATGAAATAATATTCAGCATTCAGGATTTTCGGCGTGTCACACACTCTGAGCAAACAAATGAAGGCCTTTTGAACACTGTTCGAACTCGATGCCTCATGTGAAAATGTAGCCAACTCAATTTGTGAAATTTTGGCGCCGGAACCAGCTCGATACGATGAAAATTGACCAAGTTATGCTTTTCTGAACATGACGCAAATAAACTTCTGTCACAAATTTTCTGTGCGAAAATACTTGATAAATCCACATTTTTGAAGACCTTTTGATCAAAATTGGCTTCCAGCCGTGAGAGATGAAAACGTAGATAATGTCAAGACGGAATTTTGGCCACCGGAACAGGTTCAAAACGAGCCACGATCTTCAAGTTATGAATTTTTTAGCGCATAAAAACTGCACTTTCAGCACACTTTTTCACCATATTTCTTCGAGAAAACTCACACATTCGGATACCTTCTTTAAAGAATTGACTCTTGAGCCGAACCTGAATTTGAGAATATGTTATCAGAGATATCTTGGCGAAAGAATACCTGAATATGACGCGCCGGGTTGGACTTGTGAATTTTTCTTGAAATATTTTGAGAAATATGGGAGGGCAAATTTTGGGGTACAACAGTTGCCCCTGTTCAATCTTCTTAAACCTGAGGATGTAGATTGGCTGGCGTGCCTTTCGTAATCTGAAGGTGGAAGATGATTGAACACTAGAGTGCCCAGAAATTTGCACTCACATAGTAGAATGTCAGCAGCGCGATGGTGGGAATGGGCTTACAGATGCCATTTGGAGAGATGACGGATAGAAGGATGGGCTTATAGATGCCATTTGGAGTTGTGACAGAGCCTTGTCGGGAATGGGCTTATAGATGCCATGCTGAGAGATGATGGATGGTGGATGGGCTTATAGATGCCATCTGGATGTTGATCGCGTAAGAGATTCCTTAGCGAGAACTTGCGTACCTGCAGAAGAAAATGATTACCTGACCTGTTACAGGAGCTGGTCTTTAAATTCTTTGTGTAGATGTGTCCTGACTGGTTACAGGAGCTGAATCTGGAGCTTCAAAAGGTGATGAATGAACCAGGGATGGTTACTACCTCAACAGGAACGGTGAGAGAACCTTGGGCGACTTCAACCTCAACAGGAACGCTGAGAGAACCTTGGGCGACTTCAACCTCAACAGTAACGCTGAGAGAACCTTGGGCGACTTCAACCTCAACAGTAACGCTGAGAGAATCTTGGGTGACTTCAACCTCAACAGTAACGCTGAGAGAATCTTGGACGACTTCAACCTCAACAGTAATCATTGAGAGAATCTTGGGCGACTTCAACCTCAACAGTAACGCTGAGAGAATCTTGGACGACTTCAACCTCAACAGTAATCATTGAGAGAATCTTGGGCGACTTCAACCTCAACAGTAATCATTGAGAGAATCTTGGGCGACTTCAACCTCAACAGTAATCATTGAGAGAATCTTGGGCGACTTCAACCTCAACAGTAATCATTGAGAGAATCTTGGGGCGATTACTACCTCCGCAGTAACGGGGAGAGAACCACAGGCGACTACAACCTCAACAGTAATCATTGAGAGAATCCTGGATATCTTCTACTTCAACAGTAACGCTGAGAGAATCTTGGGGCGATTACTACCTCCGCAGTAACGGGGAGAGAACCACAAGCGACTACATCCTCAACAGTAATCATTGAGAGAATCTTGGATATCTTCTACTTCAACAGTAACGCTGAGAGAATCTTGGGGCGATTACTACCTCCGTAGTAACGGGGAGAGAACCACAGGCGACTACAACCTCAACAGTAATCATTGAGACAATCTTGGATATCTTCTACTTCAACAGTAATGCTGAGAGAATCTTGGGGCGATTACTACCTCCGCAGTAACGGGGAGAGAACCACAGGCGACTACAACCTCAACAGTAATCATTGAGAGAATCTTGGGTGACTTCTACTAAGTCTTTATCAGGAAAATCTGTTAGGGGTCGATTTAGCTGGACTAGAGAAGGCCTTTGACTGGATAAGAAACAGAGAAATCTTAGGGTCGATTTAACTGAACCGGTCTAGGTCTTGAAATGTAGCGGAGAACTTAACTGGATCTTTCCTGAAAGGTAAAGGTCAGTCATATGTAATGCATGATATGAATCAAGCAATGATGTTCTCAACATAAATGAGATTTGTAAGATATGATGCACATATGCATGCTATGATATATGGAAGTGCGATGTTTATGAATGTGTCTTTGTCGTCTAGGAAAGTAAATCCTTGACGGGTGCCGGGAAGTCACTCCTGGGCTGATGTTGAAGAATAAATTTTGCTTCCGCTGGGGATGATAGTTGCAAGAATACCGGTAGGAGAAGATGACTCTGTTGGGGAATAAACTTGGCGAATGGATTACTCTGCGGGGAGAGAGGTACTTTGCTGAATTGTTGATAATAACTTGCTGGGAATACCCTTGTTGTGTTGGAAGTGTTAATAGACTTCGCTGGGGATAAGAAGGCTTCGTCGAGGATGATCTTTCCGTAGCTTTTGGCTGAGGATAACCCAGTTATATCCTGGTAAGGAAATAACTCTTTGAATAAAGCCGGAGGACGTGTTCGTGCTCTGCGAGGATAAGCTTCCAGAATCTACTGGGGATAAGCTTACTGCTTGGGGAGATGGATTCCAACTTTCTTGGGGAAACTGGATTGGACTCTCTTGGGGAAGTATTGAACTGTATTGGGGAAGTGGCTCCACCGAATGTTTGATATACCTCCGGGGAACAATCTTTAGGCCAAGACTGTCGGGGATGCTTATTAAGAATGTATATATACTGCTGGGGAATGTTGAGATCTGCGGGAGGATACCCAACGTCCTTAAGGTTTGATTGTAGCTTTGCTTGGGGAGAGTGCACTGACTTGCTAGCTCACTCTCTGGGGAATTCGGATGTACTGGTTGAACCCTCCTTGATACCTTGGAGAACAGAACAATTGGACTGCTCAGACAACTCTTTATTGCCCCTGTTTCTGAGGTGGGAGAGGAAAACCTGTGAGGTTGATGGGATCTGTAACGTATAGCCTAAATATAGTACTGCAAGTGCACAGCCTATCGAAGTAATATATAAGATTATCGAACCACAAAGACCAATTGTCAATCTATCAACTCTATTGCTAAGGTGCTTATCTAAGGTGAACAAGAATATTGATGTGAGTGCAGTGCAATAAAGTAAATGAGCGAGGTAAATAACAGTTTAAAAGACAGGTTGGAATGTAAATCATGTAATCAGATATTGGTCCGGTCATGCATAGATGAAACTACTTATGGGGCAGTATTTTCTATTGATAACAAAGAATCAATTTAACGGGAACTTGTAGCTTTTGACTACTAAGAACCGAGTTTACTCTTTAAATTAAATTCCTTTATTGTCACATATAAAGGGTGCCTTCCGCGTTAAAGAGGTAAACCTATTTTTAAGAAATTGATAGTTTTGACTTAACAGAAAAGTAATTTTACTTGGAAAGATTAACTTAAAGAGACTTTTGGCTTTTGACCAAGAGTCAGATTTCAAACCTACAAACGCGTCCGAAAATAGTTTCAAAATCGTTTTCTAAAAAGGTCAATGATTCCTATTTAACCAATCAACGGCTTTCGCTCTTTTTGTTTGGTTAAATAATAATCAAGTCGTATCATTAGTTTGGATGGCTTTCGATCTTACCCAATAAGCATTTAAACATAATTGACTTAAGTTAAAAGCAAAACATCCCCAAAGTATTTTCACTAGCATGATAATTGGAACACGACCATGATGACAATCATTACATCCAAACCTTTATAGTTTAGCCAGACATAATAAGTGCGAGTCTATAAAACGTGTAGACTATGGTAAGAGCATTTAGAGTCTATAAAACGTGT
Source organism: Vicia faba (assembly GCA_948472305.1). NCBI lineage: Eukaryota > Viridiplantae > Streptophyta > Magnoliopsida > Fabales > Fabaceae > Vicia > Vicia faba. The sequence goes on from OX451738.1 coordinate 1,298,104,287, forward strand.
AGACTATGGTAAGAGCATTTAGAGTCTATAAAACGTGTAGACTATGGTAAGAGCATTTAGAGTCTATAAAACGTGTAGACTATGGTAAGAGCATTTAGAGTCTATAAAACGTGTAGACTATGGTAAGAGCAATTATAAGTAAAGAAATGCAATAAATTAGAACCTTGCTCCAGTCGGAGACTTGAATCTGATACAAATCTGCGGAATGGTAAGGCTGGTATGATGAACTTCAACCAAAGTGCTCCAAGACTCGATTACAACTCAATCTACACCGCAATAACTCCCCGATGTGAAGAGATTATTACTTTACAGAAACTGATAGTATATGGCTTAAGATTGTACTAAGCTTGGATGAAACTAAAAAATGAAAATCGAAAACTATTTATAGAGGATCCTTGAGATGTGTAAAGACCAGCATGCCCCTCAACTTCTTCTGAGCGGGAAAACTTTTGTGAAGGCCGCGGGCGCGGTGGCTGGAACTGCCACATCATGGGAATGTGGCAGTTGGTCTCTGGGTGAAAGTGGGCCATGTCATCGCGTTCCCTGTAGCCGGCGCGGCGCTGAACGCCATAAGTGCAGAATATCTTGAAAAACCCTAATTTCTTGGCGTTTTGGCTCGTTTCTTCACAGAAGGCTCTGAAATGACAAGAATCCTGAAAACAAAGGAAAAAGGAACATAATACGAGAAAATGATAATAAAAACTAAGGAAAACATGTGATATTTGAGTCAGAAACATAGTGCGATTTAGTGCGATCAAATCCTCCCACGCTTAGACCTTTGCTTGTCCTCAAGCAACAACTCTTAGAAGTAGATGAAAGAAAATTATAGTGTATACAGGTTTTGGGCAAAGAGGGCTTCTAAGTTCGAGTAAGGGTGTGTTGTCAGGCACTAACTATCTGAACCAAGGGTATCGTAATTACACTACTCGCAGAAATGCGGACATAAACCTCATAAGTATACAGATCGGTCCTAATATCCTTACTATGCTAAGACTTCTTTTTGTACGAGGTCCTTTTTCATTCAGGCGCAATCACATTAAGCCCGTTATCCGTACATACTCATGGTGTAGTGACCGGTTAGTGACTCTGATCTCAAGTGATGGGATTCTGGTACAAGAGTTGGTTTAACCCCTTTTTATTTTACGCATTTGCAGTTGCGGGGGATCGGACCGTAGTCCGCCCTACCAAGTCCAGCACCAGATACCTCTGGACCAACTACAACGGATGTGCCTTATATATATTTTTTTCTTTGTTTTTATTAGTGCTTACAACTTTCTTGAGTTGAGTAATCTTTGTGAGGATCACCCAACTTGTAGTCGTATTCATACTTTATTTTATAAACTTTTAAGGCAAAATAGAGATCATCCACTTATATTCATCGATCCTACACTTAGAGCATGCTTAGGCCGGAGCTGACTGCTAAGATAAACTACTTGAAGACCTATTTGTATAGTTTTATTCAAAATCATAGCATATTGGGAAGAAAGGATCTAATCTAAATGTTCAAAAAGGCTTACGGTGTTAAAACGATAACGAATTTTTCAAAAAGTGAGTGCCCAAGAAATGGACCCTATCTAGGACCTGTCTCATAGCCCAAATCCTTAAAAACAACCACAATTCTTTGAAAAAGATTTTGTAAAAATTTTGTAAGGCTAAAAAGTGGGGGAAATGAAAGGGTACACTACACAGAAAGACTCGCCTATCACATGCATTTTATTAACTACGAATATAACATACCTAAAAGGAAAAATGCGGAAGGGAAATAAAAGCAGGAAAAACGGAAAACGGGAAATAAAAGCGATAAATACTCCTCCCACACTTAAATCGGACATTGTCCTCAATGTTCCAAAATAAGGTAGGAGGAGGTACCTGAAAACGCTAGTGGGGGCCACTAAGACCTTCACCATCCTGGTTGGTACGACCGGAACGGCGGCTACGGCTGCGACGGCGGCTCTCTCGGTCCAAAACTAGCTGCTCCATTCTCTCTGTCAAGGCGGCATTTGCTGCTTGTAGCTCTTGGGTCCTACCAATGAGGGTGCCTTGGGTTGCCTCCATCAATTGGAAGTGACGAGCGTATGTGGTCTGGTTAAGGTGCTGTTGTCTCTGGAAAGCCAGCTGACTTTCCATAATAGTGCGCAGAGAGCTAGCATTTTGCTGTTGGGATGCTTGCATGAAGGCCATGTTATCGGTCGCCTGTTGCTGCAAAGTAGCAAGGAGGGTGTCCCGCTGGGCCTCTCAGGCCATATGCTCACGCCACATGTCCTCAGTGATATGGAAACTAGGAGCTGTACCTGCATGTGGGTTAGACGTAGATGGTGTCGTGTGTGGTGGTGAAAAGTGGGGTGGTTCTTCCGTACGGAAATCGTACTCATCATCAGTGTTGTTACCCTCATTTAAAGGTAGATTTGGGGGCAACGGACCAATAAAAGCAGGAGCGTTGAGATCGTAGGTCCAGTTACGCTCAAATCTGACATCAGTACGACGGGTGCAAGGAATAACAACACTGGGTACAGCGACACCTCCAACCATGAGGAAGTAACCACCTTCCCTCCTCGTCTTGCATAAACGCATATCCCTTAAAAATTTAAGATTTGCAATACGAGGAGGAAGTGGATCAAGGGTGGCAAGTTCTGTATCCAATCCTATGGCACGGGCAATAGTAGTAATCAGTCCACCAAAGGAAATCGGCCCACCTTTTCTTAAAACATGGTGCATGTGGGCAATCATAAATGGGACTGGATTAACTTTGGTGTCTGTGAGGCAGCTCTGCATGATAATTAATTCTTTAGCATTCACCTTGTTTGGGTTTTCCCGAGCAAAGATGGTGGATGCTAAAAGAAATCTAAAAACACGAAGGGCAGGATTGTGGATATGAGAAGCAAGTAGGCCATCAAAAGATGTTGCATTTTGTTTTGTAATTCTGGCCCAAAATGCTTCAAATGCCCAATCCGTGTCTAAAGGTGCTTCACAAACGGCACCATCCCCATAAGGCCATCCTAACATGGCAGCTAGACCGTCAGTGGAGTAGTCATATTCAACATTAAACATTCTAAATTTTACTCCACCTACGGTGCTAGCAGTGTTAGGAGAGACGTTATAAATTAAAGAACTCAAAAATTCGAACGTCAGCCTAGGGTAGGTTGGTGCTTGAGTAGCAAAAATATCATGCATGCCTAGTTTGTCGAGAAGGAAAAATACACTATGGTATATACCTAATGAATATAGACAGTTTTCATCGATATACCTGGTAGAGTGTATTGGTGTTGTCAGCAATTTCTCAAGCCGCTTTTGTTGTCTTTCTCCGGGTTGGCCATCTCGCAAAATGTAGCCGTGATACTCCATAGGATTTTCTTGTGGATGAATATAAAGAGAAAGGATGGGATGTAGAAGTAGTGAAGGTGTGAGGAAGAAAATGAAATAGTGGGGGTATTTATAGGTAGTGAAGAAAAATGGTGGTTGATGAATATTTATGATGGGAATAAATGTAGTGGGGTAGGTATGGATAATAAAGGAAGTTATGGGGGGTTAAGAATGGAAGAAAATGGGATTGGAAGTGGAAAAAGAGGCAAAATGGGGGGAAAACCGAGCCACTAGCCGTTAGGTGACCGTTACGTCACCGCGGGCGCGGCAGGGATCACCGCGGGCGCGGTCAGGGCGAGCCTAGTTGGGCCGGTCTTGCTTCCTGTCCATTGGGCTTTTCCTTCCTTGCCATTAGCTTCAATTTTTTTGGAGGTGTACCTAGTTTTCTTACGAACGTGCATATATGTATGTGAATACATATATACATGTCTATTTATTTTTTATATCAAAATTTTCATTATGGTGACCAGAAAAACAAAAACATTAGTAAATGAAAGATATATATAGAGAAAAAACACATATGCATATATATATATATATATAGGTACGGACATCGGGTCACCAAAATAGTTATTAATAATGCAGGAAACAGATAATACAAATAAAAATGAGTCTGAAAAGGAAATCAACATAATACTAATAATACTAGAACTAGAGATCTTGTGAATAACACAGATCTATCGCCAACCGGGAGGATGCTCTGCAGGAGTATCTGGGCCACGCAGCTCAGTCAGTTGGCGTCGAATCTCTGCCACCTCGTGAGCTAATTCATCTAACTCACCAGCAAAGGTAACATCATTCAGTTCCAACTGTAAATGAAGGTCAGCCACCTTATTGCGGAGAGTGGCTATCTCAGTGCGCATAGCAGTCAACAGAGTGCGAATATCAGGTTCCTGCAAGCTGAGGTTATTAGTAAGAACAGTAGTGTGTGTAACCTCGGGTCGGGATGTGTGATCTGGAGTAGAGTCCTCGGGAGCAGGAGTGTATTCAGAAGTAGGATCTTTGGAAGCAGGAGTGTATTCAGGAGTAGGATCTTCGGAAGCAGGAGTATATTCTGGAGTGTACTCTGATATCTCACCCCAACCTTCTACAGAATAGTTCCAATTAGCAGGGTTGGAAACACAAGTCATCTGAGGGTCTGGCAGTGTGAAGGTGTAAACTGTCTGGTCATCGATGAGCAATCTGTACTGATATGGGTGGAAAGAGGCCCTCCTCATGAGCCCACGGTCCATGCAAAAGTCTAAATCCAGGAAAGTATATCCACAGTATGGGGTCAGCTGTGCTATCATACCATCCAAACCCAAAGCAGAAGCTATCTGTGTCACATTCCCTCCGGAATGAATGAGTCCTACAGCGGATCGAGCAGTCTGCTCGAGGCTCTCTATCAGAAAACCTCCACTAGCTATAGGTCTGGACTGACTGGCACAATATAGGAAAAGGATCTCCTCAGCGGTGACTAAGTGGTCACAGTAACTCCTCCCAAAGAAAGTGTGGCACAGAATCATCTCGAAGTATCGGAAAGCCGGGTTATGGATCTTCCTGGACAGCTAGGTAGAGGGGTCAAGGCTGGCTCTACCAGTAATGTCCTGCCAAAATTTATCAATATCTATGTCCATATAGTAACTCAATGGTAACTCAGTGATAGCGGTCGGTCCAGTTTGGAAACCAAGCAAATCCCCAAATTCTTTGATGGTCAGGGTATACTCGGTACCAAACAATCTGAAACTTAGGCATCCTCGCTCATCTCCTTCACCCACCCGTGGGTTATAATCCACAGAGCTAAGAAACTCCAGAGTAAGGTTCCTGTAGGTTTTGTGGACATCATCAGCATAATAATTCCAGCCAAGCTGGTTGCACAGATACCTAATACTTGGCTCAATCCCGAGTGCCTCCATGCAGCTCTGATCGGGGTACCTAGTGGGTACCATAGGTCTAGCAGATAAGGTAGCAAATCGGGCTTTTTGTGATTCATCCCTGAAAATCACAACCATACCATCGGGGTAATGCATCCTGAAAATATAAACACAAGAAATTAGTCCATATAAAACATATATAAATTAATAAAATAAAATAAAATTAAGAATAAACCATGGGTTGCCTCCCATGCAGCGCTTGTTTAACGTCTTTAGCTTGACGATTAGATCTTACTTTATGTGGGTATTGGTGGCTCTATAAGAATATGACTAGAGTAGTCAACAGGCAAATTGCCTCCTTTGTATAGCTTCAGTCTTTGTCCATTTACCACAAATGGAGCGCATGAATTGTTTTTGATTTCTACTGCTCCAGACTTTAGAACTTTTGACACTTCAAATGGACCTGTCCATCTTGAACGAAGCTTACTAAGAAAAAGTCGTAACCTTGAGTTAAATAGGAGAACAGGGTCACCAATGTTGAAATCTTTCTTGATGATTTTTTTATCATGCCACATCTTGGTTCTTTCCTTATATATGATGGCATTCTCATAGGCATTCAAGCGAAGCTCTTCCAGCTTGTGAATGTCCAGGATACGTTTTTCTCCGGCTTTTAGGTAATCTAGATTCAAGGATTTAATGGCCCAATAGGCTTTATGTTCTAGTTCGAAGGGTAAATGACAGGACTTTCCATAAACCAATTGATAAGGAGTTGTTCCAATAGGGGTTTTATAAGCCGTTCTATAAGCCCATAAGGCGTCTTTAAGTTTTCCAGACCAGTCTTTTCTGGATAATGATACGGTTTTCTCTAGGATCTGCTTAATCTCCCTATTCGATACTTCTACTTGGCCACTGGTTTGCGGGTGATATGGTGTTGCTACTCTATGTTTTACTTCGTATTTGCTTAGAAGCTTGTCAAATATCTTAGATATAAAATGCGATCCTCCATCACTTATGACTAACCTCGGGGTTCCAAACCTAGGAAAAATAATATTCTTAAACAGTTTGATAACTACCTTGGTATCGTTTGTGGGTGATGCAACAACTTCTATCCACTTTGAGACATAATCGACAGCTACTAGGATATACTTGTTACCCATTGAAAAAGGTCCCATGAAATCTATACCCCAGACATCAAATATTTCCACTTCTTGGATGTTACTCAAAGGCATTTCATCACGTCTTGAGATGTTCCCAGTGCGTTGGCATCGGTCACATTTTGTAATGTAAGTGTGGACATCGCGCCATACAGTAGGCCAATAAAAACCTGCTTGAAATATTTTGGCGCATGTTTTAGATGTGCTTGCATGTCCACCATAAGGTGCAGCATGACAATGTTTAATGACGTTGCCTACTTCTTCTTCCGGCACACATCGTCTGAATATATTATCTATTCCTCTTTTGAATAGGAGGGGTTCATCCCAAAAGAAGTGTTTAACATCACTAAAAAACTTCTTCTTCTGTTGGTAGCTTAAGTCAGGGGGTATGATATCAGCGGCCAGATAATTCACAATATCTGTGTACCATGGTATGTTGTTCAAGGTCGAGATTTCCTCATAGGTCTCTTCTTCAGTTGAGTTTATCCCAGCTATTAATCTTTCATAAGTAGAGTGATCGTCTATAGGTATAAGTTCAGGTTTAAGGTGTTCTAACCTAGAGAGATGATCAGCTACTAAGTTTTCAGCTCCTTTTTTATCCTTAATATCCAAGTCAAATTCTTGGAGTAAAAGAACCCATCTGAGCAATCTAGGCTTAGCATCTTTCTTACTTAACAAGTACCGGATTGCTGCATGATCTGTGTATACTATTATTTTTGCTCCCACCAAATAAGATCGAAATTTATCAATAGCAAAAACTACGGCTAGCAATTCCTTTTCTGTGGTTGTATAATTTAGCTGGGCAGCGTCTAGTGTTCTACTAGCGTAGTAAATAGCATGCAGTTTCTTGTCTTTTCTTTGGCCTAGTACAGCTCCTACAGCGAAATCACTAGCATCGCACATGATTTCAAAGGGTTGTGTCCAATCAGGTGGTTTTATGATAGGTGCTGAAATAAGAGCTTTCTTTAAAACTTCAAAGGCCTCAAGACATTTTTGGTCGAATTCAAACTCGACATCCTTCATCAATAAGTTAGTTAAAGGTTTTGTTATTCTGGAAAAATTCTTGATGAAACGTCGGTAGAACCCGGCATGTCCTAGAAAACTTCTTACTTCCCTAACGGTCTTAGGTGGGTTTAGGTTTTCTATAACTTCTATCTTGGCCTTATCGACTTCTATACCTCTTTCAGAAATAATGTGTCCCAAGACTATCCCTTCATTTACCATAAAGTGGCACTTTTCCCAATTCAACACAAGGTTTACTTCCACACATCTTTTTAAGATTTTCTCTAAGTTTGAGAGGCAGTTTTTGAAATCAAACCCACATACTGAAAAATCGTCCATAAATACTTCCATAATTCCATCTAGGTAGTCTGCGAAAATTGACATCATACAACGTTGGAAAGTGGCAGGTGCATTACAGAGTCCAAAGGGAATTCGTCTATAAGCGAATGTTCCATAAGGGAAAGTAAATGTGGTTTTTTCTTGGTCCTCTGGGTGAATAGGGATTTGGAAAAACCCCGAATACCCATCAAGATAGCAGAAATATGAGTGTCTTGCTAGACGTTCAAGCATCTGATCTATAAATGGGAGAGGGAAATGGTCTTTTCTCGTTGCCTTATTCAACTTTCTGTAATCTATACACATACACCATCCTCCTTCTGTTCGTTTTGCCACATGCTCACCTTTCTCATTTTTCATAATAGTGATACCTCCTTTCTTGGGTACCACATGGACTGGGCTTACCCATTCACTATCCGAAATTTGGTATATGATACCAGCTTCTAATAACTTAAGAACTTCTTTCTTGACTACATCACTCATGATAGGGTTTATTCTTCTTTGATGTTCTCTTGAGGGTTTTGAATCTTCTTCTAGCATAATCCGATGCATGCATACGGATGGGCTTATGCCTTTTAAATCTGAAACTTTATACCCTAAAGCTGAGGGATATTTTCGCAAGGTATCTAAGAGTTGATTTGTTCTATTTGGTTTAGAGCGGCGCTAATTATAACAGGTCTATTCATCTCCTCATACAAAAACTCATATCTTAGATTCTTGGGTAGTTCCTTAAGTTCTATAGTGGGTTTTTCAGTACGCGGCATAAGGTCAGGGGTAAGAGCTAAGCATTCGAAAAGGTTGTCGTTAATGTACGATTCGATACTCTTAAATCCGTCATCCTATAAAATAGGGGTTGATGGTAATTTGATTAAAGATTCGTTTTGTTCGAGCTCATTTACACATTCGTCAATGACGTCGATGGCATAACACGCATCTCCTATCACTGGTGCCATTAGAAACTTTGATAAAATGAACTCAATCTTTTCATCTCCTACCTCGAAATTCAGTTTCCCTTTCTTAACATCTATTATAGCTCCGGCGGTCGATAGGAATGGTCTTCCTAAGAGGATTGGGATGTCTTCATCTTCTTTAATATCCATTACGACAAAGTCGGTCGGAATGTACAACTGACCAATCTTGACAGGTATGTCTTCTAAAATACCCATGGGATATTTGACAGATCTATCAGCTAGTTGTAAGGACATCTTAGTAGGTTGAAGTTCTCCTAATTTTAACCTCTTACAGACGGCCAGAGGCATAAGACTTACGCTTGCTCCTAAGTCTAAAAATGCTTTGTCTATCATATGGTTACCTAGGATGCAAGGGATAGAAAAACTTCCAGGGTCTTTATCTTTCTTGGCGAGTTTATTTTCGGATATAGAATGACATTCTAAAGGCTTGGGATCATCGAGTCGCCGTTTATTGGTCAAAATATCTTTCAAGAACTTAGCATATGATGGTATCTGGGTTATAGCTTCAGTAAAAGGAATCTCTACATGCAGTTTCTCTATTACCTTAATAAACTTTTGGTACTGGTTTTCTACTTTGGTGTTTTTCACCCTCTGTGGGAACGGAATAGGTGGTTTATAAAGTTGTTGAGTGTTATTCCCTGGTTCTGGTTTTGATTGCTTTTCTGGTTTCTCTGGTTCCTCTACCTGGTCTTTAGGTGTAGCATCTTCCATAGGTTTTTCTGATGTGCTTAAGTTAGGATTTCTAGGCCCTTCATAAGCAGTTCCACTTCTTAAGGTGATAGAATTTGCTTGGCCTTTTGGATTTGGTTGAGTTTGTCCAGGAAATTGTCCTCCAGGTGCAACTTGTACAGAGGTGTTTTGTGCTACTTGGGAAATTTGAGTCTCAAGCATTTTGGTGTGGGTTATTATCTGGTCAAACTTGGTTGCCAGTTGAGTAACTAGTTCGTTCGTGTGAATGTGTTGGTTCATAAACTCCTTATTTTGCTGAGTTTGAGTCTGAATAAAGGTGTCTATGGTTTCTTTAAGGTTTGGTCTTGGGGGCACTATTTGCATAGGTTGGTTTTGTTTTTGCGTTTGGAACCCTTGAGGTCTCAAAGGTCTGGGATTTTGGATAGGGTTATTTTTTTTGTAAGAGAAATTCGGGTGGTTCCTCCATCCAGGATTGTAGGTATTCGAGAAAGGGTTCCCTTGGGTATAGTTAACTTGGTCTGAGCTAGATTCGTTCAAAAGGTTACAGTCAACGGTTTGATGTCCTTGAGTTCCACAGAGTTCGCATTCCGATTGGATTGCTGCTACTGTGGTTGGGTTTTGAGACATGTTCTCGACTCTCAAAGCTAGGGCGTCCATCTTGGCATTAATCATGTCCATGCAACTTACCTCATGCTTTCCTCCATGGCTCTCCTTTTTCTCTACTGTCGCTCGTTCTAATCCCCACTGGGCGTGGTTTTGGGCCATGTCCTCTATTAGGGCACAAGCGTCAGGGTAAGGTTTGTTCATCAACGCTCCGCCAGCGGCAGCGTCTATGGACATCTTTGTGTTGTAATGGAGTCCATTATAGAAGGTATGTATGATTAACCATTGCTCCAGGCCATGGTCCGGACAAGCTCTTAAAAGTTCTTTATATCTCTCCCAGGCATCAAAAAGTGATTCGCCTTGGTTTTGGGTGAAACAAGTGATCAGGTTCCTAAGAACAGCGGTCTTGCTTGGTGGAAAATATCTCGCAAGAAAAGCTCTCCTAAGGTCTTCCCAAGTTGTTATTGAGTTAGTTGGAAGGGCGTCTAACCAGTCGTGAGCTTTACCTCTAAGGGAAAAAGGAAACAGTCTTAAACGGATAGCTTCGGGTGTGGCTCCATTTGCCTTAAGGGTGTCAGCTAACTGGATAAATACCTTTAAATGTTGATTCTGGTTCTCGGTAGCGAGACCAGCGAATTGGTTTTGTTGTACTAATTGTAATAATGAGGGCTTTAGTTCAAAGTTGTTGGTAGTTATAGTAGGGTTTACTATACTAGAACTAGGTTCCTCGTTAGATGGTTGGGCGAATTCCTTGAGCGGTCTTTGGTTACGATCTTCTGCCATAGCTCTTCTTATCTTGCGTATAAAAAGACGGGCACGAGCGTAACGTTCAGGTTCTACTAAAGCATCTATTAGGTTACCGGTGCTACGATTTCTACGCATCTACCGGCTAGAATAGCCTTAGTCTAAACGGGATAACAATAGGGTATGAAATTTGACGAAGTTGGTCCCCGGCAACGGCGCCAAAAACTTGATGAGATCTGTAACGTATAGCCTAAATATAGTACTGCAAGTGCACAGCCTATCGAAGTAATATATAAGATTATCGAACCACAGAGACCAATTGTCAATCTATCAACTCTATTGCTAAGGTGCTTATCTAAGGTGAACAAGAATATTGATGTGAGTGCAGTGCAACAAAGTAAATCAGCGAGGTAAATAACAGTTTAAAAGACAGGTTGGAATGTAAATCATGTAATCAGATATTGGTCCGGTCATGCGTAGATGAAACTACTTATGGGGCAGTATTTTCTATTGATAGCAAAGAATCAATTTAACGGGAACTTGTAGCTTTTGACTACTAAGAACCGAGTTTACTCTTTAAATTAAATTCCTTTATTGTCACATATAAAGGGTGCCTTCCGCGTTAAAGAGGTAAACCTATTTTTAAGAAATTGATAGTTTTGACTTAACAGAAAAGTAATTTTACTTGGAAAGATTAACTTAAAGAGACTTTTGGCTTTTGACCAAGAGTCAGATTTCAAACCTACAAACGCGTCCGAAAATAGTTTCAAAATCGTTTTCTAAAAAGGTCAATGATTCCTATTTAACCAATCAACGGCTTTCGCTCTTTTTGTTTGGTTAAATAATAATCAAGTCGTATCATTAGTTTGGACGGCTTTCGATCTTACCCAATAAACATTTAAACATAATTGACTTAAGTTAAAAGCAAAACATCCCCAGAGTATTTTCACTAGCATGATAATTGGAACACGACCATGATGACAATCATTACATCCAAACCTTTATAGTTTAGCCAGACATAATAAGTGCGAGTCTATAAAACGTGTAGACTATGGTAAGAGCATTTAGAGTCTATAAAACGTGTAGACTATGGTAAGAGCATTTAGAGTCTATAAAACGTGTAGACTATGGTAAGAGCATTTAGAGTCTATAAAACGTGTAGACTATGGTAAGAGCATTTAGAGTCTATAAAACATGTAGACTATGGTAAGAGCAATTATAAGTAAAGAAATGCAATAAATTAGAACCTTGCTCCAGTCGGAGACTTGAATCTGATACAAATCTACGGAATGGTAAGGCTGGTATGATGAACTTCAACCAAAGTGCTCCAAGACTCGATTACAACTCAATCTACACCGCAATAACTCCCCGATGTGAAGAGATTATTACTTTACAGAAACTGATAGTATATGGCTTAAGATTGTACTAAGCTTGGATGAAACTAAAAAATGAAAATCGAAAACTATTTATAGAGGATCCTTGAGATGCGTAAAGACCAGCATGCCCCTCAACTTCTTCTGAGCGGGAAAACTTTTGTGAAGGCCGCGGGCGCGGTGGCAGTGGCCGCGGGCGAGGTGGCTGGAACTGCCACATCATGGGAACGTGGCAGTTGGTCTCTGGGTGAAAGTGGGCCACGTCATTGCGTTCCCTGTAGCCGGCGTGGTGCTGAACGCCATAAGTGCAGAATATCTTGAAAAACCCTAATTTCTTGGCGTTTTGGCTCGTTTCTTCACAGAAGGCTCTGAAATGACAAGAATCCTAAAAACAAAGGAAAAAGGAACATAATACGAGAAAATGATAATAAAAACTAAGGAAAACATGTGATATTTGAGTCAGAAACATAGTGCGATTTAGTGCGATCAGAGGTGCTAATAGTTGTTGATGGACAAACTCTTCTTTTGATAGGCAAGTGACAAGATGACGTGACATAGTCGTACGCTTTAATCCCTAACTTTTGCCTGGATCGCCCTTTTGGGTTTTCAGTCCACCGGGATACCCATTTTTGCCCAAGCCGCCTTTTCAGGTTTTCGACTTGCCGGGTGTACAGATTTTTTTCATTTCATCCCTTCATTTTGCCCGAACCCTTTTGGTTCGCCGGGAAGCCCTTATTTTTGCCTAGGTATGTCAACCTAGCGGGTCTTTGATTTTGCGCAGTATTTTCTCGACTATGTCCGCGTTCTCAGAATGTAGGGAGTTGCCCCTATTAGAAGTGTTTTGTCATGTCACCAGAAGATGTCTGACCGGGCAAGATTCGTTGCTGGAATGCCCCAAGTGACTCAGGCGGAGATTTGCCCCAGGCTATTTGGCCTTTGAGAGATTCTCCGAATCTTGATTGGATTTCCCCAGATGATGGACCATGCTCATGCCATGCCCCTTGATTGGAAGTGCTTTTGTTCACTAGGTATTCATCGTGCGAATTTCCCTGCTGTTCAAACAAAAAGTCATATGCAAACAAAGTTATGTTAAAAATGCAAAGCTTATGTCTGTCTTGAAGATTTTGAAAATGCATTCTTTTCATAAAACAAGTGATTGTTTGTAAAACGTGATGTCAACTCCGTATTTTACCGTGAGCCTTAAGGAGTCAGGATACCTTTCGTAACAGTATGCTTTCGAACCAACACATGCTTCAGCTAGGACTTTTAAGGGTTATAACGTGGCTTGGTTCACGGTTTAAGAAACAAAGGATAAAGGCTCAAATTTTATTTGTACCCACCCGCTCTTCGTGATGTTCTCCAAACCTAAACTCAGTTGATCATACGTTAGACCTTGTTTGAGTCTTTGCTCTGATTTTCCGGTGATGATTCGGATGTTGATAACTTATTTTGAATAGGCGGTCCTTCCTTTTTTGTTGAGGGTTTGTAAGACCTCTTTCCTGTCTGATTTTTTGTTATCCCTTTCTTTTTTTGCCTGAACTGTTTCCTTTTTTGGAATTACAGTCAGCGGGATGCCCCAGTTTTGTAAGTCTCCTTCATGGGTTTTGACTTAATGGGTTTTTTATTTTTTGAGATAATGACTGCCTTTCTTTATTGATTATTCAGAACCATCACTGTCTTTCTTTGTTTTGTAAGGACCTCTTTGGTGCCATTCGTTATGCACTTGGATCAACCGAGAGACTACCCTGCCCCAGGTTATGATTAAGGGTTTTAATTTTCGAAAAGAAAAACTCCTACTTCTTTGGCTCAGAGGGGTTGACGAGGGATTATCTTCCTTATAACTCCAGTGTTTAGGGATTGAAACAATGCCTGTACCTCATCAGCGGGGTCTGTTCAAAAGCATACTGTAGATTATGGTATCGTTTTCGTCATCCTCCCTCAAGAGGCTTAGAATTATTAATTGAGAGTTGATCATCAGAAAAAATATGAAAATAATTTGCATTTAGTGAATACGAATATATTGCTTCAAAACAGACATATGCGATGCATTAATGAAATAACAACGTTCTAACATGAGTAAATGTTTGAACAAAAGAAAATTACAACTTGAACATTCGAATGAACAAAAGTCTTTTCATCTCAGGGCTTGTCACTTCAAATGGTGAGCCTTGGAGGGATGGTAGAAAAATTCTGCCTGACCATCTTGTGTGAACTCTAATGCCCCTTCATCAATCAGGTCCTGGATCTTGTTCTTCAGAGCCCAACACTCATTTGTATCATGTCCTGGACAGGCAGAGTGGTAGGCACACCTTTTATTGGGATCATAAGTAGGATGTGCTGTGTTGGGATTCTGGGGATGAGCCCTTAATGTGATCAAATTCAATCTCAACAGGCGTTGTAAAGCTTGAAACAGCGACATGTTGAGCGGGGTGAATTGCCTCCTGGACTTGTCTGGATGAAGTCGGTGAGGTTGATGCTGAACTTGTGACACTGGAGCCTTTTGAGAAGCTCTCCCCTTATCTCCTTGTCTCAAAGGCGGTTGAACGATGACTGGCTTTTTACCCTTAGACGTTTGCCCCAGTTGGTTATTCTGAAGCAATTGGTTGATGAGAACTCCGAGCTCTTCTTGTCTTTGAGCTAACCCTTGAATGGCAGTCCCCTGCCCCAGCATCTGGGCTTTCAATGCATCTACTTCAGCTTGCAGATATTTTAGCCGTTCATCCTCAGCGATGTTCCTAACCAAAGTCTCCATGAGAAGTGTCATTAGCTCCTCCTGCCCCTTGGATAGATTTAGGAGGATTTCCCCGAACCGAATCTCTTGAGCAAGAAGGTCCTGGTTATCTTGTTGGGAAGCCATTGCTGAAATAACAGTGGAGATGGTAAGTGACCTGTCCAAATGGTACCTGTTATGCAATGATATGTATGATATGCATGCGATGTTTTCAAGGACCTCGCGGGGTAAACAAGAAAATTTGTTAGAATTCGGGTCCGGTAGCTTGATTGAAGGAAACCCATGTTATTGAGAATTCTTCTTCAAGGGTCAAAGGCTCACCATATCCAGTGGGTCATAGCCCCTGACAGCCTTGGCTAGGGCAACCTTCTTCCAGTGTCAAAGCTCACCATATCAAGTGGGTCATAGCCCCTGACAACTCTGGCTAGAGGAAAATAAATCCTCTTTGCCCCTTGCTGGATGTTTGATTTATCCTGACCTGCATCACAAGCCCTTGAGATCCTTGAAATGGGTTAAGATGTATGCAATGGTATGATGTCATGCTATGCATGGGGTAATGTAGGTAAACCCTGTTACGAGTCCCAATTAAGGACTGCAAACCAAAACCTGCAAGAAACTCAGTACACTCTGTTAGGGGTCCCAATTAAGGACTATAAACAAAACCTGCAAGAGACTTAGTAAACCCTGTTATGAGTCCCAATTGAGGACTATAAACAAAACCTGCAAGTAACTCATGTGTCAGATAACAAGCATGCAAATAGTCAAGTACGAAGGAACACAAGTCACACAAGAGAAACCCTTAGAGTTCAGGCCAGCATGGGGTCTGGGTATTACCCTCTTGAAGTTGGTGGGATCAACCTGTCCTATCAGAAGTAACCGGGTTCTAAGGGTCCCAATATCACTGGATTGCTTTCATTGTTCATCGTTTCGATTTAGCCACTGAACTGGCGATCGAAATATTCCAGGAAAGCAACCCTCAATTGAGTGTAGTATCGAGTATCAACCAACCTCGGACTGCACCAAAGTCAGTTATCTCACTACCCTAAAGAGGCCAAGATAGTTCAATTAAGGTTCCTAAGGTCTGTTGATGCTTCACGACACCACGCGGAGGCCCCGTACTCTCCTTGACTGAACTCAAGGGTTACCGGTACACACCAAAGTGCCACATCAACGTAGCAGACTGTTTCAACCATGTCGGTATACCTCGCACAGTTCCCTCACAGCCTTGTTGCTACTTTCTAAGAAGGTATCCCCCAGATCCGGGTTAGGATCTATAGAACTCCCAAGACAGTCCCATAATTTAAAGCAAGCAAATCAATACAATTGAAAACACAGTTATGAACTAATCCTAAGGTACACCTCACTTTATAAAGGCTCCCCAGCAGAGTCGCCAGTTCTGTGATCGGTGGATCTGGAACTGACTGTTTAACGCTGGTTCGCGAAATGTCGCGGAATCAAGAGTCGCCACCGTCTTTTATTTTCTCCAAAGGGAAAGGACAAAAGCACAGAAAAATTCCTTAAAGAGATTGCTCTCGGTTCGGGAGGTAGGTTATAGAAAGGGAAGGTGTTAGCACCCTTTATATCCATGGTTATCCATGGGCTCTTAGATACTTGCTCATTTGTGTTTTCAAAAATGGTTTGTTTGTTTTTCAACTGTGGGTTTTAAAAAAGTTTCTTTGAAAATTTCAGTTCGACTCTGGTATCGGTCCTCAAGAGTGTTTGAAAAGTTGCTTTCGAAAGCTTTTTAAAAATGTGTTGGTGTGAAAAGTATTTTTGAATTTGTTTTGAAATTAGAGCAAGTATCTACGAGAACCTACCTACCCTAAGGAATTCGTCTGTGTAAATGTCCTTTAAAGTAGTGCCATCCCACCATTGAGGGTAGGTAGCACCACCGTTGGAGGTGTTCGGGTCAATTCGAAGGTTCGGGACATGGTGATCACCAGAGCAATGGGAAGATACCTTAGAAGCTACCCTCATGCCAGGTTCCCGGATCATGAGGACTTACTAAGACATCCTCTACTCGACGATCACCTTTCGAGGCAAGGCAACAGTGAGGCGTACCCTAAGAGTGGTGTGTGAATTTGTGTGTTATTTTCATGTTAATATTTGTCTTTGATCATGCATTTGGTGAGCTACGCATTATTTTTAATTTAGGTCATTCATTCTTTCATGCAAAATTTAGAATTTAAAAGTGCGGAAATTAAAGTGCGGAAAGTAAAATCCTACGCTATTACAAGGCGCGGGTCTATACATCGCCAAATTAACAAAGACCCGTTTTAAATAAAAAATGCGGAAAGTAAATAAATTCCTAATTACTATTACAAGGCTTGAGAAATTACATAATATTCAAAAAGGAAAATAAAATAACATGCGAAACGAAATAAAAATTAAACGTTCGAGGGCGTTGGACCCTTTTGAAATTAAATTGAACTAAAAGTTAATTGATTATTAAATTAAAAGAAAAGAAATGTTTTTTAGTTTTTTGTATTTATGAAATAAATAAAATTAAAATTAAAAGAAACTCTAATTCTAAGTTTTTTTAATTATTAATGAAAATGTTAAAGTTTAACCTAATTTACTAAATATTTAATGTACATGTTTATTTACAAAAATATTTAATAATTAATAACAATAATAATAAGAAAAAATTATTTATTAAAAAGATGATGAAAAGTTAAAAACCCTAATTTCTACATATTTTAATTTGTTAAGAAAAAGACTTAAGTTTTAAAACCTAATTTAACTAAATTAATTATTTAACATTTATTTACAAAAATATTTAATAAGTAAATTAATTAATATATTTTTAGTTTTTGATTTTCTGGTTTTATATTATAAAAAATTAATTTATGAAATTAAAGAAAACAATTAAAACAATTAAAAGAATGAAAAGGAAAATCAAATAAAAAATAAAAATGATGCAAACCATGGGGGGTGTCTGGCCCTTTTTGAAGGTGAATTGGAGTGGTTTGGCCATTTGTGTTCTGGCTGTTGGCCATTTGTGTTCTGGCCTCATCATGCATAAGTTGTTCTACTTTGGCCATTTGGCTTTTGGCTTTTGGCCATTTGCGTTTTGGCCTCAACGTTCCTTAATCTTCTCAGGATGTCTGTCTCGCCATGTATTAGTGTCATGCATAAGTTGTTCTTTTGGCCATTTGGCTTTTGGCTTTTGGCCATTTGTGTTTTGGCCTCAACGTTCCTTAATGAACCTGCATGGAATCCTGTCTAAATCTGCAGTGTTGAATCTCATGAACACATTAAATAAAATCATAAAATGCAAATAAAGTTAATATATGAAGAAATTTAATGTTTAGGCACAATATGGCATGTATGAATGATTATACCCTTTTGATCATGGAGATCAAATCAATCTTACCCTTACTGGAAAATTAGTGACCTGAATGCTTTTATGCCTTACTGGAAAATTAGGATCATGGAGATCAAGCCAGCCTTATCCTTACTGAAGAAGTAGTGAGGTGTTGGTTTGTAACTGTGATGGCTTGTTTGTAGTGAGAGAGGGATTTGTAATAAGGATTTCAAGGTTTTAGGGTTCTTGAAAGAATTTGATATTCTAACAGTGTTGTGGCAAGGTTTTTTCTCTCTTTTCCTCCTCTCTGGTTTGTGTGAAAAGAAGATGTTTATATAATGGAAATTAGGGTAAAGAAAATGGGCTTTGAATGTGCAATTGGGCCTCCAATGTTCACTTGAGTTCGTCACTTTCCAGGCTAAATCGCAGGGACTTAAGTGCAATTTTTGAAGTTGAAATGTGAAAACAAAATGTAGCCGACATTGATAACTAACTCCTGTCCGAAAATCGGCTCAATCGGATAAAAGGTGAATTAGTTATGAATTTTTGAAGTTTCAGCTCAGACAAACTTATTTTGGGCTCCAGTATCGACTCTGACACGTTCTTCAATAAAAAACTGGTATTGATCGGTGCATAATTTGGTCTCGACTTTTGAAGAAAAGTTGTAGATCTATGAGTCAGTGACCTTGTGTAAAAATATGAGTCCAATCCGATAAAAATTGACCGAGTTATGAATTTTCGAAGTTTCGGCCCAGATGAAATAATATTCAGCATTCAGGATTTTCGGCGTGTCACACACTCTGAGCAAAAAATGAAGGCCTTTTGAACACCGTTCGAACTCGATGCCTCATGTGAAAATGTAGCCAACTCAATTTGTAAAATTTTGGCGCCGGAACCAGCTCGATACGATGAAAATTGACCAAGTTATGATTTTCTGAACATGACGCAAATAAACTTCTGTCACAAATTTTCTGTGCGAAAATACTTGATAAATCCACATTTTTGAAGACCTTCTGATCAAAATTGGCTTCCAGCCGTGAGAGATGAAAACGTAGATAATGTCAAGACGGAATTTTGGCCACCGGAACAGGTTCAAAACGAGCCACGATCTTCAAGTTATGAATTTTTTAGCGCATAAAAACTGCACTTTCAACACACTTTTTCACCATATTTCTTCGAGAAAACTCACACATTCGGATACCTTCTTTAAAGAATTGACTCTTGAGCCGAACCTGAATTTTAGAATATGTTATCAGAGATATCTTGGCGAAAGAATACCTGAATATGACGCGCCGGGTTGGACTTGTGAATTTTTCTTGAAATATTTTGAGAAATATGGGAGGGCAAATTTTGGGGTACAACAGCGATCCAGGCAAAAGTTAGGGAATTAAAGCATATGACTGTGTCTCGTCGGATCACTTTAAAGAACAATCTCTTTATCAACAAGCTCCGAGTTTTTGATCAATCCAATCATCGGTAGACGAAGCAGTGAATGGGCAAGATATTCAGAGTTGTGAAGGCTATAACAGAATAGGAATCCCATGGAATTGTTACACATAGCCATCTTTCTTTTGTATAAAGTTTTCAATATTTTACGACAACATCCTCTTACTAGGATGCCTGTCTCCTTTGTACAAAGACACTCATAGAAAGTTAATACAAATACTTTTCCAAATACAGAAATTTGCTTTGTCTTCTTTTTGCTTTTCTACACTTATGTTTTATTTGAGAAACGTCCAATGTTTTGTTAAATAGGCATATGCATTTGAACATAATCATTTCCTTACAAATCAAGAAAGATGATTACTGATAGGTTGAAGGTACGAATAGATATCTTGATGCCCTTTCAGAAGGAATCCCTAGCAAGAATTAAACTCCAAATTCCTCAACAAAGTCAAAATCCAGAACTTAATTCCCCAAACAGAGTTAAACTTCAGGATCCTCAGCAGAACAAAAGCTTTCTCAAAACTGATTTCCCCAGCCAGAGAGCCTTCCAGAACTCAATTCCCCTTAGAGTTAAGTTTTAGTATCCCCAGTGGAGCCTTAAAAATCTGAAAATCCTATCCCTAGTTGAAGTCAAAACTACCAATCCCCAGCGGAGCTAAAACTTCCAACTATCAATCCCCAGCGGAACCAGACTAGTGAACCTTCTCCCCACAGAGACACTTCCCACCAGACTGAAGATTCTCAGTCTTACGTCTCCAGCATAAGTCTACCAGGTTCTGGACTCCCCAGTAGAGATCATCAGAATTCTCTTGCCCCGCAAGTCACCAAGGAGTTCTGTGATCGGTGGAAATAGAACTGACCGTTTTAAAGCTGGTTCGCGAAATGTCGCGGTAAGCAAGAGTCGCCACCGTCTTTTATGTTCTCCAACATGGAAAGGACAAAAGCATAGCAAAATTCCTTTTCGAGATATTTCTCGGTTCGGGAGGTAGATTTATAGAAAGGGAAGGTGTTAGCACCCTTTCTATCCGTGGTTATCCACGGGCTCTTAGGTACTTGCTCACTATGTTTTCAAAATTTGTTTGCTTTTCAAGTGTGGGTGGGTTTTGAAAAAGTTTAGTCTGGAAAACTTCTAGGTAACTCTTGTATCTGTCCTCAAGAGTGTATGAAGTATTTGTTTGAAAACTTTTTGAAAGTGTGAGTGCGAAAAGTTTGTTTTTGTTTTTTGAAAGAGCAAGTACCCAGAACAAATCTACCTACTCTAAGGAATTAAGCTGTGTAAGAGTCCTTTAGACAGTACTATCCCACTATTGAGAAGTAGGTAGCACCGTCGTTGGAGTTATTCGGGTCAATTCGATTATAAGGGACATGTGTCGTCACCAAAGCAATAGTAGGATGCCTTAGCGGTAACCCTAATATCCTAGATCCTTTTTATCCAAGGCAACCGTTTCGAGGCAACTGGATCTTTAGACAGGAGGGCGACCTCTAAAACACGCTATACTTGATGACCACGTCGAGGCAACCAGTGAGGCGTACCCTAGGAGTGGCATGTGCATGTGTGTTGTTTCAGTTTATATTTATCTTTGCACATGTTATTTGTGAGCTACGGGTTGATTTTATTTGTCAAGCAAGTCTTGCATGCATAATTAACAGTTTAATAGTTTGCGGGAAATAAAGTGCGAAAAAGTAAATCTACGCTATTACAAGGCGCGGGTCTATACATCGCCAAAAACAAAACCCGTTTGGAAAATAAAGAAAGCGATAAAGCCTAATTAACTATTACATCCTTGGAAACAGATACATAAATATGATCAAATAAATAATGAATTAAAAATATGCGCGCGAAAGAATTGAATCGGGTCGTCCTTAGGGTTTTGACCCTTTTTGAGAAAAGAATTGAATTTGTCCTTTTTTGCAATTAATGAAATATTAAACCTAATCTACTAATTATTTAATTAATTAAAAGAAAAAGTATTTTTGTGTTTTTTATATTTTAATGAAAATAAAAATAAAAGAAATTAAAAGTCAAATGAAAAACCCTAATTCTAATCTATTTTATTTATTGTGAAAAATAGTCAAAATTAATCTAATTAAACTAAATCAATTTGGTTAGTATTTATTTACAAAATAATAATTAAGGTAAAATTAATAATAATAATAATAATAAAATATTGTTTTATGAATTAATTATGAAAATAATTATTTGTTAGTTAATAATAATAATGATAATAATTATAATTAAAAGAAAATGAAAAGAAAGAAAATAAAAGAGAAAATAGAAACCAGGGGGGTTGATGGACCCATTAGGAGGTGAGTTTAGAAATTCTGGCCCATTAAGAATCAGGCCACGTTTGACTTTTGTAATCAGCTGTACCAACATTGACTGAGGATCATGGTAGTTATCATCTCCTGGCCTTTGGATGCGTGCCTGTAGCCACTTGGCATGTTGAGCGCTGGAGGTATATGGTGAAGCCTCTCATGAAGCCTGCATGTAATTATATTATGAAAAACAATATAGTAATTTTGGGGGACCTGGGGATCGAACCCAGGTCCCAATGGTGACCAGCCACATCAACTTCCACTAAGCCAAGCGCCTGTATTTGTTATTATAATAACTAATGGATATAATATATGAAACGTATCAATTATGCTGGAAAGAGAAAAAAAAACGCGCGTAGTTTGAATGCTCCACTCCCACGCTTCCACGTCTTGTCTTCTTTGCTGAAACCTGCAAAATACAAATCAAATAGCAGGGGTTTTTAACCCCCACAACCTGCATCCACAGAAAATAGTGAATAGGCATGTGCTGTACATAAATTGTTCGCGAGGGTGGTTCTAGATTCGTCTGGTTGCAACGATTACAACCATGGGCATCATGAGGCTTAATTTTACTTGGTTTATAAAGCCCCAAATCTAGAACTCAAAAACCCTAGATTTCGTTCATGGTGATTTCTGTTTCAGTGCATTTTAATGCAATTAACCTATGCCAAAAGTTTCCTGTGGATTCAAGCAACACAATACAACCAAAAAATCATGTTAATGATGCATAAATTTAGAGTTACGATTCTGAAAAAAAGTGACAAACCGAGGGACTGTTCTTGCGTGAATTTTGAGCTTTAAGGCTTGTTTTTTATTGCTACACGCTTCTGGGAATCCCTGCAATAGATTAGAATCAAGAGAAAGCTTTGAATCGTGATGGAAGGCACAAAACAGTTTTCACTTTTTCTTGGTTTTTTCCAATGTTGCTTATGGTGTTTTTGCAGCAATTTGCACGTGAATGACATTAGGGTTTGGTTATGCATATGTAATGGAAGGGAATTAGGTCAAGTCTTGGCCCAAAGATCCATGGAATTCATGTTTTCAATATTTGATTTTCAATCAAATCTTTTTGCATATTTTTGATTGAAAAACCTTGCCAAATTGATAGATTCTTGTCCCCTTGATGTGTACACGAAATCTCCAGCTTGTCTTGAGCTTATTTGCTTCACAAAAGATTTGAAAAAAACATATCTTTGAATTTCCTACATTTTAAATTAATTAAAGGAATTAAAATCAATTAAAAATCCAATTAATTAATAAAAAATAAGAAACTAAATTCAAGTAGGCTCAATGGGTCGTGCATAAGCTTTGGACAAAGTTTCAAGAAGGAATTTGAGGCCCATTAGCAAAAAGGATGTGTTTTGAGCAAAGTTGACTTTTGCAAATTCACAAAAATTTCCCAACTTCTCCAATGCATATCTTGCTCAATTTTGATCATATGAACATGTTCTTGGACATTTTGGAAAGGTCTTGAAGTCCGCTAACCAATTCCTTTGGTCCCATGTCATTTGGATTTACCAATCTCAAGTTATGGTCTTTGACTTAAAGTGCCTTTTTGTTGACTTTTGAAATTGACCTATAATGTAGAAATTGATAACTTTTTGTGAGAGCATTTATTGGACTTGGAATGTGAAGATGAGTTGTAGGAAATGTCATCCCCTTTAAAATGAGCATTGTATGGGATTTTTATGATTAACCATGAAAAAGTTATGCTCTGGTCAAGTTACAGTTGACTTTTTTGCTGTCCAAAAATAGTAACTTTTGCATCTTTGATGATTTTTGAGCCATGCTTGTGGAATCATGATCAAGACTTGATAAAATGATGATTGTGGCCTCAAAATAAGATGTTGACCAAAAAAATTGACTTTTGACTGTAAAATGACCATTTTGCCCCTGTAGTTGATTGTGAACCAAATAGGACTTTTGACTGTGCAATTTGATGCTGTGAGTTTTGAAACTTGGCATGTAGATGCTTGGCAATGTATATAGGCCTATGGGACTTGACTGAGCCATTAAAAATATCAAATTCCTTGAAGGAAACAAAACCCTAATTTTGACTGGCTTAGGATGATGTTTGACTGTGCAATCTTTGAGAAGTCTTGAACCATTTGAAGATGATTCTTGCCAAACCTTGAGGAATATGGGAGGGCAAATTTTGGGGTACAACAGTTGCCCCTGTTCAATCTTCTTAAACCTGAGGATGTAGATTGGCTTGCGTGCCTTTCGTGATCCGAAGGTGGAAGATGATTGAACACTAAAGTGCCCAAAAATTTGCACTCGCATAGTGTGATACCAGCAATGTGATGGCGGGAATGGGCTTACAGATGCCATTTGGAGATATGATGGATAGGAGGATGGGCTTATAGATTCCATCTGGAGATGTGACCGAATCTTGTCGGGAATGGGCTTATAGATGCCATTTGGAAATATAATGGATGGTTGTGGAGATGGGCTTAAAGATGCCATCTGGAGATGTCGATCGCGTAAGAGATTCCTTAGCGAGAACTTGCGTACCTGAGAAAGAAAGATAATTTCCTGGCTTGCTACAGGTGTTGATCTTCAATCTCTTCGTGTAGATATGCCCTGGCTAGATACATGTATCAAATCTGGAATTAGTCGCTCACAGATATGCCCTGGCTAGATACAGGTATCGAATCTCTAAACTCTTCATGCAGATATGCCCTGGCTAGATACATGTATCTACAATCAATCACTCACAGATATGCCCTGGCTAGATACAGGTATCGAATCTAGAACTCAACAAAGGTTGATGGGTTGTCTCTACTGACAGGTTATCTCAGAAAAATCTTTAGGGATTGATTTAACTGAACTATGGGAAGTTTTATCTTCTTTGAAGAGTTGTCTCTTTTAACAGTTTGTCTTCATGGGCGAGTTATCTTTATTGCCAGGTTGTCTTTATGGACGAGTTGTCTTCAACGACAGGTTGTCTTAAATGACGGGTGTCTACATTGACGGGTGTCTACACTAACGGGTGTCTATATTGATGGGTGTCTATATTGATGGGTGTTTATAATGACGGGTGTCTATATTGACGGGTGTCTATATTGACGGATGTCTAAAATGACGGGTGTCTAAAATGATGGGTGTCTATAACGACGGGTGTCTATAATGACGGGTGTCTATAATGACGGGTGTCTATATTGACGGGTGTCTATAATGACGGGTGTCTATAATGACGGGTGTCTATATTGACGGGTGTCTATAATGACGGGTGTCTATATTGACGGGTGTCTACACTGACGAGTGTCTATAATGACGGGTGTCTACACTGACGGGTGTCTATAATGACGGGTGTCTATATTGACGGGTGTCTATAATGACGGGTGTCTATAATGACGAGTGTCTATATTAACGGGTGTCTATAATAACGGGTGTCTATATTGACGGGTGTCTACACTGACGGGTGTCTATAATGACGGGTGTCTACACTGACGGGTGTCTATAATGACGGGTGTCTATATTGACGGGTGTCTATAATGACGGGTGTCTAAAATGATGGGTGTCTATAATGACGGGTGTCTATAATGACGGGTGTCTATAATGACGAGTTGTCTTCAATGACGAGTTGTCTTCAATGACGAGTTGTCTTCAATGACGAGTTGTCTTCAATGACGAGTTGTCTTCAATGACGAGTTGTCTTCAATGACGAGTTGTCTTCAATGATGAGTTGTCTTCAATGACGAGTTGTCTTCAATGACGAGTTGTCTTTAATGACATGTTTACATTAGAAAGATCTTTAAGAATTGATTTAACTGGATTTGTCTTCTTTGATTGGATTTGTCTTTATTGACTGAATTTGTCTTTACTGACTGAATTTGTCTTTACTGACTGAATTTAGAGTTTAACTGCATCTTTCCTGAAAGGTAGAGGTCCGTCATATGCAATGCATGATATGGATCAAGCAATGATGTTCTCAACATAAATGAGATTGTATGATATGATGCGTATACGCAGGTATCATGATGTATGACAATGTGATGTAAATGTATTTTCGTTTGGGAAAATAAATTCTTGACGAATGCCGAGAAGTTTGTTGAATCCTGGGCTGATGTTGAAGAGTGGGGTTCTTCGTTTCTGCTGGGGATGATGAACAAAGATGTTTGCCAGAATAAACCAGTAGGAGAAGATGACTCCGTTGGGGGATAAACTGGTGAAGATATTACCCTGCGGGGAATTACTCTGTGGGAAGAGATACTTCGCTGAGGTTTTAACGATAATTCCACTGGGGATTCCGTTGATAAGCTCTGTTGGGGATTTTGATGAACTCCGCTGGGGAATAGGAAGAACTTCACCGAGGACGATCTTTCCGTGGTAGTTAGTTGAGGATAACCCAATTATAGGCTCTGGTGGGGAATAACCTTTGAATATGGTCGGGGAGAGATGTTTGCACTCTGCAGGGGACCAGCTTTCGGAATCTACTGGGGAGATGGTTTAACTCTCCTGGGGAAACTTTTGAGGACAGGGCTCCACTGGGGGTATCCTGTATTCCGCCGGGGAACAATCTTATATTTTGTCGAGGAATTTTAAGATCTTCGGGGATACTTGCTGAGGAACATCTGCATACTCCGCTGGGGAATGTTGAGATCTTCTGGGGATATCCAACTTCCTTAGGGCTGACAGTGGCCTAACTCTGCTCGGGGAGAGTGTTGCTGATTTGCTGGGGGATACCGTGCCTTTTTAGGGCTGATGAGAGACCAACTCTGCTTGAGGAGAGTATTGCTGAATCTTGTCTTACCCTGCGGGGAGTGAAGGTATCTTGGTCGTATTCTTCAGCCGAACTTACCTTGGTACCTTGGTTGACAGAGCAGTTTGTGCAGTTCAGACAATTCTTACTGCCCCAGTTTCTGCGGGAGAAGAAGGCCTGCGGAGGAGCTTGATAACTGCCGATTGACAAATCTTCTTCTGGTAGGCCAGTGACGAGATGACGGGACATAGTCGTACGCTTTGATCCCTAATTTTTGCCTGGACCGCCCTTTCGGGTTTTCAGTCCATCGGGATACCCTTTTTTGCCCAAGCCGCCTTTTCAGGTTTTCGACTTGCCGGGTGTACAAATTTTTCATTTTCGTCCCTTATTTTTGCCCGAACCCTTTTGGTTCGCCGGGAAGCCCTTATTTTTGCCCAGGTGATAACGCAATTTTATATAGTATATTTGATTTAATTTTCATAGGTAATGTTAGTATTTTTATCTAATTATTCCATTTTATTTCCATATTACGCCGGTATTTCTATTGTTTCAGGTATTTTATTTTAATTAGACAAATCGAGCAAAGTGAAGAAATTCAAGAGTTATTGGACTAAAGGTGCAAGAAATGAAGAGAAGGGGTGTGCAAAGCAATGATGATGGATCAAAAAGAGTCTATTACCTCCAAACGGGCCCAATAGAATTCAAACCCACGCAGCAAGAAAAACCTAAAAGCGCATGCAAGAGTGAGACGCACGTCTCAACTCTCTTCCTACAATTGAGGCGCCCGCCTCAGACTTTCCCCTTAGTGGGAGGCGCCCGTCTCAGCATAGTCAAAGGAAGAAAAAGTCAATTGGGGCGCCCGTCTCAACGTGGGCAAGTAAGAAGAGAAATTCAAGGACACGTGGGACACGAACATATCTGAAGAGGTGGTTACGTTCAAAGACTATAAGAAGACATGAGAAAGTGAAAATTGAGACCCGTTTTTTGCTTAGAATTTTTTCCAGTTTTCAGAATTTTACTTTCATTGCAATTTACTAGTTTCCAGTATAATTCGATTCCTAGTAGCATTTATTTCCAGCCAATTTTCTTTTCCTTTTCGAATACTTAGAATTTACTCCCGTTGAAGAACGAAGATTCTGTACGGATTGATTCAAGCTTCGAAGATTGTTTCCAGCATTATTTAATTCAGGTTCTTTATTTATATCAATTAATTAATTATTTGCATGAGAATAATTATTTAGCCATGAATTTATTTATGATCATTAATTCCTTTAATGTATCCATGTCCGTTTTTCTGAGTATGTCTGGCTAAATTATTTAAATATCGGTATGTAACGAGTTAATTCGAATGGATCCGGAATAAACAGGCTTGATTATATTTCATAAAATAAACACTTTTTCTGATTTAGTTATCTAGTTTATTTTGTTAAAAAGGTTTAGAAACCAACAGAGCGACAGTTTGAGGTTAATAAACCGACTAAGATTAGAAACCAACAGAGCGACAGTTTGAGGTTTAGAATCAGATAGTAGATGCTAGGTATTGTTTTTAAAGACTGCGACAGCGTTTTAAAACCAATTAAACTTTATTTATTTTCAAAAAGTAATTTTAAAATCAATGGGATGGTGAAAGCGTACATTAGAGTTTAAAATTATAATTTACTTCAATAGAGCGAAAGTTTGAGAATAGATTTTTGAATAAATACTTTTTGCTGAAAAAGATATTATTATCACTTTTAGAAAATGAGCCTGTAGAAAGCCGGATTCTTTAGCGTTAACGACGTACATACCGATATTCGCATTATTATTATTTCAATTAGAATTAAGTTTTATTACCCGAAAATTCCCCAATTTAATTATTCGATAGCTATAGCTTTACACAGTAGTTTAGGTTACGTTAGTTCGATTTATAGTCCCTTAGGTTCGATATCTTTTAAAACTACGCGATAGGGCTGTATACTTGCAGTCTCCCAATTAATTTAGACGATAAAGTCGCGATCAAGTTTTTGGCGCCGTTGTCGGGGACTATTTAAGTCGATATCGTAATTTTATTACGAAGTATAGACTATAGCAACTATTTCTTTTCCCTCTGTGTATGCCAAATACTCGCTCTCAAGACGCGCCTTTGCATATACCTATATACGATATCGAGCGTTACCTTAGATTAAGGAGACGAATTCAAGAGTATTTAAAACGCAACAACCTTCCTCCGACCAAACTTCCTGACGTTGAAGAACTCAAGAAGATGGCTGATCCTGATGCTCCTGCTCCTCGTCCTCTTAAGGACTACGCTGTTCCTTCTCAAGCAGAGCCTCACAATAGTATTGCTGCTCCTGCTATCGCTCGAAACGATTTCGAGCTAAAACCTTTGCTTCTTTTCGCCGTTCAGCAGAACCAGTTTTCTGGAGCTCCTACTGACGACCCGAATCTTCATCTGTCAGTGTTTGTGCAGTACGCAGACACTGTAAAAGCGAATGGTGTTAACCCCGAGGCGATACGATTGCGCCTATTCCCTTTTTCTCTCAGAGACAGAGCTCGCGCATGGCTCCAATCTCTTCCTTCCAACTCAATCACCACATGGGATGAGTTGAAGAAAGTCTTCTTGGCTAGATATTTTCCTCCAAGCAAAACTGCCATGCTCAGAGCCAATATCAATGGTTTCATACAAAAAGACAACGAATCACTCTTTGAAGCTTGGGAACGTTATAAGGACATGCTTAGACTCTGTCCTCATCATGGTTTAGAAGAATGGCTGATCATTCACACGTTCTACAATGGTCTCTTGTATAATACGAGATTGACTATAGACGCCGCAGCTGGTGGCGCACTGATGAATAAACCATATACTGAAGCAAGACAACTTATCGAAAGCATGGCTCAAAACCATTACCAATGGGGTACGGAGAGAGTTAGCGTAGAGAAATCTCAAACAAAAGGTGCCATGGTTGAAGTGAATAGTCTGGATGAAGTCAACGCTAAAGTGGAAGCTCTCACTCAAAAGCTCGAGAATCTTACCACCACTCCCGCAGCTACTGTTGCTGCAATTGCTCAAACTTGCGACTTATGTGGTATTCAATCACATCTTGCTCCAGAATGCCCACTTTTAACAGGAGTTCCAGTTGAACAAGCGAATTACGTACAGGGTAATCCTTACAGCAACACATATAACCCTGGCTGGAAGAATCATCCTAATTTTTCATACAAGAATAACAACGCGTTATACGCACCTGGACAAGCTCCTGCTACACCACCTGGTTATCCTAAGGCTATCCCAAATCATCCTAATAATGGTCCTAACACGTCTAATGCTCCTAGGAAGTCTAATTTGGAAGTCATGATAGAGCACTACATCGCTGCTCAAAACCAAACCAATAATGCTCAATCCCAGACTAATAAGGAGGTTCAAAATCAGAATATACACATTAATGAGCAGATGAAGCAATTATCTAACAAGCTTGACGCTTTAGCTACACATAATAAAATGTTAGAAACACAAATCTCTCAAGTAGCTCAACAACAAGCGGCTTCTGCTGCTCCTGCTGGCTCATTTCCTGGACAGCCTCAACCTAATCCCAAAGGACATGCAAATGCTGTTATCTTGAGAAGCGGAACAGAGTATGATGGACCTGAAGATCCCAGAAATAATAGCCCAGCTATGCAACAAAACTATGACAAACAATCTGAAACTAAAGATAAAGAAGAAAAAGAAAATCAGAGAGATAATAATGAAGATACCACGCAAAAAGACGAAATTTATGTACCCCCACCACCTTATAAGCCTCGTATCCCATATCCTCAAAGGTTAGCTAAAACTAAGAATGTGGGTCAATTCAAGAAATTCGTGGATCTTCTTAAACAACTTAATGTCACAATTCCTTTTACCGAAGCTATAACTCAAATGCCATCCTACGCTAAATTCCTTAAAGAGATTCTGTCCAATAAGAAAAAGCTAGAAGATAATGAAACTGTCATGCTTACTGCTGAATGTAGCGCAATTATTCAAGACACAATGCCTCCTAAACTCAAAGACCCTGGAAGTTTCTCTATTCCATGTGTAATTGGCAAATTTGTCATAGATAAAGCTTTATGTGATCTTGGAGCTAGTATAAGTGTGATGCCGTTATCTATATGCAAGAAACTTGAAATGGGAGAACTCAGACCAACCAAAATGTCCGTTCAATTAGCAGATAGGTCAATTAAATATCCTGCAGGAGTTCTCGAGAATGTTCCTGTACGCATTGGCCAATTCTATATACCAACCGATTTCATTATCATGGACATAAGGGAAGACGAAGTTACCCCAATCATTCTTGGAAGGCCTTTCTTAGCTACATTCGGTGCAATTATAGATGTAAAAAGAGGAAAACTTACTTTTGAAGTAGGTGAAGAGAAAATCGAATTTATCCTCTCTCAATTCCTGAAAGCACCTGCAATTGAAGATACTTGTTACTTCATGGATATCATCGATGAATGTATAAAAGAAGCTGAGCTTGAAAATGAAGACAATCTCGATGAAAATCTGATTAGTAATCTAAGTGAATGCTTAGTTATAGCACCAGATCCTACACAATATTTAAGGAAACCATCCCTAGAACTCAAAACACTTCCTAAAAATCTAAGATATGAATTCCTAGATTCCGAGCTTGAACGACCAGTGATAGTCAACGCAGAACTTGGCGAAACCGAAACTGAAAAACTTTTACAAACTCTGAGAAAATATCCAACAGCCTTAGGATATAATATCACTGATCTTAAAGGAATAAGTCCCTCTATCTGTATGCATCTCATTATGCTAGAAGAAGATTGTAAAACTTCAAGAGAACACCAGAGGAGACTAAACCCGATTATGAGCGAGGTTGTGAAAAAGGAAGTTATGAAGTTATTAGAAGCAGGAATCATATATCCTATATCCGATAGCAAATGGGTTAGTCCTGTGCATGTTGTACCTAAGAAAGGAGGTGTCACAGTAGTCGAAAATGAGAAAGGAGAAATCATAACTAAAAGAGTCGAATCTGGATGGAGGATGTGCATCGATTATCGTAAACTTAACAAAGCCACCAGAAAAGATCATTTCCCTTTACCATTTATTGATCAAATGTTAGAACGTTTAGCTAAACACTCTCATTTCTGTTTCTTGGACGGTTATTCGGGTTTCTTTCAGATACCTATTCATCCTAATGACCAAGAGAAAATAACTTTCACATGCCCTTTTGGAACCTTTGCTTATAGAAGAATGCCATTTGGTTTATGCAATGCTCCTGCAACTTTTCAAAGATGTATGATGGCAATATTTACTGATTTTCTGGACAATATTATGGAAGTCTTCATGGACGATTTTTCCGTCTGTGGACAAAGCTTTGAAGAATGTTTAGAAAATTTAGAAAGGATATTAGAACGTTGTGTGAAGGTTAATCTAGTACTTAATTGGGAGAAATGCCATTTTATGGTACAAGAAGGAATTGTTTTAGGACACATTATATCCAAAAGAGGAATTGAAGTCGATTCTGCTAAAATCGAAGTTATTGAAAACCTTCAACCTCCGAAAACTGTTAGAGAAATCCGAAGCTTTTTAGGACACGCCGGTTTTTATCGAAGATTCATTAAAGATTTCTCCAAGATAACTAAACCCCTAACTGAGCTATTAATGAAAGACGCTGAATTTATCTTCGACGAAAAATGTTTAGAAGCATTTCAAACACTTAAGAAAGCATTAATTTCTGCGCCTATAATGCAAACTCCAGATTGGAATGAACCCTTTGAAATAATGTGTGACGCAAGCGACTATGCCGTAGGAGCTGTTTTAGGACAGCGAAAGGATAAAAGACTCCACGTCATATATTATGCAAGCAGAACCCTGGACGAAGCGCAGATGAATTATGCTACAACCGAGAAAGAATTCTTAGCAGTGATCTTCGCATTAGACAAGTTTCGTTCCTACTTAGTAGGATCCAAAATAATCATATACACTGATCATGCTGCTATTAGATATCTCCTAACCAAAAAGGACGCTAAACCTAGACTCCTGAGATGGATATTGCTACTGCAAGAGTTTGATTTAGAAATCAAAGATAAGAAAGGAACCGAAAACGTGGTAGCAGATCATCTCTCTAGACTAGAAAATCTTAAACATGAACAAGTGCCGATCGATGATGAATTCCAGTATGATAAACTAATTGCCCACTTGGAAGACACAGAACCAGACAAACTTATGGAGACCACCTTACCCGTCTCCTCAGTGCCTTGGTATGCCGATTTCGTAAACTACCTCGCTGCAGGCGTTTTACCACCTGAACTTACCTACCAACAGAAGAAGAAATTCTTCCATGATCTTAAACAGTATTATTGGGACGAACCTTTACTTTTCAAGAGAGGTCCCGATGGAATTTTTCGCCGATGTGTGCCAGAAGAAGAAATTGAAAACATTATAAAACACTGTCATTCTGCACCTTACGGCGGGCATGCGAGTACATCCAAAACTTGTGCAAAGATTTTACAATCCGGCCTCTATTGGCCTAATTTATGGAAAGACGTACATGCCACCATCTTAAAATGCGACCGGTGCCAACGCACCGGTAATATATCTAGACGTGACGAAATGCCACAAAAAGGCATTTTAGAAGTCGAAATCTTTGATGTGTGGGGGATAGACTTTATGGGACCCTTTCCATCTTCATCTGGCAACAAGTATATACTCGTGGCTATGGATTATGTCTCAAAATGGATCGAAGCTATAGCTTCTCCAACAAATGACACCCGAGTGGTAATTAAGCTGTTCAAGAACATAATTTTTCCTAGGTTCGGTATACCCAGACTCGTTATAAGTGATGGTGGATCTCATTTCATTTCCAAAATCTTTGAAAAATTATTAGGAAAATATGGAGTTCGACATCGCATAGCTACACCTTACCATCCTCAAACTAGCGGACAAGTTGAAATTTCAAATCGCGAGATAAAACAAATCCTTGAAAAAACCGTCGCTACGTCCAGAAAGGACTGGTCCTTTAAACTTCACGAAGCTTTATGGGCTTATAGAACTGCCTATAAAACTCCCATCGGTACCACCCCTTTCAAGCTTATTTATGGTAAGTCATGCCATCTCCCAGTTGAGTTAGAACACAAGGCCTATTGGGCCATTAAGAATCTAAACTTAAGTTACAATGCCGCTGGAGAAAAGCGTATCCTGGATATTAATGAATTGGAAGAACTTAGACAGGATGCGTATGAAAATGCTAGGATTTACAAAGAGCGCACAAAGAAATGGCACGATAAGCATATATCTAGGAAGAATTTTAACATCGGTGACTTAGTATTATTATTTAACTCACGATTAAAATTATTTCCTGGAAAATTACGATCTAGATGGTCCGGACCTTTTGAAATAACTCGAGTTTATCCAAATGGTGCGATAGAGATTAAGGGACCTTCGATTGAACCGTTCATAGTAAACGGGCAGCGTTTAAAACATTACCATCTAAATGAACTCGAGGGAACTTCTCAAACGATAAGTCTAGACGAGCCACACGCTCGATTAAAAGCCTAGTTTTTAGTCTTATTTGTCGAGCTTACGACATAAAACAAAGCGCTTTGTGGGAGACAACCCACCCCTTTTTTATTTATTTTTCTTATTTTTTATTTTCCTTCTTCTTATTTTTTTCATTTCTTCTTTAGTCTATTTTTAACGAAAACAAAAAGAAAAAAATATGTCTCTATTTCTTTATCTATTCATTGTATTTCTCCTCTTTGTCTTATTTCTTTCTATTCTATTTATTTTATTTCTTTCTTTCTTCTTATCGGCATTTTGGCCAATGCTGATCTTCTTTATTTTTCTTCTCGCCAGGCTATATTCTTGCTTCTTATTTCTCTTCCCGCTATGTCTCGAGTTGACAATATGCCAGTTAGTTTCAGAGGGAGAAATCAACGCACCAAATATGGAGTTTTATCCGAGCGTGAAATGCTACCCACTATCTACCCTCATCACGGTGCTATGACTGCTCTTGGTATTCGTGATAGTGGGCTTTTTCTGCTGAATCAGATTGGGTGGGATAGTTCACGCTTTATGACTTGCTATGCCACTTATCGGAACCTTACTTTGGAGTTCCTCAGCTCTTTGATGTACTTTCCTACTCATGGTTTCGCTTTACGCCGTGGGCTGATTATCTTCAGACTTTTTGGCATCACTTTCAAGTTTAACCATAAAGAATTGGGTGAGCTTCTTGGTCTTCCTAATGGCATAGGAGTTTATCATGAAACTCAGGAGGAGTGCCTTGGATTTAGAGAGCTTGACTATTTTTGGGGGTCTATTTCTGGAATCCTTAACCCTGAGCCCGAGGACTTTGTATCAGAGAATATCCACAACCCGGCCTTCAGGTATTTCCATAAGATTCTGGCCCACACCATTTTTGGAAAACCCCAGAATGTCACTACTGTCTCTAAAGATGAGCTGTTTATCATGTATTGTGCTTCGCAAAACCGTCCGGTTAATGCGATCACTTATCTGATCCGTACCTTTATGGATCTCATTGATACTGATCATGCACCCATTCGGATGGGAGGTCTCGTCACTATGATTGCAAATGTTGTTGGACCTCGACAATCCTTTAAGCATCTGAATGCTTTTACGGGTATTACTTGCATGACCATCGAGTTCTGTTTCAACACTGGTATAATAGGTGATCTTGGCCCGACTGAGTTTACCTTGTTGATTAATGGTAAAGTTATGCAGCTGTTTACCTTGCCTAACCCTGCTACGAGTGTGCATAACAAAGCCAACTGGCTTTTTGGTCTTGATCAGCAGCCTTCTCCGCCCCGCACTCCTGAGACTCCGCAAGATTATGAGGTTTTGGAAGATTCTAAGGAAGATCCCACTGCTCCTTCAGGTTATTATGATCTGGGCCCTCCTCAACATGACTCTACCGCTCACTCTGTTGCTCCTGACACTGTTATGCATGAGGCTCCTGCCACTGATTATGCCCCTGTCATCCACGCTCTCCAGGTGGAACATCAGGCTTTGAGGGATGATTTGACTAGTTTGCGAGCAGACTTCTTTGGTTTTATGGATACTGTTTCTGCGCAATTTCAAGAAGTTTTCTCCTATTTTCATTCTTCCTCCGCTCCTAAGGCAGGACCATGTAGTGGCTAGAGTTTTTAAGTAGTTCGTTATATTTAGCTTAGTTTGATTTTGTTAGGAATTACAACATTTTCGTTATGTCTTTTATGATTTACTTTCCAGACACATGATTCTGAAGATTGTAAGCAAATTTTGGGTCATCATTTTAAAAAGCCGTTCACGTTATTTCCCTATAATTATATTGCAGCTTAATATATTATATGTTATAAATATATTTTGTTATAGGAATATTAGTATTATTACATGCCTACTGGCATTCACGCGCCTAAGCCTATTCCCCAAACAAGCTGAGACGCACGCCTCAGCCTAACGCGCTGACAGGAGGCGCACGCCTCCAACTTCCCATGCAGCTTTGAGACGCACGCCTCACACGTGGTCTCCTATGTCAGGCGGGCGCCTCAGCTTTTGTCAGCTGGTCTTCCTGCATTTACCTGTCTTGCCCGTTTTCGTTTCCCCATTCACCCCATTAACTCCTATTCAACACTCTTTATTCCCATTCAAACTATATTCCTTCCATTTCCCACCATTAATCTCCATTCAAATTTTCCCCTCCTTTTTCCAACACCCACTTATTATAATTTATCACTCTTAACTCTCCCTCCACTATAAATACCATTCATCATTCTTTCTATTCTCACAACATTTCTAACCATCTCCACCATTTCCTCTCCTACACCCATATTTTCTACCTTTTTTTCTTCTTCTACCCATCTCCATCTATGGCTCCACGAAACAACCAACGACAAGTTAAGCCCGACCGACCACCACCCGACCTATCCAATATCATTTTCCGCGACAACGACGACGGCCAACAACTACAAAAATATACCAAATTCTATACCCGTTCCGTCGTCCCTACAAAATACATAAGTTCGGAATGTTTGGAAACCTTAGGAATGACCGATAGCATCGTATTAATGCTCAATAACACCGGTTTAACCAGTCTATGCACAAACCCATGTCCAACGTATGAACCACTCGTGCTTGAATTTCTTAGCTCCTTCTCTTACATAACACCCGTCGACGATCCCTACACAATCGGAACCGCCAACTTCCGCATGTTCAACCAAGAGTACTCTCTTGATCAAGAAAGAGTCGCCGAACTCTTATCTTTCACTCGCGGCGAGCATGTTCACTACAAACCTTTCGACGATGACAACGATCTTTCTTGGGATCAAGTCGGCTTCTCCTTATGGAATGATCTAACCGGTCAAACAACGGAAAGTTGGTGCGACCTCTATGCTTCTCAAATCCATAACCCATCATTAAGGTACTTTCACCGCGTTCTTGCTAACACCATCTTTGGTCGGACCAATAATCACAAGGTCAACCAAAATGAGTTGTTCATCATTTTCTGTGCCCTTAATGGTCAGGCTGTCAACGTCGCTCCTTTCATGCTCAGTCACATCCACACATGCGCGAATGCCGCAGGTACTAATCCCTTTGTTTTTGGAGGCATCATCACCTCTTTAGCATTTGCTTTGGGCCTTTCCGCCGAGCTACTTTCTTTGTTACCATATATGATGCCAGCCACTCTTCTCGATGTCATCTATTGCTGAGATTCCCACATAATCTCTCCAAGACATGATGGCCGGTTTACATTGGTGATAAATCGTCGTCCAATTCCTGATATTGTGTTACCTTGTCCAAATCGTATCGACGTCCGAGTCCGCGCAAATTGGCGTTATGCTCTCGATGCACCTGCCGCCCAACAACCCGATAATCTCGCTGCAAATTTCGCAGCCATGCAGGCTCATATGCTTCGTCAAGATCAGTTGTTCCATGCAATGCAACAGAACCAAGCTGAGACTTTACATCTCATACAGGAAGTACAACGTGATCAACAAGAGATGCGACGCGAACAGCAACAATATGCTTTTCGCCATGATCGTAACCTCGAATCCTTACAAGCTCGCATAGCAGACGCACTTCATCTAAATGATTCTACTTCTGACGTCGGACGAAGACCTCGTACTAGAGGACGAAGAACAAGAGCTCATGATTCCCAAAGCCACGAGTGATCGCCTTTCTCTTTTCATCTGCTTCTCCTTTGTTTTTTTTTATCGCATTGAGGACATTGCTCCTTTTAAGTATGGGGGAGTCAGATCATTTCCTTGTTCATTTCCATTTCCCTTGCTCACTTTGTAGTATTTTCTCGTTTTATTTCTTTTCTTGTATTGCAAAATTTCAATTCAATAAAATACTTATTTATGCAAATTTTAATCTCTTATACAAAAATTTAAATTTGTGCTTACTCGAATTTCCCCTATTTCTTGAGCCATAACGAACAAAATATAACAATTTTAAACACGCATTTATAAAACATTACTCAATTAGTATTAAGGTTGCCTATTATAAACAAGAATTCGAGCAACTTAGCAAAATTGCTATCGTCTTAACACTTCAAAACCCCCGATGTGTTGGATCGATTTAAGTACTTATTATACCAAAACCTTTAAAACTTAGTTTTAGATTAGCCCCGAGTAGTTTATTAAGCAGTCGGCACCGCCATAAACACAAACTACGTGGAGAGCTGATGAATATAAGTGATTGATCAAATATTCTTAAGGAATTGCTTTTATCTGAAGATGCACTTATTAAGTTAGATGATCCTTACCAGATCATTTAATCCAACAGTTGCAGAAACTATAAATTTAAATGCATAATAATCCATTATAAATTGGTTCAGTGGTCCCTGGTGCTGAACTTGGTAGGGCGAATCACGATTCGATCCCCCGCAATTTTTAATTGGAAAAAGGGAGTACCATATGATTAAATTACCAGAACTCCTAGCTGGCTTACTAAGATCAAATTCACTAACCAGTTACTCCACTATGTGCGTGTAAGGTAAAGGGCTTAATGTGATTGCACTAGAATGAAAATGGGTGAAATAAAACATAGTAGTAGGTTAAGCTATAATGACATGACTTGAATTGGTCTGCCTAAATGGGATTATCCAGTGTTCCTACGGTAACTTTGGTGTTTAAAGTTCGACTTAAATTCTCTAACAAAATTTTTCCAATTAGCAACCTAGTACGAAGTGATGTATGTCCTTATATCTGTGTTTAACTGCGCGTCAGTGATTTTCACCTTTTTACTTTTGCTTGAGGACAAGCAACGGTTTAAGTATAGGGGAGTTTGATAACGCAATTTTATATAGTATATTTGATTTAATTTTCATAGGTAATGTTAGTATTTTTATCTAATTATTCCATTTTATTTCCATATTACGCCGGTATTTCTATTGTTTCAGGTATTTTATTTCTTTCTTTCTTCTTATCGGCATTTTGGCCAATGCTGATCTTCTTTATTTTTCTTCTCGCCAGGCTATATTCTTGCTTCTTATTTCTCTTCCCGCTATGTCTCGAGTTGAAAATATGCCAGTCGACCTAGCGGGTCTTTGATTATGCGCAGTATTTTTTCGACTATGTCCACGCTCTCAGGATGTAGGGAGGTGCCCCTGTTGTTGTGTTTGCCATGTGACCAGAAGATGTCTGACCATGCAAGATTCGTTGTGGAATCCATGTCCAATGCTCCAGTTAATTCAGGCGGAGATTTGCCCCTGGCTATTTGGCATCTTGGAGAGATTCTCTGAATCTTGACCTGACTGCCCCAGATGACGGACAATGATCATGCCGTGCCCCTTGATTGGAAGTGATTTTATTCACTAGATATTCTTCGTGCGAATTTCTCTGTTGTTCGAACAAAAAGTCATATGCAAACAATGTTATTTTAAAAATGCAAAGCTTATGTCTGTCTTGAATTTTTTGAAAATGTAGTTTTTTAATAAAACAAGCAAATTTTGTAAAATGTGATGTCAACTCAAGATTTTACATCGCCCTATAGGAGTCAGGATACCTTTGGTAACAGTATGCTTTCGAACTAACCCATGCTTCGGCTAGGACTTTTAAGGGTTATAGCGTGTCCTGGTTCACGGTTTAATAAACAAAGGATAAAGGCTCAAATTTTCTTTGTACCCACCCGCTCTTCGTGATGTTCTTCAAAACTAAACTCAGTTGATCGTGCATTAGACCTTGTTTGAGTCTTTGTCCTGATATTCCAATGATGGTTCGGATGCTGAAAGTTTATTTGGAATGGGCAGTCAGTTTTTGTTGAGGGTTTGTAGGACCTCTTTCTTTTTGATTTTGTTATCCCTATTTTTTTGCCTGAACTGTTTCTTTTTGTATTTACAGTCAGCGGGATGCCCCTGTTTTGTAAGTCTCCTTCATAGGTTTTGACTTATTGGGCTTTTATTTCTGAGATATAATGACTTCCTGTCTTTATGATTATTCGGAACCATCACTGTCTTTTGTTTTGTAAGGACTTCCTTGGTGCCATTCGTTGTGTACTTGGATCAGCTGAGAGAACTACCCTGCCCCAGGTTATAATTAAGGGTTTTAATTAATTTTTTTTTTGTGAAAAGAAAAAACTCCTACTTCTCTGGCTCGAAGGGGTTGACTAGGGATTATCTTCCTTATAACTCCAGTGTTTAGGAATTGAAACAATGCTTGTACCTCATCAGCGGGGTCTGTTCAAAAGCGTACTGTAAAGATCGTGGTATCGTTTTCGTCATCCTCCCTCAAAAGGCTTAGAATTGTTTTATCGAGAGTTGATCATCACAAAAATGGAAGCAGTTTTAAGCATAGTGAACATAATTACTTCAAAACAGACACGTGTAATGCATTAATGAAATAACAACGTTTGACATGAATAAAATGTTTGAACAATCAAAGAAAAATACAACTTGAACATTCGAATGAACAAATTTTTTTCAATCCTAGCCATGTTTTGGCAAGGGAGCAGTGATCACATTGGGAGCCTCGGGCGCTTCGAACTGGACCTCCTTTGCATCGATTAGGTCCTGAACCTTGTTCCTCAAAGTCCAACAATCATCTGTAGCATGCCCCGGGCTGTCATAGTGATAAGCGTAGCGGGCGTTGGGGTTATACCTTGAGGGTGTCTTGTTGGGATTCTTAGGAGGGTCCCTTAGAGCTACCAGATTGGTCTCCAGCAACCGTGGCAATATCTGGGACAAGGTCATACTGAGCCGAGTGAACTGCCTTTTAGGTCTCTCTTCCCTTTGTTGGTTGCGATGTTGAGGATCGCTGGCCGGTTTTGAAATAACCACCGCGTTGATAGCTTGGCGGTGTTCGGACCTATTATGCCCTCTTGAACCATAGACAACACTAGATTCTTTCTTGAACAGTTTCTTCTCAGTGTTCGAGGAGTCACCTTTCTGTATCTTCCCAGACTTGATACCAGCTTCTATCCTCTCACCAGTCAAGATCAGATCTGTAAACCCAGCAGAAGAATTCCCAATCAGATGGTTAAAGAACGGACCAGACAGGGTCCCCAGGAACATGTCAACGAGCTCACGGTCAGTCAAAGGTGGTTGCACCCTTCCAGCTAAGTCTCTCCACTTTTGCACATACTCCTTAAAACCTTCACTCGTCCCTAGTGACATACCCTGGAGTTGGGTACGCGTAGGAGCGAGGTCGGAATTGCACTGATACTGCTTGTAAAACGCGGTAGCCAAGTCCTCCCAGTTACG
The DNA here is from genome assembly GCA_948472305.1 of Vicia faba. Taxonomy (NCBI): domain Eukaryota; kingdom Viridiplantae; phylum Streptophyta; class Magnoliopsida; order Fabales; family Fabaceae; genus Vicia; species Vicia faba. The sequence continues at coordinate 1,298,145,553 of OX451738.1, forward strand.
AATACTGGCTCCATCCAGCTGATAGAACCATTCATGTTGAGTCCCTGAAAGACTATCCTGGAAGAAATGGATCCACAAATTCTTGTCAGCTGTATAAGGTTGGATCTTCCTTACATATGATCTGAGATGCAGCTTAGGACAGGAGGCCCCGTCGTACTTTGTAAAAGCAGGTGCCTTAAATTTACGGGGAATCACCACCCCAGAGGATAGACCTAGATCTTCGAAGTCCATACCGAGAACCTTCTGTATTTCCATGGCGCTCAAACGGTCTTCCAACTGTTTGTACTTGTCCTCCGCAGGAGGGTACTGTTCATCATTGAAATCCGTCTCGTTGTCGGAGACCACGGGACTAGGAACCCTTATCTCTTGGGGACTGTCTTTCCCTACAGATGAGATAGTCAGCTCAGCCTCATTCTGTAATCCATGCCCAGATCTGCGTCTAGGGTTGAACAAAACAGTCCTCTTCTTCTTCTTCTTCTTCTTCTGAATCAGAGTCTTCAACTCTTGTTGACCCTGGGCTAAGCTCATGACCAACTCTTGAAACTGGGCGTTCTGGTCCTGGAGGGCCTTGATAGCTTGTTCAGCGGATGGTTCAGGATTCATGATGGTTGCTGAAATAAACAGCGAAGAAGGTAAGTGACCTGTAATGGTACCTGTAATGTAATGATATGTATGATATGCATGCAATGTTTTCAAGGATCTCGCGGGGTAAACAAGAAAATTGTTAGAATTTGAATACGGTAGCTTGATTGAAGGAACTTCATGTTGTTGAGAGTCCTTCTTCAAGAGTCAAAGCTCACCATATCGAGTGGGTCATAGCCCCTGACTCAAGTTATCATGTTTTGATCTCCGAACAACCTTGGTTAGAGGAAAATAAGTCCCCTTTGCCCCTTGCTAGACATGTTGGTTCATCATGACCTGCATCGCAAACCCTTGAGATCCTTGAAATGGATTAGTCCTTATGCAGGATGTATGCAATGGTATGATGGTATGATGTTATGCTATGAGTGGAGTGATGTAAGTAAACCCTGTTATAAGTCCCGATTAAGGACTGTGAACAAAACCTGCAAGAAACTCACGTTGTCAGACAACAAGAATATGCAAGTAGTCAAGTTTGAAAGCATACAAGTCATACAAGACAGCCCTTAGAGTTCAGGCAAGCATGAGGTTTAGGTACTACCCTCTTTCGGTTTCGTTGGTTAAGACCTGTCCTAGAAAATAGTAACCGGGTTCTAGAGGATCTCAATATCACTGACTACCCTCAATCGATCATAACTCCAGCGTCGCAATCTTTTCTTGCGGCCAGAACCATCGCGAGAGTTTAGCCTCAATGAGTGTAGCATACTGCTACTGTTCTATGGCCAAGTTGGGTCAATTTAGGGTTCTAAGGTCGGTTGGTGCTTAATGACTCCTCAGAAGACCCATATTCTCCTCGTTGCAACACAAGGGATATCGGTACAGACCAAGGTGTCACACCAACGTAGCCACTGCTTCACCTGTGTCGGTCTACGCCGGACAGGTCCCTCACAGCTTATGCTGCCTAAAAGGGTATTCCCCAGATCCGGGTTAGGATCTATGAAACTCCGATGCAAACCCATAATATTAAAGCAATCAAGGCATACAATTGAAAACATAAGAGTGGTCTAATCCTAAGGTACACCTCACTTATTAAGTATCCCCAGCAGAGTCGCCAGTTCTGTGATTGGTGGAAATAAAACTGACTGTTTTAAAGCTGGTTCGCGAAATGTCGCGGTAAGCAAGAGTCTCCACCGTCTTTTATGTTCTCCAACATGGAAAGGACAAAAGCACAACAAAATTCCTTTTCGAGATATTTCTCGGTTCGGGAGGTAGATTTATAGAAAGGGAAGGTGTTAGCACCCTTTCTATCCGTGGTTATCCACGGGCTCTTAGGTACTTGCTCACTATGTTTTCAAAATTTGTTTGCTTTTCAAGTGTGGGTGGGTTTTGAAAATGTTTAGTCTGAAAAACTTCTAGGTAACTCTTGTATCTGTCCTCAAGAGTGTATGAAGTATTTGTTTGAAAACTTTTTGAAAGTGTGAGTGCGAAAAGTTTGTTTTTGTTTTTTGAAAGAGCAAGTACCCAGGAGAAATCTACCTACTCTAAGGAATTAAGATGTGTAAGAGTCCTTTAGACAGTACTATCCCACTATTGAGAAGTAGGTAGCACCGTCGTTGGAGTTATTCGGGTCAATTCGATTATAAGGGACATGTGTGGTCACCAAAGCAATAGTAGGACGCCTTAGCGGTAACCCTAATGTCCTAGATCCTTTTTATCCGAGGCAACCGTTTCGAGGCAACTGGATCTTTAGACAGGAGGGCGACCTCTAAAACACGCTATACTTGATGACCACGTCGAGGCAACCAGTGAGGCGTACCCTAGGAGTGGCATGTGCATGTGTGTTGTTTCAGTTTATATTTATCTTTGCACATGTTATTTGTGAGCTACGGGTTGATTTTATTTGTCAAGCAAGTCTTGCATGCATAATTAACAGTTTAGTAGTTTGCGGGAAATAAAGTGCGAAAAAGTAAATCTACGCTATTACAAGGCGCGGGTCTATACATCGCCAAAAACAAAACACGTTTGGAAAATAAATACGAGAAAATAAAGAAAGCGATAAAGCCTAATTAACTATTACATCCTTGGAAACAGATACATAAATATGATCAAATAAATAATGAATTAAAAATATGCGCGCGAAAGAATTGAATCGGGACGTCCTTAGGGTTTTGACCCTTTTTGAGAAAAGAATTGAATTTGTCCTTTTTTGCAATTAATGAAATATTAAACCTAATCTACTAATTATTTAATTAATTAAAAGAAAAAGTATTTTTGTGTTTTTTATATTTTAATGAAAATAAAAATAAAAGAAATTAAAAGTCAAATGAAAAACCCTAATTCTAATCTATTTTATTTATTGTGAAAAATAGTCAAAATTAATCTAATTAAACTAAACCAATTTGGTTAGTATTTATTTACAAAATAATAATTAAGGTGAAATTAATAATAATAATAATAATAAGAAGAAGAAAATATTGTTTTATGAATTAATTATGAAAATAATTATTTGTTAGTTAATAATAATAATGATAATAATTATAATTAAAAGAAAATGAAAAGAAAGAAAATAAAAGAGAAAATAGAAACCAGGGGGGTTGATGGACCCATTAGGAGGTGAGTTTAGAAATTCTGGCCCATTAAGAATCAGGCCACGTTTGACTTTTGTAATCAGCTGTACCAACATTGACTGAGGATCATGGTAGTTATCATCTCCTGGCCTTTGGATTTGTGCCTGTATCCACTTGGCATGTTGAGCGCTGGAGGTATATGGTGAAGCCTCTCATGAAGCCTGCATGTAATTATATTATGAAAAACAATATAGAAATTTTGGCGGACCTGGGGATCGAACCCAGGTCCCAATGGTGACCAGCCACATCAACTTCCACTAAGCCAAACGCATGTATTTGTTATTATAATAACTAATGGATATAATATATGAAACGTATCAATTATGCTGGAAAGAGAAAAAAAATGCGCGTAGTTTGAATGCTCCACTCCCACGCTTCCACGTCTTGTCTTCTTCGCTGAAACCTGCAAAATACAAATCAAATAGCGGGGGTTTTTAACCCCCACAACCTGCATTCAATAGAAAATAGCGAATAGGCGTGTGTTGTACATAAATTGTTCGCGAGGGTGGTTCTAGATTCGTCTGGTTGCAATGATTACAACCATGGGCATCATGAGGCTAATTTTACTTGGTTTATAAAGCCCCAAATCCAGAACTCGAAAACCCTAGATTTCGTTCATGGTGATTTCTGTTTCAGTGCATTTTAATGCAATTAACCTATGCCAAAAGTTTCCTGTGGATTCAAGCAACACAATACAACCAAAAAATCATGTTAATGATGCATAAATTTAGAGTTACGATTCTGGAAAAAAAGTGACAAACCGAGGGACTGTTCTTGCGTGAATTTTGAGCTTTAAGGCTTGTTTTTTATTGCTACACGCTTCTGGGAATCCCTGCAATAGATTAGAATCAAGAGAAAGCTTTGAATCGTGATGGAAGGCCAAAAACAGTTTTCACTTTTTCTTGGTTTTTTCCAATGTTGCTTATGGTGTTTTTGCAGCAATTTGCACGTGAATGGCATTAGGGTTTGGTTATGCATATGTAATGGAAGGGAATTAGGTCAAGTCTTGGCCCAAAGATCCATGGAATTCATGTTTTCAATATTTGATTTTCAATCAAATCTTTTTGCATATTTTTGATTGAAAAACCTTGCCAAATTGAGAGATTGTTGTCCCCTTGATGTGTACACGAAATCTCCAGCTTGTCTTGAGCTTATTTGCTTCACAAAAGATTTGAAAAAAACATATCTTTGAATTTCCTACATTTTAAATTAATTAAAGGAATTAAAATCAATTAAAAATCCAATTAATTAATAAAAAATAAGAAAATAAATTCAAGTAGGCTCAATGGGTCGTGCTTAAGCTTTGGACAAAGTTTCAAGAAGGAATTTGAGGCCCATTAGCAAAAATGATGTGTTTTGAGCAAAGTTGACTTTTGCAAATTCACAAAAATTTCCCAACTTCTCCAATGCATATCTTGCTCAATTTTGATCATATGAACATGTTCTTGGACATTTTAGAAAGGTCTTGAACTCCTCTAACCAATTACTTTGGTCCCATGTCATTTGGATTTACCAATCTCAGGTTATGGTCTTTGACTTAAAGTGCCTTTTTGTTGACTTTTGAAATTGACCTATAATGTAGAAATTGATAACTTTTTGTGAGAGCATTTCTTGGACTTGGAATGTGAATATGAGTTGTAGGAAATGTCATACCCTTCAAAATGAGCATTGGATGGGATTTTTCTGATGAACCATGGAAAAGTTATGCTCTGGTCAAGTTACACTTGACTTTTTTGCTGTCCAAAAATAGTAACTTTTGCATCTTTGATGATTTTTGAGCCATGCTTGTGGAATCATGATCAAGACTTGATCAAATGATGATTGTGGCCTAAAAATAATATGTTGACCAAAATTTTTGACTTTTGACTGTAAAATGACCATTTTGCCCCTGTAGTTGATTGTGAACCAAATAGGACTTTTGACTGTGCAATTTGATGCTGTGAGTCTTGAAACTTGGCATGTAGATGCTTGGCAATGTATATAGGCCTATGGGCCTTTACCAAGCCATTAAAAATCTCAAATTCCTTGAAGTAAACAAAACCCTAATTTTGATTGGCTTATGAGGATGTTTGATTGTGCAATCTTTGAGAAGTCTTGAACCATTTGAAGATGATTCTTGCCAAACCTTGAGGAATATGGGAGGGAAAATTTTAGGGTACAACAAGTTCCAATCCCCAGCAGTGGTCCTAAGATCCCTCAACAATTGAAGATCTTGTTCTCCTGCAACAGTCAAGGATTCACTTTCCCTGGCAACAGTCAAGATTCTATTATCTCCGACTATCCAGGATTCATCTATCCTTAGCAAGACAGCTCATCAGCTTACATGCGCATTCATTACATTCATATCATAAACATTGATATAGCATATATTGCATCATACATTTCATGAAACATAACTTTGTGTTTCAGCTAATATTTTACCCTTTTCAAGATAAGATTAATAAGCTTCGACTTCTGAAAACAGTTTACGGATTCTCCAAACACGGATGTTAATCTATCGCTTGTTCAGACTCAACTTTTGAAAATAGTTTACGGACGCTTCCCAACATGGATGCCGATCTATTGCTTATTCAACTTCAAGACTTCTGAAAACAGCTTACGGTTTCTCCAGACACGGATGTTAACCCATCGCTTGTTCAGATTCTTCATCTTCTGAAAACAGTTTACAGATTCTCCAAACACGGATGTTAATCTATCGCTTGTTCAGACTCAACTTCTGAAAACAGTTTACGGGTTCTCCAGACACGGATGTTAACCTATCGCTTGTTCAGATTCTTCAACTTCTGAAAACAATTTACGGATTCTCCAAACACGGATGTTAATCTATCGCTTGTTCAGACTCAACTTTTGAAAATAGTTTACGGATGCTTCCCAACATGGATGCCGATCTATTGCTTATTCAACTTCAACTTCTGAAAACAGTTTACGGGTTCTCCAGACACGGATGTTAACCTATCGCTTGTTCAGATTCTTCAACTTCTGAAAACAGTTTACGAATTCTCCAAACACGAATGTTAATCTATCGCTTGTTCAGACTCAACTTTTGAAAACAGTTTATGGACGCTTCCCAACATGGATGATGCTCTATTGCTTATTCAATTTCAAAACTTCTGAAAACAATTTACAGGTTCTCCAGACACGGATGTCAACCTATCGCTTGTTCAGATTCTTCAACTTCTGAAAATAGTTTACGGATTCTCCAAACACGGATGTTAATCTATCGCTTGTTCAGACTCAACTTTTGAAAACAGTTTACGGATTCTCCAAACACGGGTGTCAATCCATTGCTTATTCAAGATCCCCAGTTCAGAGATATTCCAAACATGGATACCTTTCTGATACTCGCTCACTCATCAACGACATACAGTTCAACAAGCATTCCAGATGGCATCTTTAAGCCCATCCCCCGATAAGATTCTGTCACATCTCCAGATGGCATCTCTAAGCCCATCTCCAAATGGAATCTTTAAGCCCATTTCCGCATCCATGTCTTGACGAGTGCAAATTTACGGGCACTCTAATGTCCAATCTCCTTTTACCTTCGAGACGCGAAAGGCAAACTTGCCAATCTAACTCTTCAGGTTCAAGAAGATTGAACAGGGGCAACTGTTGTACCCCAAAATTTTCCCTCTCATTTCATCAACATTTTCTCACCACAAGACCCTTGGAGCTCAAGATCAAGTTAGGGTTTGCTCTGCTCAAGACTCCTCCTTGCACTGTTGACCCAAATTAGGGTTTGAGTTTGCATAAAGATGTTTTGACCTAAAATGCCCAAAGTGACTTTCATGCTTCATGTTGGACTCACAAGTTTATCCATACCAAGTTTCAAGTCTGGATTCCAATTTTTGCCCAGTCAATTGGACAGTTGACCTAAAATCAGCTGTATTGGGGAAAAAGTCAATTGTGGCCAAATTGACAGTCAAACCTCATGAAATTTGACCCACATCAACATAATGAACTCATATGAACCATTTGGTCAAGTTTGGATCATAATTCCACAAGAAATTTGATCAGATCACCAAAAGGGCAAAATGGTCATTTTTAGGGTTTTGACTGCACAAAGGTAATTTTTGACTGTTTGACCTAGCCAATGGCAAACCAAGCTCACATATGGATTCAAGGACTCAATGGCATTGTCTTGACACATTCAACAAGTTCAAAAGATCTCAAATGCACAGGATTGACAAATGAATTTTCCAGTCAACTGATTAAAATTTGACTGTATACTGAAAAGTCAAACTTTGACTTTTTGGTCAAAATCAAGTGCCAAGATTCATTTTTCATCAAGACATGTCAAATTATGAAACTTGTTCATCAAGAAATCCAAAATTGCAAATTAGGGTTTAAAATGAAGAAATTTCATAACTTAGAAATTTTCTAAGTTATGAAATTCCCTTATTTTTCCCTAACTTTGTCCCATTTTTTCATCAAGATACAAATGGATTCAAACAAAACTCAAAATATGAAAGTTGTAGTCCATTGCAAAATCTACAACTTTTATTCACAAAGTTTTCTCAAAGGAAGCTTGTAACTCAAGTTATGATTTTTGGAACAAGGGTGCAAAACATTTTTAACTTAGAAAAATTTTGACCTATTCTAGGCAGGATTTTTGTCCAACTTCTTGGACATTTTTCACATGCTTCCACTTGGAGTTTCAATTTTCATTACAAATATGGATTTTAGTACACATTAAAAGCTTTCCAAATTGTCCAAGAACTTCTCAAACACCCTTGTGGTTAGGGAGAATCGAATTTGCAATGTTGGGCAAAATTCACTTTTGTTCTTGACCAAAGCATGTTCATAACATTGGCATTTTTCAAATCAGCTTGTACAAAGCTAGCTTGCAGGCCTCAAAACCAGTTTTACACACCTTAATTAAATGCCAAACCATTGTATTATTGCATTATTTCATCCATTTGGACATTACATGCTAAACTAATCCTTAATTAGAAAAAGCAAGTTTGCCATTTTGGAAAAGTAATGCTTTATGTCAAATTCTAAATCTTTGAAGTACAAGCCAAATCTTTGAGGCAAAGTTGGGTAGACAAATCCCACTGATCAAGAGAAAAGTGTGCAGCATGCTTGAGGACATTGGACAAGCCTATATCACAAGTTGACATTTCCTTGCTTAGAAGAGAAGAAAGCTTGCAAAAACTCTCAATCTCTCATTCCTGTCAACACAGCCAAACACAAACTTTGCAAACATCTTTCATACATCCAAGCAAGCCTAAAGCACGACCAAACCACCCCTCATCCCTCCTCATACAGAAAATCACAGTTTTTCTGCAAAACAGGGCATCTGTTGCAGTTTGACTTCCACAATCCATTCCACTCGTGCACTTTGGCTAAAACCAGTTCAAATATATTCTATATCATCCATTGGAACTATCCCAAGCCCTAGATACAAACTGTAACACCCTTAACATCACTTGCCATTTTCACTTTTCAGTTTTGCAGGTGAACTTCCATAGCACGATTCAGAGAGTATCAAAGCAAGCTAGGTGTTGGAGAAGCATCCTTGGACTTCAGGCAAGCTGTACAAAAGCTCAAACTCCATTGAAGTTGGCCACATTGTTGTACACGACTCAAGCTGAAACAGGTAAAAACATGAACTTGTATCTCTCAATCTAGGAAGAGTTAGGCTTAGGTTTGTGAATGAAACATGCTCTACTCATAGCCCTGAAGCCATCCATGTATTTACTTTTCATTTATATTGAGTATGCTGTGAGAATTTTGACCATGAACATTGAAGAAAAATTAGGTCAGGAATTGGGGATGAAGAAATTCTCCCTCGTTTCTTAGAGTTAGGTCAAGTATTTTATATGTCTGAATTCGTCTCTTAATGCTCTACATTATTGGTGTTATGAGTTTTGTATGAAAGTCCAGGAATCAGGAGTTAGGAAACACGCGTTTTTGCTTGTTTAAACAAAGTTGGAGGTTGAAGATGACTGTCTTGGGCTGGGCCTGAGTCAGTCCTGCTTTTTGCACCCCCTTTTTCAATTTACACCCCCCTGGCCCATTGTGTGATATATTTATCATTTTTGATTTTTTCTTTTTGATTCTGACTTATTATTTTTTGCTCAAATATAAAAAATATCAAAAATATTTTTCCATACATTTTTACATTTATTTGTTATTTATTTATTTTATTTAGCATATACATGTAAATAAATATATTTTCTTTTTATTCAAAACACTAGAAAATAATACAAAAATATATATTTTTTAGTTATTATTTATTATTTACATTTTGAAAACATTTTCTAAAATATAATTTTTTTTGTAAATAATTAATATTTTATTCTTGTATATATTTAGTATATTTAATATATAATATATAAATACTTGTATATTTTATTAGATAATTAGGGCAAAAATATAAAAATAATACATTTTTATTTTTATTAATATATGACACTAAAAAATACTTTTTTTTTACAATATGCTTTTTTATTTTACTTTTTTGTATAAATTAATATATGAATATTGTATATAATTAATAAATAAGTACCATTTATTTTAAAACTAGGGTTTTTCCCTAAACCATAAAAATCTTCAAAATTTGACCTTTTTATTTTTGTTTATATTTTACATTGAAAAACAATTTCACATACATAAAAAATCATTTTTGTGCATAATACATTTTGCATATTTATTATATTTATTTAAATATTGTACAATTAAATATTTGTATATTCAATATGGATGTAATAGCTTTAGATTTAATTTCTTATCAAATATCCCCCCATTCAAACATTTGTACCCCCATCCCTATAATCATGTTGTAATAATTTAGGACTTTAAATTTCCGCATTTAAAAGCTTTCAAATTATACCATGATAGACCTAGGGTTTGTATGCAAATCAAATAACAAATAGCTTGACTAATACAAAGACAAAAAAGCATGAAAATGGACAACACCATGCACACTTGCACCTTTAGGGTTACTCCACTTGTTGCCTTCAAAAATGGACCATGTTGCATGTTGAGTGTCTTTGGCAAAACAAAATCAAATCAAATGATCATAGTCCCTCGATGACGCTTTCTCAAGTTACCTAAAAAATGATCAAGTCCCTTAAAGAAAAAATTGCCAAAGACACTTGGCACTATTGCATTCATGGTCTAAGCGATGACCCGCGCCCATCCCGTTAACATCCTAACACAAGATTGTCCACCAAATACAATGGTGGAACAATACTGTTAAAAGGGTTAAAACATAGGAAAGATCTTTGAGAAATTTAGGGTAGATAGCTCTTGGTTACTTGACTAACTTGCAAAACAAATCCTTGCCATTTTTCAAAACACACTTCACAACACAACTTTCAAAACAACTTTCAAAAACATTGAAACATCTTTTCAAAAAGACAAACACCTTTGTAAAACATTCGAGTAAAGAATTATTACAACGGTTGCCTAGACAAGGCATATTTTTCAAAACATTTTCAAAACCACACACACAAAGCACCATTTCAAACAATTGAAAAGCAAAGGCAAGTGATCTAAGCAAGTAACTAAGAGCCCATGGATAACCATGGATAGAAAGGGTGCTAATACCTTCCCTTTCTATAATCTACTCCCCGAACCCAAGAAAACATCTCAAAGGTTTTTCCTGTGCTTTTTGACCTTTCCTTAGGATAAAATAAAAAGTCGGTGGCGACTTTTGCTAAACCGAAACATTTGCAAAAACAAACGCAAAACCTAAGTCAGTTCTCTCACCGTATCACTCCGCCCTTTCGGGTTTTCAGTCCACCGGGATACCCTTTTTTGCCCAAGCCACCTTTTCAGGTTTTTGACTCGTCGGGTGTACAGTTTTTTTCATTTTCATCCCTTACTTTTGCCCGAACCCTTTTGGTTTGCCGGGAAGCCCTTATTTTTGCCTAGGCCAGTCGACCTAGTGGGTCTTTGATTATGCGTAGTATTTTTTCACTATGTCTGCATTGACGGGGTGAGGAAGGTCGTCACCATCCATGGTGGTTAGAATCATAGCTCCTCCTGAGAAAATGTTCTTAACCACAAATGGCCTTTCGTATGTAGGGGTCCATTTTCCCCTGGGATTACCTTGCGGTAATATGATGCGTTTGATCACCAGATTCCCGACTTGATACTCTTGGCGTCTGACTTTCTTGTTAAATGCCTTGATCATTCGCTTTTGATACGTCTGACCATGACACATAGCAGTAAGTCTCTTTTCATCGATTAAACTCAGTTGATCAAGCCGGGTCTGGATCCAATCGTCCTTGCTCAAACCTGCATCCTTCATAATCCAGAGAGAGGGTATCTAGACCTTAATGGGTAGGACTGCCTCCATGCCATACACCAAAGAGTAGGGTGTTGCCCCTGTCGAAGTCCGTGCTGAGGTACGATACCCATGGAGAGCGAATGGTAACATCTCATTCCAGTCTTTGTATGTCACCGTCATCTTTTGCACAATCTTCTTAATGTTCTTATTAGCCGCTTCAACAGCCCCATTCATCTTCGGCCGATAAGGAGAAGATTTGTGATGTTGTATCTTAAACTATTTGCAGAGCTCGGTGATCATCGTATTGTTGAGATTTGTACCATTGTCCGTAATGATCCTCTCTGGTACAGCATATCGACATATCAGATTGTGTCGGATGAACCGCACCACAACGTTCTTGGTTACTATAGTAAAGAAAGCTGCCTCAACCCACTTCGTAAAGTAATCAATAGCTACCAGGATGAAATGATGCCCGTTGGACGCAGTAGGTCTGATCTTACCGATCATGTCAATGCCCCACATTGCAAAAGGCCAAGGATCTGTCAAAACATTCAGAGGAACTGGAGGTACATGCACCTTATCAGCATAGACTTGGCACTTGTGACAGGTTCGAGAATGCTGATAACAGTCGGCTTCCATAGTGGACCAAAAATATCCTTCCCGTGGGATTTTCTTTGCCATGGTATGTCCACTGGAATGAGTTCCGAAGGTACCTTCATGTAACTCCGCCATGATCCTTTCTGCCTCGTTCTTGTCCATACATCGCAGTAAGGTCAAATCATAGTTACGCTTATAGAGAACCCCATTGCTGATGAAGAATTTTGCGGAAAACCTCAGAAACTTCTTATCATTAACAAACGCACCCTCGAGATACTCTTGAGTCTCAAGATACCTCTTTACCTCGTGGAACTAGGGTTTATCTGCTACCTTCTCAGTCTCAATGTCACAGTAATGTGCGGTTTCATCCAACCTCTCGATGGTAATATGGGGAGCTTCATTGTCCCACCTGACTTTGAACATAGAAGACATGGTAGCTAGCGCGTCCACCAGCTGATTCTCCTCTTTTGGGAAGTGTTCAAAGGTTATCTCCTTGAAGTGTGGGAGCAACGTCAGTACATACTCTTTGTAAGGAATAAGATTTGGGTGCTTCGTATCCCACTCTCCTTTGATCTGACTGATCACAAAAGTGGAATCTCCAAACACACTGAAGAACTTAATCCTTAGGTCAATAGCAGCTCGTAGACCCATATGATGCATGCTTCATTCTCTGCCATATTGTTGGTGCAGTTAAAACATAGTCAGGCGGTGAACAGAGTATGACAGCCCTCAAGAGATATAATCACAGCACCGATGCCATTACCCAACACGTTTGATGCTCCATCAAAATACATAGACCATCGGGATCCTTCCTCAGGTCCTTCATCCGGTCTAAGTTTTTCACAGTCGATCACCAACATGATTTTCTCATCCGAAAACTCGAAATTCATAGACTGGTAGTCATCCATGGCCTGATGCGCCAAATGATCCGCCAACACACTCCCCTTGATTGCCTTCTGGGTTGTGTATTGGATGTCGTACTCAATTAAGATCATCTGCCATCTTGCTATTCTTCTGGACAAGGCAGGCTTTTCGAAGATATACTTGATTGGGTCCATCTTTGATATAAATAGGGTAGTGTGAGTCAGCATATACTGTCTCAGCCGGTGAGCAGCCCATGCCAAAGCGCAGCAAGTTTTCTCGAGCAGTGAGTATCGAGTCTCACAGTCGGTAAACTTTTTGCTAAGGTAGTAAATAGCGTGCTCTTTTCGGCCAGACTCGTCATGCTTCCCCAGCACACACCCCATTGAATTGTCGAGTACTGTCAAATATAAGATCAAAGGTCTTCCTTTAACTAGAGGCATCAGAATTGGTGGCTCTTGGAGATATTCCTTGATCCTTTCGAAAGCGACCTGACATTCATCATTCCATTTTACCATTTGATCTTTCTTTAGCAGCTTAAAGATCGGCTCACAAGTAGCAGTCAGATGTGAAATGAATCGGGCAATGTAATTCAGTCGTCCCAAAAATCCTCTGACTTCTTTTTTTGTACAGGGAGATGGCATCTCTTGTATAGATTTTACCTTGGCAGGATCCACTTGAATACCTTTATCACTAACAACGAAACCCAGCAGCTTACCAGACCTTACCCCGAAGGTGCATTTGTTCGGGTTCAACCTTAGCTTATACATCTTCAACCTGTCGAATAGTTTCTGGAGATGGTCAAGGTGCTCTTCTTCATTCTGGGACCTTGCAATCATGTCATCAACGTAAACCTCAATCTCATGGTGAATCATGTCATGGAACAAAGCGACCATGGCGCGCTGATAAGTTGCCCCAGGATTCTTCAACCCGAAAGGCATTACCTTGTAACAGAAAGTGCCCCACTGCGTAACGAAAGTTGTTTTCTCCATGTCCTTGGGAGCCATCTTAATCTTATTGTAACCAGAAAAACCATCCATAAAGGAGAAGATCTTATGCTGCGCAGTGTTGTCGACCAGAACATCGATGTGAGGCAGTGGGAAATCGTCTTTGGGGCTCACCCTGTTCATATATTTATAGTCCACACACATCCAAACCTTACCATCCTTCTTGGGTACTGGAACAACATTGGCGACCCACTGTGGGTAAGAAGTAACAGCTAGAAATCCGATGTCAAACTGTTTCATGACCTCAGCTTTGATTTTCTCCAACATCTCTGGGCGCATACGGCGAACCTTCTGTTTTACTGGAGGACAGTCTTCTTTAGTTGGCCGACGGTGTACCACAATGTCAGTGTCCAAACCTGGCATATCTTCATAAGACCAAGTGAAGATCTTTACATAGTCACGTAGTATCTGTATCAACCGTTGCTTGACACTAGGTTCCAGATTCGCACCTATCTTGACCTCTTTCTTGTCTTCCTCTGTACCCAAATTTACTGATTCCACTGGCTCTTCATGAGGTTGTATGGCCCTCTCTTTCTGTAGTAACAGTCTAGCAAGTTCCCCATGCACTTCACAATCATCCTCACCTTCATCCTCGACTTGGTTGATCAGATTTTCAAAGTCATAACTGGCAATAGCAGAGTCGTTATCAACGGGATCCAGAGTGGATGTGGATCTACATTATGATATGTGAGTGTGTGTAAGAGCATAGCTGTTTTTGATAAAGTGCGAGATTGAAAAGAAAAATAGGGAGCGTAAAATTTGTAATGCAAGAAAACGTCCAATGCTTTATTGATGATATATGAAAATGACAAATAATAAGCCCTCACAAACAAAGCCAAGGTGCCTCGGGCAAGGCACCGGGCCGTAAAGTTTTAAACTGTCTGTTACAAATCTCAAAACAAAAGTCTATTACTGTGTAATAAAAGAAACGGGCACGAAGTCCTTCGTCGTCCAGTTGTTCAATCCACTGTTGGTAGTTGGATAGATCCAGCTGTCAACATCCGGGTCCTCATCATCAGCATATTCCGTGGCGGAGACAACCTCAATAGTATTGATTCCCGATCCATGCTTGGGCATGGGTGCAGTTATGACGTTGGGTTTCTCCGGAGCGTCAAACTCAATCTCTTTGGCTTCGATCAAGTTTTGCACTTTATTCTTCAAGGCCCAACAGTTATTTGTATCATGACCTGGGCTATCAGAGTGATAGGCGCAACGGGCGTTCGGGTTATATAGCGGAGATATGGTGCTGGGATTCTTTGGGGCTTCCCTCAGAGTTACCAGGTTAGTCTTCAATAGCTGTGGTAAAATTTGAGACAAGGTCATATTGAGCCGAGTGTACTGTCTCTGTGGTCTCTCCATTCTTTGTTTATTGTTGCATTGTGGGGCAACTGTGGGTCTTGATATCACTACCGCATTTACTGCTTGACGGTGTTCATGTCTGCTTTGGCTCCTCGAGCCGTAGACTGCATTATCTTCTTTCTTACCGGTGAAAGACTTCCTTTCTACACTTGATGAAGTACCTTTCTGTATCTTACCACTTCGGGTACCAGCTTCTACTCTCTCCCCAGTCAAAATCAATTCAGTAAACCCAGATG
Organism: Vicia faba; assembly: GCA_948472305.1. Taxonomy (NCBI): domain Eukaryota; kingdom Viridiplantae; phylum Streptophyta; class Magnoliopsida; order Fabales; family Fabaceae; genus Vicia; species Vicia faba. The sequence goes on from OX451738.1 coordinate 1,298,161,058, forward strand.
ACGAACTGTCGATCAGATGATTGAAAAATGGACCAGACAACGGCCCTAGAAACATATCAACCAACTCCCTGTCAGACAAAGGGGGTTGGACTCTTCCAGCCAAATCTCTCCACTTTCGAGCATAGTCTTTAAAACCTTCACTTGCACCCATAGACATACCCTAAAGCTGAGTACGAGTGGGAGCAAGGTCGGCGTTATACTGATATTATTTGTAAAAAGCAGCAACAAGGTCCTCCCAGTTTCAGACATTAGCTCCTTCCAATTAATAAAACCATTCAAGCTGAGTCCCTGACAGACTATCTTGAAAGAAATGTACCCACAAATTTCTATCAGCAGTGTAAGGTTAGATTTTTCAGACATAGGAGAGGAGATGGAGTTTTAGATAGGATGTTCCATCGTACTTGGCGAAAACCGGAGCTTTGGACATATGAGGGATCACCATCCCGGATGCCAGTCCAAGTTCTTCAAAATCCAAACCAGGGATCTTCTAACACTTCATAGCACTCAACCGGTCTTCAAGTTGTTTATACCTATCCTTAGCAGGAGGATATTGTTCTTCATCATAATTTGTATCATTATCAGAAACTGTAGGACTGGGGCCCTTTTCTTCTTCCTGGTCCTCCTCTCCTTTGGATGAAAGGGACATATTAACTTATTGTTTCAGCCTATCCCCAAACCTTTTACCCATACTCAAGAGAACAACCTTCTTCTTCTTCTTCTTCTCCTTCTATTTCTCCTTCAGGATGAGAGCTTTCAAATCCTCTTGCCCTTTAGCCAAGTTTAAGAACATCTCTTGGAATTGGGCGTTTTGTGCCTGGAGATCTTTGATAGCTTGATCGGAAGACATAACTGTTGAAATAAACAGCGAAGAAGATGAGAAACCTGTAATGGTACCTGTAATGGTGTGCATGATAATGGGATGCGTGTGTAATGATTTCAAAGACTTTGGGAGATTTAAATTTGCAAACCAAGAAATAAATAAACTTTATTAGATTAAACATGTAAAAATGTTTAACAATGCCTTTGAGGCGTTACAAAAGAAATAAATGGAAAACAAATCTAAACTAGAAAAAGCAAATTTAGAAATCCCATGGACGCTTCCCCTTCGTGCTGACGTAGTCATTGGGTGTTCTTTCATTCTCGAGTTGCCTAAGGAGCTTCAAGATCTTCCTTTCTTGCTCATGATACTTGTCTCGGTAGGTATCCCTCTCCTCTTTCAGTTGAATCCAGGATCTCTTCAATGCCCCTAGATCAGTGGGCATGTAGGGATAAAGGACTGTATAAGGAATGCCCTCTTCATTGGTAGGCTCCACAATCACTGGCAACACAGCTTCATAAGGCATCCCAAGCTTCTGAGCATGAGCTCGGACCCACTAGAGATAAGGCTGCATAGGAAGAGAAGTCCTTGGTCCTAGCTCTTGAGGGTCAGATCTGTTCACCATACCCCAAGCTCGTACAAACCTTCGGCGATGCTCGTCAACATCTTCCTTGTAGTCAAAGGCAATATCTATAAGAAGTAGCTCATGAGGACCGTCTCTCCGAGCCCGACCGAATTGTCGCAAAGCCAAGCAGGGATTATAGGTTATACCCCCTCTGAATCCGAGCAATGGGACATTAGGGTATCCCCCACATCGATCAATGATAGCAATGCTTTCCATAGCCTTAGAACTCCAAAGAATGTCTGTATGGGCAAGGGACGTTATCCTGTAAGACCATCCTAAACCTTCCTCATTTTTCAACACAGATTTGGGGAGGTGCAAAATAAACCACCTCGCCAACAGCGGCATGCAACACATGAGGGTCCCTCTTCTTCGCACAGTACGAGTGTAGAGGGCATGCAAGATATCACCCAGCAAAGTAGGCACATGATTGCGAGATAGGAAGATCTTAACCGCATTCATATCTATAAAGGAATCTGGATTCGGGAAAAGAACCAAATCATAGATAAGGAGAGCCAAGATGTCTTCGAAAGCCTAGAAATCCAAGTTATCCCAGAATAACTGAGCTTGATCCATCAGAAACTTGGCTAAGAAACCTTCAACCCCACTTCGTGTCTCCCAATTGGATACTACATCAGCCCGTTTCAGATGCAGAGCTGAAGCAATGTCTTATGGTCTAGGAGTCTCTTCCAAACCTGTGAAGGGCATCTGCTCAAGGATGGATATGCCCAATAAGTGAGAAAACTCTTCCAAAGTGGGAACTAGCTGATAATCCGGGAAAGTGAAGCAATGATGCACCGGATCGAAGAACTGGAAGAGCACACTCATCATCTGCTCATCCAACCTTGAGGTAACCAAGCTAAGAAGTTGAGCATGTCTCCTAATGAATGAAGAAGTATCAGAAACTCTCGAGGCTAAATCTTTGAGTTGAGCAGCTATTTGCACAAAGTTAACTCGGATGGTGTTTCTGCGCACAGAAGTCATAATCTGCAAAACAGAACAAAGATAAATCCCCTCGGTCTTTGAAATGGTTAGTGAAATTAAGTATGCATGATATGTTATGATGCATGATGTCATGGTAAAACAAATAACATGTATAGCAGATAACAGACATGGCAAAGGCAAACAAGTCACACAATAGCCCTTAAGTTTAAGGATTGCATGAGGTCTAGGTACTACCCTCTTGAAGTTCAGTTGGTTTCAACCTGTCCTAACAAAAGTAACCGAATTCTAGAGGTTCTTAATATCACTGACCATCCTCCATCGGTCATGGTTTCAGCTCACGCAATCTTTTCTTGCGGCCGGAACTATCTCGAGAGTATGGTCTCAATGAGTGTAGCGTCGATTATCAACCAGTTCCCAGCTTTACACCGAGACCGGCTATTTCACTACTTCCTACTGTAATACCCCAAATTTTTCCTACCCTTTTACTTTTATCTGGTTTATACATTGTCGCGCTTTTCTCATGTACATAACTCCATTAGGTCATTTAACATTGCATACATTCACTAACAACATAACTTCGCAAGGGGTCGAGAACCTTCGGGATTAGGGTTTTATCAACTGACTGAGGTGTATATATGTTCAATAGAGCCTGATTCTTCTGGTTATTTTTCAAGGCAGTGAAATTGTGGAATTAAGGTTTTATGTTCATGGATGTTGTGGATCTTTTCTTCATCAAGCTACAAGGTCATCCTCCATTAAGAATCCATCAAACATAAGTTGATTAGGGTGTCACATCTTCTATGTTCGAATTTGTAGTATCTATCGACTGAGGTTCATTGGGCTTCATATTACGTTTCTTTATATACTTCAAGGCGCCCTCAAGACATTGTTGTTGTCCATGAAGTCAAGATATAGTGTGGATTGGATTGTAAAATGCAAGTCGTGGTATATAGCATGAAGTTGTAAGTCCATTGAGTTCAAGACTTCATCGTTCTTTCCAATACTTGTTACCTCAATTGCAAGTAACTTGGATTACTCATGATTATTGAATTGGATTCGTTGAAACTTTTAATCATGCTCGGATTTGATATTGATTCAAGATAAGGGTGAGAGATTCGTTCATATGGTTTATAGGAGGATTCATTCATTCAAATATCATTCAAGGGGGATATATCTTGATAAGATTTTGGTCATTACAACTTAGGGTTTTCAATTGACTTTCTTCCATTAAGAGAAGCTTAAATTGTTATTTGACTTACATGTTTGGCGTTTTCCAGAAGGTTCAAGGTTCTTTACAAGGAAGGATTCAAGTTTCATCACATGCCTTTTTTTTAGCCTCACATCATCAAGCCAATCAAAATGAAGTTTCTTAGGAAAATAAATACTTCATTCAAAAAAATATTCAAAGTTGCAAAGGGCAAAGTACGAAGCTACTACAAGATTCAAAGTGCAATATCAAGGCGTTTTGGTAATTGAAAGTATGTCTTCAACCATAGTTTATGGTTTCTTAAATTGATATTGCAACAAGAGTATGCCTTTTAAACAAATAAGAGATTAAAGTCGGCCCAAAAGAAATGCTAGCACAGGAGATAGACCTCCTATCTTAAACCATTACAAAATTCCATCCAATTACAATTACATAATTTTTTTTTGGTTCTAAGCCTAATCCAAAACATGTTCTTCTAGTCTCCAAGTAGCTTTGTTTCATCTTCATTTTGCTCCCTTCAGAAGTCTACCCTACATACAAAACCATTCAAGGCATCCCTGCAAAAACAATCCAAATTGTCAAAACTGACGCATAATAGAATTCTTGAATTATTTCTAGAACCAGCTTTCCAAATCCCACTTTCCTAACAGCATAACAGTTAATTAACCTCTGTTTCAATTAAACAAAAAAACCAACTACCAATTCAAAATCTCATAACGAAACTAATTTCTAAGCAGCCCATTCCAAACAAGCCCAACTAACTTAACCAATTCCTAACAGATTCTTAACAAACCTTTAACCAACCTATAATCGATTAACAAACCAATCCCTAACTGTCACAAAACCAACCAACTGTCAAACACATTCCCCAACCATTTTCTAACCACCCTCATAACAGCCCTGCACATAAAAAAGTTTATAACAAAATAACTAACAAACCTATAACCCGCTAACCAATCATAACTACATTCTAACCGCCTAACCAATTTCTAACTAACCTGCAAACTGAATTCTAACATAAAACCAACCAAAATAATATCCTAACAACTATATAACATAATAGATGTTCACAATTGAATGGGGATTCATACAAAGATAATTATTCACATTTATACAATTATTCACAAGCTGGTAAAAAAGTGGAGAACAGAAAAACTCACCAAAGAAATCGAGAACTCTTCTCTTCTCTCTGATCCATCTCCATAACTTCAATCTCTATAAGATCTCTCTTTATTCTCGGCACCAATATTCTCTCTAAATCAACCTACTTCATCTTCCTCGCACCTTCTGTAATTACACAGCAATAACTCAGAGGCACAGAAACCAGAAAAAGAGATAAAATCATAAAAATACTCACCTCTGAATCTCTCTAGGATTTTCTGAAGAACTCTCATTTTCATCTTCAACCTTCAATAACTGATTTCTTCTCCTCTTCGAATTCCTCTGCAATCTCCTTCAAACTCTCTGCATTTTTCTGAGTAAGTACTTCGTCTTCACGCTTCAATCATAATCAATGTAGCAATTCTTGTACCGGTTCAGTCACGCACATTTCAAGATTCTGTAATCTTCATCAAAGTTGCAACAACCATAGAACCACGTTTCAATGTTCGGCGCACAATTATCTTCAATAACAACGTGACAAAAACGTAACACAAGAACACAAAGCAGAGAAGTAGAAGTAGAAGATAATTTGGTATCAAGAATTCGTACCTGAACTCCGTGTGAAAGAGGATTTGCAGTTTCTTGTTGATATCGCGGTCTTTTGAATATGCATCAGATGGACTCTGGTTGGTAGGCTCTCTGAACTCTTAACTAATACTTGCTTTTACTAGTTCTTGCTAGTTAGCATTTGTGTCGTGTTTGTTGTTGCCTTGAACCCGCGATTGTTGTTACTAGATCATAAAATCCCTTGACTATGGTTCTAATTGGAGCTTCAATTGAAGCCATTTTACTGATCCAATGTTGACTCAAGGTGAAGAAGAAATAGATGAGGCTGAGGCAAGGTGTTTTACGGTGGTGTGAGGTGTTGATGTCATTCGCAATAGTGTTGGAAATTGACAAGAGTTGCAATAATGAAACCGGACGAAGAAGGAGATCGTATCAAAGAAGGTTAGGGTTCGGTCGTCTCGAATTGAGTCAGAGTGTGGCGGAGATATGAACAGAGAGATGAGGGGAGAATGAGACAGTGGCGGGTAATTAGTTGCACCGTTGAAGAAGGCTGAGAGAAGGCGGCCAACGCACGGTCTTAGAAGAAGAGGGTTTGTGAAGTGGAAGACCCCGCAACCCTAATTTCATATTTTTATTCCCTTTCGAATTTTTTTTATTATTTATTCAAACAAATATTAATTAGAAATGTAATGGTGTTGGACTGAAACTCTTGCTTCCTTTGGGCCTATTGCGCTTCTCTTTTTTTGGAGCTTGGAGCCTTGTAAAAAAAAACTCATTGGACTTCATTATGGATGGGCCTAGCACCCCCAACGTTGGTCACACACCCTGATTTCAATACTATACCCCCTGACTTCATTTCTCGTTTAACATTTGGTTTAAGTTTTTTTCCCCTATTAATTGTTGATTAATTGGTGATAGAATGATACGAATAGTAGAATATTTTAGAACTCTTTAGAATTTCCTTTTAGAATTTCAATTAGAGTTTTTCACTATTTTATTTTTCGTGTTTGGTAATCATTTTATTGCCATTTTTAGTTAAGATTTTGTGATAGAATATTGATGCAACTATCGCAACATTGAATGCTGGGAGATTAATTCTATGATCACTCGTACGGAGCAACTTTCGGTAGAGTTTTCTTATCACTTGCGTGGCTTTGAAAAGGCAACGGACCTTCTCCGTTCAGTATCATCGTGACCCCATTGTATTCCTCATTTTCGCACTTTATTGCTTATTAGTTTTTACGTTATCCTTGTAAATACCATGATCCCTTAGGATATTTAGGTTCAAATTTAATCTTTGATTTAATTGAACTAAACTGGACATTAGGATTCTAAAGCTATGCACGCTAACATTAGGTAGAATTCCCTCAAAATTCTAACTTTAGGTCTAACAATGCATGATAACATTAGGTGTAGAAATAGGCTAGTCTCCCTTTAGCTTTTCTTCCACGTTTGCACTCGCACTAAAACTAAAACTCCTTTTCTTTCAAAATTCAAAACACTTTAAATCTACTGATGAGAATCATGCCTTTGCTTAGTATGGGAAATGATAAGCGGGTCTCTTCTTGATCTTATTGTTCTTCATCTCAAGTTTAGGTGTGGTTCAATTCTCAAAGACTCCTTTCATAGCTAAGTAGAAAAGTGGCTAATATATCTCTCTTGAGGTTAAATAGTAATTATCTGCAACAAAAATACAAACCAACTCAAACCATTTTGTGCGTTCAGTCACCTTTTTCTAAGAAACCTTTTCAGGTAAGGACATGATTAATTTACTTCTGTGCCAATGCATAAGTCTCCAAAGGTCGAGCTGCGGCAGAAGGCGGGATTAACTTCGTCCAAAAAAAACACAAATAAACAAAAATATATGAGCCTAACTACGGTAGCTCTGATTCCTCAAAAAGGATACGTAGGCATTGGGGTAGGGCCCAAGCGAGCATTATTTTATTTTCCCTACATTCTTTTCTTCTTCCTTTTGCATGCATTCCCTTTAGCCGTAATAAACAGTAAGCATAGATTAAACACACCCATAAGATAGATAACAAGAGTGGATACCGTAGAGTACTACGGGCGTGTGGGGTGCTAATACCTTCCCCTCGCGTAACAGACTCCCTTACCCAATCTCTCGGTCGCAAGACCGTGACGTCTCCCTTCTCATATTTTGTCGTGTACTGTATGTCGTATTCTGTTAGGATCATCTGCCATCTGGCTATCCTTCTAGACAAAGCAGGCTTCTCAAAGATGTACTTAATTGGATCCATCTTAGATATCAGCAAAGTGGTATGAGTCAACATATACTGCCTCAGCCGGCGAGCAGCCCATACCAAAGCGCAACAAGTTTTCTCGAGCTGTGAATATCTGGTTTCACAGTCGGTAAACTTTTTGCTAAGGTAATAAATGGCATGCTCTTTTCGGCCAGACTCGTCATGCTGCCCCAGTACGCACCCCATTGAATTCTCTAGGACGGTCAGATACATGATTAGCGGTCTTCCTTCGACTGGCGGCATCAAGACAGGAGGTTCTAGCAAATACTCCTTGATTTTATCGAAAGCAATTTGACAGTCATCATTCTATCGAACTACCTGATATTTCTTCAACAACTTGAAGATTGGCTCACAAGTAGATGTTAGGTGAGAGATGAACCTAGCAATGTAGTTTAGGCGTCCCAAGAAACCTATGACCTCCTTCTCAGTGCGAGGAGCAGGCATTTCTTGTATAGCTTTGACTTTGGAAGGATCAACCTCGATGCCTTTGTTGCTGACAATGAAACCCAAGAGTTTATCGGATCAGACTCCGAATATGCACTTGTTTGGGTTCAATCTGAGCTTGTACTCCTTCAACCTGACAAACAGCTTTTGCAAGTGATTAAGGTGTTCTTCTTCAGTTTGTGATCAGGCTATCATGTCATCTACGTAGACCTCTATCTCATGATGTATCATATCATGAAACAAAGCTACCATGGCGCGTTGATAGGTTGCCCCGACATTCTTCAGTCCGAATGGCATCACTTTGTAGCAGAACGTACCCCACTGTGTAACAAAAGTAGTTTTCTCCATGTCTTCAGGTGCCATTTTGATCTGGTTATAGCCTGAGAATCCGTCCATGAAAGAAAATACCTTGTGTTGAGCTGTGTTGTCAACCAGGATGTTGATGTGTGGAAGTGGAAAGTCATCTTTATGGCTGGCCCTGTTTAAATCTCTATAATCCACGCACATTCTCACTTTGCCGTCCTTTTTAGGCACAGGCACAATGTTAGCAACCCATTGTGGATAGGAAGTAACATCCAAAAATCCAGCATTGAACTGTTTCATAACTTCTGCTTTGATCTTTTCTGACATGTCAGGTCTCATGCGGCGGACCTTTTGTTTCACTGGTGGACAGTCTTCTCTTATGGGGAGACGGTGTACCACAATGTCTGTATCTAGTCCCGGCATGTCTTCGTATGACCAGGCGAAGATCTCAACATAATCATGCAACAGCTGAATTAGGCGCTTTTTGACACTCGGCTCTAGATTGGAACCTATCTTGATTTCCTTTTTGTCATCCTCAGTTCCCAAGTTGATTGTATCCAACAACTCCTCATGAGGCTGAATTGCTCTTTCCTCTTGCTGTAATAATCTGGCCAATTCCCCTGGCACCTCACAATCTTCCTCACCTTCGTATTCGGCTTGGTAGATTAGATCTTCAGAGTTACTGAAGGCTATAGCAGTATCGTTATCCATGGGTTCCGGAATGGAAGGGTACCTGCATTTGTGAGTGTGGGTGTGTGTAAGGGCATAGCCATCTTAAAACAACAAAATGTAAAAGAAAGACAATGAGCACAAAAGGTTTTAATATGAAAAGCGTCCATGATTCATTAAAATGACATATGAAATGAAATAAGAACCCTTACAAATGGACCTATGTGCCTCGGGTAAGACACAAGGATAAAAAAGTAAGAATTGTTTATGAATTATTACAGATCCAATAGGAATGGAAAAGATAAATTAATGCGGAATAAAAGTAATCGGAACAAAGTCTTTTGCTTCCCAGTTGCACAGTCCTCCGCCAACAGTAGGAAAAATCCAGTCTTCCAAGCTACCCTCTTCTTCACTGTCCTCTAGTGCATTAACCCCTCGGTGGCTGATCTTCACAGGTGGCCCTCCGGCACGGGCACGGCGCACGTCCTTCTGACCAGTTGAAGTAAATCCCAGGCCGAACTTGTCTGATTTGAAAGGAAAGTAGGGAAGCTTCCCCCAGATTATGCTTCCTCCTTCTTCCACCACTGCCCTTGCATCCTTGAGAGATGACCATCGAGATGGTGGTCTGGTGATCGTGGGTACAGAGGACACTGTCTTGGTCGCCGCTATCTCCTAAGCTACCTCTTCAAAATGCTGGAAAGGAGTTTCGATGAATTCGCCATCCAATTCTACATAACGGAAAGAATTCAGATGACTGATCATGTATTCCTCTTCGCCATGAACAATTATGATTTTCCCCTGGACAGGGTACTTGAGCATTTGATGCAGAGTAGAAGTGACAGCTCCAGCATGGTGGATCCAAGGTCTTCCCAACAGGCAAGAATAGGAAGGACGAATGTCCATCACGTAAAATGTTGAATTGAACATCTGGGTACCCACCTTGATCGGGATGTCCACCTCTCCATGGACCATCCTCTTAGAACCATCAAAGGCTCTAACAATTATATTGCTGGGTTTCAGGGTTAAGCCTTCACAATCCAGTATATCCAAGGCTTTCTTTGGCAAGACATTTAAAGACTACCCAGTGTCTACCAGGACATGAGCAAGGGTCGTCCCCCTACACTCCACCGAGACATGCAGTGCGTCGTTATGCTTTCTCCCTTTGGAGGTCAAGTCTGCATCGGAGAATCCCAAGCCATTGTCAGTTGTTAAGCTGGCCACACACTCTTGGAATTGATCAGTCGAAGTCTCTTGCGGCACGTGTGCTGTCTTCAAAAACTTGACTAAAGCTTTAGCATGTGCCACAGAGCACATCAATAGGGATAACATAGAGATTTTGGAGGGGGTCTTCCCCAGTTGTTCAACAACATCATAATCACTTTTCTTAATGATCCTCCGAATCTCTTCCATCTCTTTCTGGGATGTTTCAGGAATGACTAGTGATTGAGCCTTCGTCAAGACATGCTCCTCTTGAACATTCTTTCCTTTTTTCTCAACAGTGGAAGTAGGGATAGGAATTGCATTGTCATTGTTGGCGGGTACACTTGCAGGTACAATTGCTGGTATAGGTGTAATCTTCGGAATGGCCGCGGGTCAGAAGACTGCTGTTGGAGGAGCAATCTCTAGAGAAAAGATTCTCCCACTACGAGTAATTTTGCTTGTTCCGGAAATGTTACTGATGTCGGGATTATCTTCCTCAGAGCTTTCTTCTTCAATGGTCTGTTTAATCTGTTTGACACCATGGTAGTAGATTTCTCTACCATAGTTCCATGGTACCATTTTATCGGTTTTGTATGGGGTTGGCCCGGGCATTGTTATCTTCAACGGAGTAGTCACTAGAGCAGATGTAATCCTAACCGGTTTTTTAGGAACCCTGGAAGGATTGGCGTATATGGTTATTATTGAAACTTCTGGAACTGGAATGGGTGAAACAGGAGCTTTCTCAAACAAAATTTCCTTGTTATTAATCAATTGTTGGATTTCTTTCTTCAATAGAGGACAGTCAAATGGGGAGGACAGGCAAGTATGGCAATTTTGGTTACAACCTGGGAACACCCCGACTTTCAACAAATTCAACTTGATGGTTAGGAGAGGAGTTAACAGTTCATCCACAGTAGAAACAAACAGATCTTCTTCCACAACATTGGTATTGTGCCCATGCCTCGGCATTAGAGCGGAGATAACATTTGGCTTTTCAGGAGCTTCAAATTCAACTTCCTTTGTGTCAATCGATCTTGAATCTTGTTCTTCAGGGCCCAACAGTTGTTGGTGTCGTGCCCTGGACTTTCTGAATGGTACGCGCATCTGGCGTTGGGATGGTAGTGTGGAGAAGCAGTGTTAGGATTTTTAGGGGCCTCTTTTAGCATGGCCAGGTTCAACTTCAAGAGATGTGGTAGGACTTGAGCAGGAGTCATGTTTATCTTGGTGAATTTCCTTACAGGCCTTTCCACCCTTTGCTGGTTATTTCTCGGTTGATCATTTCTCGGTTGGTTGTTTCTCGGCTGGTCTGATGCAGACTTTTGAATCATAACGGCCCCCATTGTTGGTCGTCGTTCAGTTCTTCCCTGATTCCTCTGGGCATAGACAACAGACACTTCCTTCTTTCAAGTGAAGGGATTTTTTGCAACAACAGAGGTGGATGCGTCTTTCTGAATTTTCCCGCTTCTAATACCGGCTTCCACCATTTCGCCAGTTAGAATTAACTCAGTGAAACCTACAGAGGAGCTTCCAATCAGGTGATTAAAGAAAGGACCTGACAGAGTCCCCAAGAACATGTCCACTAGTTCTCTTTCAGATAAAGGTGGTTGCACCCTTCCGGCTAAATCCCTCCATTTTTGGGCGTAGTCTTTGAAGCCCTCATTGGTAGCCATGGCCATACCCTATAGCTGAGTATGGGTTGGCGCCAATTCGGCGTTGTATTGATACTGTTTATAGAAGGCGGCTGCCAAGTCTTCCCAATTATGGACATCTGCTCTCTCCAACTGGTAGAACCAATCAAGTTGTGTTCCCGGTAGACTGTCCTGGAAAAAGTGGACCCACAGGTCTTTGTCAGAAGAACGTGGTTGAATTTTCCTGACATAAGACCGTAGGTGAATTTTGGGACAAGACACCCCATCATACTTAGCAAACAGTGGCACTTTAAATTTAGGAGGGATTACAATTCTAGAGACCAACCCTAACTCCTCAAAATCAAGCCCCGATACTCTCTGTATCTCCATAGCAGCTAGACGTTCTTCTAGGATTTTGTATTTGTCATCGGCCGGAGGGTACTATTTTTCATAGTAGTCCTCATCTTCTTCTTCCTCTGCTTCAGAATCTGATGGCACTACCGTTCCTTTTCCTTTTCCTTCCCCCTCTTCAGATGTTGATGGGAATTCCAAAGTCCGTCTGGCCTGTCCTTTAAACCTTCTGCCCATGACAACCACATCGGCTCGCTTCTTCTTCTTTTTCTCTTTTTCCTTCTCTAGTAGAATCTCTAGCTCCTCCTACCCCTTGGCTAGGGTCATGAGCAACTGTTGGAATTGTGAATTCTGAGCTTGCAAATCTTTGACCGTTTGTTCAATATCCATCTTGCTGAAATAAACAGCAGAGAGATGAGGAAACTTGGTGTGAAGACCTGTTTATGCATATGATGAATGATATGTATTCATGTAATGCTTTCAAGGATTCAGAAATTCAAATTTTTTTTAAACAAAAAAAGAAACACACGTCATATTAATAAGATAGAATTTGTTAGTACATCAATGCCCCTTGGGCAAAATAATTCTAAGATAAAAAGACGTTGTGCATCCTCTTTGGTGCAATGTAGGTGTTGAGAGTCTACTCTTCGTGAAGTATCCGAGTGAGTTCCAAAACCTTCTTCTCGCTTGCGTAGAATTGAGCTTCAAAAGTATCGCGCTCTCCCTTGAGTTGTATCCAACTCCTTTGTAGATCTTCGAGTGATGTTGGCATGTCAGGATGCAGGAGGGTGTATGGAACCTCTCCTTCCGTAACATGCTCTATAATTACAGGGAGAATGGAGGGGTAAGGCATCATAAGACTTTGGGCGCGGGTTCGTACCCACTTGAGGTAAGGCTCAAGAGGGATGGAATTCTTGTGTCCCAGAGTCTTACTGTCCACCTTGTTTGGCATCCTCCAAGCTCGGATGAACCTTTGACAGAGTCCTTGGTCGTTGTTGTCGTAGTCGAAAACCAATCCTTGAATCAGCATGTCATGTGGGTCATCCCTTCGGGCATAACCAAACTGTCTCAGAGCCAAGCAAGGGTTGTAGGTGATGCCTCTCCTAATGCCAAGTAGAGGGACATTAGGAAATTCCCCACAACGGTCAATGATGATGACATTCTCTTTTAATCGAGAACACCAATGAATGTCTGAATGTGTAAGAGTCATCAACCGTTGTGACCACCTCAAGCCTTGCTCATTCTTTAACATTGACTGGGGAAGATGAGAAATAAACCATCTTGCCAGGAGTGGAGTGCAACATATGAGAACACCTCTTTTCCTCATTGTTCGAGTGTGAAAAGAGTGGAGGATATCCCCAAGCAATGTAGGCACCGGGTTTTGAGTCATGAAGATTTTGACAACACTTAAATCTATAAGTTGGTCAGGATTAGGGAACAAGACCATCCCATAGATGATAAGAGCTATAATCTCCTCAAAAGCTTGTAAGTCCAGAGAATTTCAACAGCTTTGGGCCTTCTCAAACATAAACTTTGACAAGAAGCCTTTGACACCACTTCTAGTTTCCCAATGTGTTGTGACATCAGAGGAGTGCAAGTGTAGGGCTTGAGCAATATCTTATGGCTTTGGATCTCTTTCCGTACCGTTGAAGGGTAGTTGATTGAGAATAGGAATCCTCAGAAGTTGAGAAAATTCCTCCAAAGTGGGCACAAGTTGGTAGTCAGGAAATGTGAAGCAATGATGCAAAGGGTCAAAGAACTGGAAGAGAACTTTCACCATATCCTCCTCAGTGTTGGAAGTGACTAAGTTGAGTAGACGACCATGTCTTTCGGTGAATGGAGAATTCTCAAGAATCCTTGAAGCTAGCTCCTTGAGTTGTGGAGGAATTCTTACAAGGTTGATCTGGATAGTTTTCCTGCGAAGTGAATCCATAACCTACAAAACAAGAACAAAGATGAATCTACAAAATCCTTGAAATGGTTAGTGGATGCATATGATGCTTCATGATGTCCATGATGTTATGCACAATGTTGTACCCCAAAATTTGCCCTCCCTTTTTCACAAGAAATCACAACCCTATGGTTTTTCTCAGATTTTCAAAGACTTGGCTCAGGAATCGATCAGACAGATTTTATTTGGCAATAGATCAAGAATTAGAGTTTTCTCTCGCATTTCTCAGAAGAAACATAATTCTCAGAAATTCAAATTAACTGTCACATGTTTTCAAACTTTTTCGAGTTTGTTGAAAGGTTACTGTTTGTTGTCAAGGCTTGTTTATCTGGGATAATAGATGGGAGCTGGGATGGTCATTTGGAATATTCAAGTTTTGTCTGATCCAGGTTAACCAGATGATGTGCGTCTGTTAAGACGTTTGCTTGTTAATGGAATGAAACGTTTGTTTATTTATTGGATACCCAATGCATATTTTAATTGGAATGTTGTTGCAAGGTTACGATACTACAAAGTTATTGGATTACTTAAAGTTTAAGTTATCTGTATTAGAATTGTTGGAACGCAATTTCAATTATTTTGATCTGAGAATCTTAAAGGGTTAACTGAAGATGCAAAGAAAGAATTGCAAGATATTGACAGTAGAAGATTTTATTGGATATCAGATTATCTCACAAAGACTTTTTCATTTATTTCAAAAAATGTTACAATACAGTTTATTATTTAAATGCTTTAAGTTGTGCAACTTATTGTATTTGAAAATTAAATTGGTACATTTGTTTAAATATTTATCCATAAGTTACAAAGAAAAAAGTCTAAGCCTAAGCTTCCATTGCTCCATTGCTCCCATGCTCCAAGTCTTCTGCTTCCTCTGCTTTGTCACTGTCCAATTTACGCTCATATGAAAGAAAGACAAAGAAAAGAGGATTAGTACAGTTAAATAGAATTTTCAAACAAAAAAAGAAAAGAAAATTTTTCATCATTAAAGTTTGCCGTCTGGAATCAGAGTGCTATTTTTCATCACGTTTTTATTTTCCTCTTTGCAAATCACAAGAAGATTTCTCTTCTTGGTTCACAAAGAGAAAAATAAAAAATGCAAAAGAGGAGTGCAAAAGCAAATTTGTTCAAATGCAAAGCACAAGGCAAACTGAAACATGTTGTACAAAGCAAGCTAAACAAAGGCGCCAAACTGGACGCAAGGTGTTGTACCCCAAAATTTGCCCTCTCATATTCCTCAAAACATTGCAAGAAAAATCTCCAAGTGGCTCAAGATTGCTCAAGAGTTGGACATTCAAGCTATCTCCTAAGGCAGTCAACCCCAAATTAGGGTTTCACATTGCATCAAGATTCTTAATTCCAAATGACCTCAAGTGCTCCCCAATGTCCTAATATGTTATCAAGATCATCCATGCCAAATTTCAAGCCTTGCAGAGGAAGTTTGCTCAGTCAATTGCTCAAGGGTCCAAAAATCGACTATGCTAGGGCAAAAGTCAACTGTGACCTATATACAGTCAAACTTCAAGATTTTTTGTCAACATTCTCATTTTGAAGGATATTTCATCATTTGATCAAGGTTTGATCATGATTCATCAAGGATTTCTCAAAATTCATCAAGACTCAAAAGTTGCTAAATTAGGGTTTTGCAGGAAAAGTCAACTCAACTTTGACCAATCATAACTTTCTCATACTTTATGAGAAATGACCCATACAAAGCTCATTTTTAATAGGATGCAATTTCCTACAATCCATATTCATACCCCAAGATCAAAACATGCACTCACAAGAATTTATAAATTTGGACATTATAGGTCATTTTTGAAAGTCAACAAAAACACCTTTTTTTCCAAAGCTTATAACTTGAGAATGGAATATCAAAATGAGATGATACCAAAAGGTTTGGTTAGAGAACATATCAAGCTTTCTAAAAAGTCTAAGAACACCTCCAAAAGTTCAAAATTGAAGAAGTTATGCATGGCTGAAGTTGGGCATTTTTGCAAAATTGCCAAAAGTCAACTATCCCCAAAACTTCAAATTTTGTCAAATGGGCCCATTCTTTTCCACTTGATTTGATCTTGCATAATTGTCCACGTGTCCTAGCTTCAGCCATAAGCCCACATTATATTTTTCTTATTTAATTTGATTTTTTATTGAATTTATTCATTTTTAATCAATTTAAATCATATAAAATCCAAACTTTGATTACCTAAGATCTTTTTGGTTGTTTCAGGTCTTAATTATCATCATGATTAGCATCAAATTAGTATCTCACCATACCATGTGCAAAAATATTTAAAATTGGCAAACTTGGAAGGTTTAGTAATGGTGAATCAAATCAAATATGCAAGCCATGATGGGAGAAGATTTGGACCATAATTGTTACCCTAACACAATATGCAGTACATAAGGAAGCTAAACAAATCGAGACAAGGGTTGGAGGTTGCAGAAAGAGGCAATACCAAAGTTGCAAAATTCACTAAAAAGTGTGAAATCAAAATCATATTTATAGGCATTTTCAGAAGCGGAGACCAGTCCCAATCGATTCCTGGGTGATCACACAACCTTCCTGGATCAAAAGCACGCGTCCTCAAGCCTTCAAAAGCGCTGTAAGTATCATGATACCAATCTTTGTTCTTGAAATTGCAACTCATTATTATGGCATCCTTTAAACAAACTAATGGCATATTTGTAATCACCAGATCATTTCCAAGCCTTTTGCATTATTTGATTTCATTTATATACTCTGTGGTGCAAATCACCATTGTTAGGGTTTTGCATCTTAGTTTAGGGCTTTTCATTTCAGATAAAATTAGCCTTAATATTGGTTATAGGCGTGACCGGAAGAGGAAGACGAACTCAACCCTGGGTTCATAATGCATTTCCATGGCGCCTATAGGATTTTAGAGATGCTTGACTTATAGCTACAGACTGTTGTCCGTTGGTATAGGCCTGTTTTGTTTTAGCCACGGTTCAACAAAGAAGATGAAGACGTGGCGCCTACCCATTGCACCATTCAAATCGCGCGCGTTATTTTTTGTCTTTTCTGGCTGTGGACTTGTTTTAATATATTATATTTTATTCATATATCACTAATAATGAATACCAAGCAGTGCAGTGGCAAGGGAAGCAACCAATCACGTTCAGGACCTGGGTTCGAATCCCAGGTCCTCCACTTCTTTGATAATTTTTCTTTTCAGGTAATCAAGTGCACATCCAAGCATATGGCATACCATGCGTCCTCATCTATCCAACAGCCAGATGGCCTGAAGGCCAAATCTGATGGCCAAGTGTTGAAGGTCTACGTGGAGCCCAGTCAACACATGCATATGGAATCAAAAAAAGCCAAACAAAGCCATATCCAAATAGGCCTCAGGATTACTATTCTGACCTCCAAAATCAGGCCCAAACCCCCTTACTCTCTCCTATTTATTTTTTTGTTTTATTTAATTGTTTTATTATATTTTATTTAATTACTAACCAACCAAAAATTTATTTTTCTTTATAAAATAAAATCACCAAAAATATTTTTTATCAAATCAAATTTTTATTTTTATTTTCATTAATAAATACTAATTAAATTAATTTAGGTTCTTAATTAGAACAACTTTAACATTTTTGTAAATAATTAAAATTAACTAGACTTAATTAGGTTTTACTAATTCAATTAATTTTTATTTCTTTCTTAAAATACCAAAAACCCAAAAATATTTATTAATTAACTTATTTAATTTAATTTAGTAATTAACTTAGATTAATTTCTTTCTTAAAATTTAAATAACAAAAATCTTTTCTTTAACAAAAAGGGTCAAAACCCTAGAACTTTGCGCTCAATTTAATTTCCCGCACGTGATTTATTCATTTTTATAATATTAATGTACTTGCTCCCGGGTTGTAATAGCTTAATAAGACCTTATTTATTTTTTACCGCTTTATTTACTTTTAAAGGGTTTGTCTTTGGCGATGTAAATACCCGACGCCTTGTAATTTAAATTCCGCACTTTTAATTCCGCAAATTATAACTGTTAGATGTTTGATAATAGGTATGCATGACAAGACTGAATGTTTTAACCTAAAATCAACTTAGATCACCATTAACATGTACAAAGATAAAAATAACTGAAAATAACACACTCGCACATGCGCACTCTTAGGGTACACCCCGCTTGGTTGCCTCCGTACGCGGTCATTGAGTATAGGTTATTTTAGAGGTCGCCCTCTTGTCTAAATGATGATAGTCGCCTCGAAATTGCCTTGGATATTGTTGCCTCAAAACAAATGATCTAAGATATTAGGGTTACCGCTAGGGCGTCCTAACATTGCTTTAGTGACTGTATGTCCCTCATTCGAATTGACCCTCAAACTCCAACGACGGTGCTACCTACTCATCAATAGTGGGATAGCATTGTCTAAAGTAAATTAGCATAGAACGATTCCTTTTTCGAGTAGGTAGATAGTTCTTAGATACTTGCTCTTTCAAAACAAAACTCTTCACACTTACACTTTTCGAACAAAGTTTTCAAAAACACTTCATACGCTCTTGAGGACAGAAGCAAGAGTTAAATCGAAGTTTCAAACAAAAACTTTTTCAAACCCACAAACACAAAGAAAAACAATTTTGAAAACAATTGAGCAAGTACCTAAGAGCCCGTGGATAACCACAGATAGAAAGGGTGTTAACACCTTCCCTTTCTATAATCTACCCCCGAACCCGAGAAACATCTTGAAAAAGGAATTTTTCAGTGCTTTTTTCCTTTCCTTGTTAGATAAAATAAAAGTCAGTGGCGAATCTTGCTTACCGCGACATTTTGCGAAAACAAACGCAAAACGTAAACCAGCATTCCAAAAACAGTCAGTTCTTCCCACCGCATCACTGAACTAGCGACTCTGTTGGGGACGCTTATAAGTGGGGTGTACCTTAGGAATAGTTCATAATGTTTTCAATTGCTTGACTTGTATGTTTTATCTTTGTGGGTTGAATCGGAGTTACTATAGATCCTAACCCAGATCTGGGGGATACCCTTTAGGTAAGTAGCTATAAACTATGAGGGAACTGTACGGCATAGACCGATACGGTTGAAGCAGTAGCTACGTTGGTGTGGAACTTTAGTATGTACCGATATCCCTCATGGCGCAAAGAGGAGTATATGGGTCTGCTAAGGGGTCATTAAGCACCAACTGACCTTAGAACCTTTAAATTGACCAACTTGGCCATAGAACAGTAGCAGTATGCTACACTCATTGAGACTAAACTCTCGCGATGTCCTGCTGCAAGAAAAGGTTATTGTTGTACCCCAAAATTTTCCCTCTCATTTCATCAACATTTCTCGTCACCAGAATCTTGGAATTTAAGGTCAAACTAGGGTTTGCTCTGCTCAAGACACCTCCTTGCACTGTTGACCTAAATTAGGGTTTGAGTTTGCACAGTGATATTTTGGCCTACAATGCCCAAATTGACTTCCATACTACATGTTGGAATCATAAGTTTGTCCATACCAAGTGTGATTGGTGGATTTAGAACTGACTGTTTAACGCTGGTTCACGAAATATCGCAGAAGCAAGAGTCGCCACCGTCTTTTATTTTCTCCAACATGGACAGGACAAAAGCACAGCAAAATTCCTTATGAGATTGTTTCTCGGTTCGGGAGGTAGATTTATAGAAAGGGAAGGTGTTAGCACCCTTTCTATCCATGGTTATCCATAGGCTCTTAGATACTTGCTCATTGTGTTTTCAAAATGTGTGCTTTTCAAGATGTGAGTGGGTTTGAAAAAAGTTTCTTTGAAAGTTTTCTGAATAACTCTTGTATCTGTCCTCAAGAGTGTTTGAAAAAAAATTTTGAAAGCTTTTTTGAAAGTGTCGGTGTGAAAAGATTTTGTTTTTGTTTTTGAATAGAGCAAGTATCTATGAGTCATCTACCTACCTTAAGGAATTAGGTTGTGCATAAGTCCTTAAGGTAATTCCATCCCACCATTGAGAGGTAGGTAGCACCACCATTGGAGGTGTTCGGGTCAATTCGAGTGTAGGGACAGTGTGGTCACTGAAGCAACAGTTAGGACACCTTAGAAGCTACCCTTATGTCCTTGATCCTTTTCTTTCATCTGAGGCAACCGTTTCGAGGCAACTATTCCGAGGCAACTGTTTCGAGGCAACCGGATCATGGACATAAGGACTTACTAAAACGTCCTATACTTGACGACCACGTTTCGAAGGCAACAGGTGAGGCGTCCCCTAGAAGTGGTGTGTGTATTCGTGTGTTATTTTCATGTCAATATTTATCTTTGATCAGGGTATTGTGAGCTACGCTTGTTTTTATTTAGCCATACATTCTTTCATGCAATTTAGAATTTAAGAGTGCGGAAATTTAAATGCGGAAAGATAAAAGCTACGCTATTACAAGGCGCGTGTCTATACATCGCCAAAATACAAAGACCCGTTTGATAAAAATGCGGAAAGTAAATAAATACCTAATTACTATTACACCCAGAAAGCAGTTACATAATATTCGAAAAGAAAATAATGCGCGAAAAGAAATTAAAATCGAATGTCCGAGGGTTTTGACCCTTTGCTTGAAATTAAATGAAATTAAAGTCTATTTAATTATTTAATAAAAAAAAATTTTTTTATGTTTTTGGTATTTATGAAATAAAGAAAATTAAAATTAAATGGAAACCCTAATTCTAGATTATTTTTAATTATTAAAGAAAATATCCAAGTTAACCTAATTTACGCTAATTAATTTATTTACATGTTTATTTATAAAAATAAATAGTAGTTAACAATAATAATAAATAATGAATAAAATGATTTAATTAAGAAAAAGATGAGAATGTCAAAAAACCTAATTCTACACATTTTTTATTTATTAAGAAAAGATTAAAGTTTAAAACCTAAATTAACTAAATTAGTTATTGAAATTTATTTACAAAAATATTTAAATGGTGAAATTAATAATAATTAAATATATTACATTATTTTGGTTTCTGATTTTTTATGGAAAATTATTTTATGGTGAGAAAAAAAAACAATTAAAACAATTTAAAAAGAATTAGAATTGAAAAGAAAATAAAATTAAAAAAAAGAGGCAAACCAAGGGGGTATCAGGCCCAGATGGGGGTTTGTTTGAAGCAAATTTGACCCATGAACACAAAGCCTATTTGACCTTTCCAGCTTGAGTGTGCGTGGTTGACTGGGGTACACCCTGGAATTCGTTCAGTGGCCCTTGGATCAATCATCATGTCCACTTGGCAGGCCTAAGCATGGGCGTGTATGGTAAGCCTTTGGTTGAACGCTGCATAGGAACATGTTATAACAAAAATCATGGATTAAATGGGGGGACCTGGGAATCGAACCCAGGTCTCAACGCTTAAGGGACACGTTGCCAGCCAACTGAGCTATTGCGTTTCTTTGTATACATAATGGATAGACAATATAATATATACAAAACAATGGTTAGTGGTATAAGACAAAAAATTACGCGCCAGATTTGAATCTCCCAATAGCATCAGGCCACGTCCATCTTCTTCCTTGTTTTCCCTGCAATTATAAAACAAGTAGCGGGGGTTTTAAACCCCCACTAAGCATATCCACGAAAAATAGCGAATAGAAGATGCGTTAACATAAATTGAGCGCGAGGTCATTATTCAATTCGTATGGAGCTCCTGAATTCAACTGCATAGGTCTCAAGGTCCAATTTTTCCATACAAGGAAAGCCCTATTTTGAAGCTTCTGAAACCCTAGGTTTCATCAATGGTGGATTTGGCTACAGGCAGTGTCAGTCCAATTAAACGTTACCAATCGCTTCAGAAAGATGTTAGTAACATAAATCAACAATCAAAACACATGAATGATGCGTGAAAATTAAAAATCGATTATGGACATTTTTGTGAAAAGCGCGACTCAGTTCTACCGTCTCTTGGAGTATGGAAGCTTGTTCTTGATGCCAATAGTTTCCTAGCAATGTCAGTAAGGCAATGGAAGTGTTTTGGAGCCTTGAATCGCCCTGCAAATGTGATTTCAGATTCCAAGTTTTTGATGAAAAGTTGCAACTTTGTTCTGAGTTTGTGAGCAGTTTTTCGTGTCTTGTTCAATTAGGTTAGGTTATGCATAAGTATATGAACGAAATTAGGTCAAGAAACAAGCCCATAAGTCCATGAATTGATGATTTCAATATTTGATTTTTTCCATATCTTTTTCAATCTTTTTTTTTCATGGAAACCCTTGCCAATCATGGAAAATCTTCCCTTTTTGAATGTGAAATGACTTGCCAGCTTGCCCTAGTATGATTTGCTGCACAAAAAGATTTGAAGAGCATTATATGATATTTTTCTCATAATTAAATCTAATTAAATGAATTAATAAGAATAAAAATTCAATTAATTAATTAAAAATAATAAAATAAATCATTTTTAGCTCAATGGGTCGTGCATAAGCTTTGGGTAATGATTCAAGAAAGAAATTGAGGCCCATTAGCAATTTTGAAGTGTTTTAGGCAAAGTTGACTTTTCAAAATTCCCAAAAATTTCCCAACTTCTCCAAGGCATATCTTGCTCAATTTTGAAGCTATGATTATGTTCTTGGACATTTTGGAAAGGTCTTGAAGCCCTCTAACCAATGCCTTTGGTCCCATGTCATTTTGATTTACCAATCTCAAGTTATGGTCTTTGACTTAAAGTGCCTTTTGGTTGACTTTTAAAAATGACCTATAATGTTGAAATTGATAACTTTTTGTGAGAGCATTTATTGGACTTGAAGTGTGAAGATGAGTTGTAGGAAATGTCATCCTCTTCAAAATGAGCTTTGGATGGGATTTTTCTAATAAACCATGAGGAAGTTATGCCCTGGTCAATTTGCAGTTGACTTTTCAACTGTCCCAAAATAGAAACTTTTGCATCTTGAGACTTTTTGAGCCATGCTTTGAGAAATCATGATCAAGAATTGATCAAATGATGATTGTGGCTTCAAAATAAGATGTTGACCAAAAAATTTGACTTTTGACTGTCAAATGACCATTTTGCCCCTGCAGTTGACTATGGAGCAATTAGGGTTTTTGACTGTGCAATTTGATGTTGTGAGTCTTGAAACTTGACATATGGATGCTTGACAATGTATGTAGGCATATGGGACTTGATTGGACCCTTGGAAACCTCAATTTCTTTGCAAGAACCAAAACCCTAATTTTGACTGTGTTAGGAGGCAATTGGACTATGCAACCCTTGAGAGATTTTGAACCTTAATCTTGGCAAATCTTGAAGAATATGGGAGGGAAAATTTTGGGGTACAACAGTTGCCCCTGTTCAATCTTCTTAGACCTGAGGATGTAGATTGGCTGGCGTGCCTTTCGTAATCCGAAGGTGGAAGATGATTGAACACTAGAGTGCCCAGAAATTTGCACTCACATAGTGGAGTATCAGCAGTGTGATGGCGGGAATGGGCTTACAGATGCCATTTAGAGACTGATGGATATGAGGATGGGCTTATAGATGCCATCTGG
Source organism: Vicia faba (assembly GCA_948472305.1). Lineage (NCBI taxonomy): Eukaryota > Viridiplantae > Streptophyta > Magnoliopsida > Fabales > Fabaceae > Vicia > Vicia faba. The sequence continues at coordinate 1,298,184,609 of OX451738.1, forward strand.
AAGTGTGACAGAACTTTATCGGGAATGGGCTTATAGACACCATTTAGGTGTCAATCGCGTAAGAGATTCCTTAGCGAGAACTTGCGTACCTGAGAAAGAAAGATAATTACCTGGCCTGTTACAAGGGTTGACCTTCACACTCTTTGTGTAGATGTTCCCTGGCTGGATACAGGAATCGAATCTTTAAACTCTTCAGACGTGCCCTGGCAAGATACAGGAATCGAGTCCGGAGAATAGTCGTCAACAGATACACCCTGGCAAGATACAGGAATTGGATCTTCAAACTCTTCAGACGTGCCCTGGCAGGATACAGGAATCGAGTCTGGAATATAGTTGTCAACAGATACACCCTGGCAAGATACAGGAATCGGATCTTCGAACTCTTCAGACGTGCCCTGGCAAGATACAGGAATCGAGTCTGGAACTCTTCAGACGTGCCCTGGCAAGATACAGGAATCGAGTCTGGAATATAGTCGTCAACAGATACACCCTGGCAAGATACAGGAATCGGATCTTCGAACTCTTCAGACGTGCCCTGGCAAGATACAGGAATCGAGTCTGGAATATAGTCATCGACCGATACACCCTGGCAAGATACAAGAATCGGATCTTCAAACTCTTCAGACGTGCCCTGGCAAGATACAGGAATCGAGTCTGGAATATAGTCATCAACAGATACACCCTGGCAAGATACAGGAATCGGATCTTTAAACTCTTCAGACGTTCCCTAGCAGGATACAGGAATCGAGTCTGGAATTAGTCGTCAACAGATACACCCTGGCAAGATACAGGAATCGGATCTTCAAACTCTTCAAACGTGCCCTGGCAGGATACAGGAATCGAGTCTGGAATTAGTCGTCAACAGATACACCCTGGCAAGATACAGAAATCGGATCTTCAAACTCTTCAGACGTGCCCTAGCAAGATACAGGAATCGAGTCTGGAATATAGTCGTCAACAGATACACCCTGGCAAGATACAGGAATCGGATCTTCGAACTCTTCAGACGTGCCCTGGCAAGATACAGGAATCGAGTCTGGAATTAGTCGTCAACAGATACACCCTGGCGAGATACAGGAATCGGATCTGGAATCACGACAGTTGATAATAATCATCTTTGTATTGACTTTTTTCCTGAAAAGGTAAACATTAGTTGTATGCACTGTCATGATGTATGAAGTGCGTGATGTTCTCAAAATAAATGAGGTTGTGTGTCCATGATGCGTATGTGCATGCTATAATGTATGAAGATGTGATGTCTATGAATGTATTTTTGTCTAGGAAAGTAAATCCTTGACGAATACCGGGAAGTTGAATCCTGGGCTGATGTGGAAGAGTATAGCTTTTGTTTCCGCTGGGGGTGATGGTTGCAAGAATACCGGTGGGAGAAAAATGACTCCGTTGGGGAATAAACTTGGCGAATAGATTACTCTGCGGGGAATGCTCTGTGGGGAGAGAAAATACTTTGCTGAGGTTGGATGATAACTCCGCTGGGGATACCGTTGATGTGTTATGTTGAAGGAATTGATGAACTCCGCTGGGGGATAGGAAGACTTCGCCAGGGACGATCTTTCCGTGGCAATTGGCTGAAGATAACCCAGTTATATCCTGGTGGGGGAATAACCTTTGAATAAAGTCGGGGGAGCGTTCGTACTCTGCAGGGGATAAGCTTCCAGAATCTACCGGGGATAAGCTTTAAGACTTGCTGGGGAGATTGGTTGAACTCTCCTGGGGGGACTTTGGACTGGACTGGGGAATGGCCCCACTGGTTGTTTTGTATACCGTTGGGGAACAATCTTAGACCAAGACTGCCGGGGATGCTTGTTTAGGAATATCTGTATACTCCGCTGGGGAATATTGAGATCTTCGGGGGATAACCAACTTCCTTAAGGCTGACAGTAGACTAACTCTGCTTGGGGAGAGTATCGCTGACTTGCTAGGAGATACTGTGCCTTTTAGGGCTGATTGGAGACCAACTGCTTGGGAGAGAATTGTTGAATCTTGGCTCACTCTCTGGGGAATTAAGATATCTTGGTTACACTCTTCAGACGAACTTACCTTGGTACCTTGGTGGACAGAGTAATTAGATTGATTAGACAACTCATTATTGCCCCTGTTTCTGATGTTACCTGTAATTAATCCTTTGTTCCGCATGCAAATACTTATGAGTTTAGCAATTAGTGTCAAATGCATATATCACAATTTGAACATTGGACGTTCTTCGCAAAACAAAACAGAAAAAAGGAAAAAACAATTGGCAATTGGTCTGAAAGGTGAATTTGTATTGATTTTTGAATTTGCCTGTAAATAGGAGTTTATGTACAAGAGGCTGACGTCCTAGTAAGAGAACACCGCCGAACAACAGAGTTTATACAATTTTATGTAAAGGGAAAACAAAACAGCTATGTGAAAAGAATAATCCCACTGGGTTCCAACTCCGCTATCGCCTTTATATCTTCGAGCGTCTCATCACTCGGCTGCTCGGTTGAAGATGAAGCTGATTGATCGATGCCGTCTGAACTTGATGTTGATACCGGATTCTGGATGCAAGGTGATCCAATGAGACATAGTATTACGCTTTAATCCCTAACTTTTGCCTGGACCGCCCTTTCGGGTTTTCAGTCCACCGGGATACCCATTTTTGCCCAAGCCGCCTTTTCAGGTTTTCGACTTGCCGGGTGTACAAATTTTTTTTATTTCATCCCTCATTTTGCCCGAACCCTTTTGGTTCGCCGGGAAGTCCTAATTTTTGCCTAGTATGTCAACCTAGCGGGTCTTTTATCATGCGTAGTATCTTTTAACTATGTCTGCATTGGCGGGGTGAGGAAGGTCGTCACCATCTATGGTGGTTAGAATCATGGCTCCTCCTGAGAACACATGTTTAATCACAAATGGCCCTTCGTACGTAGGGGTCCATTTGCCCCTGGGATCACTCTGAGGAAGAATGATGCGCTTGATTACCAAGTCCCCAACTTGATACTCTTGTGGTCTGACTTTCTTGTTAAATGCCCTGATCATCCGTTTTTGGTACGTTTGACCATGACAAATAGCAGTGAGTCTCTTTTCGTCAATTAGGTTTAATTGATCAAGTCGGGTCTGGATCCAGTCATCTTCGCTTAGATCTGCATCCTTCATTATCCGGAGAGAGGGTATCTGGACTTCAATCGGCAAGACTGCCTCCATGCCGTAGACCAAGGAAAAAGGAGTTGCCCCGGTTGACGTCCTTGCTGAGGTACGGTACCCATGAAGAGCAAACGGTAACATCTCGTGCCAATATTTATAAGTCACTGTCATCTTCTGCACAATCTTTTTGATATTCTTATTAGCTGCTTCAACAGCCCCATTCATCTTCGGTCGGTAAGGAGAAGAATTGTGGTGCTGTATCTTGAATTGCTCGCAGAACTCAGTGATAATCTTGTTGTTAAGATTGGTACCATTGTCTGTAATGATCCTTTCCGGGACGCCGTATCGACAGATCAAGTTATGCCGAATGAACCGTGCCACGACATTCTTGGTTACAGTGGCGTAGGAAGCTGCTTCAACCCACTTCGTAAAGTAATCAATCGCCACCAGGATGAAGCGATGCCCGTTGGATGTCGTAGGTTTAATCTCGCCAATCATGTCAATGCCCCACATTGCAAAAGGCCAAGGCGCAGTCAAGACATTCAGAGGGACTGGAGGAACATGCACCTTATCAGCATATATCTGGCACTTATGACATGTCCGAGAATGCTGGTAACAGTCGGCTTCCATTGTGGACCAGAAATATCATGCCCGAAGGATTTTCTTTGCCATGGTGTGTCCACTGGAATGCGTTCTGAAGGTACCTTCATGCAGCTCTGCCATGATCTTTTCTGCTTCAGTCTTATCCACACAACGCAGTAAGGTTGAATCATGGTTTCGCTTGTAGAGAATGTCGTTGCTGAGGAAGAACTTTGCTGCGAACCTTCTCAGAAACTTTTTGTCATTGACAGATGCACCTTCAGGGTATTCTTGAGCTTCCAAGTACCTCTTCACCTCATGAGACCAGGGTTTTTCTGTTACCTCTTCAGCCTCAAGATCACAGCAGTATGCGGGTTCATCCAACTTCTAGATAATGATCCGGGGAGCCTCATTGTCCCATTTGACTCTGCACATAGAAGACATCGTAGCCAACGCGTCCGCCAACTGATTCTCCTCTCTTGGGAAGTGTTCAAAAGTTATCTCTGTAAAATGGGGGATCAATGTCAACACACGCTCTTTGTAAGGAATAAGGTTCAGATGTTTCGTATCCCACTCGCCTTTGATCTGATTGATCACGAGAGCGGAATCTCCGAAGACACTCAGGAACTTGATCCTTAAGTCAATCGCAGCTTGAAGACCCATGATGCATGCCTCATACTCCGCCATGTTGTTGGTGCAGTTGAAACATAGTCGGGCAGTGAGTGGAGTATGAGTGCCTTGAGGGGATATGATCACAGCGCCGATGTCGTTACCCAAAGCGTTGGAGGCTCCGTCAAAGTGCATAGACCATCGGGATCCTTCCTCAGGTCCTTCATCCGGTCCAGGTACTTCACAATCAGTCACTACCATGATGCTATCGTCAGGAAATTCAAAGTTCATTGACTGGTAGTCATCCACTGCCTGGTGTGCCAAATGGTCTACCAATACACTTCCCTTGATAGCTTTCTGAGTTGTGTACTGGATGTCGTATTCTGTCAAGATCATCTGCCATCTTTCTATTCTTCTAGACAGAGCAGGCTTTTCGAATATGTACTTGATCGGATCCATTTTTGAAATCAACAGAGTAGTGTGAGTCAGCATATACTGTCTCAGCCAGCGAGCAGCCCATACCAAAGCGCGGCAAGTTTTCTCGAGAAGTGAGTATCGGGTCTCACAATCGGTAAACTTTTTTCTAAGGTAATAAATGGCGTGCTCTTTTCGGCCAGACTCGTCATGCTGCCCCAGCACACACCCCATTGAGCTGTCAAGTATAGTATTAGAGGTCTCCCTTCAACCGGTGGCATGAGAATGGGTGGTTCTTGGAGATACTCTTTGATTCTGTCAAAAGCGGCATGACATTCATCATTCCAACGTACTACTTGATCTTTCTTCAACAGCTTGAAGATTGGTTCACAGGTAGCAGTTAGGTGCGAGATGAATCGGGCAATGTAATTCAGACGTCCTAGGAAGCCTCTGACTTCCTTCTCTGTCTTTGGAACTGGCATCTCTTGTATGGCTTTAACCTTGGCAGGGTCTACTTGAATACCTTTGTCGCTTACGACGAAGCCTAGCAACTTTCCAGATCTTACCCCAAAGGTGCACTTGTTTGGGTTCAACCTCAGCTTGTACAACTTCAGACGGTCAAACAACTTCTGTAGATGGTCAAGGTGCTCCTCCTCAGTTTGGGACCTTGCAATCATATCATCGATATCGACGTACACTTCAATCTCATGATGGATCATGTCGTGAAATAAAGCAACCATGGCACGTTGGTAGGTTGCCCCAGCATTTTTCAACCCGAATGGCATGACCTTGTAGCAGAAGGTACCCCACTGAGTAACAAAGGTAGTCTTTTCCATATCTTCAGGAGCCATCTTGATCTTATTATATCCTGAAAAGCCATCCATGAAGGAGAACACCTTGTGCTGAGCAGTATTGTCAACCAGAACGTTGATGTGAGGTATGGGGAAGTCATCCTTGGGGCTGGCCCTGTTCAGATCCCTGTAGTCAACACACATTCTGACCTTACCATCTTTCTTCGGTACTGGTACCACATTGGCAACCCACTGAGGGTAAGAAGTCACTGCTAGAAACCCGGCATCGAATTGTTTCATAACCTCAGCTTTGATCTTCTCAGACATCTCTGGACGCATACGGCGGACCTTTTGTTTAACCGGAGGGCAATCTTCTTTGGTAGGTAAGTGATGGACCACAATGTCGGTATCCAATCCAGGCATGTCTTCGTAAGACCAGGCGAAGATCTCCACATAATCATGCAACATCTGAACCAACTGTTGCTTCACACTGAGCTCTAGATTGGAACCAATTTTAACTTCCCTTCTGTCTGTCTCAGTACCCAGATTTACCGTTTCCACTGGCTCTTCATGTGGTTGAATGGCCCTCTCTTCCTGGAGTAACAGTCTTGCAAGCTCACCAGGAACTTCGCAATCATCTTCACCTTCGTCTTCGGCTAAGTTGATCGGATTTTCGAAGTCATAACTGGTAGTAGCAGAGTCGTTACCAGTGAGATCTAGAGTGGATTGAAACCTGTATGAGTGAGTGTGTGTAAATATAGCTGTTTTGCAATATATAAAGAAAGAAAGAAAGGGAGCACAAGATTTGAAATGCGAAAAACGTCCAATGTCTTTATTCATGATATATGGAAATGACAAGTAATAAGCCCTCACAAATGAAGCCACGGTGCCCCGGGTAAGACATCGGGCCATAAAGTTTCAATTTATTGTTCATTACAAATTAAAAAACAAAGGAATTCATTACTGCGTAACAAAAGTAACAGGTATATGGTCTTTTGCAGTCCAATTGTTCAGTCCACCGTCAGTCGTCGGGTAAATCCAGCTATCAAACTCTGATTCCTCCGCATCGCCTTCAATAGCATTCACTCCCGGGTTGGTGATGAACACGGGAGGTCTTCCAATCCTTGCTTTGCGTACAGCCCTCTAAGCCTCTGCAGTAAAACCCAGCCCAAACTTGTCAGTTTTAGGAGTAAAATCAGGGAGCCTGCCCCAGTTTGCACATTCACCTTTCTCAATTACAGCCCGGGCGTCCTTCAAGGAAGCCATCTTCAAAGGAAAGTCTTCTTCAACTATCGTCTCAGCTGACGCCAATGTTGGAGGTACCTCTTCGAAATGTTGAAAGGGGGTTTCAATAAACTCCCCGTCCATCTCTATATACCGAAACGAGTTCAGATGACTAACCATGTATTCTTCCTCCCCTGCACTGTAACAATCTTCCCTCTGACGGGGTACTTGAGCTTCTGGTGTAGAGTGGAGGTCACAGGCCCAGCTTTGTGAATCCAAGGTCGACCCAGCAAACAGGAATAAGATGGACGGATATCCATCACATAGAACATTGAATCGAAGACTTGAGAACCAACACGAATCGGAATATCTACCTCACCATGTACCATCCTCTTTGACCCGTCAAAGGCTCGGACCACGATGTTACTAGCCTTCAACTCCAGACCCTCACAACCCAACCTGTCCAAGGCCTTCTTGGGCAATACATTCAGTGAAGAACCGGTGTCCACCAATACGTGTGCGAGAGTAGTGCCCCTGCATTCAATGGAGACATGCAGGGCATCATTGTGGTTCTTTCCCTTAGCGGTCAGATCAGCATCAGATAATCACAACCTATTGTCAGCGGTCAAGTTGGCCACACAATAAGTAAATTGATTCGCGGATGTCTCTTGTGGCACATGAGCCGTCTTCAGAAATGAAATCAGGGCCTTGGCATGGGCCTCTAAGCACAGCAGTAATGATAGCATAGAGATCTTGGAGGGGGTATGCCCCATCTGCTCAACGACGTTGAAGTCACTCTTCTTGATGATCTTAAGGATTTCCTCCATCTCTTGTTGTGACGCTTCAACATTAACAGTCTTCGGTGCCTCCGTCCGGGCAGGCACATCAGCAATCCCTTTGCCCCGAGTGTCAGATGGCTCGGCAGCAGGGGTAGAAACTTGATCAGAAGGGGAAACAGGCGCACTTGTAGGTGTGATTGTGATATGGTGGGAGAACTGACTATGGTTTTGCGTTTGTTTTTGCAAATGTTTCGGTTGAGCAAGAGTCGCCACCGACTTTTTATTTTATCCTAAGGAAAGGTTTAAAAAGCACAGCAAAAACCTTTGAGATTTTTCTTGAGTTCGGGGAGTAGATTATAGAAAGGGAAGGTATTAGCACTCTTTCTATCCATGGTTATCCATGGGCTCTTAGGTACTTGCTTAGATCAACTTGCCTTGGTTTTCAATTGTTTGAAATGGTGCTTTGTGTGTGGTTTTGAAAATGTTTTGAAAAAGATGCCTTGTCTAGGCTACCCTTGTAGCAATTCTTTACTCGAATGTTTTACAAAAGGTGTTTGTCTTTTTGAAAAGATGTTTCAAGGTTTTTGAAAGTTTGTTTTGAAAGTGTGGTTTGAAAAATAGGCAAGTGTTTTTGTTTTACAAGTTGACAAGTACTTAAGAGCTATCTACCCTAAAGTTCTCAAAGATTTTTGTTATGTTTTAACCCTTTTAACAATTTTGTTCCACCATTGTATTTGGTGGACAATCTTGTGTTAGGATGTGAAAGGGACGGGCGCGGGTCATCGTTTAGACCATAATTGCAATGGTGCCAAGTATCTTTGGGCAATTTTCCTTTAAGGGACTTGATCATTTTTTAGGCAACTTTCCGAAAGCGTCATCGAGGGACTATGATCATTTGTTTGTTTTGTTTTTGCCCAAAGAGACCTAGCATGCAATATGGTCCATTATTGAAGGCAACAAGTGGAGTACCCTAGAGGGTGCAAGTGTGATATGTGTTGTCCATTTTCATGCTTGATTATCTTGAAATTAGGTCAAACTATTTTGTTCTTTTTATTTGCATACAAACCCTAATTCTAACATGGTATATTTAGAAAGCGTTAAAGTGCGAAAAGTAAAGTTCCTACACTATTACAATACAATATGGGAAGGGGGTACAAATGTTCAAATGGGGGTTTTGACAAGGAATTTAAACCTAGCTATTACATCAATTTGGAATTTATTTACAAAGTAATCAATTGTATAATTAAATGGAAATAAAATAAATATGCAAAATGTAAAAAAAGGGTTTTTATATGTATGGAAAAAGGTATTTTTTATGTCAAATAAACAAAATAAAAGAAAGTATTATTTTTGGAGCTTTTTTATGTTTAGGGCAAAATCCTAATTTTCTTAGATAAAAGTATTAATTATTTAATATATACTAATATTTATCAATTATATATGAAATAAAAATAAAAATGAAGTATATTTGTCAAAATGGTATTTTTACTATTAAATATTAATAAAAATAAAATGTATATATTTTTGTATTATTTACTAAATATTCTAATAAATATATATATATATATGTATTAATTTCTAAATATGTATTATATATATAAAAATAATAATATTTAATATTTATAAAAAAAGTATATTTTATACAAAATATTTTAAAAAAGATAAAACAAAATAAAAAATGAAAATAAAATGTGTTTACATTATTTTCTAGTATTTTAAGTAAAAAGTGTTTATTTATTTATTTATGTACAAATATCAATATAAACAAATAAATGCCTAAAAAAATCAAAAATGGTTTAAAAAATTATTTTTATGTTTTTAATATCATGAGGAAAAATAAATAAGTCAGGAATAAAAAACAAAAGTCAAAAAATCATAAAAATAAGTCAAATGGGCCTAGGGGGTGTCAAAGTAACAAAAGGGTGTAAAAAGAAATGACAACACAAGCCCAGCCCACCAAGTCTTTCTTCAACCTCCAGACTTCTGTTTGAACAAAAAACACGCGCCTCTTTCTTCCATTGCAAGGTCCTGATTCTTTGAGTTTTAGCAAAAACTTACAACATCAAAAATGTTAAGCATCTTCTCACGAATTCACACATATAAAGAACATGATTTAACTCTCAGAAATGAGAGAGAATTTCTTCTCCCCCAATTCTTAACCTAATATTTATTCCAAGTTCAGACATCAAATTCTCTAAGCATACATAATATAAATGAAAAGTAAAGGTATGTACAGTTTCAGGGGCATGAGTAGAACACTTCTTATTCACAAACTTAGAGCTAATGATGCCTACATTGAGAGATAGAAGTTCAAGAATATACTTGTTCAGTTGAAGTTGTATCTGATGATGGAGGTACTTTCAGAGCAAGGTGATGATTGGTACAGCTTCCTTGATGTCCAGGGATGCTATTCCAAGCTTTACTTTGTCTTGAAACCTTTTGAATCGAGCTATGGAACTTCAACTGCAAAACAAGAAAATGAAAATGGTGATCCTGCCTGGGAGTGTTACAGGTCGTGTTTGAGGTTTGGATTAGCTTCAAGGGATGTTATGGGATGTATTTGAGGTGGTTTTAGCAAGAGTGCATGAAAGGGATGAGAGTTGGAACTCAAACTGCAGCAAGCCCTGTTTTTGTGCAGTTCAATCGTGATTTATTGAGTGAGAGTGTTTGGGACTTGGTTAGCTCGTGTTCTAGCTTAGGATGGATGTTTAGGAAGTGTACAAAGTATTTTCTTAAGCTCTTTTATGCTGAGATGAAAGTTGAGTTGTGATATGCTATATTTCTTACACTTTAAGCAACCAAAGGCCAAGTTGGTGTTTAGACAGGTAGAGGCCCCCATAATATGCTGCAAACCTTGGCATTGATCAGTGTGATTAGTTCCTAAACTTGTGCCAACGAGATTTGATCTGTACTTGCTGATTTGCAACTTTGACATAAAGCTTAACTTTTCAAAAATGGATATTATGCTTTATCTATAAATGGCTTAATCTTGCAAATAATGTTTGGACACACAAAATAAGACTTTGGCACAATGAGTATGCATTAAATTATTGAGTGCAAATGGGATTAGAGGCCTGTAATGTAGCATAAACCAAGCTGACTTGAAAATGGCAATGTGTATGAACATGTCTTGGTCAAGAACAAAAGTGATTTTTGCCCAACTTGCCAAATTCGATTCTCCCTAACCATGAGGTTGTTTGATGAGTTCTTGGACATTTTGGAAATCTTGGAATATGTACTACAATACATCTTTGAAATGAAAATTGAAATTCCAAGTGGAAGTATGTGAAAAATGGTCTTGAAGTTAGGTAAAAACTTTGCCTAAAATAGGTCAAATTTTCACTAAGTTAAGAATGGTTTGGTACCCTTATTCCAAAAATTGTAACTTGAGATACAAGCTTCTTTTGGGAAAACTTTGTGAATCAAAGTTGTATATTATGAAATAGGCTACAACTTTCATGTTTTTACTTTTGCTTGAATCCAAATGAATCTTGGTGAGAAAGTGGGGCAAAGTTAGGAAAAAATTAGGGTTTTTCATAACTTAGAAAAATTCTAAGTTATGAAAAATTCTCATTTCAAACCCTAATTTGCAATTCTTGATTTCTTGATGAACAAGTTTCATGATTTGGCATGTTTTGATGAAAAATGAATCTTGACACTTGATTTTGACCAAAAAGTCAAAGTTTGACTTTTCAGTATACAGTCAAAATTGATCAATTGATTGGGAAATTCAACTGTCAATCTTGTGCATTTGGGATCTTTTGAACTTGTTGAGCATGTCAAGACAATTCCATGGGGTCCTTGAGTCCATATGTGAGCTTGGTTTGCCATTGGCTAGGTCAAACAGTCAAAAATTGCCTTTGTGCAGTCAAAACCCTAAAAATGACCATTTTGCCCTTTTGGTGATCTGATCAAATTTCTTGTGGAGTTGTGATCCAAACTTGATCAAATGGTCCATATGAGTTCATAATGTTGATGTGGGTCAATTTTCATGAGATTTGACTGTCAATTGGCCACAGTTGACTTTTTCCCCAATACAGCTGATTTCTAGGTCAACTGTCCAATTGACTGGGCAAAACTTGGAATCAAGGCTTGAAACTTGATGTGGATAAACTTGGGAGTCCAATATGAAGCATGAAAGTCATCTTAGGCAATTTTGGTCAAAACATCTTTGTGCAAACACAAACCCTAATTTGGGTCAACAGTGCAAGGAGAAGTCTTGAGCAGATGAAATCCTAACTGGATCTTGAGTTCCAAAGGCTTTGTGATGAGAAATCATTGAGAAATGGGAGGGCAAATTTTGGGGTACAACAGTTGCCCCTGTTCAATCTTCTTGAATCCGAAGAGTTAGATTGGCAAGTTTTCCTTTCGCGACTCGAGGGTAAAAGGAGATTGGACACTAGAGTGCCCGGAAATTTGCACTCGTCGAAGCAATGGATGCGGGAATGGGCTTAGAGATGCCATTTGGAGATGGGCTTAACGATGCCATCTAGAAGAGTGACAGAAATTTGTCGGGGATGGGCTTAAAGATGCCATCTGGAATGAGTATCAGAAAGGTGTCCATGTTTTGAACCACATCTGAATTGGGGGTCTGAATAAGCAATGGATTGACATCCGTTGTTGGGAGGAATCCGTAAACTGTTTTCAGAGATTGAGAAGAGTCTGAACAAGCGATAGATTAACATCCGTTGTTGGGAAGAATCCATAAATTGTTTTCAGAAGTCTTAAGAAGAATCTGAACAAGCGATAGGTCAACATCCGTTACTTGGAGAACCCGTGAACTGTTTTCAGAAATCTTAAAGTTGAATAAGCAATAGAGCAGCATCCGTTGTTGGGAAGCGTCTGTAAACTGTTTTCAAAATTTGCATCTGAACAAGTTGATAGATTAACATCCGTTGTTGGGAAGAATCCATAAACTGTTTTCAGAAGTCTTGAGAAGAAACTGAACAAGTGATAGGTTAACATCCGTTACTTGGAGAACCTGTGAACTGTTTTCAGAAATCTTGAAGTTTGAGGAGGAACCGGTGTAGGGTTTCCTGATGATGAGCTCGTGTAAAACTGCATCTGGATGAATCTGGAATAAGCATCAGAATGTTGCCATGTCTGGGTCACATCTGAACTATTCCTGGAGAGAATCTCGGAAGATAATGATTTTAGTCTGTCGACTGGTCTTACCTGAAAAGGTAAAGAGTTAGTTGTATGCAATGTCATGATGCATGATGCAACGTATGTTATATGATATGAATGTAAATGAATGCGCATGTAAGCTGATGAGCTATCTTGCTGAGGATAGATGAATCTGAGATGGCTGAAGATAAAAGCATCTTGACTGCTGCTGGGACGAATAATTCCTTGGCTGCTGCTGGGGAAGAGAATTCCTGATGACTTCGACTGGGGAGTTCCAATCTAATAGACTCATGCTAGGGAGGTAAGACTGAGAATCTTCAGTTTGGTGGGAAGTATCTCTGTGGGGAGAAGGTTCACTAGTCTGGCTCCGCTGGGGATTGATAATTTGAAGCTTTAGCTCGGCTGGGGATACTGAAACTTAAACTCTGAGGGGAATTGAGTTCTGGAGGGTTCTCTGGCTGGGGATAACAAAGATAAGCTCCTCTGGGGGATTGTATTGATAAGTTATGTTGGGGAACTCTAATGAACTCCGCTGGGGATAAGAAGAAATTTGCCAAGTGCGATCTCCCGTGGTAATAAGCTGAGGATAACCCAGTTATAAGCCCTTGTGAGGAATAAATTTGAATAAAACTCGGGAGAGACGTCTGTTCTTTGTAGGGGATAAGCTTCCAGAATCTACTGGGGATAAGCTTCAAAACTTGCTGGGGATACGGATTCCAACTCTCCTGGGGGTTTCCTTTGAAAGGGTATCAAGGTATCCAACTGCACCTTCAATCTATCAGTAATCCTCTTTCTTGATTCATAAGGAAATGATTATGTTCAAATGCATATGCCTACTTAACAAAACATTGGACGTTTCTCAAAATAACAAATAGTGCAAGAGGAAAGAAGAAGAAAATGACACAAATTTCTGGGAAAAGTATTTGTATTGACTTTCTATGAGTATATTTGTACAAAGGAGACAATCATCCTAGTAAGAGGATTTTGTCGTAAATATTGAAAGATTTATACAAAATAAAGATGGCTATGTGAAATAATTCCATGGGATTCCATTCCGCTATAGCCTTCACAACTCTGAATATCTGTCCATTCAATGTTTCGTTTGCCGATGACTGGATTGATCAGAAACCTGGAACTGGTTGATGAAGAGATTGTCTTTGAAGTGATCCGACGAGACATAGTCATATGCTTTAATTCCATAACTTTTGCCTGAATCGCCCTTTCGGGTTTTCGATCCACCGGGAAACCCCTTTTTGCCCAAGCCGCCCTTTCGGGTTTTCAACTTGCCGGGTACACAAATTTTTTTTTTATCCCTAATTTTTGCCTGAACCGCCCTTTCGGGTTTTCGGTTCACCGGGATGCCCATTTTTGCCCAAGATGCCCTTTCGGGTTTTCGACTTGTCGGGTTATTTTATGCGTAGTATCTTTTGACTATGTCTGCGTTCGCAGGGTGCGGCAAATCGTCGCCGTCCATGGTGGTCAGAATCATTGCACCACCAGAAAATATGCTCTTGATCACAAATGGTCCTTCATATGTAGGAGTCCATTTGCCCCTGGGATCACTTTGCGGCAAGATAATCTGCTTGATTACGAGATCTCCGACTTGATACACTTGACGTCTGACTTTCTTATTGAAGGCCTTGATCATCCGTTTTTGATACGTCTGACCATGGTGTTGTACCCCAAAATTTGCCCTCCCATATTTCTCAAAATATTTCAAGAAAAATTCACAAGTCCAACCCGGCGCGTCATATTCAGGAATTCTTTCGCCAAGATATCTCTGATAACGTATTCTCAAATTCAGGTTCGGCTCAAGAGTCAATTCTTTAAAGAAGGTATCCGAATGTGTGAGTTTTCTCGAAGAAATATGGTGAAAAAGTGTGTTGAAAGTGCAGTTTTTACGCGCTAAAAAATTCATAACTTGAAGATCGTGGCTCGTTTTGAACCCGTTCCGGTGGCCAAAATTCCGTCTTGACATTTTCTACATTTTCATCTCTCACGGCTGAAAGCAAATTTCGATCAGAAGGTCTTCAAAAATGTGGATTTATCAAGTATTTTCATACAGAAAATTTGTGACAGAAGTTTATTTGCGTCATGTTCAGAAAATCATAACTTGGTCGATTTTCATCGTATCGAGCTGGTTCCGGTGCCAAAATTTCACAAATTGAGTTGGCTACATTTTCACAGGAGGTATCGAGTTCGAACGGTGTTCAAAAGGCCTTCGTTTTTTGCTCAGAGTGCGTGACACACTGAAAATCCTGAATGCTGAATATTATTTCATCTGGGCCGAAACTTCGAAAATTCATAACTCGGTCAATTTTTATCGGATTGGGCTCATATTTTTACACAAGGTCCCTGACTCATAGATCTACAACTTTGCTTCAAAAGTCGAGACCGGATTATGCTCCGATCAATACCAATTTTTTATTGAAGAACGTGTCAGAGTCGACACTGGAGCACAAAATAAGTTTGTCTGAGCTGAAACTTCAAAAATTCATAACTAATTCACCGTTTATCCGATTGAGCCGATTTTCGGACAGGAGTTAGTTCTTGATGTCGGCTACATTTTGTTTTCACATTTCAAATTCAAAAATTGCACTTAAGTCCCTGCGATTTAGCCTGGAAAGTGACAAACTCAAGTGAACATTGGAGACCCAATTGCACATTCAAAGCCCATTTTCTTTACCCTAATTTCCATTATATAATCACCTTCTTTTCACACAAACCGGGGAGGAGGAAAAAAAGAGAAAAAAAAACCTGGCCACAACACTGTCAGAATATCAAATTCTTTCAAGAACCCTAAAACCTTGAAATCCTTATTACAAATCCCTCTCTCACTACAAACAAGCCATCACAGTTACAAACCAACACCTCACTACTTCTTCAGTAAGGGTAAGGCTGACTTGATCTCCATGATCCAAAAGGCATAAAAGCATTCATGTCACTAATTTTCCAGTGAGGGTAAGATTGATTTGATCTCCATGATCAAAAGGGTATAATCATTCATACATGCCATATTGTGCCTAAACATTAAATTTCTTCATATATTGGCTTTATTTGCATTTTATGATTTTATTTAATGTGTTCATGAGATTCAACACTGCAGATTTAGACAGGATCCCATGCAGGTTCATTAAGGAACGTTGAGGCCAAAAGCCAAAAGCCAAATGGCCAAAAGCCAAAAGCCAAAAGCCAAAAGCCAAAAGCCAAATGGCCAAAAGAACAACTTATGCATGACACCAATACATGGCGAGACAGACATCCTGAGAAGATTAAGGAACGTTGAGGCCAGAACACAAATGGCCAACAGCCAGAACACAAATGGCCATGAAACCCAATCCAATGGCCAAAGAATGCAGACCGTTCAAAAAAACCTCCTAAATGGGCCTGATACCCCCCATGGTTTGCATCAATTTTTAATTTTTAATTTGTTTTTCTTTCTTAATTCTATTAATTATTTTAATTGTTTTCTTTAATTTCATAAATTAATTTTCATAAATAAAAAAATCAGAAACAAAAATATGTTTAATTAATATCTAATTCATTATTTATTTTGTAAATAAACTTTAAACCATTAATTTAGTAAAATTAGGTTTCCAATTTTAATCTTTTCTTAAATAACTAAAATATGTAGAAATTAGGGTTTTTAGCATTTTTATCCTTTTTCTTAATAAATAATTTTTTCTTATTATCATTATTATTAATTACTACTTTATTTTGTAAATACCCATGTAATTAATTAATTAGTGTAAATTAGGTTAAACTTGAATATTTTTCATAAATAGTTAAAAACAACTTAGAACTAGGGTTTCATTTAACTTCTAATTTTAATTAATTTTCTTTATTCTCATTAAATACCAAAAATACCAAAAATACCAAAAAAACTAAAAAACAATTTCTTTTCTTTTTATTAAATAATTTAATAGACTTTTAATTCAATTTAATTCCAAAAGGGTCCAACGCCCTCGAACGTTCTATTTTTATTTCTTTCGCACATTTATTTTTCTTTCGAATATTATGTAATTGCTCAAGCTATGTAATAGTAATTAGGTCTCTTTTTACTTTCCGCATCTTTATCAAAAACGGGTCTTTGTAATTTGGCGATGTATAGACCCGCGCCTTGTAATAGCATAGGATTTATCTTTCCGCATTTAAATTTCCGCACTTTTAAATTCTAATTGCATGAAAGAATGTATGGCCTAAATTAAAAACAAGCGTAGCTCACCATGCCATGATCAACAGATAATTGTTAAACGGAAAACAACACACAAATTCACACACCACTCTTAGGGTACGCCTCACTGTTGCCTTGCCCTCGAAACGTGGTCGTCGAGTATAGGACGTTTTAGTAAGTCCTTATGTCCATAACATGATCCAGTTGCCTCGAAACGGTTGCCTCGGAATTAAAAAAGGATCAATGGCATAAGGGTAGCTTCTAAGGTGTCCTACTGTTGCTCTGGTGACCACACTGTCCCTAAACTCGAATTGACCCGAACACCTCCAACGGTGGTGCTACCTACCTCTCAATGGTGGGATGGCACTACCTTAAGGACATTTACACAGCCTAATTCCTTAGGGTAGGTAGATGACTCATGGATACTTGCTCTTTTCAAAAAAACAAACAAAAACCTTTTCACACCGACACTTTCAAAAAGCTTTTAAAACAATTTTTCAAACACTCTTGAGGACTGATACAAGAGTCGATCTGAAATCTTTAAACGAAACTTTTTCAAACTCACTCACAATTGAAAAGCAAACACTTTTGAAAACACAAATGAGCAAGTATCTAAGAGCCCATGGATAACCATGGATAGAAAGGGTGCTAACACCTTCCCTTTCTATAAATCTACCTCCCGAACCGAGAAACATCTCGAAAAGGAATTTTGCTGTGCTTTTGTCCTTTCCTTGTTGGAGAAAATAAAAGACGGTGGCGACTCTTGCTTACCGTGACATTTCGCGATCCAGCGTTAAACAGTCAGTTCCAGATCCACCAATCACAGAATTGGCGACTCTGCTGGGGAACATTATAAGTGAGGTGTACCTTAGGATTAGACCACTCTTTTGTTTTCAATTGCTTGTTTTGTTTGCTTTTATGTTTGTGGGCTTTGCATCGGAGTTTCATAGATCCTAATCCGGATCTGGGGAATACCCTTTAGGTAGCATAAGCTGTGAGGGACATGTCCGGCGTAGACCGACATGGGTGAAGCAGTGGCTACGTTGGTGTGACACCTTGGTCTGTACCGATATCCCTTGTGTTGCAACGAGGAAAATATGGGTCTTCTGAGGAGTCATCAAGCACCAACCGACCTTAGAACCCTAATGTGACCCAACTTGGCCATAGAACAGTAGCAGTATGCTACACCCATTGAGGCTAAACTCTCGCGATGGTTCTGGCCGCAAGAAAAGATTGTGACGCTGGAGTTATGACCGATTGAGGGTAGTCAGTGATATTGGGATCCTCTAGAACCCGGTTACTTTTAATAGGACAGGTCTTAACCAACGAAACTGAAAGAGGGTAGTACCTGAACTTCATGCTAGCCTAAACTCTAAGGGCTCTCTTGTGTGACTTGTGTGCCTTCAAACTTGACTACTTGCATACTTGTTATCTGACACACAAGTTTCTTGCAGGGCTCATAACAGGGTCTACTTATATCACTCCATGCATAGCATAACATCATATCATTGCATGCATCCTGCATAAAGACTAATCCATTTCAAGGATCTCAAGGGCTTGTGATGCAGGTCATGATGAATCAACTGTCTAGCAAGGGGCAAAGGGGATTTAGTTTCCTCTAGCCAAGGTTGATGACTTGAGTCAGGGGCTATGACCCACTTGATATGGTGAGCTTTGACTCTTGAAGAAGGTTCCCCTAGCCAAGATTGTTTGCAAATCAAAACATGATAACTTGAGTCAGGGGCTACGACCCACTCGATATGGTGAGCTTTGACTCTTGAAGAAGGGCTCTCTACAATATGCAGTTCCTTCAATCAAGCTATCGGATCCCAACTCTAACATGTTTCTTGTTTATCCCGCGAGGTCCTTGAAAACATTGCATGCATATCATACATATCATTGCATTATATGTATCCCTTTTTACAGGTTGCTTACCTTCTTCGCTGTTTATTTCAGCCGATCGTCATGAATCCTGAATCATCTGCTGAGCAATCCATCAAGGCCCTCCAGGCTCAGAATGCCCAGTTCCAAGAGTTGATCATGAGTTTGGCCCAGGGGCAACAAGATCTGAAGACCCTGCTTTTGAAAAAGAAGAAGAAGAGGACGGTGTTGTTCATCCCTAGACGCAAATCTGGGAATGGATCACAAAATGAAGTTGAGCAGACTACCCCATCTGTTGGGAAAGACATTCCCCAAGAAAGGGAGGTCCCTAGTCCAGTGGTCTCCGACAACGAGACTGGTTACAATGATGAGCAGTACCCTCCAGCTGAGGACAGGTATAAACAGTTGGAAGACCGGCTAAGTGCCATGGAGATACAAAAAGTGCCCGGCCTGGACTTCGAGGATCTAGGTCTGTCTTCTGGGGTAGTAATCCCGCATAAATTCAAGGCACCTACCTTTGCAAAGTACGACGGGGCATCCTGTCCTAAGCTGCATCTCAGGTCTTACACAAGGAGGATCCAGCCCTACATGGCTGACAAGAATTTATGGATTCACTTCTTCCAGGATAGTCTGTCTGGAACCCAACTCGACTGGTTCTATCAACTGAATGGAGCTAACATCCGCAACTGGGAGGACTTGGCCACTGCATTCTACAAGCAGTACCAATACAATGCCGACCTTGCTCCCACGCGCACTCAGCTTCAGGGAATGTCTATGGGTGCAGGTGAAGGTTTCAAAGAATATGCTCAAAAATGGAGGGACCTTGCTGGAAGGGTACAACCACCTCTAACTGACCGCGTGCTCGTCGACATGTTCTTGGGGACCCTGTCTGGTCTGTTCTTCAACCACTTGATTGGGAATTCTGTTGTTGGGTTTACAGATCTGATCTTGACCGGGGAAAGAATAGAAGCTGGCATCAAGTCGGGGAAAATACAGAATGGTGACTCCTCGAACACTGAGAAGAAACCATCCAAGAGAGAATCTAGTGTTGTCTATGGCTCAAGAGGGCAGAATAGGTCCGAACACCGCCAAGATGTCAACGCGGTGGTTATTGCAAAACCGGCCGGCGCTCCTCAGCGTCACAATCAGCAAAGGGAAGAGAGACCCAAAAGGCAATTCACTCCCCTAGGCATGACCTTGTCACAAATATTGCCACAGTTGCTGTAAACCAAGTTGGTAACTCTCATGGACCCTCCAAAGAATCCCAACAGGACGCCTTCAAGGTATAACCCCAACGTTCGCTACGCTTATCATTC
The DNA here is from genome assembly GCA_948472305.1 of Vicia faba. Taxonomy (NCBI): domain Eukaryota; kingdom Viridiplantae; phylum Streptophyta; class Magnoliopsida; order Fabales; family Fabaceae; genus Vicia; species Vicia faba. The sequence continues at coordinate 1,298,204,626 of OX451738.1, forward strand.
TGACAGCCCGGGGCATGCTACAGATGATTGTTGGACTTTGAGAAACAAGGTTCAGGATCTGATTGATGTAAAGGAAGTCCATCTCGACTCTCCAGAGGCTCCCAATGTGACCACTGCTCCCCTGCCCAAACATGGCTAGGATTGAAAACTTTTGTTCATTTGAATGTTCAGATTGTAATTTTCTTTGATTGTTCAAACATTTTATTTCATGTCAAACTTGGTTATTTCATTAATGCATTACACATGTCTGTTTTGAAGTAATTATTTCGTATTCATTATATGCAAACTGTTTTCATATTTATGTGATGATCAACTCTTGATTGAAAATTCTAAGCCTCTTGAGGGAGGATGACGAAAACGATACCACGATCTTTACAGTATGCTTTTGAACAGACCCCGCTGATGAGGTACAGGCATTGTTTCAATTCCTAAACACTGAAGTTATAAGGAAGATAATCCCTCGTCAACCCCTCCGAGCCAAAGAAGTAGGAGTTTTTCTTTTCGAAAATTAAAACCCTTAATCATAACCTGGGGCAGGGTAGTTCTCTCAGTCTGATCCAGGTGCACAATGAATGGCGCCAAAGAGGTCCTTACAAAACAAAGAAAGACAGTGATGGTTCTGAATAATCAATAAAGAAAGGCAGTCATTATCTTTCAAAATAAAAACCCATTAAGTCAAAACCTAGGAAGGAGACTTACAAAACTGGGGCATCCCGCTGACTGTAATCACAAAAGAACAGCTCAGGCAAAAAAAAAGGGGGATAACAAGATCAAAAAAGAAAGAGGTCTTACAAACCCTCGACAAAAAATGACTGCCTATTTAAAATAAATTATCAACATCCGAACCCACGTTATAACCCTTAAAAGTCCTAGCTGAAGCATGGGTTAGTTCGAAAGCATATTGTCACGAAAGGTATCCTGACTCCTTAAGGCCTATGGTAAGTACGGAGTTGACATCACGTTTTACAAACATTCACTTGTTTTATGAAAAAGAATGCATTTTCAAAATCTTCAAGACAAACATAAGCTTTGCATTTCTGATATAACATTGTTTGCATATGACTATTTGTTTGAACAGTAGGGAAACGCGCACGATGAATACCTAGTGAACAAAAGCACTTCCAATCAAGGGGCATGATATGATCATGGTCTATTATCTGGGGCAGTCCAATCAAGATTTGGAGAATCTCTCAAAGGCCCAAACAGCCTGGGGCAAATCTCCGCCTGAGTCACTTGGGGCTTTCCAACAACGAATCTTGCCTGATCAAACACCTTCTGGTGGCATGACAAAACACTTCTAACAGGGGCAACTCCCTACATTCTGAGAGCATGGACATAGTCGAAAGAATACTACGCGTAATCAAAGACCCGCTAGGTTGACATACCTAGGCAAAAATAAGGGCTTCCCGGCGAACCAAAAGGGTTCGGGCAAAATAAGGGATGAAATGAAAAAATCTGTACACCCGGCAAGTCGAAGACCTGAAAAGGCGGCTTGGGCAAAAATGGGTATCCCGGTGGACTGAAAACCCAAAAGGGCGGTCCAGGCAAAAGTTAGGGATTAAAGCGTACGACTATGTCCTGTCATCTTGTCACCTGCCTACCAGAAGAAGGTTTGTCCATCAACAAACTATCAGCACCTCATAGGTCTTCCTCTCTCACCTCAGAAACAGGGGCAATAATGAGCCGTCCAGGCAATCCAGTTGCTCTGTCAACCAAGGTACCAAGGTAGGTTCAGCTAAAGAACATAACCAGATATCTTCATTCCCCAGAGAGTGAGCCAGCAAGTCAGTGCACTCTCCCCAAGCAAAGCTATTTTCAAACTCAAGGAAGTTGGGTATCCTCCAGCAGATCTCAACATTCCCCAGCAGCATACATGCATTCTTAACAAGCATCCCCGGCAACCTTGGTCTAAAGATTTTTCCCCGGCGGTATATCAAACATTCAAAGGAATCAATTCCCCGATACATTTCAAAACTTCCCCAAGAGAGTCCAATCCAGTTTCCCCAGGAAAGTTGGAATTCATCTCCCCAAGCAGTAAGCTTATCCCCAGTAGATTCTGGAAGCTTATCCTCGCAGAGCACGAACGCGTCCCCCGGCTTTATTCAAAGAGTTATTTCCGTACCAGGATATAACTGGGTTATCCTCAGCCAAAAGCCATGGAAAGAGCGTCCTCGGCGAAGTCTTATTATCCCCAGCGAAGTCTATTAACACTTCCAACACAACAATGGTATCCCCAGCAAAGTTATTATCAACAACTCAACAAAGTACCCCTCTCCCCACAGAGTATGGTTCCCAGCAAGATCGCTAGAGTACTTTTCTCCCCACAGAGTGATCCATTCGCCAAGTTTATTCCCCAACGGAGTTATCTTCTCCTACCGGTATTCTTGCAACTATCATCCCCAGCGGAAGCAAAGATCTATTCTTCAACATCAGCCCAGGAGTGACTTCCCGGCACCCGTCAAGGATTTATTTTCCAAAGACGAGAACATATATTCATAAACATCGCACTTTCATACATTATAGCATGCATATACGCATCATATCTCACAAATCTCATTTATATTGAGAACATCATTTTTTGATTCATACCATGCCTTGCATATGACTGACCGTTACCTTTCAGGAAGAATTCAGTTAAGTTCTCAGCTACATTCTAAAACCTAGACCGGTTCAGTTAAATCGACCCTAAGATTTTTCTGTTTCTTATCCAGTCCAAGGCCTTCTCTGGTTCAGTCAGATCGACCCTAAGATCTCCCTGTTTCTTATCCAGTTGAAGATTTCAAGACCTAGACCGGTTCAGTTAAATCGACCCTAAGATTTTTCTGTTTCTTATCCAGTCCAAGGCCTTCTCTGGTTCAGTCAGATCGACCCTAAGATCTCCCTGTTTCTTATCCAGTTGAAGATTTCAAGACCTAGACCGGTTCAGTTAAATCGACCCTAAGATTTTTCTGTTTCTTATCCAGTCCAAGGCCTTCTCTGGTTCAGTCAGATCGACCCTAAGATCTCCCTGTTTCTTATCCAGTTGAAGATTTCAAGACCTAGAAGATATCCAAGATTCTCTCAATGATTACTGTTGAGGTTGAAGTCGCCCAAGATTCTCTCAATGATTACTGTTGAGGTTGAAGTCGCCCAAGATTCTCTCAATGATTACTGTTGAGGTTGAAGTCGCCCAAGATTCTCTCAATGATTACTGTTGAGGTTGAAGTCGCCCAAGATTCTCTCAATGATACTATTGAGGTTGAAGTCGCCTATGGTTCTCTCCCCGTTACTGCGGAGGTAGTAATCATCCCCAGATTATCTCAATGATTACTGTTGAGGTTGAAGTCGCCCAAGATTCTCTCAATGTTACTGTTGAGGTTGAAGTCGCCCCAGATTCTCTCCCCGTTACTGTGGAGGTAGTAATCGTCCAAGGTTCTCTCACCATTCATGTTGAGGTAGTAACCATCCCTGGTTCATTCATCACCCTTTTGAAGCTCCAGATCCAGCTCCTGTAACCAGTCAGGACACATCTATACAAAGAATCTGAAGACCAGCTCCTGTAACCGGTCAGGTAATCATTTTCTTTTGCAGGTACGCAAGTTCTCGCTAAGGAATCTCTTACGCGATCAACATCCAGATGGAATATATAAGCCCATCCACCTTCCATCATCTCTTAGCATGGCATATATAAGCCCATCATCCTATCCATCAATCTCCAAATGGCATCTATAAGCCCATTCCACCATCACACTACTATGTGAGCGCAAATTTCTGGGCACTCTAGTGTTCAATCATCTTCCACCTTCGGATTACGAAAGGCACGTCAGCCAATCTGCATCCTCAGGTCTAAGAAGATTGAACAGGGGCAACTGTTGTACCCCAAAATTTTCCCTCCCATATTCTTCAAGAATTGCAAAGAACAAGCTTCAAAAGCTCCCCAAGGGTTGCACAGTTCAAGGGCCTCCTAACAGTCAAAAACTAGGGTTTTGGTTCTGACAAAGAAAATGAAGTTTCCAAGGGTCCAATCAAGTCCCACATGCCTATAAACATGGTCAAGTATCCTCATACCAAGTTTCAAGACTTACAGCACAAAATTGCACAGTCAAAAACCCTAATTGCCCTACAATCAACTGCAGGGGCAAAATGGTCATTTGACAGTCAAAAGTTCAAATTTTTTGTCAACATATTATTTTGAAGCCACAAACATCATTTGATCAATTCTTGATCATGATTTTCAAGGCATGGCTCAAAAAGTCTCAAGATGCAAAAGTTTCCATATTTGGACAGTTGAAAAAGTCAACTATAACTTGACCAAGGCATAACTTTCACATGGTTTATCAGAAAAATTCCATCCAAATCTCATTTTTAAGAGAAAGACATTTCCTACAACTCCTCTTCACACTTCAAGTCCAAGAAATGCTCTCACAAAAAGTTATCAATTTCAACATTATAGGTCATTTTCAAAAGTCAACAAAAAGGGACTTTAAGTCAAAGGCCATAACTTGAGATTGGTAAATCAAAATGACATGGGACCAAAGACATTGGTTAAAGGACTTCAATACCTTTCCAAAATGTCCAAGAACATGAACAAAGCTTAAAAATTGAGCAAGATATGCCTTGTGGAAGTTGGGAAATTTTTGGGTATTTTGAAAAGTCAACTTTGCTTCAAATGCCTTAAAAATGCTAATGGGCCTCTTTTTCTTCCAAGATTCATCATCCAAGGCATGTGCACGACCATTTGGCCCAAAGGGAAGTTTTTCATCATTTTTATTTATTTATTTGAATTTTTAATTGCTAATAATTCATTTAATTAAAATAAATATGTGAAAAATACCAAACCAATGCAATCAAATCTTTTTGTGCATGAAATAGTCTCAAGATTTCGTGCATAATCAGATAGGGAAAGAATCAAGTTGATTGGACATGATTGGTATCAAATTAGCATGAAAAAGATTGAAAAATCATGGCATGAAAATCAAATATTCTCTACATCAATTCATTGATTCTTTGGACCAAAAACCTTACCCTAATCGTTCCATACATAAGCCTCATGCAAACCCTAGTGTGAATAACCTCTAAGCTGCGCCAGAAAAGAAGAACTAAGTTTGAGTTTTTTTCAAGAAAACTCAAATACTGAAAACCACCTTCCAGGGCGATTCAAGGCCAAATAATCATTCCATTGTGTTCCTGAGGCTTCAAGGAACGTGTATGAATCAAAAACATCATCCCTAACATCAAGAATTGGTAATTAAAAGTCAGACTGTGTCCTTCTTTTTGCATAATCGTGTTTTATTATTCAGGCCATATCCATGCATTTTGATTCTTGATTTGTACTAATGAGTTGATTCTGAAGCTAGCAGTATGATTTAATTGAAGAATCATTGCCCATACGCGATTTCACCATGAACGATTATTAGGGTTCTTCAAGTTTTAAATTGGGCGTTTATGCATATGGTAAAATTAGAACATCTCAGTGCCATGGTTGAAATCAGGAAGCTTGGACGAACAGAACTACCCTATCGCGCCTAATTTATGAAGTACCATAGCCTAATCGCTATTCTTGAAAAAGGCATATTTTGGGGGGGTTTAAAACCCCCGCTAATTCTTTTTTATGTTTCAGGAAAAACACCACGAGGAAGAAGAAGATCAGGTGTCAAGGCGTGATTGGTTTATTTGAATTTCGCGCTAAATCTGTCCACTAACTCACGTTTTGATTGATATTGTTTATTAGTTATATAATAATCAAAACGCGTTTACAGCTCCATTGGAAAGGCATTTGGTTGGTAATCTCTGGGACCTGGGTTCGAGCCCCAGGTCCACCCTTTCTATTCCATATTATTTTTCTAATAATGCTTCTATGCAGTTCAAGCTTCAAAGCCTACCATACACTCACAGTCCAGGCACGCCACATGGCTACTAGAGGCAATCCAAGGGCCCTGATTGGAAGAATACCATGGACCCTAGTCAAACGTGCCACATGCTTCCTGAAAAAGTCAGAAGGGCCAGGATCTATTGGGCCAACAATGCTAAAGTATACCTCCTAATTGGGGACAGAACCCCCTAAGGTTTTGCAATTCAATTCTTTTTTTATTTTATTTGTTTCTTTTTTTAATTCTTTAATTTAATTTATTTTCATAAAATATAAAAATAATATAAAAATCAGAAAAGACAAAAAAATAAAATATGTTTTATTTAAATATTATCTTTTTTTGTAAATAAATAATATCATTTGATTTAGTTTTCAATCCTAGGGTTAATTTTAATATCTTTTCTTAATAAATTAAAAACTTGTAGAATTAGGTTTTAATTATTTTAATTACTTTTTTTCTTTTATTTTCTCATCGCTAATAATTAATTATTTATTTTTATAAATCAAATTGCATTAATTAATTAGGTTTAATTTTAGGTAACTTTCATATTTTCTTAATAAATTAAAAAAATAGCTAGAATTAGGTTTAAATTTCATTTAATTCACATAAAAAACCATAAATACAAAAAACCTCAAAAATAATTTCTTTTTTCATTTTAATTTCATTAATTTAATAATATAATTTGATTTCATTAAAAAGGGTCCAACGCCCTCGCTTTCAATTTTAATTCAATTCGCGCATTTTTATTTCTTATAATATTAATGTAATTCTCCTAAAGCCATGTAACTCAGACATTTTATATTTCTCGCATTTTATTTCTTTATTTTATGTCAAATCGGGTCCTGGATTTAATTTGGCGATGTGGACCCGCGCCTTTGTAATAGTTTAGGAACTTTATATTTCTCGCAACTTTTTAACTGCTAATAATTGCATGCAAGAATGAATGTCTAAATAAAAACAAACGTGTAGATCACCCATGACATGACAAGACAAAAATAAATGAACATGACACACAAATCACACACCACCCCTAGGGTACGCCTCACTGTTGCCTTGCCTCGAAAAGTGATCGTCGAGTAGAGGATGTCTTAGTAAGTCCTCATGATCCGGGAACCTGGCATGAGGGTAGCTTCTAAGGTGTCTTCCCATTGCTCCGGTGATCACCATGTCCCGAACTTCGAATTGACCCGAACACCTCCAACGGTGGTGCTACCTACCTCTCAATGGTGGGATGGCACTACTTTAAGGACATTTACACAGACGAATTCCTTAGGGTAGGTAGACGACTCTAGATACTTGCTCTAATTTCAAAAACAAATCAAAATACTTTTCACACCGACACCTTTTCAAAAAGCTTTCGAAAGCAACTTTTCAAACACTCTTGAGGACCGATACAAGAGTCGAACTGGAATTTTCAAAGAAACTTTTTTAAAAACCCACAGTTGAAAAGCAAACAAACCATTTTTGAAAACACAATGAGCAAGTATCTAAGAGCCCATAGATAACCATGGATAGAAAGGGTGCTAACACCTTCCCTTTCTATAACCTACCTCCCGAACCGAGAGCAATCTCTTTAAGGAATTTTTCTGTGCTTTTGTCCTTTCCATTTGGAGAAAATAAAAGACGGTGGCGACTCTTGCTTCCGCGACATTTCGCGAACCAGCGTTAAACAGTCAGTTCCAGATCCACCGATCACAGAACTGGCGACTCTGCTGGGGATATAAACTTAAAGTGAGGTGTACCTTAGGATAGTTCATAACTGTGTTTTCAATTGTATTGACTTGCTTGCTTTATTATTGTGGGACTGTCTTGGGAGTTCTATGGATCCTAACCCGGATCTGGGGGATACCTTCTTAGAAAGTAGCAACAAGGCTGTGAGGGAACTGTGCGGGGTATACCGACATGGTTGAAACAGACTGCTACGTTGATGTGGCACTTTGGTGTGTACCGGTAACCCTTGAGTTCAGTCAAGGAGAGTACGGGGCCTCCGCGTGGTGTCGTGAAGCATCAACAGACCTTAGGAACCTTAATTGAACTATCTTGGCCTCTTTAGGGTAGTGAGATAACTGACTTTGGTGCAGTCCGAGGTTGGTTGATACTCGATACTACACTCAATTGAGGGTTGCTTTCCTGGAATATTTCGGTCGCCAGTTCAGTGGCTAAATCGAAATAATGAACAATGAAAGCAATCCCGTGATATTGGGACCCTTAGAACCCGGTTACTTCTAATAGGACAGGTTGAGCCCACCAACTTCAAGAGGGTAATACCCAGACCCCATGCTGGCCTAAACTCTAAGGGCTTGTCTTGTGTGACTTGTGTGCCTTCGTACTTGACTACTTGCATACTTGTTATCTGACACATGAACTACTTGCAGGTTTTGTTTATAGTCCTTAATTGGGACTCATAACAGGGTTTACTAAGTTTCTTGCAGGTTTTGGTTTGTAGTCCTTAATAAGGACTCATAACAGGGTTTACCCACAGTACTCCATGCATAGCATAACATCATACCATTGCATACATCCTGCATAAGGACTAACCCATTTCAAGGATCTCAAGGGCGTGTGATGCAGGTCATGATGAATCAAACATCTAGCAAGGGGCAAAGAGTATTTATTTTCCTCTAGACAAAGTTGTCAGGGGCTATGACCCACTTGATATGGTGAGCTTTGACACTTGAAGAAAGTTCCCCGAGCCTAGGTTGTCAGGGGCTATGACCCGCTGGATATGGTGAGCCTTTGACCCTTGAAGAAGGACTCTCAATAACATGAAGCTCCTTCAATCAAGCTACCGAATTCAAATTCTAACAATTTTTCTTGTCTACCCCATGAGGTCCTTGAAAACATTGCATGCATATCATACATATCATTGCATTACAGGTACACTTATTGCAGGTCACTTACCTTCTTCGCTGTTTATTTCAGCAGTCATCATGAATCCTGGATCATCCGAGGGACAAACTATCAAGGCCCTCCAGGCTCAGAATGCCCAGTTCCAGGAGTTGATTATGAGTCTAGCCCAGGGTCAAAAGGAATTGAAGACTTTGATTCAGAAGAAGAAGAAGAGGACAGTGATGTTCAACCCGAGACGCAAATCTGGGAATGGATCACTAAATGAAGTTGAGCAGACTACCCCATCTGTTGGAAAGGACAGCCCCCATGAGAGAGAGGTTCCTAGTCATGTGGTCTCTGACAACGAGACTGACTTCAATGAAGAGAAATACCCTCCAGCTGAGGACAGGTATAAACAGTTGGAAGACCGGCTAAGTGCTATGGAAATACAAAAAGTGCCCGGCCTGGACTTCGAAGATCTAGGTCTGTCTTCTGGGGTAGTGATCCCGCACAAATTCAAGGCACCTGCCTTTGCAAAGTACGATGGGGCATCCTGTCCTAAGCTGCATCTCAGGTCATACATGAGGAGGATCCAGCCCTACACGACTGACAAGAACTTATGGATCCATTTCTTCCAGGAGAGTCTTTCAGGGACTCAGCTCGAGTGGTTCTATCAACTGAATGGAGCCAACATCCGTACCTGGGAAGACTTAGCCACTTCATTTTACAAGCAATACCAGTATAATGCCGACCTTGCTCCCACGCGCACTCAGCTCCAGGGAATGTCTATGGGTACAGGCGAGGGTTTCAAAGAATATGCTCAAAAATGGAGGGACCTTGCTGGAAGGGTACAGCCACCTCTAACTGACCACGAGCTCGTCGACATGTTCTTGGGGACCTTGTCTGGTCTGTTCTTCAATCACCTGATTGGGAATTCTGCTGTTGGGTTTACAGATCTGATCTTGACCGGGGAAAGAGTAGAAGCTGGCATCAAGTCGGGGAAAATACATAATGGTGACTCCTTGAACACTGAGAAGAAACCATCCAAGAGAGAATCTAGTGCTGTCTATGGCTCAAGAGGGCAGAATAGGTCCGAACACCGCCAAGACGTCAACGCGGTGGTGTGATACGGTGGGAGAACTGACTGTGGTTTTGCGTTTGTTTTCGCAAATGTTTCGGTTGAGCAAGAGTCGCCACCGACTTTTTATTTTATCCTAAGGAAAGGTTTAAAAAGCACAGCAAAAACCTTTGAGATTTTTTTCTTGGGTTCGGGGAGTAGATTATAGAAAGGGAAGGTATTAGCACCCTTTCTATCCATGGTTATCCATGGGCTCTTAGGTACTTGCTTAGATCAACTTGCCTTGGTTTTTCAATTGTTTGAAATGATGCTTTGTGTGTGTGGGTTTGAAAAATGTTTTGAAAAGAGGCCAATGTGGTGGCAACCTTTGTAATGATCCATGTTGGGATGTATACAAAGGTGTATGTCTTTTGAAAAGTTTTCCATGTTTTTGAAAGTTGTCTTGAAAGTGTATTGTGATGTGTTGTTTTGAAAAAAGTAGGTAAGCGTTTTTTGTTTTGCAAGTTGGCGAGTACTTAAGAGCGATCTACCCTAAAGTTCTCAAAGATTTTTGTTATGTTTTTAACCCTTTTAACAATTTTTGTTCCACCATTGTATTTGGTGGACAATCTTGTGTTAGGATGTGAAAGGGACGGGCGTGGGTCGTCGTTTAGACCATAATTGCAATGGTGCCAAGTATCTTTGGGCATTTTCTTTTAAGGGACTTTGATCATTTTAGGCAAAAAAGCGTCATCGAGGGACTATGATCATTTGAGTTAGGCAACATTTTGAAAGCGTCATCGAGGGACTATGATCATTTTATTGTATTGCTTTGCCCAAAGAGACCTAACATGCAATATGGCCCAATTTTTGAAAGGCAACAAGTGGACGTAACCCTAGGGGTGTTAGTGTGCAAGTGTGTTTTATTGCATACAAGAGTTTTTCTTTGAATTAGGTTTTTCTATTTCATTGATTTTATCTTGCCATACACGTCCTAATTACTAGCAATAAGAAGCGGAAATGTAAAATCCTACGCTATTACAACAATTAGGGGAGGGGGATACACATTTGTACATGGGGGGTTCAACGAGAAAAATAGACAAAAAAGAAAATAGCAAAAAACAAGATATAGAGATAGAGGGAGCCAGCGCACTGCTGAGAGGTCATCAGAAGTTCTGACCCAGATCCGCTGCCAGATGATCAACCTGTTAGTGAAACTGTATGAGTCAGAACTTCTGACTCTGGTACCTGCAAAACAGAACCTTGTTAGTGGGGAAATCAGAAGTTCTGATTTCCCTGCGCTGCAAGACAGAAGTTTGTTAGTGGAGAAACCAGAAGTTCTGATTCTGCTGAAAAGGCAATAACTCTCAGAGGTTCTGATATCATTGACAGCAAAACAGACTTCAGATATGCTAACGTCAAAGTCAGCATTTGGCTTTTCCCTGTACTAGTCAGAACATCTGCAACTCTGTTGTTACTCAACAAAACAGGAAACATATTTGGAACAGATCCAGCAAATACAAAAATGTTTCAGAGGTCAAAATCAACAAGGTCACAGGCCAATCCTATACTGGCTCAGAACGTTCTGAGGTATAAAGATCCTCAGAACATAAACAGCAACAACATGATATTTACATTATGTTATTTGAATATGCACGGCTGATGATTCTTAACAGCGTGATGAGGGTCAGCAGGTGCTTACCTGACTGTTGGGGAAAGTTGTGGGTGAAAGTTTAGCTTTTGGTTCTGGTGGTGTTCTGGACAGATTTTCTTTGGAAAGGGGAAGTAAAGGTATATACGTATGCAGGGTCATAAGTTTGGAAAGAGTGTTTTTGGTTTACAGAAAAAACTGGATATTTGATGAAGTTGAAGGTGAGAAACTCAAAGTTATGAAACAAAACTGGAGATTTTGGCAGAGTTTCAGAACGCTATGTTGCTAAGGGTTGTTGTTTTTTCTCTTAGCAGTTTTTCTGTTTCTTTTTTTGAACCCCTTTTGCAGTGGTGAAAGCTCTCTATTTATAGGCAAAGTTCTTGTGGATGCCTTGAACATTAAAGCGCCAACAGAGTTTGAATTTGTTATTTGACAGAAATTCCTGGGAAGTTGTGATAACAGCTAGCTTTCAGCCTAGGTTGCAGCAGCAGGCGTAGATTGGGGAGAAGTGACCTCTGAAGTGGGCGGTGGCATGAAGACCCATGCCAGAATCTGTGCAAAAGCGTTTTCCCAGCCACACATGAATGCTCAGGAGTGGTTGGAAGCATTAATGGGCATTAAATGGTGACAAGACCTATCAACATCAACATTCTGGTAATGGAAACCAGCGTTGAATCAGCAGCGTAAACCATGCTCTGGCCTTGGCTTCCTGCTGTCTTAGTAAACTCTGGAGATTCTTTATCAGTGTAACACCCACTCTTCTGATCTTTCATCTTCTGATTTTAACCTGTTCTGAAGGAGCCTTCAAACTTTCCTGCTTCTCTTGCATTCCTTTAGCAAATTCTGACTGAGCTTGTGTAACTGCTGAAAGGGCATGTTCTGTTTGAGGCTTACCTACTGATCCACGTTTACAACTTCTGATTGAACTGATGTAGCTGCTGAAGAGCCAACTTCTGACCATGCTGAGCCAAGCTTGCAACTTCTGACCGTTTTCATCTGGAATGGGTCCAGAAGTTCTGAAGCGCTGATTTTTCTAAAAACACTTATTTTAGAGAAACATTCTAAGTATTTAGAATTTGATTTTCTCAAGATAAAAGCGTTGTTTTTGGAGTTCGTGAGATCATCTTGCTTTTGTAAGTGGCTTGTTTGTGCAAAAGGATAACTCAGGGCTTGGATTTGTTTCAGAGGGACCTTGAAAATTCAAGATGGTTTCCTGAAGAAAGGGAGGGCAAATTTTGGGGTACAACAGTTGCCCCTGTTCAATCTTCTTGAACCTGAAGAGTTAGATTGGCAATCTTGCCTTTCGCGACTCGAAGGTAAAAGGAGATTGGACACTAGAGTGCCCGGAAATTTGCACTCGCATGTTGGAGTATCAGCGAATGTGATGGCGGGAATGGGCTTATAGATTCCATTTGGAAAGGTGGTGAATAGGGAGATGGGCTTATAGATGCCATCTGGAGATGTGACAGAACATTGTCGGGAATGGGCTTACAGATGCCATTTGGAAGTGTTGATCGCACAAGAGATTCCTTAGCGAGAACTTTATGTATCTGAGAAAGGCAGACGTTTTCCTGGCTTGTTACAGGTGTTTGATCTTCAATCTCCTTATGCAGATATGCCCTGGCTGGATACAGGTATCGAATCTACAATCGGTTGCTCACAGATGTGCCCTGGCTGGATACAGGAGTCGAATCCGGAAATAGTCGTCAATAGATATGCCCTGGCTGGATACAGGAATTGAATCTGGAACTCTTCAGACGTGCCCTGGCTAGATACAGGAATCGAGTCTGAGAATGTTGTCAACAGATATGCCCTGGCTGGATACAGGAATCAAATCTGGAAATGTTGTAGTTGATAGATGTGCCCTGGCTGGATACAGGAATCGAATCTTCGAACTCTTCAGACGTGCCCTGGCTAGATACAGGAATCGAGTCTGGGAACGTTGTCAACAGATATGCCCTGGATGGATACAGGAATCGAATCTGGAAATGTTGTCAACAGATATGCCCTGGCTGGATATAGGAATCGAATCTGGAAATGTTGTAGTTGATAGATGTGCCCTGGCTGGATACAGGAATCGAATCTTCGAACTCTTCAGACGTGCCCTGGCTAGATACAGGAATCGAGTCTGGAAATGTGGTCAACAGATATGCCCTGGCTGGATACAGGAATCGAATCTGGAATTTGTGACAGTTGAAGGTAGTTGTCTTTGGGATTGTCTTTTTCCCTGAAAAAGCGAAACATAAGTTGTATGCAATGTCATGATGTATGATATGCATGATGTTTTAACATGAGACAGCGTTGTATGCACTTTATCATGTATGTAAGTGATGTATGAAAACGTGAAATGTTTATGAATGTATTTTCGTCTTAGGAAAATAAATCCTTGACGATCGGCCGGGGAATTGTTTTGTGGAAGAGATATTCTGCTGAAGTTTTTGATGAGAGGCCTGCTGAGGACGACTTCAATGATGAATCCCGCTGGGGATAATGATGATAAACTCCGTTGGGGATATCAAAGATAAACTCCGCTGGGGATTGAAAGATAAACTCCGCTGGGGATTGAAAGATAAACTCCGCTGGGGATTGAAAGATAAACTCCGCTGGGGATTGAAAGAACTTTGTTGATGGCGATCTTCCGTGGCGATTAGCTGAGGATAACCCAGTTATAAGCCCTCGTGAGGAATAACTCTGAATAAAGCTCGGGAGAGACGTCCGTATTCTGCAGGGAACCAGCTTCCAGAATCTACTGGGGATAAGCTTTAAGGCCTGCCGGGGAATGTTGTGCCTTTTCAGGATTGACGGGGAATCAACTCCGCTTGGGGAGAGTATTACGGAATCTTGTCTTAATCTGCGGGGAGAGAGATGATTTGGTCACCTTCTTCAGTCGAATCTACCTTGGCACCTTGGCGGACAAAGCAACCAGACTGCATCAGACAACCTTACATTGCCCTTGTTTCTGATGTCACCTGTAATTGATCTCTTGCAAACATTTATAAATTAGCAATTTAATGTCAAATGCATATATCAAAATGAACATTGGACGTTCTTCGCAAGACAAAACAGAAAAAAGAAAAAACAATGGCAACTTGTATGGACAAGTGAATTTGTATTGATTTGGACTTTGCCTGTGAATAGGCGTTTCTGTACAAGAAGCTGACATCCTAGTAAGAGGATGCCGCCGAAAAATCACAGAATTTACAATTTTGAAAACAAAACAGCTATGTGAACAATCCCACTGGGTTCCAACTCTGCTATCGCCTTTATGTCCCCAAGCGTCTCATCGCTTTGCTGCCTAGTTGAAAATGAAGCTGATTGGTCGATGCCGAAATCTGAGCCAGATAGTTGATGCCGAATTCCGGATGCGAAGTGATCCAATGAGACATAGTGTTACGCTTTATCCCTAACTTTTGCCTGGACCGCCCTTTCGGGTTTTCAGTCCACCGGGATACCCATTTTTGCCCAAGCCGCCTTTTCAGGTTTTCGACTTGCCGGGTGTACAGATTTTTTTCATTTCATCCCTTATTTTTGCCCGAACCCTTTTGGTTCGCCGGGAAGCCCTTATTTTTGCCTAGGTATGTCAACCTAGCGGGTCTTTTCTTTACGCGTAGTATCTTTTCACTATGTCTGCATTGGCGGGGTGAGGAAGGTCGTCGCCATCCATGGTGGTTGGGATCATGGCTCCTCCTGAGAACATATGTTTAACCACAAATGGCCCTTCGTAAGTAGGGGTCCATTTTCCCCGGGGATCACTTTGAGGAAGGATGATGCGCTTGATTACCAGGTCCCCAACTTGATACTCTTGTGGTCTGACTTTCTTGTTAAATGCCCTGATCATCCGTTTTTTATACGTCTGACCATGACAGATAGCGGTGAGTCTCTTTTCGTCAATCAGATTTAATTGATCAAGTCGAGTCTGGATCCAGTCATCTTCATTCAAGTCTGCATCCTTCATTATCCGGAGAGAGGGTATCTGGACTTCAACGGGCAAGACGGCCTCCATGCCATAGACCAAAGAGAAAGGAGTTGCCCCGGTTGACGTCCTTGCTGAGGTACGGTACCCATGAAGAGCGAATGGTAACATCTCGTGCCAATCTTTATAGGTCACTGTCATCTTTTGCACAATTTTCTTGATATTCTTATTAGCTGCCTCTACAGCCCCATTCATCTTCGGCCGGTAGGGAGAAGAGTTGTGGTGCTGTATCATGAATTGTTCGCAGAGTTCAGTGATCATTTTGTTATTGAGATTGGTACCATTGTCCGTAATGATCCTTTCTGGGACACCGTACCGACAGATCAGATTATGCCGGATAAAACGTGCCACGACGCTCTTAGTTACCGTCGCGTAGGAAGCTGCCTCAACCCACTTCGTGAAGTAATCGATCGCTACCAAGATGAAGCGATGCCCGTTGGATGCCGTCGGTCGGATCTCACCGATCATATCAATGCCCCACATTGCAAAAGGCCAAGGTGTCGTTAGGACGTTCAGAGGGACTGGGGGAATATGCACCTTGTCAGCATAGATCTGGCATTTGTGACGAGTTTGAGAGTGTTGGTAACAATCGGCTTCCATTGTGGACCAGAAATATCCTGCCCGTAGGATTTTCTTTGCCATGGTGTGTCCACTGGAATGTGTTCCGAATGTACCTTCATGCAGTTCTATCATGATTTTCTCTGCCTCAGCCTCATCCACACAACGTAGTAGAGTTGAATCATGATTCCGTTTGTAGAGGATGTCGTTGCTGAGGAAGAATTTTGCCGCAAACCTCCTCATGAACTTCTTGTCCTTGACAGACGCACCTTCAGGGTATTCCTGAGCTTCTAAGTACCTTTTCACCTCATGATACCAGGGTTTTTCAGTTGCCTTCTCGGCATCGAGGTTGCAGCAGTATGCCGGTTCGTCCAACTTCCAGATGATGATCTGGGGAGCCTCATTGTCCCATTTAACCTTGAACATTGAAGACATCGCAGCCAGTGCATCCGCTAGCTGATTCTCCTCTCTTTGGAAGTGCTCAAAAGTTATCTCTTCAAAGTGGGGAAGCAAGGTCAACACATACTCCTTGTAAGGAATAAGATTTGGGTGTTTCGTATCCCATTCGCCTTTGATCTGATTGATCACGAGAGCAGAATCTCCGAAGACACTCAGGAATTTGATCCTTAAATCGATTGCAGCTTGTAGACCCATGATACATGCCTCATATTCTGCCATGTTGTTGGTGCAGTTGAAACATAATCGGGCGGTGAGTGGAGTATGAGTTCCTTTGGGAGATATGATTACAGCGCCGACGCCGTTACCCAAAGCATTGGAGGCTCCGTCAAAATGCATAGACCATCGGGATCCTTCCTCAGGTCCTTCATCCGGTCCAGGTATTTCACAGTCAGTTACCACCATGATGTCTTCGTCCGGAAAATCAAAGTTCAAGGATTGGTAATCGTCCACAGGTTGGTGTGCCAAATGATCTGCCAGTACACTTCCTTTAATTGCTTTCTGAGTTGTATACTGGATATCATATTCTGTTAAGATCATTTGCCATCTCGCTATTCTTCCAGACAGAGCGGGCTTTTCAAATATGTACTTGATGGGATCCATCTTTGAAATCAACAAAGTGGTGTGAGTAAGCATATACTGTCTCAGCCGGCGAGCAGCCCATACTAGAGCGCAGCAAGTTTTCTCAAGCAGTGAGTAATGAGACTCACAGTCGGTAAACTTTTTGCTCAAGTAATAAATAGCATGCTCTTTTCGGCCAGACTCGTCATGCTGTCCCAGCACGCACCCCATTGAATTGTCAAGTACTGTAACATATAATATCAGAGGTCTTCCTTCCACTGGTGGCATAAGAATGGGTGGCTCTTGGAGATATTCCTTTATCTTTTCAAAGGCAGTCTGACATTCATCGTTCCAGCGTACTACTTGATCTTTCTTCAGTAATTTGAAGATTGGCTCACAAGTAGCAGTCAGATGTGAGATGAATCGGGCAATGTAATTCAGTCGTCCTAGGAAGCCTCTGACTTCTTTCTCTGTCTTCGGAGTTGGCATCTCTTGTATGTCTTTTACCTTGGCAGGGTCCACCTGAATACCTTTATCACTTACAATGAAACCCAGCAATTTTCCGGACCTCACCCCAAAGGTGCATTTGTTGGGATTCAACCTCAGCTTATATAACTTCAGTCGGTCGAATAGCTTCCTCAGATGATCAAGGTGCTCCTCCTCAGTTTGAGACCTTGCAATCATGTCATCGACGTATACCCCAATCTCATGATGGATCATATCATGAAATAAAGCAACCATGGCACGTTGATAGGTTGCCCCATCATTTTTCAATCCGAATGGCATAACTTTGTAACAGAAGGTGCCCCACTGAGTCACAAAGGTAGTCTTCTCCATAGCCTCCGGAGCCATCTTGATCTGGTTATATCCTGAAAAACCATCCATGAAGGAGAAAACCTTGTGTTGAGCAGTATTGTCAACGAGAACGTCAATGTGAGGTAGAGGAAAATCATCCTTGGGGCTTGCCCTGTTTAAATCCCTGTAGTCAACACACATTCTGACTTTACCGTCCTTCTTCGACACTGGAACCACATTGGCAACCCACTGAGGGTAAGAAGTTACTGCTAGAAATCCGGCATCGAATTGCTTCATAACCTCGGCCTTGATCTTTTCAGACATCTCTGGGTGCATGCGGCGAACTTTTTGCTTTACCGGAGGGCAGTCTTCCTTAGTTGGCAGGTGATGAACTACAATGTCGGCATCCAAACCAGGCATATCTTCGTATGACCAAGCAAAGATCTCTATGTAATCATGTAGCACCTGGATCAACCGTTGCTTCACGCTGAGCTCTAGATTGGCACCAATCTTGACCTCTTTCCTATCTGTCTTCGTACCCAGGTTAATCGTTTCCACAGGCTCTTCATGTGGTTGAATAGCCTTCTCTTCCTGGAGTAGCAGTCTTGCGAGTTCACCAGGCACTTCGCAATCATCTTCACCTTCGTCCTCGGCCAAGTTGATCGGATTCTCGAAGTCATAACTGGCGGTAGCAGAGCTATTACCAGTGAGATCCAGAGTGGATTGAAACCTGTATAAGTGAGTGTGTGTAAATATAGCTGTTTTGCAATATATAACACGGAAAGAAAAAGAGCACAAGATTTGAAATGCAACAAACGTCCAATGTTTTGATTGATGATATATGGAAATGTCATACAAAAGCCCTCACAAATGGAGCTACGATGCCCCGGGTAGGACACCGAGCCAATAAAAGTTTTAACACATTGTTTGAAAATCAAAAGAGTTAATTACTGTGTGACAAATGTGATAGGTGTAAAATCCTTTGCCGTCCAGTTGCTTGGTCCGTTGCTGGTAGTCGGGTAGATCCAACTGTCAAACTCTGCTTCCTCTACATCCTCCTCAATAGCATTCACCCTTGGACTGGTGATAAACACTGGAGTTTTTCTGATCTTTTCCTTGCGCACAGCCCTCTGAGCCTCTGTAGTAAAGCCCAGCCCAAACTTGTCGTTCTTTTGAGTGAAGTCAGGAAGCTGACCCCAGTTCGCACAATTGCCTTTCTCGATTACAGCCCGGGCATCCTTCAAGGATGCCATCTTTAACGGAAAGTCTTCTTCAACCACTGCTTCAGTCGATGCCAAAATTGGAGGTACTTCCTCAAAATGCTGAAAGGGGGTTTCAATAAACTCCCCGTCCATCTCGATATACCGGAATGAATTCAAGTGACTAACCATGTATTCCTCTTCACCCTGCACAGTAACAATCTTCCCTTTGACAGGGTATTTGAGCTTTTGGTGTAGAGTGGATGTTACTGCCCCAGCTTTGTGAATCCAGGGCCGACCTAACAAGCAGGAGTAAGATGGACGAATATCCATTACATAGAACGTTGAGTCGAAGACTTGGGAACCCACACGAATAGGAATGTTTACTTCACCGTGCACCATCCTCTTAGAACCATCGAAGGCTCTAACAATGATGTTACTAGGTTTCAATTCCAAACCTTCACAATCCAAGCGATCCAATGCCTTCTTGGGCAAAACATTCAGGGAAGAACCGGTATCCACCAACACGTGTGCGAGAGTAGTGCCCCTGCATTCTAGGGAAACATGCAGGGCATCATTGTGACTTTTCCCTTTGGCGGTAAGGTCAGCATCTGAGAACCCCAAGCCATTGTCAGCTGTCAAATTAGCCACACAGTCAGTGAATTGATCCACGGAGGTCTCTTGCGGCACATGGGCCGTTTTCAGAAATGAAATCAAGGCTTTTGCGTGGGCCTCTAAGCATAGCAGTAATGATAGCATAGAGACTTTGGAGGGAGTATGTCCCAACTGTTCAACAACGTTAAAGTCACTCTTTTTGATGATTTTAAGAATTTCCTCCATTTCTTGTTGGGAGGCTTCTATAGCAGTCTTTTTTGGTGCCTCCGTCCTGGCAGGCAAATCGGTAGCAACTTCTTTGCCCCGAGTATCAGAGGACTCGGCGGCAGTAGTAGACACAGGAACTTGAATTGGAACATGCACACTTGCGGGTGTGATGGTGAGAGGTTTTCGGATAACTGGCGGTGCAATGTCAGGCGAGAAGAGCCTGCCACTGCGGGTAATCTTGGCGGGACCAGTGATGTTACTGATATTGGTATTGGTGTTGAACTCCTGCTTCACCCCAAGCACATACACATCGGCCCCATAATGCCATGGGACCGCTTTATTAGACTCGTAGGGGAGAGGCCCCGGAACAGTAATAGTAATGGGTGCAACAGACATAATTTGGACTGGTTTCTTCATGGGAGCTTTGGCAGGATTGTAAATTGTGACGACAGATATTTCTTCAACAGAAACAAACGGAACAGCAGTTTTCTTGAACAGAATTTCCTTGCTATCCATCAGACTTTGGATGCCTGATTTCAGCAGCGGACAACCGGTAGGGATAACAGCACACGGGAGGCAACCCTTACTACAACCCGGAAATAAACCGGCTAGTAGCAAGTTCCTCTTAACAGTCAACATAGGGGTAGCAACATCATTCACTGAAACAGCATATAACTCCTCTTCAATGGCATTTACTCTATGCTGGGGCATAGGAGCAGTTACAACATTCGGTCTTTTAGGCGCTTCAAACTGAATTTCCTTCGCGTCAATAAGATCTTGCACTTTGTTTCTCAAGGCCCAGCAATCATCAGTAGTATGCCCGGGGCTATTAGAATGATAAGCACAATGGGCATTTGGGTTATACTTAGGAGATGCAGTATTCACGACTTTAGGAGCTTCTTTGGTGGTCACCAGGTTGGTTGATAATAGTTGGGGTAAAATTTGTGACAAGGTCATACTCAACCGAGTATACTGTCTCTTGGGTCTTTCACCTCTTTGTTGATCGTACTGCTGAGGAGCAGCAACAGGTTTTGAAATGACCAGAGCATTGACGGCTTGGCGACTTTCTGGCTTGACTTTTCTTCTAGGACCATAGACGGCACTTGCTTCCTTCTTAAAAGGCCTCCTCTCAGTACTTGCAGCAATACCCTTCTGAATATTTCCTGACTTGATGCCAGCTTCTATTCTTTCGCCCGTTAAGATCAAATCGGTAAACCCCGTGGAAGAGTTACCAATCAGATGATTGAAAAATGGCCCAGATAGGGTCCCTAGAAACATATCAACAAGTTCACGATCGGTTAAAGGAGGCTGCACCTTGCCAGCCAAATCCCTCCATTTTTGTGCGTACTCTTTGAATCCCTCGCTTGTTCCCAGCGACATACCCTGAAGTTGGGTACGAGTAGGGGCAAGGTCAGAATTGTATTGGTATTGTTTGTAGAAAGCGGTGGCCAAATCTTCCCAATTTCGAACGCTGGTTCCCTCTAGCTGATAAAACCACTCCAACTGAGCTCCAGAAAGACTGTCTTGAAAGAAATGAATCCAAAGGTTTTTATCTGTCGTATAGGGTTGAATTTTTCTCACGTAGGACCTGAGATGCATTTTGGGACAGGACAGCCCATCATACCTCACAAACACTGGCACTTTGAATTATGGGGGAATCACAATCCCGGCAACCAAACCCAAGTCTTCAAAATCCAAACCCGGTACCCTTTGTAGCTCCATGGCGGCCAACCTGTCTTCTAGCCCTTTGTATTTATCATCAGCTGGAGGGTATTGCTGATCGGTATAATCTTCATCCTCTTCGACCTCCTCCTCTTCCGCATCAGACTCGGAAGGTACCGCAGCTCCACCTCCTTTGCTGGTTCCTTCATCAGAGATAGGAGGAAATTCAAGTACTCTCCGAGCTTCTCCGTCAAATCTTCTCCCCAAAGTAGCCATCCCGAGTCTCTTTTTCTTCTTTTTCACTGGGTCTTTGTTCCCCAATTGAGTCTTGATATCCTCCTGAACCTTAGCCAAGGACATCAGGAGTTGCTGGAACTATGCATTCTGAGCTTGTAGGTCTTTGACTGTTTGCTCGAGATCCATCCTGCTGAAATAAACAGCAGACAGATAAGGAAACCTGGAGTGAGACCTGCTTATGCACATGATGAATGGTATGCTTATGTATGCAATGCATTCAAGGATTTAGAATATTCAAAATTGTTTCAGACAAAGAAGAACGCACGTCATATTAATAAGAAGAAATTTGTTAGTACATAAATGCCCCATGGGCCAAATATTACAAAATAACTTCTCAAGGCAAAAAGACATTGTGCATCCTCTTTGGTGCGATGTAGGTATTGAGGGCCTCTTGCTCATGGAGTCGGCGGGTAAGCTCTAGAACCTTCTTCTCACTGGCGTAGAAGCTAGCTTCAAAAGTATTTTGTTCCTCCTTGAGCTGAATCCAACTTTTCTGCATTTCCTCCCACGATGTAGGCATGTCTGGATGTAGGATGGTGTAGGGAACCTCTCCTTCCTTGACGGGCTCTTTAATCACAGGGAGAACATGAGGATAAGGCATCATCAGGCTTTGGGCTCGGGCTCGTACCCACTTGAGATAAGGCTCAAGAGGGATGGAGTTCTTGTGTCCCAGAGTCTTGCTATCAACCTTGTTGAGCTTTCCCCAAGCTCTGATGAATCTTTGGCGAAGTCTTTGCGCATCGTTGTCGAAGTCAAAAACTAGGTTAGGAATCAACATGTCATGAGGACCATCCCTCCGTGCATATCCAAATTGTCTCAAAGCTAGGCAAGGGTTGTAGGTGATGCCTCCTCTAATTCCAAGTAAAGGAACATTAGGAAATTCTCCGCAACGATCGACGATGATGACATTTTCTCTGGACCGAGAACACCAATGTACATCAGAGTGAGTAAGAGTCATCAACCGTTGGGACCACCTTGAGCCTTGGTCGTTCTTCAAGACGGATTGTGGAAGGTGCGAAATAAACCACCTTGCAAGGAGAGGAGTACAGCACATGAGAACACCCCTCTTTCTCATTGTCCGTGTGTAAAATGAGTGAAGGATGTCCCCAAGCAATGTTGGTATTGGATTTCTGGACAAGAAGATTTTGACGGCATTGACATCTACCAATTGGTCAGAATTTGGGAACAAGACCAACCCATAGATAAAGAGTGCCACAATTTCTTCAAAGGCTTGTAGGTCCAAGGAATTCCAACATTCTTGTGCCTTCTCAAATAAGAATTTTTCTAAGAATCCCTTGACGCCGCTTCTAGTTTCCCAATGCCCCTTGATGTCGGATGGCTGTAGATGTAATGCTCGAGCAACATCTTCCGGCTTTGGTTCCTTTTCCGTACCGTTGAAGGGTAGTTGATTAAGGATAGGAATTCTCAGGAGTTAAGAAAACTCCTCCAAAGTAGGTACTAGTTGGTAATCAGGGAAAGTGAAATAGTGGTGAAGAGGGTCAAAGAACTGGAATAGCACTTTTATCATGTCTTCTTCAATGTTGGTGTTGACTAGGCTGAGCAGTCTACCATGTCTTTCACTGAAGGATGAACTTTCCGGAATTCTTGAGGTGAGCTCCTTGAGTTGAGGAGAGATTCTCACAAGGTTGACTTGAATGGTATTTCTGCGAGGAATTTCCATGACCTACAAAACAGGAACAAAGATGAAGATCCAAAACCCTTGAAATGGTTAGTGAATGCATATGATGCTTCATGATGTCCATGATGCATGCACAAAACATATGTACAAACAAATCACACCAAACCCTAGTTTCAGGCTTGCATGAGGTTTCATAGGTAAGTACCCTCTTGAGTGTAGTTGGCTTAAAAACCTGTCCTATAAATAGTAACCGGGTTCTAAGGAGCTCAATATCATCGGATTGTTTTCAATGTTCATTGTTTTGGTTTAGCCACTTAACTAGCGACCAAAATATTCCAAGAAAACAGCCCTCAATGAGTGTAGTATCGAGTATCTACCAACTTCGGACTGTACCAAAGCCGGTCATCTCACTACCCCTAATAAAAGGCCAAGATGGTCAAGTAAGGTTCTAGGTCATTAGTGCTTAGTGACATCACTCAGCGGCCCCGTACTCTCCTTGATTGAACTCAAGGGTTACCGGTACTCACAAATATGTCGCACTAATATAGTTATTGCTTCGACCGTGTCGGTATACCCCGCACAGTTTCCACAACGTATTGCTATCTATGAATGTTTCCCAAAATCCGGGTGTAGGATTGCAAACCCAAACAAGAGAGTCAAAATGTAAAGCAAACAATTCAAACAATTTGTCATGCAAGAGGGTGATCTAAGCCCTAAGGTTACTCCACTTTTAAAATAATCCCCAGCAGAGTCGTCAGTTCTGTGATACGGTGGGAGAACTGACTGTGGTTTTGCGTTTGTTTTCGCAAATGTTTCGGTTGAGCAAGAGTCGCCACCGACTTTTTATTTTATCCTAAGGAAAGGTTTAAAAAGCACAGCAAAAACCTTTGAGATTTTTTTCTTGGGTTCGGGGAGTAGATTATAGAAAGGGAATGTATTAGCACCCTTTCTATCCATGGTTATCCATGGGCTCTTAGGTACTTGCTTAGATCAACTTGCCTTGGTTTTTCAATTGTTTGAAATGATGCTTTGTGTGTGTGGGTTTGAAAAATGTTTTGAAAAGAGGCCAATGTGGTGGCAACCTTTGTAATGATCCATGTTGGGATGTATACAAAGGTGTATGTCTTTTGAAAAGTTTTCCATGTTTTTGAAAGTTGTCTTGAAAGTGTATTGTGATGTGTTGTTTTGAAAAAATTAGGCAAGCGTTTTTTGTTTTGCAAGTTGGCGAGTACTTAAGAGCGATCTACCCTAAAGTTCTCAAAGATTTTTGTTATGTTTTTAACCCTTTTAACAATTTTTGTTCCACCAATGTATTTGATGGACAATCTTGTGTTAGGATGTGAAAGGGACGGGCGTGGGTCGTCGTTTAGACCATAATTGCAATGGTGCCAAGTATCTTTGGGCATTTTCTTTTAAGGGACTTTGATCATTTTAGGCAAAAAAGCGTCATCGAGGGACTATGATCATTTGAGTTAGGCAACATTTTGAAAGCGTCATCGAGGGACTATGATCATTTGATTGTATTGCTTTGCCCAAAGAGACCTAACATGCAATATGGCCCAATTTTTGAAAGGCAACAAGTGGACGTAACCCTAGGGGTGTTAGTGTGCAAGTGTGTTTTATTGCATACAAGAGTTTTTCTTTGAATTAGGTTTTTCTATTTCATTGATTTTATCTTGCCATACACGTCCTAATTACTAGCAATAAGAAGCGGAAATGTAAAATCCTACGCTATTACAACAATTAGGGGAGGGGGATACACATTTGTACATGGGGGGTTCAACGAGAAAAATAGACAAAAAAGAAAATAGCAAAAAACAAGATATAAAGAGAGAGAGGGGGAGCCAGCGCGCTGCTGAGAGGTCATCAGAAGTTCTGACCCAGATCCGCTGCCAGATGATCAACCTGTTAGTGAAACTGTATGAGTCAGAACTTCTGACTCTGGTACCTGCAAAACAGAACCTTGTTAGTGGGGAAATCAGAAGTTCTGATTTCCCTATGCTGCAAGACAGAAGTTTGTTAGTGGAGAAACCAGAAGTTCTGATTCTGCTGAAAAGGCAATAACTCTCAGAGGTTCTGATATCATTGACAGTAAAACAGACTTCAGATATGCTAACGTCAAAGTCAGCATTTGGCTTTTCCTATGTACTAGTCAGAACATCTGCAACTCTGTTGTTACTCCACAAAACAGGAAACATATTTGGAACAGATCCAGCAAATACAAAAATGTTTCAGAGGTCAGAATCAACAAGGTCACAGGCCAATCCTATACTGGCTCAGAACGTTCTGAGGTATAAAGATCCTCAGAACATAAACAACAACAACATCATATTTACATTATGTTATTTGAATATGCACGGCTGATGATGCTTAACAGCGTGATGAGGGTCAGCAGGTGCTTACCTGACTGTTGGGGAAAGTTGTGGGTGAAAGTTTAGCTTTTGGTTCTGGTGGTGTTCTGGACAGATTTTCTTTGGAAAGGGGAAGTAAAGGTGTATACGTATGCAGGGTCAGAAGTTTGGAAAGAGTGTTTTTGGTTTACAGAAAAAACTGGATATTTGATGAAGTTGAAGGTGAGAAACTCAAAGTTATGAAACAAAACTGGAGATTTTGGCAGAGTTTCAGAACGCTATGTTGCTAAGGGTTGCTGTTTTTTCTCTTAGCAATTTTTCTGTTTCTTTTTTTGAACCCCTTTTGCAGTGGTGAAAGCTCTCTATTTATAGGCAAAGTTCTTGTGGATGCCTTGAACATTAAAGCGCCAACAGAGTTTGAATTTGTTCTTTGACAGAAATTCCTGGGAAGTTGTGATAACAGCTAGCTTTCAGCCTAGGTTGCAGCAGCAGGCGTAGATTGGGGAGAAGTGACCTCTGAAGTGGGCGGTGGCGTGAAGACCCATGCCAGAATCTGTGCAAAAGCGTTTTCCCAGCCACACGTGAATGCTCAGGAGTGGTTGGAAGCATTAATGGGCATTAAATGGTGACAAGACCTATCAACATCAACATTCTGGTAATGGAAACCAGCGTTGAATCAGCAGCGTAAACCATGCTCTGGACTTGGCTTCCTGCTATCTTAGTAAACTATGGAGATTCTTTATCAGTGTAACATCCACTCTTCTGATCTTTCATCTTCTGATTTCAACCTGTTCTGAAGGAGCCTTCAGACTTTCCTGCTTCTCTTGCATTCCTTTAGAAAATTCTGACTGAGCTTGTGTAACTGCTGAAAGGGCATGTTCTGTTTGAGGCTTACCTACTGATCCACGTTTACAACTTCTGATTGAACTGATGTAGCTGCTGAAGAGCCAACTTCTGACCACGCTGAGCCAAGCTTGCAACTTCTGACCGTTTTCATCTGGAATGGGTCCAGAAGTTCTGAAGCGCTGATTTTTCTAAAAACACTTATTTTAGAGAAACATTCTAAGTATTTAGAATTTGATTTTCTCAAGATAAAAGCGTTGTTTTTGGAGTTCGTGAGATCATCTTGCTTTTGTAAGTGGCTTGTTTGTGCAAAAGGATAACTCAGGGCTTGGATTTGTTTCAGAGGGACCTTGAAAATTCAAGATGGTTTCCTGAAGAAAGGGAGGGCAAATTTTGGGGTACAACAAGTGGTTATTGCAAAACCGGCCGGCGCTCCTCAGCGTCACAATCAGCAAAGGGAAGAGAGACCCAAAAGGCAATTCACTCCCCTCGGCATGACCTTGTCACAGATATTGCCACAGTT
Organism: Vicia faba; assembly: GCA_948472305.1. Lineage (NCBI taxonomy): Eukaryota > Viridiplantae > Streptophyta > Magnoliopsida > Fabales > Fabaceae > Vicia > Vicia faba. The sequence goes on from OX451738.1 coordinate 1,298,231,691, forward strand.
GCTGGAAACCAAGTTGGTAACTCTCATGGACCCTCCAAAGAATCCCAACAGGACGCCTTCAAGGTATAACCCCAACGTTCGCTGCGCCTATCATTCTGACAGCCCGGGGCATGCTACAGATGACTGTTGGACTTTGAGAAACAAGGTTCAGGATCTGATTGACGCAAAGGAAGTCCAGCTCGGCTCTCCAGAGGCTCCCAATGTGACCACTGCTCCCCTGCCCAAACATGGCTAGGATTGGAAACTTTTGTTCATTTGAATGTTCAGATTGTAATTTTCTTTTGATTGTTCAAACATTTATTCATGTTAAACATTGTTATTTCATTAATGCACTACACATGTCTATTTTGAAGTAATTATTTCATATTCACTATATGCAAATTGTTTTCATATTTTTGTGATGATCAACTCTTGATTGAAAATTCTAAGCCTCTTGAGGGAGGATGACGAAAACGATACCACAATCTTTACAGTATGCTTTTGAACAGACCCCGCTGATGAGGTACATGCATTGTTTCAATTCCTAAACACTGGAGTTATAAGGAAGATAATCCCTCGTCAACCCCTCTGAGCCAAAGAAGTAGGAGTTTTTCTTTTCGAAATTTAAAACCCTTAATCATAACCTGGGGCAGGGTAGTCTCTCAGTTGATCCAAGTGCATAACGAATGGCACCAAAGAGGTCCTTACAAAACAAAAGACAGTGATGGTTCCGAACAATCATACAGACAGGCAGTCATTACTTCTCAAAATAAAAACCCATTAAGTCAAAACCTATGAAGAAGACTTACGAAACTGGGGCATCCCGCTGACTGTAATTCCAAAAAAGGAAATAGTTCAGGCAAAAAACAGGGATAACAAAATCAAAAAGTAAAGAGGTCACACAAACCCTCAATAACAAAAAGGAATGACTTCCTATTCAAAATAAATTGTCAATATTCGAACCATCACTGGTATACTAGAGCAAAGACTCAAACGAGGTCTAACGTATGATCAACTGAGTTTAGGGTTGGAGAACATCACGAAGAGCGAGTGGGTACAAATAATTTGAGCCTTTATCCTTTGTTTCTTAAACCGTGAACTAAGCCACGTTATAACCCTTAAAAGTCCTAGCTGAAGCATGGGTTAGTTCGAAAGCATACTGTCACGAAAGGTATCCTGACTCCTTAAGGCCTATGGTAAGTACGGAGTTGACATCACGTTTTACAAACATTCACTTGTTTTATGAAAAAGAATGCATTTTCAAAATCTTCAAGACAGACATAAGCTTTGCATTTCTGATATAACATTGTTTGCATATGACTATTTGTTTGAACAGCAGGGAAACGCGCACGATGAATACCTAGTGAACAAAAGCACTTCCAATCAAGAGGCATGATATGATCATGGTCTATTATCTGGGGCAGTCCAATCAAGATTTGGAGAATCTCTCAAAGGCCCAAACAGCCTGGGGCAAATCTCCGCCTGAGTCACTTGGGGCTTTCCAACAACGAATCTTGCCTGATCAAACACCTTCTGGTGGCATGACAAAACACTTCTAATAGGGGCAACTCCCTACATTCTGAGAGCATGGACATAATCGAAAGAATACTACGCGTAATCAAAGACCCGCTAGGTTGACATACCTAGGCAAAAATAAGGGCTTCCCGGCGAACCAAAAGGGTTCGGGCAAAATAAGGGATGAAATGAAAAAATCTGTACACCCGGCAAGTCGAAGACCTGAAAAGGCGGCTTGGGCAAAAATGGGTATCCCGGTGGACTGAAAACCCAAAAGGGCGGTCCAGGCAAAAGTTAGGGATTAAAGCGTACGACTATGTCCTGTCATCTTGTCACCTGCCTACCAGAAGAAGGTTTGTCCATCAACAAACTATCAGCACCTCATAGGTCTTCCTCTCTCACCTCAGAAACAGGGGCAATAATGAGTCGTCCAGACAATCCAGTTGCTCTGTCAACCAAGGTACCAAGGTAGGTTCAGCTAAAGAACATAACCAGATATCTTCATTCCCCAGAGAGTGAGCCAGCAAGTCAGTGCACTCTCCCCAAGCAAAGCTATTTTCAAACTCAAGGAAGTTGGGTATCCTCCAGCAGATCTCAACATTCCCCAGCAGCATACATGCATTCTTAACAAGCATCCCCGGCAACCTTGGTCTAAAGATTGTTCCCCGGCGGTATATCAAACATTCAAAGGAATCAATTCCCTGATACATTTCAAAACTTCCCCAAGAGAGTCCAATCCAGTTTCCCCAGGAAAGTTGGAATTCATCTCCCCAAGCAGTAAGCTTATCCCCAGTAGATTCTGGAAGCTTATCCTCGCAGAGCACGAACGCGTCCCCCGGCTTTATTCAAAGAGTTATTTTCGTACCAGGATATAACTGGGTTATCCTCAGCCAAAAGCCACGGAAAGAGCGTCCTCGGCGAAGTCTTATTATCCCCAGCGAAGTCTATTAACACTTCCAACACAACAATGGTATCCCCAGCAAAGTTATTATCAACAACTCAACAAAGTACCCCTCTCCCCACAGAGTATGGTTCCCACCAAGATCGCTAGAGTACTTTTCTCCCCGCAGAGTGATCCATTCGCCAAGTTTATTCCCCAACGGAGTTATCTTCTCCTACCGGTATTCTTGCAACTATCATCCCCAGCGGAAGCAAAGATCTATTCTTCAACATCAGCCCAGGAGTGACTTCCCGGCACCCGTCAAGGATTTATTTTCCAAAGACGAGAACATATATTCATAAACATTGCACTTTCATACATTATAGCATGCATATACGCATCATATCTCACAAATCTCATTTATATTGAGAACATCATTTTTTGATTCATACCATGCCTTGCATATGACTGACCGTTACCTTTCAGGAAGAATTCAGTTAAGTTCTCAGCTACATTCTAAGACCTAGACCGGTTCAGTTAAATCGACCCTAAGATTTTTCTGTTTCTTATCCAGTCCAAGGCCTTCTCTGGTTCAGTCTGATCGACCCTAAGATCTCCCTGTTTCTTATCCAGTTGAAGATTTCAAGACCTAGACCGGTTCAGTTAAATCGACCCTAAGATTTTTCTGTTTCTTATCCAGTCCAAGGCCTTCTCTGGTTCAGTTAGATCGACCCTAAGATCTCCCTGTTTCTTATCCAGTTGAAGATTTCAAGACCTAGACCGGTTCAGTTAAATCGACCCTAAGATTTTTCTGTTTCTTATCCAGTCCAAGGCCTTCTCTGGTTCAGTCAGATCGACCCTAAGATCTCCCTGTTTCTTATCCAGTTGAAGATTTCAAGACCTAGACCGGTTCAGTTAAATCGACCCTAAGATTTCTCTGTTTCTTATCCAGTCAAAGGCCTTCTCTAGTCCAGCTAAATCGACCCCTAACAGATTTTTCTGATGAAGACTCAGTAGAAGATATCCAAGATTCTCTCAATGATTACTGTTGAGGTTGAAGTCGCCCAATATTCTCTCAATGATTACTGTTGAGGTTGAAGTCGCCCAAGATTCTCTCAATGATTACTGTTGAGGTTGAAGTCGCCCAAGATTCTCTCAATGATACTGTTGAGGTTGAAGTCGCCTATGGTTCTCTCCCCGTTACTACGGAGGTAGTAATCGTCCCCAGATTCTCTCAATGATTACTGTTGAGGTTGAAGTCGCCCAAGATTCTCTCAATGTTACTGTTGAGGTTGAAGTCGCCCCAGATTCTCTCCCCGTTACTGTGGAGGTAGTAATCGTCCAAGGTTCTCTCACCGTTCCTGTTGAGGTAGTAACCATCCCTGGTTCATTCATCACCCTTTTGAAGCTCCAGATCCAGCTCCTGTAACCAGTCAGGACACATCTATACAAAGAATCTGAAGACCAGCTCCTGTAACCGGTCAGGTAATCATTTTCTTTTGCAGGTACGCAAGTTCTCGCTAAGGAATCTCTTACGCGATCAACATCCAGATGGCATCTATAAGCCCATCCACCTTCCATCATCTCTTAGCATGGCATATATAAGCCCATCATCCTATCCATCAATCTCCAAATGGCATCTATAAGCCCATTCCACCATCACACTACTATGTGAGCGCAAATATCTGGGCACTCTAGTGTTCAATCATCTTCCACCTTCGGATTACGAAAGGCACGTCAGCCAATCTGCATCCTCAGGTCTAAGAAGATTGAACAGGGGCAACTGTTGTACCCCAAAATTTGCCCTCCCATATTCTTCAAGAATTGCAAAGAACAAGCTTCAAAAGCTCCCCAAGGGTTGCACAGTTCAATGGCCTCCTAACAGTCAAAAACTAGGGTTTTGGTTCTGACAAAGAAAATGAAGTTTCCAAGGGTCCAATCAAGTCCCACATGCCTATAAACATGGTCAAGTATCCTCATACCAAGTTTCAAGACTTACAGCACAAAATTGCACAGTCAAAAACCCTAATTGCCCTACAGTCAACTGTAGGGGCAAAATGGTAATTTGACAGTCAAAAGTTCAAATTTTTGGTCAACATATTATTTTGAAGCCACAAACATCATTTGATCAATTCTTGATCATGATTTTCAAGGCATGGCTCAAAAAGTCTCAAGATGCAAAAGTTTCCATATTTGGACAGTTGAAAAAGTCAACTATAACTTGACCAAGGCATAACTTTCACATGGTTTATCAGAAAAATTCCATCCAAAGCTCATTTTGAAGAGAAAGACATTTCCTACAACTCCTCTTCACACTTCAAGTCCAAGAAATGCTCTCACAAAAAGTTATCAATTTCAACATTATAGGTCATTTTCAAAAGTCAACAAAAAGGGACTTTAAGTCAAAGGCCATAACTTGAGATTGGTAAATCAAAATGACATGGTACCAAAGACATTGGTTAAAGGACTTCAAGTCCTTTCCAAAATGTCCAAGAACATGAGCAAAGCTTAAAAATTGAGCAAGATATGCCTTGTGGAAGTTGGGAAATTTTTGGGTATTTTGAAAAGTCAACTTTGCTTCAAATGCCTTAAAAATGCTAATGGGCCTCTTTTTCTTCCAAGATTCATCATCCAAGGCATGTGCACGACCATTTGGCCCAAAGGGAAGTTTTTCATCATTTTTATTTATTTATTTGAATTTTTAATTGCTAATAATTCATTTAATTAAAATAAATATGTGAAAAATACCAAACCAATGCAATCAAATCTTTTTGTGCATGAAATAGTCTCAAGATTTCGTGCATAATCAGATAGGGAAAGAATCAAGTTGATTGGACATGATTGGTATCAAATTAGCATGAAAAAGATTGAAAAATCATGGCATGAAAATCAAATATTCTCTACATCAATTCATTGATTCTTTGGACCAAAAACCTTACCCTAATCGTTCCATACATAAGCCTCATGCAAACCCTAGTGTGAATAACCTCTAAGCTGCGCCAGAAAAGAAGAACTAAGTTTGAGTTTTTTTCAAGAAAACTCAAATACTGAAAACCACCTTCCAGGGCGATTCAAGGCCAAATAATCATTCCATTGTGTTCCTGAGGCTTCAAGGAACGTGTATGAATCAAAAACATCATCCCTAACATCAAGAATTGGTAATTAAAAGTCAGACTGTGTCCTTCTTTTTGCATAATCGTGTTTTATTATTCAGGCCATATCCATGCATTTTGATTCTTGATTTGTACTAATGAGTTGATTCTGAAGCTAGCAGTATGATTTAATTGAAGAATCATTGCCCATACGCGATTTCACCATGAACGATTATTAGGGTTCTTCAAGTTTTAAATTGGGCGTTTATGCATATGGTAAAATTAGAACATCTCAGTGCCATGGTTGAAATCAGGAAGCTTGGACGAACGGAACTACCCTATCGCGCCTAATTTATGAAGTACCATAGCCTAATCGCTATTCTTGAAAAAGGCATATTTTGGGGGGGGTTTAAAACCCCCGCTAATTCTTTTTTATGTTTCAGGAAAAACACCACGAGGAAGAAGAAGATCAGGTTTCAAGGCGTGATTGGTTTATTTGAATTTCGCGCTAAATCTGTCCACTAACTCACGTTTTGATTGATATTGTTTATTAGTTATATAATAATCAAAACGCGTTTACAGCTCCATTGGCAAGGCATTTGGTTGGTAATCTCTGGGACCTGGGTTCGAGCCCCAAGTCCCCCCTTTCTATTCCATATTATTTTTCTAATAATGCTTCTATGCAGTTCAAGCTTCAAAGCCTACCATACACTCACAGTCCAGGCACGCCACATGGCTACTAGAGGCAATCCAAGGGCCTTGATTGGAAGAATACCATGCACACTAGTCAAACGTGCCACATGCTTCCTGAAAAAGTCAGAAGGGCCAGGATCTATTGGGCCAACAATGCTAAAGTATACCTCCTAATTGGGGACAGAACCCCCTAAGGTTTTGCAATTCAATTCTTTTTTTATTTTATTTGTTTCAATTGTTTCTTTTTTTAATTCTTTAATTTAATTTATTTTCATAAAATATAAAAATAATATAAAAATCAGAAAAGACAAAAAAATAAAATATGTTTTATTTAAATATTATCTTTTTTTGTAAATAAATAATATCATTTGATTTAGTTTTCAATCCTAGGGTTAATTTTAATATCTTTTCTTAATAAATTAAAAACTTGTAGAATTAGGTTTTAATTATTTTAATTACTTTTTTTCTTTTATTTTCTCATCGCTAATAATTAATTAATTATTTTTATAAATCAAATTGCATTAATTAATTAGGTTTAATTTTAGGTAACTTTCATATTTTCTTAATAAATTAAAAAAATAGCTAGAATTAGGTTTAAATTTCATTTAATTCACATAAAAAACCATAAATACAAAAAACCTCAAAAATAATTTCTTTTTTCATTTTAATTTCATTAATTTAATAATATAATTTGATTTCATTAAAAAGGGTCCAACGCCCTCGCTTTCAATTTTAATTCAATTCGCGCATTTTTATTTCTTATAATATTAATGTAATTCTCCCAAAGCCATGTAACTCGGACATTTTATATTTCTCGCATTTTATTTCTTTATTTTATGTCAAATCGGGTCCTGGATTTAATTTGGCGATGTGGACCCGCGCCTTTGTAATAGTTTAGGAACTTTATATTTCTCGCAACTTTTTAACTGCTAATAATTGCATGCAAGAATGAATGTCTAAATAAAAACAAACGTGTAGATCACCCATGACATGACAAGACAAAAATAAATGAACATGACACACAAATCACACACCACCCCTAGGGTACGCCTCACTGTTGCCTTGCCTCGAAAAGTGATCGTCGAGTAGAGGATGTCTTAGTAAGTCCTCATGATCCGGGAACCTGGCATGAGGGTAGCTTCTAAGGTGTCTTCCCATTGCTCCGGTGATCACCATGTCCCGAACTTCGAATTGACCCGAACACCTCCAACGGTGGTGCTACCTACCTCTCAATGGTGGGATGGCACTACTTTAAGGACATTTACACAGACGAATTCCTTAGGGTAGGTAGACGACTCTAGATACTTGCTCTAATTTCAAAAACAAATCAAAATACTTTTCACACCGACACCTTTTCAAAAAGCTTTCGAAAGCAACTTTTCAAACACTCTTGAGGACCGATACAAGAGTCGAACTGGAATTTTCAAAGAAACTTTTTTAAAAACGCACAGTTGAAAAGCAAACAAACCATTTTTGAAAACACAATGAGCAAGTATCTAAGAGCCCATGGATAACCATGGATAGAAAGGGTGCTAACACCTTCCCTTTCTATAACCTACCTCCCGAACCGAGAGCAATCTCTTTAAGGAATTTTTCTGTGCTTTTGTCCTTTCCATTTGGAGAAAATAAATGACGGTGGCGACTCTTGCTTCCGCGACATTTCGCGAACCAGCGTTAAACAGTCAGTTCCAGATCCACCGATCACAGAACTGGCGACTCTGCTGGGGATATAAACTTAAAGTGAGGTGTACCTTAGGATAGTTCATAACTGTGTTTTCAATTGTATTGACTTGCTTGCTTTATTATTGTGGGACTGTCTTGGGAGTTCTATGGATCCTAACCCGGATCTGGGGGATACCTTCTTAGAAAGTAGCAACAAGGCTGTGAGGGAACTGTGTGGGGTATACCGACATGGTTGAAACAGTCTGCTACGTTGATGTGGCACTTTGGTGTGTACCGGTAACCCTTGAGTTCAGTCAAGGAGAGTACGGGGCCTCCGTGTGGTGTCGTGAAGCATCAACAGACCTTAGGAACCTTAATTGAACTATCTTGGCCTCTTTAGGGTAGTGAGATAACTGACTTTGATGCAGTCCGAGGTTGGTTGATACTCGATACTACACTCAATTGATGGTTGCTTTCCTGGAATATTTCGGTCGCCAGTTCAGTGGCTAAATCGAAACGATGAACAATGAAAGCAATCCCGTGATATTGGGACCCTTAGAACCCGGTTACTTCTAATAGGACAGGTTGAGCCCACCAACTTCAAGAGGGTAATACCCAGACCCCATGCTGGCCTAAACTCTAAGGGCTTATCTTGTGTGACTTGTGTGCCTTCGTACTTGACTACTTGCATACTTGTTATCTGACACATGAACTACTTGCAGGTTTTGTTTATAGTCCTTAATTGGGACTCATAACAGGGTTTACTAAGTTTCTTGCAGGTTTTGGTTTGTAGTCCTTAATAAGGACTCATAACAGGGTTTACCCACAGTACTCCATGCATAGCATAACATCATACCATTGCATACATCCTGCATAAGGACTAACCCATTTCAAGGATCTCAAGGGCGTGTGATGCAGGTCATGATGAATCAAACATCTAGCAAGGGGCAAAGAGGATTTATTTTCCTCTAGACAAAGTTGTCAGGGGCTATGACCCACTTGATATGGTGAGCTTTGACACTTGAAGAAAGTTCCCCGAGCCCAGGTTGTCAGGGGCTATGACCCACTGGATATGGTGAGCCTTTGACCCTTGAAGAAGGACTCTCAACAACATGAAGCTCCTTCAATCAAGCTACCGGATTCAAATTCTAACAATTTTTCTTGTCTACCCCGCGAGGTCCTTGAAAACATTGCATGCATATCATACATATCATTGCATTACAGGTACACTTGTTGCAGGTCACTTACCTTCTTCGCTGTTTATTTCAGCAGTCATCATGAATCCTGAATCATCCGAGGGACAAACTATCAAGGCCCTCCAGGCTCAGAATTCCCAGTTCCAGGAGTTGATTATGAGTCTAGCCCAGGGTCAAAAGGAATTGAAGACTTTGATTCACAAGAAGAAGAAGAGGACAGTGTTGTTCAACCCGAGACGCAAATCTGGGAATGGATCACTAAATGAAGTTGAGCAGACTACCCCATCTGTTGGAAAGGACAGCCCCCATGAGAGAGAGGTTCCTAGTCCTGTGGTCTCTGACAACGAGACTGACTTCAATGAAGAGAAATACCCTCTAGCTGAGGACAGGTATAAACAGTTGGAAGATCGGCTAAGTGCTATGGAAATACAAAAAGTGCCCGGCCTGGACTTCGAAGATCTAGGTCTGTCTTCTGGGGTAGTGATCCCGCACAAATTCAAGGCACCTGCCTTTGCAAAGTACGACGGGGCATCCTATCCTAAGCTGCATCTCAGGTCATACATGAGGAGGATCCATCCCTACACGGCTGACAAGAACTTATGGATCCATTTCTTCCAGGAGAGTCTTTCAGGGACTCAGCTCGAGTGGTTCTATCAACTGAATAGAGCCAACATCCGTACCTGGGAAGACTTAGCCACTTCATTTTACAAGCAATACCAGTATAATGCTGACCTTGCTCCCACGCGCACTCAGCTCCAGGGAATGTCTATGGGTACAGGCGAGGGTTTCAAAGAATATGCTCAAAAATGGAGGGACCTTGCTGGAAGGGTACAGCCACCTCTAACTGACCACGAGCTCGTCGACATGTTCTTGGGGACCTTGTCTGGTCCGTTCTTCAATGACCTGATTGGGAATTCTGCTGCTGGGTTTACAGATCTGATCTTGACCGGGGAAAGAGTAGAAGCTGGCATCAAGTCGGGGAAAATACATAATGGTGACTCCTTGAACACTAAGAAGAAACCATCCAAGAGAGAATCTAGTGCTGTCTATGGCTCAAGAGGGCAGAATAGGTCCGAACACCGCCAAGACGTCAACACGGTGGTGTGATACGGTGGGAGAACTGACTGTGGTTTTGCGTTTGTTTTCGCAAATGTTTCGGTTGAGCAAGAGTCGCCACCGACTTTTTATTTTATCCTAAGGAAAGGTTTAAAAAGCACAGCAAAAACCTTTGAGATTTTTTTCTTGGGTTCGGGGAGTAGATTATAGAAAGGGAAGGTATTAGCACCCTTTCTATCCATGGTTATCCATGGGCTCTTAGGTACTTGCTTAGATCAACTTGCCTTGGTTTTTCAATTGTTTGAAATGATGCTTTGTGTGTGTGGGTTTGAAAAATGTTTTGAAAAGAGGCCAATGTGGTGGCAACCTTTGTAATGATCCATGTTGGGATGTATACAAAGGTGTATGTCTTTTGAAAAGTTTTCCATGTTTTTGAAAGTTGTCTTGAAAGTGTATTGTGATGTGTTGTTTTGAAAAAAGTAGGCAAGCGTTTTTTGTTTTACAAGTTGGCGAGTACTTAAGAGCGATCTACCCTAAAGTTCTCAAAGATTTTTGTTATGTTTTTAACCCTTTTAACAATTTTTGTTCCACCATTGTATTTGGTGGACAATCTTGTGTTAGGATGTGAAAGGGACAGGCGTGGGTCGTCGTTTAGACCATAATTGCAATGGTGCCAAGTATCTTTGGGCACTTTCTTTTAAGGGACTTTGATCATTTTAGGCAAAAAAGCGTCATCGAGGGACTATGATCATTTGAGTTAGGCAACATTTTGAAAGCGTCATCGAGGGACTATGATCATTTGATTGTATTGCTTTGCCTAAAGAGACCTAACATGCAATATGGCCCAATTTTTGAAAGGCAACAAGTGGACGTAACCCTAGGGGTGTTAGTGTGCAAGTGTGTTTTATTGCATACAAGAGTTTTTCTTTGAATTAGGTTTTTCTATTTCATTGATTTTATCTTGCCATACACGTCCTAATTACTAGCAATAAGAAGCGGAAATGTAAAATCCTACGCTATTACAACAATTAGGGGAGGGGGATACACATTTGTACATGGGGGGTTCAACGAGAAAAATAGACAAAAAAGAAAATAGCAAAAAACAAGATATAGAGAGAGAGAGGGAGCCAGCGCGCTGCTGAGAGGTCATCAGAAGTTCTGACCCAGATCCGCTGCCAGATGATCAACCTGTTAGTGAAACTGTATGAGTCAGAACTTCTGACTCTGGTACCTGCAAAACAGAACCTTGTTAGTGGGGAAATCAGAAGTTCTGATTTCCCTGCGCTGCAAGACAGAAGTTTGTTAGTGGAGAAACCAGAAGTTCTGATTCTGCTGAAAAGGCAATAACTCTCAGAGGTTCTGATATCATTGACAGCAAAACAGACTTCAGATATGCTAACGTCAAAGTCAGCATTTGGCTTTTCCCTGTACTAGTCAGAACATCTGCAACTCTGTTGTTACTCCACAAAACAGGAAACATATTTGGAACAGATCCAGCAAATACAAAAATGTTTCAGAGGTCAGAATCAACAAGGTCACAGGCCAATCCTATACTGGCTCGGAACGTTCTGAGGTATAAAGATCCTCAGAACATAAACAGCAACAACATGATATTTACATTATGTTATTTGAATATGCACGGCTGATGATGCTTAACAACGTGATGAGGGTCAGCAGGTGCTTACCTGACTGTTGGGGAAAGTTGTGGGTGAAAGTTTAGCTTTTGGTTCTGGTGGTGTTCTGGACAGATTTTCTTTGGAAAGGGGAAGTAAAGGTGTATACGTATGCAGGGTCAGAAGTTTGGAAAGAGTGTTTTTGGTTTACAGAAAAAACTGGATATTTGATGAAGTTGAAGGTGAGAAACTCAAAGTTATGAAACAAAACTGGAGATTTTGGCAGAGTTTCAGAACGCTATGTTGCTAAGGGTTGTTGTTTTTTCTCTTAGCAATTTTTCTGTTTCTTTTTTTGAACCCCTTTTGCAGTGGTGAAAGCTCTCTATTTATAGGCAAAGTTCTTGTGGATGCCTTGAACATTAAAGCGCCAACAGAGTTTGAATTTGTTCTTTGACAGAAATTCCTGGGAAGTTGTGATAACAGCTAGCTTTCAGCCTAGGTTGCAGCAGCAGGCGTAGATTGGGGAGAAGTGACCTCTGAAGTGGGCGGTGGCGTGAAGACCCATGCCAGAATCTGTGCAAAAGCGTTTTCCCAGCCACACATGAATGCTCAGGAGTGGTTGGAAGCATTAATGGGCATTAAATGGTGACAAGACCTATCAACATCAACATTCTGGTAATGGAAACCAGCGTTGAATCAGCAGCGTAAACCATGCTCTGGCCTTGGCTTCCTGCTGTCTTAGTAAACTCTGGAGATTCTTTATCAGTGTAACACCCACTCTTCTGATCTTTCATCTTCTGATTTCAACCTGTTCTGAAGGAGCCTTCAAACTTTCCTGCTTCTCTTGCATTCCTTTAGCAAATTCTGATTGAGCTTGTGTAACTGCTGAAAGGGCATGTTCTGTTTGAGGCTTACCTACTGATCCACGTTTACAACTTCTGATTGAACTGATGTAGCTGCTGAAGAGCCAACTTCTGACCACGCTGAGCCAAGGTTGCAACTTCTGACCGTTTTCATCTGGAATGGGTCCAGAAGTTCTGAAGCGCTGATTTTTCTAAAAACACTTATTTTAGAGAAACATTCTAAGTATTTAAAATTTGATTTTCTCAAGATAAAAGCATTGTTTTTGGAGTTCGTGAGATCATCTTGCTTTTGTAAGTGGCTTGTTTATGCAAAAGGATAACTCAGGGCTTGGATTTGTTTCAGAGGGACCTTGAAAATTCAAGATGGTTTCCTGAAGAAAGGGAGGGCAAATTTTGGGGTACAACAGTTGCCCCTGTTCAATCTTCTTGAACCTGAAGAGTTAGATTGGCAATCTTGCCTTTCGCGACTCGAAGGTAAAAGGAGATTGGACACTAGAGTGCCCGGAAATTTGCACTCGCATGTTGGAGTATCAGCGAATGTGATGGCGGGAATGGGCTTATAGATGCCATTTGGAGAGGTGGTGAATAGGGAGATGGGCTTATAGATGCCATCTGGAGATGTGACAGAACATTGTCGGGAATGGGCTTACAGATGCCATTTGGAAGTGTTGATCGCACAAGAGATTCCTTAGCGAGAACTTTATGTATCTGAGAAAGGCAGACGTTTTCCTGGCTTGTTACAGGTGTTTGATCTTCAATCTCCTTATGCAGATATGCCCTGGCTGGATACAGGTATCGAATCTACAATCGGTTGCTCACAGATGTGCCCTGGCTGGATACAGGAGTCGAATCCGGAAATAGTCGTCAATAGATATGCCCTGGCTAGATACAGGAATCGAATCTGGAACTCTTCAGACGTGCCCTGGCTAGATACAGGAATCGAGTCTGGGAATGTTGTCAACAGATATGCCCTGGCTGGATACAGGAATCGAATCTGGAAATGTTGTAGTTGATAGATGTGCCCTGGCTGGATACAGGAATCGAATCTTCGAACTCTTCAGACGTGCCCTGGCTAGATACAGGAATTGAGTCTGGGAACGTTGTCAACAGATATGCCCTGGCTGGATACAGGAATCGAATCTGGAAATGTTGTCAACAGATATGCCCTGGCTGGATACAGGAATCGAATCTGGAAATGTTGTAGTTGATAGATGTGCCCTGGCTGGATACAGGAATCGAATCTTCGAACTCTTCAGACGTGCCCTGGCTAGATACAGGAATCGAGTCTGGAAATGTGGTCAACAGATATGCCCTGGATGGATACAGGAATCGAATCTGGAATTTGTGACAGTTGAAGGTAGTTGTCTTTGGGATTGTCTTTTTCCCTGAAAAAGCGAAACATAAGTTGTATGCAATGTCATGATGTATGATATGCATGATGTTTTAACATGAGACAGCGTTGTATGCACTTTATCATGTATGTAAGTGATGTATGAAAACGTGAAATGTTTATGAATGTATTTTCGTCTTAGGAAAATAAATCCTTGACGATCGGCCGGGGAATTGTTTTGTGGAAGAGATATTCTGCTGAAGTTTTTGATGAGAGGCCTGCTGAGGACGACTTCAATGATGAATCCCGCTGGGGATAATGATGATAAACTCCGTTGGGGATATCAAAGATAAACTCCGCTGGGGATTGAAAGATAAACTCCGCTGGGGATTGAAAGATAAACTCCGCTGGGGATTGAAAGAACTTTGTTGAGGGCGATCTTCCGTGGCGATTAGCTGAGGATAACCCAGTTATAAGCCCTCGTGAGGAATAACTCTGAATAAAGCTCGGGAGAGACGTCCGTATTCTGCAGGGAACCAGCTTCCAGAATCTACTGGGGATAAGCTTTAAGGCCTGCCGGGGAATGTTGTGCCTTTTCAGGATTGACGGGGAATCAACTCCGCTTGGGGAGAGTATTACGGAATCTTGTCTTAATCTGCGGGGAGAGAGATGATTTGGTCACCTTCTTCAGTCGAATCTACCTTGGCACCTTGGCGGACAAAGCAACCAGACTGCATCAGACAACCTTACATTGCCCTTGTTTCTGATGTCACCTGTAATTGATCTCTTGCAAACATTTATAAATTAGCAATTTAATGTCAAATGCATATATCAAAATGAACATTGGACGTTCTTCGCAAGACAAAACAGAAAAAAGAAAAAACAATGGCAACTTGTATGGACAAGTGAATTTGTATTGATTTGGACTTTGCCTGTGAATAGGCGTTTCTGTACAAGAAGCTGACATCCTAGTAAGAGGATGCCGCCGAAAAATCACAGAATTTACAATTTTGAAAACAAAACAGCTATGTGAACAATCCCACTAGGTTCCAACTCTGCTATCGCCTTTATGTCCCCAAGCGTCTCATCGCTTTGCTGCCTAGTTGAAAATGAAGCTGATTGGTCGATGCCGAAATCTGAGCCAGATAGTTGATGCCGAATTCCGGATGCGAAGTGATCCAATGAGACATAGTGTTACGCTTTATCCCTAACTTTTGCCTGGACTGCTGTTGTACCCCAAAATTTGCCCTCCCATATTTCTCAAAATATTCCAAGAAAAATTCACAAGTCCAACCCGGCGCGTCATATTCAGGTATTCTTTCGCCAAGATATCTCTGATAACATATTCTCAAATTCAGGTTCGGCTCAAGAGATAATTCTTTAAAGAAGGTATCCGAATGTGTGAGTTTTCTTGAAGAAATATAGTGAAAAAGTGTGCTGAAAGTGCAGTTTTTACACGCTAAAAAATTCATAACTTGAAGATCGTGACTCGTTTTGAACCCGTTCCGGTGGCCAAAATTCCGTCTTGACATCATCTACGTTTTCATCTCTCACGGCTGGAAGCCAATTTCGATCAGAAGGTCTTCAAAAATGTGGATTTATCAGGTATTTTCGTGCAGAAAATTTGTGACAGAAGTTTATTTGCGTCATGTTCAAAAAATCATAACTTGGTCGATTTTCATCGTATTGAGCTGGTTCCGGCGCCAAAATTTCACAAATTGAGTTGACTACATTTTCACAGAAGGAATTGAGTTCAAACGGTATTCAAAAGGCCTTCGTTTTTTGCTCAGAGTGCGTGACACGCTGAAAATCCTGAATGCTGAATATTATTTCATCTGGGCCGAAACTTCGAAAATTCATAACTCGGTCAATTTTTATCGGATTGGGCTCATATTTTTACACAAGGTCCCTGACTCGTAGATCTACAACTTTGCTTCAAAAGTCGAGACCGGATTATGCACCGATCAATACCAGTTTTTTATTGAAGAACGTGTCAGAGTCGACACTGAAGCCCAAAATAAGTTTGTCTGAGCTGAAACTTCAAAAATTCATAACTAATTCACCGTTTATCCGATTGAGTCGATCTTCGGACAGGAGTTAGTTCTCGATGTCGGCTACATTTTGTTTTCACATTTCAACTTCAAAAAATGCACTTAAGTCCCTGCGATTTAGCCTGGAAAGTGACGAATTCAAGTGAATATTGGGCCCAATTGCACATTCAAAGCCCATTTTCTTTACCCTAATTTCCACTATATAATCACCTTCTTGTCACACAAACTAGGGGGGAGAAAAAAAGAAAAAGAGGAGAAAAAAAGAAAACCCTTGCCACAACGCTGTCAGAATATCAAATTCTCTCAAGAACCCTAAAAACCTTGAAATCCTTATTACAAATCCCTCTCTCACTACAAACAAGCCATCTCAGTTACAAACCAACATCTTATTACTTCTTCAGTAAGGGTAAGGCTGGCTTGATCTCCATGATCCAAAGGGTATAAAAGCATTCATGTCACTACTTTTCCAGTAAGGGTGAGGTTGATTTGATCTCCATGATCAAAAGGGTATAATCATTCATACATGCCATATTGTGTCTAAACATTAAATTTCTTCATATATTGGCTTTATTTGCATTTTATGATTTTATTTGATGTGTTTGTGAGATTCAACACTGCAGATTTAGACAGGATCCCAGGCAGGTTCATTAAGGAACGTTGAGGCCAAAAGCCAAAAGCCAAATGGCCAGACTAGAAAAACTTATGCATGACACCAATACATGGCGAGGCAGACATTAAGCCAGAGATTAAGGGAACGTTGAAGCCAGAACACAAATGGCCAAAAGCCAAAAGCCAAAAGCCAATTGGCCAAAGTAGAACAACTTATGCATGAAACTCAATCCAATGGCCAAAGAATGCAGACCACGGTACTCAGGAGTCAATACTTCAAAAAACCTCCCCTTGGGCCAGACACCCCTATGGTTTGCTCAATTTTTAATTTTTATTTGTTTTTCCTTTTTATTCTTTTAATTGTTTTTAATTGTTTTCTTTTAATTCCATAAAATAGTTTTCATAATAAATATAAAATACAGAAAATCAAAAAAATGTTTATTTTATTAATATTAATTTTACTATTATTATTTTTGTAAATAAACTTTAAACAATTAATTAGATTAATTTAGGTTTCAAAACTTTAATATTTTTCTTAATAAATTAAATATGTAGAAATTAGGTTTTTTAACTTTTTCATCATTTTTTTTTAATAAATAATTCTCTCATCATTATTATTATTATTAATTACTAATTTATTTTGTAAATAAACATGTACATAAATTCTTTAGTAAATTAAGTTAAACTTTAACATTTTTCTCAAATAATTAAAAATAACTTAGAATTAGGGTTTCTTTTAATTTTAATTTTAATTTTCTTATTTCATAAATACAAAAAAAACCTAAAAAACACTTCTTTTATTTCAATAAATAATTAATTAATTTTTAATTTCATTTAATTTCTTTAAAGGGTCCAACGCCCTCGAACGTTCTATTTTTATTTCTTTTGCACATTTATTTTCTTTCAAATATTATGTAATTGCTCAAGCCATGTAACTCGGACATTTTATATTTCCCGCATTTTATTTCTTTATTTTATGTCAAATCGGGTCCTGGTTTAATTTGGCGATGTGGACCCGCGCCTTTGTAATAGTTTAGAAATTTTATCTTTCCGCACTTTTTAACTGTTAAATAAATGCATGCAAGAATGAATGACAAAAATAAAAAAACAAACGTTAGATCACCAATAACCTGACAAGACAAAAATAAATGAATCTGACACACAAATCACACACCACCCCTAGGGTACGCCTCACTGTTGCCTTGCCTCGAAAGGTGATCGTCGAGTAGAGGATGTCTTAGTAAGTCCTCATGATCCGGGAACCTGGCATGAGGGTAGCTTCTAAGGTGTCTTCCCATTGCTCCGGTGATCACCATGTCCCTAAAACTCGAATTGACCCGAACACCTCCAACGGTGGTGCTACCTACCTCTCAATGGTGGGATGGCACTACTTTAAAGGACATCTACACAGACGAATTCCTTAGGGTAGGTAGGTTCTCAAGGATACTTGCTCTAATTTAAAACAAAATCAAAAACTTCTTTTCACACCTCACACTTTCAAAAAGCTTTCAAAAACAATTTTTCAAACACTCTGACGTATGAGTCGAACTGAAATTTTCAAAGAAACTTTTTTAAAAACCCACAATTGAAAAGCAAACAAACAATTTTTGAAAACACAATGAGCAAGTATCTAAGAGCCCATGGATAACCATGGATAGAAAGGGTGCTAACACCTTCCCTTTCTATAACCTACCTCCCGAACCGAGAGCAATCTCTTTAAGGAATTTTTCTGTGCTTTTGTCCTTTCCATTTGGAGAAAATAAAAGACGGTGGCGACTCTTGCTTACCGCGACATTTCGCGAACCAGCGTTAAACAGTCAGTTCCAGATCCACCGATCACAGAACTGGCGACTCTGCTGGGGACTTAACTTAAAGTGAGGTGTACCTTAGGGCTAGTACATAACTGTGTTTTCAATTGTTTTCCTTGTGTGCTTTAAATTGTGGGTTGCTTGGGAGTTCTATAGATCCTAACCCGGATCTGGGGGATACCTTCTTAGAAAGTAGCAACAAGACTGTGAGGGAACTGTGCGGGGTATACCGACATGGTTGAAACAGTCTGCTACGTTGATGTGGCACTTTGGTGTGTACCGGTAACCCTTGAGTTCAGTCAAGGAGAGTACGGGGCCTCCGCGTGGTGTCGTGAAGCATCAACAGACCTTAGGAACCTTAATTGAACTATCTCGGCCTCTTTAGGGTAGTGAGATAACTGACTTTGGTGCAGTCCGAGGTTGGTTGATACTCGATACTACACTCAATTGAGGGTTGCTTTCCTGGAATATTTCGGTCGCCAGTTCAGTGGCTAAATCGAAACGATGAACAATGAAAGCAATCCCGTGATATTGGGATCCTTAGAACCCGGTTACTTCTAATAGGACAGGTTGAGCCCACCAACTTCAAGAGGGTACTACCCAGACCCCATGCTGGCTTAAACCCTAAGGGTTTCTCTTGTGTGACTTGTGTGCCTTCGTACTTGACTATCGGCGTGCTTGTTACCTGACACTTGTTTCTTGCAGGACTCATAACAGAGTACCCTAAGTTTCTTGCAGGTTTTGGTTTGTAGTCCTTAATTGGGACTCATAACAGGATTACCTACATTACCCCATGCATACCATAACATCATACCATTGCATACCATTGCATACATCCTAACCCATTTCAAGGATCTCAAGGGCTTGTGATACAGGTCAGGATAAATCAAACATCTAGCAAGGGGCAAAGAGGATTTATTTTCCTCTAGCCAAGGTTGTCAGGGGTTATGACCCACTTGATATGGTGAGCTCAGACCCTTGAAGAAGGTTCCCTTAACCAAGGTTGTTTGGAAATCAAAACCAGACATGATGACTAAAGTCAGGGGCTATGACCCACTGGATATGGTGAGCTCTGACTCTCGAAGAAGGTTCCCCCAACCAAGGTTGTTTGGAAGTCAAAACCAGACATAATGACTAAAGTCATGGGCTATGACCCACTTGATACGGTGAGCCTTTGACCCTTGACGAAGGACTCTCAACAAAATGAAGTTCTTACAATCAAGCTACCGGTTCCCAACTCTAACAAGTTTCTCTGTTTACCCTGCGAGGTCCTTGAAATCATTGCATGCATGTCATACATATCATTGCATAACAGGTACCCTTTCTCTGCAGGTTACTTACCTTCTTCGCTGTTTATTTCAGCCGATCGTCATGAATCCTGAATCATCAGCTGAGCAGTCTATCAAGGCCCTCCAGGCTCAGAACGCCCAATTCCAAGGGCTAATCATGAACTTGACCCAGGGGCAACAAGATCTGAAAGCTCTCCTCTTGAAGAAGGAAAAGAAGAAGAAGAGGACTGTTTTGTTCAGCCCTAGACGCAGATCTGGGAATACACCGCAGACTGAAACTGAGAGGACTGCTCCATCTGTGAGGGAAAGCAGTCACCATGAGAGAGAGGTGCTTAGCCCAGTGGTCTCCGACAATGAGACAGATTTCAACGAGGAACAGTACCCTCCGGCTGAGGACAGGTACAAACAGTTGGAAGACCAGCTCAGTGCTATGGAGATACAAAAGGTGCCTGGCCTGGACTTCGAGGATCTAGGTCTGTCTTCTGGGGTAGTGATCCCGCGCAAATTCAAGGTACCTGCCTTTGCTAAATACGACGGGGCATCCTGTCCTAAGTTGCATCTCAGGGCTTATACAAGGAGGATCCAGCCCTATACAGCTGACAAAAACTTATGGATCCATTTCTTCCAAGAGAGTCTTTCAGGGACTCAGCTCGAGTGGTTCTATCAACTGAATGGAGCCAACGTCCGTACCTGGGAAGACTTAGCCACTGCATTTTACAAACACTACCAGTATAATGCTGACCTCGCTCTCACGCGTACTCAGCTTCAGGGGATGTCTATGGGTACAGGCGAAGGCTTCAAAGGGTATGCTCAAAAATGGAGGGACCTTGCTGGAAGGGTACAACCACCTCTGACTGACCGCGAGCTCGTCGACATGTTCTTGGGGACCCTGTCTGGTCCATTCTTCCACCACCTAATTGGGAATTCTGCTGCTGGGTTTACAGATCTTGTCTTGACCGGGGAGAGAATCGAAGCTGGTATCAAGTCGGGGAAGATTCAAGAAACCGCACCTGTTGATGCTCAGAAAAAGCCCCACAGTGGGAAGAAGGAGTCCAATGCTATACACGGTAAAAAGGTTCGTCATGATGTAGGGGCAATCCAGATTTCTGATCCCACGCCCGTTCAACCAAGAAAGAGCAATAGGCGTAGGATAAAGCATCAAGATAGGAAGTATACTGACATCAACATGTCTTTGTCTCAGGCATTACAGCAATTGCTAAAGGCGAAAATGATCACACTTAAGGATCCTCCTCAAAATCCTGACACTTCCTCTCCCAAGTACAACCCGGGCGTGAGGTGTGCCTACCATTCTGACAGTCCTGGACATGACACCGACGACTGTTGGACCTTGAAGAACAAGATCCAAGATTTGATTGACGCCAAGGAGGTCGAGTTTGAACACTGATCCTACACCAAGTCATCGAGAACGTCTTTTGTTCATTCAAATGTTCAAGTTGTATTTTCTTTGATTGTTCAAACAGTTATTCATGTTAAACATTGTTATCACATTAATGCATCGCTTATGTCTATTTTGAATCAATATATTCGCATTCACTATATGCAAATTGTTTTCATATTTTTTCTGATGTCAACTCTCGTAAATTATAAACCTCTTGAGGGAGGATGACGAAAACGATACCACGATCTACAGTATGCTTTTGAACAGACCCCGCTGATGAGGTACAGGCATTGTTTCAATCCCTAAACACTGGAGTTATAAGGATGATAATCCCTCGTCAACCCCTCTGAGCCAAAGAAGTAGGAGTTTTTCTTTTCGAAATATAAAACCCTTAATCATAACCTGGGGTAGGGTAGTCTCTCGGTTGATCCAAGTGCATAACAAATGGCACCAAAGAAGTCCTTACGGAAAAAGAAAGACAATGATGGTTCAGAACAATCAAAAGGACAGGCAGTCATTCTCAAAAAATCATAAACGAAAAACCCATTAAGTCAAAACCCATGAAGGAGACTTACGAAACTGGGGCATCCCGCTGACTGTAATTCCAAAAAAGGAAACAGTTCAGGCAAAAAAAAAAAAGAAAGGGATAACAAAAATCAGACAAGAAAGAGGTCTCACAAACCCTCAACAAAAAAAGGAATAACTGCCTATTCAAAATAAGTTATCAACATCCGAACCATCACTGGAATATCAGGGCAAAGACTCAAACGAGGTCTAACGTATGATCAACTGAGTTTAGGTTTGGAGAACATCACGAAGAGCGGGTGGGTACAAATAATTTGAGCCTTTATCCTTTGTTTCTTAAACCGTGAACCAGGCCACATTATAACCCTTAAAAGTCCTAGCTGAAGCATGGATTAGTTCGAAAGCATACTGTTACGAAGGTATCCTGACTCCTTAAGGCCTACAGTAAAATAACGAGTTGACATCATGTTTTACAAACATTCACATGTTTTATGAAAAAGAATACATTTTCAAAATCTTCAAGACAGACTAAGCTTTGCATTTTTGACATAACTTTGTTTGCATATGACTTTTTGTTTGAACAGCAGGGAAATTCGCACGATGAAAAGCCTAGTGAACAAAAGCACTTCCAATCAAGGGGCATGACATGATCATGGCCCATCAGCTGGGGCAGTCCAATCAAGATTCGGAGAATCTTTCAAAATGCCAAAATAGCCTGGGGCAAATCTCCGCCTGAGTCGCTTGGGGCATTCCAACAACGAATCTTGCACGATCAAACACCTTCTGGTAATATGGCAACACGAGCAGCCAGGGGCACTCCCTACTTTCTGAGAATAGACATAGTCGGAAAAATACTACGCATAATCAAAGACCCGCTAGGTTGACACACCTAGGCAAAAATAAGGGCTTCCCGGCGAACAAAAAGGGTTCGGGCAAAATGAAGGGATGAAATGAAAAAAACTGTACACCCGGCAAGTCGAAAACCTGAAAGGGCGGCTTGAGCAAAAATGGGTATCCCGGTGGACTGAAAACCCGAAAGGGCGGTCCAGGCAAAAGTTAGGGATTAAAGCGTACGACTATGTCCTGTCATCTGTCTACCAGAAGAAGGTTTGTCCATCAACAACTATCAGCACCCCACAAGTGCCTCCCCCATAGAAACAGGGGCAATAATGGGTGGTCTAAGCAATCTGATTGTTCTATCTTCCAAGGTACCAAGGTAGGTTCAGCTGAAGAACACGACCAGTACATCTTAATTCCCCAGAGAGTAAGCCAAACAGTACATTTCTCTCCAAGCAAAATTATCAAAAAGGAAGTTGGGTATCCTCCAGCAGATATCAACATTCCCCAGCAGCAATACAAGCATCCCTGGCAGTCTTGACCTAAAGATTGTTCCCCGGCGGCATACCAGCATTCAAAGGAATTCCTTCCCCGACATAGTTCAAAACTCCCCAGAAGAGTCCAATCCAGTTTCCCCAGGAAAGTTGGAATTCATATCCCCAAGCAGTAAGCTTATCCCCAGTAAATTCTGGAAGCTTATCCTTCGCGAAGCACGAACGCGTCTCCCGGCTTGATTTAAAGAGTTATTTCCTCAACAGGATATAACTGGGTTATCCTCAGCCAAAAGCCACAGAAAGAGCGTCGTCGACAAAGTCTTCCAACAACAAGACATCCTCAGCAAGTTACTATCAACATTCAGCAAAGCACCTCTCTCCCCACAGAGTGTTGCTTCCCAGCATGGTCGCTAGAGTATCTTTTCTTCCCGCAGAATCTTCCATTTGCCAAGTTTATTCCGCAACGGAGTCATCTTCTCCTACCGGTATTCTTGCAGTTATCATCCCCAGCGGAAGCAAAATCTATTCTTCCACATCAGCCCAGGATACGACTTCCCGGCACCCGTCAAGGATTTACTTTCCTAGACGAAAAACACATTCATAAAACGTCACATACATCATTATAGCATGCATAGACGCATCATATCACCCCAATCTCATTTATTTTTGAGAACATCTTAAAATCAGGCAATTCATGCATTACGACATTGCATACAACTAATTCGTTACTTTTTCAGGAAAGAACGATCAACAGATAAAAGTCTTTACCCGTTGAGGTAGTAATCGTCCCAGATTCCTTCATCATCCTGCTGAGGTAGTAATCGTCCCAGATTCCTTCATCATCCTGCTGAGGTAGTAATCGTCCCAGATTCCTTCATCATCCTGCTGAGGTAGTAATCGTCCCAGATTCCTTCATCATCCTGCTGAGGTAGTAATCGTCCCAGATTCCTTCATCATCCTGCTGAGGTAGTAATCGTCCCAGATTCCTTCATCATCCTGCTGAGGTAGTAATCGTCCCAGATTCCTTCATCATCCTGCTGAGGTAGTAATCGTCCCAGATTCCTTCATCATCCTGCTGAGGTAGTAATCGTCCCAGATTCCTTCATCATCCTGCTGAGGTAGTAATCGTCCCAGATTCCTTCATCATCCTGCTGAGGTAGTAATCGTCCCAGATTCCTTCATCATCCTGCTGAGGTAGTAATCGTCCCAGATTCCTTCATCATCCTGCTGAGGTAGTAATCGTCCCAGATTCCTTCATCATCCTGCTGAGGTAGTAATCGTCCCAGATTCCTTCATCATCCTGCTGAGGTAGTAATCGTCCCAGATTCCTTCATCATAGATTGGCACCCACCTCTGATTGACCGCGAGCTCGTCGACATGTTCTTAGGGACCCTGTCTGGTCCATTCTTCAACCACCTAATTGGGAATTCTGCTGCTGGGTTTACAGATCTTGTCTTGACTGGGGAGAGAATCGAAGCTGGTATCAAGTCGGGGAAGATCCAAGAAACCGCACCTGCTGATGCTCAGAAAAAGCCCCACAGTGGGAAGAAAGAATCCAATGCTATAAATGGTAAAAAGGGTCGTCATGATGTAGGGGCAATCCAGATTTCTGATCCCACGCCCGTTCAACCAAGAAAGAGCAATAGGCGTAGGATAAAGCATCAAGATAGGAAGTATACTGACATCAACATGTCTTTGTCTCAGGCATTACAGCAATTGCTGAGGGCAAAACTGATCACATTAAAGGATCCTCCTCAAAATCCTGACACTTCCTCTCCCAAGTACAACCCGGGTGTGAGATGTGCCTACCATTCTGACAGTCCTGGACATGACACCGACGACTGTTGGACCTTGAAGAACAAGATCCAGGATTTGATTGACGCCAAGGAGGTCGAGTTTGAACACTGATCCTGCACCAAATCATCGAGAATGTCTTTTGTTCATTCAAATGCTCAAGTTGTATTTTTCTTTGATTGTTCAAACATTTATTCATGTTAAACATTGTTATCACATTAATGCATCGCTTATGTCTATTTTGAATCAATATATTCGCATTCACTATATGCAAACTGTTTCCATATTTTTTCTGATGTCAACTCTTAAATAATAATTCTAAGCCTCTTGAGGGAGGATGACGAAAACGATACCACGATCTTCACAGTATGCTTTTGAACAGACCCCGCTGATGAGGTACAGGCATTGTTTCAATTCCTAAACACTGGAGTTATAAGGAAGATAATCCCTCGTCAACCCATCTGAGCCAAAGAAGTAGGAGTTTTTCTTTTCG
Source organism: Vicia faba (assembly GCA_948472305.1). Taxonomy (NCBI): domain Eukaryota; kingdom Viridiplantae; phylum Streptophyta; class Magnoliopsida; order Fabales; family Fabaceae; genus Vicia; species Vicia faba. The sequence goes on from OX451738.1 coordinate 1,298,256,869, forward strand.
CAATTTAAAACCCTTAATCATAACCTGGGGAAGGGTAGTCTCTCAGTTGATCCAAGTGCATAACGAATGGCACCAAAGAGATCCTTATGAAAAAGAAAGACAGTGATGGTTCAGAACAATCAAAAGGACAGGCAGTCATTATCAAAAAAATCATAAACGAAAAGCCCAAGAAGTCAAAACCTATAAAAAGGAGACTTACAAAACTGGGGCATCCCGCTGACTGTAATTCCAAAAAAGGGAAACAGTTCAGGCAAAAAAAAAAAAGAAGAAAGGGATAACAAAAATCAGACAAGAAAGAGGTCTTACAAACCCTCAGCAAAAAAAAGGAATGACTGCCTATTTCAAAATAAGTTATCAACATCCGAATCATCACCGGAAAATCAGAGCAAAGACTCAAACAAGGTCTAACGTATGATCAACTGAGTTCAGGTTTGGAGAACATCACGAAGAGCGGGTGGGTACAAATAATTTGAGCCTTTATCCTTTGTTTCTTAAACCGTGAACCAAACCACGTTATAACCCTCAAAAGTCCTAGCTGAAGCACGGGTTAGATCGAAAGCATACTGTTACAAAAGGTATCCCGACTCCTTAAGGCCTACGGTAAATACGGAGTTGACATCACGTTTTACAAACATTCACTTGTTTTATGAAAAAGAATGCATTTTCAAAATCTTCAAGACAGACATAAGCGTTGCATTTTTAACATAACCTTGTTTGCATATGACTTTTTGTTTGAACAGCAGAGAAATTCGCACGATGAATGCCTAATGAACAAAAGCACTTCCAATCAAGGGGCAGACCTGATCATGGTCCATCATCTGGGGTAATCCAATCAAGATTCGGAGAATCTCTCAAAGGCCAAACAGCCTGGGGCAAATCTCCGCCTGAGTCACTTGGGGCGTTCCAACAACGAATCTGGCCTGATCAAACACCTTCTGGTGGCATGACAAAACACTTCTAACAGGGGCAACTCCCTACATTCTGAGAGCACGGACATAGTCGAAAAAATACTACGCACAATCAAAGACCCGCTAGGTTGACATACCTAGGCAAAAATAAGGGCTTCCCGGCGAACCAAAAGGGTTCGGGCAAAATGGGGGAGAAAAAAAGAAAAAAGGAGAGAGAGAAAAAGAGAGAAAAAACTTAGCCACAACACTGTTAGAATATCAAACTCTTTCAAGAACCCTAAAACCTTGAAATCCTTATTACAAATCCCTCTCTCACTACAAGCAAACCATCACAGTTATAAACCAATACCTCACTACTTCTTCAGTAATGATAAGGCTGGCTTGATCTCCATGATCCTAATCTTCCAGTAAGGCATAAAAGCATTCAGGTCACTAATCTTCCAGTAAGGGTAAGATTGATTTGATCTCCATGATCAAAAGGGTATAATCATTCATACATGCCATATTGTGCCTAAACATTAATATGTTGGTTTTATTTGAATTTTTATGATTTTATTTAATGTGTTCATGAGGTTCAACACTGCAGATTTAGACAGGATTCCATGCAGGTTCATTAAGGAACGTTGAGGCCAAATGGCCAAAAGGCCAGAAGCCAAATGGCCAAAATAGAACATTTTACACATGACACCAATACATGGCGAGGCAGACATTAAGCCAGAGATTAAGGGAACGTTGAAGCCAGAACACAAATGGCCAAACCACTCCAATTCACCTCCAAAAAGGGGACAGAAACCCCCCAAGGTATTGTATTTTCTTTCTTTTCCTTATTTTATTTATTTCAATTATTATTTTTTTAATTAATTCCTTTAATTTAACTTATTTTCATAAAATATAAAAAATAGTAAAAAACAGAAAAGTCATAAAAATCAAAATATATTTATTTAATTAATATTTTTTGTAAATAAATTTCACTAATAATTAATTATTTATTTTTATAAATCAAAATTGCATGTAAATAATTAGATTAATTTTAGGTTTAATTTTAACATGTTTTTCTTAATAAATAAAAAAAATTAGAATTAGGATTAATATTTTAATTTCATTTAATTCTCATAAAAAACCATAAATACAAAAAACCTCAAAAATAATTTCTTTTTTATTTTAATTTAATTAATTTGCTCAATATAATTTAATTTCATTAAAAAGGGTCCAACGCCCTCGCTTTCAATTTCAATTCAATTCGCACATTTATTTTCTTTCAAATATTATGTAATTGCTCAAGCCATGTAACTCGGACATTTTATATTTCCCGCACCTTATTTCTTTATTTTATGTCAAATCGGGTCCTGGATTAAATTTGGCGATGTGGATCCGCGCCTTTGTAATAGTTTAGGAATTTTATATTTCTCGCAATTTTTTAACTGTTAATTAATGGCATGCAAGAATGAATGACAAAATAAAAACAAACGCGTAGATCACCCATGACATGACAAGACAAAATATCTGAAAACGACACACAAATCACACACCACCCCTAGGGTACGCCTCACTGTTGCCTTGCCTCGAAAGGTGATCGTCGAGTAGAGGATGTCTTAGTAAGTCCTCATGATCCGGGAACCTGGCATGAGGGTAGCTTCTAAGGTGTCTTCCCATTGCTCTGGTGATCACCATGTCCCGAACCTCGAATTGACCCGAACACCTCCAATGGTGGTGCTACCTACCTCTCAATGGTGGGATGGCACTACTTTAAAGGACATTTACACAGACGAATTCCTTAGGGTAGGTAGGTTCTTATAGATACTTGCTCTAATTTCAAAAACAAATCAAAAATACTTTTCACACCAACACTTTTCAAAAGCTTTCAAAGCAAATTTTTCAAACACTCTGACGTACGAGTCGAACTGAAATTTTCAAAAGAAACTTTTTTAAAACCCACATTGAAAAGCAAGCAAACATTTTTGAAAACACATTGAGCAAGTATCTAAGAGCCCATGGATAACCATGGATAGAAAGGGTGCTAACACCTTCCCTTTCTATAACCTACCTCCCGAACCGAGAGCAATCTCTTTAAGGAATTTTTCTGTGCTTTTGTCCTTTCCATTTGGAGAAAATAAAAGACGGTGGCGACTCTTGCTTCCGCGACATTTCGCGAACCAGCGTTAAACAGTCAGTTCCAGATCCACCGATCACAGAACTGGCGACTCTGCTGGGGAATTAAGATGTACTGGTCGTGTTCTTCAGCTGAACCTACCTTGGTACCTTGGAAGATAGAACAATCAGATTGCTTAGACCACCCATTATTGCCCCTGTTTCTATGGGGGAGGCACTTGTGGGGTGCTGATAGTTGTTGATGGACAAACCTTCTTCTGGTAGACAGATGACAGGACATAGTCGTACGCTTTAATCCCTAACTTTTGCCTGGACCGCCCTTTCGGGTTTTCAGTCCACCGGGATACCCATTTTTGCTCAAGCCGCCCTTTCAGGTTTTCGACTTGCCGGGTGTACAGTTTTGAGACATAGTGTTACGCTTTATCCCTAACTTTTGCCTGGACTGCCCTTTCAGGTTTTCAGTCCACCGGGATACCCATTTTTGCCCAAGCCGCCTTTTCAGGTTTTCGACTTGCCGGGTGTACAGATTTTTTTCATTTCATCCCTTATTTTTGCCCGAACCCTTTTGGTTCGCCGGGAAGCCCTTATTTTTGCCTAGGTATGTCAACCTAGCGGGTCTTTTCTTTACGCGTAGTATCTTTTCACTATGTCTGCATTGGCGGGGTGAGGAAGGTCGTCGCCATCCATGGTGGTTAGGATCATGGCTCCTCCTGAGAACATATGTTTAACCACAAATGGCCCTTCGTAAGTAGGGGTCCATTTGCCCCGGGGATCACTTTGAGGAAGGATGATGCGCTTGATTACCAGGTCCCCATCTTGATACTCTTGTGGTCTGACTTTCTTGTTAAATGCCCTGATCATCCGTTTTTGATACGTCTGACCATGACAGATAGCGGTGAGTCTCTTTTCGTCAATCAAATTTAATTGATCAAGTCGAGTCTGGATCCAGTCATCTTCATTCAAGTCTGCATCCTTCATTATCCGGAGAGAGGGTATCTGGACTTCAACGGGCAAGACGGCCTCCATGCCATAGACCAAAGAGAAAGGAGTTGCCCCGGTTGACGTCCTTGCTGAGGTACGGTACCCATGAAGAGCGAATGGTAACATCTCGTGCCAATCTTTATAGGTCACTGTCATCTTTTGCACAATTTTCTTGATATTCTTATTAGCTGCCTCTACAGCCCCATTCATCTTCAGCCGGTAGGGAGAAGAGTTGTGGTGCTGTATCTTGAATTGTTCGCAGAGTTCAGTGATCATTTTGTTATTGAGATTGGTACCATTGTCCGTAATGATCCTTTCTGGGACACCATACCGACAGATCAGATTATGCCGGATAAAACGTGCCACGACGCTCTTAGTTACCATCGCGTAGGAAGCTGCCTCAACCCACTTCGTGAAGTAATTGATCGCTACCAAGATGAAGCGATGCCCGTTGGATGCCGTCGGTCGGATCTCACCGATCATATCAATGCCCCACATTGCAAAAGGCCAAGGTGCCGTTAGGACGTTCAGAGGGACTGGGGGAATATGCACCTTGTCAGCATAGATCTGGCATTTGTGACGAGTTTGAGAGTGTTGGTAACAATCGGCTTCCATTGTGGACCAGAAATATCCTGCCCGTAGGATTTTCTTTGCCATGGTGTGTCCACTGGAATGTGTTCCGAATGTACCTTCATGCAGTTCTATCATGATTTTCTCTGCCTCAGCCTCATCCACACAACGTAGTAGAGTTGAATCATGATTCCGTTTGTAGAGGATGTCGTTGCTGAGGAAGAATTTTGCCGCAAACCTCCTCATGAACTTCTTGTCCTTGACAGACGCACCTTCAGGGTATTCCTGAGCTTCTAAGTACCTTTTCACCTCATGATACCAGGGTTTTTCAGTTGCCTTCTCGGCATCGAGGTTGCAGCAGTATGCCGGTTCGTCCAACTTCCAGATGATGATCCGGGGAGCCTCATTGTCCCATTTAACCTTGAACGTTGAAGACATCGTAGCCAGTGCATCCGCTAGCTGATTCTCCTCTCTTGGGAAGTGCTCAAAAGTTATCTCTTCAAAGTGGGGAAGCAAGGTCAACACATACTCCTTGTAAGGAATAAGATTTGGGTGTTTCGTATCCCATTCGCCTTTGATCTGATTGATCACGAGAGCAGAATCTCCGAAGACACTCAGGAATTTGATCCTTAAATCGATTGCAGCTTGTAGACCCATGATACATGCCTCATATTCTGCCATGTTGTTGGTGCAGTTGAAACATAATCGGGCGGTGAGTGGAGTATGAGTTCCTTTGGGAGATATGATTACAGCGCCGACGCCGTTACCCAAAGCATTGGAGGCTCCGTCAAAATGCATAGACCATCGGGATCCTTCCTCAGGTCCTTCATCCGGTCCAGGTATTTCACAGTCAGTTACCACCATGATGTCTTCGTCCGGAAAATCAAAGTTCAAGGATTGGTAATCGTCCACAGGTTGGTGTGCCAAATGATCTGCCCGTACACTTCCTTTAATTGCTTTCTGAGTTGTATACTGGATATCATATTCTGTTAAGATCATTTGCCATCTCGCTATTCTTCCAGACAGAGCGGGCTTTTCAAATATGTACTTGATGGGATCCATCTTTGAAATCAACAAAGTGGTGTGAGTAAGCATATACTGTCTCAGCCGGCGAGCAGCCCATACTAGAGCGCAGCAAGTTTTCTCAAGCAGTGAGTAATGAGACTCACAGTCGGTAAACTTTTTGCTCAAGTAATAAATAGCATGCTCTTTTCGGCCAGACTCGTCATGTTGTCCCAGCACGCACCCCATTGAATTGTCAAGTACTGTAAAATATAATATCAGAGGTCTTCCTTCCACTGGTGGCATAAGAATGGGTGGCTCTTGGAGATATTCCTTTATCTTTTCAAAGGCAGTCTGACATTCATCGTTCCAGCGTACTACTTGATCTTTCTTCAGTAATTTGAAGATTGGCTCACAAGTAGCAGTCAGATGTGAGATGAATCGGGCAATGTAATTCAGTCGTCCTAGGAAGCCTCTGACTTCTTTCTCTATCTTCGGAGTTGGCATCTCTTGTATGTCTTTTACCTTGGCAGGGTCCACCTGAATACCTTTATCACTTACAATGAAACCCAGCAATTTTCCGGACCTCACCCCAAAGGTGCATTTGTTGGGATTCAACCTCAGCTTATATAACTTCAGTCGGTCGAATAGCTTCCTCAGATGATCAAGGTGCTCCTCCTCAGTTTGAGACCTTGCAATCATGTCATCGACGTATACCCCAATCTCATGATGGATCATATCATGAAATAAAGCAACCATGGCACGTTGATAGGTTGCCCCATCATTTTTCAATCCGAATGGCATAACTTTGTAACATAAGGTGCCCCACTGAGTCACAAAGGTAGTCTTCTCCATATCCTCCGGAGCCATCTTGATCTGGTTATATCCTGAAAAACCATCCATGAAGGAGAAAACCTTGTGTTGAGCAGTATTGTCAACGAGAACGTCAATGTGAGGTAGAGGAAAATCATCCTTGGGGCTTGCCCTGTTTAAATCCCTGTAGTCAACACACATTCTGACTTTACCGTCCTTCTTCGACACTGGCACCACATTGGCAACCCACTGAGGGTAAGAAGTTACTGCTAGAAATCCGGCATCGAATTGCTTCATAACCTCGGCCTTGATCTTTTCAGACATCTCTGGGCGCATGCGGCGAACTTTTTGCTTTACCGGAGGGCAGTCTTCCTTAGTTGGCAGGTGATGAACTACAATGTCGGCATCCAAACCAGGCATATCTTCGTATGACCAAGCAAAGATCTCTATGTAATCATGTAGCATCTGGATCAACCGTTGCTTCACGCTGAGCTCTAGATTGGCACCAATCTTGACCTCTTTCCTATCTGTCTTCGTACCCAGGTTAATCGTTTCCACAGGCTCTTCATGTGGTTGAATAGCCTTCTCTTCCTGGAGTAGCAGTCTTGCGAGTTCACCAGGCACTTCGCAATCATCTTCACCTTCGTCCTCGGCCAAGTTGATCGGATTCTCGAAGTCATAACTGGCGGTAGCAGAGCTATTACCAGTGAGATCCAGAGTGGATTGAAACCTGTATAAGTGAGTGTGTGTAAATATAGCTGTTTTGCAATATATAACACGGAAAGAAAAAGAGCACAAGATTTTAAATGCAACAAACGTCCAATGTTTTGATTGATGATATATGGAAATGTCATACAAAAGCCCTCACAAATGGAGCTACGATGCCCCGGGTAGGACACCGAGCCAATAAAAGTTTTAACACATTGTTTGAAAATCAAAAGAGTTAATTACTGTGTGACAAATGTGATAGGTGTAAAATCCTTTGCCGTCCAGTTGCTTGGTCCGTTGCTGGTAGTCGGGTAGATCCAACTGTCAAACTCTGCTTCCTCTACATCCTCCTCAATAGCATTCACCCTTGGACTGGTGATAAACACTGGAGTTTTTCTGATCTTTTCCTTGCGCACAGCCCTCTGAGCCTCTGTAGTAAAGCCCAACCCAAACTTGTCGTTCTTTTGAGTGAAGTCAGGAAGCTGACCCCAGTTCGCACAATTGCCTTTCTCGATTACAGCCCGGGCATCCTTCAAGGATGCCATCTTTAACGGAAAGTCTTCTTCAACCACTGCTTCAGCCGATGCCAAAATTGGAGGTACTTCCTCAAAATGCTGAAAGGGGGTTTCAATAAACTCCCCGTCCATCTCGATATACCGGAATGAATTCAAGTGACTAACCATGTATTCCTCTTCACCCTGCATAGTAACAATCTTCCCTTTGACAGGGTATTTGAGCTTTTGGTGTAGAGTGGATGTTACTGCCCCAGCTTTATGAATCCAGGGCCGACCTAACAAGCAGGAGTAAGATGGACGAATATCCATTACATAGAACATTGAGTCGAAGACTTGGGAACCCACACGAATAGGAATGTTTACTTCACCGTGCACCATCCTCTTAGAACCGTCGAAGGCTCTAACAATGATGTTACTAGGTTTCAATTCCAAACCTTCACAATCCAAGCAATCCAATGCCTTCTTGGGCAAAACATTCAGGGAAGAACCGGTATCCACCAACACGTGTGCGAGAGTAGTGCCCCTGCATTCTAGGGAAACATGCAGGGCATCATTGTGACTTTTCCCTTTGGCGGTAAGGTCAGCATCTGAGAACCCCAAGCCATTGTCAGCTGTCAAATTAGCCACACAGTCAGTGAATTGATCCGCGGAGGTCTCTTGCGGCACATGGGCCGTTTTCAGAAATGAAATCAAGGCTTTTGCGTGGGCCTCTGAGCATAGCAGTAATGATAGCATAGAGATTTTGGAGGGAGTATGCCCCAACTGTTCAACAACGTTAAAGTCACTCTTTTTGATGATTTTAAGAATTTCCTCCATTTCTTGTTGGGAGGCTTCTATAGCAGTCTTTTTTGGTGCCTCCGTCCTGGCAGGCAAATCGGTAGCAACTTCTTTGCCCCGAGTATCAGAGGACTCGGCGGCAGTAGTAGACACAGGAACTTGAATTGGAACATGCACACTTGCGGGTGTGATGGTGAGAGGTTTTCGGATAACTGGCGGTGCAATGTCAGGCGAGAAGAGCCTGCCACTGCGGGTAATCTTGGCGGGACCAGTGATGTTACTGATACTGGTATTGGTGTTGAACTCCTGCTTCACCCCAAGCACATACACATCGGCCCCATAATGCCATGGGACCGCTTTATCAGACTCGTAGGGGAGAGGACCCGGAACAGTAATAGTAATGGGTGCAACAGACATAATTTAGACTGGTTTCTTCATGGGAGCTTTGGCAGGATTGTAAATTGTGACGACAGATATTTCTTCAACAGAAACAAACGGAACAGCAGTTTTCTGGAACAGAATTTCCTTGCTATCCATCAGACTTTGGATGCCTGATTTCAGCAGCGGACAACCGGTAGGGATAACAGCACACGAGAGGCAACCCTTACTACAACCCGGAAATAAACCGGCTAGTAGAAAGTTCCTCTTAACAGTCAACAGAGGGGTAGCAACATCATTCACTGAAACAGCATATAACTCCTCTTCAATGGCATTTACTCTATGCTGGGGCATAGGAGCAGTTACAACATTCGGTCTTTCAGGCGCTTCAAACTGAATTTCCTTCGCGTCAATAAGATCTTGCACTTTGTTTCTCAAGACCCAGCAATCATCAGTAGTATGCTCGGGGCTATCAGAATGATAAGCACAACGGGCATTTGGGTTATACTTAGGAGATGCAGTATTCACGACTTTAGGAGCTTCTTTGGTGGTCACCAGGTTGGTTGATAATAGTTGGGGTAAAATTTGTGACAAGGTCATACTCAACCGAGTATACTGTCTCTTGGGTCTTTCACCTCTTTGTTGATTGTACTGCTGAGGAGCAGCAACAGGTTTTGAAATGACCAGAGCATTGACGACTTGGCGACTTTCTGGCTTGACTTTTCTTCTAGGACCATAGACGGCACTTGCTTCCTTCTTAAAAGGCCTCCTCTCAGTACTTGCAGCAATACCCTTCTGAATCTTTCCTGACTTGATGCCAACTTCTATTCTTTCGCCCGTTAAGATCAAATCGGTAAACCCCGCGGAAGAGTTACCAATCAGATGATTGAAAAATGGCTCAGATAGGGTCCCTAGAAACATATCAACAAGTTCACGATCGGTTAAAGGAGGCTGCACCCTGCCAGCCAAATCCCTCCATTTTTGTGCGTACTCTTTGAATCCCTCGCTTGTTCCCAGAGACATACCCTGAAGTTGGGTACGAGTAGGGGCAAGGTCAGAATTGTATTGGTATTGTTTGTAGAAAGCGGTGGCCAAATCTTCCCAATTTCGAACGCTGGTTCCCTCTAGCTGATAAAACCACTCCAACTGAGCTCCAGAAAGACTGTCTTGAAAGAAATGAATCCAAAGGTTTTTATCTGCCGTATAGGGTTGAATTTTTATCACGTAGGACCTGAGATGCATTTTGGGACAGGACAGCCCATCATACCTCACAAACACTGGCACTTTGAATTTTGGGGGAATCACAATCCCGGCAACCAAACCCAAGTCTTCAAAATCCAAACCCGGTACCCTTTGTAGCTCCATGGCGGCCAACCTGTCTTCTAGCCCTTTGTATTTATCATCAGCTGGAGGGTATTGGTGATCGGTATAATCTTCATCCTCTTCGACCTCCTCCTCTTCCGCATCAGACTCGGAAGGTACCGCAGCTCCACCTCCTTTGCTGGTTCCTTCATTAGAGATAGGAGGAAATTCAAGTACTCTCCGAGCTTCTCCGTCAAATCTTCTCCCCAAAGTAGCCATCCCGAGTCTCTTTTTCTTCTTTTTCACTGGGTCTTTGTTCCCCAATTGAGTCTTGATATCCTCCTGACCCTTAGCCAAGGTCATCAGGAGTTGCTGGAACTGTGCATTCTGAGCTTGTAGGTCTTTGACTGTTTGCTCGAGATCCATCCTGCTGAAATAAACAGCAGACAGATAAGGAAACCTGGAGTGAGACCTGCTTATGCACATGATGAATGGTATGCTTATGTATGCAATGCATTCAAGGATTTAGAATATTCAAAATTGTTTCAGACAAAGAAGAACGCACATCATATTAATAAGAAGAAATTTGTTAGTACATAAATGCCCCATGGGCCAAATATTACAAAATAACTTCTCAAGGCAAAAAGACATTGCGCATCCTCTTTGGTGCGATGTAGGTATTGAGGGCCTATTGCTCATGGAGTCGGCGGGTAAGCTCTAGAACCTTCTTCTCACTGGCGTAGAAGCTAGCTTCAAAAGTATTTCGTTCCTCCTTGAGCTGAATCCAACTTTTCTGCATTTCCTCCCACGATGTAGGCATGTCTGGATGTAGGATGGTGTAAGGAACCTCTCCTTCCTTGACGGGCTCTTTAATCACAGGGAGAACATGCGGATAAGGCATCATCAGGCTTTGGGCTCGGGCTCGTACCCACTTGAGATAAGGCTCAAGAGGGATGGAGTTCTTGTGTCCCAGAGTCTTGCTATCAACCTTGTTGAGCTTTCCCCAAGCTCTAATGAATCTTTGGCGAAGTCTTTGCGCATCGTTGTCGAAGTCAAAAACTAGGTCAGGAATCAACATATCATGAGGACCATCCCTCCGTGCATATCCAAATTGTCTCAAAGCTAGGCAAGGGTTATAGGTGATGCCTCCTCTAATTCCAAGTAATGGAACATTAGGAAATTCTCCGCAACGATCGACGATGATGACATTTTCTCTGGACCGAGAACACCAATGTACATCAGAGTGAGTAAGAGTCATCAACCGTTGGGACCACCTTGAGCCTTGGTCGTTCTTCAAGACGGATTGTGGAAGGTGCGAAATAAACCACCTTGCAAGGAGAGGAGTACAGCACATGAGAACACCCATATTTCTCATTGTTCGTGTGTAAAATGAGTGAAGGATGTCCCCAAGCAATGTTGGTATTGGATTTCTGGACAAGAAGATTTTGACGGCATTGACATCTACCAATTGGTCAGAATTTGGGAACAAGACCAACCCATAAATAAGGAGTGCCACAATTTCTTCAAAGGCTTGTAGGTCCAAGGAATTCCAACATTCTTGTGCCTTCTCAAACAAGAATTTTTCTAAGAATCCCTTGACGCCGCTTCTAGTTTCCCAATGCCCCTTGATGTAGGATGGTTGTAGATGTAATGCTCGAGCAACATCTTCCGGCTTTGGTTCCTTTTCCGTACCGTTGAAGGGTAGTTGATTAAGGATAGGAATTCTCAGGAGTTGAGAAAACTCCTCCAAAGTAGGTACTAGTTGGTAATCAGGGAAAGTGAAACAGTGGTGAAGAGGGTCAAAGAACTGGAATAGCACTTTTATCATGTCTTCTTCAATGTTGGTGTTGACTAGGCTGAGCAGTCTACCATGTCTTTCACTGAAGGATGAACTTTCCGAAATTCTTGAGGTGAGCTCCTTGAGTTGAGGAGAGATTCTCACAAGGTTGACTTGAATGGTATTTCTGCGAGGAATTTCCATGACCTGCAAAACAGGAACAAAGATGAAGATCCAAAACCCTTGAAATGGTTAGTGAATGCATATGATGCTTCATGATGTCCATGATGCATGCACAAAACATATGTACAAACAAATCACACCAAACCCTAGTTTCAGGCTTGCATGGGGTTTCATAGGTAAGTACCCTCTTGAGTGTAGATGGCTTAAAAACCTGTCCTATAAATAGTAACCGGGTTCTAAGGAGCTCAATATCATCGGATTGTTTTCAATGTTCATTGTTTTGGTTTAGCCACTTAACTAGCGACCAAAATATTCCAAGAAAACAGCCCTCAATGAGTGTAGTATCGAGTATCTACCAACTTCGGACTGCACCAAAGCCGGTCATCTCACTACCCCTAATAAAAGGCCAAGATGGTCAAGTAAGGTTCTAGGTCATTAGTGCTTAGTGACATCACTCAGCGGCCCCGTACTCTCCTTGATTGAACTCAAGGGTTACCGGTACTCACAAATATGTCGCACTAATATAGTTATTGCTTCAACCGTGTCGGTATACCCTGCACAGTTTCCACAATGTATTGCTATCTATGAATGTTTCCCAAAATCCGGGTGTAGGATTGCAAACCCAAACAAGAGAGTCAAAATGTAAAGCAAACAATTCAAACAATTTGTCATGCAAGAGGGTGATCTAAGCCCTAAGGTTACTCCACTTTTAAAATAATCCCCAGCAGAGTCGCCAGTTCTGTGATACGGTGGGAGAACTGGCTGTAGTTTTGCGTTTGTTTTCGCAAATGTTTCGGTTGAGCAAGAGTCACCACCGACTTTTTATTTTATCCTAAGGAAAGGTTTAAAAAGCACAGCAAAAACCTTTGAGATTTTTTTCTTGGGTTCGGGGAGTAGATTATAGAAAGGGAAGGTATTAGCACCCTTTCTATCCATGGTTATCCATGGGCTCTTAGGTACTTGCTTAGATCAACTTGCCTTGGTTTTTCAATTGTTTGAAATGATGCTTTGTGTGTGTGGGTTTGAAAAATGTTTTGAAAAGAGGCCAATGTGGTGGCAACCTTTGTAATGATCCATGTTGGGATGTATACAAAGGTGTATGTCTTTTGAAAAGTTTTCCATGTTTTTGAAAGTTGTCTTGAAAGTGTATTGTGATGTGTTGTTTTGAAAAAAGTAGGCAAGCGTTTTTTGTTTTGCAAGTTGGCGAGTAATTAAGAGCGATCTACCCTAAAGTTCTCAAAGATTTTTGTTATGTTTTTAACCCTTTTAACAATTTTTGTTCCACCATTGTATTGGTGGACAATCTTGTGTTAGGATGTGAAAGGGACGGGTGTGGGTCGTCGTTTAGACCATAATTGCAATGGTGCCAAGTATCTTTGGGCATTTTCTTTTAAGGGACTTTGATCATTTTAGGCAAAAAAGCGTCATCGAGGGACTATGATCATTTGAGTTAGGCAACATTTTGAAAGCGTCATCGAGGGACTATGATCATTTGATTGTATTGCTTTGCCCAAAGAGACCTAACATGCAATATGTCCCAATTTTTGAAAGGCAACAAGTGGATGTAACCCTAGGGGTGTTAGTGTGCAAGTGTGTTTTATTGCATACAAGAGTTTTTCTTTGAATTAGGTTTTTCTATTTCATTGATTTTATCTTGCCATACACGTCCTAATTACTAGCAATAAGAAGCGGAAATATAAAATCCTACGCTATTACAACAATTAGGGGAGGGGGATACACATTTGTACATGGGGGGTTCAACGAGAAAAATAGACAAAAAAGAAAATAGCAAAAAACAAGATATATATATAGAGAGAGAGAGAGAGGGAGCCAGCGCGCTGCTGAGAGGTCATCAGAAGTTCTGACCCAGATCCGCTGCCAGATGATCAACCTGTTAGTGAAACTGTATGAGTCAGAACTTCTGACTCTGGTACCTGCAAAACAGAACCTTGTTAGTGGGGAAATCAGAAGTTCTGATTTCCCTGCGCTGCAAGACAGAAGTTTGTTAGTGGAGAAACCAGAAGTTCTGATTATGCTGAAAAGGCTATAACTCTCAGAGGTTCTGATATCATTGACAGCAAAACAGACTTCAGATATGCTAACGTCAAAGTCAGCATTTGGCTTTTCCCTGTACTAGTCAGAACATCTGCAACTCTGTTGTTACTCCACAAAATAGGAAACATATTTGGAACAGATCCAACAAATACAAAAATGTTTCAGAGGTCAGAATCAACAAGGTCACAGGCCAATCCTATATTGGCTCAGAACGTTCTGAGGTATAAAGATCCTCAGAACATAAACAGCAACAACATGATATTTACATTATGTTATTTGAATATGCACGGCTGATGATGCTTAACAGCGTGATGAGGGTCAGCAGGTGCTTACCTGACTGTTGGGGAAAGTTGTGGGTGAAAGTTTAGCTTTTGGTTCTGGTGGTGTTCTGGACAGATTTTCTTTGGAAAGGGGAAGTAAAGGTGTATACGTATGCAGGGTCAGAAGTTTGGAAAGAGTGTTTTTGGTTTACAGAAAAAACTGGATATTTGATGAAGTTGAAGGTGAGAAACTCAAAGTTATGAAACAAAACTGGAGATTTTGGCAGAGTTTCAGAACGCTATGTTGCTAAGGGTTGTTGTTTTTTCTCTTAGCATTTTTTCTGTTTCTTTTTTTGAACCCCTTTTGCAGTGGTGAAAGCTCTCTATTTATAGGCAAAGTTCTTGTGGATGCCTTGAACATTAAAGCGCCAACAGAGTTTGAATTTGTTCTTTGACAGAAATTCCTGGGAAGTTGTGATAACAGCTAGCTTTCAGCCTAGGTTGCAGCAGCAGGCGTAGATTGGGGAGAAGTGACCTCTGAAGTGGGCGGTGGCGTGAAGACCCATGCCAGAATCTGTACAAAAGCGTTTTCCCAGCCACACGTGAATGCTCAGGAGTGGTTGGAAGCATTAATGGGCATTAAATGGTGACAAGACCTATCAACATCAACATTCTGGTAATGGAAACCAGCGTTGAATCAGCAGCGTAAACCATGCTCTGGCCTTGGCTTCCTGTTGTCTTAGTAAACTCTGGAGATTCTTTATCAGTGTAACACCCACTCTTCTGATCTTTCATCTTCTGATTTCAACCTGTTCTGAAGGAGCCTTCAGACTTTCCTGCTTCTCTTGCATTCCTTTAGCAAATTCTGACTGAGCTTGTGTAACTGCTAAAAGGGCATGTTCTATTTGAGGCTTACCTACTGATCCACGTTTACAACTTCTGATTGAACTGATGTAGCTGCTGAAGAGCCAACTTTTGACCACGCTGAGCCAAGCTTGCAACTTCTGACCGTTTTCATTTGGAATGGGTCCAGAAGTTCTGAAGCGCTGATTTTTCTAAAAACACTTATTTTAGAGAAACATTCTAAGTATTTAGAATTTGATTTTCTCAAGATAAAAGCGTTGTTTTTGGAGTTCGTGAGATCATCTTGCTTTTGTAAGTGGCTTGTTTGTGCAAAAGGATAACTCAGGGCTTAGATTTGTTTCAGAGGGACCTTGAAAATTCAAGATGGTTTCCTGAAGAAAGGGAGGGCAAATTTTGGGGTACAACAGGTGGTTATTGCAAAACCGGCCGGCGCTCCTCAGCGTCACAATCAGCAAAGGGAAGAGAGACCCAAAAGGCAATTCACTCCCCTCGGCATGACCTTGTCACAGATATTGCCACAGTTGCTGGAAACCAAGTTGGTAACTCTCATGGACCCTCCAAAGAATCCCAACAGGACGCCTTCAAGGTATAACCCCAATGTTCGCTGCGCCTATCATTCTGACAGCCTGGGGCATGCTACAGATGACTGTTGGACTTTGAGAAACAAGGTTCAGGATCTGATTGACGCAAAGGAAGTCCAGCTCGGCTCTCCAGAGGCTCCCAATGTGACCACTGCTCCCCTGCCCAAACATGGCTAGGATTGGAAACTTTTGTTCATTTGAATGTTCAGATTGTAATTTTCTTTTGATTGTTCAAACATTTATTCATGTTAAACATTGTTATTTCATTAATGCACTACACATGTCTATTTTGAAGTAATTATTTCATATTCACTATATGCAAATTGTTTTCATATTTTTGTGATGATCAACTCTTGATTGAAAATTCTAAGCCTCTTGAGGGAGGATGACGAAAACGATACCACAATCTTTACAGTATGCTTTTGAACAGACCCCGCTGATGAGGTACAGGCATTGTTTCAATTCCTAAACACTGGAGTTATAAGGAAGATAATCCCTCGTCAACCCCTCTGAGCCAAAGAAGTAGGAGTTTTTCTTTTCGAAATTTAAAACCCTTAATCATAACCTGGGGCAGGGTAGTCTCTCAGTTGATCCAAGTGCATAACGAATGGCACCAAAGAGGTCCTTACAAAACAAAAGACAGTGATGGTTCCAAACAATCATACAGACAGGCAGTCATTACTTCTCAAAATAAAAACCCATTAAGTCAAAACCTATGAAGAAGACTTACGAAACTGGGGCATCCCGCTGACTGTAATTCCAAAAAAGGAAATAGTTCAGGCAAAAAACAGGGATAACAAACTCAAAAAGTAAAGAGGTCACACAAACCCTCAATAACAAAAAGGAATGACTGCCTATTCAAAATAAATTGTCAATATTCGAACCATCACTGGTATACTAGAGCAAAGACTCAAACGAGGTCTAACGTATGATCAACTGAGTTTAGGGTTGGAGAACATCACGAAGAGCGGGTGGGTACAAATAATTTGAGCCTTTATCCTTTGTTTCTTAAACCGTGAACCAAGCCACGTTATAACCCTTAAAAGTCCTAGCTGAAGCATGGGTTAGTTCGAAAGCATATTGTCACGAAAGGTATCCTGACTCCTTAAGGCCTATGGTAAGTACGGAGTTGACATCACGTTTTACAAACATTCACTTGTTTTATGAAAAAGAATGCATTTTCAAAATCTTCAAGACAGACATAAGCTTTGCATTTCTGATATAACATTGTTTGCATATGACTATTTGTTTGAACAGCAGGGAAACGCGCACGATGAATACCTAGTGAACAAAAGCACTTCCAATCAAGGGGCATGATATGATCATGGTCTATTATCTGGGGCAGTCCAATCAAGATTCGGAGAATCTCTCAAAGGCCCAAACAGCCTGGGGAAAATCTCCGCCTGAGTCACTTGGGGCTTTCCAACAACGAATCTTGCCTGATCAAACACCTTCTGGTGGCATGACAAAACACTTCTAACATGGGCAACTCCCTACATTCTGAGAGCATGGACATAGTCGAAAGAATACTACGCGTAATCAAAGACCCGCTAGGTTGACATACCTAGGCAAAAATAAGGGCTTCCCGGCGAACCAAAAGGGTTCGGGCAAAATAAGGGATGAAATGAAAAAATCTGTACACCCGGCAAGTCGAAGACCTGAAAAGGCGGCTTGGGCAAAAATGGGTATCCCGGTGGACTGAAAACCCAAAAGGGCGGTCCAGGAAAAAGTTAGGGATTAAAGTGTACGACTATGTCCTGTCATCTTGTCACCTGCCTACCAGAAGAAGGTTTGTCCATCAACAAACTATCAGCACCTCATAGGTCTTCCTCTCTCACCTCAGAAACAGGGGCAATAATGAGCCGTCCAGGCAATCCAGTTGCTCTGTCAACCAAGGTACCAAGGTAGGTTCAGCTAAAGAACATAACCAGATATCTTCATTCCCCAGAGAGTGAGCCAGCAAGTCAGTGCACTCTCCCCAAGCAAAGCTATTTTCAAACTTAAGGAAGTTGGGTATCCTCCAGCAGATCTCAACATTCCCCAGCAGCATACATGCATTCTTAACAAGCATCCCCGGCAACCTTGGTCTAAAGATTGTTCCCCGGCGGTATATCAAACATTCAAAGGAATCAATTCCCCAATACATTTCAAAACTTCCCCAAGAGAGTCCAATCCAGTTTCCCCAGGAAAGTTGGAATTCATCTCCCCAAGCAGTAAGCTTATCCCCAGTAGATTCTGGAAGCTTATCCTCGCAGAGCACGAACGCGTCCCCCGGCTTTATTCAAAGAGTTATTTCTGTACCAGGATATAACTGGGTTATCCTCAGCCAAAAGCCACGGAAAGAGCGTCCTCGGCGAAGTCTTATTATCCCCAGCGAAGTCTATTAACACTTCCAACACAACAATGGTATCCCCAGCAAAGTTATTATCAACAACTCAACAAAGTACCCCTCTCCCCACAGAGTATGGTTCCCAGCAAGATCGCTAGAGTACTTTTCTCCCTGCAGAGTGATCCATTCGCCAAGTTTATTCCCCAACGGAGTTATCTTCTCCTACCGGTATTCTTGCAACTATCATCCCCAGCGGAAGCAAAGATCTATTCTTCAACATCAGCCCAGGAGTGACTTCCCGGCACCCGTCAAGGATTTATTTTCCAAAGACGAGAACATATATTCATAAACATCGCACTTTCATACATTATAGCATGCATATACGCATCATATCTCACAAATCTCATTTATATTGAGAACATCATTTTTTGATTCATACCATGCCTTGCATATGACTGACCGTTACCTTTCAGGAAGAATTCAGTTAAGTTCTCAGCTACATTCTAAGACCTAGACCGGTTCAGTTAAATCGACCCTAAGATTTTTCTGTTTCTTATCCAGTCCAAGGCCTTCTCTGGTTCAGTCAGATCGACCCTAAGATCTCCCTGTTTCTTATCCAGTTGAAGATTTCAAGACCTAGACCGGTTCAGTTAAATCGACCCTAAGATTTTTTTGTTTCTTATCCAGTCCAAGGCCTTCTCTGGTTCAGTCAGATCGACCCTAAGATCTCCATGTTTCTTATCCAGTTGAAGATTTCAAGACCTAGACCGGTTCAGTTAAATCGACCCTAAGATTTTTCTGTTTCTTATCCAGTCCAAGGCCTTCTCTGGTTCAGTCAGATCGACCCTAAGATCTCCCTGTTTATTATCCAGTTGAAGATTTCAAGACCTAGACCGGTTCAGTTAAATCGACCCTAAGATTTTTCTGTTTCTTATCCAGTCAAAGGCCTTCTCTAGTCCAGCTAAATCGACCCCTAACAGATTTTTCTGATGAAGACTCAGTAGAAGATATCCAAGATTCTCTCAATGATTACTGTTGAGGTTGAAGTCGCCCAAGATTCTCTCAATGATTACTGTTGAGGTTGAAGTCGCCCAAGATTCTCTCAATGATTACTGTTGAGGTTGAAGTCGCCCAAGATTCTCTCAATGATTACTGTTGAGGTTGAAGTCGCCCAAGATTCTCTCAATGATACTGTTGAGGTTGAAGTCGCCTATGGTTCTCTCCCCGTTACTGCGGAGGTAGTAATCGTCCCCAGATTCTCTCAATGATTACTGTTGAGGTTGAAGTCGCCCAAGATTCTCTCAATGTTACTGTTGAGGTTGAAGTCGCCCCAGATTCTCTCCCCGTTACTGTGGAGGTAGTAATCGTCCAAGGTTCTCTCACCGTTCCTGTTGAGGTAGTAACCATCCCTGGTTCATTCATCACCCTTTTGAAGCTCCAGATCCAGCTCCTGTAACCAGTCAGGACACATCTATACAAAGAATCTGAAGACCAGCTCCTGTAACCGGTCAGGTAATCATTTTCTTTTGCAGGTACGCAAGTTCTCGCTAAGGAATCTCTTACGCGATCAACATCCAGATGGCATCTATAAGCCCATCCACCTTCCATCATCTCTTAGCATGGCATCTATAAGCCCATCATCCTATCCATCAATCTCCAAATGGCATCTATAAGCCCATTCCACCATCACACTACTATGTGAGTGCAAATTTCTGGGTACTCTAGTGTTCAATCATCTTCCACCTTCGGATTACGAAAGGCACGTCAGCCAATCTGCATCCTCAGGTCTAAGAAGATTGAACAGGGGCAACTGTTGTACCCCAAAATTTACCCTCCCATATTCTTCAAGAATTGCAAAGAACAAGCTCCAAAAGCTCCCCAAGGGTTGCACAGTTCAAGGGCCTCCTAACAGTCAAAAACTAGGGTTTTGGTTCTGACAAAGAAAATGAAGTTTCCAAGGGTCCAATCAAGTCCCACATGCCTATAAACATGGTCAAGTATCCTCATACCAAGTTTCAAGACTTACAGCACAAAATTGCACAGTCAAAAACCCTAATTGCCCTACAGTCAACTGCAGGGGCAAAATGGTCATTTGACAGTCAAAAGTTCAAATTTTTGGTCAACATATTATTTTGAAGCCACAAACATCATTTAATCAATTCTTGATCATGATTTTCAAGGCATGGCTCAAAAAGTCTCAAGATGCAAAAGTTTCCATATTTGGACAGTTGAAAAAGTCAACTATAACTTGACCAAGGCATAACTTTCACATGGTTTATCAAAAAAATTCCATCCAAAGCTCATTTTTAATAGAAAGACATTTCCTGCAACTCCTCTTCACACTTCAAGTCCAAGAAATGCTCTCACAAAAAGTTATCAATTTCAACATTATAGGTCATTTTCAAAAGTCAACAAAAAGGGACTTTAAGTCAAAGGCCATAACTTGAGATTGGTAAATCAAAATGACATGGGACCAAATACATTGGTTAAAGGACTTCAAGACATTTCCAAAATGTCCAAGAACATGAGCAAAGCTTAAAAATTGAGCAAGATATGCCTTGTGGAAGTTGGGAAATTTTTGGGTATTTTGAAAAGTCAACTTTGCTTCAAATGCCTTAAAAATGCTAATGGGCCTCTTTTTCTTCCAAGATTCATCATCCAAGGCATGTGCACGACCATTTGGCCCAAAGGGAAGTTTTTCATCATTTTTATTTATTTATTTGAATTTTTAATTGCTAATAATTCATTTAATTAAAATAAATATGTGAAAAATACCAAACCAATGCAATCAAATCTTTTTGTGCATGAAATAGTCTCAAGATTTCGTGCATAATCAGATAGGGAAAGAATCAAGTTGATTGGACATGATTGGTATCAAATTAGCATGAAAAAGATTGAAAAATCATGGCATGAAAATCAAATATTCTCTACATCAATTCATTGATTCTTTGGACCAAAAACCTTGCCCTAATTGTTCCATACATAAGCCTCATGCAAACCCTAGTGTGAATAACCTCTAAGCTGCGCCAGAAAATAAGAACTAAGTTTGAGTTTTTTTCAAGAAAACTCAAATACTGAAAACCACCTTCCAGGGCGATTCAAGGCCAAATAATCATTCCATTGTGTTCCTGAGGCTTCAAGGAACGTGTCTGAATCAAAAACATCATCCCTAACATCAAGAATTGGTAATTAAAAGTCAAACTGTGTCCTTCTTTTTGCATAATCGTGTTTTATTATTCAGGCCATATCCATGCATTTTGATTCTTGATTTGTACTAATGAGTTGATTCTGAAGCTAGCAGTATGATTTAATTGAAGAATCATTGCCCATACGCGATTTCACCATGAACGATTATTAGGGTTATTCAAGTTTTAAATTGGGCGTTTATGCATATGGTAAAATTAGAACATCTCAGTGCCATGGTTGAAATCAGGAAGCTTGGACGAACGGAACTACCCTATCGCGCCTAATTTATGAAGTACTATAGCCTAATCGCTATTCTTGAAAAAGGCATATTTTGGGGGGGTTTAAAACCCCCGCTAATTCTTTTTTATGTTTCAGGAAAAACACCACGAGGAAGAAGAAGATCAGGTGTCAAGGCGTGATTGGTTTATTTGAATTTCGCGCTAAATCTGTCCACTAACTCACGTTTTGATTGATATTGGTTATTAGTTATATAATAATCAAAACGCGTTTACAGCTCCATTGGCAAGGCATTTGGTTGGTAATCTCTGGGACCTGGGTTCGAGCCCCAGGTCCCCCCTTTCTATTCCATATTATTTTTCTAATAATGCTTCTATGCAGTTCAAGCTTCAAAGCCTACCATACACTCACAGTCCAGGCACGCCACATGGCTACTAAAGGCAATCCAAGGGCCCTGATTGGAAGAATACCATGGACCCTAGTCAAACGTGCCACATGCTTCCTGAAAAAGTCAGAAGGGCCAGGATCTATTGGGCCAACAATGCTAAAGTATACCTCCTAATTGGGGACAGAACCCCCTAAGGTTTTGCAATTCAATTCTTTTTTTATTTTATTTGTTTCAATTGTTTCTTTTTTTAATTCTTTAATTTAATTTATTTTCATAAAATATAAAAATAATATAAAAATCAGAAAAGAAAAAAAAATAAAATATGTTTTATTTAAATATTATCTTTTTTTGTAAATAAATAATATCATTTGATTTAGTTTTCAATCCTAGGGTTAATTTTAATATCTTTTCTTAATAAATTAAAAACTTGTAGAATTAGGTTTTAATTATTTTAATTACTTTTTTTCTTTTATTTTCTCATCGCTAATAATTAATTATTTATTTTTATAAATCAAATTGCATTAATTAATTAGGTTTAATTTTAGGTAACTTTCATATTTTCTTAATAAATTAAAAAAATAGCTAGAATTAGGTTTAAATTTCATTTAATTCACATAAAAAACCATAAATACAAAAAACCTCAAAAATAATTTCTTTTTTCATTTTAATTTCATTAATTTAATAATATAATTTGATTTCATTAAAAAGGGTCCAACGCCCTCGCTTTCAATTTTAATTCAATTCGCGCATTTTTATTTCTTATAATATTAATGTAATTCTCCCAAAACCATGTAACTCAGACATTTTATATTTCTCGCATTTTATTTCTTTATTTTATGTCAAATCGGGTCCTGGATTTAATTTGGCGATGTGGACCCGCGCCTTTGTAATAGTTTAGGAACTTTATATTTCTCGCAACTTTTTAACTGCTAATAATTGCATGCAAGAATGAATGTCTAAATAAAAACAAACACGTAGATCACCCATGACATGACAAGACAAAAATAAATGAACATGACACACAAATCACACACCACCCCTAGGGTACGCCTCACTGTTGCCTTGCCTCGAAAAGTGATCGTCGAGTAGAGGATGTCTTAGTAAGTCCTCATGATCCGGGAACCTGGCATGAGGGTAGCTTCTAAGGTGTCTTCCCATTGCTCCGGTGATCACCATGTCCCGAACTTCGAATTGACCCGAACACCTCCAACGGTGGTGCTACCTACCTCTCAATGGTGGGATGGCACTACTTTAAGGATCTTTACACAGACGAATTCCTTAGGGTAGGTAGACGACTCTAGATACTTGCTCTAATTTCAAAAAGAAATCAAAATACTTTTCACACCGACACCTTTTCAAAAAGCTTTCGAAAGCAACTTTTCAAACACTCTTGAGGACCGATACAAGAGTCGAACTGGAATTTTCAAAGAAACTTTTTCAAAAACCCACAGTTGAAAAGCAAACAAACCATTTTTGAAAACACAATGAGCAAGTATCTAAGAGCCCATGGATAACCATGGATAGAAAGGATGCTAACACCTTCCCTTTCTATAACCTACCTCCCGAACCGAGAGCAATCTCTTTAAGGAATTTTTTTGTGCTTTTGTCCTTTCCATTTGGAGAAAATAAAAGACGGTGGCGACTCTTGCTTCCGCGACATTTCGCGAACCAGCGTTAAACAGTCAGTTCCAGATCCACCGATCACAGAAAGCATACTGTTACGAAAGGTATCCTGACTCCTTAAAGCTTGCGGTAAAATAACGAGTTGACATCACAGTTTACAAAATTTTTTTTGCTTGATTTACTAAAAAAATGCATTTTCAAAAACTTCAAGACAGACATAAGCTCGGCATTCTTAAAATAACATTGTTTGCATATGACTTTTTGTTCGAACAGCAAAGAAATTCGCACAAAGAATATCTGATAAACAAAAACACTTCCAACCAAGGGGCGTGACATGATCATCGTCCATCATCTGGGGCAGTTAAGTCAAGATTCGGAGAATCTCTCAAAAGGCCAACCAGCCTGGGGAAAATCTCCGCCTGAATCACTTGGGGCATCGGGCATGATTCCCGCAACGAATCTTGCTGATCAAACATATTATGGTCGCATGGCAACACAACAAATAGGGGCATCTCCCTACATTCTGAGAACATGGACATAGTCGAAAAAATACTACGCAAAATCAAAGACCCGCTAGGTCGACTGGCCTAGGCAAAAATAAGGGCTTCCCGGCGAACCAAAAGGGTTCGGGCAAAATGAGGGATGAAATTAAAAAAATCTGTACATCCGGCAAGTCGAAAACCTGAAAAGGCGGCTTGGGCAAAAAGGGGTATCCCGGTGGACTGAAAACCCGAAAGGGCGGTCCAGGCAAAAATTAGGGATCAAAGCGTACGACTATGTCCCGGCATCTTGTCACTTGCCTACCAGAAGAAGATTTGTCAATCGGCAGTCGTCAAGCGTCTCCACAGGTATCTTCTCCCACAGAAACTGGGGCAATAATGAGTTGTCTAAATGATCCGGTTGCTCTGTCCACCGAAGTGCCAAGGTAAGTTCAGCTGAAGAATGCGACCAAGATACCTTCACTCCCTGCAGAGCGAACGCGTCTCCCTAGTTTTTATTCAAAGGTTATTTCTCCACCAGAGCTTATAACTGGGTTATCCTCAGCTAAAAGCCACGGAAAGATCGTCCCCGACGAAGTCTTCCTATCCCCAGCGGAGTTCATCAAATCTCCCAACATAACTTATCAACGGTATCCCCAGCGGAGTTATCTTCATCAACCTCAGCAAAGTACTTCTCTTTCCCCACAAAGTTCACTCCCCGCAGAGTAATCTATTCGCCAAGTTTATTCCCCAACGGAGTTATCTTCTCCGACCGGTATTCTTGCAATCATCATCCCCAACGAAAACGAAGAATCTCACTCTTCAACATCAGCCCAGGATTTGACTTCCCGGCATCCGTCAAGGATCTATTTTCCTAGACGAAGATACATTCATAAACATCACATTGTTATACATCATGCATATACGCATCATATCATACAATCTCATGTGTTGAAAAATATTATTGCTTGATCCATATCATGCATTGCATATGACTGACCTTTACCTTTCAGGAAGGATACAGTTAAAATATCAACTATGTAGACGAATACAGTCAAAAGAGACCAACCCAGTCAAAGAATACAAATCCAGTTAAATCAATGCCTAAAGATTTCTCTGATACAACTCGTTGTTATAGACACTCGTCGCTATAGACACTCGTCGTTATAGACACTCGTCGTTATAGACACTCGTCGTCATAGACACTCGTCGTCATAGACACTCGTCGTCATAGACACTCGTCGTTATAGACACTCGTCGTCATAGACACTCGTCGTCATAGACACTCGTCGTCATAGACACTCGTCGTCATAGACACTCGTCGTCATAGACACTCGTCGTCATAGACACTCGTCGTCATAGACACTCGTCGTCATAGACACTCGTCGTCATAGACACTCGTCGTCATAGACACTCGTCGTCATAGACACTCGTCGTCATAGACACTGGTCGTCATAAACACTCGTTGTTATAGACACTCGTCGTTATAGACACTCGTCGTTATAGACACTCGTCGTTATAGACACCCGTCGTTATAGACACCCGTCGTTATAGACACCCGTCGTTATAGACACCCGTCGTTATAGACACCCGTCGTTATAGACACCCGTCGTTATAGACACCCGTCATTATAGACACTCGTCGTTATAGACACTCGTCATTATAGACACTCGTCGCTCGTCGTTATAGACACTCGTCGTTATAGACACTCGTTGTTATAGACACTCGTCGTTATAGACACCCGTCGTTATAGACACCCGTCGTTATAGACACCCGTCGTTATAGACACCCGTCGTTATAGACACCCGTCGTTATAGACACCCGTCGTTATAGACACCCGTCGTTATAGACACCCGTCGTTATAGACACCCGTCGTTATAGACACTCGTCGTTATAGACACTCGTCGTTATAGACACTCGTCGTTATAGACACTCGTCGTTATAGACACTCGTCGTTATAGACACTCGTCGTTATAGACACTCGTCGTTATAGACACTCGTCGTCATAGACACTCGTCGTCATAGACACTCGTCGTTATAGACACTTGTCGTTATAGACACTCGTCATCATAGACACTCGTAGTCATAGACACTCGTTGTTATAGACACTCGTCGTTATAGACACTCGTCGTTATAGACACCCGTCGATAAAGACCACCCGTCCATGGAAATAACCTGTCAGTAGAGACAACTCACCAACCTTTCTGAATTCCAGACTCGATTCCTGTATCCGGCCAGGACACGTCTAAAGAGTTCGGAGATCCGATTCCTGTATCTCGCCAGGGTGTATCTGTTGACGACTAACATTACCAGACTCGATTCCTGTATCTTGCCAGGGCACGTCTGAAGAGTTCGAAGATCCGATTCCTGTATCTTGCCAGGGTGTATTTGTTGACGACTAATATTCTCCGGACTCGATTCCTGTATCCTGCCAGGGCATGTATGAAGAGTTTAAAGATTCGATTCCTGTATCCAGCCAGGGCACATCTACGTAAAGAGTTTGAAGATCAACTCCTGTAACAGGCCAGGTAATTATTTTTCTTTCTCAGGTACGCAAGTTCTCGCTAAGGAATCTCTTACGCGATCGACACCTAGGTGGCGTCTATAAGCCCATTCCCGACAAGGTACTATCATACTTCCAGATGGCATCTATAAGCCCATCTCCACATACCTACAGTCTCCAAATGGCATCTGTAAGCCCATTCCCTGCATCACACTGCTGACATCCTACTATGTGAGTGCAAATTTCTGGGCACTCTAGTGTTCAATCATCTTCCACCTTTAGATTACGAAAGGCACGCCAGCCAATCTACATCCTCAGGTCTAAGAAGATTGAACAGGGGCAACTGTTGTACCCCAAAATTTGCCCTCCCATATTTCTCAAAATATTTCAAGAAAAATTCACAAGTCCAACCCGGCGCGTCATATTCAGGTATTCTTTCGCCAAGATATCTCTGATAACGTATTCTCAAATTCAGGTTCGACTCAAGAGTCAATTCTTTAAAGAAGGTATCCGAATGTGTGAGTTTTCTCGAAGAAATATGGTGAAAAAGTGTGCTTAAAGTGCAGTTTTTACGCGCTAAAAAATTCATAACTTGAAGATCGTGGCTCGTTTTGAACCCGTTCCGGTGGCCAAAATTCCGTCTTGACATTATCTACGTTTTCATCTCTCACGGCTGGAAGCAAATTTCGATCAGAAGGTCTTCAAAAATGTGGATTTATCAAGTATTTTCATACAGAAAATTTGTGACAGAAGTTTATTTGCGTCATGTTCAGAAAATCATAACTTGGTCGATTTTCATCGTATCGAGCTGGTTCCGGCGCCAAAATTTCACAAATTGAGTTGGCTACATTTTCACAGGAGGTATCGAGTTCGAACGGTGTTCAAAAGGCCTTCGTTTTTTGCTCAGAGTGCGTGACACACTGAAAATCCTGAATGCTGAATATTATTTCATCTGGGCCGAAACTTCGAAAATTCATAACTCGGTCAATTTTTATCGGATTGGGCTCATATTTTTACACAAGGTCCCTGACTCATAGATCTACAACTTTTCTTCAAAAGTCGAGACCGGATTATGCTCCGATCAATACCAGTTTTTTATTGAAGAACGTGTCAGAGTCGACACTGGAGCACAAAATAAGTTTGTCTGAGCTGAAACTTCAAAAATTCATAACTAATTCACCGTTTATCCGATTAAGCCGATTTTCGGACAGGAGTTAGTTCTTGATGTCGGCTACATTTTGTTTTCACATTTCAACTTCAAAAATTGCACTTAAGTCTCTGCGATTTAGCCTGGAAAGTGACGAACTCAAGTGAACATTGGAGGCCCAATTGCACATTCAAAGCCCATTTTCTTTACCCTAATTTCCATTATATAATCACCTTCTTTTCACACAAACCGGGGAGGAGGAAAAAAAGAGGAAAAAAAACCTGGCCACAACACTGTCAGAATATCAAATTCTTTCAAGAACCCTAAAACCTTGAAATCCTTATTACAAATCCCTCTCTCACTACAAACAAGCCATCACAGTTACAAACCAACACCTCACTACTTCTTCAGTAAGGGTAAGGCTGACTTGATCTCCATGATCCAAAAGGCATAAAAGCATTCATGTCACTAATTTTCCAGTGAGGGTAAGATTGATTTGATCTCCATGATCAAAAGGGTATAATCATTCATACATGCCATATTGTGCCTAAACATTAAATTTCTTCATATATTGGCTTTATTTGCATTTTATGATTTTATTTAATGTGTTCATGAGATTCAACACTGCAGATTTAGACAGGATCCCATGCAGGTTCATTAAGGAACGTTGAAGCCAAAAGCCAAAAGCCAAATGGCCAAAAGAACAACTTATGCATGACACCAATACATGGCGAGACAGACATCCTGAGAAGATTAAGGAACGTTGAGGCCAGAACACAAATGACCAACAACCAGAACACAAATGGCCATGAAACCCAATCTAATGGCCAAAGAATGCAGACCGTTCAAAAAAACCTCCTAAATGGGCCTGATACCCCCCATGGTTTGCATCAATTTTTAATTTTTAATTTGTTTTTCTTTCTTAATTCTATTAATTATTTTAATTGTTTTCTTTAATTTCATAAATTAATTTTCATAAATAAAAAAATCAGAAACAAAAATATGTTTAATTAATATCTAATTCATTATTTATTTTGTAAATAAACTTTAAACCATTAATTTAGTAAAATTAGGTTTCCAATTTTAATCTTTTCTTAAATAACTAAAATATGTAGAAATTAGGGTTTTTAGCATTTTTATCCTTTTTCTTAATAAATAATTTTTTCTTATTATCATTATTATTAATTACTACTTTATTTTGTAAATACCCATGTAATTAATTAATTAGTGTAAATTAGGTTAAACTTGAATATTTTTCATAAATAGTTAAAAACAACTTAGAACTAGGGTTTCATTTAACTTCTAATTTTAATTAGTTTTCTTTATTCTCATTAAATACCAAAAATACCAAAAATACCAAAAAAACTAAAAAACAATTTCTTTTCTTTTTATTAAATAATTTAATAGACTTTTAATTCAATTTAATTCCAAAAGGGTCCAACGCCCTCGAACGTTCTATTTTTATTTCTTTCGCACATTTATTTTTCTTTCGAATATTATGTAATTGCTCAAGCCATATAATAGTAATTAGGTCTCTTTTTACTTTCCGCATCTTTATCAAAAACGGGTCTTTGTAATTTGGCGATGTATAGACCCGCGCCTTGTAATAGCATAGGATTTATCTTTCCGCATTTAAATTTCCGCACTTTTAAATTCTAATTGCATGAAAGAATGTATGGCCTAAATTAAAAACAAGCGTAGCTCACCATGCCATGATCAAAAGATAATTGTTAAACGGAAAACAACACACAAATTCACACACCACTCTTAGGGTACGCCTCACTGTTGCCTTGCCCTCGAAACGTGGTCGTCGAGTATAGGACGTTTTAGTAAGTCCTTATGTCCATAACATGATCCAGTTGCCTCGAAACGGTTACCTCGGAATTAAAAAAGGATCAATGGCATAAGGGTAGCTTCTAAGGTGTCCTATTGTTGCTCTGGTGACCACATTGTCCCTAAACTCGAATTGACCCGAACACCTCCAACGGTGGTGCTACCTACCTCTCAATGGTGGGATGGCACTACCTTAAAGACATTTACACAGCCTAATTCCTTAGGGTAGGTAGATGACTCATGGATACTTGCTCTTTTCAAAAAAACAAACAAAAACCTTTTCACACCGACACTTTCAAAAAGCTTTTAAAACAATTTTTCAAACACTCTTGAGGACTGATACAAGAGTCGATCTGAAATCTTTAAACGAAACTTTTTCAAACTCACTCACAATTGAAAATCAAACACTTTTGAAAACACAAATGAGCAAGTATCTAAGAGCCCATGGATAACCATGGATAGAAAGGGTGCTAACACCTTCCCTTTCTATAAATCTACCTCCCGAACCGAGAAACATCTCGAAAAGGAATTTTGTTGTGCTTTTGTCCTTTCCTTGTTGGAGAAAATAAAAGACGGTGGTGACTCTTGCTTACCGTGACATTTCGCGATCCAGCGTTAAACAGTCAGTTCCAGATCCACCAATCACACATGGCATATAGCAGCGAGTCGCTTCTCGTCGATCAAATTGAGTTGATCAAGTCGGGTCTGCATCCAATCATCTTCATTCAAACCTGCGTCCTTCATAATCCTTAGAGAAGGAATCTGAACTTCCATAGGCAGGACAGCTTCCATGTCATATACCAAAGAAAATGGGGTTGCCCCAGTTGAAGTACGTGTCGTCGTACGGTATCCATGTAGAGCAAACGGTAACATCTCATGCCAGTCTTTGTAAGTGACTGTCATTTTCTGAATGATCTTCTTAATGTTTTTGTTCGCAGCTTCAACAGCACCGTTCATCTTCGGCCGATAGGGAGATGAATTGTGATGATAAATCTTGAACTGTTCGCACAATGCGGTGATCATCATGTTATTCAGATTTGTACCATTGTCTGTGATGATCCTGTCTGGAACACCATACCGGCATATGAGATTTTGCTTGATAAAGCGGGCAACCACATTCTTAGTAACAGAGGCGAAGGAAGTTGCTTCGACCCATTTGGTGAAATAGTCAATGGCAACTAGGATGAAGCGATGTCCGTTGGAAGTCGTGGGCTTGATCTCTCCAATCATGTCAATGCCCCACATTGCAAATGGCCAAGGAGCAGTCAGAACGTTGAGAGGAACCGGAGGGATATGAACTTTGTCAGCGTAGACTTGACATTTGTGGCAAGTACGGGAATGTTGATGGCAGTCAGCTTCCATGTTAGACCAGTAATAGCCTGCCCTTAGGATCTTCTTAGCCATTGTATGCCCGCTCAAGTGAGTGCCAAATGTGCCGCTGTGTATCTCAGTCATGATCAACTCTGCTTCAGTTTTGTCTACGCATCGGAGTAATACACAATCATGGCTTCGTTTGTAAAGGATGTCGTTGCTCAGGAAGAATTTGGCAGCAAATTTCCTTAAGAACTTCTTGTCATTTACGGAAGCTCCTTCGGGATAATCTCTAGTCTCGAGATACCTTTTGATTTCATGGAACCAAGGTTGTTCCACTACCTCTTCGGTATTAATCTCGTGACAATGCGCAGGTTCATCCATTCGCTCAATGGTGATTTGGGGAGCCTCGTTATCCCAGTTGAGTTTAAACATGGAGGACATTGTAGCCAGAGCATCTGCTAGCTGATTCTCTTCTCGCGGGAAATGCTCGAAGGTAATTTGCTCGAAATGAGGCAACAATGTCAGGACATGTTCTTTGTATGGAATAAGATTAGGATGCTTGGTATCCCACTCTCCTTTGATTTGACTGATAACCAAAGCCGAGTCCCCAAATACGATCAAAGATTTGATCCCCAAGTCTATAGCAGCCTTGATACCAAAGATGCAAGCTTCGTATTCAGCCATGTTGTTTGTGCAGCTGAAGCAAAGTCGGGCCGTGAAAGGTGTGTGACAGCCTTCCGGAGAAATGAGTATCGTGCTGATACTGTTTCCAAGTGCATTTGAAGCACCATCAAAGTACAGGGTCCATCGGGATCCCTTTTTGGGTCCGTCATACGGTCCGTTACCTTCAATGTTGTCCAAATTCATGATGTCCTCGTCTGGGAAGTCAAATCTCATGGGTTGATAATCTTCGATAGCTTGATGAGCCAAATGGTCAGCTAGTACACTCCCTTTTATAGCTTTTTGGGTGGTGTACTGGATGTCATACTCAGTTAGGATCATCTGCCACCTGGCTATTCTTCCAGATAAAGCGGGCTTTTCGAAGATATACTTGATAGGATCCATTTTGGAAATCAACAAGGTGGTATGAGTCAACATATACTGTCTTAGTCGGCGAGTAGCCCATACCAAAGCGCAGTAAGTTTTCTCAAGCAGTGAGTAGTGAGTCTCACAGTCGGTAAACTTTTTGCTAAGGTAATAAATAACATGCTCTTTTCGACCAGACTCGTCATGCTGGCCCAGAACACACCCCATTGAGTTATCCAAGACGGTCAGATACATGATCAATGGTCTTCCTTCGACGGGTGGCATCAGAATAAGAGATTCTAGCAAATACTCCTTGATTTTATCAAAAGCAGCTTGGCAATCATCGTTCCATTCGACTACCTGATCTTTCTTCAAGAGTTTGAAAATCGGCTCACAGGTAGAAGTCAGATGAGAGATGAATCTGGCAATATAGTTCAAGCGCCCCAAGAACCCTCTAACCTCCTTTTCAGTACGGGGAGCAGGCATTTCTTGTATTGCTTTTACTTTTGCTGGATCGACTTCAATGCCTTTGTTGCTCACAATGAATCCTAGAAGTTTACCAGACCTAACTCCAAAAGTGCACTTACTTGGATTCAGCCTGAGTTTGTATTCTTTCAACCTGGCAAACATCTTTTCTAGATGTTCAAGGTGCTCCTCCTCTGTTTGTGACCAAGCTATCATATCGTCTACATAAACTTCAATCTCATGATGTATCATATCATGAAACAAAGCTACCATGGCGCGTTGATAAGTTGCCCCTACGTTCTTCAGCCCGAACGGCATCACCTTGTAACAGAAAGTGCCCCATTGTGTGACAAAAGTTGTTTTCTCCATATCCTCGGGGGCCATTTTGATTTGATTGTAGCCCTAGAACCCATCCATGAAGGAAAACACCTTGTGCTGAGCCGTATTGTCGATCAAAATGTCAATATGAGGTAGCGGAAAATCATCTTTGGGGCTGGCCCTGTTCAAATCCCGGTAGTCCACACACATCCTGACTTTGCCATCTTTCTTGGGTACTGGCACGATGTTAGCGACCCATTGAGGATAGGACGTAACATCCAGGAAGCCAGCGTCGAATTGCTTCATCACTTCTACTTTGATCTTTTCAGACATGTCAGGCCTCATTCAGCGGACTTTTTGCTTGATCGGTGGACAATCCTCTCTTGTAGGGAGACGGTGAACCACGATGTCTGTATCTAAACCCGGCATGTATTCATAAGACCAAGCAAAGATTTCAACATACTCATTCAACAACTGTATCAGGCGTTCCTTGACACTCGGTTCCAGATTGGCACCCACTTGCACCTCCTTCCGGTCTTCCTCGGTCCCTAAGTTGACAGTTTCCAATGACTCTTCGTGCGGTAAGATGGCCCTTTCCTCTTGCTGTAGAAGTCTGGCTAGTTCCCCTGGTACTTCACAACCTTCGTCTCTTCATACTCGGCTTGATTGACCAGATCTTTAGAGTTATTGAAGGATATAGCAGAATCGTCACCCATGGAATCCGGAGTGGATGGGTACCTGCATTTGTGAGTGTGGGTGTGTGTAAGGGATAGCCATCCTTAAACAAAAAATGCAAAAGGAAAGAAAATGAACACAAGCAGTTTATCAAATGAAAAACGTCCAATGAGTCATTAAACATGGCATGTGGATATGAAAAATAATCAAAACCCTTACAAATGGACCTACATGCCCCGGGCAAGGCATGAGGTGAAAAATATAGTGTACGGATTGTTTGGAAATAAATATTACAGACCGAATAGGAAATGTTTGATAGATAAATTACTGATGAATAAAAGTGATGGGGACAAAGTCTTTTGCCTCCCAGTTGCACAATCCCCCTTTGACAGTTGGGTAGATCCACTCTTCGATGTTGCTCTCTTTGTCTTCATCCTCCAAAGCGTTGATTCCGTAGGGAGAAATTTTGACTGGCGCTCTTTCAATCTTCGAACAGCGCATAGCTTTCTGGCCCACGGTAGTGAACCCTAATCCAAATTTATCTGTCTTATGTGGAATATCAGGCAACTGCCCCCATGCTGAATTCTTCCCTTCCTTTATTGCGGCCCTTGCGTCCTCCAGAGATGCCATCCTGGCCATCTACCTCGGTACTTCAGCTGCCAACTTTGCTACTGTTATTTCAGGAAGGACTTCTTCGAAATGCTGGAAAGGCGTCTCAATGAATTCCCCTTCTACCTCCACATACCGGAAGGAATTCAAGTGGCTGATCATGTACTCCTCTTCACCATGGACGGTAATGATCTTTCCCTTGACAGGATACTTCAACATCTGATGTAAGGAGGAGGTGACTGCCCCAGCATGGTGTATCCAAGGCCTACCCAGCAAGCAAGAGTATGACGGACGAATGTCCATCACATAGAAAGTAGACTTAAACACCTCAGTGCCTATCTTGACGGGAATCTCAACCTCCCCATGGACCATTCTCTTCGAACCATCGAAAGCTCTGACAACAATATCACTCGGTTTCAACTCTAACCCTTCACAATCTAGTCGGTCCAAGGCTTTCTTAGGCATTACATTCAGCGACGAACCGGTGTCGACCAAGACATGTGCGAGAGTAGTTCCTCGGCACTCGACTGAAATGTGCAAAGCATCATTGTGGTTTCTACCTTTAGGAGTTAGGTCGGCATCAGAGAAACCTAATCCATTATCCGCAGTCAGGCTAGCCACGCAATTCTGAAATTGATCTGCAGAGGTTTCCTGGGGCACATGGGCTGCCTTCAGGAATTTTATCAGAGCTTTAGCGTGCACTTCCGAGCAAAGTAGCAGTGTCAGCATAGAGATCTTTGAGGGGGTTTGCCCCAGTTGTTCTACCACATCATAATCACTCCTTTTGATTATTTTCAAGATCTCATCCATTTCTTTCTTGGAAGTTTCCGGGATGACCAAGGGTTGAGCCCTCGTCCTGACGAGCTCATCTTGGATTCCCTTACCTTTATCAGCAGCGGTAGGAGGGACAGTACTAGGAACAACAACATCTTCAATCAATGGGGTTCTAGCGGAGAGTTTTATTGGTGCAGGGACGACTTTGTCAGCAGATGAGGGTCCAAAGACTGCTCTTGGAGGGGCAATCTCTGGAGAAAATATTCTCCCGCTCCAGGTGATTTTGCTCGTGCCTGCAATGTTTCCAATGCTGGCTTCTTCATCATCCGAACTTTCTTCAGTTACCTCGATTTGTTTAATACCAT
The DNA here is from genome assembly GCA_948472305.1 of Vicia faba. Classification (NCBI taxonomy): domain Eukaryota; kingdom Viridiplantae; phylum Streptophyta; class Magnoliopsida; order Fabales; family Fabaceae; genus Vicia; species Vicia faba. Next base: position 1,298,291,923 of record OX451738.1, read on the forward strand.
GGTAGTAGACGTCACCGCCATAGTTCCATGGTATTGACTTCTCAGAAACATAGGGGACAGGCCCTGGCATTGTTATCTTCAAAGGAACAGATTTCGTAACTGGCGTAATCTTAACAGGCTTTCTGACGGCCTTGGAAAGATTGGCGTGAATGGTTATGATTGAGACATCTTCAGTGTGAGTTGGAACAGCAGAAACTTTTTCAAACAAAATTTGTCGACTATCCATAAGGCCTTGGATGCCTTTCTTCAGTAACGGACAATCAAACGGCAGAGAGTAACAACAAAAACAGTCTTCTTTACATCCCGGGAAGATCCCGGCCCTCAACAGATTCAACTTGATGGTTAGCAACGGAGTTATCAGATCATTGACATCAGCAGCATACAAATCTTCTTCAATGGCATTGACATTTCGGCCGTGCTTCGGCATGGGAGCAGATATCACATTAGGCTTCTCCGGAGCGTCAAACTCCACCTCCTTCGCCTCTATCAGGTCTTGGATTTTATGCTTGAGTGCCCAACAATCATTGGTGTCGTGCCCAACACTGTCAGAATAGTAGGCGCATTTAGCATTAGGATGATAATGCGGAGAGGACGTATTCACATTCTTTGGTGCCTCTTTGATAGTGGCGAGATTCAACTTCAACAGATGGGGAAGCACTTGCGCTGGAGTCATATTAATGCGGGTGAACTGCCGTTGTGGCCGTTCCACCCGTTGTTGATTTGGTCTGGACTGGTTATAGCGAGGCTGCTCACTTGACGAATTTTGAAGCATTACGGCCCTTACAGTTGGCCGGCGCTCAGTCTTCCTTGCTCTTCTCTGGGAGTATACAACAGTCGTTTCCTTCTTGAAAGGTTTCTTCTCAACACTTGCAGTAACACCCTTCTGAATCTTTCCTGACTTGATGCCAGCTTCTATTCTTTCGCCTGTTAAGATCAAATCGGTAAACCCCGCGGAAGAGTTACCAATCAGATGATTGAAAACTGGCCCAGATAGGGTCCCTAGAAACATATCAACAAGTTCACGGTCGGTTAAAGGAGGCTGCACCCTGCCAGCCAAATCCCTCCATTTTTGTGCATATTCTTTGAATCCTTCGCCTGTTCCTAATGACATACCCTGAAGTTGGGTACGCGTAAGAGCAAGGTCAGAATTGTACTGATATTGTTTGTAAAAGGCGGTGGCCAAGTCTTCCCAATTTTGGACGCTGGTTCCCTCTAGCTGATAAAACCACTCCAGTTGAGCCCCAGAAAGGCTGTCTTGAAAGAAATGTATCCACAGGTTCTTATCTTCCGTATAAGGTTGAATCTTTCTCACGTAGGACCTGAGATGCATTTTTGGGCAGGACAGCCCATCATACCTCACAAAAACTGGCACTTTGAATTTTGGGGGAATCACAATCCCGGCAACCAAACCCAAGTCTTCAAAATCCAAACCCGGTACTCTCTGTAGCTCCATGGCGGCCAACCTGTCTTCTAACCCTTTATATTTATCATCAGCCGGAGGGTATTGTTGGTCAGAATAGTCTTCATCCTCTTCGACCTCCTCTTCTTCCACCTCGGACTCGGAAGGTACCGCAGCTCCACCTCCTTTACTGGTCCCTTCATCAGAAGTATGAGGAAATTCAAGCACTCTCCTGGCCTCTCCGTCAAATCTTCTCCCTAAAGTAGCCACCCCGAGTCTCTTTTTCTTCTTTTTCAATGGGTCTTTATTCCCCATCAAGGTCTTGAGATCCTCCTGACCTTTAGCCAAGGTCGTCAAGAGTTGCTGGAACTGTGCATTTTGAGCTTGCAGGTCTTTGACTGTTTGCTCGAGATCCATCCTACTGAAATAAACAGCAGACAAATAAGGAAACCTGGAGTGAGACCTGCTTATGCACATGATGAATGATATGCTTATGTATGCAATGCATTCAAGGATTTGGAACATTCAAAATTGTTGTAGACAAAAAGGAACGCACGTCATATTAATAAGAAGAAATTTGTTAGTACATAAATGCCCCATGGGCCAAATATTACAAAAACAACTTCTCAAGGCAAAAAGACGTTGCGCATCCTCTTTGGCGTAATGTAGGTGTTGAGGGCCTCTTGCTCATGGAGTCGGCGGGTAAGCTCTAGAACCTTCTTCTCACTGGCGTAGAAGCTAGCTTCAAAAGTGTTCCGTTCTTCCTTGAGCTGAATCCAACTTTTCTGCATTTCCTCCCACGATGTAGGCATGTCAGGATGTAGGATGGTGTAGGGAACCTCTCCTTCCTTGACGGGCTCTTTAATCACAGGGAGTACATGAGGATAAGGCATCATTAGACTTTGGGCTCGGGCTCGTACCCACTTGAGATAAGGCTCAAGAGGGATGGAGTTCTTGTGTCCCAGAGTCTTGCTATCAACCTTGTTGGGCCTCCCCCAAGCTCTGATGAATCTTTGGCGAAGTCCTTGCGCATCGTTGTCGAAGTCAAAAACTAGGTCAGGAATCAACATGTCATGAGGGCCATCCCTCCGTGCATATCCAAATTGCCTCAAAGCTAGGCAAGGGTTGTAGGTGATACCTCCTCTGATTCCAAGTAAAGGAACATTAGGAAACTCTCCACAACGATCGACGATGATGACATTTTCTCTGGACCGAGAACACCAATGTACATCAGAGTGAGTAAGAGTCATCAACCGTTGGGACCACCTTGAGCCTTGGTCATTTTTCAAGACAGATTGTGGAAGGTGCGAAATAAACCACCTTGCAAGGAGAGGAGTACAGCACATGAGAACACCTCTCTGTCTCATTGTTCGTGTGTAAAATGAGTGAAGGATGTCCCCAAGCAATGTTGGTATTGGATTTCTGGACAAGAAGATTTTGACGGCGTTGACATCTATCAATTGGTCAGAATTTGGGAACAAGACCAACCCATAGATAAGGAGTGCCACAATTTCTTCAAAGGCTTGTAGGTCCAATGAATTCCAACATTCTTGTGCCTTCTCAAACAAGAATTTTGCTAAGAATCCTTTGACGCCGCTTCTGGTTTCCCAATGCCCCTTGATGTCGGATGGTTGTAGATGTAATGCTCGAGCAACATCTTCCGACTTTGGTTCCTTTTCGGTACTGTTGAAGGGTAGTTGATTAAGGATAGGAATTCTCAGGAGTTGAGAAAACTCCTCCAAAGTGGGCACCAACTGGTAATCAGGGAAAGTGAAACAGTGGTGAAGGGGGTCAAAGAACTGGAATAGCACTTTCATCATGTCTTCTTCAATGTTGGTGTTGACTAAGCTGAGCAGTCTACCATGTCTTTCACCGAAGGATGAGCTTTCCGGAATTCTTGAGGTGAGCTCCTTGAGTTGAGGAGGGATTCTCACAAGGTTGACTTGGATGGTTTTTCTGCGAGGAATTTCCATGACCTACAAAACAAGAACAAAGATGAAGATCCAAACCCTTGAAATGGTTAGTGAATGCATATGATGCTTTATGATGTTTATGATGTATGCACAAACATATGTACAAGCAAATCACACCAAACCCTAGTTTCAGGCTTGCATGGGGTTTCATAGGTAAGTACCCTCTTGAGTGTAGTTGGCTTAAAAACCTGTCCTATAAATAGTAATCGGGTTCTAAGGAGCTCAATATCACTGGATTGTTTTCATTGTTCATTGTTTTGGTTTAGCCACTTAACTAGCGACCAAAATATTCCAAGAAAACAACCCTCAATGAGTGTAGTATCGAGTATCTACCAACTTCGGAATGCACCAAAGCCGGTCATCTCACTACCCCTAATAAAAGGCCAAGATGGTCAAGTAAGGTTCTAGGTCATTAGTGCTTAGTGACATCACTCAGCGGCCCCGTACTCTCCTTGATTGAACTCAAGGGTTACCGGTACTCACAAATATGTCGCACTAACATAGCTATTGCTTCGACCGTGTCGGTATACCCCGCACAGTTTCCACAACGTATTGCTATCTATGAAATGTTTCCCCAAATCTGGGTGTAGGATTGCAAACCCAAACAAGAGAGCCAAAGTATAAAGCAATCAAGACAAACAATTAATCATGCAAGAGGGTGATCTAAGCCCTAAGGTTACTCCACTTTTAAAATTCTCCCCAGCAGATTCGCCAGTTCTGTGATACGGTGGGAGAACTGACTATGGTTTTGCGTTTGTTTTCGCAAATGTTTCGGTTGAGCAAGAGTCGCCACCGACTTTTTATTTTATCCTAAGGAAAGGTTTAAAAAGCACAGCAAAAACCTTTGAGATTTTTCTTGAGTTCGGGGAGTAGATTATAGAAAGGGAAGGTATTAGCACCCTTTCTATCCATGGTTATCCATGGGCTCTTAGGTACTTGCTTAGATCAACTTGCCTTGGTTTTCAATTGTTTGAAATGGTGCTTTGTGTGTGGTTTTGAAAATGTTTTGAAAAAGATGCCTTGTCTAGGCTACCCTTGTAACAATTCTTTACTCGAATGTTTTACAAAAGGTGTTTGTCTTTTTGAAAAGATGTTTCAAGGTTTTTGAAAGTTTGTTTTGAAAGTGTGGTTTGAAAAATAGGCAAGTGTTTTTGTTTTACAAGTTGACAAGTACTTAAGAGCTATCTACCCTAAAGTTCTCAAAGATTTTTGTTATGTTTTAACCCTTTTAACAATTTTGTTCCACCATTGTATTTGGTGGACAATCTTGTGTTAGGATGTGAAAGGGACGGGCGCGGGTCATCGTTTAGACCATAATTGCAATGGTGCCAAGTATCTTTGGGCAATTTTCCTTTAAGGGACTTGATCATTTTTTAGGCAACTTTCCGAAAGCGTCATCGAGGGACTATGATCATTTGTTTGTTTTGTTTTTGCCCAAAGAGACCTAGCATGCAATATGGCCCATTATTGAAGGCAACAAGTGGAGTACCCTAGAGGGTGCAAGTGTGATATGTGTTGTCCATTTTCATGCTTGATTATCTTTAAATTAGGTCAAACTATTTTGTTCTTTTTATTTGCATACAAACCCTAATTCTAACATGGTATATTTAGAAAGTGTTAAAGTGCGAAAAGTAAAGTTCCTACACTATTACAACACAATATGGGAAGGGGGGTACAAATGTTCAAATGGGGATCTTGACAAGGAATTTAAACCTAGCTATTACATCAATTTGGAATTTATTTACAAAGTAATCAATTGTATAATTAAATGGAAATAAAATAAATATGCAAAATGTAAAAAAAGGGTTTTTATATGTATGGAAAAAGGTATTTTTTATGTCAAATAAACAAAATAAAAGAAAGTATTATTTTTGGAGCTTTTTTATGTTTAGGGCAAAACCCTAATTTTCTTAGATAAAAGTATTAATTATTTAATATATACTAATATTTATCAATTATATATGAAATAAAAATAAAAATGAAGTATATTTGTCAAAATGGTATTTTTACTATTAAATATTAATAAAAATAAAATGTATATATTTTTGTATTATTTACTAAATATTCTAATAAAAATATATATATATATATATATATATATATGTATTAATTTCTAAATATGTATTATATATATAAAAATAATAATATTTAATATTTATAAAAAAAGTATATTTTATACAAAATATTTTAAAAAAGATAAAACAAAATAAAAAATGAAAATAAAATGTGTTTATATTATTTTCTAGTATTTTAAGTAAAAAGTGTTTATTTATTTATTTATGTACAAATATCAATATAAACAAATAAATGCCTAAAAAAATCAAAAATGGTTTAAAAAATTATTTTTATGTTTTTAATATCATGAGGAAAAATAAATAAGTCAGGAATAAAAAACAAAAGTCAAAAAATCATAAAAATAAGTCAAATGGGCCTAGGGGGGTGTCAAAGTAACAAAAGGGTGTAAAAAGAAATGACAACACAAGCCCAGCCCACCAAGTCTTTCTTCAACCTCCAGACTTCTGTTTGAACAAAAAACACGCGCCTCTTTCTTCCATTGCAAGGTCCTGATTCTTTGAGTTTTAGCAAAAACTTACAACATCAAAAATGTTAAGCATCTTCTCACGAATTCACATATATAAAGAACATGATTTAACTCTAAGAAATGAGAGAGAATTTCTTCTCCCCCAATTCTTAACCTAATATTTATTCCAAGTTCAGACATCAAATTCTCTAAGCATACATAATATAAATGAAAAGTAAAGGTATGTACAGTTTCAGGGGCATGAGTAGAACACTTCTTATTCACAAACTTAGAGCTAATGATGCCTACATTGAGAGATAGAAGTTCAAGAATATACCTGTTCAGTTGAAGTTGTATATGATGATGGAGGTACTTTCAGAGCAAGGTGATGATTGGTACAGCTTCCTTGATGTCCAGGGATGCTATTCCAAGCTTTACTTTGTCTTGAAACCTTTTGAATCGAGCTATGGAACTTCAACTGCAAAACAAGAAAATGAAAATGGTGATCCTGCCTGGGAGTGTTACAGGTCGTGTTTGAGGTTTGGATTAGCTTCAAGGGATGTTATGGGATGTATTTGAGGTGGTTCTAGCAAGAGTGCATGAAAGGGATGAGAGTTGGAACTCAAACTGCAGCAAGCCCTGTTTTTGTGCAGTTCAATGGTGATTTTTTGAGTGAGAGTGTTTGGGACTTGGTTAGCTCGTGTTCTAGCTTAGGATGGATGTTTAGGAAGTGTACAAAGTATTTTCTTAAGCTCTTTTATGCTGAGATGAAAGTTGAGTTGTGATATGCTATATTTCTTACACTTTAAGCAACCAAAGGCCAAGTTGGTGTTTAGACAGGTAGAGGCCCCCATAATATGCTGCAAACCTTGGCATTGATCAGTGTGATTAGTTCCTAAACTTGTGGCAACGAGATTTGATCTGTACTTGCTGATTTGCAACTTTGACATAAAGCTTAACTTTTTAAAAATGGATATTATGCTTTATCTATAAATGGCTTAATCTTGCAAATAATGTTTGGACACACAAAATAAGACTTTGGCACAATGAGTATGCATTAAATTATTGAGTGCAAATGGGATTAGAGGCCTGTAATGTAGCATAAACCAAGCTGACTTGAAAATGGCAATGTGTATGAACATGTCTTGGTCAAGAACCAAAGTGATTTTTGCCCAACTTGCCAAATTCGATTCTCCCTAACCATGAGGTTGTTTGATGAGTTCTTGGACATTTTGGAAAGCTTGGAATGTGTACTACAATCCATCTTTGAAATGCAAATTGAAATTCCAAGTGGAAGTATGTGAAAAATGGTCTTGAAGTTAGGTAAAAACTTTGCCTAAAATAGGTCAAATTTTCACTAAGTTAAGAATGGTTTGGTACCCTTATTCCAAAAATTGTAACTTGAGATACAAGCTTCTTTTGGGAAAACTTTGTGAATCAAAGTTGTAGATTATGCAATAGGCTACAACTTTCATGTTTTGACTTTTGCTTGAATCCAAATGAATCTTGGTGAGAAAGTGGGGCAAAGTTAGGAAAAAATTAGGGTTTTTCATAACTTAGAAAAATTCCAAGTTATGAAAAATTCTCATTTCAAACCCTAATTTGCAATTCTTGATTTCTTGACGAACAAGTTTCATGATTTGGCATGTTTTGATGAAAAATGAATCTTGACACTTGATTTTGACCAAAAAGTCAAAGTTTGACTTTTCAGTATACAGTCAAAATTGATCAATTGATTGGGAAATTCAACTGTCAATCTTGTGCATTTGGGATCTTTTGAACTTGTTGAGCATGTCAAGACAATTCCATGGGGTCCTTGAGTCCATATGTGAGCTTGGTTTGCCATTGGCTAGGTCAAACAGTCAAAAATTGCCTTTGTGCAGTCAAAACCCTAAAAATGACCATTTTGCCCTTTTGGTGATCTGATCAAATTTCTTGTGGAGTTGTGATCCAAACTTGATCAAATGGTCCATATGAGTTCATAATGTTGATGTGGGTCAATTTTCATGAGATTTGACTGTCAATTGGCCACAGTTGACTTTTTCCCCAATACAGCTGATTTCTAGGTCAACTGTCCAATTGACTGGGCAAAACTTGGAATCAAGGCTTGAAACTTGATGTGGATAAACTTGGGGGTCCAATATGAAGCATGAAAGTCATCTTAGGCAATTTTGGTCAAAACATCTTTGTGCAAACACAAACCCTAATTTGGGTCAACAGTGCAAGGAGAAGTCTTGAGCAGATGAAACCCTAACTGGATCTTGAGTTCCAAAGGCTTTGTGATGAGAAATCATTGAGAAATGGGAGGGAAAATTTTGGGGTACAACAGTGATGATAAGAGGTCTTCGAATAGCTGGTGGCGCAATGTCATGCGAGAAGAGCCTGCCACTACGAGTAACTTTAGCGGGACCGGTGATGTTACTGATACCGGTACTGGTGTTGAACTCCTGCTTTACTCCAAGCACATACACATCTGCCCCATAGTGCCATGGGACAGCCTTGTCAGATTCATAGGGGAGGGGGCCCGGAACAGTAATGATAATGGGTGCAACAGACATGATTTTGACTGGCTTCCTCGGGGGAGCCTTGGTAGGATTATTGGAAATGGTGACGACAGATACTTCTGCAGTAGGAACAAAAGGAACAACGGTCTTCTTGAACAAAATTTCCTTGCTATCCATCAGGATTTGGATGCCTGACTTCAGCAACGGGCAACCAGTAGGGGAAACAACACACAGAAGGCAACCCTTGCTACAACCCGGAAATAAACCGGCTAGCAACAGGTTCCTCTTAACAGTCAATAGAGGGGTAGCAACATCATCCACAGAAACTGCATACAAGTCTTCCTCAATAGCATTTGCTCCATGCTGGGGCATAGGAGCGGTCACAACGTTGGGCCTTTCGGGCGCCTCAAACTGTATCTCCTTCGCATCAATAAGGTCCTGAACCTTATTTCTCAGGGCCCAACAATCATCAGTAGAATGCCCCGGGCTATCAGAGTGATAAGCACAGCGGGCATTTGGATTATACTTCGGAGAGGTCGTGTTCACCACCTTCGGAGCTTCTCTGACGGTTACCAGGTTGGTCGATAGCAATTGCGGCAAGATCTGCGACAAGGTCATACTCAGCCGAGTGTATTCTCTTCTGGGTCTCTCACCCCTTGGTTCGTTAGGTTGCCGAGGAGCGGAAGCGGGCTTTGCAATTACCACCGCGTTGACAGCTTGGCGGCGTTCTGGTTTATTTTGCCTTCTAGGCCCATACACAGCACTGGCTTCCTTCTTGAAAGGCTTTTTCTCAGAACTTGAGGACGCACCTTTCTGAATTTTCCCTGATTTCATACCAGCTTCTGTCATTTCCCCAGTCAGAATGAGATCTGTGAACCCTTCAGACGAATTGCCAATGAGATGATTGAAGAATGGCCCGGATAGGGTCCCCAAGAACATGTCCACAAGTTCACGGTCGGTTAATGGTGGTTGCACCCTGCCAGCCAGGTCCCTCCACTTCTGCGCATACTCTTTAAAACCTTCTCCCGATCCTAGAGACATACCCTGGAGTTGGGTACGTGTAGGAGCGAGGTCGGCATTGTACTGATACTGCTTGTAAAAAGCAGTAGCCAAGTCCTCCCAGTTGCGAACCTTGGTTCCATCCAGCTGATAGAACCATTCGAGATGAGTCCCTGAAAGACTCTCCTGGAAGAAATGGATCCACAAGTTCTTGTCCACAGTATACGGCTGAATCTTCCGCACATAAGATCTGAGATGTAGCTTAGGGCAGGACGCCCCGTCATACTTTGCGAAAGATGGTGCTTTGAACTTGTGTGGGATCACCACACCAGAAGATAAACCCAAGTCTCCGAAATCCAAGCCAGGCACTTGTTGAATTTCCATGGCGTTCAAACGGTCCTCTAACTGCTTGTACTTGTCTTCAGTTGGAGGATACTTCTCCTCATTGAAATCGGTCTCGTTGTCAGAGACCACCGGACTAGGAACCTTTCCCCCTTGGGGACTGCCTTTCCCTACAGAAGAACCGGCTTGATCAACCTCATTTTGCAGCGTGTTACCAAACCTCCGGCCCGTGTTGAACAGTACAGTTCTTTTCTTCTTCTTCTTTACCAACAGAGCCTTCAATTCCTCCTGTCCTTGGGCTAAACTCATGATCAGCTCTTGGAATTGGGCGTTTTGGGCCTGGAGGGCCTTGATGGATTGCTCAGTAGATGATTCAGGGTTCATGATGGCGAGCTGAAATAAACAGCGAAGAACATTAAGCAACCTGAAAAGAAGAGTACATGTTATGCACATGATGTATGATATGTGTTTATGCAATGCATTCAAGGGTTCGAAAGTTCAAATTTGTTGTAGACAAAAAGAACACACGTTATCATTAAGAAATAATTGTTCAGTACATCAAGGCCTCATGGGCAAACATTACAAAGTAAATCAATCCCAAAAGACACTGCGCATCCTCTTTGGATCTATGTAGATGTTGAGAGTCTTTTCCTCGTGCAGTAGGCGGGTGAGCTCCAAGGCCTTCTTCTCACTAGCATGTAGACTGGCTTCAAGAGAATTCCGTTCTTCCTTAAGCTGGATCCAGCTCTTCTGCATTTCTTCCCAGGATGTAGGCATGTCAGGATGTTGAATGGTGTAGGACACCTCTCCTTCCAAGACTGGCTCTTTGATCACAGGGAGAACATGAGGATATGGCATCACTAACTTCTGGGAGTGGGCTCGTACCCACTTGAGATAAGGCTCCAACGGGATGGAGTTCCTGTGCCCCAGTGTCTTGTTTTCTACCTTGCTGGGCATCCTCCAAGCTCTGATAAATCTCTGGCGAAGCCCTTGTGCATCATTGTCGAAGTCAAAAACTATGTCAGGAATTAACATATCATGAGGGCCGTCCCTCCGAGCATAACCAAACTGTCTCCAAGCCAGACACGAGTTGTAAGTAATACCTCCTCTGATTCCAAGTAAAGGAACATTAGGAAACTCCCCGCAACGATCAATGATAGTGACGTCTTCTCTGGACCGAGAACACTAATGTATATCAGTATGCGTAAGAGTCATTAATCGTTGTGACCATCTCAAACCCCGCTCATTCTTCAAAACTGATTGTGGAAGGTGCGAAATAAACCACCTTCCCAGGAGAGGAGTGCAGCACATAAGAACACCTCTTTTTCTCATGGTTCGAGTGTAACATGAGTGAAGGATGTCCCCAAGCAACGTAGGTATAGGATTCCTGGACATGAAGATCTTGACAGCACTGATATCTATAAGCTGATCGGGATTCGGGAACAAAACCAATCCATAGACAAGGAGGGCCACAACTTCTTCAAAGGCTTGTAGGTCAAGGGAATTCCAACATTCTTGGGCCTTCTCAAACAGAAACCTGGCCAAGAACCCTTTGATACCACTTCTAACTTCCCAATGTCCTTTGATGTCAGATGGTTGTAGGCGTAATGCTTTAGCAATCTCTTCAAGTTTGGGTTCCTTTTCCGTACCGTTGTAGGGTAGTTGACTAAGGATAGGGATCTTCAGAAGTTGGGAGAACTCTTCCAATGTAGGCACCAGTTGATAATCCAGGAAAGTAAAACAGTGGTGTAGAGGGTCGAAGAACTGGAAGAGGACCTTTATCATATCTTCCTCAATGTTGGTGTTGACCAAGCTGATGAGTCTTCCATGCCTCTCACTGAAAGAAGAGCTCTCGGGAATCCTGGATATAAGTTCCTTAAGCTGAGGAGGGATCCTTACAAGGCTGATCTGGATTGTCTTTCTGCGGATGGTTTCCATGTCCTACAAAACAAGAACAAAGATGAAGATTCGAACCCCTGAAATGGTTAGTCAATGCATATGATGTTGTATGATGTTATGATGCCATGATAAAACACACCACAAGTATTCACAAAAGCAAACATGGTAAAGCACACAAGTCACACAAGACAGCCCTTAGAGTTTAGGCCAGCATGGGGTCTGGGGTACTACCCTCTTGAAGTTGGTGGGCTCAAAACCTGTCCTATCAGAAGTAACCGGGTTCTAAGGGTCCCAATATCATTGGATTGTTTTCTGTGTTCATCGTTTCGATTTAGCCACTGAACTGGCGACCGAAATATTCCAAGAAAACAAACCTCAACTGAGTGTAGTATCGAGTATCAACCAACCTCGGACTGCACCAAAGTCAGTTATCTCACTACCCTAAAGAGGCCAAGATGGTTCAATTAAGGTGCCTAAGGTCAGTTGATGCTTCACGACACCACGCGGCGGCCCCGTACTCTCCTTGACTGGACTCAAGGGTTACCGGTACTCACCAAAGTTCCACATCAACGTAGAAGACTGCTTCAACCATGTCGGTATACCCCGCACAGTTCCCTCACAGTCTTGTTGCTACTTTCTAAGAAGGTATTCCCCAGATCCGGGTTAGGATCTATAGAACTCCCAAGACAGTACCCACAATAACAAAGCAAACAATTCAGACAATTGAAAACACAAGTGATCTTAGTCCTAAGGTACACCTCACTTTAAAGTTTCCCCAGCAGAGTCGCCAGTTCTGTGATCAGTGGATTTAGAACTGACTGTTTAACGCTGGTTCGCGAAATGTCGCGGAAGCAAGAGTCGCCACCGTCTTTTATTTTCTCCAACATGGACAGGACAAAAGCACAGCAAAATTCCTTATGAGATTGTTTCTCGGTTCGGGAGGTAGATTTATAGAAAGGGAAGGTGTTAGAACCCTTTCTATCCATGGTTATCCATCGGCTCTTAGATACTTGCTCATTGTGTTTTCAAAATGTATGCTTTTCAAGATGTGAGTGGGTTTGAAAAAAGTTTCTTTGAAAGTTTTCTGAATAACTCTTGTATCTGTCCTCAAGAGTGTTTGAAAAATTGTTTTGAAAGCTTTTTTGAAAGTGTCGGTGTGAAAAGATTTTGTTTTTGTTTTTGAATAGAGTAAGTATCTATGAGTCATCTACCTACCCTAAGGAATTAGGCTGTGCATAAGTCCTTAAGGTAATGCCATCCCACCATTGAGAGGTAGGTAGCACCACCATTGGAGGTGTTCGGGTCAATTCGAGTGTAGGGACAGTGTGGTCACTGAAGCAACAGTTAGGACACCTTAGAAGCTACCCTTATGTCCTTGATCCTTTTCTTTCATCTGAGGCAACCGTTTCGAGGCAACTATTCCGAGGCAACTGTTTCGAGGCAACTGTTTCGACGCAACCAGATCATGGACATAAGGACTTACTAAAACGTCCTATACTTGACGACCACGTTTCGAAGGCAACGGGTGAGGCGTCCCCTAGAAGTGGTGTGTGTATTCGTGTGTTATTTTCATGTCAATATTTATCTTTGATCAGGGCATTGTGAGTTATGCTTGTTTTTAATTAGCCATACATTCTTTCATGCAATTTAGAATTTAAGAGTGCGGAAATTTAAATGCAGAAAGATAAAAGCTACGCTATTACAAGGCGCGGGTCTATACATCGCCAAAATACAAAGACCCGTTTGATAAAAATGCGGAAAGTAAATAAATACCTAATTACTATTACACCCAAAAAGCAGTTACATAATATTCGAAAAGAAAATAATGCGCGAAAAGAAATTAAAATCGAATGTCCGAGGGTTTTGACCCTTTGCTTGAAATTAAATGAAATTAAAGTCTATTTAATTATTTAATAAAAAAAATTTTTTTTATGTTTTTGGTATTTATGAAATAAAGAAAATTAAAATTAAATGGAAATCCTAATTCTAGATTATTTTTAATTATTAAAGAAAATACCCAAGTTAACCTAATTTACGCTAATTAATTTATTTACATGTTTATTTACAAAAATAAATAGTAGTTAACAATAATAATAAATAATGAATAAAATGATTTAATTAAGAAAAAGATGAGAATGTCAAAAAACCTAATTCTACACATTTTTTATTTATTAAGAAAAGATTAAAGTTTAAAACCTAAATTAACTAAATTAGTTATTGAAATTTATTTACAAAAATATTTAAATGGTGAAATTAATAATAATTAAATATATTACATTTTTTTGGTTTCTGATTTTTTATGGAAAATTATTTTATGGTGAGAAAAAAAAACAATTAAAACAATTTAAAAAGAATTAGAATTGAAAAGAAAATAAAATTAAAAAAAAGAGGCAAACCAAGGGGGTATCAGGCCCAAATGGAGGTTTGTTTGAAGCAAATTTGGCCCATGAACACAAAGCCTGTTTGACCTTTCCAGCTTGAGTGCGCGTGGTTGACTGGGGTACACCCTGGAATTCGTTCAGTGGCCCTTGGATCAATCATCATGTCCACTTGACAGGCCTAAGCATGGGCGTGTATGGTAAGCCTTTGGTTGAACGCTGCATAGGAACATGTTATAACAAAAATCATGGATTAAATGGGGGGACCTGGGAATCGAACCCAGGTCCCAACGCTTAAGGGACACGTTGCCAGCCAACTGAGCTATTGCGTTTCTTTGTATACATAATGGATTGACAATATAATATATACAAAACAATGGTTAGTGGTATAAGACAAAAAATTATGCGCCAGATTTGAATCTCCCAATAGCATCAGGCCACGTCCATCTTCTTCCTTGTTTTCCCTGCAATTATAAAACAAGTAGCGGGGGTTTTAAACCCTCACTAAGCATATCCACGAAAAATAGCGAATAGAAGATGCGTTAACATAAATTGAGCGTGAGGTCATTATTCAATTCGTATGGAGCTCCTGAATTCAACTGTATAGGTCTCAAGGTCCAATTTTTCCATACAAGGAAAGCCCTATTTTGAAGCTTCTGAAACCCTAGGTTTCATCAATGGTGGATTTGGCTACAGGCAGTGTTAGTCCAATTAAACGTTACCAATCGCTTCAGAAAGATGTTAGTAACATAAATCAACAATCAAAACACATGAATGATGCGTGAAAATTAAAAATCGATTATGGACATTTTTGTGAAAAGCGCGACTCAGTTCTACCGTCTCTTGGAGTATGGAAGCTTGTTCTTGATGCCAATAGTTTCCTAGCAATGTTAGTAAGGCAATGGAAGTGTTTTGAAGCCTTGAATCGCCCTGCAAATGTGATTTCAGATTCCAAGTTTTTGATGAAAAGTTGCAACTTTGTTCTGAGTTTGTGAGCAGTTTTCCGTGTCTTGTTCAATTAGGTTAGGTTATGCATAAGTATATGAACGAAATTAGGTCAAGAAACAAGCCCATAAGTCCATGAATTGATGATTTCAATATTTGATTTTTTCCATATCTTTTTCAATCTTTTTTTTTCATGGAAACCCTTGCCAATCATGGAAAATCTTCCCTTTTTGAATGTGAAACGACTTGCCAGCTTGCCCTAGTATGATTTGCTGCACAAAAAGATTTGAAGAGCATTATTTGATATTTTTCTCATAATTAAATCTAATTAAATGAATTAATAAGAATAAAAATTCAATTAATTAATTAAAAATAAGAAAATAAATCATTTTTAGCTCAATGGGTCGTGCATAAGCTTTGGGTAATGATTCAAGAAAGAAATTGAGGCCCATTAGCAATTTTGAAGTGTTTTAGGCAAAGTTGACTTTTCAAAATTCCCAAAAATTTCCCAACTTCTCCAAGGCATATCTTGCTCAATTTTGAAGCTATGATCATGTTCTTGGACATTTTGGAAAGGTCTTGAAGTCCTCTAACCAATGCCTTTGGTCCCATGTAATTTTGATTTAACAATCTCAAGTTATGTTCTTTGACTTAAAGTGCCTTTTGGTTGACTTTTGAAAATGACCTATAATGTTGAAATTGATAACTTTTTGTGAGAGCATTTCTTGGACTTGAAGTGTGAAGATGAGTTGTAGGAAATGTCATCCTCTTAAAAATGAGCTTTGGATGGGATTTTTCTAATAAACCATGAGGAAGTTATGCCCTGGTCAATTTGCAGTTGACTTTTCAGCTGTCCCAAAATAGAAACTTTTGCATCTTGAGACTTTTTGAGCTATGCTTTGAGAAATCATGATCAAGAATTGATCAAATGATGATTGTGGCTTCAAAATAAGATGTTGACCAAAAATTTTGACTTTTGACTGTCAAATGACCATTTTGCCCCTGCAGTTGACTGTGGAGCAATTAGGGTTTTTGACTGTGCAATTTGATGTTGTGAGTCTTGAAACTTGACATATGGATGCTTTACAATGTATGTAGGCATATGGGACTTGATTGGACCCTTGGAAACCTCAATTTCTTTGCAAGAACCAAAACCCTAATTTTGACTGTGTTAGGAGGCAATTGGACTATGCAACCCTTGAGAGATTTTGAACCTTGATCTTGGCAAATCTTGAAGAATATGGGAGGGCAAATTTTGGGGTACAACACCAAGTTTCAAGCCTTGATTCAAATTTTGCCCAGTCAATTGGACAGTTGACCTAGAAATCAACTGTATTGGGGAAAAAGTCAATTGTGGCCAATTTACAGTCAAACCTCATGAAATTTGACCCACATCAACATTATGAACTCATATGAACCATTTGATCAAGCTTGGATCATAATTCCACAAGAAATTTAATCAGATCACCAAAAGGGCAAAATGGTCATTTTTAGGGTTTTAACTGTACAAAGGCAATTTTTGACTGTTTGACCTAACCAATGGCAAATCAAGCTCAATCATGGACTCAAGGACTCAATGACATTATCTTTATCCATTCAACAAGTTCAAAAGATCTCAAATGCATAGGATTGACAAATGAATTTTTCAGTCAACTGATCAAAATTTAACTGTATACTGAAAAGTCAAACTTTGACTTTTTGGTCAAAATCAAGTGTCAAGGTTCATTTTTCATCAAGACATGTCAAATTATGAAACTTGTTCATCAAGAAATCCAAAAATGCAAATTAGGGTTTAAAATGGAAAATTTTCATAACTTAGAAAATTTCTAAGTTATAAACTTTTCTTATTTTTTCCTAACTTTGTCCCATTTTTTCACCAAGATGCAAATGGATTCAAAATAAACTTATAACATGAAAGTTGTAGTCCATCGCAAAGTATACAACTTTTATTCACAAAGTTTTCTCAAAAGAAGCTTGGATCTCAAGTTATGATTTTTGAAACAAGGGTATCTAAAACTTTTAACTTAGAGAAATTTTGCCCTAGTTTAGGCAGGATTTTGACCCATCTTCTTGGCCATTTTTCACATAGTTCCATTTGGAGTTTCAAGTTGCCTTTCAAAAAATGGATTATAGTACATGTTGCAATCTTTCCAAATTGTCCAAGAACTCCTCAAACACCTTTGTGGTTAGGGAGAATCGAATTCTTGAAGTTGGCAAAAACTCACTTTGCAACCATGGCCAATACATGTTCATACCAAGTTACAAATCTAATCTAGCTAGCTTGGTTCACAATTACAGGACTATAAACCAGTTTGTACTCCATAATTTAATGCAAATCCATTGAGCCAAGGCATTGTCTTGGTCATTAGGGTATTGTACACTAGATTAAGCCTTAAATGGAAACAGTAACATTGCCATTTTTGCTTGAACTTTGCTTTATGTCAAAACAACATCCTAGAGCATTGAACCAGATCTTATGCTGCAAACAAAATCCATTAATTAGAGGGGCCAAGAGGGTTGTGTGCAGGGTGATAGGATGGCCTGTACAAGTCTATAACCTCACTTCCACTCTTTTGCTTCAAGAAGAAGAAAACTTGCAAAACACAAGGCATATCACACATCTGATAAAACCAACAAAAACAAAGTTATCAAACAAGTTTCATACATCCTAGCAAGCCAGAAGCACGAGCCCTTGACCTCTCAAAACTCCTTGTGCACAAAATCCCCATTTTCTTGCAAAATAGGGCCAGTTCTGCATTTTGCAAGCCACCATCAAATTCCATCGTGCGTTTTGTCTAAAGCTACTTCAAACACCTTCCAACCAACATACCTGAGCTATCCAGACCATCCACAAGTTTATGTAACTCCATTAACACACATTGCCATTTTTGTTTGGAAGCTTTGCAGGTTGAGTTCTGTAGCACGATTCAGGCTACTTCAAAACAAACCAAGCATTGGGAAAGCTTCAGTGGACCTCAGGCAAGCTCAAAAGAACCTCAAGCACCCTTGGAAATTGCTGTATTGTCCAGCTCAAAGTCAACTGAAATAGGTATTTCATGAACCTTTATCTCTCTATTTAGGAATAGTTAGACTTAGGTTTGTGAATGAAAGATGTTGTATTCATAGCCCTGAAACCATACATGTGCTTAGTTTTCATTTATATTAATCACGCTAGGAGAATTTCGTTCATGAACTTTCTGAAAAAACTAGGTTAAGAATTAGGGCCAGATAAATTCTCTCTGGTCTTTGAGAGTTAGCTTAAGTTTTTTATATGGTTAGATTCGTTGTTTGATGCTCTACAAGTTTCATGTTATGAGTTTTGTCAAAAAAGCAAGGAATCAGGAGATAGCATTTGATACACAGAACGCGCGTGTTTCTGAACTGAGGAAGAAGATGAAGTTGTTTCTGGGCTGGGCCTGTACAGGCTTACTTTTGGCACCCCCCCCCTCTTTTCTTTTTACACCCCCTGGTCCATTTCTTGTATATTTGTCATTTTTGCATTTTTATTTCAGTTCTGATTTTGATATTTTATTTTCTAATATAAAAAAATACTAAAAAATTATTTTCATAAAGTTTTGTATTTATTTGGTGTTTATTTTAATTATTTCTAGTATTAATACATTAAATATTTTATATTCATTTTGTTTAAATTTAAAAACAATGTAAAAAACACTTTTATTTATTATTTATTATTTTTATATACATTTGAAAATATTTTCTTGAAATATATACATTTTTTTGTAAATAATTTATTTTATTTTTATACACACTTAATATATTTAATACATATATATACATATCTTATTAAATAATTAGGACAAAAAACACAAAAATAATACATTTTTATTTTTATTAATATTTTATACTAAAAATACCTTTTTTCAATATACTTATATTTTTGTACAAATTGATACATTATTGTATATAAATAATAAATAATACTATTTATTTAAGATTAGGGTTTTTGCCCTAAAAAATAAAATAATTGAAATTGACTTTTTATTCATTTACATTTCACATTAAAAATACTTTTTACATACATAAAAACTTTTTTTGCATAATACATTTTATTTAATATTTATTTATTGTATTTATTTAAATATTGTATATTTAACATTATGTCTTACCCATTCAATATGGTTGTAATAATTTAGGATTTAATTTCTTGCAAAATAATCCCCAATTCAAATTTGTACCCCCCTCCCTATATCATGTTGTAATAGTGTAGAATTTAAATTCTCGCACCTTTAAGCTTTCAATTATGCCATGATTAGACTTAGGGTTTTGTATGCGAAAATCAAATTAACAAATAGTTTGACCTAATCAAAGATAAAAATGCATGAAAAAACAAACGCAATGCACACTTGCACTCCTAGGGTTACAATCCACTTGTTGCCTTCAAAAACGGGTCATGGTATGCATGTCAAGTACTTTGGCAAAACAAAAACAAAACAAAAGATCATAGTCCCTCGATGACGCTATCCAGGTTGCCTAAACAAAATGACCAAGTCCCTTAAGGAAATTGCCAAAAATACTTGACACCATTGCTATCATGGTCTAAACGATGACCCGCGCTTGTCCTGTTAACATCCTAACACAAGGTTGTTCACCAAATACAATGGTGAAACAACACTGTTAAAAGGGTTAAAAATATAAGAAAGATCTTTGAGTAAATAGGGTAGACAACTCTTAGTTACTTGATTAAAACTTGCAAAAACATCCTTGATATCTTCAAAATACACTTCACAACACAAATTTCAAAACCCTACTTTTAAACATTGGAAACTTTTCAAAAGACAAAAACACCTTTGTATACATTCAAACAAGAATCATTACAAAGGTTGCCACAACGATGGCCTCTTTTCAAAACATCTTTCAAAACCACACACAAAGCACCATTTCAAACAATTGAAAAGCAAAGCAAGTGATATAAGCAAGTAATTAAGAGCCCATGGATAACCATGGATAGAAAGGGTGCTAATACCTTCCCTTTCTATAATCTACTCCCCGAACCCAAGAAAACATCTCAAAGGTCTTTCCTGTACTTTTTGACCATTCCTTAGGATAAAATAAAAAGTCGGTGGCGACTCTTGCTAAACCGAAACATTTACGAACACAAACGCAAAATCCCAAGTCAGTTCTCCCACCGTATCACAGTTGTTAAACTGGAATTATGACCGATCGAGGGTAGTCAGTGATATTGAGATCCTCTAGAACCCGGTTACTATTTTTAGGACAGGTTTGAACCAACTGAACTGAAAGAGGGTAGTACCTAAACTCCTTGCCAGTCTGAAATTTAAGGGCTCTTTGTATGACTTGTGTGCCTTTACCATGTTTGCTATTTGTGGATACTTATGGTGTGTTTCCTATCATGACATCATAACATCATGACATTACATACATCTTGCACTGGACTAACCTATTTCAAAGACATGAGGGATTCATCTTTGTTCTGTTTTGTAGGTTATGGCACCCATGCGTAGAAACACCATCCGGATCAACTTTGTCCAGGTTCCCACTCTGCTTAAGGATTTGGTTGCAAAGATGCCAGATACTACCTCATTCATCAAAAGACATGGACACCTTCTTGGTTTGGTCACCTCCAAGATGGATGAACAGATGATGAGAGTCTTAGTCCAATTCTTTGATCCACTGTACCACTGCTTTACTTTTCCGGACTACCAGTTGGTCCCCACCTTGGAAAAGTTCTCTGATCTGCTGGGTATCTCTATTCTGGAGCAAACCCCATTTACAGGACGGGAGAAGATCCTTAGGCCGGAAGAGATTGCTTCAGCCCTTCACCTGACAAAGGCTGAGGTAATGTCTAATTGGGAGACTCGTAGTGGAGCAAAGGGCTTTTTGACTAAATTCTTGGTTGGTAAAGCTAATTATTTCTGGGACAATCTGGACTTCCAGGCATTTGAAGACATTTTGGCTCTTCTGATATATGGTTTGGTGTTGTTTCCTAACTCTGATTCCTTTGTTGACGTGAATGCGGTAAAAATCTTCATCTCCGGTAATCCTGTGCCCACTCTCTTGGGTGACATTCTTCATTCTCTTTATGCCCGTACTGCTCAGAGGCGGGGAACCCTTATGTGTTGTGCTCCGTTGTTATCAAGGTGGTTTATTTCTCACCTCCCCAAATCAGTCTTGAAGAACAAGGAAGGCATGGGTTGGGCCTATAGGATTATGTCTCTCTCTCATAATGACATCATTTGGACTATCAAGGGTATGGATGAGGTGGCTATTATTGATCGTTGTGGGGAGTACCACAATGTTCCACTGATAGGCACCAATGGAGGAATCACTTATAATCCGTGCTTGGCCTTACGTCAGTTTGGGCGAGCTAGAAGAGAAGGACCTCATGAGTTGCTAATGCCTAGTATTGTCTTTGATTTCCAAGGAGATAGTGACGAGTAACGCCGCAGATTTATAAGAGCTTGGGATAGGGTACACAGGTATGACCCACACGAGCTGGGTGCGAAGACTTCTCTACCAATGGAACCATACCTCTGATGGGTTCTCATACGTGCCCAAAAGCTGGGAATTTCGTACAAAGCCGTCTTGCCTATAACTTTTGAAGTTGCTGATGAGGAAGGGGTTCCTCCTACCATCCTACACCCTTACATGCCTACTGACATTGGGACATTGAAGAGGTCCTGGATGCAGCTGAGAGAAGAACGGGATACTTATCGAGAAAAGTATCACGAGCAAGAGCAGAAGATCCAGAAGTTGACAAAGCAGCTGGAGAACAAGCGGATCCTCAATGACTATGTTCGCACCGACAAGAAGCGACCACAGGAGCGTTGATATCTTTTGATCATTTCTAGTTTTGATTTATCTTTTAGTATTTCCTTTTTGTAACGCCTTAAAGGCATCTGTTGAACAATTGAATTCCAAGTTTATCTAATAAAAGTGTGTTTCATTTTTTGTTTACAAATTTGAATCCCTAAAAGTCTTTGAAAGCATGTCATACGCATTTCATTCCATGCACCTCATAACAGGTACCCTTACAGGTTTTTCTCATCTTCTTCGTTGTTTATTTCAGCATCATGTCTTCTGAGCCATCAACTGAACAAGCAATCAAGGCTCTACAGGCTCAAAACGCCCAGTTCCAAGAATTGTTCATGAATCTGGCTAAGGGTCAGCAAGATCTGAAGGCCCTTATCTTGAAAGAGAAGAAGAAGAAGAATAAGAAGAAGACAGTCCTATTCAATATGGGTCGCAGGTTCGGAAACAATTTGCGAGAAGAGGTTTATTTGACCCCCTCATCTAGAGGGAAAGATAATCAGGAAGAAAGGAGGGCTCTTAGCCCTGTGGTTTCAGACAACGAGACGGATTTTGATGAAGACCAGTATCCTCCGGCCGAGGATAAATACAAACAACTGGAAGATCGTTTGAATGCGATGGAAGTTCAGAAAGTGCCTGGCCTGGACTTTGGAGACTTAGGTCTGTCATCTGGGGTGGTAATTCCCCACAAGTTCAAATCACCAGCCTTTGCTAAATACGACGGAGTTTCTTGTCCGAAACTGCACATCCGTTCGTATGTTAGGAAGATTCAGCCGTACACCGCTGACAAGAATCTCTGGATCCACTTCTTTCAAGACAGTCTCTCAGGGACTCAACTTGAATGGTTTTACCAGTTAGAAGGAGCTAGTATCCGTAGTTGGGAGGACTTGGCTGCTGCTTTCTACAAGCAATACCAATACAATGCCGACCTTGCTCCCACGCGTACCCAACTCTAGGGTATGTCAATGGGTGCGGGCGAAGGTTTCAAAGATTATGCTCAGAAGTGGAGGGACCTCGTTGGAAGAGTACAACCACCCTTGGCTGATAGGGAACTAGTGGATATGTTCCTGGGGACCTTGTCGGGTCCGTATTTCAACCATCTGATTGGAAGTTCGTCATCTGGGTTTACAGAGCTGATTATGACTGGGGAAAGGATTGAAGCCGGTATCAAATCCGGTAAAATACAGAAGGGTGCTTCATCAAGCACCGAGAAGAAACCCTTTAAGAAGGAATCCAGTGTTGTTTACAGTTCAAAGAGCCATAATAGACCTGAACATCGTCAAGTTGTTAATGCGGTTGTTATATCGAGACCTGTTGTTGCTCCTCAGCGCAACAATCAGCTAAGGGCCGAGAGGCCGCGAAGACAATTCACTCAGCTCAACATGACTTTATCCCAAATTCTGCCACAGTTATTAAAGACCTATCTAGTGATTCCAAGGGAGGCCTCGAAGAATCCAAATACAACATCACTGAAGTACAACCCTAATGCCCGTTGTGCCTTTCACTCTGATAGCCCGAGGCATGATACAGATGATTGTTGGGTTTTGAAGAATAAGGTACAATACCTGATTGATGCTAAGGAGATCAAGTTCGGAGCACCAGAAAAGCCTAAATAAGATGCATGGGTGAATGCTATCGGGGATGACGATGATGAAGAGTTTGATATTGACAGCTGGATATACCCAACTGCCGATGGTGGATTAAGCAACTGGACAGCGAAGGATTATATGCATGTTTCAGTTATCACCCAGTAATGAGACTTTTATTTTGAATTTGTAACAGACAATTTTTAAACTTTATGGCCCGGTGTCTTACCCGGGGCACCGTGGCTTCATTTGTGAGGGCTTTATGTGTGTCATCTACATATATCATTAATAAAAGCATTGGACGTTTCTTGCATTTCAAATTTTGCACTCCTTGTTTTTCTTTTATTATATATTGCAAAATAGCTATTTTACACACACTCACACATACAGGTCAACATCCACTCTGGATCTCACTGGTAACGACTCTGCTACTGCCAGTTATGACTTCGAAAGTCCGATCAACTTAGTCGAAGATGAAGGTGAAGATGATTGCAAAGTGCCTGGTGAACTTGCTAGACTGTTACTTCAGGAAGAGAGGGTTATTCAGCCGCATGAAGAGCCCGTGGAAACGGTAAATCTGGGTACAGAGGTAGACAAGAAAGAGGTCAAGATCGGTGCAAATCTGGAAGCTAGTGTTAAGCAACGGTTGATTCAGATACTGCGTGACTATGCTGAGATCTTTGCCTGGTCTTATGAAGATATGCCTGGGTTGGATACCGACATTGTGGTTCACCGATTGCCTACCAAGGAAGACTTTCCTCCAGTGAAACAGAAATTTCTCTGAATGCGCCCCGAGATGTCGGAGAAAATTAAGGCTGAAGTTATGAAACAGTTTGACGCCGGTTTTATAGCAGTTACTTCTTACCCGCAGTGGGTTGCCAATGTGGTTCCAGTACCGAAGAAGGATGGTAAGGTTCAAATGTTTGTTGACTATAGGGATCTGAACAGGGCAAGCCCCAAGGATGATTTCCCTCTACCTCATATCGACGTTCTAGTTGATAACATCGCACAGCATAAGGTCTTCTCCTTTATGGATGGTTTCTCCAGTTACAATCAGATTAAAATGGCTCCCGAAGACATGGAGAAGACGAATTTTGTTACTCAATGGGGTACCTTTTTCTACAAGGTCATGCCTTTTGGATTGAAGAATGCTGGGGCAACGTATCAGCACGCCATGGTCGCCTTGTTCCACGACATGATCCATCATGAGATTGAGGTATACGTCGACGACATGATTGCAAGATCTCAAACTGAGGAAGAACATCTTGACCATCTTCAGAAGCTATTTGATAGGTTGAAGTTGTACCAGCTGAGGTTAAACCCGAACAAGTGCACCTTCGGGGTAAGATCTGGTAAACTGCTGGGTTTCGTCGTAAGTGATAAAGGTATTCAGGTGGATCCTGCAAAGGTGAAGGCTATACAGGAAATGCCATCTCCCAAAACAGAAAAAGAAGTCAGAGGCTTTTTGGGACATTTTAACTACATTGCCCGATTCATCTCACACCTGACTGCTACTTGTGAGCCAATCTTCAAGCTACTGAAGAAAGATCAAGTGGTAATATGGAACGATGAATATCAGGCCGCTTTCGAAAGAATTAAAGAGTATCTCCAAGAACCTCCTATTCTGATGCCTCCAGTTGAAGGGAGACCTTTGATCTTATACTTGACAGTACTCAACAATTCAATGGGGTGTGTGCTGGGGCAGCATGACGAGTCTGGCCGAAAAGAGCATGCTATTTATTACCTTAGCAAAAAGTTTACCGACTGCGAGACCCAATACTCGTTACTCGAGAAAACTTGATGCGCTTTGGCATGGGCTGCTCGTCGGCTAAGACAGTATATGCTGACTCACACTACTCTTTTGATATCAAAAATGGATCCAATCAAGTATATCTTTGAAAATCCTGCCTTATCCGGAAGAATAGCAAGATGGCAGATGATCTTGACTGAGTATGACATCCAGTATACGACCTAAAAGGCAATCAAGGGAAGTGTGTTGGTAGATCATCTGGCACATCAGGCAGTGGATGATTACCAGTCTATGAACTTTGAATTTCTGAATGAGAATATCATGTTGGTAACTGACTGTGAGGCACCTGGACCGGATGAAGGACCTGAGGAAGGATCCTGATGGTCCATGTACTTTGATGAAGCTTCGAACACTTTGGGTAATGGCATTGGCGCCGTGATCATATCTCCTGAAGGCTCTCATACTTCGTTTACCGCTCAACTATGTTTCAACTGCACCAACAACATGGCAGAATATGAAGCGTGCATCATGGGTCTTCGAGCAGCAATTGACCTAAGGATTAAGTTCTTAAGTGTTTTCGGAGATTCCGCTCTCGTGATCAGCCAGATCAAAGGTGAGTGGGATACGAAACACCCTAATCTTATTCCTTACAAGGAGTATGTATTGACTTTGCTTCCACATTTCGAAGAGATAACCTTTAAACACTTCCCTAGAGAGGAGAATCAGTTAGCAGACGCTCTAGATACGATGTTTT
This sequence comes from Vicia faba, assembly GCA_948472305.1. Taxonomy (NCBI): domain Eukaryota; kingdom Viridiplantae; phylum Streptophyta; class Magnoliopsida; order Fabales; family Fabaceae; genus Vicia; species Vicia faba. The sequence goes on from OX451738.1 coordinate 1,298,317,762, forward strand.
TTATGTTCAAAGTTAATTGGGACAACGAAGCTCCCCGGATTATCATTGAAAGGTTAGACGAACTTGCACATTGCTGTGACATTGAGACTGAAGGGGCAGCAGATAAACCCTGGTTTCATGAGGTGAAAAGATATCTTGAAGCTCAGGAGTACCCCGAGGGTGCATCTGTTAATGACAAGAAGTTTCTGAGGAGGTTCGCAGCAAAGTTCTTCATCAGCAATGGCATTATTTACAAGCGTAACCATGATTCAACCTTACTGCGATGTGTGGATAAGAATGAAGCAGAAAGGATCATGGCAGAGTTACATGAAGGTACTTTCGGAACTCATTCCAGTGGACATACCATGGAAAAGAAAATCCTTCGGGCAGGATATTATTGGTCCACAATGGAAGCCGACTGTTATCAGCATTCTCGGACCTGTCACAAGTGCCAAGTCTATGCTGATAAGGTGCACATACCTCCAGTACCTCTGAACGTCTTGACGGCTCCTTGGCCTTTTGCAATGTGGGGCATTGACATGATCGGCGAGATCAGACCTACGTCATCCAACGGGCATCGTTTCATCCTGGTAGCTATTAATTACTTTACGAAGTGGGTTGAAGCAACTTCCTTTGCTACCGTAACTAAGAATGTCGTGGCACGGTTCATTCGGCACAACCTGATCTGTCGGTATGGTGTACCAGAGAGGATCATTACGGACAATGGTACAAATCTGAACAACAAGATAATCACCGAACTCTGCAAGCAATTCAAGATACAGCATCATAACTCTTCTCCATACCGGCCAAAGATGAATGGGGTTGTAGAAGCGGCTAATAAGAACATTAAGAAGATTGTGCAGAAGATGACGGTGACATACAAAGACTGGCACGAGATGTTACCATTTTCTCTTCATGGGTACCGTACCTCAGCGCGGACGTCAACGGGGGTAACACCGTATTCCTTGGTATATGGCATGGAAGCAGTCTTGCCCATTGAAGTTCAGATACCCTCTCTTCGGATCATGAAGGATGCAGGTTTGAGCAAAGATGACTGGATTCAGACCCGGCTTGATCAGTTGAACCTAATCGATGAAAAGAGACTTACTACTATTTGTCATGGTCAGACGTATCAAAAGCAGATGATCAAGGCATTTAACAAGAAAGTCAGACGACAAGAGTATCAAGTTGGGGATCTGGTAATCAAGCATATTATCTTACCTCAAGGTGATCCTAGGGGCAAATGGACCCCTACTTACGAAGGGCCATTTGTGGTTAAGAACATTTTCTCAGGAGGAGCTATGATTCTAACCACCATGGATGGTGACGACCTTCCTCACCCCGTCAATGTAGACATAGTGAAAAAATACTACGCATAATCAAAGACCCGCTAGGTTGATAGGCTTAGGCAAAAATAAGGGCTTCCCAGCGAACCAAAAGGGTTCGGGCAAAAGCAAGGGATGAAAATGAAAGATCTGTACACCCGGCAAGTCGAAAACCTGAAAAGGCGGCTTGGGCAAAAAAGGGTATCCCGGTGGACTGAAAACCCGAAAGAGAGGTCCAGGCAAAAGTTAGGGATCAAAGCGTAACACTATGTCTCAATGGATCACCTTACAACCAGACTTCGGTAACGACTATCAAGCTCGAACGGCACTAATCAATTTGATCTACCTTCAATCAAGTAGCAAAGTGATGAGATGCTCGAGGACATAAAGGCAATAGCAGAGTTGGAACCCAATGGGATTATTCACATAGTTGTTTTGTTTAGTTTTTCACAAATTGTGTAAATTCTATTATTCGGCGGCGTTCTCTTACTAGGACGTCAGCTCTCGTACAAAAACGCCTATTTACAGGCCAAACTTCAAAATCAATACAATTCATTTTTCAGACAAATTTCAAACTGTTTTTCCCTTCTTCTGTTTTGTTTTGCAAAGAACGTCCCATGTTCATTTTTTATATATGCATTTGACATTAATTGTTGCTCATAAATATTTACATGTAAAACAAAAGACGATTACTGGTAATGTCATAAACAGGGGAAATAAAAAGTGTCCAAACTGTACAGTCGCTCTGTCCACCGGGTACCAGGTAGATTCAGCTGAAGAATATGGTTGAGGTATGTTCACTCCCCGCAGAGTAAGACAGTAATGATAGCTCTCCCCAGCTGAGACTTGCAACTGTGAATGAATCAGTAATATTCTCCCCAAGCAGAGTTTATCTACCATCAACACTAAAAAGGATTAATATCCCCGGCAATCTTAATATTCCCCAACGAAGTATAAGAATATTCCCCGGCAGAATACAAGATATCCCCAATGGAATTAAAATTTTCCCAGCGCAATCTGAAAAAAGCTTCCCCGGTGGAGTTGAAGAATCATCCCCAGTAGACTCTGGAAGTTCGTCCCCGGCGGAGTATAAAAATAAATATCCCCAGCCGAGTTCAAAGGAAGATTGTCCCCAGCAAAGCTCAAAGGATTATCCCCATTAGAGTCTAAAAGGCTATCCCCAGTGAAGTTGCAACTGAAAGATTATCCCCAGCGGAGTTCTTTCCTTTCACAAACAGAAATTCAATCCCCAACAAGATTCAATATCACCAGCAACGGTAATTCGTCCCCAGCGGAATTTATTGGTGGAATCCTCAGCAGAGCATCTCTTCCCCACAAAGTAATATCCTCATCAGTTTTATGCCCCAACGGAATTATACTCTCCTGCAGGTTTGTTCTCGCAATCACCTTAGTTCGCCATCCCCAGCGGAAACGAAGAATTCAACTCTATTCTCCAGCAGCTATCCGGGATTTATTTTCCCCAGCTAGAAACATTACATTTCCATACACCATGATACATGCATATACGCATCATACAACACAATCTCATTTATTTTGAGAACATCATTGCTTGATCCATATCATGCATTGCATATAACTGACCTTTACCTTTCAGGAATGATGCAGTTAAGTTCTCAGCTATGTCGAAGACCTGACCGGTTCTTAAATCTCAACTGAATTATTCTCGGTTGAATTACAGATAAAGTTCTCAATCTCGACAATTTTCCTCCGTCGAAGTGTGGACGAGTTCTAAAATCTCAACAAAATTATCCTCCGTTGAAGACCAAACAATCTTAGATCTTGATGAAGATGCTTACCTCAGTCGAAGACCTGATCGGCTCTTAAATCTCAACTGAATTATTCTCGGTTGAATTACAGATAAGGTTCTCAATCTCAACAATTTTCCTCCGTCAAAGTGTGGACGATTTCTAAAATCTCAACAGAATTATCCTCCGTTGAAGACCAGACAGTCATAGATCTTGATGAAGATGTTTCCCTCAGTCGAAGACCTGACCGACTCTTAAATCTCAACTAAATTATTCTCGGTTGAATTACAGATAAGGTTCTCAATCTCGACAATTTTCCTCCGTCGAAGTGTGGACGAGTTCTAAAATCTCAACAGAATTATCCTCCGTTGAAGACCAGATAGTCCTAGATCTTGATGAAGATGTTTCCCTCAGTCAAAGACCTTACCGGTTCTTAAATCTCAACTGAATTATCCTCGGTTGAATTACAGATAAGGTTCTCAATCTCGACAATTTTCCTCCATCGAAGTGTGGACGAGTTCTAAAATCTCAACAGAATTATCCTACGTTGAAGACCAGACAGTCCTAGATCTTGACGAAGATGTTTACCTCAGTCGAAGACCTGACCAGTTCTTAAATCTGAACTGAATTATTCTCGGTTGAATTACAGATAAGGTTCTCAATCTCGACAATTTTCCTCCGTCAAAGTGTGGACGAGTTCTAAAATCTCAACAGAATTATCCTCCGTTGAAGACCAGACAGTCCTAGATCTTGATGAAGATGTTTCCCTCAGTCGAAGACCTGATCGGCTCTTAAATCTCAACTGAATTATTCTCGGTTGAATTACAGATAAGGTTCTCAATCTCGATAATTTTCCTCCGTCGAAGTGTGGACGAGTTCTTAAATCTCAACAGAATTATTCTCCATTGAAGTAAACAAACAGTCCTAGATCTTGATGAAGATGTTTCCATCATTCGAAGACCTGACCAACTCTTAAATCTCAATTGAATTGTTCTCGGTTGAATTATAGATAAGGTTCTAAATCTCGGCAATTTTCCTCAGTCGAAGTACTGACCGATTCTTAAATCTCAACTGAATTAGTCTCGATTGAATTACAGATAAGGTTCTAAATCTCGACAGATTTCCCCCAGTTGAATTACGGACAAGTCCTTAAAACCCAGCAGAGATGTTCTCTCAGTTGGAGTACAGGCAAGTTCCTAAATCTCAACAAAGATCAGACTTCCCCAGCGGAATCTTCCACAATAATAGGTATACAAGCTCTCGCTAAGGAATCTATTATGCGATCGACACTCCTGCAGATGGCGTCTTTAAGCCCATCCTCCCACCAACAACCTCCAAATGGCATCCGTAAGCCCATTCCCGACATCACAAGGCTGATACCACTTCATGCGAGTGCAAATTTCTGGGCACTCTAGTGTTCAATCATCTTCCACCTTCGGATCACAAAAGGCATAAAAGTCAATCTACATCCTCAGGTTTAAGAATATTTAACAGGGGAAACTGTTATACCCCAAAATTTGCCCTCTCATATTCCTCAAAACATTGCAAGAAAAATCTCCAAGTGGCTCAAGATTGCTCAAGAGTTGGACAATCAAGTTATCTCCTAAGGCAGTCAACCCCAAATTAGGGTTTCACATTGCATCAAGATTCTTGATTCCAAATGACCTCAAGTTCTCCCCAATGTCATAATATGTTATCAATATCATCCATGCCAAATTTCAAGCCTTGCAGAGGAAGTTTGCTCAGTCAATTTCTCAAGGGTCCAAAAATCGATTGTGCTAGGGCAAAAGTCAACTGTGACCTATATACAGTCAAACTTCAAGATTTTTTGTCAACATTCTCATTTTGAAGGATATTTAATCATTTGATCAAGGGTTGATCATGATTCATCAAGGATTACTCAAAATTCATCAAGACTCAAAAGTTGCTAAATTAGGGTTTTGCAGGAAAAGTCAACTCAACTTTGATCAATCATAAATTTCTCATACTTTATGAGAAATGACCCATACAAAGCTCATTTTTAAGAGGATGCAATTTCCTATGATCCATATTCATACCCAAAGATCAAAAAATGCACTCACAAGAAGTTATATATTTGGACATTATATGTCATTTTTGAAAGTCAACAAAAACACATTTTTTGCCAAAGCTTATAACTTGAGCATGAAATATCAAAATGAGATGAGACCAAAAGTTTTGGTTAGAGGACATCTCAGGGTTTATAAAAAGTCCAAGAATACCTCCAAAAGTTCAAAATTGAAGAAGTTATGCATTGTTGAAGTTGGGCATTTTTGCAAAATTGCCAAAAGTCAACTATCCCCAAAACTTCAAATTTTGTCAAATGGGACCATTCTTTTCCACTTGATTTGAGCTTGCATCATTGTCCACGTGTCCTAGCTTCATCCATGAGCCCACATTCTATTTTTATTATTTAATTTGATTTTTTATTGAATTTATTCATTTTTAATCAATTTAAATCATATAAAATCCAAACTTTGATTACCTAAGATCTTTTTGGTTGTTTCAAGTCTTAATTATCATCATGATCAGCATCAAATTCGTATCTCACCATACCATGTGAAAAAAGATTGAAAATTGGCAATTTTGGAAGGTTTAGTAATGGTGAATCAAATCAAATATGCAAGCCATGATGGGAGAAGATTTGGACCATAATTGTTACCCTAACACAATATGCAGTACATAAGGAAGCTAAACAAATCGAGACAAGGGTTGGAGGCTGCAGAAAGAGGAAATACCATAGTTGCAAAATTCACTAAAAAGTGTGAAATCAAAATCATACTTAGAGGCATTTTCAGAAGCGGAGACCGGTCCCAATCGATTCCTGGGTGATCACACAACCTTCCTGGATCAAAAGCACGCGTCCTCAGGCCTTCAAAAGCGTTCTAAGTATCACGATACCAAGCTTTGTTCTTGAAATCGCAACTCATTATTTTGGCATCCTTTAAACAAACTAATGGCATATTTGTAATCACCAGATCATTTCTAAGCCTTTTGCATTATTTGATTTCATTTATATACTCTGTGGCGCAAATCACCATTGTTAGGGTTTTGCATCTTGGTTTAGGGCTTTTCATTTCAGATAAAATTAGCATTAATATTGGCTATAGGCGTGACTGGAAGAGGAAGACGAACTCAACTCTGGGTTCAGAATGCATTTCCATGGCGCCTATAGGATTTTAGATAGGCTTGACTTATAGCTACAGACTGTTGTTCGTTGGTATAGGCCTGTTTTGTTTTAGCCACGGTTCAACAAAGAAGATGAAGATGCGGCGCCTACCCATTGCACCATTCAAATCGCGCGCGTTATTTTTTGTCTTTTCTGGCTATGGACTTGTTTTAATATATTATATTTTATTCATATATCACTAACAATGAAAACCAAGCAGTGCAGTGGCAAGGGAAGCAACCAATCACGTTCAGGACATGGGTTCGAATCCCAGGTCCTCCACTTCTTTGATAATTTTGCTTTTCAGGTAATCAAGTGCACATCCAAGCATATGGCATACCATGCGTCCTCATCTATCCAACAGCCAGATGGCCTGAAGGCCAAATCTGATGGCCAAGCGCTGAAGGTCTACGTGGATCCCAGTCAACACATGCATATGGAATCAAAAAAAGTCAAACAAGGACAGATCCAAATGGGCCTCAGGATTACTATTCTGACCTCCAAAATCAGGCCCAAACCCCCTTACTCTCTCCAATTTATTTTTTTGTTTTATTTAATTATTTTATTATATTTTATTTAATTACTAACCAACCAAAAATTTCTTTTTCTTTATAAAATAAAATCACCAAAAATATTTTTTATCAAATCAAATTTTTATTTTTATTTTTATTAATAAATACTAATTAAATTAATTTAGGTTCTTAATTAGAATAACTTTAACATTTTTGTAAATAATTAAAATTAACTAGACTTAATTAGGTTTTATTAATTCAATTAATTTTTATTTCTTTCTTAAAATACCAAAAACCCAAAAATATTTATTAATTAACTTATTTAATTTAATTTAGTAATTAACTTAGATTAATTTCTTTCTTAAAATAAAAATAACAAAAATCTTTTCTTTAACAAAAAGGGTCAAAACCCTAGAACTTTGCGCTTGATTTAATTTCTCGCACGCGATTTATTCATTTTTATCATATTAATGTACTTGCTCCCAGGTTGTAATAGATTAATAGGACCTTATTTATTTTTTACCGCTTTATTTACTTTTAAAGGGTTTGTCTTTGGCGATGTAAATACCCGACGCCTTGTAATTTAAATTCCACACTTTTAATTCCACAAATTATAACTGTTAGATGTTTGATAATAGGTATGCATGACAAGACTGAATATTTTAACCTAAAATCAACTTAGATTACCATTAACATGTACAAAGATAAAAATAACTGAAAAAAACACACTCGCACATGCGCACTCTTAGGGTACACCCCGCTTGGTTGCCTTTGTACACGGTCATTGAGTATAGGTTATTTTAGAGGTCGCCCTCTTGTCTAAAAGATCATAGTCGCCTCGAAATGGTTGCCTCGAATATTGTTGCCTCAAAACAAATGATCTAAGACATTAGGGTTACCTCTAGGGCGTCCTAACATTGCTTTAGTGACCGTATGACCCTCATTCAAATTGACCCTCAAACTCCAATGACGGTGCTACCTACTCATCAATAGTGGGATAGCATTGTCTAAAGGAAATTAGCATAGAACGATTCCTTTTTTAAGTAGGTAGATAGTTCTTAGATACTTGCTCTTTCAAAACAAAACTCTTCACACTTACACTTTTCGAACAAAGTTTTCAAAAACACTCCATACGCTCTTGAGGACAGAAGCAAGAGTTAAATCGAAGTTTCAAACAAAAACTTTTTCAAACCCACAAACACAAAGAAAAACAATTTTGAAAACAATTGAGCAAGTACCTAAGAGCCCGTGGATAACCATGGATAGAAAGGGTGCTAACACCTTCCCTTTCTATAATCTACCCCCCGAACCCGAGAAACATCTCGAAAAAGGAATTTTTCTATGCTTTTTTACTTTCCTTGTTGGATAAAATAAAAGTCGGTGGCGACTCTTGCTTACCGCGACATTTTGCAAAAACAAACGCAAAACGTAAACCAGCGTTCCAAAAACAGTCAGTTCTTCCCACCGCATCACACAAGGAAAGTTGGACAATGCAGCATACAAAAGCAAGCAATGCAGCATACAAAGCAAACCAAACAGCATTGCAACTAAACCAAACAGCATTGCAACAAAACTAAAACATTGCAACAACGTTGCAGCAAGTTACAAAGCAACTGAAACATGTTGTTTAAACATTGCAACAAGGCAAACCAAGGCAGCACAAACAATGCCGCAGGAAAGTACATAGCAGGCCAAAAGTACAAATGCAGCAGAATAGCAGGCAAAAGTAAAATGTAAGAGGTAAACCAAATCACAAGTTAAAGGCTTGTCACAGCTTTTCATCATCTTCCAGGATTTTAGGCAAAACTTTTCAGAAAATAAGAAAAAGCAAAAAAAGTGCTTTGTCATTGAGAGAGAAAGAGAGAAAAGATATCACCTTTTTGAGATTGTACAGTTTGGCAGAAAATCTATCACAAGTTGCAAAACAAAAAGCAAAAGGATATAACAGCACAAAGTCAGAAGAGAGAGGGGTGTGTGTCAAAACTGCAACAAATATCAAAACTGTTAACAAGTTTTCAAAACACCCAGCCAAGCCTGAAGCTGCCAAACTCCAAAAACCAGTTAACAGTTTCAAACCCTCAACAATCAAAAACCTGTTAGCAGAATCAAGTAACAGACCAAACTACCAAATCACCAAAAAAACCTGCAATTCCCAAACATTCAATGCCTAACCAAGTTTTCAAATAGCAACAAACAACAAAAACTTGCAGAACCACAACCTACATAGCACCCAAACCATCAAGCTAAGTTCCAAAAAATTGCATAACAGTTTTCAAACAAACTGTAACAAAAATTGCATAACAGGTTTAAGAAACAGGCCAAAATTCCCAACCTGTTATCAAAGAATCCAAAACATGTAATACTTTCAAACCTTCCTAACATTCCAAACTGCAACAATCAAAAACCCTCAACTGTGAAACCAAATATAGCATACCAAAAACTACCAGCAAAACAGGGTTTCAGAACTACAATCAACCAAACCAAGTTTCAAAAACAAATCCAAACCAACAAAGTTTCAGAATCATCATCATTGTCAATCATTCATCAACAAAACCAACAAATCAAGGTCAGAAGAGTTTTTTTAAACAAATCTTCAACAAAAAGCAACAAATCATCATCAAAGTTTCAGAGAAGCAATAACAATCAAAAGTTTCAGAAACCATCATCAACATTCAAATTCAAGAGAGATGAAGGAGTTTCAGAAGCTAATCATCATCAACATTCAAGTTCAATAGAGAGGAAAGAGGTAACAATGTTTCAGCAACAGTCATCATAAAAAAAAACAACAAATTATAACAAAATCTCAGAAGGTATCATCATCATTCAAGGTTTAAGAAAAGAAGAGAAGTCACCAAAGCTTGTGCCTCTCTGTCATCATCTCTTCCCTTCACTCCTCCGGCCACCAAGGAAGCACCGTCACCTCCCTCAAGCCTCACCATTCTCTTTCATCACAAAGAAAATCCCGCAGGTATGCTTCTCAAACCCTTTGCTGCATCTCAGGCACATAGTACAATAGATTAAAAACGAAACTGAACAGGGCATGCGAATCGAACGAAACTGTAAAATCAAACAAGCTTGAACACTGAAAAAATGCTAAATCAAAGAGACGAATCATACCGTTTAAACAAAGCCATGGATCGTTAGGAAGAGTTTAGAGAGTGAGAGACAGTGCTCCGACGGCTTAGGGGAGGGGGAGATCGGAACCATAGAGTGGGAGAGATGAAGAGGGAAAACGAAGAGTACGGTGCTGCTGTGAGTACAAGGAACAAACCCTAATTGTTCCACAAACCCTAATCAGTTGTTACAACTTGTGAACTGGTCCATTTCTGGCCCCAAATCAAAGCCCACACGATTTTCTAGTGCACCCCACCTTTATTCTGATTTTTTTCTCTTCTCTTATTTTTGTTTTGGGCCCAACATAAATCTTAAGCCCATTTTCAAATTATTTTAATTTTCTTCTTTCTTTAACAAATTCATAAAATTTAATACCTTTTTTATCAATCATTGAAATTAATTTTCTTCTTTTAATTTATCTTTATTAATTTGTTACATTTAAGAAAATACCAAAAAATAGTTTAGTTAAATTTCTTTTTCTTAATTTATCTTTTTTATTTTGTTAAAAAAAATATACTAACAATTATTTCTAAAACTTCATTTTTTTTTGTAAAATAAATTGGATTTTTTTAATTAGTTTTATTTAAATCATTTTCTTTTTTATTATTACACATAATGAAAATACTAATCATTTTATTTTTATTTTTCTTGCGCATAATGAAAATACTAAAAAAACAAAACTTTTAAATTGATTTAATTAGTTTACTTCCTTTAAGTTTTTTTTTTATTATTTAATAAAAAAAATACATACAAAGAATAATAATAATAATTCTTAATTTTTTAGAATAGAGTTTATTTATCTCTTTTTAATAAATATATGCATTTCATAATATTATTGATTTCTTCATTTGTTATAACTTTGTATTGAATTGCGACAATTCGATTTGGTTGCAATACTTGATATTTGGACTTTACTATTCTTATGAGATTCATCCCCATTTGTAATAATTGTACCCCCATCCCCGAATACTTTTGTAATAACTTAGACTTTTAATTCTCGCACTTTATGCTTTCAAATATGCCATGTTAGAGACTAGGGTTTGTATGCAAAAAATCCAAAATCAAAACAAATAGCTTGACTAATACAAAGACAAAAGGCATAAAATTGACAACACAATGCACACATGCATCCCTAGGGTTTCATCCACTTGTTGCCTTTAAAATTGGCCATGGTATGCATGCTAAGTGTCTTGGCAAAACAAAAACAAAACAAAAGATCATAGTCCCTCGATGACGCTATCTTGGTTGCCTATACAAAAATGATCTAGTCCCTCAAAAATTGCTAAAGATACTTGGCACAATTGCTATCATGGTCAATACGATGACCCGCGCCTGTCCCGTTTAACATTCTAATACAAGGTTGCTTACCAAATGCAATGGTAAAACAACACTGTCAAAAGGGTTAAAAATGTGTAGGGAAGATCTTTGAGTAAAATAGGGTAGATATCTCTTAGTTACTTGATCAAAGCTTGCAAAAACATCCTTGTTATTTTCAAACACACCTCACAACACAATTTCAAAACATTTCCCAAAACAAACTTTCAAACATTGAAAATATCTTTTCAAAAGACAATACACCTTTGTATATACAAAGGTTACCACAATGATGGCCTCTTTTCAAAACATTTTCAAAACCACACACAAAGCACCATTTCAAACAATTGAAAAGCAAAAGCAAGTGATCTAAACAAGTAACTAAGAGCCCATGGATAACCATGGATGAAAAGGGTGCTAGCACCTTCCCTTTTCATAATCTACCCCCCGAACCCAAGAAAACATCTCAAAGGTCTTTCCTGTGCTTTTTGACCTTTCCTTTGGATAAAATAAATAGTCTATGGCGACTCTTGCTAAACCGAAACATTTGCGAACACAAACGCAAAACCTCAAGTCAGTTCTCTCACTGTATCACACACAAGTATATATGTACAAACAAATCACACAAGTTCCTAGTTTAGGCTTGCATGGGGTTTCATAGGTAAGTACCCTTGTTGTACCCCAAAATTTTCCCTCTCATATTTCTCCAAACATTGCAAGAAAAATCTCCAAGTGGCTCAAGATTGCTCAAGAGTTGGACAGTCAAGCTATCTTTTAAGACAGTCAACCCCAAATTAGGTTTTTGTGTTGCATCAAGATCTTTGAATCCAAATGACCTCAAGTGCTCCCCAATGTCCTAATATGTTCTCAAAGTCATCCATGTCAAATTTCAAGCCTTGCAGAAGAAGTTTGCTCAGTCAATTGCTCAAAGGGTCCAAAAATCGACTGTGCTCGGGCAAAAGTAAACAGTGACCTACAAATAGTCAAACTTCAAGTTTTTTTGTCAACATTCTCATTTTGAAGTATATTTCATCATTTTATCAAGGGTTGATCATGATTCATCAAGGATTGCTCAAAATTCATCAAGACTCAAAAGTTGCTAAATTAGGGTTTTGTAGGAAAAGTCAACTCAACCTTGACCAAGCATAACTTTCTCATACTTTATGATAAATGACCCATCCAAATATCATTTTTAAGAGGATGCAATTTCATACAATCCATATTCATACCCCAAGATCAAAGAATCAACTCACAAGAAGTTATAAATTTGGACATTATAGGTCATTTTTGAAAGTCAACAAAAACATCTTTTTTTCTAAAGCTTATAACTTGAGCATGGAATATCAAAATGAGATTAGACCAAAAGGTTTGGTTAGATAACATCTCAAGCTTTCTAAAAAGTCCAAGAACACTTCCAAAAGTTCAAAATTGAAGAAGTTATGTATTGTAGAAGTTGGGCGTTTTTGCAAAATTGCCAAAAGTCAACTATCCCCAAAACTTCAAATTTTGTCAAATGGGCTCATTCTTTTCCACTTTATTTGAGCTTGCATCATTGTCCACGTGTCCTAGCTTTAGCCATGAGTCCATATCTTATTTTTATTATTTAATTTGATTTTTAATTGAATTTATTCATTTTAAATCAAATAAAATCAAATAAAATCATATAAAATCTAAAGTATTTATAACTCATGATTTTTTGGTTGCTTTAGGCTTTGAATGCAGCTATTATGTGAATCAAATTCGCATCAAGTGCATTGGTTACAAGAAGATATGATTTAGGCCAAATTTGAAAGGTTGTAATGGTGGAATCAAATCCAATTCATGATCATTAATGTGGATAGATTTGTACCAAGTTTCTTACCCAAATGCAATATACATTACATAAGGAAGGCAAAGGCACGAAAATAGTGGTTGGAGGCTGCAAGAAGAGGCAGAACAAAAGTTTGAAAAAGTGGTAAAAAGCTTGAATTCGAGATCATAACAAGAGGCATTTTCATAAGCCAAAAGCTATCCCAATCACTTCCTGGGTGTTCACTAAACCTTCCTGGATCAAGAGCAAGCGTTCTCACAAAGCACTATAAGTATCACGAAAATCACCTTGGTTCTTGAATTCGTGATTCATTATTATTGCATCATTTGAACAGATTGCTTGCATATTCGTAACCCTCATGACATTTGTAAACTTTTTGCATTATTCAATTTGGTTTATAGGCATTGTAACCCCAAAACACCATAGCTAGGGTTGCGTGTTTATTTTTAGGGCTTTCTTTTTCAGGAAAAATCAGGACTCAAGAAGGACATAATGTTAATCAGGAAGCCAAGACGAACTCAGCCATGTTTTTGGAATTGATTTATGTGGCCTAGGGAAGATTTTAGAGCAAGCTTGCGTATTTAGCTGCGGATCCAAATCCGTAGGTAATATTTGCAGGATTTGGAGGTAGAAGACGACGAGTTATCGTTCTCCCATTGGCCAATTCAAATTAATTTTCGCGTATTTTTATTTTCTGGCATATAATTTGTTTTGTTTATATTATAATTTCTTTGTATTTTACTAACAATAGAATCAAAGCAGTGTAGTGGCAAGCGTGCAAGCATATCACTTTCAGGACTTGGGTTCGAATCCCAGGTCCCCCACTTTCTTTGTTATTTTCATTCTTCAGGTAATTACATGCATATACAAGCGCGCAGAACACCATACGCCTTCACATATCCAGTTGCCAGATGGCCCAAGGCCAAATCTGATGGGCAATAATTGATGGTTCACCATAGACAAAGTCCATGCACGCCTACTGGATCTCAAAAGTCAAACAGGGCCAATGCAAATGGGCATCAGGATTGCTATTCAGACCTCCAAAAACAGGCCCATACCTCTTTTCTCTTATATATTTACTTTTTTTGTTTTATTTATTTGTTTTATTATATTTTATCTAATTAACTAACCAATCAAAAATTTTCTTTTTTATAAAATAAAATCACAAAATATTTTCTTTATTTAATCAAATTTTAATTTTAATTTTTATTAATAAACACTAATTAAATTAATTTAGAATTTTAATTAGAAATAACTTTAATATATTTTTGTAAATAATTAAAATTGACTTAGACTTAATTAGGTTTTTACTAACATTGATTATTTTATTTTTCTTTCTTAAAATAACAAAAACCCAAAAATATTTATTTTTATTAATTAATTAACTTATTTAATTTAGTAATTAATTTAGATTTATTTCTTTCTTAAAATAAAAAAACCCACAAAATATTTTCTTTATCAAATTAAATTCTAACTTTTACTTTTGTTAATAAACATTAATTAATTGATTTAGAATTTTAATTAGAATAACTTTCACATTTTTGTAAATAATTAAAATTAAATTAGACTTAATTAGGTTGTTACTAACATTAATTAATTTTTATTTCTTTCTCAAAATACCAAAAATCCAAAAATAACTTTTCTCATTTAATTAATTAATTTATTTAATTCAATTTAGTAATTAACGTAGAATTTATTTCTCTCTTAAATAAAAACAACAAAAAAATCATTTCTTTAACAAAAAAAGGGTCAAAACCCTATAACTTTGCACTCGATTCAATTTTCCGCTCGCGATTTATTTATTTTATTCAATAATGTACTTGCCTCCGGTTTGAAATAGCTTAATAGGACTTTTATTTATTTTTTATCGCTTTATTTACTTTTAAAGGGTTTGTCTTTGGCGATGTAAATACCCGACGCCTTGTAATTTAAATTCCGCATTTTATTTTCCGCAAATTATAACTGTTAGATGTTTGATAATAGGAATGCATGACAAGACTGAATGTTTTAACCTAAAATCAACTTAGATCACCATTAACATGTACAAAGACAAAATTAACTGAAAATGACACACTCGCACATGCGCACTCTTAGGGTACACCCCACTTGGTTGCCTTCGTACACGGTCATTGAGTATAGGTCACTTTAGAGGTCACCCTCTTGTCCAAAGATCATAGTCGCCTCGAAACGGTTACCTCGGATATTGTTGCCTCAAAACAAATGATCTAAGACATTAAGGTTACCGCTAAGGCGTCCTAACATTGCTTTGGTGACCGTAACTCCCTAATTCGAATTGACCCTCAAACTCCAACGATGACGCTACCTACTCATCAATAGTGGGATAACATTGTCTAAAGGAAGATAGCATAGAACGATTCCTTTTTCAAGTAGGTAGATGGTTCTTAGATACTTGCTCTTTTAAAAAACAAAAACTTTTCACACTTACACTTTTCGAACAGTTTTCAAAAACACTTCATACGCTCTTGAGGACAGAAGCAAGAGTTATCGAAGTTTTTCAAACAAAAACTTTTTCAAACCCACAAGCACAAAGAAAACAATTTTTGAAAACAATATGAGCAAGTACCTAAGAGCCCATGGAAAACCATGGATAGAAAGGGTGCTAATACCTTCCCTTTCTATAATCTACCCCCCGAACCCGAGAAATATCTCGAAAAAGGAATTTTTCTGTGCTTTTTTCCTTTCCTTGTTGGATGAAATAAAAGTCGGTGGTGACTCTTGCTTACCGCGACATTTTGCGAAAACAAACGCAAAACGCAAACCAGTATTCCAAAAAACAGTCAGTTCTTTCCCACCGTATCACAACCCTCTTGAAGTTTAGTTGGCTCAACCTGTCTTAGAAATAGTAACCGGGTTCTAAGGAGCTCAATATCATTGGATTGTTTCCTTGTTCATTGTTTCAATTCAGCCTCTTTACTGGCGACCGAAATATTCCAAGGAACCAACCCTCAATGAGTATAGTATCGAGTATCTACCAACTTCGGACTGCACCAAAGCCGGTCATCTCACTATATCCTAAAAGGCCAAGTTGGTCAAGTAAAGGTTCTAAAAGTCCATTAGTGCTTCATGATATCACTCAGCGGCCCCGTATTCTCTTTGATTGACTCAAAGGCTACCGGTACCCACAAATATGTCGCACTAATATAGCTATTTCTTAGACCAAGTCGGTATACCCCGCACAGTTTCCACAACATATTACTATTTACCTATGAATGTTTCCCAAATCCGGGTAGAGGATTCAAACCCAAACAATAGAACCAAAGTGTAAAGCAAACAAGTCAAGCAAGATAAGCATGTAAAGGTGATCTAAAACCCTAAGGTAACCCCATTTTTAGGATAACTCCCCAGCAGAGTTGCCAGTTCTGTGATGCGGTGGGAGAACTGACTTGATGTTTTACGTTTGTGTTTGCAAATGTTGCGGTTAGCAAGAGTCACCACCGACTTTTATTTTATCCAAAAAGGAAAGGTAAAAAAGCACATGAAAGACCTTTGAGATTATTTTTTGGGTTCGGGGGGTAGATTATGAAAAGGGAAGGTGCTATCACCCTTTTCATCCATGGTTTTCCATGGGCTCTTAGTTGCTTGTTTAGATCACTTGCTTTTGCTTTGAAATTGTTTGAAATGGTGCTTTGTGTGGTTTTGAAAGTATTTTGAAAAGAGGCCATCATTTAGGCAATCTTTGTAATGATTCTCGTTCGTGAGAATGTATACAAAGATGTTTGTCTTTTGAAAAATGTTTCAATGTTTTGAAAGTTGTTTGGAAATGTTTTGAAAATGTGTGTGTGTGTGTGTTTGTTTGAAAATAGCAAGGATTATTTGCAAATTGATCAAGTAACTAGAAGCATTCTACCTACTCAAAAGTCTTTCTTGTACATTTTTATTCCTTTGACATTTGTTGATTTACCATTGATTTGGTAAACAACCTTATCTTTGGATGTTAAACGGGATGGGCGTGGGTCATCGTATGACCATGATAGCAATATTGCCAAGTATCTTAGCAAGTTTTGAGGGACCAAGATCATTTTGTTTAGGCAACCTTGTCTAGCGTCATCGAGGGACTATGATCTTTTGTTTTGTTTTGTTTTGCCAAGATACCTTGCATGCATACCATGGCCATTTAAATTAGGCAACCAAGTGGATGAAACCCTAGGGGTGCTTGTGTGCAATGTGTTATCATTTTACATGCATTTGTCTTGTATTAGGTCATGTCTATTTGTTTGATTTTGTCCTATCATACAAACCCTAATTTTACTAAACATGTATAATGTGATAAATTGCGTAAAGTAAATCTAAGCTATTACAACAATATTATGGGAGGGTGGATACAAGTTTTGAATGGGGATATTTGCACAAAATAAAACCCTAAAAATTATTACAACCCAATTGAGTTATTGTACCATAATTAAATAAATATACAGTATTTAAATATGTAATAAAATGTATGGATGCAAAATGTTTTATAATTGTTTTATGTATGATAAAAATGATTTATTAAACCCTAGAAAAAGAGAAAAAATAATATGGTTATTTTTGAAAAGGGGAAACCCTGGTTTTTGATTTAAAGGAAAATATTGTTTTCTAATATTATTTTTGTCCATTTTTTATACAAATAAATATTAAATAATATTATTAACAAATATTAAAAATTAAAATATGTATGGAAATAATATTTTATGTATATGAATAATAAAAATAAAAATGTATGATATTTTTGAATATATTTACAATTTATTTAAGAAAATCAAGTTCTATTTATTTGAATAATCAATATTTTATGCAAAAAATAAGATAAAAAATAAAATAAAATGCAAAAAATTAAGAAAATATTTTTGGGATTTTTTAATATTCAGAAAAAAAAATAAATGCAAGTCAAAAATATAAAATATGCAAGAAAAATGCAAAAATATAAGAAAATAGGTCAGGGGTGCAAATAGGAATATGGGGGGTGTGAAAAATAAAACAAGCAGGCCCAAGGCGCGCTCAGGCCTAGACCATCATCTTCATCCCTGTCCTTGGCTTCCTGCGCGCATTGAGTTTGAATCTGTAACTTGCTATAGCTTGCATAAAATCAAAAACCCATAACATAAAAAGTGTAGCTCGTAAACTCACGATTCCAGTGATATAAAGTTTGTGACCTAACACCCAAAGATCAAGGAGAATTTTATCACCCCTAATTCCTGACCTAAATTTTTCATGACTTTAAGCTTCAAATTCTCACTACTCAGTTAATATAAATAACAACTATGCATATGTACAGCTTCAGCAAGTTAAGGACTACATTTTTGCTTCACAAATCGTGACCTAAGGATGCCTAAATAAGGAGATAGAGATTTGAAAAATACCTTGTTCAGCTGAGTTTGGATATGGAAATGTAGGGACTTTGAGTAAGGCCTGAGGATCGTGTGAGCTTCCTTGAAGTTCCCTCAACCTTTTCCAATGCTTAGCTGGTCTTGAGGATGCTTGAAACTCCTTGTAGAAGTCAACCTGCAACCTTCACAAATGAAAATGGTGATGGATGAAACAGGGCACACAGTTGCAGTGCAATGGCTTGGATAGTTTGGATGTGGTATATGGAAGATGTTTGAAGTATTGAAACAAGAAACGCACGAGCAAAATATGATTTGGCTTGATTTTTGCAGAAGCTGCCTTGTTTGAACAGAAAAATATGGTTTTGGTGTTTGAGAGTGTTTGGGATGTTAGTCAATAGTGTATTGGCTTGTGACAAGTTTTTGAAGTTGTTTAGAATGAAGCCAAGTCCACTCTTTAACAGATGTGCCAGTTCTGATCCCTTTTGCCAATTTGCTTGCATTTAAAGAAAAGTTGAAATGACTTATGCCAAAGGCCTGTACAGGCTTGCTTGCTAGCTGAATAGAGTTGGTACAAGTTGCTTGTTATCTTTGGAAAATGCCTGCATCCAAGGAACAAGTCCAAGGCTCAAGGCTGATAAAGTTGAAAAAGCTAGCTTTATGAAAATGGCAATGTACACTTTTGGCCATTTATGGAATTGTTTCTTGTATAATGCTCCAAAGGTGAAAAAAAGGCTTTAACCATTGAGTTAGGATTAAATTATGGAGTGTAGAAGGAGTTGGGACCTGTAATACAAGGTACAGTCATGCTAGGATCTGATTTGCAACTTTGAGCAATGTGAAAATGGCTTGCACAAAAGTGACAAAATGCCATTTTCTCTTCTTCGATTCTCCCTAACCACAAATTATCTTGGAGAGTTCTTGGACATTTTGGAAATCTTGTAACATGCTCTACAATCCATATTTGAAATGCATTTTGAGATACCTCTTGTAACTAGGTTAAAAATGTCCATGAAGTTGGGTCAAAAACCTGCCTAAACTAGGGCAAAATTTCACTAAGTCCTTTAGTTCATGGACCCCTATTCACAAATTCATAACTTGAGATCCAAGCATCTTTTGGGAAAACTTTATGAATCAAAGTTGTAGATTTCATGGAGGAATACAACTTTCATGTTGGAAGTTTTCTTTGAATCCAATTGCATCATGGTGAAAAAGTTGTGGAAAGTTGGGAAAAAATAAGAAATTTTCCATACTTAGAAAAATTCTAAGTTATGAAAATTTTCAAATTAAAACCCTAATTTGCAATTTTAGGTTTCTTGGTCAACAAGTTTCATATTTTGACATATCTTGATGAATTATGACCTTTGGCACTTGATTTTGACCAAAAAGTCAAAGTTTGACTTTTCAGGGCACAGTTGACTTTTGATCAGTTGACTGCAAAATTCATCTGTCAATCCTATGCATTTGAGATCTTTTGAACTATGTGATTAGGTCAATATGATTCCATTGAGTCCTTTAGATCATTCTTGAACCCAATTGGCCATTGGTTAGGTTAAAAATCAGAAATTGCCCTTCCTCAATCAAAACCCTAATTTTGACCATTTTGCCCTTTTGATGATCTGATCAAATTTCTTGAAGAGTTGTGATTAAAACTTGATCAAATGGTACATATGAGCCTATAATGTTGTTGTGGATCAAAAATTATGAAGTTTGACTGTAAATTGGCTATGGTTGACTTTTTCCCCAATACAGTTGATTTTTAGGTCAATTGTCCAATTGACTGGTCAAAAATGTGATTCAAGGCTTGAAACTTGGTATGAGCAATCTTAGGGGTCCAAGATGGTGTATGAAAGTCACATTAAGCATTTATGGTCCAAAAATCCTTGGGCAAACTCAAACCCTAATTTCAGGCTATCAGTGCAAGGTGAGGTCTTGAGCTGAGCAAACCTTAATCTTGTCTTGAGTCCAAAGAGTCTTGTGAGGAAAATCTTGATAAATGAGAGGGAAAATTTTGGGGTACAACATATCCCAAACTTATCTGCCTTGAACGGGATGTCAGAGAGTTGACCCTACATCTCATTGTTTCCTTCTTCTACCACCGCACGGGCATCCTTAAGAGAAACCATCTTGGGAATAACTTTATCGGCTTTTAGAGTGTCAGAGGAGATTTTGGTGGTGGCCACAACTTCAAATGTCTGGAAATAAGTCTCTATGAATTCACCATCCATTTCTACGTACTTGAAAGAATTGAGATGGCTTACCATAAATTCTTCTTCACCGTAAACAGTGACAACCTTCCCTTGAACTGGATATTTTAACTTCTGGTGGAGAGTAGAAGTGACCGCACCTGCCCCATGGATCCATGGGCGTCCAAGAAAACAAGAATATGCAGGCCGTATATCCATTATGTAGAATGTGGAGTTGAAAATATGTGAACCAACCTTAATTGGGAGATCCACCTCTCCATGAACCATCCTTTTCGACCCATCGAATGCCCTCACAACAATAACACTTGGCTTTAAAACCAAACCTTCACAGTCTAACCGATCTAAAGTGCCTTTAGGTAACACGTTTAAAGATTAGCTGGTATCCACCAAAACATGTGCCAGAGTAGTCCCCTTACATTCAACAGAAACATGCAAGGCTTTATTGTGATTCTTTCCCATGGGAGTTAAATCTGCGTCGGAGAACCCCAAACCATTGTCAGCTATCAGACTTGCTACGCAATTCTCAAACTGGTCGATTGTGGTTTCCTGAGGCACATGAGCCTTTTTCAAGAACTTAATCAAAGCTTGTGCATGGGCGTCGGAACATAGCAATAGAGACAACATTGATATTTTAGAAGGGGTTTGTCCCTACTGCTCTACTATTTTGAAGTCACTTTTCTTGATGATTTTTAGAATCTTCTTCATCTCCTGAGTGGATGGTTCTTCCATAACAGTCTTTCTAGCAAGTGTTTCTTCCCTGGCAGGCTCACTTTCTTTCTCTTTCCCTCTAGTACTGGCACCAGCATTTCCGTTGGTTATGTGGATTGGAACTGCGGTAGTGGTTGGTGGTGAGATATCAGGGGAAAAGACTCTTCCTATTCTTGTGACTTTACTAGAACCAGTAATATTGGTAACACCTGCTTCATTACCATCAATCCAAGAATCTTGCTTTACCCCATGGTAATAAACCTCGGCACCATAATTCCATAGAACCGCTTTATCAGAGGTGTATGGAACGGGTCCGACAGCACTGATTATGAGAGGAGCAATGATTGGTTCGTTTGAAATCCTGATAGGACCTTTGGACGAGATCCTAAGAGGTTTGTTTGAAATTGTTATGATGGCCAAATCTTCAGCTTTGTCGACTGAATTTTTGATAGCGGGATTCTTTTCGAATAGAATTTCACGGCTATCCATTAGGAGTTGTATACATTTCCTCAGTTTTCACACCCATCAGATTGTCTCATACAGCCCACAGTCTTTTTCACAGTCAGGGAAAGTCCCAGCTTTCAACAGATTGCTCTTGATTACATTCAATGGAGTAGTTAACCCTTTGATAGAGGCAATGAAAGTTGTATCTTTGACGGTATTAACACCTTTGTCGTGCTTCAGCATTGGAGTGGTAATTACATTTGGCGTTGGAGGAGGATCAAATTCAATAGTCTTGTTGTCAACACTGATCAGTCTCATGCACGGGGCTATTTGAATGATAAGCATATTTTGCATTTAGATTATATCTCGGTGACAAGGTGTCAGGGTTGGCAAGAGGATCCCGTAATGTCACTAAATTGGTCCTGAGCAGATGCTGAAGGGCTTGAGATAATGACATGCCTAACCTTGTGAACTGTCTTCTTGGAGCTTCAACCCGTTGATGATTGGTAGATGGTCTTTGACTAGCAGTCGGATTGGAGATTCGGACAACATTGATAGACGGATGATTATTCATTTTGGTATGGGACTTTGCTCTATACATAACATTAACTTCTTTCTTTGCAGCAAAAGGTTTCTTGACAGGATTGGGAGTGGAAGTAGATGCCACAGAGATCTTTCCACTCTTAATGCCACTTTCTACTCTCTCACCGGTTAGGATTAATTCAATGAAATCAGAAGAAGAGCAGCCAGCCAACAGATTAAAGAAAGGACCAGATAATATGCTCATGAGCATGTCAATGTGTTCCCTACCAGTCAAGGGAGGTTGGACCCTATTTGCAAGGTCTCTCCACTTCTGCACATACTCCTTAAATCCTTCATCCTTCCCCATGGTCATACCTTGCAATTGAACCCTCGTCGGTGCCAAGTCGTTTTTGTACTGATATTGATGGTAGAAGGCAGTATCTAGAACCTCCCAAGTATTGATGCGAGAGCCATCCAACTGATAAAACCATTCAAGTTGTGTTCCAGCCAGACTCTCTTGGAAAAAGTGAATCCAGAGTTTTTATCAGCAGTGCGCGGTTGTATCTTGCGCACATAGGACTTCAAATGGAGCTTTGGGCAAGAAACCCCATCGTATTTTGTGAAGGTTGGTATTTTGAACTTGTGGGAAATTACTACCCCATAGATTAAGCCCAAATCGTCAAAATTCAAACCGGGAATAGCTTGGATTTCAACTGCTTTCAATCTGTCTTCTAGTTACTTGTATTTGATATCTGCGGGTGGATATTATTCATTGAAATAATCATCATCAGATTCTTGGTCATTGATACAGTCGGCCTGAGTACTCTTGACTTCACCAATTTGGTTCTCGTCCTCTTCAGATGAATCTTCCTCTATTGGAATTTGACAGATTGTCTCTTTGAACCTTTTACCCATGTTGAGTAGAGCTTTCTTCTTTGGCTTCTTTTTAGTGGCCAACAAGGCCATCATATCCTGCTGCCCCTTGGCCAGGGCGAGTAAAGCTTCCTGAAATTGAGAGTTCTGGGCTTGAAGTTCTGTCACGGTTTTCTCTAGATCCATCTTGCTTGCTGGAATAAACAGCGGAGAGATAAGGAAACATGTTATGTGGACACCTGTCATGTCATGATACATGAACATGCAATATGCAAATGATTTCAAGGATTTAAAGAATTTAACTTTGTATAGACAAAGAGTGAACAAATGTTAACTTGCATTAAATAATCCTTGATTTGAATACAAACATGCCTCTTGGGCTTACAACAACAGAAATAAGCATAAAGTAAACTCCTAAGACAGAAAAGTTGTGCGCATCTTCTTTGGCGCAATGTAGGTGTTTAAGCTCCTTTCTTCATGAAGTTCCCTTGTAAGCTCCAATATCTTTGTCTCGCTTTCATAGAACTTGGCTTCGAAGGTGTCTCGTTCTCCTTTTAACTGAATCCAAGCATTTTTCAAATCTTCAAGAGAAGTAGGCATATCAGGATAGAGGATCGTATGTGGAATGTCTCCCTCGACTACTGGCTCCATGATAATAGGTAAGACGGATTCATAAGGCATCTTGAGACTTTGAGCGCGGGCCCTCACCCATTTAAGATAAGGCTCCAAAGGAATGGAATTCTTATACCCTAATGTCTTGCTGTCAATTTTGTTAACCATACCCCAAGCTCGTATAAATCTTTGGCGGTAACCTTGGGTGTTGCTTTCGTAGTCAAATGCAATTCTTTGGATAAGTACCTCATGAGGGCCATCTCTTCTAGCATATCCAAATTGTCGCAAAGCTAAACAAGGGTTGTAAGTAATGCCTCCACTAATGCCAAGTAGAGGGACATTAGGGAATTCCCCGCAGCGATCAATGATGGTAATGTCTTCTAAGGAGCGATAATACCAATGGATATCAGCATGCGAAAGTGACATCAATCTTTTAGACCATCTCATTCCTTGTTCATTTTTCACCACGGATCGAGGTAGGTGCAAAATAAACCACCTAGCCAACAGAGGAGTGCAACACATCAAAGTCCCCTTTTTCTTCAAAGTGTGAGAGTTAAGAGAATGCAATATGTCTCCAAGCAATGTAGGCATCGGATTACGAGACATGAAAACCTTAATCGCATTCACATCTATAAATTGGTCAGGATTTGGAAATAGTACCAATCCATAGATGAGAAGAGCCAGAATTTCCTCAAAAGGCTTGTAGATCCAAAATATCCCAACACTCTTGAGCCTTCTCCAATAAAAACTTTGCTAGTAACCCTTTAACACCACTCCTTGTTACCCAATTTGCTACTGTGTCAGATGGTTGCAAATGTAGAGCTCGAGCAATTTCCTCAGGTTTAGGGTCTCTTTCAATACCGTTGAAAGGGAACTGATTAAGAATGGGGATCCCTATGAGTTGAGAAAATTCCTCCAAAGTGGGCACAAGTTGGTAATCAGGGAAAGTGAAGCAATGATGTAAAGGGTCGAAGAATTGGACAAGCACTTTTATCATATCTTCTTCAATACTTGAGGTAACCAAACTAAGGAGTCGGCCATGTCTTTTGGTGAACGGGGAATCTTCAGGGACCCTTGATACTAAATCCTTGAGTTGTGGAGGTACCCTTACAAGACTGACTTGGATAGTGCTCCTACGAGCGGAGGCCATGTCCTAAAAAACAGAACAAAGATAAATCCAAAAATCCTTGAAATGGTTAGTGATGTTTATAATGTTTATGATGTTCATGATATTTATGATGTTTATGTACAAGTGCATATATAAAGTAAACAAGTCCTCGGTTTGGGCTTGCATGGGGTTTTCAGGTAAGTACCCTCTTGAAGTTTTAGTTGGCTCAACCTGTCCTAGTTAAAAGTAACTGGGTTCTAAAGGATCTCAATATCACTGATCTTCCCCCCAAGTTTCGTTCGATAAGCGATTGACTCACAACCAAACAAAACTCAAGAGTCAAACCTCAATGAGTATAGCATCGAGTATCAACCAACTTCGGACTGCACCAAAGCCGGTCATCTCGCTACGTTCTAATGGCCAAGTTGGTCAAGTAAGGTTCTAAGGTCAGTTGATGCTTTATGACACCACGCGGCGGCCACGTACTCTCCTTGACTGACTCAAGGGTTACCGTTACCAACCAAAGTGCCACATCAACGTAGCTACTGCTTCAATCGTGTCGGTATACCCAGCACAGTTCCCTCACAGTTTATTGCTACTTACCTAAAATGTATCCCCCAAATCCGGGTGTAGGATTTAAAACAATAACCCAAACAAGGAACCAAAATATAAAGCAAGAAAATCAAACAATATAAGCAAATAAATATGATATATCCCTAAGGTAACCCCACTTTTAAAACTTTCCCCAACAGAGTCGTCAGTTCTGTGGTACGGTGGGAGAACTGACTTGGGGTTTTGCGTTTGTGTTCGCAAAATGTTGCAGTTTAGCAAGAGTCGCCACCGACTTTTCTTTTATCCAATAAGGAAAGGTGAAAAAGCACAGGAAAGACCTTTCGAGATGTTTTCTTGAGTTCGGGGGGTAGATTATGAAAAGGGAAGGTATTAGCACCTTTTTCATCCATGGTTTTCCATGGGCTCTTAGTTACTTGTTAGATCACTTGCTTTTGTTTGAAAATTGTGCTTTTGTGTGGTTTTTGAAAGTATTTTGAAAAGGTGCCATTGTTTAGGTGAACTTTGCAATGATTCCCGTTCGTAAGAATGTATGCAAAGTGTTGAGCTTTTGAAAATATTTCAAGTTTTGGAGAGATGTATGTGATTGTTTTGAAAATAGAAAGGATGTTTGTTTTGAAATTGAGCAAGTAACTAAAAGTTATCTACCTACTCAAAAGGTTTTAGATGTGTTTTTCCTCCTCCTTTAGATGTTGCTACCTTACCATTGATTTGATAAGAAGCCCCGTCGTTGGATGTGAAGGGACGAGTGTTGGGTCATCATATGATCATGATAGCAATGTTGTGAAATGACTTAGCACTTTTTCTATAGGGACTAAGATCATTTTGAAAGGTAACTTTGATAGCGTCATCGAGGAACTATGATCTTTTTTCAATTCTTTTGTGATAAGACATCCCACATGCATAACATGGCCATTTTTATAAGTCAACAAGTGGAATTTCCCTAAGGGTGAATGTGTGCAAGTGTGTTTGATTGCATGTATTTTGTCTTTGATTTTTTGGTTATCTACTTGTTGATTTTATCTTGCCATACACACCTAATTACTTAACATTTATATGAAGGTAATAAAAGAGTGCAAAAAATAAATCCTACACTATTACAACCATATTGAATTGCATGAAAATATAAAGGCAAAAATAAGGTAAAAGCAAGAAAAATGGATCTTTCGATTTAGGGCAGCAAACCCTTCGACTCTGCCATTTCTGGCCCTCTTCGACCTTACTTGAAAAGGGGTGAAGGAATGAGTTTCGACTGGGGCCTAGAAGCCCGCATGTTTTGGCTTTCGATTGGGGCCTAGAGGCCATCATGTTGTGCCTTTCGATTGGGGCCTGGAGGCCAGCATGTTGTGCCTTTCGACTGCCTCTTTCATTTGGCCTGAAGGTTAGTATGGAAGCCAGAGGCTTCGTTTCTAACTTTTCTGTCTCCTATTTCTTTCATTTTAGTTTGAATAGCAACATGGCCCAAGGCCATGCCAACATCATCTTAAGACTAGATTAATTCTTTAAAGCGTTTTTAAATATACCAAGAGCAAAAGCCAAGAAGATTGTTAACCATGACACATATTAAGAGAGTGAAAACAAAAATAAGAAAATAGTATGTACATGCTTTAAATGAAAAAGAAAACTTATTTACATGCTATGCTGGAAACGAAGGGCCAAAGGTTAAAAATGACTTACCTTGCTGGAGGTTAGAGCGTGTTCTGGACTTTGAAACGGTTGCTTTGAATGCCTCTGGATTCGAAGGAAAAGACCCAAGATAGGCCTTCGACACTGGATTCAAAAGAGCAATACAAGTGAAATATCCTTCTTTGCTGGATTCAAAGGAAGGAACAAGTAGGATGCTCCTTGATTAGAAGGAAACTGGAATGTGTTGTTCTTCAGAAACAAGTGTTGAAGTGTTTGAGAATTTTATGGTGTGTGAGAATTTTGAAGATACATTCCCCTCCTCCTCTTTCTTTTTTTTTCTTTGTGCAAATGAACTTTCTATTTATAGAGAAAGGCTTTTGGGAAGCTTGGGGAGAAAAAATAATAAAATAAGGCTTAGTCTGGAAAGTAAGTGTCCACTTGTGCCATAAAAGCAAGATGAATGGTTCATATGGGTTGCTTCTTTCTGAAGGAAAACAGGCGCAAGGCTCAAGACAAACTTTTCTAAAAGGTAGTATTATGCTATTAAGTGCAAGTGGTCTTGGACAACAAATGTGTAAAGGCCTAAAAAGGGAAAACACGTAGCCTAGCCTATAGGTCTAAATGTTCAACTTGATATTTTGAGTCGAATCCTCCATCTTTCTACACCTTTCGACCAGACTAGAACAACACAACATTCGTTTCCACCAGTTGTGTGTCCTTCGAATGAACCAACTGTGTGTTCTTTGAATGGCCCTTTTTAGCTGAATATGCCATTTTGAGTCTTCTTGATTTTAATAACTTAGGCCCAAACCTTCGACCAGACTCCAAAGTAAGAGAACAATTATTCCCCAACTATGGCAAGTCCTTCGAATGGACCACCAAGTTGTGTGTCATAATGCAGGACTATGGTGTGTCGAAGGTTTTGCAGATGGATTTGAAGGTGATATGAAGGTGCATTCGAATCATACATGAAGATGAATTTGAAAGTCACAGGAAGGTAGCCATTCATCCAATCGAAAACTTATGGATCTAAGGCCAACAGGTGAGAGGCGAATGGTGCAATCAAATGACACTTTTCAGAAGGTTATTAACTTCTGAATTGAAGGAAGCTTTCAGAAGATTATTAACTTTTTGAATTGAAGAAAACCAAAAAGGAGGCCTTTACTTCCTGAGTCGAAGGACATTCCTGAGTCGAAGGACACTGTTTCAAAGGGAAACAAAAACTCAATTGAAGCTTGTATGAAGATCATTTTCTTCTGAATCGAAGGAAGCTTTCAGAAGATTATTGACTTTTTGAATTGAAGAAAACCAAAAGGAGGCCTTTGCTTCCTGAGCCGAAGGACATTCCTGAGTCGAAGGACATTCCTGGCGAAGGACATTGTTTCAAAGGGAAACAAAAACTCAATTGAAGCTTGTATGAAGATCATTTCCTTCTGAGTCAAAGGAAGCTTTCAATACCCAAATGAAAGATGTAACCCAAGTGGCATGAAGCCCTTGCTCAACTGAAGCTTGCATGCAGGCATGGCCAGAGATGAATGCCCAAACGAAGGCTTACACGCAGATAGGCAGGAGGTGAATGCCCAAATGAAGGCTTGTATGCAGGAGGCGCATTTGGCCACCAGATCATGGCCTTCGATTGCAAGCATGCAGGCAACAAACTTGTCCAATCGAAAGGCTTGCCTTCTAGGGGGCACTTGTGGTAGAAAATTTGGTACTCAAAGCAAACATCCAGGCAGTGGAAGACACAAACAAAGCCTACAATAAGAAGTCACATGCCCGAACGAAAGAGGCACGCTAGCAGCAACTTTTGAGCAATCGAAGGAGGTGCAAAGTCCAATCGAAGGGGCTGAATCGAAGGAGACCTATTTTCCTCCAAATTTGTCAAAATGTTATTTTTATCTGTTTTCTCCCTTTTTGACAGTTTCCTTTTAATTTTGGTGCTGGAAAATCCCAATGTACTTGTGCAAGCTTGAATTTTGATAATCATTGTGAGAGATGCCTTGAGATTGAGAGGGCAAATTTTGGGGTACAACACCCTGCGTTTTCTTTATTTTCTTAACGTTCCTTTGCAGATCCCAGGTATGCATGTTCCAAGCGCCTACCGTATGGTGTCAAAATCCAGCCACTGGATCATTGCCAACACAGATCTAGCGCTCAAACCAGGGAAAGACCATGGTGCATCCTCCAAACGTGGCTGCACAGAATCAGGCGCAGGAATGGGCTAAGCATCTTTGGGCCTAACAAGAATTTGGCAGCACACCCCCTCGACTGCTCATTATACAGGCCCAATTATATTCTTTTTATTTCAATTTTTTATTTAAATTTATTAATTATTTCTTTCTTTCAAATAACACAAAAAATCATGTTTTTTTATTTAATCAAAAAATCATAAAAACATCAAAAATCATTTTTTATAAAAATATTTTTTATTAATTAATTAGTTTAATTAAGTTAGGGTAATTTAATTCTTTTCTTGTATAATTTAAAATAATTATAATTAGGGTTTAATTTTGTACATAACCTAATTTTTCTCAAAAAATAACCTAAATATTTTTCTCAATTAAATTTTTAGATTTTCCAATCATTTCTCGCATTTAATTCGTCGCGCGCGCCTCTAGTTTTCCTTTTCTATTATTGTAATTGCTCTGATTTTGTAATAGTAATTAGGGTTTTAAATTTCCGCACCTTTATTTGCAGTCAAAATAATTATGTATCTGTGAAAGCCTTGTAATAGCTAGGACTTTAACTTCTCACATTTTAATTTTCGCAAACTACAAACTGCTTAGATGTATGTATAAGATTGTATGGAAAGACAAATTGAAATTAAAACAGTAGAAAACCATAAATGTGCAAAGATAATTAACTGAAAAAATACCCTTTCACATGCTCACTCCTAGGGTTTACTCCACTCCGGTTGGCTTCGGTAAATGGTCATAAAGTATAGGGAATGTTAGTGGTCGTTCTCTAGTCCCAAAAGATCTAAAATGACCCATTCGGATGTTGCCTCGAAAAAAGATCTTTAAGGCTTTAGGATGATTACTAAAATTTCCTAGCATTGCTTTTGTGATCGTACTTGTCCCTTCGAACGTCCCTTAAAACTCCAACGACGGTGCTACCTATTCCTTAATAATAGGATAGCGCTGTCTAAAGGAAAACGAACAGACTTTTTTCGAGTAGGTAGATTAGTTCCTAGGTACTTGCTCAAACAAAAATTTTCACACAAACACTTTTCAGAAACAGTTTTCAAAATAACTTCCTCACACTCTTGAGGATCGATACATGGGTTATCACGAAGTAAAACTTTTTTCAAAACAAACACACACAAGCAATTTAAAAAAAAATGAGCAAGTACCTAAGAGCCCGTGGAAAACCACAGATAGAAAGGGTGCTAACACCTTCCCTTTCTATAATCTACCCCCGTACTCAGAAACATCTCGAAAAAGGTTTTTTCTGTTCTTTTTCCTTTTCCTTAGTTGGATGAAATAAAAGTTGGTGGCGAATCTTGCTTACCGCGACATTTGCGAATACAAAACCCAAACCAATATTAACAGTTGGTTTTGCCACCGTATCACATATGCTATGTGGATGCAATGTTTTCAAGGACCTCAGGAGATTTAAATTTTCTAGCCAAAAAGGAAACAAACACAACAATTGCATTAATAGGTTCAAAAATGACAATTGCCTCTTGGGCTTACAATAGAAAAGTAAAAAGGTCTCAAAGGGATGAGAAAATAAAAACTCCTAAGACCTAAGACTTAAGTCTCCCACAGACGCTTCCTCTTTGTGTCGATGTATGTGTTCAGGCTTTGCTCCTTGTGAAGCTGCTTTGTAAGCTCCAACACTTTCTTCTCGCTTGCATAGAATCGAGCTTCAAAGGTGTCTGGTTCTTCCTTGAGTTGAATCCACGACTTCTACAATTCTTCGAGGTCAGTAGGCATGTCAGGATGGAGAATGGTATAAGGAATATCCCCTTCGGCAATGGGCTCCACAATTATTGGTAGGATGGCTGGGTATGGTATCATGAGGTTTTGAGCGCGAGCTCGCACCCATTTGAAATAAAGCTCCAAAGGGATAAAATTCTTATGTCCTGAAGTTTTTATATCAACCTTGTTTACCATGCCCCAAGCTCGTACAAACCTTTGACGATAACCTTGGACATTATTCTCGTAGTCGAATATAATACCCCGGATAAGCGCATCATGAGGACCATCTCTTCGAGCATAACCAAATTATCATAGATCCAAAGAAGGGTTATAAGTAATATCTCCCCTAATTCCAAGGAGAGGAACATTAGGGAATTCCCCATAATGATTAATGATAGTAATATCCTCCAGAGATCATGAACACTAATAAATATCTGAATAAGAGAGCAACATCATCCTTTGAGACCACCTCATACCTTGTTCATTCTTCAATACTGATTAGGGAAGGTGCGAAATAAAACACCTAGATAGAAATGGTATGCAACACATAAGAGCTCCTTTCCTCCTTATAGTAAGAGTGTGAAGAGAATGCAAAATGTCTCCGAGTAAAGTAAGCATAGGGTTACGAGAAAGGAAAATTTTGACAGAATTCACATTTATAAGTTGGTTTGGATTAGGGAACAGTACTAACCCATAGATTAGAAGAGCCAGGACTTATTCAAAAGCTTGAAAATCCATAGCCTCCAAAAACAATCGAGCCTTCTCTAACAGAAATTTAGCTAGAAAACCCTTAACTCTACTCCTTGTTTCCCAATTAACTACACTGTCAGATTGCTTCAAATGTAAGGCTGATGCAATTTCTTCAGGTTGTGGATCTTTCTCTAAACCGGTGAAGGGTATTTGATCAAGAAAAGGCACACCCAATAGTTGAGAGCATTCCTCCATTGTGGGTACCAATTGGTAATCGGGAAAGGTGAAACAATGATGTACATGGTCAAAGAACTGAAAGAGCACACATATCATGTCTTCTTCAAAGCTCGAAGTAACCAAACAGAGTAGTCGACCATTCCTTTTGGTGAAGGGAGATATTTCAGGAATCCTTGAGACTAAATCCTTGAGTTGAAAAGGCGCCCTTATGAAGCTGATTCAGATGGTATTTCTGCAAGAAGAAGCCATATCCTACAAAACAGAACAAAGATAAATCCCTAGGTCCTTGAAATGTTTAGTAGAAATGATATGGCATGATGTCATGATGTCATGATGTTTATGATGCCATGAACAAATAATCATACACAAAGAAAATACACAAGTCCTTAGGTTTTAGGCTTGCATGGGGTTTATATGTAAGTACCCTCTTGAAGTTTTAGTTGGTTCAACCTATCCTAAAAGAAGTAACCGGGTTTTAAGGAATCTCAATGTCATTAATCTTTCTTTATCAGGCATTATTTCAGCACAAGCATCAAACTGCGACCGAAATATCTCAAAAGTCCGATCTCAATGAGTGTAGTATCGAGTATCAACCAACTTTAGTCTGAACCAAAGCCAGCTATCTCACTACTTTCTAATGGCCAAGTTGTTCAACTAAGTTTCTACAGTTAGTTAGTGCTTTATGACACCACACAGCGGCCCCATATTCTCCTTGATTCAACTCAAGGGACACTGATACCAACAAATGTGTCACACTAATGTAGCCATCTCTTCAACCATATTGGTCTAAGCTGTACAGTTTCCACAATCTATTGTTACTTACCTAAATTGCCCCAGATCCGAGTATAGGATCTATACAAGAAATAAACCCATGCATAACCCAAAATGTAAAGCAAACAAGGAAAATAAGTAAATCAATAAAGGTGATCTAGCTCTTAAGGTAACCTCACTTTTAGCCTCTCCACAACAGAGTCACTAGTTCTCTAATATGGTGGGAGAAGTGACTTGGTGTTTTACGTTTTATCACAAATATTGCAGATAGCAAGAGTCGCTGCCGACTTTTCTTTTGTCCAATAAAGGAAAGGGTGAAAAGAACAGGAAAGACCTTTTGAGAATTTTCTTGAGTTTGGGGGGTAGGTTATGAAAAGGGAAGGTGTTAGTACCTTTTTCATTCGTAGTTATCTACGGGCTCTTAATTGTTAGCTCACTTTGAAATGTTTTGTGTTTGTGTATATTTGAAAATGTTTGAAGATGTTTTGAAAGTGGTTATTTTGTAATGATTCTCGTATCGTTGAGAATGTATACAAAATGTTTGTGTTTGGAAATATTTTGAAAACGCCTTAGTACGACAAACTTTGTAATGATTCTCGTATCGTTGAGAACGCATACAAAGTATTTGTTTTGAAAATATTTGTTTGAAAAGAGAGTGTTTGAAAAGATGTTTGTTTTTGAAAGTGTGAGGTGTGAAAATGGTTTTAGCTTGTGAGCAAGCAATTACGAGAAACCTACCTACTCAAAAAGTATTTGTTCTTTTCTTTCCTTTAGATAGTGCTACTTTACCATTAGTTGGTAGGGAGCCATATCATTGAATGTGAGGGACAAGTGTGGGTCATTGTACAGTCATAGAAGGCAACTTTGTAGGATGCTTTAGCAATTGCGGTAAGAGACTAAGATCGTTACCAAAGGCAACATCATCAAAGGGTCATCAAAGGACTACGATCTTTTAATTGAGGGTATTTGCTAAAACATCCCACGTTCGAGGGACATGACTATTTATATCTGAGGCAACAAGTGAGGTTTACCCTAGAGGTGCATGTGTACAAAGTGTTTTTGTTTTCATGTATATTGTCTTAGACTAGGGGTGTCTAATGTTTGATTTTAAATCTTTTAATACAAACCCTAATTACTAACAATAATAAAGAAAGCAATAAATTGCGGAATTTAAATGTCATACGCTATTACAATACTTTGAGAATGAGGGGGGGGGGGGGGGGGGGGTACAAGTTTGTGAATGAGGGAAAGGAAGCAATAAAGCCCTAATTATCTATTACAATCCATAAGCAATTACATGACTATAATGATGCGAGAAATAAACAAACGCATGGAGATAGAAAGATGTTTTTAAGAAACCCTTAAAAGTTATAAGTATTTGAGAAAACAATTTGTTATTTCTTTGTTTAGAAAATATTTGCAATGTGAGGTAAAAGCTTAGACTAATTCTATTTACAATAAAATAAGGTGTAATAAAATTAGTTTAATTATATCCATGAAAATTAAATTAATTAATTAAGACCTAAAGTAATCTAAGTATTTTAGAAAATATTTTGTATTTGTTATAGAAAAAATAAAAGAAGTATACAAAACCTAAATTTAATAAAATTAAGATGGTAAAAATAATATCTATTTGTCAAAAATTAAATTAATGGATGAAAAAAAAACCTAAATCTAACTCTTTATTATTTTATGAATTTTATGATTAAATAAAATAAAATAAAAAATAATTAAAAAGAAGAATTAATTAAAATAAAATAAAAATAATAAAATGGGTCTCGGTGTTGTAAAAGGAAAATGGGGGTTGAAAAGAACATAAAATGTTAGGCCCAAAACAATATTTTTTGTTTGAATCAGAAATAAAATAAATGGGCATGCGCTTGTAAAAGTAAATGGAGGGGGTGAGAAAACAAAAAAAATCCAGGCCCAAACACAAGGGAGTCCAGTGTTGTTTGTGATCCTGTGTTGCTAGCTTTTTTAGAGTGCGTCACGTGCTTGCCTTCTGGGGCGTTTGATCTAATTTCCTAATGATCGAATGGTGATGGAGATGGGTGTAGCATGTGCTTCATAGACTTTCCTGTACATGATCTCAAAGAGGCAAATATGTGAAAATTAAAAGGGTGTCACTGGGGTTCGAACCCAGGTCCCTATAAACAAATGAATTAGCGCGCGCTTCTTTACCACTGGGGTGGCTGTTACATCCGGTGGTAAAACAAGTTGTAATAAATATAAAGTAAACTCATTTTTCAAATTTTACTTCATCTTCTTCCTCGCGCGTGTTTGCAGCAAACAACAACAACATTGTTGAATTTTCAAACTTGCTCATTTCTTAACCATTTTCAAAAGTGTAAACATGAAACTTGCTTGTTTTTTCACCAAGAATCTAACCATGTAAATAACTTAAGCTAACATTCAAAGATGAACATGAATTTATGTTGGTACTAAATTAAAACCTAATTTTTCAAAAAGTTCAACTTCAAAATTCGCATCACTCAGGCAATATAAATGAAAACTAAAGGCATGGTTGGCTTCAGGGCAATGATGTCTACATTTTTTATTCATAAAGTAACCATTAATGATGCTTGTATAAGAAGTTCAAAGTTGAGAAAACTTACCTCAAAATTTGAAATCGTGTTTGAAGTTAGAGCACTCCTGGAGATGTTTTGATGATCTGGGTAGCTTCCCTGAAACTCCCAGGAAGCTATTGAAATGCTTACTTTGAGCTGTAAGGGTCTGAAACTTTCTGGATAAGTCAAGTTGCAGGTTGTTGTTTTTGGAAATGGAGGATGATGAAGATGGTGTTACAGTGGTGTATCAAGTGTTTGGATAGCCTCTATATGAGTTATAAAAGCTTTGTGGATGATTTAGAATGAAAACGCACGAGGGGATTTAGTGTTTAGATTTTTTGGTCAGAAGTTGCAACAATGGAGGATTTGAATGCCAATTATGATTTCATGGAGTTTGAGGGGGTTAGAGGTCTTGCAAGCTCGTGTCTTAGCTTGCAAATACTTCCTCTATTTATAGGCAAGAGGTTTTAGAGTTTCAAACAACCAGATTTGTAAGATGACAAGTTGTTGTTTTGAAACTTAGTTTTGAAGAACCTTGAAATACATTATTTCAATGCATAGTACAAGCATGGTATGAAGTGGCTAGAGGATTTAGATATGTTTCTCCTGGCTTTGACATTGTGTATGTTCATAAGAAACAAGTGCAAGGCTCAATGAGAGTGGACTTTATGATTAAAGTCACTTTTCCAAAATGGAAGTCTTGGCTTTCTTCCCTTAATGGAAAAATGGTTTGGACAATACCTTAACCACTTGTATAATATCTAAATAAATTATGTAAACATTAAATTATGGAGTGATTTGCAAGTTATAAGCCTGCAAAGCAAGATTATGCAACATAGGTTTGAGATTTGGTCATGTGTTCTTCATGAAAATGCCTTGTAAATCAGGAATGAATGCTCAACTTCACCTCTTCGAATATCTTATCTAAAAAATTATCTCTTAAAGTTCTTAGACATTTTGGAAAGCTTGAAAAATTTTCTATAACCTTCATGTTTACCACTTTGGCTAAATCAACTTGGAACTTGGTGAAAAATTGCCAAGAAGTTGGGACAAAAATCTGACCAAACTTGTTGAAAATTTCACTAAGTGTTTTTATTAAAAATGTCATGACTTAATGGGCCTATATCTCTTGATCCAAACATTTTTTTAACATCAACCCTCAAGGACAAAGTTGTAGAATTCATCATGATCTACAACTTTCATGTTGAAAGTTTTCCTTGAATCATCTTGCATCAGAGTGAAAAATAGTCATGAAGTAGTGAAATTATCATGGTCAAAAATACTTAGAATTTTTCTAAGTATTGGAAATATTGAATTTTGTTGACTTTTCTTGACTTTCTTGATTCTTGATGATCAAGTTTGATATTTTTGAATGTCTTGATGAATCTTGATCTTTGAAATTCAATGTTGACCAAAAAGTCAAAGTTTGACTTTTATGAGTCAGTTGATCCAAATTTCAACTATCAATCACTTAATCTTTGAGGATGTTTTGAACCATGAAATTAGGTCAACATATTGTGTTTGAGTCCTTAAGATCATGCTTCAAGTCATTAGGCCATGTATTAGGTCAAAAGTCAATGATCAGTCATTCTCAGTTAAAATCCTAATTTGGTCAATTTTGCCCCTTTGATGATTTGAATACTTTCCTTGAGGAATTACGATCATCCATTGATCAAACAATGAATATGACTTAAAATTTTTGATGGCCAAAAATCTTGAAGTTTGACTGTATATTGGTCACAATTGACTTTTTACCCAATACAGCTGATTTTGAGTCATTTGAGCAATTGACTGAGCAATTTTGAGATGCAAGACTTGAAACTTGGCATGAGCATTCTTTGAGGTCTATGATGAACCATGAAATTCATTTTAGGCACTAGAAGTCCAATTTTCCTTGTGAAAACCAAAACCCTAATTTGTGGTCTCAGTGCTTAGGAGGTGAGCTTGTCTGATCAACTCTTTAAGAATCCTTGAGAATTTGAGATTTTTTGTGAGAAATGTATTGAAGGAAAGGGAGAGATATTTTGGGGTACAAAAATATGTTCATTCAATTTATTCATTGGACGTTTTTCTAAACAAAACAGAAAAAGGTAAATCAAAAGTTTAAATTTTGAATTTTGTATTTCTATTGATAGCTTGCCCATAAACAGGCGATTTTGTACAAAGAGACATAAATTCTAGTAAGAGGAAATCATCATGAAATGAAAAGAGTACAAAGTGAAAACAAAACATATAGCTATGTGGAAATAATCTCGTCGGGTTTCAACTCTGCTATCGCCCCTATGTCTTAAAGCATCTCGTCCCTTTCTGTCGAAAGAAGTTGACTGAACTGATATGTACCGTTTGAAGTTGACGTTGGTAATAAAGCTCGTTGTAAGTGACCCAGCGGGACATAGTCATATGCTTTAATCCCTAACTTTTGCCTGGACCTCCCTTTCAGGTTTTCAGTCCACCGAGATACCCTTTTTTGTCCAAGCCGCCTTTTTAGGTTTTTGACTTGCCGGGTATACACTATATATATATATATATATATATATATATATATATATATATATATATATATATATATATATATATATATATATATATATATATATATATATATATATATATATATATATATATATATATATATATATATATATATATATATATATATATATATATATATATATATATATATATATATATATATATATATATATATATATATATATATATATATATATATATATATATATATATATATATATATATATATATCCCTAATTTTTTCACGAACCCTTTTGGTTCGCCAGGATGCCCTTATTTTTTCCTAGGCATGTCAACCTAGCGGGTCACTTTATCATACATAGTATTTTTTGACTATGTTCGCGTTCAAAGGGTGCGGGAAATCTTCACCGTCCATGGTGGTTAGTATCATAGCACCGCGTGAAAATATCTTCTTGACTACAAATGGTCCTTCGTAAGTGGGAGTCCGTTTGCCCCTGGGATCACCCTGCGGTAGGATGATGTGTTTTATTACCCAGTCACCAGCCTGATATACCTGATGCTTGATTTTCTTGTTGAATGCCTTGATCATACGTTTCTGATACATCTGACCATGGCAGACAGCCATAAGCCTTTTCTCATCAATCAAATTCAACTAATACAACCTATTATGAATCCACTCGTCTTCGTCTAAGTTTGCATCTTTCATAATTCTCAGAGAAGATATCTGAACTTCGATAGGTAGGACAACTTCCATACCATAGACCAGAGAGAATAGGGTTGCCCCAGTTGATGTTCTAGCCGAAGTGCGATAGAGATGAAGAGCAAACGGTAATATGTCGTGCTAGTCTTTGTAGGTCACAACCATCTTTTGTATAATCTTCTTAATATTCTTATTGGTGGCTTCCACTACGCCATTCATCTTCGGTCAATACGAAGAAGAGTTATGGTGCCTGATCTTGAACTGCATGAAGAGTTCCATAATCATGGTGTTGTTGAGATTGGTACCATTGTCTGTGATAATCCTTTTGGGGATGCCATACCGATAGATGAGGTTATGCTTAATAAACCGGACCATAACACTCTTGGTGATGGAGGCAAACGAGGCTGCTTCAACCCACTTTATGAAATAATTAATGGAGACGAGGATGAAATGATGTCCATTAGAAGCAGCAGGCTTGATCTCTCCAATCATATCAATGCCCCACATTGCAAATGGCCAAGGAGAAGTCAATACATTTAGAGGGACCGATGGTACGTGTACCTTGTCAGCATAGATCTGTCATTTATGACAAGTTCCCGAATGGTGGTGACAGTCAGTTTCCGTAGTCGACCAATAGTAATCCGCTTTCAGAATCTTCTTGGTCATAGTATGTCCATTAGAATGAGTGCCAAAGATACCTTCGTGCATATCTTCCATAATCTTCTCTGCTTCCTTCTTGTCCATGCAACGAAACAAAGTCGAATCATGATTGCGCTTGTACAAGATTTCGTTGCTCAAGAAGAATTTAGCCGAGAACCTCAGTAGGAATTTCTTATCGTTAATAGATGCCCCTTCAGGGTATTCTTGAGTCTCAAGGTATCTTTTCACTTCATGAAACCAAGGTGTTTCTTCTACTCTGTTAGTGTCAACTTCATACAAGTGTGTCAGTTCATCCAGTCTTTCAATGGTGATTATGGGCGTCTCGTTACCATATCTGACCTTTAAC
This sequence comes from Vicia faba, assembly GCA_948472305.1. NCBI lineage: Eukaryota > Viridiplantae > Streptophyta > Magnoliopsida > Fabales > Fabaceae > Vicia > Vicia faba. The sequence goes on from OX451738.1 coordinate 1,298,357,150, forward strand.
ATAGATGACATTATAGCCAATACGTCTACAACTGATTCTCTTCTCGTGGGATATGCCCAAAAGTGATTTCCTCGAAGTACGAAATCAATGTTAACACATGCTCTTTATAAGGAATGAGATTCGGGTGCTTCGTATCCCAATCTCCCTTGATCTGACTCATCATCAAGGCTGAGTCCCCAAATACGCTCAGGAACTTGATCCTCATGTCAATAGCAGCTTTAATACCTATGGTGCATACTTCGTATTCGGCCATGTTGTTGGTACAATTAAATCATAATCTTGCAGTGAAGGGCGTATGGCAACCCTGGGGAGAGATAATTACAACACCAATTTCGTTTCCAAGTGCATTGGAAGCTCCATCGAAAACCATAGTCCATCGGGATCCTGGCTCAGGTCCTTCATACAGCCCAGGTTCTTCACAATCTGTAACTATCATAATGTTCTCGTCCGGGAATTCGAAATTCATAGACTGATAGTCGTCTATGGCTTGATGTGCCAAATGATCTCTTTTGAGTGGTGTACTGAATGTCACATTCTACCAAGACCATTTGCCATCGGGCCATTCTTACGGAGAGGGTTGGCTTCTCGAATATGTATTTCATGGGATCCATTTTAGAAATCAACAGAGTAGTATGAGTCAGCATATACTGTCTTAATCGGTGAGCAGCCCATGCCAAAGTGCGATAAGTTTTCTCGAGCAGTGAATATCTTATTTCATAGTCGGTAAACTTTTTGCTAAGGTAGTATATTACATGCTCTTTTTGACCAGACTCGCCATGCTTCCCCAATACACACCCCTATTGAGTTCTCTAACACTGTTAGGTACATGATTAGAGGTCTTCCTTCAACTGGTGGCATCAGAATTGTAGATTCTTGTAGGTACTCCTTAATTTTATCAAATGCTATTTGGCAGTCGTCATCCCACTTTACTACTTGATTTTTCTTCAGCAGCTTGAAGATTGGCTCACAAGTAGCAGTCAAATGAGAAATGAATCTGGAAATGTAATTTAGTCGTCCTAAGAAACCTCTGACTTCCTTCTCAGTATGAGGAGACGGAATTTCTTAAATGGCTTTTAGCTTGGAGGGATCAACTTCAATACCTTTACCATTGACAATGAAACCCAATATTTTACCGAATCTCACCCCAAAGGTTCACTTGTTCGAATTTAACCTTATCTTATACTTCCTCAGTTTTTCAAACAGTTTATGTAGATGATCAAGATGTTCTTCTTCAGTATATGATCTGGATATCATGTCGTCAACGTAGACTTTGATCTCATGATGAATCATATCATGGAATAAAGCTACCATGGCACGCTGATAAGTTACACCGGCATTCTTCAACGCAAAAGGCATAACCTTGTAGCATAAAGTGCCCCATTGTGTGACGAAGGTAGTTTTCTCCATATCTTCGGGTGCCATCTTGATCTGATTATACCCTGAGAAACCATCCATGAAAGAGAACACCCTATGTTGAGTAGTGTTGTCGACCAAAACATAAATATGTGGAAGTGGTAAGTCATCTTTGGGGTTCGCCCTATTCAGATCCCTGTAGTCTACACACATACACACTTTGCCATCTTTCTTTGGTAGAAGAACAATATTAGCAACCCATTGAGGATATGATGTCACTGCTAAGAATCCTGCATTAAATTACTTCATAACCTCGACTTTGATCTTCTCTGACATCTCGGGACGCATGTGACGAACTTTCTGCTTAATCGGAGAACAACCCTCTTTTATATGTAGACAATGGACCGCAATATCAGTATCGAGCTCTGGCATGTCTTCGTATGACCAAGCAAAGATCTCAACATAGTCATGCAACATCTGAATTAACCTGTTCTTGACACTGCTCTCTAAATTGGTGTCAATCTTGACTTCTTTTCGGTTGTCTCGATACCTAAGTTTACAACTTCGAATGGTTCTTCATGTGGTTGGATAACATTTTCTTCTTGTATTAAGAGTCTGTCAAGTTCTCCAGGTATTTCACAATCTTCCTCACCTTCGTCCTTAGCTTGGTAGATTGGATTTTCAAAGTCATGAGTGACAGTAGTAGAATCAATATTGACGAGATCCAGAGTGGATGTGGATTTGCAATGTAGTGTGTGGGTGTGTGTAAGAAACACATAGCTATACTTGAAAGCAATAAAGTAATGAAAATACAGAGAGCGCAAAATTTGAATGCAAAAACGTCCAATATTTTATTAGATGGGCATATTTGGATGAAAGATAATAACCATAACAAGTGGATCATTGTGCCCCGGGTAAGGCACAAGGATTAAAGTTATTGTTTTAAAATTACATATCCCTAAAACTTGAAAGCAATAAAACAGGAAATAGCAATTACTCCTGAATAAAGGAGATTGGTATAAAGTATTTATCCTTCCAGTTGTTGAGTCCACCTCCAGTAGTAGGGAATGTCTAGTTATCCAAATCACAATCACTATCAGTGTCTTCTATAACATTGACTCCATTATTGTTGATGCGGAAAGGTGGTCTCCCAACACGAGCACGATGAACCACCTTTTGAGCCTCTGAGGTGAAACCCAAACCAAATTTGTTGGACTTGTAAGAAATGTCAGGAAGCTGACCCCAAATAGTGCAACCACCTTCTTCTACCACAACCCTAGCATCTTTCAGAGAAGACATTTTTGGGGGATCCTTGGTAACCCTAGGAGTAGCTTTAGCAACGAAAATTGTCGGAGGGATTGCTTCAAAGGTCTGGCATGGAGTCTCAATGAATTCACCATCCATCTCAACATATTTGAATGAATTCAAATGGCTCACCATATACTCTTCTTCTCCACAAACCGTAACAATTTTCCCTTTCACAAGATACTTTAATTTTTGGTGCAAGGTAGAGGTAACAACACCTTCCCCATGAATCTGGGGGCGTCCAAGCAAGCAGGAATAGACCGGGCGAATATCCATTACATAGAAGGTGGAGTCGAAGAACTGAGACCCCACCTTGATTGGAAGATCAACCTCTCCATGTACCATTCTCCTTGACCCATCAAAGGCTCTTACCACGATATCATTGGGTTTCAGCATAACCCCTTCGTAGTCCAGTCTATCTAGAACACCTTTTGGTAATACATTTTAATAAGGAACCTGTATCCACCTGCACATGCCCCAAGGTAGTGCCTCTATGCTCAATAGAGACGTGTAAGGCCTTGTTATGATTCTTTCCTGCAAGAGTTAAGTCAGCATCAGAAAAGCCTAATCCATTATCAGCTGTTAGGCTTGAAACACAATTCTCAAACTAATCAGCAGAGGTCTCTAGTGGTACATGAGCAGTCTTCAAAAATTTTACCAAAGCCCGAGCATGGGCTTCAGAACATAATAACAAGGATAACATGGATATCTTGGAGGGCGTCTTCCCCAACTGTTCAACAATATTGTAGTCACTTTTGCGGATAATTTTCAGTATTTCATCCATCTCTTGTTTGGAGGAATCTTCAACAGTAACATCTTTTGATGGTGCCTCCGTCTGGGTAGGCTCAGTCATCTTCTCTTTGCCCTGACTGTTAACAATTGACCCAGCAGCAGGGATACACACTGGTGTAGTGATAGTCTTTGGAGGGGAGATCTCTGGAGAGAAGACCCTTCTCGTTTTGGTAACTTTACTAGTCCCGACAATATTTTCGACATTGAGGTTAGTAACTTCAGTATCTTCATCTTCGACAATCCATGGTTCTTGCTTAACACCATGGTAATAAACTTCACCTCCATAATTCCAGGGAACAACCTTGTCAAAGGAATATCGGACTGGCCCCGGTGCAGTAATGATCAGGGGAGCCACCCTAGGCTTGGCATAAATCTTTATGGGACCTTTAGAGGTGATCCTTATAGGGGTATTGGAAATTGTTATTATAGAAACATCTTCAAGTCTCAACTCTTAGAACATACTTTCACGTAAACTCTTCACGGGCAAAGTCTTCTCAAACGAAATTTCATGGCTATCAATCAAATGCTCAATACATTCTTCAACCACATACAACCATCAGATTGGGACGTACAATGGTAACAACTTTCAAGGCAACCCGGAAATAAACTGTCTTACGACAGATTCTTCTTAATGATTATCAAGGGAGTGGTCAAGTCACTTATGGTGGAGACATAAGAAATATCATCGATAACATTAACACCTTTACTATGACTAGACATAGGTGCAGTAATCACATTAGGGGTCTTAGGAGGATCAAATTCAATCTCTTTCACGTCAATCATATCTTGGATTTTTTGTTCTTCAGGGACCAGTAGTTGTTGCTGTCGTGCCCAGGACTGTTAGAATGATAGGCACACTTCACATTCAGATTGTACTTAGGAGAGGAGGTGTTGGGATTCTGAGGAGGATCCCGTAGTGTTATCAATTCTGCTTTTAACAGATGTTGTAATGGCTAATACAAAGGCATACTAATCTTGGTGAACCGCCTTCTCGGAGCGTATGACCTATGCTGATTCCCCTGTTGTTGTTGTTGAATAGGTGCAGAATTAGAAATCAACACCGCTCCTATAGACTGATGGTGGTCATTCTTACTACGGCCCTTCTGGCCATAAGAGCATACATGGACTCTCAAAAAGTCCCGAGCATACATAGACTACAAGGAGAAAGAAGCAACCAACAAAGCCCGTGAGTCGAGGAATCACATACCATCTAACATCCCACAACACCAGAATGCAATCCCTTCTCGACGGATTGGGGAGAAGAGAAGGGAGGAGAAACTGCGCGATCCCCTCAAGCATAGAGGACCAGTAGGGAAGTTTACAAAGTACACTCCGTTAACTGCTTCTCGTGAGCGTATCCTTGCAGAGTGCTCTAATACCAAGTTCAAGGACGACGGTGTCATACGTCCTCCACCCGCTCCTGCAAAGCCTGAGGCATACAAAATAAAATACTGTCAGTACCATCGGAGCCACAAACACTTGATGGAAGACTGCATCCACCTCAAGGATTCCATCGGGACTCTCATCAAGGGTGGATACTCAGGCAATACAGGCACAACGAGGCCCCTTGCTGAGACACCCACGGGGTAAAAGAAATCAAGGAAGAAACCCAACCGTCCGATGGATCGGGTCCCCTCCAGGTGTCTTTCTTTGTGACAAGGCCCAAAGACTTCCACATCCCCGACAACTACGAGAATGAACCATTGTCCACACACAGTAGATGGGAGAAATTCCCCTCCGCCATGGTCATATCTGACGGGGGATTCAAATACATCTCAGTGAACTCGACAAAGAGGAAGCTAGACGAGTCGGTGGATGCAGTCATAACCCAAATAGTAATGCTTGAAAGGTTCAAAGGAAAATCTGAGCAATCACTTTCTACTTGGAGGAGCTGCCCGACGGAGCACTAAACTCAAACATTCCTCTGCTGGTGAGAGTAAGGATGGCCAACTTTGACGTACATCATATTCTGGTCGACAAGGGGAGTTCTATCTACGTCATGTGCAACCATCTGTTATGAACCCTACAGCTCGATGATACCCACCTGTTACCATACGTCGGGTCCGACCTGTAAGGATTCAAAGACTCGACCTCCAAGCTGTGGGGCCACGTTGAGCTCTTTGTCACCTTCGGGGAAGAAACTACATCCCGATAAGTTAAGGTGCGGTTTCTGGTGATCGACTGCCCGTCTCTCTACAACTACATCTCGGGGAGACCGTCACTGGCCGAGATGACCGTCGTGCCCTCCACAATTCATTTGAAGATGAAGTTTTACACCAGGAGGGTCCGCATAGCCACTATCCATGGAGACATCGCAACTGCCAGGAGATGTTTCCACACAGCTTCCAAAGGGAAAATCATGGTCGACATTGGGGCACGGCCTACCAAAAGAGCAAACACAGCTCGGCCTGAATCAAAGCCTGCTCGGATCGAAGAACAAAAGGCTCCACCAAAGGTCGACTCCATTTCGATCGACGCCCACTTTGACAAAGATGAAGTCGAAGCCCCCAATGGTGAACACGATCCTTTCCGACCCATCCCAAACGAAGACTTTGAGTTCACCCTCCTCGGCGAAGATCCCCATAAAGGCATGAAGATCGGCGCTGAACTCTATGGCTTGGAGAGGAAGATACTCAAATTTTACTTAAGGGAGAATGTTGATTTATTCCAGTGGAGTGCTGTAGAGATGTCCGGACTCGACCTTGAGGTCGCCTGTCACCGACTCATCGTTGATCCAACTGTTAACGCAGTAGTGTAAAGTAGGCGTAGGCAGTCTCTCAAAAAAGCGGAGGCTGTTGAAAAAGCTATAAAAGACCTCCTAGAGACATTTTATTTCTGAGGCCCGGTATTCAACCTGACTCTCAAACATTGCACTTGTCAAAAAGGATAATGAAAAATGGAGAATGTGTGTTGATTATACTGATCTTAACCGGGCATGTCCCAAATATGATTTTTCGTTACCTAACATTAATATGCAGGTTGACAACTCGACCGACTACAAAATTTTATCATTTATGGACACCTACTCGGGCTATAACCAAATTCCAATGGTAGTGAGCGACAAACATTGCACCGCCTTCATGACCGGTTCGGGCAATTACTTCTACAACGTAATGCCCTTCCGCCTAAAAAATGCAGGGGCAACATACTAGCGAATGAGGAATAAAGTCTTCCACGACGAGATCAGAGACATGCTCGAGGTATACATGGACGACATGATCGTCAAATCTCAAATAAAAACCGACTATGTTGCCCACCTCATAAGAGTCTTCGCCTAAGCGAGACAATGCAAAATGAAATTCAATCCCGAGAAATGCACCTTTGGGGTTAAGGCAGGAAAATTCCTCGATTTCTATCTGACCGAACAGGGAACCGAAGCCAACCCCGACAAGTGTCGAGCATTCTCTGAGCTTCCCACGCCTAGCTCAAAAATATCCATACAAGTCCTAAACGGTATGCCCACCTTGTTTCCTGTTTTATGGCAAAGTCTGCGCAACATGCAGTACCATTTTTCAAACTCCTGCGCAAATAAGAGGCTTTCGAGTGGAGAAAGGAGTGCGAACAAGCCCTCCTCCACCTAAAGCAAAGCCTTTCGCAACAACCCGTGCTATCACGGCCAGAGAACAAGGAGACTTTGTTCCTTTACCCGGTCGTCTCTGCTGAGGCTGTAAGCACGACCCTCGTTCGAGACACCGGATGGGCAAAAACCAGTGCTATTTACGAGCAAAGTGTTACAAGGCCCCGAGGTTTGGTACCAGCAGATTGAAAAAGTAGCATTAGCCCTCGTCAATGCAGCGATGAGACTTAGACATTACTTTCTAGCGCACACGGTCATCGTACAACAAACCAACCTATGAGACAACTCCTAGGTCGACCAAACATGGCTGGTCGAATGCTGAAATGGTCCCTAGAACTCTCAGAGTTCGACGTTCAGTACGAGAGCAGGAAAGCCCTTAAAATCCAAGCAATGGCCGACTTCGTCGCATAGATGACCACTCATGACCCCCTGTAGGGGAGAAGCATAAGTGGACCGAATTTGTAGACCTTCCAACTCGACGGGGAGCGGAGTAGAATCCTCCTTGAGAACGGAGAAAACGTCGTGATCGAACATTCCCTCACCCTCTCGTTTCCCACGTCGAACAATCAAGCTAAATACGAGACCCTGCTCACAGAATTAAAGTTGACCAAGGATCTAGGTGCTCGAGAAATACAAATATTCACGGACTTCCAACCCATTACATCTCAAAAATATCATTATAAGAATATATATTTTCGAGAATAAGTCTTGCGGAGGTTTTAGAATATAACTTTCATATATGATTTATTTTTTTTCTTGTGTAAACACTTCATTTATTATTTTTAATGAATAATAATTAAAAAGGAAAATATAATTAAATAAAATAAATAGAGACACTTTTATAAACGTGGGGTTACATAATTCTTTTAAAATGGATAGTTATAAAAGACTTTAATATGAAAAAAATTTAAAATTTTAATTAAAAAACGTGGGTTTGAAAGAAAAAGTTAATGGATAAAGATGATTTTAAGAAAAAATAATAATAAAATAAATAATAAATAAATATGTTAAATATATAATTACAAAATTACTCTAAAGTTTGTTTTTATTTAAAAAAAATATTTTTTTATAATAAATTATTTTAGTAAAACAATTTTGTTTTTGTTATTAATATTTTTATTATATTTTGAAAACAAAAGCATGCGTATCACACTAATATTCGTGCGAACGCACGAGTAACACACCAGTATCGTGTGAATACACGAGTAACTATATCAAAATTCTGCAAACGCACGGATAACATATCAGTACTGTGTGGACGCACATGTAACACACTAATACATATGCGAATATACGGGTAACACACCAGTATCGTTCGAATGCATCGGTAATACACAATACTGTGTGAACACACGAGTAATAACCATACAAGAATTCGTACGAACCCACGAGTTATTACATGTTTTGTACAATTAAAGAAATATAAATAATATATGAATTTAAAAACAAAATTTAAAATTTTTATGTTTCTAATATTTTTATTTTAAAATTATTTTTTATTTAAGATACAATATCTTTTAAGACAATATATGAAAAATTAAAATATATATTATTGATATAAAACAATTTTGATAAAAGAATTTTGTTTTTATTAATTTTTTTCTTCTTATTTATCTTTTTATTATATTTTGAACAAAAGCGTGCGTATCAGTATCCGTGTGGACGCATGGGTAACACACTAGTAACTAGGAGTGTTCGCGGTTCGGTTTGGATCGGTTTTAAAGCAAAAACTCATCCGATCCAAAGATTAATTCACTTAAGGTTCGGTTCGGTTTTGGATGATATATTTAAAAAAATCCAATCTGATCTGATCCAATTTTATGCGGTTTAATTTGGATCGGTTTTTGGATATCCAAATTACACATTATATTTTTATTAATATTATAAAAATACTAATAAATTATAGATTTGATATAATATATAACATATAGTATATTAAAAGTTAATATTACAAAATGAGAGTGATTGATTATGCTTGAAATAATAAAAATAAATAGATTATACCAAACTAATAAATATTATTAAAAAAATTATTATCATCTAATAATAAATTCACATAACATGTCATACTAATAAAAAGTAAATAAGTATCAAAATATATTTATGCGGTTCAGTTTGGTTTGGATCGGTTTTGAAAAATTCATCCGAAATCCAATCCGAACCGATCGGTTTTCATAAAATAACATCCAAACACAACCAATAACTTTCGGTTTTTTATGGTTTTCGGTTTTTTGGATCGGTTTTCGGTTTTTTATTTGGATTGATTTGGATTTGAATACCCCTACTAGTAACGTGTAAATACATTGGTAACTAGTATTGAGAAATATATTTTATTTTTATCTATTTTGTATAATTTATTTTTTTAAATTAGTGTTTAAGATTTTTCTTAACAATGATTAATTTAATTAACTTAAATATTTATCTTTGACTACTTTTTTTTGTTGTTATTTTATAATTAAATTAAAATATTTCTATTTTATTTGAGTTTCAAAACTAAACGGGTGATATATATGCGGTCACACCAAAACTCATATAGAGGCACAAGTTTCGCATTAGTTATTTTAAAAAAATATAAAAATACATTGTATGAGTAGTAATATCAGTGAACAATGTTCGTAAATAATAATCTCTTTGTTCTAAAATAATTGTTTTTTTAACCATAAAAAATTATTTCAAAATAATAGTCTTTTTACTTTTTCAATGTGAATTAATTAACTTTTATCAATTTTATATTTTGTCTACAATCTTTTTCAAATTATGACAATTGATAACCACCTATAATAATTAAGGGTAATTTTATAAAAATATCATCTTTATTGACTTAATCATTACTTTTCTTAATCTATGTGTAACAACTCTAAATAATTTTTATTTTAAGACAGAGATAGTATATGAACAATAATTTTTAATGATAAAATAAAGTTGATTAATGAAATGTAAAAAATTGATTAATGAAATGATAAAGTTAATTAATAAACAATCATATATTAAAAATAATTTTTAATAATAAAACAAAATTGATTAATAAAATATAAAAAATTAATTAATGAAGTGAAAAAACTGGTTAATCTAATAATTTTGTTTCATATAAACTTCTTTAATTTAAAAAAAAAAATTTAATTTATTTTATTATAATATCTCACTAATAAAACATAGTGTAGACCTGTAGATGTAGAAATCTGGTGTAAGAATAATATTTTTCTTTATACTAATCAATCTAAAGATAATCTTATTGACAATTATATTGTATTCTTTGTATTTATTTTAAATTTGAGAGAATGTTTTTACTAATCCCAACCTTATTCCATCAATAAGTAATAATATTCCTATGATTTGCTTTGCCTATGCTTTTCAAGTTTATATTGAAGTGAAGCTGCATTTCTCTACTTGTAAGCTCCTTCTCGCGAGAACTTTCTAGAACCATTTCTCACATAAAAACTCCAAAGAATAAAAAGATGAACACTTTAATAATCTAGCTTTCTTCTTCAATTCCCAAAGCCATGTCTCACAATCGCATCACCACCGATTCTCCTCTCTCGCGTCGCATAGTTCTCTCTTTCCTCCATTTCCTCAACCACGGTTTGCACTATTCTCTATCTTTCAGCTTTTTTCACATGCTTCACTACGCCATCGTGTATATTACCGATTCAATTTTGATTTTTAGGTGTTTCGTTAGGTTGGAAATTGTTGTTTGATTTTGATGATTGATTTGTTGATGTTGTTATGTAGTAATGGTTTTTTGTTTTGGTTTGGTTTGTGTGGAGTAGTTGAACCTAGCCCCGGGGTTGATGCTGAGGGAATTGAGGTTGCTAGGGAGTGTTTGGTTGAGGCTTTTAGGATTAACTCGTCTTCTGTAAGCGGTGAACCTGATTCGTTGGTTGATATATTCAAATCCTTTGATGGAAACAAGCAATGTGAAGTTGGTAGGGTGGATTCTATGAAAGCTTCGAGTTCACTCTCTGATCAGAATGCTGCTGGTGATAAAGACCATCCTGAGGCGTCGGAATCCATGGTAAATTCTTACTTTCCTTTTTTTTCTTCTTCTTCTTGTTTTTCACTATTGTTATGCTGATTCACTCATGTTATATATTGATTATTTAGGTGTGTGTTTAGGGTGAACGGTAGCACCGACACTTCTGAAAAAAAGACGTGTCTGATTCCTTGTCTGAAACGACACCTGCAATTGTAATTACATTTAATTTATTCATTTTTTCATTTTTTCTAATTATTTCTAGTGTTGACGTGTCAGTGTCGATATTGTGTTTTTGGTGTCCGTTCTTCATAGTTGGTGACGGGTAGATTACCACTCACAAGTCACAGCAGCTGAATATACTTAAATTTAACATGTTTAGTAAAATAGTATATCTTACGATAGTGAGTAATAATAATCGACCGTGGACCATGTCCGCCCTAGAAGCCTTTGTTGGCTATTTGTTTCTACTGACCGGTTTGTTTTTTTAATTTGTTGTGCATTGATGGATTTGAGTCAATGTGTTTTGCCATACTTGTTTGGTTGATTATAATTTTGTTTTGTCCTTGTTAATTCATGTTTTTTCTTGAATTGTTCTTCATGATTATAACTGGTGAGCATGCAGTACATATATGTACAAATTCTAGTTCTGCTACTACTATTTGATGTTTAATGAGAATTTAACGACTATCTTCGTAACTATAGTGACCAACTAATCATGTTTTGAAATTGGTTACGTTAAATGTGGAAAATGATGATTCCTGTAGTACTACCTTTTTAAGTAATAATACAATTGTAGAAGAAATTTTTCTCTTATACACGTGCCAACTTTCTAGCAGCTATAATGGAACCCTTCAATTGTTAATCAGTGAAAGAGAGAATATGTATATGGATTATAGAAGTGTTGCCTTTGTAAGTGGCCTAGCTATTTAGGATATCAAAATTCTTAAAAAGTTAAAGCATATGTATAGGGCATACTGGCATCTTGTTGGCTGTACCCATGAAAGAAAAAGAGTAGGCACTGGGTGCTTTACCATGTACCCAACCCTTCAATTATTCCATGTCTGGTTTCACGTGTGAATTTTATTCTAGTAAACAGTTTCACTGTTTTTTTTTTTTTGACGGGCAACAGTTTCGCTGTTGAAATTATAGGAATTTTGATTAAGCAGGAGGAAAGAATGAACAAACTTTGAATAATAAAATACAATATTTATATATGGTGTGTAATATCTGTTATAAAATCAATGTTGTCAAATAGCCGCAAATTGGCGATAGCAGTGCGATTAGTAAATAGGACTTTGATGAATCCGTTATGAATAGCGCACCACTGTCCTAGTTTTGCTATTAGGGCAATTACTGACTTCTATTCTAGTTTCCGCTGGCTGATGTAGCGGCAATACCCGAGAAATGATATTTTTAGGGTTTTTAATTATAATTAAACTGAAGAATAAAAACTAAAGATTCAGAGTGTTACTCCTATATTCACTGTAATACGTAAACCTTCAATATGTAAGCAATGCTCTGCCTCCGTTCCCTTTTTTATTTGTATGCCACACAACTTTTATTGTATAATTGATAATTAGTTTATTTCAACCATCCTGTGGCTTCTGCTATTTGCCCGCATCGCTATATGCTATTTCACATGGCAGGTTTTTGGTGTTTAACTATTTTTCCGCAATCTTCTATTGATAACACTCTATAAAATAAAATACAATGCTAACCATATTTTTAGAGTTAAGATGTACAGCTGTATTATATATTTCTTTATCTCCTGTTTCGGTTATGCATTAATTAGAATCAATGAATTAATACTTAGCTTCATTGGATTATTGTCCTTATTAGAATACCCGAGTCTGTACTCGATAAATGTTCGTGAGATATATGGAATAAACTTATTCAGCCTAGTTTTCGTTTTGACATCACAGCTTTGGGAAAAAAAATCTTCTGCTGCTATCTTTCACTGCGCAGAACCCTATTAGTTATTTTCCATACCATGTCTGAGGAGGGCGTTTCTAATGGCAAGGGTACAGTGTTCTCGAAATTAGGTCACGTAGACATTGTTGGTTACACTATTTCTGATTTTAATGGGTCTAAACTAGACAGTAGGTCTGCCTCAAGTATTTGTTATTTATCGGGGGCAATTTGGCGACGAGTTGGAGAAGAAACAAAATCCAGTGTCATGGTCTAGTGTAGATGCCGATATTGTCAACCATGGTGAAAATTAATGGCTTGTTCAAATTCCGCTATGCCATAGTGCTATGTCCACTATCGGACAACACTTTGTATTAGATCGTGTTGCAGAATCATAATTATTTGATCAAAGTTCGCTACGTTATAACTGCTATTTGACGATACTTTTGGCCATTACATTGTGCTCTTCATCATGCACCTTTTTGAGATAACGTGGCTGCCATTGTGGATTACAAACAAACCAGTGCAACATGATCAGACTAAGCATGTTCAACTTGACAGTTATTACATCAAAGATGACTTAAACTTAAATGCTGACATGATACCCTATATTAAAAGCGCTAATCAACTGGCCGATATGATGACCCGTGTAGTCCGTACTTGTCCATTTGATTCAGTTATGTCCAAGTTGGCACGTACAATATCTATGCACCAACTTTAGTGGAAGAGTTGATGTGTTCAGCTGTATGTATTTTGTTTCCTTTTAGCTCCTGATTCGGTTATGAATGTATATGAATCAATGTATTATTAGATTGGTTGTATAATTTCCTTCTAGAATACACACCAAGTCTATTTATTCTAGAGACGAGAAACGTGGAACAAAGACAACAGGCCAATTTTTAATTGTATTCATACTGGATTATCAAATCCTCTTTAAAAATAAGGAAACAAAATGTTCCAAATTGTACTCTAAGATATAATCTACTGTACTCTAAAATGTTTTAAGATATAATAAGGATATCATGAAATTTTGGTTGGTATTCTAACTTTTTTCACCTTAAACTTAAAGCTAATTTCAAATGTGTCACATTGGTGGTGAAGTATTGAAATTTTGTATTCAAATACTGTACTCTAAAATGTTTTCACTCCATCACATAAATTTCAAATTGTACTGAAATTTTGGTTCTGATTTATCTCTCAACGTGTCTTCATTAGGATGAAGATTTGGCAGAGGACCCTGACATTTCTGGTAAGCAAATCTGTTCCCTCTATTTTATTTAAATTTCGAACAATCATAAATAACTATGTAGCAGAGAATGCTTTTTTTTTTTTTTTTACCATTTATCATCTCAAGGTTCTCACTAAGAGGATCTTTCTTGCTGGAAAAATTTATAGTTTGTAATATTTAAATTCATTTATTTGTTTAAATGTTAGTATGAGATTAATTTTTTGTTTGTTGTACCATGAGCATGCTCTAGTATTTGACTGGTTGGACAAGCATTACTACAAATATTAGTAAATACTGTAAATAATTTTTTGTTCTTTTCCATGACAAGTTTTCTGAATCTAATATTTTCTGTTGGTTGGTGCTTGGTGCCTTTTGGGGGTCAAAATGTTAAAAATTTTAATGAATTTTGAAAAATAATTTCTTAACATGTTATATTATTTATGCTTTATCTGATTGTGAGTTATTAAAATTTCATAATATTGCACATAAAATGATATTTATCTCCATAATTTTTTGGCACTAGAGTTGGCTTCCTCTTTTAGTCCAGTCCAATGGTAAATTGGATTCAGTTGACTTTTGTATGATATTTCGTAGAAGAAGGTGAACTATCTTGATATTTTCTTAAAACTTTTTACAGTGTCTAAAGATGAACTCTGTGGACAATTCTTTGCTGCTTTAGAGAAAAAGCGCTATTTCAGGACCAATATTGATGGAGGTGATGACATAGTGCAATTGGAGAAAGCATCTCGCTTATTTGATAATGGTTTTACGGTATGATACTATCATGAACTTAAAACATATATGTTCTTTTGCAACATATATGACCTGTCTTTTATCATAATAGTGATTTAAACTTTTACAGCTACAACAAACAAAACATTATCCACTCAGTGGGGTAAGCTACATGTAGAAACTAACAGGAAAAATACTGTTGTGTATTATTCAGCTGAACATGCTCTGCTTAAAAAGAACAATTACATTGAAGTATGTTCCTTGATGGATTGGTTGGATAAAAAAGGAAAAAGGAATATAAAATGATCTTTAACATTAAAAATTAAATCAAATGCTGATCTGCCCAATCAAGGATATTTAAAGTATCTTCTACACCTTCTCAAGTTAGTGTATAGATACATATCATGCCTAATTTACATTTCAAACATTTGAAACTTTGTCTTGCTAGGCTCTTGATTAGGATGTTGGCTATTTGTTTATTGGAATGCACAAAAGATGATCATTTGCCTTGCTGTCACAATATCGCTCCAATGGAAGTTCTATCGTCCTCTTGAATTTTTCTACTATATAAATCTAATCCTTTCTCGAATTCCTTTGGTTGTTGCTCTAAATTCAAATTTCACATTACTCTCTTGTTCTTACTTCTGCAAGTTACCACATTTTTTCACTAATGTACAATAACCTGAAGTGGAATTTCTTTATAGAATAGATATATTCCTCACCCTAGTTTTTTCCTTCTTCAAATGAAGTATGTTCATTCCACAACATTTCAACACACACAACATCGATTTCAAGCCAAATGATCGAATTCTCCAAAATGAGTTTCATCCACATCAAAATATACAATGCATGGAACCATCTAAACTTATTAGTGTAGCTCCTTGCTTCCAACCATGGCATCATCAATCCATTCCAAATCAACGAAGTGATTTCTTCAGGAAGAACACGGGGAGCTCGAACTGATGAGGAGACGAAGAGAGGAAAATGAAATGAAGAATGTTAGAACAATGTTAGAATGTTGTTGAATATAAATTGTAAACTATTTGATCGGGTATTAGTTAATGAAGACCTTCTTCGCTCTTCAAAAATGGAAGAACAAAAGAGAGGTGAGGCTGGAGGGAGGGTTAGACCAAGGGAGGAAGAAGAAGACAAGACTTAAAATATTAGGGTTTTAAAAGTGAAATAATTTAGATTTAACTGGTACTATTTAAACTAGTAAGACTGTTAAGAAGATTTAGTTGGGTTAGCCCCATTTGCCATGTCTTGTATGGAAGAAGAGGTACTAAATCAAAATGGATAGTGATGTAAAGTCCACAATCTTATCCATGGTGACTCATTCTTCCTGCTCCTGGTTCAGGTCTGTAGCCTCTGCTCTGGCTCTTGCCTTGATCTTCCTAAACTAGGGTTTGAATGAAATAATGTTTCATCCCGGAACTTAAAATCAACAAACACATCTCAAACCACTCAAATAATAATTTGATCTATTATTTTCTTTTGGGTTTCATTTCTTAAACTTATGCCAGATGCTACTTTAGTACATGACTTTCATACTACGAATTATTTTCTTTAGTACCTTTATCCATTTTATTCCATTAGATTTTCATGTCAGTTGGCATCTCAAGGTAGTTGTTATCAATATTATTATTTCTTCTACTACAACTACTGCTTGTTATTGTATGTAATTTCTTGCTGATCTTTCTGTTCGATTGTACATCCGCCACGTCTTTTGTCACTAGTTGGGGTTGACTACATGAATCAATCAATACGATTGGTTGATGGATTTATCAAAACCCAATTTTCAGTAAAACTGTTTTAAGTCTGATGAAGTCTGCTTCTTTGTAGGAGATGGAAAAATCTGGGTATCTGCAGTTTAATATGAAGAATTTGGCCGAGTCACTAAAAGCACTAGGTATGATAAACGATATTGACTTCAAGAAGCTTTCTTTTCCCTTGAAATCTCTCCTTCCTATCTCTTACTACACACTGTGGCATACATGATTCAGAAGATCCTTCACCAGTAAAAATGAATGCAAAAACGTCCTTACATTGCACCTCAGATTGGTTTGTTTAAATAGAATTCAATTTAGATGGATTTTCATAAGACCAGCTAATATTTAAAATTGGATTTTCACTCAGGTAACAAGGAAATGCAATCCAAGCAATACAATGATGCAGTTGAGTTGTATAATTGTGCAATTGCGATAAATGAAAAGAATGCTGTTTACTACTGCAACAGGTATTCCACTTGTCTGTAATGTTTATCAACTACATATTGCTATAGTATTTATATTGCAGCCTTGTGTGTGTATATAGGGATGGCAATGGGTAGGGTAGAGTCTAGGTAGGGTACTATAGTACCCGTCTCCATAAATGCAGTTTGAAAAGATAGTACATAACCCAGACTGGTACCTCGTGTAGTTTCAACACAGAATGTAAGTATTAATTGTTTAATAAATGTTCTTGGTTCTAGTTTTCTTTATATTTAATAAATAACTAATAACTAATATCAAGTGCTAGTTGTGGGTTAGGTTTTATGACTTCGAGCAGAAACTTCCGCCTTTTTTTTTGGTGGGATGCTATGTCATTGTTTAGGTTTGTTTTTGAATTTTTTTGAGCTGGAAAAGATTAAGAAGTATTCTACTTATGCTGTACCAAGCATGTCTTACCAAATAATTTTGGAAGGTTGTAAATATCTATAGTTTTTAGAGTTTAGAGAAGAACTAAGGAAAACAAAGTTCAAGGGTTCAATGTTTCATTCATCATCCCTAAGATCAACATCAACTAGTCCATCTTCATCCTCTGCCTGTGTCTCAAACTATCTCTTCAATTTCACTCTCATCCCCTATTATGATAGATTTTCCTTTCTTGTCAACCTTGCCAATTAAGTTTCACCTATCTTATCAAACAAAACAAGGGGACCCATAAACAGACTAGAAGAGAGAAAAGAAGGCACCAAACATCGTGTCAGCGAGAAGAATAAAAAATGCACTGTAGGAGGGGGTGCGGGCAAAAAACTCAGTGTGCCAGGCCTCTCTAATGGAGGTTTTAACTTGGGAAATTTGTTTTTGGTTCATTTTGTCCCCTTTCTCCTAAAAATACAAAAAAGGAGAGGTAGTTGGAGTAAGGTGGATCACATGATCCTATGCAGATATTCATTTATCTAGTTTCAAATGTTTTTTTTCTTTTTCTTGCATGTGTTTGTGAGGATGAATTTATTTTACACTCTTTGGACTGGAAAATTGTCCGACTCAGAATACCTGAGCTGCATTTTGTGACCGTATATTTTTGAAATATCTCAGGGCAGCTGCGTATACTCAAATTAACAAATATACCGAGGCAATAGAAGATTGTCTTAAATCTATCGAGATTGATCCGTACTACAGTAAGGCATACAGTCGTCTGGGATTAGCTTATTATGCACAAGGAAAATACAAAGATGCTATTGATAAAGGGTTTCAAAGAGGTCTGAGAAGTATTATATTAATTTATTTTATTGTTGTAATCTGCTTGACATACTTATTGACTATGAAGTATGGACTCCGACATGAACACCGGGACACGGCACAACCACTTCGACAGTGATAATGTCAAAAAGTTTAAAAATGTGTGGGTTGGACCTAAATCATTCCTACAAAATCTGTTTGTAAGACGAGGGCTGCCCAAACTTTATAAACACTACACATGCCATATCTCTATGCAATGTGAGACTAAATCCATCCCTTCAAACTCAACACAACATAGGTGTTGGAGGCTGCAATGAAGGTAAGCCAAACGCCGCAATTAGGAAACTAGAGGCAGACCGTAATGAAGGTGGAATCTTCAACAAAAACATAGAACACGGACACCGCTACATATAAGATAGTATTTGACTTCACTTATTCATATCTATTATTAAAAGAGTTAAAATATTCTAATCAAAATTAATGTCTTTAAAGAAACAAACAATCTGTATTTCTTTGATATTGTAGTAAGTAATACATGAAAGTTATTTATAGAATACAAGGGACAAATCACTTTAAATGTTGATTCTAAATGCTAATTCTAAATATGCTAGAAGACAACTAATTACTAATTATTAATAGCTAATTACTAATTACTATTTACAATGAATATTATGCTGAGTTGTATAA
Source organism: Vicia faba (assembly GCA_948472305.1). Lineage (NCBI taxonomy): Eukaryota > Viridiplantae > Streptophyta > Magnoliopsida > Fabales > Fabaceae > Vicia > Vicia faba. The sequence continues at coordinate 1,298,376,148 of OX451738.1, forward strand.
CATATAATCTGTTGATTCTGTACTTATTTTTCTAGTAACTTCCAACACTCCCCCTCAAGCTGGGGAATGGATATCTATTATCCCCAACTTGCACGTAAGATCTCGAAATCGCTCCAAGGGAAGTCCTTTGGTGAGCACATCAGCTAACCGAAGTCCCGATGGGACGTACTGTATAGAAATAAGACCACTATCCAATTTCTCTTTGATGAAGTGTCGGTCTATCTCTATATGCTTTGTTTTGTCGTGTTGGACCGGATTGTGAGCAATACTAATGGCAGACTTATTATCGCAGAAAAGTCACATAGGAGCTTCATACTTTATTTTCAAGTCATCTAGAATGATCATCATCCACAACAGTTCACAAACTCCTTGAGCCATGGTTCTAAACTCTGCCTCTGCACTTGATCTGACAACTACATTTTATTTCTGACTCCTCCATGTCACTAAATTTCCACCTAGGAACATACAATATCCAGTGGTGGATCTTCTATCAACAATCGACCCTGCATAATCCGCATCAATATAAACCTCCATAGACAACTGGTCACTTTTCTTGAACAATAGTCCTCTTCCTGGGCTCATCTTTAGATACTGCAAGATTCTATCCATTGCCTGTAAGTGCCTCTCCTGTGGGTCATGCATGAATTGATCGACAACACTAACCGGATAAGCTATGTCAGGCCTGGTGTGAGATAGATAAACTAGCTTTCCCACAAGTCTCTGGTATTGAGCTGTATCAACCCTTGGGTTTTCCTCATCACTCCCAATCTTACGGTTTTTCTCTATAGGCACTCTCGAGGGTTTACAACCCAACTTGCCAGTCTCTTTGAGAAGGTTAAGGACATATTTTCTCTGAGAAATGAAAATGCCTTGTTTTAAGTATGTTACCTCCATACCTAGGAAATATTTCAACTTTCCAAGATCCTTCATTTCAAACTAAGCTGCCAACTCCTTTCTCGAAGTTCTTCTTCTCAAGTTCATCATTACCTGCTATGATCATATCGTCTACGTAGACTAACAAAACAGTGAGTTTACCATTTTGAGCATGCTTTATAAAGAGAGTATGATCACCTTGGCTTTGGTTATAACCCACGGACACCATAACATAAGTGAGCCTCCCAAACCAAGTCCGGGATGATTGCTTGAGCCCATATATGGCCTTCTTTAACCTCCGAACCTTATTACTTTCTGAAGTAGGGTCATATCTGGGTGGGATCTCCATATACACCTCTTCCTTCAAATCTTCATGCAAGAAAGCATTTTTCACATCAAACTATCACAACTCCCAATCAAAGTGAGCTGCCAAAGAAAGAATGATTCTTACGGTGTTCATTTTTGCTACTAGAGCAAATGTCTCTTCATAATCAATTCCATAGGTCTGGGTGTATCCCTTTGCAACTAGCCTCGCCTTATATTTGTCGATTGTACTGTCGGATCGGTATTTTACCGTATATATCCACCTGCAGCCTACTGGCCTCTTGTCTTTTGACTTCTCAATAATCTCCCAAGTCCCATTTTTCTCTAGTGCATGTATCTCTTCATTCATGGCTTGAATCCAACTCTTATCCTTTAATGTTTTTTGTACTGATGCAGGGACTCTAATAGAGTCGATAGCTGAAATAAAACTCTGATGCTGCACAGAAAGCTTTTCAGTAGACACGAACTGGGATATAGGGTATTTAGTACAAGACCTTTTATCTTATCTCAAAGCAATAGGTAGGTCTAAAGGTTTGACTCACAAGAATTACTAGGCTTAGGGTTAGGAACACTTACCTTAGGTTTAGACGATTGGACTTGTTGGGACATAACAGGTTTACCTTTCCACCTTTTTCGCTGGAACTGTAACTTGTATCTGTCAACATTATTATGCACCGGTATTGGTACATCACCACCATCCTCATTAGGCATCAAGGGCTCCTGTATTACATAAATAACAGGAAGAACAGACAACTCAGGAGACGACTCTGGGTCCTGTATTAGAGGAATAACAGACAACTCAGGAGACGGCTTTGGGTCCGGTATTACAGGAATAACAGGAAGGGCAGACAACTTTGAAGACTCAGCTTCTTGATTATTCTCCCCCTGAAGCTGTGGACTGGGATAAAAAGACTCAGATTCTTGAAAAGTAACATCCATGGATATGCAGTCACGACGACTAGGAGGATGATAACACTTGTACCCCTTCTTATTTGAAGCATATCCTATGAAGATACATTTAATAGCCCGAGGATCTAACTTACCTCGATGAGGACCATGAACATGGACAAAGGCAGAACAACCAAAGACACGATTCTGAAGACTTTGACATAATGGGCACAAACGGAAAGAATCGAGTCAGGACCTGCACATGACTGACACCAGATAACACCCTAGAAGGTAACCTATTGATTAAATAAGCAGAGGTCAAGACAACTCCCTGTAACACCCTCTAAAACCCCACATATAATTTTCGCAATTTAAATAAAAATCATATTTTCAGAGTACATGTATAATCGAGGATGTCACAATTCTCTTCTATTAAAACAATCCTGTCATGCATAATTTTTAGCAGTAACTCATACATGTTTACACAGCGGAATAATTTATTCAATAAAATCAATTGTTATAATAATTTCCAAAGTCATCAGGGATTAACACCTGGAAAAGTCAACATCATATTATAACAAATAAAGGAATAAATGAGTCTGACTAAAGCAGCTCGACAACCAAACGTTCCCGGAGTTACAACTATCAGAGCATGACCCGGACATACTAGAACAAAACTAAACTAGACACGATAAGCCTTCGCCAAGCACCTGAGCGAAGCTCCTCAATCTGAAATATTCAACAGTAAGGGTGAGCTTCTCAAATATACATTTGGTTATACATTCATAACAATCAATTCACGAAATCATAAACATCACCCAATAATTAACATATTTCATAGTTTACAAAACCTTTACAAATCATATATCCATGACATATTGCTTTTCATAATTGCAAATATCCATCAAACATCATCAACCATATATCAATCACATGTGCATACAAACAATCAATATAACATTGGAAAAATCATCCATTCATGTTATATTCGAGTAATGCAACACACCCATGCATGTGGTACCACTACACCGCCCCATTAAATCGCGGGTCACGGATAACTCACCGTTCCATTATATCGCGGACACGGCTACCACCTCAACGTTCCATTAAATCGCGGACACGTATATTGGCCACCATGTTAATTCCACACAATGGGAATTAACAAATGCAACATGATATGTAAGTATGTAACACTCAGCATACTATGAACATCATTCAACATATCATGCACATCAACAATATCAAACATCACATGATATGAATAGTATGTAACCACTCAGCATACTATCAAACATCAATCATATCAAGATACAGATAGCATGTAAACACTCAGCATACTATTTAAACATCAACCAATCACATCAAATCATATCATACTTCATGCTTGATAACATATCTAAAAGCATGGCAATAACATCCACAATAAAACACAGAAAACAAAATTCAGAAATTCAACACAGCAGCATCAACACGGGTGCCCGTGTTAAACAACACGGCCGTGTTGAATTGTGTCCAGAAAACACCTTTTTTTTTTCATTACAGGGGATCAACACGGGTGCCCGTGTTAAACAACACGGCCCGTGTTGAATTGTGTCTGGAAAACACAATTTTTGGCAACACAGTGCATCAACACGGGTGTCCGTGTTAAACAACACGGCCGTGTTGATGAGCGCGGGTCAGATTTTTCTGAACCTGCAGTGGCTCACAACAGCCGTCCAAACGCGGAAAAATGTCGGCCAAAACGCGTATTTCAGTACCTAACGCATCGAGTTTGTACAATCCACAACAATACCACAATATCCAATTTACCAACAATCATTATAATAACCTTAACCGGGGATTAACCGTAACTTTGGGGAATTCTACCGACACTGAGGTTGTCCCTACAATTTCCAAGGTAAATTCACGATCATTAGACATACGCCCAATTCACCATTTGGGACCTAAATTCTTAATCGATTCATGAGAATTGGGAATCCTAATCCTTTTCTAACAAAGTTCAGTCCTACGGTTATCGATCCCTAGAAACATCTAACAATTGGGATTTCCTACGATTACCCGAATCAACCGTACATAAACCCATAAACAAATATAATCGAGTATAACCCCCCTTACCTTATCAATTAGCAGCTTTGAATTCTTGAGCGAAGTTCTCCGTTCTTCGTTCCTCGTACCTTCAGAGCTCTATTTCCCCAATTCCAACTTCTGTTTATCGTGAAAACCAAAATGAGGAATAACTTGAGTTCCAAAATATAACTTTACTTCTTTTTCACCCCCACTCTTTACTAACAACATCTAAGCCCAAAAACATAAAAATCTCAATATTTCTTATTTCTTCAAATATTCCAAATAAATAATTCCTCTTCATTTTATTAATTCTAATAAAATAAATTCCCAAATTTAAATAAATCAAAATTAAAAACTGGGGTGTTACAACTCCCCCCCAATAAAATTCAGGAACATTCATTTGAAAGTGTAATGCTTGGGTTATTCCAAGAAGATGATTTTTCCTTTCAGCAATCCCATTTTGTTGTGGAGTGTCAACACAAGTCTACTCATGAACAACACCATTAGTTTTAAGAAAATTGTAAAATTTTGGTTTACATACTCCTTACCATTGTCTGACCGTAACCTTTTAATAGGTTTTCCAAACTGTGTTTTAACCATTTGAAAAAAGTTAACAAACAATTGACACACTTCAGACTTATCTTTCATAAGAAATATCCATGTAACCCGAGTACAGTCATCAATAAAAGTAACATACCATTTTGCACCAGAAATATTGAAAATGGATGAAGGCTCCCCATACATCAGAATGAACAAGATCAAAGGGTTTGAGACTACTGGTATCACTAGGGGAATAGGTTGCTCGATGGGATTTGGCAAACTGCCACACATCACAATGAGAGGAATCAACAAACACTTTGGTAAATATGTGAGGGAATCGAGACTTGAGCATGCGGAAAGGAGGATGTCCAAGACGCCTGTGTTGGAGCCATATTTGAGTATTTGCCCATGACTCTGAACCAGCCTGATGACACTTGCTTTCCTTATGAGGCAGATAATATAACCCGTTCTGTTCCTCAGCAATTCCAATCGTCTTTCCTGTGGCAAGGTCCTGAAAAACACAATGAATGAAAAAAAGTTACAACACAATTCAAGTCTTTAGTGAATTTATGGATGGACAAAAGATTGTTAGAAAGCTTAGGGACATGAAGCACATGATTTAGGTGGAGAGATGGGCTCAGGCGGATGTTACCAGATCCGACAAGCGGGGTTTGGGACCCATTTGCAATGGTAATATGGCGTTTATTAGGTAAAGGTGAATAAGAAGAGATATATGACATATATGGGGTCATGCGATCAGTTGCACCGGAGTCAATAATCCATACATGTTTAGAACTAGAGGCATTAAAAGCTAAGAAGCTAGAGTTCTTACCAGTCATGGTCAAAGAACTAGTGTTAGAGAACTTACTTAAGGAGTCCATAAAGAGAAACAAACCGTCTCGATCCAGGAGAGTCGAGATCTACGGTTAGGAGAGAATCAAAGGGCTGCTAATGAGAAACTCCAACAAAGATGACAACCAAACAATCAAGGGTTGCAAACAGCAAGAAACAGAGGTACAACAATGAAGGTTGTCCTAAAAACAACAATGAAGGTGAAACCGTCTGGATCTGCAACGACGGTTGAGCGGTGCACGACGGATGCAAAGTCACCGAGATTACTAGGGTTCCAAGAGAAAGGCAACCTTGACCAAGAAAAAAGGACCGTAATAAGAATGACTAGTGTTTTGAGCGCGGAAGCAGAGCTCCTAGAATTGGGTGCTCTGATACCATAAAGAAACAAACAATTTGTATTTCTTTGATATTGTAGTATGGTATTTATAGAAAGATATTTATAGAATACAAGGGACAAATCACTTTAAATGCTAATTCTAAATGCTAATTCTAAATATGGTAGAAGACAATTCATTACTAATTATTAATAGCTAATTACTAATTATTATTACAATGAATATCATGCTGAGTTGTATAACACATAATCTGTTGATTCTATACTTATCTCTCTAATAACTTCCAACAGTCTTTAATTCTTCACTGATAACATTGCTTCAATACAAGTGTCAGATACCGACGTACATCAGACACTGCTTCAAAGTTAGTTTAGTGGGACGCCTCCTGAGAATATTGACATTATTTTCAGAACTCATTTAATTACTAATTAGCTTCTATTTTGTTGCTTGGGGTTCCTACAATTGCAGGTGCATGTTTTAAACATTATAGTCGAAATAAACAATAAATTGATTTCATAAAAAATCATTCTGTATTACTTATTAAAAACTATTATTAGAAAGAGTGTAGAGAATTTCAAACCATTGTTGGTTTATTATACTGTTATGAGTATCAGATCCAAGCTGGTTGGAATATGGAAGCATTAAATCTAAGAACTCATTCTATTTAGCCCTAACATGATTCTTTGTCTTTTCAGCCTTGCAATTGGATCCCAATAATGAGACTGTTAAGGAAAATATAAGGGTTTGTTCTGTTTTTTATTTTCCTTTCTCTTCTTGTTTTGCTTTTTACATATGGTCATAGTTCATAAACGATAGTGCTCTTGATAACCACAGGTAGCTGTGCAGAAGTTGATGGAAGAGCAACATAATGCCGGTCACAATCAGGTATTATTATCAATTCTTTTAAGTAAAATTAGTATTATGGATGCTCTCTGTCTGGAATAAATATCATACCAGTCCTAATTAATGGGTCTTCCCTTTTTCATTGTAAAAATAATTATTTTAGTGACGAAATTGTTGGAAAGCATTATGAATAACCTTTGGCAGATTTGACGTAATACATGATCCAACTTTGGTGGTTATTGCTGTTGTCTTTCACAGCCTATCTTTCATTTCAACCCCCACAGTTCCTAGGAGTCATACAAATGCTTTCACTTAGTTAGCCATACTCCTGTGCATTTTGTTAACTTACCTTTCTGTATCAAATTAAATTTATTAATTTACTATGGCTTTTTGCTTTTCATATTAGAAACAAACATGTGGTATTGGAGTGCAGTATAGCTTGTTATCTCACTTCATTGTACTCTCTCCATTGTTTCAATTTGCTTTTGTATATTGAAAACTAACATTTTATTCTTTAAAGAATTCGAGATCATCTCCAGAATTCCAAAACCATTCTGCAAGGGGTTCGACAAGCCACACAGCTCCACCTACATTTGCCTCAATGCAATTTAACCCCAGCAATTTGGCAAGCATGTTCATGTCGGCTACAAATGCACATCAGGGGTCGCATTCTCAGGAAAGTCAAGAAAATGCCAATAGTAGTGGAGCTAATGAACCCGGAATTCAGTTTGGGGCTAATGTTAATGTAAACCATGATCAAATTCCTCAGGACCTAAGGGGCGCCTTTCAATCTGTGATGGGGATGTTCTCAGGGAATGTACCTCCTGGGCAACCACATGATCAAATGAATGGAAGTCAAGAAGATGCCAATAGTGGTGAAGCTAACGAACCAGAAATTCAATTTGGGGGACGTGTTGATCTAAACTCTGATCAACTCCCTCAGGAACTAAGAGTCTTTCAAAATGTGATAGATATGTTATCAGGGAATGTACCTCCAGGGCAACCACATGATCAAACGAATGAAAGAACAGCACCAAACTAAGCTATTGAAGCATTCTTCCGAGGCTGTAAAGACTCTCACAGGTTACAGAGCTTTGAGTTACTATTGTTTCACCGAGGCAACCATACTTTTCCAGGTTACATATCCTGTTGTTTGGATGTGTAATTTACTGAAGCACATTATTGTAACTTAAGTTTAGATTATTATTACTTGCAATTCTTTCTGTATATGTTGTGATGCAAATATTCTTGCGGATCTCATCTCGATAGATTACAAGTTGAAGAAGCAGGGAGGCTGTTAGCTCATGGAAGGCGTAATGTCTCTGTTTTCTGGGTACATTTTCACCCGCTTAGCTAAACGTTGAAACAAATCGAATTTGACAATTAGTTTAAGTTATTTACTAGACACTTGTGACTAAATTCTGATTTTGGCATACAATAATATGGAGGATTTCTTACCACACTCTATGTTTATGAAAAGAATCTTATGAAAACTCGAAACTGTCCATGTGTTATCGAAAGTGTATCTCAGGGATGTATCTTTTTTTGTTAAACCTCAGTTACTTTCGGAGATGCATCTACGGGAGAGAACTGGAAATGCAATTCCGATTAATTAGTGTGGGAAATTAAAAATTTTGCAATTTTTGCATGTCAGATATTATTGGAAGTGTATTTTTGGGAAAATAAAAAAAGTAAAATTGCTTTAAAAAGTGTATTTCTGAAAATAAAAAAAAAGTAAAATTGCTTAAAACAACAACTAGCATGAACCAGGGTGATCACCTTCATTTTCAATTTTTTTCATAAATCCTCTCTAAAAATCCTTTCATTTTCAATCAAGCTTTTTACTCCGAATCTTTATTTTTGTGGTTTATCATATCAAAAGGAGTTAAAGAAATTGGAATTTAAGGTAAAGTTAATTAATTTCAATTCATATTCACCACATTAATCTGATTTTTCATGGAATAAAGGTCATGCTAATATCGAAAATGTACTTTCGGGTATGCAATGAATAAAACTCCACATCAAAGAGGAAAGAAGAATTGAGGAAGATTGTATTTCGGGAGACCACCGACTTGAAACCATCCTCTCAATCGGTAAAAACGAAAGAAATACATAAGAAGGTGAAATCTACATCGGGTGACAATTCAACGAGGAGTCCGCCATATTTTGAACATGTCGACAAATTTTTTCCCAATTCGTCGATTCTGAAATCTCAGAAAAGTATTTTCAAAGAAGCCTGCATTAGCAAATTACCTCCTACATCAACTCCACCAAAAATATCTCCTACACCGACTCCACCAAAAACATCTCATACACTGACTCCACTATAAATATCATTCATTGAGGAGATGTCAATTTTTATGTACAATTACATTGAATTGATTGTCAATGTTAACGGTGACGGTAACTGTGGTTTTCAAGTTGTTTTTGATTTGTTCGATAAAGGGGAAAAGGATCACCAACTTGTCCGCGATACTCTTATCAGAGAGTTGAGGAGCAATGGAGAATTATATACACGGGTGCTTGGGATTAAAGAAAAAGTTGAAGAGATTTATCACGCTCTTGTACCTTGCGTCAGTAGATTTGCACCGGAGGAAAAATGATTGCGCTTTCTTGAGATGGATCATCTCATAGCAAGTGCGTATGAGAGAGTGTGTATTAATCTTATAAGATACGATTTTTCATAAACTTTTTTTCACTACGTATTGCTCCACCATTAAATCTCAATGATCATATCATCTGTGTTGGGTGAGTTTCAAATTTGCGGCATGTGGATATGTGTGCAGCAATCCAGTTCTGGCACTAGGCCCAAATAAGCAAAGTCCAAAAACTTTATCAAAAAACTTCATACAAAAATAACAATGCAGATCTATGGTGGTGTGTGTATAGCAATCTGTGTACACAAGTCCAGTGCAACTTTGATCCATCAACAATATTTTCAATTTATTTATATTTTTTGAGAATAAAACAAAATTAAACAAAATAATAAAAGGAACAACCAATCAAAACATGCCACGCAATAATTTTTAAATTCAAAAAATTGGCGCCAATTGACACCTCATCTTCTTCTTCTCAAATTAACACCGCCATCGCACTGGTTGCCACAGGGCGGCGGTGACGGTGGCTTCGCCTCCAAAAACAAAATAAACACAGCAGTTCTAATCGAAATTGCACATAGATAACAGATATGGACTTAGATTTCTCAAAATCAAATTAAAACTCAACCAATTGGATCAAATATGCATGCAACTTAACTGATCAAAATCAAAATTAAATCGTAAACACAATCAATCAATACCTATTTTCATAGGACTTCAGCTCATGTGATTATCAACAACAAATTCATATCAAGAAATAATGAAAATAATGCTTAGAAGGGAGAAATCGAAGGTTCATGAAACCTTATCAACTGGAGAAGTCTGATGCTTCTTCTTAGTCCCTGATTCGAAAAGAAAATAATGTAAGAAGCTTCAATGAAGATCCATAAGTATGAATCTGAGCTTACTTTGCTTTGAATTCTGCTACAACTCTCTAATCAAGTCGACCTATATGATGAAGAAAAACAACTTGAACTGTGCAATGCGATGAGTCCAGATACAAATAATTGCATACAGAAGTTTCCTTGATGTGTATAGATGATGAATGAAGCAAGAATTCTTCAATATCTTAAGAGAATGGAAGAATTCAAAATTTGGAAATTTGATAAAGAGTGAAGTTTCAAATTTGGAAAAAAATGGTGTGTCAAACAAAATGGAAGGTGAATTCTTATATACTGAGTGCATCTAGCTTGGGTGTGGGGTTAGTAACCGAAGCAAAGGCTTGGAGTTGGTTATGCTAGGGTTTGGAAGTTTGTTACATTGAAAATGCTCTCTTTTGATAGGTTTAGATCAAGGGCAATGTGGGGAGTTTTGGATCAGTGTTAGGCATGAAATACATTGCTCTTGGCTTAGATAATGAGCTGGCACATGTGAAAACTTCCTGAGCAAGTTTAAATCAAAAAGCACAAATTCTGTTTTTGGTTAATTTTGGACATGGTGTGATAATGTGCAACTCGTGTGTTTGGCTTCTTTGGGCAAAATTTTAGTGATTTGTTTGATCAGGTGGAGTCAGGTATATGGCAAGGTGCAAAGTATGAAGTGTGCACAAGTTCTTGGCCATGATATGGACTGATTTTCATGTTTGTATTTGGACAAAAATGATGAAAAGTGGCATAAGGTTTATGGACAGTTTTGGTATCAAAATGGAAATGAGGTTATGAGCTTGATTTCGAACCATATCTGGGCCCTTATTTAGACATGCTTAAATTGGTAAAAGGCTTGAAAAATGGTGACTAATGTGAATGAACATGGTGTTTAGAAATTGCTTGAAATTGGACTTTGGAAATTGGAATGATGAGAAAGCTTGAAATGGATTTTGGGTCTGCACGAGCATGACTTTGATCAATCTTATCTCTTTTGCTTAATGAGTTAATTTGTGTGATCTTGGATTCTATGAAAAAAGGGAATAACAAGGAAAAACTTTGATATTGAGAACAACTTAATAAAAAGCTTGGAAACTAAAATGAAATGACCCCAAAGTCATGCCTCAAAACTAATCCAAACACTTAGAGAAATTTTTAAGTGTTTTGCCCACTTGCGCCAATTTGAATCTTCTACTTTAGCTTCAAATTTTAATCCTTTAACAAAAGTTTTTTGGATCAAATTATCCACCATGATGAAGTATCAAAAATACCATCTTTAATTGTAGACCCCAAGTGTTAAAAATGGTTGCTTGAGTTTATCACAAAATGATTGAGAGAACATGCACTTGAACATGTTTCAACACTTAGAAAAGTTCTAAGTCCCTAACTCTCTTGCATAAATATGAAACCTCAACTTTAGAATCAAATTTCTACCAATTAGAGAAAGTTTTTGAACCCAATCTTTTATCCTCATATAGTACCAAATGCAAGCTTCAAATTTAGCCTATGCTTACTAATTTTGGTACACAAATGAATGAGATGCAAGCTTACAAAGTCACATAAAGGACCATGTTCTTTGACACTTAGAAAGTGTTCAACTTTGGACTTCTTTTTACACTTTTCTTGATTTTCATGATTTCAATTTATCAAAATCATCCCACTTTCACATTTTCATGAAATTTGACTTGACATGTTCATGGTTGACCAAAAATCTCAAAAGTCAAACTTTGACTTTAAGCATTTGTTCACTTTTCTTCAATTTGAATCAATTCTCTTCAAATCAAGTGAAAATCCTAATTCCAAGATGCAAAGTTGAATAACTTGAATCACTTTGATGTCCATGAAAAGATGTTCTTGATGATCCATTAGAAACGATGAACCTTGAAGCACAAAATTGAAACCCTAACATAATTCATCTGATGAATACCAAAACCCTAATCTTCAAAAGAATGAAACCAAATGCAGCAATCCAATTCAGGCACCAAACTAATCTTTTGAAGCATTCTTTTGAGGTTGTAAAGACTCTCACAGGTCACAGAGCTTTGAGTTACTATTGTTTTACCGAGGCAACCATATTTTTACAAGTTATATATCTTATTGTTTGGATGTGTAATTTACTGCAGCACATTATTGTGACTTAAGTTTAGACTATTATTACTTGCAATTATATTTATATATGTTGTGATGCAAATATTCTTGCGGATCTCATCTTGATAGATTACAAGTTGAAGAAGCAGGGAGGTTGTTAGTGCATGGAAGGTGTAATGTCTCTGTTTTATAGGACATTTTCACCTAAAATTTGTTATTGCAGGGAGAATGTACGTTTGAGCGCTTAGCTAAACATTAAAATAAACCGAATTTGACAATTAGTTTAAGTTATTTACCATACACTTGTGACTAAATTTTTATTTTGGCATACAATAATATGAGGGATTTCCTACCACACCCTATGCTTATGAAAAAAATTCTATGAAAACTAGAAACAACCCTTGCGTTATCGGAAGTGTATCTCTGAGATTGACTTTTTTTTGTTAAGCTTCAGTTATTTCCAGAGATGCATTACGAGAGGGAACTGGAAATGTAATTTTGGTTAATTAGTGAAATAAATTAAAAAGTCTGTCACCTTTGCATGTCAGATATTACCAAAAGTGTATTTCTAATAAATTAAAAAGTAAAATTGCTTAAAACAGAAACTAGAATGAACCAGGGTGATCACCTTCATTTCCAAAGCTTTCCATAAATCCTCTCTAAAAATCCTTCCATTTTCAATCAAGTTTTTCACTTCAAATCTTCATTCTTGTGGTTCATCATATCAAAAGAAGCAAAATAAAGTGGAATTTAAGGTAAAGTTCATTCATTTCAACTTACATTCGCTATATTAATTTGGGTTTTCATGGAATAAAGGTCATGCTAATATCGAAAATATACTTTCGGGTATGCAATAAACAAAAATCCACATCAAAGAGGAATTGGGGAAGGTTGCATTCCCAGAGACCACCGACTTCAAACCACCATCTCAATCGGTAAAAACTTAAGAAACACCTAAGAAGGTGAAACTTACACCGGGTGACAATTCAACAACGAGGAGTCCATCATATTTTCATCGAAGATGCCAGTTTTTATGCAAAATTACGTTGAACAGATCGTTAATGTTAAGGGTGATGGTAATTGTGGTTTTTGAGTTGTTTTTAGTTTGCTCGGTAAAGGGGAAGAGGATCACCAACTTGTTTGCGATAATATTATTATAGAGTTCAAGAGAAATAGAGAATTATACACACGAGTGATCGGGACTAAAGAAAAATTTGAAGAGATTTATCACGCTCTTATACCTTGTGTGAGTGGATTTATGTAACACCTCAATTCTACCCGACAATAAATGTAAATCAGAGTTATATAAAAATTCTACAACCGAATCAGAATACCACAATTTTAACTTAAAACAACGACATTAATTACCGATACATAATACATTAAACTTGGATGAACCAATAACAACATAATTCAATCTTAAAAGAAACATTAACTTTCATAACTACGCAGCGGAGTCATAATATTCAACTTAAAGGAATGTAACATCTTTGTTCCACTAAGACAACTTCAAATAACAATCTTTTAAAGGACAATAACTTAAAGTTCAATCAACTGAAATAATAACAGCAATAAAACAGCAAACGTTCATCCCCCCGAGTGTTATGTATCAGAGCAATAACACTGACTCAAACTACTAAAGGTAAACTGCCTTCACTCTAGATTACATGTATGTTATCAACATCAGGGTAACATTCAAACAGAAGGGGTGAGATATCGAACATTATAATAGAATACATGATAAATAAAACACTAGAATCAGTTTATATATATTCACCACTTCTCAGATTTTTAATAACATAAGCATAATTAGATCAACCACACAACGAGTCAGAATGCAACACATAATGCAACCCATCTTTATGCAAATGCATGTGGTACCAATGGAGCAGAACTCTCATCTCAAAAATCTACCAATCAATAAAGGCATCAACAAGGCATAAGCCTCCTTCGCAGTTTGCCAATCCAGGCCGTCACAGAGTATGCAAATGTATATGACTCAATGAATGCATTATCATATATTCACAACAATCATCATTCATCGCAAGGCATAAGCCTACATCACCATTATTACCAATAAATAGAGGTAATTCACCATCATTTAAAATTCCCTGCAACTTCGTATTATCAACAAGAATTCACAGCGACAATCACAACAACACAACAACTCAACATAAATCAACATTGGCCATAAGCCTACCACATCAATCAACAATTCAATCTTAGCATAATCAGACAGCAGCCTAGCAATAATTCATACAACACGTGTAAAGACTAAAACATGGCATGTACGGGTAAAAGGGATAGGGAACTACGTGTCCCTCGACATGCATAGCAATTAGGACGGTATAACAATTATTTCATACTCCTCGACACACACAGAGAAAACAGGGTAACGACTAACTTATGCTCATCGGCACGTTCTTCAAATCCATTCCGCTCGACAATCATAATGTGATCCTCGGTACACCTTGCAGCCTAATGCCGCTCGACATCCAACACCTATATTCTTCGACACGCTTCGCAACCTAAATATCGCTCGACACCTAGCACTTCAGAATCCTCCCCGACCACTAATTCGGCCAACAACACAGAACAACACGACGTCATAACGACCACATCACTACCATTCATAACTTCTGGACAACCGCTCGGAAAAACACAATAATGAGCAACTATATTTCCTATCAACAGGTTCATTAATCATACAAGATATGTCGCGCATAAACCTCCCTAAAATGACCACTTCAACAATTTACTAATTTTCCTGCCAACCGCTCGGAATAGCCTAACGTCCTAATGACCATCACAACCAGTAATAAACTATCATAACCTATCCATCGATTAAACCGGGAAGTCACACAGATAACTCAAAACGTCTACAATAAACAACCGAGCAACTTCGATAGCAAATTCAGAAACATCAATGCACAACATGCCTACAACGACCAATTCCCACGCGATACACACATAAATCCCATTATAAGGTCAGAACCCACCCTTACTTGGATTGAAGGTCGCTCAATCAAACTTCCAGCCGACAACTTATTTTGCTTTGCTCGACATCGGGCAGCTTGCTCCTCTTCTGTCAACATACAGAGCTTCTTATTCTCCAACTAAAACAAATATTTGTGTCAGCTTAACCTTATATATATATATATATATATATATATATATATATATATATATATATATATATATATATATATATATATATATATATATATATATATATATATATATATATATATATATATATATATATATATATATATATATATATATATTCACTTAATTCCAACATTATAATTATTATTAATTAACTAATTAATTAATTAATAATAATCCAACAACTCATACCCACAATTCTTAACATCTCACAACTTTGCAAATAATCCAAAATAATTTAATTAAATTAAATTACGGGCGTTATAACTCTCTCCCACTTAGAATATTTTTGTCCTCGAAAATTTGCCTTATTCGAACAACTCAGGATAGGAGTCCCGCATCTTGCTTTCCAACTCCCAAGTCATGCTTTCTCCGGCAGCTCCTAACCAGACTACTTTCACCAAAGCAATCTCCTTGCCTCTTAAAGTCTTCATTTCACGATCCGCGATTCGTACATGCATCATCTCCACAGTAAGATTATCTCGTACTTGCACATCATCCATATGAATCACATGAGATGAATCTGAAATATACTTCCAGAGTTGTGACATATGAAACACATCATACAAATTCGAAAGATTAGGCGGTAAGGCCACTCTATAAGCAACATTCCCCACTCTTTCCGAAATTTGATACGGACCAATAAAACGAGAAGTGAGCTTCTTAGACTTCAATGCTCGCCCAACACCAGTCACAGGTGTAACTCTCAGAAACACATGGTCACCTGCTTGAAATTCTAAATTTTTCCTTCGCTTGTCATGATAACTCTTCTGTCTACTTTGGGAAGCTTTCATCTTTTCTCGAATCAACTTCACCTTCTCAGTAGTCTCGCGAACAATTTCCGGTCCAAGCACTACACTTCCTCCAGATTCATGCCAACATAAAGGAGTTCTACATCTCCGACCATACAATGCTTCAAAAGGTGTCATTCCAATACTAGAATGGTAACTGTTATTATAAGTGAACTCTATTAATGAAAGATAAGTATCCCATGAACCTCCCTGCTCAAGAACACATGCTCTCAATAAATCTTCTAATGACTGAATAGTCCTTTCAGTTTGACCATCCGTTTGAGGATGATACGCCGAACTCAACCTCAACTTAGAACCTAACGCCTCTTGCAAACTCTTCCAAAAATCTGAAGTAAACCTTAGATCTCTATCAAACACAATACACAAAGGAGCACCATCCAGCTTTACAAATACACTAGTGTAAATCTCTGCCAACTTTTATACTGGAAAACTGATGTTAATAGGAATAAAATGAGCCAACTTCGTAAGCCTATAAATAATCACCCAAATTTTATCATATCCCCTTGAAGTATTAGGTAACCCCGTCACAAAGTCCATCGAAATGCTATCTCATTTCCATTATGGAACTTCTAACGATTGCATCAACCCTACAGGCTTCTGATGTTCAACTTTCGACTTTTAACAAGTAAAACATGCATACACAAACCGAGCCACATCTCTCTTCATCCCAGGCCACCAAAACAAATTATTCAAATCCTGATACATCTTTGTAGCTCACAGATGAATACTTAACTTGATTCTATGACTCTCTTCAAGAATCACTTTCTTCATCTCTGCGTCATCAGGAATACAAGTCCGATTATGAAATCTCAACACACCTTGCGCATCTAACTTGAAATCACTATTCTCGGATTAATCGATCCCAACCATTAAATCTACCAGTTTCACGTCTAACTTCTGAGCTTCTTTGATACTATCCCGAAATTCATTATTAATCTTCAACATTCTCAACATAACACTTCGCGGTGTCACTTCAAAAACTAAGCTCATATCTCTAAATTGTTCAATTAATTCTAACTCTTTAACCATCATTGCTAACATATGTAAATTCTTTCGACTCAATGCATCAGCTACCACATTCGCTTTTCCTGGATGATAATTCAAACCGAAATCATAATCCTTTAACAACTCCAACCATATTCGTTGTCTCATATTTAATTCCTTCTGATCAAATAAATACTTTAAACTCTTATGGTCACTAAACACTTCAAATCTAGAACCATAAAGATAATGCCTCCGAATTTTTAACACAAAAACAACTGCAGCAAGTTCTAAATCATACGTAGGATAGTTCTTCTCATGATTCCTCAATTGCCTTGACGCATAAGCAACTATCTTTTCATTCTACATAATCACACCTCCTAAACCCATCTTAGAAGCATCAAAATATACCACAAAAGGTTCTCCCAGATTAGGTAATGTCAAAATTGGAGCCGACGTCAATCTCTTCTTCAATTTTGCAAAACTTTCTTCACACTGAACATCCCACACAAAAGCTCTGCCCTTACAAGTAAAATTAGTCAATGGAAGTTCTAGCTTAGAAAAACCTTCGATAAACCTTCTATAATAACCAGCTAATCCCAAAAAGCTTCTAATCTCGGTAGTCGACTTTGGAGTTTTCCATTGCAACAAAACATCCACTTTAGATGGATCTACAACAATGCCAATACCTGGGATAACATGACCAAGAAAACTAACCTCCTTTAACCAAAATTCACACTTAGACAACTTTGCATACAACTTCTTCTATTTCAAAACTTGTAATACTATTCTTAAGTGTTCTGCATGTTTTTCTTCCGACTTAGAGTAAATTAAAATGTCATAAATGAACACCACTACAAATCGATCCAAATAAGTATGAAAGATGTGATTCATGTATTCCATGAATACTCTCGACGTGTCAGTAACACCAAAAGGCATCACCGAATACTCATAATGTCCATAACGCGTTTTGAAAGCCGTATTTTGAATATCTTCATCCTTCACTTTAATCTCATGATAACTCGATCTCAAATCAATCTTACTAAACACACAAGCACCCACCAATTGATCCATCAAATCATCTATTCTTGGAAGTGGATACTTATTCTTGATCGTTACTTTATTCAATTGTCTATAATCAACACAAAGCCTCATACTTCCATCTTTCTTATTTACTAGCAACACTGGAGCTCACCACGACGATACACTTGGGCTCACAAACTTCTTCTCAAGTAACTCTTCCAATTGCTTCTTTAATTCCGACAATTTAGATGCAAACATCATGTATGGTGCCATAGACATAGGTATGGTACCAAGTACAAGATCAATAGAAAATTTGACTTCTCTCTCTGGTGGTACATCAGGAATTTCATCAGGGAAAACTTCAGGAAATTCACGCACCACTCGCAATTCCTCAATTACATCTTGATTCTCGACAGATAGCAACACCATCAACGAGAACACCTGAGCCTCTTCTTGCATCAACTTCCGCAACTGTCTAGCAGACAACAAACTATCTTCCTCTTCTTCAGGAGTAGAAAACCTCACAGACTTGTTATAACAATTAATATGAACACAATTATGCTCTAACCAGTTCATACCCAGAATCACATCCAACCCTCTTAACGGCAAACAAAACAAATCAACAGCAAAGTCTCTGACGAAGATCGACAAAGGACACTTTAAACACACAAAAGAAGTAGTCACCCACCCCTTTGCTGGAGTGTCGATGACCATCTCTCCATTTATAGAAGACAACATAAGACCCAATCTTTCAACATAATCAGCAGCAATAAAACAATGAGTAGCACCAGTATCAATAATAGTAATTAATGGAGTATTATTAATGAAACATGTACCTCTGATGAGTATGTCCTTGCTAGTTGTCTGATCCTCAACCAAAGCGAACACTTTTCCACTAGTTTGTGCCTTCTTTGGTTTCTGACACTGACTACCAATGTGTCCTTATTCACCATAATTAAAACAAATCACCTCCTTATGCTTACACTCAGATACAACATGTCCAGTCTTACCACAACGGAAACACCTCTTCACCTCAGCAGCACACACATTACTCTTATACCCAGGTTTTCTACATTTGAAATAAACCATACCAGCAGGAGCATTTCCTCCACTAGTCCTCTGACCCTGAGCAACTTTCTGTTTACCTTTACTAGTTGGGGCATCATAAGGCTTACCACGATTTTGTTGGTGCTTACCCCTCTTCTCAATGATAATCTTATAATGATCATTATTATCCTCTTCATAAATTCTACAACTATCAACCAAATCAACGAAGACACGAATCTTCTGGTATCCAACTGCCTTCCTGATCTCTGGGCACAACCCATTCTCAAACTTGATACACTTCGAAAACTCGGCATTTGCCTCGCTATGGTGCAGATAAAACTTAGCCAACTCCACAAACTTTACAACATACTCAACAACCGACATACTTCCTTGCTTCAGCTCAAGGAACTCAATTTCCTTCTTACCATGAACGTCTTTAGGGAAATACTTCCTCAAAAATTCCCTATGAAACACAGTCCAAGTGACATTCTCACCTGCAACTTCCAACCTCTGACACGTCTCTAGCCACCAGTCATCAGCTTCAACTGCTAGCATATGAATACCGTATCAAACCTTCTGCACCAGAATGCAGTCCATCACACAGAAGACTCTCTTAATCTCTTTCAACTAATCCAATGCTTCGTCAGGATCATACTTACCCTTGAAGGTAGGCGGATTCTCCCTCTGGAAAGTCGCCAAACTACGAGATCCAACATTCTCGTCAACGTTCGGCTGATTCTCTATAGCATGCGCCATTGCTTCTAAAGCAACAACAAGTGTAACATCATTCCTTCCAGCCATATCAACTTATCTCTATAACATAAACAACAGTTAGAACTCAAGGTAACAATACTCGATTGTTACATAACTATGACTCGACAACTTGGTCGGACGGACCGACTTGCTCTGATACCAACTTTTTAACACCCCAATTATACCCGACAATAAATATAAATAAGAGTTATATAAAAATTCTACAACCGAATCAGAATGCCACAATTTCAACTTAAAACAACGACATTCATTACCGATACATAATACATTAAACTTGGATGAACCAACAACAACATAATTTAATCTTAAAAGAAACATTAACTTTCATAACTATGCGGCGGAGTCATAATATTCAACTTAAAGGAATGTAACATCTTTGTCCCACAAAGACAAATTCAAATAACAATCTTTTAAAGGACAACAACTTAAAGTTCAATCAACTGAAATAATAACAGCAATAAAACAGCAAGCGTTCATCCCCCTGAGTGTTATGTATTAGAGAAATGACACTGACTCAAACTACTGAAGGTAATATGTCTTCACTCTAGATTACCTACACGTTACCAACATCGGGGGTAACATTCAAACAGAAGGGGTGAGATATCGAACATTATAATAGAATGCATGAAAAATAAAACACTAGAATCAGTTCATACATATTCACCACTTCTCAAATTTTTAACAACATAAGCATAATTAGATCAACCACACAACAACTCAGAATACAACACAGAATGCAACTCATCTTTATGCAAATGCATATGGTACCAATGGAGCATAACTCCCATCTAAAAAATATACCAATAAATAGAGGCATCAATAAGGCATAAGCCTCCTTCGCAGTTTACCAATCCAGGTCGTCACAGAGTATACAAATATATATGACTCAATGAATGCACTATCACATATTCACAATAATCATCATTCATCGCAAGGCATAAGCCTACATCACCATTATTACCAATAAATAGAGGTAATTCATCATCATTTAAAATTACCTGCAACTTCGCATTATCAACAAGAATTTACAGCGACAATCACAACAGAACAACAACTCAACATAAATCAACATTATCCATAAGCCTACCACATCAATCGACAATTCAATCATTAACATATC